>OW121731.1:1351935-2703871 GCA_933228805.2 Hipparchia semele
GTCATTGAACCGCAATACAATTACAATTCAATTATCATTGCTCCAAAATTTCGTAGTCTACTAAATTCACAATGGTCGTTCGATTTCTTATAATTGGATTGTAATTCAATGAGACCTCGGTATTGCCATTAGCTTAAAAAGCGTTTGCCGAAATGAGTTTCAAAAAAAACTACATAATATTAAAAACGTTTATTTAAGCTAGATTCAAAGCTGAAAAGATGTGTCAGTGGCAAATCATCGGAAAACAATTGTGACGCCATTGAATTAGTAGACTACCAAAATTGCTAAAAGTAGCAATTGGGATGTCATTGATAGACAATTGAACTACAATTGCAATAGCAGACTTGGGTCCCAGAGAGAGATCAGGCGCAGAACCGACGGCTTTACGTGATTTCCGAGGAACGGGGGTGACTCACCGCCAAACTTGACAGAAAACCCCAAAAAATTGTTTGTCTCAACCCGGGAATCGAACCTAGAACCCGCAGTCGAACGATTAGTATCCATTAGACCAACGAGGCAGTTAGTAAGTAGTAAGAGAATAAAAAAGGGTCTTGACGCACTGACAGACAGACGGACAACGAAGTGATCCTATAAGACCCTAAAAACTTAACCTAGCGAGGAAAACAGATTGTATTTCCACTGGCACGTCTCGTCCGATTTTTCACGCAGCGGTTGTTAGAACGTGACGTGTGCTCTAGCAATGGAGACGGACTCTACAGCTGACTCACCAGGCCGATATAATCGAACTAATAGTGTTTTTAGGATACCCTAAGTTATAAGCGGAAGCGATTTAATAAATTCAGGTTTTTATTTAGAGACTATTAAGTTTCCAATGATGGATAAAAAATAAAAAATAAATCTAAATTATTTATTTTATGTAAGCCAACCCATGGCTCTTATGACATGTCGAGACTCTTTTACCGGTTCTTCAGTTTCTCTTTTTATAACAAAGTATTTATTACAATACTAGTTGATGCCCGCGGATTCGTTCGCGTGGATTGAGATCTCTTGATTCCCGCGGGAACTAGCCCATGTGCTATTCCAGACTGTGATCTATCTCTGTGCCAAATTTCAGCCAAATCGGTTCAGTCGTTACGACGTGATTGATTAGGTATAATCAACGCACAGTTCAAACCACTGCACAGATTAGACTAAAATTTGGCACACAAATTGCTATTATGACGTAAGCAACCCTAAGAAAGGATTTTTGGAAATTCAACCCGTAAGGGGGTAAAATTGGGCGTTTGAAAAATCGAAT
Source organism: Hipparchia semele (assembly GCA_933228805.2). Classification (NCBI taxonomy): domain Eukaryota; kingdom Metazoa; phylum Arthropoda; class Insecta; order Lepidoptera; family Nymphalidae; genus Hipparchia; species Hipparchia semele. The sequence continues at coordinate 1,353,194 of OW121731.1, forward strand.
TTAACGTGAGCAAAGTCACACAAAAGCCAGTTAAAACCATTATATATAACTAGCTTTTGCCCGCGGCTTCGCTCACGTTAAGTTCGATTTTTCAAATCGCTATTTTACCCCCTTAGGCGTTAAATTCTTAAAAATCCTTTCTTAGCGAACGCGTGCGTCATAATAGCTATCTCTGTGCCAAATTTCAGCCCGATCCGTCCAGTGGTTAGAGTTGTGCGTTGATAGATCAGTCAGTCAGTCACAAATCTTTTCCTTTTATATATTTATTTAGAAGATTACTCACGCCGGTCTCTCAACACTTGCCCCACAGCTCAGTGGTTAGTTATTTTAATGGGCGTCAATTGTTTTAACTACCGATGGGGCACGAGCCCCGCATTCGATTCCCGCGCGAGGAAAGAATTATTGTTGTTCCGCCGCGCAGCGTCGTAATTATACGTGTTGAAACGGTTAGCTTTTTGTGTGTTCTACGGTGGTGTTATTTCTTACGGTAGTAACGAATACTGTGTTATTTTTTGTTGTAAAGTTGTTGATACAATAGCGTTTTTGTATGTGACGGTGTTCGAATTTTAAGCTATTGCATAGCTTCTATCGCGGGCCTTGAGCGTGGAGACCGAATCCAGAAATTCCGTAACGAAAATAACCTGACACGGGACTCCTCTCACCGCTAGATGGCGTTGATAAAAAATGCTATGCAATAGCTTTAACGCGGCAGTCCCCGAGTGCCACACGTCTTTTTTTGAAATAAAATGAGTTTTTTTTTAAAGAATATTAGCCAAGTTGAAGTTACTTTATATCCTCCTGTCGCCTCCAAATAAGCGGAAATCTTGTGCTAGGAGTGGGTACGACTATAGTGCAACGGGTGGGGTTCGAACCTGCGACCTTTCAGTTTTCAGTTCGCACCTTTAACCATTGAGCTATTGTGAGTAAAAATAGTATAATGACGGATAGTACTCGTATATATGTAGTAAGATTTATGCCTGATTTCACCAACGTTCTCTCTAACTTTTACGAGCTACATATAAAAAAAGATAAAGAGATATTAAAAAAAGAAAAATGACATTGTTTTATAGCATTCAAAACCTTTATTTTAAGTATAATATAAAAAATAGTAAAAAAACCAATTCACCCTTGTATTACTACTCTTTTTTTTAGTTTGATTACAAGCTAGCCCTTGACTGCGATCTCACCTGACGGTAAGTGACGATGCAGTCTAAGATTGTAGCGGGCTAACTTGGAACGGGTATGGCAGTGTAGATTCAACCCAAAGCCCTAATCGGTTTCTGCACGCCATCGTGCCGGAACGCTAAATCGCTTGGCGGCACGGACACAGACAATTCAAAAATTATAAATTCCCAAATTGCCCCCGCCGGGAATCGAATCCGAGACCTCCCAGTTATAAGACCACAGCGCTCACCACTGCGCCAGGGAGGTCGTCAACTCCAAATATCAATTCTTGAATATAATACAGTAAAGAATTTTTATCTACTTATTCTATATTCCAAAAAAAAAATCCCTGGACGAATTTCGACCACGAGAGCCCATCTCAAAGATTTTTTTCTAATTTGTAGCTATAAAATGTGTTTTTGAAGTACCTATCTTGATCTCATTGTTCTCAGATTCGAGGGCTTCTGGTTGAAATCTCTTCCTTAGAAATAAGCCGTCCTTGTGCACGTTCATTGTACGAGTAATTGTGTTTATTGTTTAGGTTTTAGCTTATGTTGTGCTACAGAATTAAATTTATTCTGTAAATAAATAAATAAATAAAAATATTAAATTTAATAAATAAAAAATCCGACGTTCTTGATTTTTTGCATTTTATATTTTTACTAGTTGATAATAACACTGACTGACTGATAAACACATTACCCTCCTTAGCGTGCCGCAGTCGGGTAATAAAAACAGCGTGTGTAATTTCTAAATCCATTGTTTTTTTGTTACAGATAACAAAGTCCTGTCGGATAGTGATCACATAATGAGAGTGAGTGTGCATTTTATTAATTAATTTTTAACTGACTCCCAAGAAAAGAGTAAGTTTCGTCGGAATCTTTTTTTTTAATTTATTTTTTATGTATGTTCCCCGATTATTCAAAGACACCTGGACCGATTTGGAAAATTATTTTTGTTTGAAAGGATATTATACTTCCCACGTGGTCCTTTTCTTATTTGTCCACAGATGTAGAAACTCAAAACACGTTTTGCATATCTTTTGCGAATTCCAAAGCTTGTTTTTCATTTCTAGCAGGTGACCAAAGTAATTTTTATAAGCGTCAATTACGAGCGTAGTCACATTCAAACGGTATTCTTAAAACAAATATTAAATTATTCTTAAAACAAATACTCTCCGCAAATGAAACAAAAATGATTCGCATCATTCACACAAACTCATCTTGACGATGCCATATCAAATTATATAAAGAAAACTTAATAAATTATAAAATATCAGCAAATTAACACGCGTAATGGGTAAATTTTTTGTGAAAGCTATATCTCGTAAACGAGAGCTGTTACAAAAAAAACGAGGGTATATCTAGAATCAGCGACGTCAAATTAGTAAACATCATGTGATAAAAGTCATTCATCAGACAAAAGTTCCAATTTTGTTGTGCAGTGTTATCATCAAGTCAGGATCTGATGATGGGATACTGGAGAAATCGAAGGAACTCTTCTATAGGCACAATTGTACTTTGTAGTGTCGGTTTTGTAAAAAGAATTTTTACATTTATATTATTTAATTTAGATTAGATTTATGTAAGTTTATTTTTAAATCATTATTTAAGCGAATAAGCGAAATGTTTTTCAATAAAAATTAAGGAAATTGGCGGGTATCATTTTCAACGTTGTTTTGTCTCTGATCCAAGATGGAACCTAAATATTATGCAGTATTGGTATTTTTCGTTTTGTTATTTCATTTGTGTGTAAGGTACAGTTTTCCCTTTATCCTTGTTAGATTAAGGGTTCAAACTAATATCCCGTAAACAATCAGATACTAAAACGGGCCATTGTCCTAACAGTGTATCACTCAATTAGTCTATAGACCAGGGTAGATCCCTTTAAAAATAATAAAAAGTGAAAAAAAATAGTAGTAGGATGAAACCCATTAGAAAAGGAGGGGCATATTATAAAGATGAAAGGAAAAATAATTTACGGGCGATCTGAGGTCGGGAAGGGGTGGGGGTGAGTTTTTAAGGGGGAAAAACGGTTTTTCTCGATTTCCGGCAAAACTAAAAGTCCTATCGAAAAAAGTCAAATGGCAAAGTTGTAGGTAATAAAAAGATCTAAAACTTTTGTATTTACACTTTTTTCACATAACCTCAAAATTTATGTGAAAAATTCAAAAAACCCTGTTTTTGGTTTTTTATTTTTATCTTTTACAAAAATTATTTTTTTTTAACGAAATTTGGTGAAAACTTACCTTTTTATGTCCCAAATACGCTGTAATTTATTTGATTAAAAATATTTATTTTTTCACCTTATTTTGAATTAATATCGAAAAAACACCCTAATTTTCAATCGAAAAGTCACCCGTCAAAATATCAGCTTTTTTCAAAAAGTTGGTATGTTTTCTGTTCGTTGAAATCTCTACTTTCCGATGGTGAAAAAAAAAATATATGTTACTACAGTAAATCTTCTCAGAAAATAATTTCAATCTTTAGGTTATGTTACATTAAGCATACTATTTTTTAAAGAAAATATTACGATTTTAATGTTTGAGTTGATTGATACAGATAAAAATGTTTGTTTTATTTTTTTAAGTAAACTTGTCACAATTATCTTCAAGAAAATAAACTCAAACATTAAAATCGTAATATTTTCTTTAAAAAATAGTATGCTTAATGTAACATAACCTAAAGATTGAAATTATTTTCTGAGAAGATTTACTGTAGTAACATATTTTTTTTTTTTCACCATCGGAAAGTAGAGATTTCAACGAACAGAAAACATACCAACTTTTTGAAAAAAGCTGATATTTTGACGGGTGACTTTTCGATTGAAAATTAGGGTGTTTTTTCGATATTAATTCAAAATAAGGTGAAAAAATAAATATTTTTAATCAAATAAATTACAGCGTATTTGGGACATAAAAAGGTAAGTTTTCACCAAATTTCGTTAAAAAAAAATAATTTTTGTAAAAGATAAAAATAAAAAACCAAAAACAGGGTTTTTTGAATTTTTCACATAAATTTTGAGGTTATGTGAAAAAAGTGTAAATACAAAAGTTTTAGATCTTTTTATTACCTACAACTTTGCCATTTGACTTTTTTCGATAGGACTTTTAGTTTTGCCGGAAATCGAGAAAAACCGTTTTTCCCCCTTAAAAACTCACCCCCACCCCTTCCCGACCTCAGATCGCCCGTAAATTATTTTTCCTTTCATCTTTATAATATTCCCCTCCTTTTCTAATGGGTTTCATCCTACTACTATTTTTTTTCGTTTTTAAAGGGATCTACCCTGGTCTACTAGTATAGTGGGTGATAACCCATCAGGGGGACCCCATATACATAGGCCAGATTGCCCCAAAACAATTTCGTTAGAGCGTCTTCCACGTTACCTTATTCAACCCCATAAAGCAAGCAGATAAAGCTCAGATAAGGGCCAACCTGTAAAAGCGCGGTTTTTTTTCCACCTTTGATAAATCACGGTGTATCCAACCCCACCCAACCACACCCGGGTCTTTATAGCTATAAAGAACTATAAAGAACTCACCCATTTTCTTCGACATTGCCTCGAAACGGGGTGTGGTGCCATACAACTCTATTAGGTACTGCCCCATCGCTATATTAACCCCCCCATGACCTCAATAAAAAATCCTGTACTAGATTGATGTTTGACGCCTGATGTGGTCGGGTTTTAAACGGATAGCCTAGTAGAGTTCAGTCGCCGTTTTGGGCGTCCAGGGTTCGATCCCAGGCCCTCCTCATGCTCAGGTCGATCACCGACTTTTTTATTTTTTTCAACACACTTGCTCATAAAATGGCTCCCGGTTCACCGCAACTAGGCACACAATGACACCTTTAACTCAAACTGTGACTTTTGATTACTATTATTCACAATGTGAGTTATAGAATTATTTTTTTTAATTTTATTGGTTGAGTTGCTTTGTTCTTAAAAAAGTTTCTATTACAAAAAAGATCCTACCTATTGCCAAGATACCTATTGCTTGCTCATTTCATACAACTTCGTATTTAAATAGATAATTTCAACTTGTACGTGTTTAATAAATAAAACTGTCACTCAAATATAACTTTTGTTTTTTCTGTAATAAAGAAAATTGGAAATTCTCCATTTTGTACGTGGCTATAAGAAAAAAGCCAAAAAAAAAGAAACCTCATTCTTTTAGTCTATGGCCATTAAAGGTGTCGTCGATCTTTGCCTGCCCTCAAGAGCATCTCAAGAGGTCGAACAAAAAAACAACATTAATTTTTCCTGCCATTGCGAAAAAATTTTCACAACTCGTTTTCACTGTTTTGTACCATAATGTACTATTTTAGTATTATTTTCTTCACAAGTGTGTTGAAAAACGTCGTATGATACACGTGTATATTGATGATTACCGTCCTCGGCTACCTTAAAACCCTCACCTGACGGCTCGGGTCTCAATAGCGCCTCAGCGGTAATCACCAACTTTTACACTTGTACCATAATGTACTATTAAGCTATTGCATAGCTTCTATCGCGGGCCAGCGTGGAGACCGAATCCAGAAATTCCGTAACGAAAATAACCTGACACGGGACTCCTCTACGGTGAGCCGCTAGATGGCGTTGATAAAAAATGCTATGCAATAGCTTTACCGCGGCAGTCCCCGAGTGCCACACATCTTTTTTTATCTTTTTTATACATTATAGGCACACGCTTGAACACTATTAGAGTGACGTTGTTAGTGATTTTTGCCGAACTTTAAATGACGTTCCTCCAAAAAAAACAAGAATAGATAGATAGATTCTACCCATGACAGCTTCAACTTGACGTCTCGCAACACTGTAGTCACGTCGTGACCACGGTCCATGCAACTGGATCGAAATATCGACCATTCCAACTAAAACAATTACCGTGGTACGTACTCTTATAGTTTTATCACAATTAAGTATGTCATTAAACCACGAATCAAGTCTAGAATCTTTTATCTAAGTCTTCACTAGTCTAGGTCTAAACCCTTTCCATTCGAAAACAGTCCTGTGCCCATAAAGTTTGTTTATAATAAACGACCGTAGAGTTTCTTGTTGGTTCTTTTCGGAAGGAAAACATACTAAATCAGTAGTAGGTAAATATATTTCTATAACCTTCACAGTTCAGACCTTGAACTGTTCATTGTATAATGCAAGAATTTCTTCCACTCACATGAATAGCGGAAATATGATTTATGAGTTGCCAAAAAATCTTTGCTATATTATAAGCTGCTAAGGAATTGTTCATAGTAAAATGGTGTTAAATAAGTCCATTGATTCGATCGTAAATTGTATTTTTATGAAAAAGGTGGAATACCTAATGTACCTATTCTTATTTGTGATACTTTATGTAGATTATTAAATCCCGCATACCCATGGGATCCATGGGATCGCAATTAATACTAGTACTTTTTAAGTGTGATCTCACGTTTAATTTTACGAAGCTCATGTGAAGTTTGGGAAAGTACAGATGCAAATATTAAGTCAGAACTTAATAAATAGGTAGCAGTCTTGTGGCGTGTGTTAAAATATAACGATACTCCGTTATTATTATTTCTTTAAAAAAAAAAAAAATAACAAGGCTTCGCTATTTTTTACATTTTCTAATGCAGAAAAATGATGTAGATGGATAAATTCATGTTGTCGTCTTCTTCCTTGTTATCAGTAAGTCGCGGGGTTTCCAATCCATATAAGGTTAGTGCTGGTCGTACTACAAATCCCGCAAGTCCCGCTAGTGTAACCTACGTCAACGATCCAGCAAAATTCATGCGGGATTGGTTTCCCTAATTATGATGTGCATATAATAATTAATCTGGTTATACCTTGAGAAATCCGCTGGGTTTTTCAAACAAATTAGTCAGTTAAATTAATCTTGTGGACTCAGACGTAAATCATGTACTGTTTGACAGCTTTTTTATGTTATGTCATTATCATGGAGACTAGTATTTCTGTGCTTATTATGTAATGCCTGATCTCTGCCAAGTCAGGGGCAATAATCTTAATCTTCTAAATATATAAAAGGCAAAGGTGACTGACTGACTGACTGACTGACTGACTGACTGACTGATCTATCAACGCACAGCTCTAACCACTGGACCGATCGAGCTGAAATTTGGTATACAGGTAGCTGTTAGGACGTAGACATACGCTAAGAAAGAATTTTGGAAAATTTCAACCTCAAGAGGGTTAAATAGGGGGTTAAAAAATCGAACCTAACGTGAGCGAAGCCGCGGGTTAAAGCTAGTATTAGTAATAAACGTAGTATTCTCTGTTATGTCCCAGGATTTTTCTAAAGATCGCTTCTGATCTGTCGGGTGGCGAATTCAACCTTGTCGGTCGTAAATCGTGTGGGGGTGAAAGTTTGCGTGGGAGTGGGGTTGTAAGTTACTAAACAACCGATAAAGACAAGGGATGACCTTAAAAGTAAAATAAACAGATGATCCGCCAAACGAGGGGCGAGGAACGTCATACCTGCAATAAAGGCGTGTACACAAACCCTGGCGCGCCCTTTCGCTAATGAGGACAGTTTATGGGGCGCGCTAGCATTTAGGTTTATTGTCTATGCGCGCGCACCCCATGCCCTGGCCTATATAAGCAGTGACATCCGAGTACAACCCTCAGTTGTGCACGTGTTGCCGACGGCCACGGGTCATCGGATCCCGCCCGCTGTTTGTTCGGACATGTTAACTCGCGATAATTTGTTTCGTTACTTCAAATGAGTGACTCAACTCGCCTACGCCTGTTAATTAGACTGTAGCCTAGAATTTGAATTATCGCGTGGGCCCCGTGTTCTAGGTTAACTAACATCGTTTGCCCGTGTTAATGGAGTTCAAATAAATTGCTTCCATGCTGCGAGTTCTTCCTGCTGTGCATCCAATTTCCTTCCTGAGGCCTCTATTATTGGTACGATTGGTGGATTAGTCATCATGAGTGTTGCTGATAATATTAATAATCATTTATTTAACAAAATACCGCACCAAAATCTGCACCGCTACGTGGTCGAAATTCCACGATGCCGCACTAAGCGCTTCGCTTCCTCGTTCCTAATACGCACCGGAAAAATTTGGAATGCCCTTCCGGCTTCCGTTTTTCCAACTAACTATAATGTGGGTGTCTTTCAATCAAGAGTGAATAGGCATCTTCTAGGCAAGCGCGTATCATCTTAGGCTGCATCTACACTTTCTATCTACAGGTAGGTTTTTTTATCTACAGGTAGCTGTTAGGACGTAGACATGCGCTAAGAAAGGATTTTGGAAAATTTCAACCCCAAGAGGGTTAAATAGGGGGTTAAAAAATCGAACCTAACGTGAGCGAAGCCGCGGGTTAAAGCTAGTCCAATATATGCCTGAAAGTTTTCTATAATGTTCTCAAAAGTGTGTGATTGATGACTGACTGATGAAGCAGTGCAGAGCAGTGAGAGCTCAGTGGCTGGGGCAGCGGTTTTCTATGCCGGTGTTGCCGGTTCCATCCGGATACCTCTGAATTTCCTGAGTTGTGGTTTTAAGTAATTAAGTATCACAGTCTTCAACAATGAAGGAAAGGAAGGAACACATCGTGGGGAAACCTGCACGACTGAAAGTTTGACACGACAGCCACAATGGAACTTCAAAAATGCATACGTAGGTACACACAATCCACACACTTTACTTCAAGATATCGGTAACCGAGTAAAAGTGATGTTAGTTACATTGTTGTAATCGCTGTTTTCTTCTGCTATTCTCACGGTTTCCCGTTTTACATAAGCGTCTGGTATAACTTTTCCAGTTAACGGCAACTGTGCGTAAATCTGACGTTTAGTATTGAGATGTCAAGTCATGACGTTTTACTAGAAGATAATAAAAAAAATTAAAAAAAAATCGGCCATGTGATAGACTCGCACATGTAACAGCAATTATTATTATTAGGGTCGAACAAAAAACGCATAAAAAATATCTAAAAATCCTAAAAATATCTACCTGACGACAGAGTCCCGTAGGCACCCTTTGTGTACGGAACCCTAAAAAGAAAAAAAAATCTTAGGATAATAATTTCCATACTTCTTAAGTTCTTCGATCCCTGCTAGACATAGATCTCTTGCATAGACTTCCACATGTCTCGGTCTTGCGCCGCACCCACTAGATTGACCTCTAGCTCCGTTGCTGCGTGACTGAAGGACAAACAAACACACGTTTATAATATGTAAATAATAAATAGGGATACTGAAGGCTTATTATTTGTCCAAACATTGGCTCTTCGGATAATATTGGAACAAAACTTTGAACCAATATTGGCCCAAGCGCTGGGTAGCTTAACCAAACTGTAGTTAGAAACCCCATTAAAACTAATCCAGTTTAACAATTACCAATTTCGTAAACTCATTAAATTTGTAAGGTATCAAGATTCGAGCAGGTTTGATCCCCTTAATCCATAATAAACGAAAATGACGGTAGGAAGTAATTATTTTCTTATTACCCACTTTATGAGAACCCATTTTGTGTTCGGGAACTTTTATTGTTGTATCTTAAAAAGCTGAAATGGGTTCCTACCCACCCTTGTCTCTCTCTTTCTTAGCTTGATACTAGCTTTAACCCGCGGTTTCGCTCACGTTAGGTTTGATTTATTAACCCCCTATTTAACCATCTTGGGGTTGAAATTTTCCAAAATCCTTTCTTAGCGGATGTCTACGTCCTAACAGCTACCTGTATACCAAATTTCAGCTCGATCGGTCCAGTGATTAGAGCTGTGCGTTGATAAATCAGTCAGTCAGTCAGTCAGTCAGTCACCTTTGCCTTTTATATATTTAGATTTGTAGAGCATTCTTAGGCTGAAAACTGTAGACCGCACTGTCACTCAACTCAGACTCAAGACAGAGTTGAAACGAGACAGATTTATGTCAAAGCATATTTGTGTCTCGTTTTAACTCTATCTTAAGCCTGAGCTGAGTCAGAGCACGCTCTATAGATCTCACCATCAGACTTTGTTTTCGAAGTTTGGTCTGGTGGTACTGGGAGGCTTTGGCCGTGGCTAGTTACCACCCTATCGTCAAAGACGTGGCGCCAAGCGATGGTGAAACCGATTAGGGATATGGGGCTAAATGTACACTGTCATGCCCCTTCCAAGTTAGCCCGCTACCATCTTAGACTTCACCGTCATTTACCATCAGGCGAGATCGCAGTCAAGGACTATCTTGTCATAGAATAAAAAATGGGACAAAATTACGTCCTGGCATATTTCAGTAAAGTCTAACCAAAGTTTTGACTTTAGTTAGATTCAAACCAAAAACAAACTTCTGGCAGGCTACAAAACTCTTTTCAAAACCGGGTTAGTCGTTCCCTAATTTATTTGTATAGATATTAGGAATACCAATCGTAGGAAAGGGTGAAGATTGAACCGTTGACCTTCCAATTTTCATTTAACCGTTGGGCTATTGAGGCGCTCAGCAGGGTTAGGGAGATAAAAGTTGTATCCCCCGATTTCATCCACTGACAAAACTGGGATAAAATTATCTTCTCCCTATGCTAAAGCATGCCGACAGGGGAAAGGAAAAGTACCTATATTCCTATAAGAATATCCACTGTGGATATTATTTCTACCGTTTTGCTCATGCTCAACAGGTAGATAAAACTGAGCGAGGGGATAAACATTTTATCCTTTCCCCGGGGATAAAATTTCTCCCGCCCATGCTACTATGCAGGTGAAAAGGCAGCCTTAATTTCCCAAACGAGACTTATTCCGCTGAAGTATTAATGTTGAACGTACAACGATTAAGAAATCCAAGAATCCGCGATAAATTACGCAGTAGGTGCGCTGTAGGGTTGCCAGATTTTTTTTCAGCCTATAAGGGATAAATGGTTAAATGGGCAAAAAAATACGGGATTTCAGATTTTTACCCGGGACAAATAAAAAACAAAATTATTTAGTGTCATTTTTTATTATCTAAATATATAAAAGGCAAAAGTGACTGACTGACTGACTGACTGATCTATCAACGCACAGCTCTAATTGCTGGACGGATCGGGCTGAAATTTGGCATACAGATAGTTATTGACGTAGGCATTTGCTAAGAAAGAATTTTTGAAAATTAAGCCCCTAAGGGGGTAAAATAGACATTTGAAAAATCGAACTTAAGCCGCGAGCGAAGCCGCAGGCAAAAGCTAGTTTTTTATATTTTTCGAACGAAGTTCGGTTCAAATACGGGACAGAGTCAGTCCCGCCGAGACATTTTAAACTATGCCTAAAATACGGGACGTCCCGGGAAATACGGGACGTCTGGCAACGCTAGTGCGCTGTATCCTGTACATTAGTGATCGAAGTTGGTATTAATTGCTGAAGTTTGCTCGGAATTATTTTAGAATCAACATTTCCAAAGTTTAAGGGAAAGCGGAAGAAATATGAGTTACTAGCTGTTGCCTGCGACTTCGTCCGCGTCAAATTCAAATTCAAAATTTATTTATTTCATGTAGGCTAACTTGTAGCTCTTATGACACGTCATAAATCTACCACCGGTTCGGAATGCAGATTCTGCTGAAAAGAGCCGGCAAGAAACTCAGCAGTTGCTCCTTTAAAAAAAAAATTTTTTATACAAAGCTATGCTATGTATACAGTGCTTCCACAATAAAGCTTCAAAAATGCAAAAATGCATACGTAGGTACACCAATCCAACGCATGTCAAGACGGGCAGTCAAAGCAGACCCATTCCCGTTGGCGGCACCCGTTCACGAGCATGACGCATGATCCAGCCATTGCTTCGCTCAACCATATTTGAGGGAACTTAACAACCCGTACCACACGACACCACCACAGAAATGTTTAAAGAGAGCATGTCAATTTCTGTTATTATGATCGCGATTAAGAAGTTTTTGAAAGAATATATTTTAAATATGGATAATTTTCTCCGTTTTTGCAACATTTTTCACGTATGCTTCGCTCCTATTGATCGCAGCGTGATGTTACAGCTTATGTTAGCAGCCTTCCTCGATAAATGGACTATCCAACACAAAAATAATTTTTCAATTCGAACCAGCAGTTCCTGAGATTAGCGCGTTCAAACAAACAAACTCTTTAGCTTTATAATTGAACGAGCGAAGCGAGTTCTCTGAGTCAACTAGGGCGCTTGTCTGTACTGGACAGAGAAGTGTGTACGTCCAAATGTCTGTCAGAGCCCTATAACTTCTGAATTACTGAATATTAGAACGTGAAACTTAATTGAAAATTCAGTTATATCCTGTACTTGAACAACAAATACTAAAATTAGATAAATGTTATAAAGAAACGAAATTATTTAATTTTAAATGCTAATAGCTTCACAATAATGCTAATAGATGGCGCTGTGTCAGTAAAACAGTTTTATGTCAACTATTTTTTTTTTATTGCGTCTAATGTTAAAAGTTAATTATTACAATATATAATTAAAACTTTTGGGAATTATGGGATATCGCGAGGTCTCAGTTCGGGGCGAATCACTAGTATTAGTATAGATTACGGAAATGCGAATACGAAAAGATACGGAAATGAGGCATTTAGCACACCACAGCGAAACCATAACACTAAAACCGAATCTGAAGCGCCGCCATGACTTTTCCGTTGTATCTACGGCTACGCGTATGACACTAGGGATGAGTTATATACTCAAAAAACAAGCGGAAAAAATTGTTCCGAACGACGAAGAGTTAAATAGAGTACTTCATCGTTAAATGACATGACAAATTACGACAAATATCTGCCATTACATGCTTCATTTACCGCACGCTTGTAACATATCCACCTCTTTTTATACTCGTACATTATACTATATCATAGGTATGACAAGGAAACGGATATAACTACCTGTTATAATAACGCTGACGGTAAATCTTTAGTTAACTAAAAAGAAGCTTTTATGAAATATGACGTCATAAACATTTGACTCACTTTTTGTAGTTTAATCGATAATTTAAAATGGTTATCACACTTAAAATTAAAAGCAGTAAATTAAAAGTATTTCACTTATATTTGAAAAACCCTCTATGTATCAATCGGTAAGTTTATATAGGTGTTTTATAATTAAAATAAATATTTAAAAAAATCTAATTAGATAATATGAATGACAACGTCCCTGTTATTAAAATTGGTACACTGGCTCAAGCGCCACAACGAAACAAACAAACACACTCGTAATACCTACATAATGAACCTCTCAACCTCTTTAGCGTCAGTTGGATAAAATAAAAAACCTTCCAGTACTTATCGATATCATCAACAGATAGTTAAATATAGTTTCGTTTTAGTAACTTTTTGCCCAAACCTCCAAAACTTGTCACGTAATAAACAAGTTTTTAGAAGCATACTGAGCGTGGTCAGTGTTCACCGCAGCTCTCTAGATAGAATAGAATAGAAAAGTTTTTACTCAAATAAACTTTTACAAAGTGCTTTTGGATCGGAATCTACCACTGGTTCGGAATGCCGTTCCAACCACCAGAACCAGAAATACACTCGGCGGTTGTTGTATGTTGTGTAAATCACATATTGCTGTCTCATGAAATGAATACCATAGTTAATTTCTCTATCTATTATAATATAAACAAAAGTTCTTTTTCAAAAACCGACATCAAACGCCACTACAAAGTACTTATATTAAGTGTATATTTGATGAGTTCCCTCGATTTGTCCAGGATATCATGAGATCCGGACCTGACTATGGAATGAAGAATTTTCCAAATCAGTCCAGTAGGGCTAACATGCGCGCCACGAGAAAATTTTGTCTACACGATTACCTACTCGTAATCTATATGTGAATCTCTACAGAGATTCACGAGTAAAGTGTAGACAAAATTTATTCGTGACGCGCATGTTAGCTCTACAGGCTTCTTTGACCAATCGGGGAACATACGTCATACATAAAAAAAGTCAGACGAATTGAGAACCACCTCCTTTTTTTGAAGTCGGTTAAAAGTCATTAAGTATAATGACTATGAAATCCGAGATGTTAAACTAAATATTAACGGATTTAAAATAAATATATTCGAGGGTAGTTACCTATCTGGTCATAGAAAAGTTTTGTGTTGTGCAGTGTTGCCCAAACTTTGGTTGTACCCAAATGAAAGTTTCATATAAACTGAAATAGAGCTTTTCATTGCTGCGTACTGCTATTCTTACATTTTTTTATATATTGTAAGCAATTCCTATTCATAAAATTTAACATTGTATTTTACATACTAGCTTTTGCCAGCGACTGCGTTGGCGTGAAGTTAGGTTTTAAAAGGCTCATAGGAACCCTTTGTTTTTTTAAAGATAAAGGTTTTTAATGCCCGTTTTCAGTAAGGTTCCCTAACTTTTATGAGCTACCTAAATTAAGTGACTCTTTCTGTCAATTTCATTTTCACGAACCTTTAGGACACACCTAAAGGTGGAAATTACATTTGGTAAGGGGTTGTATTTAGGAGCTATCTATGTAAGAGACTCCTACTTAGGATATGATTTAGGTAAGTACTTATAGTTGAAGAAAATGCCCAACTAGCAAATGTTCTTTTTTCTTCTTTTTTAATACTTAATAAAAGAAAAAAGACTTGTGGCACTCGGGGACTGCCGCGGTAAAGCTATTGCATCATTTATTTTATCAACGCCATCTAGCGGTGAGAGGAGTCCCGTGTCAGGTTATTTTCGTTACGGAATTTCTGAATTCGGTCTCCACGCTCAAGGCCTGCGATAGAAGCTATGCAATAGCTTAAAAACTTTCTTGCAACTGTTTTGCTTGGGCGATATTGATTGAACACATAGAATAAACACTTAATTAAGATAAGAGAAGCCTCAATAGCCCAACGGTCAAAGGTGCGGGCTGAAAACTGAAAGGTCGCAGGTTCGAACCCCACCTGTTGGATTATTCTCGTACCCACTAATAGCACAAGATTTTCGCTTCTTTGTAGGCGAGAGGAGAATACAAGTCAAGTTCAGCTTGGCTAATTTTCTTTGTTAAAAAAAAATCAATCAGATCGATATTGTCGCTCGCTTGTGAAAGGCCTTAAGAGAAAATAACAAATTGTAAAACCTTTTGTAGTCGCTCGGAACGAAGCGACGAAGCTTTTTGCCTTTTACACCGGATCGAGTTACTCCAAAAGGGCAAAACAAACAGTGAATTCAGGCAAATATTTTAACACAATCTCGCATTTTTGCTCTCTATTCATTTCCGAGTGAAAGTTTTGTTTATTTGTGGATTTGTTAAATGAGGGTCAAATTACTTTATTAATGTTAACGACTATTTGAATTAAGAAAATAAGAAACTTCAGCTTCTGTAAGAGATCGGTACAAGCGATAAGGCCGCCTTTGCGCAATTTATATTAAACGAGATGATTCCCGCGACATCGTCCGCGTGGATTAAGGTTTTTTTCCCACGGGAACTCTTTAATTTTCCGGGATAAAATGTAGCCTATTTTTAATCCCGGGTATGAGCTATCTCCATTCCAAGTTTCAGCCAAATCGGTTAATTCATTGTGGCGTGAAGGAGTAACAAACATACACACACATACACATATGAACTTTCGGCTTTATAATATTAGTGTGATGTGATGTGATATTAGGATATATTAGGACTAGTTGATGCCCGCGGCTTCGCTCGCGTGGATTTAGTTTTTAAAATCCCGCGGGAGCTCTTTGATGAGCAAACTCTCCCTCCCACTTATATAGATAAGACACACACAACCATAAGCCATGAGCCCTCGTAAAATGAAAGAACTATACATGAATTTGTTTCCTTCTAATTGTTGCAATAAAAACTTAATCATCATGTCTATCTGGTCATCAAATAAAAAACATTTAAATAAGAACATTACTTTTATAACCCGCGAGTCTACAAACATGGCGGCCCGGTTTCCCTAAACCTCTATACAATAGCGGGAACAGATCGCTCCACAAAGATATCAGGGTTCAGATCCTATCAGACTTCTATATGAGGGCCTAATGACGTTTCTAACGACTGAGCTAGATCGTGTGCAAGAAATGAGCGACGAGGTATAACGGATATTACAAACACATTTTTATACGTATAAATAAGTTCGTGCAGACTCGTAATTACATTTTTAACTGACGACCTCCCTGGCGTAGTGGTGAGCGTTGTGGTCTTGTAACTGGGAGGTCTCGGGCTCGATTCCCGGCGGGGGCAGTTAATTTACAGTAATATTTAAAAAAATAATGAATAACTTAAATAAATGACCTAAATAAATTAAAACTAGGTAGGTACTACTAATTTATTTACAAAAAATACACACCGTCCAAGTTGTCGTTTATGGGCATGGTGCCCAAAACACTGGCGCTATTCCCTCGTTGGATAGCGAGGCTTAGCCGTTGGGCTACATAAGCGCCAGCTCTTTGGTCACCTGGGGTATTTCTGAATTGTCTCTGGTCTGGTCGGGAGACTTTGGTCATAGCTAGTTACCACCCTACCGTCAAAGACGTGCCGCCAAGATGGCGTGTAGAAACAGATTAAAGGTATGGGTTGAATTACACTGCCACACCCCTTCCAAGTCAATCCGCTACCATCTTAGACTGTATCGTCACTTACTATCAGGTGATATCGCAGTCAAGGACTTATCTTGTTATTGAATAAAAAACCCCACGGGAACTCCGGGATAAAAAGAAGCCTATGTAACTCTCCAGATCCTTAACTATACCCATGCAAAATATCATGTCAATCCATTGCTCTGTTGCTGCGTGATTGAAGGACAAACCAACAAACCTAAAAATCAACTTTCGCATTTATAATATTAGTAGAAATAGAAAGTAGGATTTTAAGCTCAAAGTGCTTAAAGTGATTTTAAGCTTTAAGTTTAAGTTTATGCTGCAAAGGCCCAAAGCATATGTATGTACTTATGTATGCTATGAACTCTACATGGTTAAAAGCCTATAGTTACATAGTCTGATCACGAGCGATTTGCTCTTATTCATTGAGGAGTTCCGTCCTCCATCTCCGAAGATATTCATCAGGTCTTCACCAAATTTAAAGAGACCAATCTGACGATACTTCCTTTCCTATTAAAAAAAAAAACATTGAAATCGGTCCAATTTGGTTTGAGTTATGAAGTAACATCGTCAAAAAAAAAAAAAAATACGCGCGAAGTCGTTTAAAAAATCACGGATGTCGATCAGAAAAGAATTATTTAAATGCAAATTTAAATTCAATTTTGCTAAAACACAGACACATGCCATCATGAAGAAAAAAAAAATGTGTACCGCTATAAAAGAGAATGCCGTAGAGATAAAAAGCGTTATCTTAATTTCAATTTCCGTTAGGGAAAATGTGAGGTTCCTAGATTGAAAGAAAAGTTCTTTGAAGTCTGTAATACCATACAGAAAATCTTTTTTTGTAAATAATATTTTCTTGTTAAGTTTAGGGATTAGAATTTAGGGCGACATTATTAGGCGGTAGGGTGGTATTATTAGAATAACTTAACACCTCACCTCTTTATACAATGACTCAGCAGAATCTGCATTCTGAACCGGTGGTAGAGTCATGACGTGTCATAAGAGCTACAAATTGGCCTACATGAAATAAATAATTTTGAATTTGAATTTGAATTTTGTACTTTTCGAGTATAAGTTGTTAATGAAAATATTGAAGACTAGATTTCAAAAATCACCCTTTTGATAAAATGAGATAATGACACAAATTTACTTAATTATTAACATAGCCCTTGATTGCGATCTCACCTGATGGTAAGTGACGATGCAGTCTAAGATCATAGCGGGCTAACTTGGAAGGGGTATGGAAGTGAACATTCAACCTATAAACCCCCTAATCGGTTTCTACTCGCCATCGTGCCGAAACGCTAAATCGCTTAGCGGCACGTTTTTGACGGTAGGGTGGTAACTAGCCACGGCCAAAGCCTCCCACCAAATACTCAATGTTTTTTTTTAATTTGTCACGCAGTGTAATAGTAAGGATTTTTATTCCTGTCTTCCTCTCATCTAGTACGCAGCACAAACTTCAAGGAAAAGAAAACATACAATTATCTAAACAAGTGTTTATTTATTTTCCCACTGAGCTAACCAGTTGAACAGTCTAAATGGATATGTCCTGCAATCTAATTTATTTCGCCGTTCACCCAACGGTTCCTGTAGTGTTGGTATAATTTATCAGCCCTCCCGAACTCAGCACCCGGTGAAGTTGATAGATTGCCGTCACTTCATTTCACTTCACTGCTTGTTCTAACAATAGTGTTATAGACTATAATAAAGTGTAAACTCGGCACTCGAAATTGTGAATGAGTGTATTTATGAGAAGAGTAGTTGATACCCGCGGTTTCGTCCGTGTGGAAAAAGTTTACAGTGACGTGTTATACGCGAGAAGTTATGTCCTCTATCTCCGATAATATTTATTTTAGTAGATCTTCACCAAAATTAGACAAAATATTTCTAATAGTACACAATTTGTAATAAAATAAAAAAGAATTAAATCAGTCAAGCCCTTTTTCAATTCAATTCCTTTATTGCATGATTGTGAATTACAAGAAGATGTTACAAATATGTTATAGTCTAGGTAGGCACACGTCACAACCTGCCATTAATGGCGTGCAAAGTTTACAATAATAAAAGTAAAGCTAAAACAACAACATAACTATATCACGATTTATCTAGTTTGAGTTTTTAGCTTTTTTTAAATCGGTTAAACATGATCTTTCACACATGTGACAATTGATTTTTATTTACATAGAAGAGAGCTCCAAATTCTAAAAAGAATTGTTCCGAATCAGACAATACAATCGGAAGCTTTTAAACGGAATCGTATTGGGGCAATGCGGGAATACGCGTCCAACGCTCGAGCTCCGACACTGCTCCCATCGGGGCTTACTGAAACAAATATAAACGTGCCCATACACTTTACAGGGGAATTTATAGTTTTTTGGTCAAAATCTTGAATAAATATAATCCTTATCCTAATATAATCTAATCCTTAATACTAAGATAAATTAAATATAATATAATCCTTAATACTAATATCAGAAAATATGCGAATATAAAGATCAGAATATAAAGATGCGAATATCAGAAAATATGAGCGTTGGTTTGTCCTTGAATTACGTGGAAACGGAGCAACGGATCGACGTGATTTTTTTACGTGGATAGGTATAGTGGGAGACTTGAAGAGTGATATAAACTTCTTATCCCGGAAAAATAAAACTTGACGCCTTTAGACGAAGTCGCGGGCAAAAGCTAGTCACACAATACAATCTCCAGATTCAAGCTTTTAAACGGAATCGTATTGGGCAATGTGAGAATTCGCGTCCAACGCTCGAGCTCCCAAGTCCCAATGGGGCTTACTGAAACAAATTATAAACGTGCTTGTACACCGTACTGGGGACTTTTTAGTTTTTGTGGTCAAAAGTTTTACCTGCTTCAATAAATCTAATGGATAGTAAAAACAGAATTCAGCTATCATTTACTGTTGTGACCGTATTTTTAGGGTTCCATTTTAAAACTACAAGGAAAGTTTCGCTAAGTCCGTCCGTCTGTCCGTCTGTCCGCAGAACAGCGCAGAGACTATTGGTACTAAAGAGCGGTAATTTGGCAAGGATATGCATATTAATTACGCCGGAAAAGATACAATAACATTTTGAAAAAAGCTATTATTTTTGGTATCTTCCCTACACGTAAAGGGGAATAATAATTTTTTTAATCGTCTATCCCCAAACCCTATACTTAATCTATAAATTAACACTGAACTTGCTACTGTGATTTCTTTTTTGGACCTATCTACAAGTACGACACTAGGGATGAGTTTTAACTTACATACTCAAAAAAAAAAAAAATAAGCGGAAAAAATTGTTCCGAACGACGAAGAGTAAAATAGAGTACATACTTCATTGTTAAATGACATGACAAATTACGACAAATATCTGCCATTACATGCTTCATTTACCGCACGCTTGTAACATATCCACCTTTTTTATATTCGTACATATACTATATCATAGGTATGACAAGGAACCGGATATAACTACCTGTTATAATAACGCTGATGGTAAATCTTTAGTTAACGTCTAACCTCGCTCTGTATGGAAGCTTTTATGAAATATGACGTCATAAACATTTGACTCACTTTTTGTAGTTTAATCGATAATTTAAAATGGTTATAACAGATAAAATTTTGTGTCATACCTTTTGTCTCTTAATATATATTTTTTCTTTGTTGTTGTTTTGGTGCAAATAAAGAGGAAAATAAATAAATAAAATTAAAAGTAGACATATTTCACTGTAATGTTGCCGCACCTACAGTGACAACCATTTTTAAATTACGCACCATGGCGCATATTTTGTCAAAACGCTTGCTGTCATCTTATTATTACTTTACTACAATTCGTTTCCAAAAAAAAAAAAACTATTATCATTTATAAAACTCCCTATGTATCAATCAGCAAGTTTACATAAGTGTTTTATAATTAAAATTAATATTTAAAAAATCTAATTAAATTAAATGGATGACAACATCCCTGTTATTAAAATTGGTTCACTGGCTCAAGCGTCACAGAGAAACAAACAAACACACTCGTAATACGTAATGAACCTCTAAACCTCTTTAGCGTCGGTTGGATAAAAAACCGTACAGTACTTATCGATATCATCAACAGATAGTTAAATATAGTTTCGTTTCGGTAACTTTTTGCCCAAAGTTCCAAAACATTGTCACGTAATAAACAAGTTTTTAGAAGCAGTGTTCACCGCAGCTCGCGATAGAATAGAATAGAAAAGTTTTTACTCAAATAAACTTTTACAAAGTGCTTTTGGATCGGAATCTACCACTGGTTCGGAATGCCGTTCCAACCACCAGAACCAGTAAGACACTCGGCGGTTGCTGTATGTTGTGTATATCACATATTCCTGTCTCATGAATTGAATATCATATTTTATTTCTCTATCTATTATAATATAAACAAAAGTTCTTTTTCAAAAAGAGACTTCAAACGCCACTACAAAGTATATTAAGTGTATATTTGATGAGTTCCCTCGATTTGTCCAGGTGATCATGAGATCCGGACCTGACTATGGAATGAAGAATTTTCCAAATCAGTCCAGTAGGGCTAACATGCGCGCCACGAGAAAATTTTGTCTACACGATTACCTACTCGTAATCTATATGTGAATCTCTACAGAGATTCACGAGTAAAGTGTAGACAAAATTCATTCGTGGCGCGCATGTTAGCTCTACAGGCGTCTTTGACCAATCGGGGAACATACGTCATACATAAAAAAAGAGTCACACGAATTGAGAACCACCTCCTTTTTTTGAAGTCGGTTAAAAGTCATTAAGTATAATGTGTAAGATGCTTAGTACGAAATCCGAGATGTTAAACTAAATATTAACGGATTTAAAATAAATATATTCGAGGGTAGTTACCTATTTTATTTTATTTATTTTATTTTTATTTTTTATGTACATAAAGAATATCAAGACAACATATTATATTAGAAGAAGTAGATATAGGTGAAGCTTATCTCTAAAAAAAGAAATTTCTTCCAGCTTCCCTTGAAAGTGAGTAAGGTGAAATTATAGAGTGGTATAGGTCAAAAATGTACATCACTACATATACTATAATACCTACAATATAAATAAATAATAAACCACATAAACACGAAGATATATAAATACATATGAATACATAAATACATATAATACATAAATAATATAATATATTACCTATCTGGTCATAGAAAAGTTTTGTGTTGTGCAGTGTTTGGTTTACCCAAATGAAAGTTTCATATAAACTGAAATAGAGCTTTTCATTGCACTTAATGCTGCGTACCGCTATTGTTACATTTTTTTATATATTGTAAGCAATTCCTATTCATAAAATTTAACATTGTATTTTACATACTAGCTTTTGCCAGCGACTGCGTTGGCGTGAAGTTGGGTTTTAAAACTTTTATGGGCTACCTAAGCTAAGTGACTCTTTCTGACAATTTCATTGTCATGAACCTTTAGGGCACACCTAAAGGTGGAACGGTTAAAGTCATGGACTGAAAACTGAAAGGTCGCAGGTTCGAACCCCACCTGTTGGACTATTCACGTACCCACTAATAGCATAAGCTTTTCGCTTATTTGGAGGCGAGAGGAGAATACAAGTCAAGTTCAGCTTGGCGAATGTTCTTTGTTAAAAAAAAAAGACGTGTGGCACTCGGGGACTGCCGCGGTAAAGCTACTGCATAGCATTTTTTATTAACGCCATCTAGCGGTGAGAGGAGTCCCGTGTTAGGTTATTTTCGTTACGGAATTTCTGGATTCGGTCTCCACGCTAAAGGCCCGCGATAGAAGCTATGCAATAGCTTAAAAAATCAATCAGATCGATTTGGTCGCTCGCTTGTTGAAGGCCTTAAGAGAAAATAACAAATTGTAAAACCTTTTGTAGTCGCTCGGAACGAAGCGACGAAGCTTTTTGCCTTTTACACCGGATCGAGTTACTCCAAAAGGGCAAAACAAACAGTGAATTCAGGCAAATATTTTAACACAATCTCGCATTTTTGCTCTCTATTCATTTCCGAGTGAAAGTTTTGTTTATTTGTGGATTTGTTAAATGAGGGTCAAATTACTTTATTAATGCTAACGACTACTTATTTGAATTAAGAAAATAAGAAACTTCAGCTTCAGTAAGAGATCGGTACAAGCGATAAGGCCGCCTTTGCGCAATTTATATTAAACGAGATGATTCCCGCGACTTCGTCCGCGTGGATTAAAGTTTTTTGATTCCTAATTCCTACGGGAACTCACGCACACGCACGCGCACGCGCACGCACACACACACACACACACACACACACACACACACACACACACACACACACACACACACACACACACACACAACACACACACACACACACACACTCACATACAAACTTTCGCCTTTATAATATTATACTAGCTTTTGCCCCCGCGACTTCGTCCGCGTGGAATTAGATTTTGGGGTGGAATTTTCAAAAACTGTGATACACGTACTTCTTTATTTTTAACTAAAACCTCAAATACCAACTTTGATGGAAACAGCTTGAAAAATGACGGAGTTTCATATAAACTTCCATCCCCTATTTAAACCCCTTAGGGGTGGAATTTCCAATAATCCTTTCTTAGTGTGCGCCTACGTCATAAAAGGAACCAACTGTAAAAATTTCGAGTTTCTAACTTGAGTAGTTTAGGCTGTGCGTTGATATCTCAGTCAGTCAGTCAGGACTTTGAATTTTATATATATATATAGATTAGGACTACTTGATGCCTGCGGCTTCGCTCGCGTGGATTTAGTTTTTAAAATCCCGCTGGAGCTCTTTGATGAGCAAGCTCTCCCTCCCACTTATATAGATAAGACACACACAACCATAAGCCATGAGCCCTCGTGAAATGAAAGAACTATACATGAATTTGTTTCCTTCTAATTGTTGCAATAAAAACTTAATCATCATATCTATCTGGTCATCAAATAAAAAACATTTAAATAAGAACATTACTTTTATAACCCGCGAGTCTCAACAAACATGGCGGCCCGGTTTCCCTAAACCTCTATACAATAGCGGGAACAGATCGCCCCACAAAGATATCAGGGTTCAGATCCTATCAGACTTCTATATGAGGGCCTAATGACGTTTCTAACGACTGAGCTAGATCGTGTGCAAGAAATGAGCAACGAGGTATAACGGATATTATAAACACATTTTTATACGTATAAATAAGTTCGTGCAGACTCGTAATTACATTTTTAACTGACGACCTCCCTGGCGTAGTGGTGAGCGCTGTGGTCTTTTAAATGGGAAGTCTCTTGCTCGATTCCCGGCGGGGGCAGTTAATTTACAGTAATATTTAAAATAATAATGAATAACTTAAATAAATGACCCAAATAAAATATTAAAACTAGGTAGGTACTACTAATTATATTTACAAAAAATAGGTACAGCCGTCCAAGTGGTCGTTTATGGGCATGGTGCCCAAAACACTGGCGCTCTTCCCTCGTTGGACAGCGAGGCTTCGCCGTTGGGCTAAATAAGTGCCAGCTCTTTGGTCACCTGGGGTATTTCTGAATTGTCTTTGGTTTGGTCTGGTAGGGAGACTTTGGTCCTAGCTAGTAACCACCCTACCGTCAAAGACGTGCCGCCAAGCGATTTAGCGTTCTGGCACGATGGCGTGTAGAAACAGATTAGAGGTATAGGTTGAATTTACACTGCCATACTCCTTCTAAGTTAATGAAAATTTAAACCAATCTGACTTCCTTTCACATTAAAAAAAAATTGAAATCGGTCCAGATTTGACGGAGTAATGGAGTAACATCGTCAAAAAAAAACACGCGAAAAGTCGGTTAAAAATCAAGTTCGCTGAATCACGGAGGTCGATCAAAAAAGAATTATTTAAATGCAAATTTCAATTCGATTTTGCTAAAACACAGACACATGCCATCATAAATAAAAAAAAAAATGTGTGCCGCTATAAAAGAGAATGCCGTAGAGATAAAAAGCGTTATCTTAATTTCAATTTCCGTTAAGGAAAATGTGAGGTTCCTAGATTGAAAGAAAAGTTCTTTGAAGTCTGTAATACCATTTAGAAAATCTTTTTTGTAAATAATATTTTCTTGTTAAGTTTAGGGATTAGAATTTAGGGCGACATTATTAGGTGGTAGGGTGGTATTATGAGAATAACTTAACACCTCACCTTTTTATACAATGACTCAGCAGAATCTCCATTCTGAACCGGTGGTAGAGTCATGACGTGTCATAAGAGCTACAAGTTAGCCCACATGAAATAAATAATGTTGAAATTGAATTTTGAATAAGGTACTTTTCGAGTATAAATTGTTAATGAAAATATTGAAGACTAGATTTCAAAAATCACCTTTTTGACAAAATGAGATAATGACACAAAATTACTTAATTATTAACATAGCCCTTGATTGCGATCTCACCTGATGGTAAGTGACGATGCAGTCTAAGATGGTAGCGGGCTAACTTGGAAGGGGTATGGAAGTGTACGTTCAACCTATAAACCCCCTAATCGGTTTCTACTCGCCATCGTGCCGAAACGCTAAATCGCTTAGCGGCAAGTTTTTGACGGTAGGGTGGTAACTAGCCACGGCCAAAGCCTCCCACCAAATACTCAATTTTTTTTTTAAATTTGTCACGAAGTGTAATAGTAAGGATTTTTATTTCTGTCTTTCTCTCATCTAGTAGGCTGAAACTTCAAGGAAAAGAAAACATACAATTATCCAAACAAGTGTTTATTTATTTTCCCACTGAGCTAACCAGTTCAACAGTCTAAATGGATATGTCCTGCAATCTAATTTATTTCGCCGTTCACCCAACGGTTCCTGTAGTGTTGGCATAATTTATCAGCCCTCCCGAACTCAGCACCCGGTGAAGTTGATAGATTGCCGTCACTTCATTTCACTTCACTGCTTGTTCTAACAATAGTGTTATAGACTATAATAAAGTGTAAACTCGGCACTCGAAATTGTTAACGAGTCTATATATTACTAGACTAGCTGATTCCCGCGACTTCGTCCGTGTGGAAAAAGTTTAGAGTGACGTGTTATACGCGAGAAGTTATGTCCTCTATCTTCGATAGTTTTAAGTAGATCTTCACCAAAATTGGAAAAATATTTACAATAGTACACAATTTGTAATAAAATAAAATAGCGAATAAAACAAAAAATAATCAAATCGGTCAAGCCCTTTTTCAATTCAATTCAATTCCTTTATTGCATGGTTGTGAGTTACAATTTACAATAATAATAAACGTAAAGCTAAAACAACAACATAACTATATCACGATTTATCTAGTTTGAGTTTTTAGCTTTTTTTAAATCGGTTAAACATGATCTTTCACACATGTGACAATTGATTTTTAGTTACATAGAAGAGAGCTCCAAATTCTAAAAAGAATTGTTCCGAATCAGACAATACAATCGGAAGCTTTTAAACGGAATCGTATTGGGGCAATGCGGGAATACGCGTCCAACGCTCGAGCTCCGACACTGCTCCCATCGGGGCTTACTGAAACAAATATAAACGTGCCCATACACTTTACAGGGGAATTTATAGTTTTTTGGTCAAAATCTTGAATAAATATAATCCTTATCCTAATATAATCTAATCCTTAATACTAAGATAAATTAAATATAATATAATCCTTAATACTAATATCAGAAAATATGCGAATATAAAGATCAGAATATAAAGATGCGAATATCAGAAAATATGAGCGTTGGTTTGTCCTTGAATTACGTGGAAACGGAGCAACGGATCGACGTGATTTTTTTACGTGGATAGGTATAGTGGGAGACTTGAAGAGTGATATAAACTTCTTATCCCGGAAAAATAAAACTTGACGCCTTTAGACGAAGTCGCGGGCAAAAGCTAGTCACACAATACAATCTCCAGATTCAAGCTTTTAAACGGAATCGTATTGGGCAATGTGAGAATTCGCGTCCAACGCTCGAGCTCCCAAGTCCCAATGGGGCTTACTGAAACAAATTATAAACGTGCTTGTACACCGTACTGGGGACTTTTTAGTTTTTGTGGTCAAAAGTTTTACCTGCTTCAATAAATCTAATGGATAGTAAAAACAGAATTCAGCTATCATTTACTGTTGTGACCGTATTTTTAGGGTTCCATTTTAAAACTACAAGGAAAGTTTCGCTAAGTCCGTCCGTCTGTCCGTCTGTCCGCAGAACAGCGCAGAGACTATTGGTACTAAAGAGCGGTAATTTGGCAAGGATATGCATATTAATTACGCCGGAAAAGATACAATAACATTTTGAAAAAAGCTATTATTTTTGGTATCTTCCCTACACGTAAAGGGGAATAATAATTTTTTTAATCGTCTATCCCCAAACCCTATACTTAATCTATAAATTAACACTGAACTTGCTACTGTGATTTCTTTTTTGGACCTACTTGCTTGACGCCATTTTGGATTTGATTGACGCCATTTTGGCGCTATAAGCACTAAGCAGATGTGAGTGTCTCTGGAACTAAAAGGTTATATTGCGGGCGCTACAAATTGATCCTTAATTAAGTTATTATTTGTACAAGGTCAGAAAATCTTGTTTTTAATCATAGGTTAAATTTAGAGATCCACTGGCCCCGCCCATTCCCTAATAGGTAAATGTAAATGCTCCCTAACACAAATGTACGGCACTGAATGCATTGATTCGATTTCGTCTCTCGCCCCCCGGGGAAGACTGGCGCTTAAGCAATATATTGTGTTCTAGTCTAGCTGTCCTATTTACTTTTGTGTGACTATTGTCTCTCTACGTCGTATTTCTCATCGCTGAGGGACGTGACCCCTTTCCATTAATCGCACAATGGTTGCGGGACTCAACTAAAACAATTCCGACTTTACTGTAAACTCAATCTTATTCATTCGAACTGAAAAATGATAGGAGAAACCTGGCAATGATTTTCAAATACCTATTCAATGATACCCCGCGTAACAAAATTCATCTTCGTTCTTGATTTTTTGCAATTAATATTTTTATTTTACACTTATTTGTTAGGCTTATAAGACGGTACACAATCTTATGATTTCATTTGAGGGAGATAACATTGAAAAAAAAAAATTGATTGAGAATGTTTGCTTATACCAACTTTAAATTGTCATAGATCGTAGATCATCAATAAAAATAAAAATAAAATATCAAAGAAACCTAACAATGATTTTCAAATACATATTCAATGATACCCACTTATCATAGTTCATCGACTTTCTTTTTCACAATATGGCGTCTGGTGGTCGCCATATTGAATTTTGATTACTGTCATGTCTTTAGTGACACTCGCAAGATTAACAAAAATCGATTGACGTAAGGTTCATCAAAATCGGCATATGCGTTTGGTCTCCAGAGCGCCACATACATACATTTTTTTTAACCGACTTCCAAAAAGGAGGAGGTTATCAATTCGGCCGGTATATATTTTTTTTTTCTATGTATGCCCACCGATTACTCCGGGGTTTCTGGACCGATTCACGCGATTTTTTTTTTAATCGACAGAAGAAGCTCGCGAAATGGTCCCATAAAAATTTTTACCTTCAACTCTTCAAGCCTGATGCTGCAGAGGTACTTTCCCCCTAAATTATGGGGTTTTAGGAACTGTCATTTACGAATCGGTATGCTTGGCCCAAGCATATACTAGATCTTAGAGCTTCAGGTCCTACTCCTCAATCCTGATGCTGCAGGGTACTGCCCACGTAAATTATGAGGCTTTAGGAACTTTCGCTTGCGAATTGATATTATTGGTATCAAGCTTAGTCTACATCGTGGAGCTCAAGGTCCTAGCTCTTCAATCCTGATGCTGCAGGGTACTGCCCACCTAAACTGTGAGGATTTAGAAAATTTCGCTTGCGAATTGATATTGTTAGTATTAAGTATAGTCTACAGTGGAGCTCAAGGTCCTAGCTCTTCACTCCTGATGCTGCAGGGTACTGCCCACCTAAACTACTAGGTTTTAGGAACTTTCGCTTGCGAATTGATATTATTGGTATTAAGCATAGTCTACATCGTGGAGCTCAAGGTCCTAGCTCTTCACTCCTGATGCTGCAGGGGTACTGCCTACCCTTATCTGTGAGGATTTAGGAACTGTCGCTTACGAATTGATATTGTTGGTACCAAGCATATACTACATATAAAATTCAAGGTTCTAGCTCCTCAATCCTGATGCTGCAGGGTTGGAGGGATTACGAACTGTCGCTTTCGAATTGATATTTTTGGTACCAAGCATGGACTACATCATGGACCTTCTGGTCCTAGCTCTTTAGAAATTGTGTGTTGTTAATAAGTACTGTAGGTACCAAGTATAGACTACTTTAGTACCGTAGTGTTGGAGGGAGGGGAGAAAGAGAGCAGGAACAAGCTACACTAAAAAGCTTAAAATAAAAATTCTTTTCAAAAAACCGACTTCAAACGCCACTACAAAGTATAAAAATAATTTTATTTTGTACACGTTTGTTGAAGTCGGGCGGGCTTAACTAGAAACGATGAAATCGATGCGCGACGCTTACCTTATGGTGACATATAAGAGACACGCTTATTGAAATCGGGTGAGCATCGCGTATCGGTTTCATCGTTTCTATTTAAGCCGCCCGACTTCAACAAACGTGTACAAAATAAAATTATTTTTATATGTACTTTGTAGTGGCGTTTGAAGTCGGTTTTTTGAAAAGAATTTTTATTAAATATACCTATCATAGGCACACGCCTGACCACTACCGCACCTGATGGAAAGTGATGATGTGGCCTAAGGTGTAACGCGTTTGCCTAGAAGATGCCTATCAACTCTTGTTTTAAAGATACCCAAATTGTACGTGTTAAGTTTTTTTTTTTTTTTTTGAAAAGAGCAACTGCTGAGTTTCTTACCGGCTCTTCTCAGCAGAATCTGCATTCTGGACCGGTGGTAAATTTATGACGTGTCATAAGAGCTACAAGTTAGCCTACATGAAATAAATTTTTGAATTTGAATAAGAAACTGGACTGGTAAACATCTCCTTTGCATCGAGCGGTCGGGTAATAAGAAATAGAACACAAAATTACCTGGATCAAGACTAAATGTTACCGCCCCACGAATAGGTTGTTTGTTTTTCGAAACAGGGTAACCTATTTTGAAACGTACACAGACAGACAGACGGAATTATTGGTATCCAAGTGGTGCCGCTGCTATATTATTAGGCCCCCATTTGACCGACAGTTTGACAGACAAATCTGTGCAGAGTTAGCCTCAAGCTAAGTTATTTTACTTAGAAAGCGTGAAAATATATAAAATATATAAGTAGTACACGGCTTTACGCGCTTGCACTTTTACCCCTTTTTCTTCCTTAAGGTAGGGCGGGGCTAGTTGAGCAATTTTTTACTTGCGCAGTCATAGCTCCTCAGCAATAAGTCTTAATAGCTTGTTATGCATACTGATGTAAGTAATTTATCCTTTTCCAAAAGTGACTCTAGTATTTTTCTCTAGTTTTTCCTAACAAATCGCGTGTAAGAACTACAGCCGTTTAAGTGGAGACAGTCAGAAATGCTCAACGTACCCCACAGGTGAGGTAAGTTGAGCAGTTAGAAATTCTAGTCAAATCAATGTTTACTAGACATGAAATAAAATTAAGTGCCTGCTAGCTTTTGCCCGCGACTTCGTCCGCATGAAGTGGGGCTTTTAAAATCCTTTGAGATCTTTTTTGTTTTTCCGGGATAAAAAGTAGCCTATGTCACTCTCGCAGTCCTTAACTACGACCTTGCAAAAAATCAGGTCGATCCGTTGCTTTGTTGCCGTGAGATTGAAGGAGAAACTAACAAACCAACAAACAAGCACACTTTCGTATTTATAGTATTAATAATATAAAGTAGTTATAAATGTTAATAATTTAGATAATAATCTGGATCGATAAAGATCACAAAAAAAGATTTGATTAAGGTTATATGACTGTGGTGACTTGTCTTAAGACTTTCTTCTCTAAGCATAGATGTATTGACGAGCAGTCTTGATTTCAGTTAGTTGGTTTATGCTCCTTTATTTATATATAAATTTTACGCCCAATCTAAACCAGACTTTAATGCTGCGTCATAAAGTACAATTTGGCGCTGAAACTGGATATTTTTTCGTCAGTACTCTCTATTTTTGATCGGGTCTGCTTTACATCAAGGGATATCAAAGTAAGCCGCTGCCAACACTGTCAATTAGTGATTTTTTACACTTGGCAGACGGGCCGGCAGATTTAGCATTCCTTAGAATTTAGATAAATAATTCTTAATCATTAGCGGAATGCGCTGAGATCTTTATGAGCTTTTAATCCTGCACTGGTAGCATGGACAGGAAATAAAAGTTTTATCCCCCGATTTTATCCACTGACAGGGGATAAAATTATCTTTTCCCTATGCAGCATGGCGACAGAGGAGAAGGCGATGTATATTTCTACTAGTGGTTCGCCCCGAACTGAGACCTCGCGATATCCCATAATTCCCAAAAGTTTTAATTATATATTGTAATAATTAACTTTTAACATTAGACGCAATAAAAAAAATAATAGTTGACATAAAACTGGTTTACTGACACAGCGCCATCTATTAGCATTATAGTGAAGCTATTAGCTTCACAATAATGCTAATAGATGGCGCATTAAAATTAAATAATTTCGTTTCTTTATAACATTTATCTAATTTTAGTATTTGTTGTTCAAGTACAGGATATAACTGAATTTTCAACCAAGTTTCACGTTCTAATATTCAGTATTTCAGAAGTTATAGGGCTCTGACAGACATTTAGACGGACACACTTCTCTGTCTAGTAGGCAAGCGCCCTAGTTGACTCAGAGAACTCGCTTCGCTCGTTCAATAAGTATATCCACTGAGTGTTATTTCCACCGCTGTGCCCATGCTCGACGGGTGGATAAAGCTAAGCGAGGGCATAAACGTTTTATCCTTTTCCCGGGGATAAAATTTCTCCCACCCATGCTACCAGGGCTGGTGGTGTAATCCTTAAATTTTGGTGTCGCAGTCTTAGTGATGAAAAAACGTCCATTGCTGGATACAAGCAAAAAATTATTACAGCTAATTTATTAATTTGAGCCTCAATAGCCCAACGGTTGAAGGTGCAGACTGAAAACTGAAAGGTCGCAGGTTCGAGCCCCACCCGTTGCACTATTGTTGTACTCATTCCTAGCACAAGCTTTCCGCTTATTTGGAGGGGATAGGAGGATATTAGTTAACTTCAGCTTGGCTAATAAATAATCTTTAAAAAAAATTGTAGGTGATAAGGTAGCCTTTTAAAGGGGTGTGTCATCAGACATAATTTTATTTTTCAGCCCGCTGAAAATCGAACCTTAGACCTCCTACCGAATATAGTGCACCACTGATGCGCCAGGGAGGTCTTCAAAATATATTAGCGATATTAAAAAGCAGATTTTGATGGCTAGGCGTTTTCTGTCTGGTGATAGACTCTTTGAGATTCTGCCAAAAAATATTAATCTTGCGCTCCAGAAATAAATTTAATGTAAGATCGATCCACTGCGTTTACATCGGCTGATGGGTGCTCAAGTCATAGACTTTTTTCTATACCTATTAAATACTTTCCTATCCTTCATACCTAAGTACGTATTTAGTATAGTTCTTCCAACTCACGAGGGCGCGTGGCTCATGGTTGTGTGCGTGTCGTATCTGTATAAGTGTGAGCGAGAGCTTACTCGCGCCTGCCCGCTCCCACCTAGACTCTGACAGGCACGCACATTTACGCAATGTGCATGTACACGACGTAATCACAGGTATAGCTCACGTGCACGTGAATTGCAAGACCTATACCTAAGTACGTATTTAGTACCTAAAATATTCAATAAAATAAAATGGCTAAATGAAAGTCAAAAGGTGAGGGACTTCTTAAGAAGAAATTAAAGGAATTTTTCATTATGGACTCTTTCACTGCCTGAAAAGGTGTTACTATAATATAAGATTTTGTTTTGGTAGTACATAATTAAGTAAGATAAATAATTGCGATGTGTTGAATCTATTTGGCTAAAACACAAAAACGGCTTGGCCGATTTGAATTTTTTTTTTGTTTCCTTTGCTGAAAGTGGTTACCTACAAAATTTAAAAAAAATGAGGAAAAATGTTGAAAACATCGAAATTGGTAATTTTATACTTAATTCAATAATTTATTCAGTAAATATTGGCGGGAGCGAAGCCGCGGGTAACAGCTAGTTTCAGTAAAGATGTTTTTATGCTTCTTTCAGTAGTTCCTAGTGTGATAAAATCAAATAAAAAATAAATATGTATAGTAAATCGCCTCCGCTTATGATTCGCTGCTTGTATTTCACAACCGTGAAGTGAATCGCCTGGCATGCGTCCGTCAAATTCGCTCCGCCTTTATACCGTCGATATAGGAATTTACCAAAACAATTTACACTAGTTTATATCCACGACTTCGTTCGTTTTCTGGTGGGAGGTACCATCAGGTGAGATCGCAGTCAAGGGCTATCTTGTCATCGAAAAAAAAGCGTGCATTGAGGTCTCTTTGATTCCCGCGGGAAATATCTTATTTAACGGGATAAAAAGTATCCTTTGTGTTATTCCAGACTATAATCTGTCTTTTTGCCAAATTTCAGCCAAATCGGTTTTGTCGTTGCGGCGTGATTGTATAACAAACATACATCCATAAACCCAAACTTTTTTCAGACAGACTCCGACGGATTGAGAACCTCCTTCTTTTTTGGAAGTCGGTTAAAAAATCAAATGCTATTCATTAGTGTGGCTAAAACTCAATTTGACCTTGACCAATTTGAATATTATTTTTTTATTTTGTTCGCCGTGATACAGGGGTGGTTTAAAAACAAAAAAAAAAAAGTAGGGAAACCCAAATGAACAGTTGAAAATCGTAGAAATCAAAATTACTGACCAAAGTTACTCACAAAAAGGAATTACTTTTATAATAGACTAGCGGCCCGCTAATATATAGCCTATGTCATTCACTGTTAATGGATGTTATTATACATATAAACAAAGATATAAACCTTCCTCTTCAATCACTCTATCTATTAAAAAAAACCGCATCAAAATCCGTTGCGTAGTTTCAAAGATTTAAGCATACATAGGGACAGAGAAAGCGACTTTGTTTTATACTATGTAGTGAAGCCACGGGTAAAAGCTAGTTTTCATTTTCAATAAATGTTATTCTAATACGTATCTCTATTTATTTTCAGATGGATCGGAGGCATAGAGCGAATCACGCTGTATTTTGCCGAAGTGCACACATATGTAGTGACTCACGCACACCAGCATGTACACACGTAAGTGCGAATTCCATAAAAGCTATCTAGGGCGATCCTATCGTGGGATGTAGAGGTGATGAAAAATTTGATATACGTGGTCCGTCCGTCCGTCCGTCCGTCAGTATCTCATGAATAGAATAGAATAATTTTTTATTCAAATAAACTTTTACAAAGTGCTTTCGATTCGTCAAATGCATCTACCACTTCGGAATGCCGTTCCAACCGAGAAGAACCAGTAAGAAACTGACGTACTATACTTGTATAATCTATATATATAAAATTCAAGTCCTGACTGACTGACTGACTGACTGACTGACTGACTGACTGACTGACTGACTGACTGACTGACTGACTGACTGACTGACTGACTGAGATATCAACGCACAGCCTAAACTACTGAAGTGAGAAACTTGAAATTTTTACAGTTGGTTCCTTTTATGACGTAGGCGCACACTAAGAAAGGTATATTGGAAATTCCACCCCTAAGGGGTTTAAATAGGGGATGGAAGTTTATATGAAACTCCGTCATTTTTCAAGCTGTTTCCATCAAAGTTGGTATTAGAGCTTTCAATTAAAAATAAAGAATTACGTGTGTCACAGTTTTTGAAAATTCCACCCCAATACCTAATTCCACGCGGACGAAGTCGCGGGGGCAAAAGCTAGTTTATCACAATTATCTCATGAACCGTAACAGGTAGATGCTTGAAATTTTCACAGAATGTGTAAGTATATCTATTGCCGCTATAACAGCAAATAATAAAAAAAAATTAAAAAAAATAAAGTGTCCCCAAACAAGAAACGTGATTTTTTCGGCGTTTTTTCCTCGACTGTAATACTTGCTGTTACGATGGTACGGAACCTTTCGTATGCGAGTACAACTCGCGCTTGGCCAGTTTTATTTTTTATAAGAACAAATTAATATAATTGTTTACAATCTGTTTAGCAGTCTCTGTTTAAAATTATTTACATATTTGATGTAAATAATTTTAAACAGAGACTTTTAAGACTACAAAGCAAAAAATAAATGGTCACTGAAATAAACTATAAACTTGATATTTTTAATTTTTTGACCGATTATTAAATATTTTCAACTATAACCTCAAGCCATTTCTGAGAAAAAGGGTCTTTACACACTGACTTCCGTTCGGAACCCTAAATATAATTCTTTCCTTCGTTATTTGCTCCTATTGGAAGCTTGAATAATGTTTTTATACTATTTTCCAGCTAAGCGTAAAACGCGAGAACAATGACTGTTTCATTGTATCTTTTTACTCAACACCCTGTATATCTGACCATCACGCTAAAAGTAGAGCTACAGCGTGTTCCAGTTACGCCCATTTGCAAATAAACTGAAAAGTAATTACCCGCCATTCCAGCCGCCAATGAAAATGGCCTACTTTCGCGTAAATTGGAACGCCCTAGAATTTTTTTGTTATTACAAGCATCAAACTAGTCGCCTCGCCCGGCTTCGCACGGGTGGTGTTCCCGCACTTTCATAGAATAGGATTGATTAGAACGGAATAGATTTATTTTAAAATACAAAGTGTTTTTGAATTTTAAGTGAATACATGATACTTAGGAGAAGGGTTTAGGCTATTGCCCACCAGACTAGTCAAGTGCAGAAGATTTAGAAGTGCCTTTTAGAAGTCCCTGGGATTTGAACCCCGGACCCCTAGAAGTCTAAATCACTGGCTGTCATCGCTTTAGAGGCAATTTTTGTCGATCTCCTTGGCGCAGTGGTAAGCGCTGTGATCTTATAACTGGGAGGTTTCGGGTTCGATTCCCGGGTCACAAAAACAATGTAGGTATACTTATTTTTCTATCAAAGAAATTCTCAGTAGGTACTAGTCCGGAGTTAGCAAGTTGGTGGTGTCAACGCCCGTGCCTCGGAGAGCACGTAAAGTCGTCGGTTCTGCGCCTGATCTCTCTCCGGTCGTGTCGGATTTCCGTCCCATCTGACTATGAGAGTGAGGGAATAGAGAGTGCACCTGTGTCTGCGCACATAATTGTGCACTATAATATCTCCAAGGTTGCTAATCTCTGAGGAGGTTGGCCGCCGTGACCGGATTCGGTCGGGAGGACATTATTAACCGACTTCCAAAAAGGAGGAGGTTATCAATTCGGCCGCTATCTTTTTTTTATTACCACCATTGCGGTATGGAGCTATGGAGGTCGACCGTAGTTAGTATACTAAGTAACGAAGTAATAAAAAAAATTGGGGAAATTCCGATAGCAACGATAGGGTAAAGATGCCGAATATGAGATACCATTTACATATTCGGCCATAAAAAATAAATTATTGCACTAATGACAATGAAAATTATTTATATTCGATAAGTATTTAATGAAGTTTATCCTTGAAAGACCGTTTAGTGCTAGGTATAATAGATTTTTTGTTATATCAGATAATATTAGAAAAGTCAGAAATTACGTCTCAGGGAAATGGTCTCCTATTATGAGACACCAAGGGTTTTTAATATGAGATAGTATAGATTTAGAGAAAAAGAAAAGAAATCAATTCAAAAAAACTTTTTATTGGCGATATTTATTAATCTACAATATCGTACTACTAAATAAAAAGTGGTCGCGCCGAAGCGCGAATAGTTTTCGTTTAACCGCTCGAATCCGACCATCCTGTCAAAATTTCCTACCTAATACCGACCCCCCCTGGCCTGAAGAAGTGTCAGTGCATCGATGACCGTCAATTAACGTAAACGCGCCGCTAAAGCTGGTGCATCGCCGCGCCGCTCCTAGTGATTCAGTGTTGATCTGGACTTGCCAACAAACTTGCCTTCTTGGTTTTCGTCAGTCGAAGAAGTGAGAAAGGAAGAGTGAAGCATCGAAAAGTATCCATGAATGTACGCGCGGCTCGCTGAAGTATCGCGGCGCCGCTCCTAAGGATTCAGGTCAGTGCCTTTACCCTTTTCCTATAGACACTCCCATAACTCCGCGGCCCAAACCCAACCCAGTCGGATTTGAGCAAACCCCGCGAAAATTATACAGTCCACATCGAAACCAAACAATCTAGTTTCTAGCCGTCCCCGCGCCGCCATATTTTTTTTGGTTCCAATCGAACCGGATTTGTAATCGCTAATTTGCTAACGAAATCGCTAATTTTCTCGATAGTTTTACAATTTCCAAGTAGGTAATTGTTTTCCCGCGTCCTAAAATCTTGTTCCCTAAGCAAATTATTATCGTTCGTCCCGCATTGCTTAGGAAATAGGGTTCATTTAGGTATTAACTAGGTACCTACATATAGCTCATATAGGTGATAGATAGGTCGTACGTTACTTATTTATCGTAATCCTAATCGTATATCGCATCCCGATCTATCCCAGTATAGATATTAATCGAAATATTAGTTTATTAGTAGTCATATTAAGTAATTATTTTGTGTAATTACCTACGCGTCATAAACGTATTCGCTTGGCCATCGGTGCATAGTTGCAAGTACTTGTATCTTAGATTACAGCGGTGTGCGTGACCTTCATCGCGGCCGTGACCGCCCGCTCGCTCCCTTTCACTTTTTGCTGAAATTCATAACTTTAAATACTTATACGCCGAATCGAAGTTTCATTCGTGTATTAGGAACTTAGTCTCGACATTTTTGAATCTAGTTTATATTCAAAATGACGAAGACTGAAGATACCGCAGATATACAATTAATTCTATTAGAACAGAGACGCAATTCGATATTTGAGTATCTACAAGAAACATTCGATTTATCGAAAAACATAGGCGTTAACCCGTCGGTCCGGGAAGAATTTCTCGACGCAAGTAGTAATGTCGATACGTTACGCTCTGAATTCAGTAAAATAGTGGAGGATTATAATAATCGTTTATTAGCACTGAACCCGAAAGCGAAGCCGGAGTTCAAATGTTTGTTATCGTTCGAACGCCTATACGGTCGTATCAAGCGCTTAGTCTCGCAGTACGCCGATGATAATAAGGTTGAGAATGAGAATGAGCCGCGAAGACTTAAACCTTATTTGCCCCCGATTCAATTAGTGTCTTTCGATGGATACGATTTAAAATCGTGGAGTCTCTTCTACGCTAACTTTAAAACTGTTATACACGAAAATAAGTCCCTTACGGATGCCGAAAAACTTTATTATCTCTTAGGTAAGCTGTCGGGAAAGGCGAAATTAGCTTGTGCCGGTATTACACCGTGCGCAGAAAACTACGAATTAATTTTTAAAACGTTAGTAGATAAATTTGAAGATAAACGCTATTTGGCTACGTCGTATATGGATCAAATTTATAACATTAAGGCGATGTCAAACGCGACTCCGACCAACCTTGAAAATTTTTTGGACACTTTTGCATCGTCGATCGCCGCGCTTAAAAATTTAAATTTGAGTAATCTGGCTGACTTCATATTTTTATACCTCGCTCAAAAGAAGTTAGATCCGGAGACTGTTCGCCTGTTCGAGTTGAATAAACATAGTTGTGAGATACCCTTGTATGACGATTTCGTTGCTTTCATTCGCGAACATATTAAGGTACTGCAACGCACTTCCGGGAAACAAGAAGTTCCGAAAAGTGCTGAGCGGAAGGTGGATACGGCATCTAAGCCTCACAAACCACCCAAGCCGACGCATACCTATACTAGTACCGCGACTACGTCTGCACAGTCTTTGTGTTCTCTTTGTAACTCACAACACGAACATTTATATAATTGTTCCGCCTTTCATAAGATGTCCGTTGAAGATCGTTTCAAGTTTGTTAAGGCGAATAATCTTTGTATAAATTGCACTGGAAACCACCGGTTGGCCACTTGTTCTAGCAAGTCAAGGTGCCGCTGGTGCTCGTTACCTCATCATAGTATGCTCCACAGGCATTCCGCAACCGCAAATTCCGCAACTTCGAGTGCGGCTTCTAGTGATGCTTCTTCGCAGAAGATGCCCGGTGTTGTTGAGCAGCCTCCTGCTTCTATCAGCACTACCGGCACTAGTAACTCGAAACCTTCAGGTTCACCCGCGCACTCCAAGGAAGTATCGCTTTGTTCCTTATCGAGTTGTAATGTTTCTCGTGCACCGACTACGGTGCTGCTCGCTACCGCACGCGTTATAGTTTTCGACGCCAAAGGCAAGGAGTACTCTGCGCGCGCATTATTGGACAGTGCTTCACAGAGTAACTTCGTCAGTCGGGATTTATGTCAACGCTTAGGTTTAAAGACAAACCAGAATCCAAACTGTTCTGTAGTTAAAGGGATTGGAGGTACAACCAAACCGATCCAAGGCGCAGTTTCTATTAGATTTTTGTCTAGGTTTGATCTCAGCGTTTGTTTTAACATGGACTCGCTCGTGGTAGACAAGGTAACGGAACTCTTGCCCACAGTCCCGATAGATATTTCGAGTTTGATAAATTTCAATAACTTACCTTTGGCTGACGACACTTACTCCACTCCAGGAGACATTGATCTGCTGATTGGAGCTTCAATCTTTCCGCATCTCCTATTATCTCGCAAGGTTCAAGGTCAATCGAATTGTACCTCACCGCTAGCCCTAGAAACGGTGTTGGGCTATGTTATCGTTGGTTCTGCTCCTGTACGTGTTAACAGCTTCGCCACGGTATCATATTGTTGTGCTACAGATCCGCTAGATGATGCTGTGCGAAAATTCTGGCAAATAGAAGAGGTGAACGCACCGAAACAATTAAGTCCAGATGACACGGCGTGTGAAGAAATTTATAGCAGCACGACTACCCGTGAGGCAGACGGACGATATGTAGTCGCACTTCCATTTAAGGGTGATGTATTGTCGTTAGGCGATTCTTTTAAAAAGGCTAAAACTCGCTTCCTTTGCTTAGAGCGTAAAATGTTAGCGTCACCTAAGCTTAAGGAGGCCTACGACAACGTCATTACCGAATACCTAGACAAAGGTTATATCTCTCCCGCACCCCCGGACACGGAGGCAACGCAGAGCTTGCCCTCGTATACGATTTCGCACCATGGGGTCATACGAGATGACAAGTTGACTTCTAAGTTGCGCGTTGTCCTGGACGCCAGTTCCAAGACAACCACTCAAGTTTCCCTCAATGACCTTCTGTATGGCGGTCAGAATCTACAAGGGAATCTATTCAATATTATTGTTAATTTTCGCTTATATCGTACCGCTCTTTCAGCTGACATTCGTCAGATGTTTCTTTGTATTGGAGTTCGTCCATGTGATCGCAGATTCCAACGCATTTTATACCGCTTTTCTCCGCAAGAACCCTTAAGGGTCTATGAATTTAACCGCGTTTGTTTCGGGCTTAAGTCAAGTCCATTTCATGCTCTTCGTACAGTGAAGCAGCTTCTTTCAGACGAAGGTGCTTCTTACCCGCGCGCTAAAGAAACTTTAGATATAGGGCTATACATGGATGACTTTGTCTATAGCATTGACAATGAAGACGATGCTATCTCCACCGCTGCCGAAGTGATTGCTCTGATGAAAGCTGGTCAGTTCGACCTGGTGAAATGGACAAGCAACTCACAAAAGGTGTTAAATTCGATTCCGCTGTCGCATCGACTTTCCGCGATTAAAGAGTTTGAGGACTCTGAGCCACATAAGGTGCTCGGCCTATGTTGGTCTCCCGCAACAGACTATTTCGGTCTCAAAATTAGTGTTCCCGCTGAATCTTGTACAAAACGTACCATTTTGTCATGTGTCGCTAGGATATGGGACGTCATGGGTTTCGTTGCTCCCGTCGTCTTATATGCAAAGCTTCTCATTAAACAACTCTGGTTGTGTGAATGTGATTGGGACGATGTGCCCCCTGGTCACATTGCTGATCAGTGGTCTTGTTTCAAAAGAGAACTACCTTTGCTCAGCGAATTGAAAATTCCACGGCACGTAGGCATCTCGACCGGCGATATCATTACGATCGTGGGGTTTGCAGATGCGAGCGAAAAGGCTTACGGAGGAGTAATTTACTTCCACGTGAAAGACAGCAGAGGTATTCGCAAAAACGCAGTCTTTTTAATAACAGCTAAATCCAAAGTCTCGCCTCGCAAGACTATAACGCTTGCGAGGTTGGAGCTTTGTGCCATTCTGTTGCTGAGCAGCTTAATGACCAAGGTCATTGAAGCCTGCCATAACCGCCTTGTTATTGACCGAGTTCTCGCCTTTTCAGACTCAACGGTGGCGTTGTGTTGGGTATACTCCTCACCTCATCGTTGGGACACTTTTGTGGCCAATCGGGTCACCAAAATTCAAAATGAATTTCCCGCTCAAACTTTTTTCCATGTGCAAGGCACGGAAAATCCCGCTGATTGTTTGTCGCGAGGTCTTACCCCCGCACAAATAACTGATCACCCGCTTTGGTTCTCTGGTCCTAAATGGCTTGAGTTAGATTCAAATCTTTGGCCTGTTACCGCTTTCAATCCTTCCACCGTGTCACAGCCTCCAGAGGAAAAGAAACACGTTTTGCTCACTGCAGAAAGCAGTGAAAGAAATTTAATAATTTCGCTAGCTGATCGCTTTTCGTCATGGTCGAAATTCATACGTTGTGTGGTTTTCGTTTGCCGCTTCGCTAAGCTACTACCGCGTCGTGATACGGTGATTGCATCGGATCTGGATTACGCTGAAAGTTTAATATTGCGTGAACTTCAGCGCTTTCACTTCGCGAACGAGATTGTTAATTTACAAGCAGGTAAACGTTGTAGTCCAATGTTTCAACGTCTCAAACCTTTCCTTCAGGACGGCATCATTAGAGTCGGAGGTCGTCTGAGAAACGCCGATATAAGTTTCGATACAAAACATCCGATTATACTTCCTCGAAAGGATCATATATTAAATCTTTTAGTTGACTATCATCATAAAGTCAATTGTCATGCAGGTCCAGATTTATTGATGTCCATACTCCGTCAGAGGTATTGGATTCTTTCCGCTCGTAATTTAATTCGAAGCCGGGTACACAAATGTCTACCCTGCTTTAGACTCCGCGCTAAACCAAACTTTCCAGAAATGGCAGATCACCGCTCCTGTCGAGTTACGCCGGCCGTGAAACCGTTTATACACACTGGCACTGATTACGCAGGGCCTTTTAAGGTGACTGTTTCTCGCGGTCGTGGAATTCGATCAATGAAGGCATACGTTTGTCTTTTCGTGTGCTTAACCACTCGCGCTGTACACATAGAAGTTGCCAGCGACTTAAGTACAGATAGTTTCCTCGGGGCGTTTAAGCGTTTTTTTTCCCGCCGCGGTTTTGTCGCTCGCGTTCATTCCGACAATGCGTCAAATTATGTTTGCGCCAAGCGCACGCTTTCGGAATTGCACGAATTTTTAGCGTCCAAACACTTCAGGTCTGAATTTGGTCACATACTAGCCGAAAATCGCATCGAGTGGTCACTTAATGTTCCAACTGCTTGCCATTTTGGCGGTAATTGGGAGGCCAACATTAAGAGCCTCAAAACTCATCTATATCGCGTGATAGGCGACCAAATTCTTTCCTTGGAAGAGTTCAATACTGTGCTTGCTCAGATCGAGGCAGTAATGAACTCCCGTCCATTGTGCCGCACGCTATCTAA
This sequence comes from Hipparchia semele, assembly GCA_933228805.2. NCBI lineage: Eukaryota > Metazoa > Arthropoda > Insecta > Lepidoptera > Nymphalidae > Hipparchia > Hipparchia semele. The sequence goes on from OW121731.1 coordinate 1,395,589, forward strand.
TGATCCATCGGAACCTCTCGCGTTGACACCGGCTCATTTTCTCACTCTCACCCCCTTAAAATATCTTCCGGCTAGGGAGATAGAAGATGGTCCGTTACATTTGCTCTCGCGTCAAGAACTTATTGATAAACTTGTTCAGTCATTCTGGAAACGATGGAAGGCTGATTATTTACATACGCTACAGACTCGAAACAAATGGAACACGCCAACCAATCCGATCGCTAAGGGAGATGTGGTAATAATTACCGTCGATAATGCACCGCCTCTTCACTGGCCGTTAGGGCTAGTCGAGGAAGTTTTTCCTGGATCGAATGGTGTCACGCGTGTTGTCCGCGTTCGTACTGCTACAGGTACCTATCTACGTCCTGTAGTGCGTCTTTGTCCCTTACCTAAACAGTAATTAGTTTAACTTCAACTCATCTGCTTAGGTTAGGATTCTTATTTAGTTAGGTTAGCTTATTATACTTAAGTCAATAAATAATTTCGTTTAAACTCTCCGCGTCGTAGTTTCTTTGAAGGTAGCCCTTCAAGCCCGGGGACATGGTCGCGCCGAAGCGCGAATAGTTTTCGTTTAACCGCTCGAATCCGACCATCCTGTCAAAATTTCCTACCTAATACCGACCCCCCCTGGCCTGAAGAAGTGTCAGTGCATCGATGACCGTCAATTAACGTAAACGCGCCGCTAAAGCTGGTGCATCGCCGCGCCGCTCCTAGTGATTCAGTGTTGATCTGGACTTGCCAACAAACTTGCCTTCTTGGTTTTCGTCAGTCGAAGAAGTGAGAAAGGAAGAGTGAAGCATCGAAAAGTATCCATGAATGTACGCGCGGCTCGCTGAAGTATCGCGGCGCCGCTCCTAAGGATTCAGGTCAGTGCCTTTACCCTTTTCCTATAGACACTCCCATAACTCCGCGGCCCAAACCCAACCCAGTCGGATTTGAGCAAACCCCGCGAAAATTATACAGTCCACATCGAAACCAAACAATCTAGTTTCTAGCCGTCCCCGCGCCGCCAAAAAGGTTTTAGTAACAACTTAATAATATATTATCATGTGCTTGTGCCAAGTGCTTGATGTTCTTCAGATCTAGATGTAACCCTTAAAATCGTTAGTCCAGCTTTACAATATTTTTCTATTTTTGCTTCTAAATAGTCAGAAAAAGCTGGAGGTCTTCCCATGAACCTTGACAAATACTTCTGCATTAGCATCTTTTTTGACATAACGTTCTAGGATACTCTTAGGAACATCGAAAGTTTTGACGCTATTAGGTAACATATTTGTTTGCTTTGCACTGCACTCAGGGCCCATATTATGGCATCGTGGTCCTAGGACTTCTTTGATCTAGAAAAAGAGGTTTTTAAATAGTCGTATTTCTATACATCCTAATATGAGATATCTCATTTAAGGAGCCCCCACGTGTCTCATATTAGGAAAACACCCAAATTTAAAAACTAGGCTGCCTATTATTTCTTGACGAAGAAAATACAACTAAACTGTAAATGCATTGTAAAATTAATCATGTAACTAATACAATGACTGTAAATTTAAATCATTTAGTGTGACTATAAAGTTGTAACATACCTCGTTAATATTTGGTGTCAAAAATCGGGTTTTGTGGTTTCGTAAAAACCCGCACGTACACAACCTGACTTCGCCTCGAACTGGGAAGCACCAACACATGTTTCGGTCTGTTGCCACGTGGCTTCTGGTGACAGTATCGCCAAATAGCTGCGGTGATTAGTTTCACCAAAACCTAACTATCTCATATTTGGCAACCATCTCATATTCGGCATCCTTACCCTATACCTATCGCGTATTCCCCAGGCAATTTATCAACTTTCAATTAATCTAGACCGCTACCGATAAAACTTTAAGTAATGGATAAATGCATTTTACGATGGCCGGGCGGATAGCTTTAAGTGGATGGAATGGCTGTACCTAATTCAATTAGGTTGCTGGCCACTCGGTGGTCACGCGAACGGTATGGGCGCGGTGTTGTAGGCTTATATATTTTTTCCAGAGCAATAGGGTAGGTATCTGACTGCTTTCTTCTTTGTCTTTGTCAACTTATAGACGTCCACCGCTGGACATAGGTCTCCTGCATGGACCTCCACAGGCCTCGGTCTTGCGCCGCCTGAATCCAGCGGCTCCCTGCGACTCGTTTGATGTCGTCGGTCCACCTAGCGAGGGGGTCTGCCGACACTGCGCTTCCCGGTGCGGGGTCGCCATTCCAGCACCTTGGGACCCCATCGACAATCTGCTCTTCGAACTGACTGACTATCTGACTGCTATTTTTTCATAATTCGATACCTCCTACGTAAGTTGTGGTATCCCACAAAATTGGCATTTTAGGATTGTTACACTATATCATTTGTTTTTATTGTATTTTATTAAATATTCGTTTAAAAAAAATGTAAAAACAGCATTCTTTAACATACTTTCAAGATGTATAAAGCTGTATCGTTATTAAAATGACGTCACCATTGTATTGACCTTCACAACAATTAACGCGACCCGTAAGAGTTTTGCGGACTGAAAACTGAAAGGTCGCAGGTTCGAGCCCCACCCGTTGCAATATTGTCGTACCCACTCCTAGTACAAGCTTTCCGCTTATTTGGAGGGGAGAAGAGAATTCAAATTCAAATTGAAAATTAATTTATTTCATGTAGGCTTGTAGCTCTTATGACACGTCATAAATCTACCACCGGTTCGGAATGCAGATTCTGCTGAGAAGAGCCGGCAAGAAACTCAGCAGTTGCTCTTTTCAAAAAAATTTTTTTTTTTTTAAGTAATAAGTCAAGTTCAGCTTGGCTAATATTCTTTTTTTTTTAAAAAAAAAGGAATACCCGGTCAAATGCGAGTTGGAGTCGTAAAACTAAGCGTTCTAAGCGTTATACTTCGATGGATTTTACATAAAGTCTAATACCCCAATGCCCCATGTTAAAGTGTGATTTATATTTTGTTTGAAATGTCATTTCTGTAGGTTACCGTATACGTTTTGGGGTCAAAATTGTCAAATCCAAATGTTATTTACACCACAGTCTCCGGCCGTGACCTAATGTTACATTCACCACAATTTACTTATTTTCAGTACATCGCGTATTTACTTTACTAAATTTAAAAGAAATGATGACTGATTGATTGACTGATCAATGATGATATTAACAAGCAACTCAAAACACTGCAATCAAAAAATTTGAAAAGAGCAACCGCCGAGTTTATTGCTGGCTCTTCTCAGCAGGAAGGGCATTCCGAACCAGTGGTAGATTCATCGACGATTCAAAAGCACTTGTAAAAGTTTATTTGAATAAAAAATATTTCTGTTCTATTCTATTCTACAATCGTGTATGTAATCGTGCGTGTATGCCATCGAAATGATCGGGCAATGTGAATACAAATACTTATGCTGAGATCTACAGAGCGTGCTCAGCTCAGCTCAGACTCAAGATAGAGGTTAAAACGAGACACAAATATGCTCTGACATAAATCTGTCTCGTTTTAACTCTGTCTTGAGTTTGAGCTGAGTAAGAGTGCGGTCTATAGATTTCACCCCTAGTGGTCGATTCATTTGACGATTCGAAAGTACTTGTAAAAATTTGTTTGAATAAAAATTATTCTATTCTATTGTTGCAATTTTTTTTTAATATGTAAAATTGCAATGTAAAACTCAGTAAATAAAGGCTTATTGTTACGTAGGCATCTGCTAAGAAAGGATATTTTGAAAATTCTTTCCGTTCAAAATCATCTCTCTTATATAAAAAAAGATACCGGCCGAATAGATAACCTCCTCCTTTTTGGAAGTCGGTTAAAAAGGATCCCGACCAAAGTATTTAAATACTATGAACATTTTATATTTATTAAGCCTCAATTACTTAACGATTTCGGGGTCGAAATACAATTCGAAAAGTGTGGTTAATTAAAACACTGAATTTCAATAAATAAGAGTTAAAATTATTTAATATGCCTTTTCATAATTCAAGCTTAATTTACAGAGAATGAAACCCCTTGATATTAAACTTAATAAACAGTTTTAAGCACAAAATTCAATCACGTAGGTACGTTGCGCGTTGTTAAGAAAAGAAAAATGTGCAGCTGTTATTCATTTACCCATTTTTCACGTGTCGTTGTATATTTCACATGATTAATACCATTCTATGACATACTGATCGCGTTTTGGTACAATTATTAGCTTTGGCAAATATTAATTTCTGTAATTTATATTACACTAGTAATCCATATTTGGAAGGCTGTTTGTAAAGAGGTCTGACTTTGGCCTTACCTTTAGCTCGAAGCCCGGAGAGAACTTTGCGCCTTCTTACCCAGTTATTACCACAATCATCTGATCATTACTGACACTGACGACCTCCCTGGCGCAGTGGTGAGCGCTGTGGTCTTATAACTGGGAGGTCTCGGGTTCAATTCCCGGCGGAGCAATTTGGGAAATTATAATTTCTATATGTCTCTGCATGGCCCTGGTAAGTAATCCTCTGCTTAAATGACAGATAGATAGACATACAGACCCACGGATATACATAACTAGATGATGCCCGCGACTTCGTCCGCGTGGATAAAGGTTTTTAATTCCCGCTTTAATTATCCGCGATAAAGAGTAGCCTGTGTCACTCTCCCGGTCCTCAACTATACCTATGCAAAAAATCACGTCGATCCGTTGCTTTGTTGCTGCGTGATTGAAAGACAAACCAAAAAACAAACAACATACATACTTTCGCATTTATAATATTACTAGCTGTTGCTCGCGACTTCGTTCGGATTTAGTTTTTAATAATCCCGTGACCGCCCTCGACCACCGACTCACCGCATCGCATTGTTCGCCCCCGCTATTCTTTCTTTTTGCTCGGCTTCTAAGAGTCGTACCGAGATGTTGAATAGCCTATAACCTTCATTAAGAATTGGGCTATCAAATACAGAAAGAATTTTTCAAATCCGACTGGTAGTTCCAGAGATTAGCGCGTTCAAACAAACAAACTCTTGAATTTTATTATATTAGTATAGATAAAAGCGAAAGATATTAAAAATTAGAATCAATTGTATCGCAGCAAATGAGAATAACATAAATAGTATATTTAGCGTGTTTTTATGTTAAATATCGGAGTGTAGTTTTGCTGAAACGAAAGAAACAAAATGTATATTTCGCTCAGTTCTCAAATAAACAAAGCCGCTCCAATTCCGCCGTATTACGCGGAGAAACGGGAATATTATGTAGGCGTATAACTAGGGTCGCCAGATTTTTTTTCAGCCTATAAGGGACAAATGGTTAAATGGGCAAAAAAGACGGGATTTCAGTTTTTTACCCGGGACAAATAAAAAAACAAAATTATTTAGTGTCATTTTTTCTTTCTTTTTGATATTTTTCCGAGGATTGCGAGTCAGTTTTAACATATTTTTATTCATTTTAACATATCTGTAAAAATCAATACAATTACAATCGTAATTAAAAACGGTCATCAACTCGCTTTATTATGAACGTTGCGTGTGTCAATAGTTACTTGGATCGATTTTATAATGAAAAACAAAGTACGGTTCAAATACGAGAACTAGTCAGTCCCGCCGGGACATTTTAAACCAGAGATTCCCAAACTTTTTGTTCTCATAGACCCCTTTCAAAATTTTTCTAGTTCCGGTGGACCCCCTGTAGCTAATTTTCTATCATATTCCCAGTCGACAAAAAATGTGTAATGGGCGTTGCGGTTGAGTACCAACCACGAATAAACAGTTTTTGAAAAAAAAAGAATTGATTGTGCTGTGAGTGTACAAGTAACTTTCCCTGAGCTTCTTAAAATATTATCTGCCTAAATTGACAGGTGAAGTCAAGCCAACATTTTAGTTCGTCACTATCGAAACCAGATAAATTTTCGTGGACTCTCGCTTACGAATTGTGGACCCCCATTTTTTTGTCACGCCAACGTAGACCCCGTCGAGTCTCCTGTGGACCCCTGGGGGTCCACCTGGAGCACTTTGGGAATCACTGTTTTAAACTATGCTTAAAATACGGGACGTCCCGGGAAATACGGGACGTCTGGCAACGCTACGTATAACGCTGAGAAATCTCTGCCAATATCAATATCACTAAATCGGATTCATATTATGGAAGCCAGGGTAAAAAAAAAATATTCAAAAGAGATTCTCTGTTTGCCGTATTCCTTACTTCTGAAGGTTTCTTCCAATAAAGTATTATTTGAATGGGGTCACGACTGCAATGGTATACTTTTTTTTTAACTTGACTTATATTTTCCTATCCAAATAAGCGAAAAGCTTGTGCTAGGAGTGGGTACGACAATAGTTCAACGGGTGGGGCTCGAACCTGCGACCTTTCGGTTTTCAGTCCACACCTTTAACCGTTGGGCTATTGAGGCTATTGGTATACTTATTATCAAGACGAAAGCTGTTCAAGAAATACCTCCTTATCAAGGGGTCCTCTAGAGTATTTGAAGAATTTTTCACCCAAAATTTAAATCTCTAGATACCCCAATTTAGGCTATACTTTTTTTTTCTGACAGTTATGGTACAGTTCTTGCAATTCACGAGGGCGCGTGGCTTATGCTTGTGTGTGTATCGTATCTGTATAGTACTTGAGTACCTACTGGCCAATCAAAGGCGATTGCAATGGTTACATTTTCAGACTCACACCACTGATTTCACCCAAAAACTTTTTTATTTTATTTTATTCGATGACAAGATAGTCCTTAACTGCGATCTCACCTGATGGTGAGTGACGATGCAGTCTAAGATGGTAGCGGGCTAACTTCGAAGGAGTGTGGCAGTGTGCATTCAATCCATACCGCTAATCGGTTTCTACACGCCATCGTATCGGAACGCTAAATCGCTTGGCGGGACGTCTTTGACGTTAGGGTGGTAACTAGCCAAGGCCAAAGCCTCCCACCAGAACAGACCAGAGATAATGTAGAAATTATAAATTCCCAAATTGCCCCGCCGAGAATTGAACCCGATACCGCCCAGTTATAAGACCACAGCGCTCATCATTGTGCCAGGGAAGTTGTCGAAACTAAATGTTACATTTGAATTCAGCATTGCAACAGCAATCTAAAGCCCCTCAAACCCTGTACAGACATTAATTATAGCAATAAAGAGGTCCATTATACCCCTAAGAGAGACGAAGCGGTATTTTCCGAGTGAGTACCTATTATGATAGTTTATTTCACGTATGATGGGTACTGTGACAGACGACTTACATTTGCGGCCGTAACTAGATATGTCGAAACAAAATGAAGCAGGAAAGAAAACTTAACTAGGTATTTTAATACAACTTCAAAATTCAAAATTCAAATTCAAATGAATGAATAATATTACGACCTCCTTGGCGCAGTGGTCAGCACTGTAGTCTTATAACTGGGAGGTCTCTCGTTCGATTCCCGGTGGTGGCAATTTAGGAATTTATAATTTCTAAATTGTCTCTGGTCTGGTCTGGTGGGAGGCTTTGACCAAGGCTAGTTACGACTCTAACGTCAAAGAAGTGCCGCCAAGCGACTGTCGTTCCGGTACGATGGCGTGTAGAAACCGATTAGGGTTCAATCAATGACTACTGAGATCTTATCTCACAAAGATTTAAGTAGATCATTTCACTTTCATCATTTTTATATCTCTTTGATTCCAAACGGTACACAGTACCCATCAGTTGTGAAACATACTTCAAGCACTCGTACGCTAGTTTCGGAACCTTGTGCCGAATGATCCATTGTGATTGGCGCCATATTGTAATCAAAATGTAACACTATATTATTGTTGTAATATAATACACCTTGATTGCCCTTCATATTTTTATCACGTATCACTATTACGCCAAGCGCACACTGCCTTTTTATTGATAATTATTTTTTTATCTTATTAAAATTTAAATTAATCTTCGTAGCCCAAATTGGTGTACCTAAAATAAAAATTTCTTAGGTTTTTTATTTATTATCAGATTGATGATGGAAAGCATTTCCTGCCACCTATAATTTGACTACCTCCAAATTATAAGTGGCAGAGTGAATAGGCATGTTCTAGGCAAGCGCGCTCCAACCTAGATCTCATCGGGGCTATCCAGTATTGATTTTCGTCAAGCGCAAGCCTATTTTGGATTGAAAAAAAGATTACTTAACACGAAGCCTGATAATATGAGGAGCTGGCGAACAAAAGGGCGTAATTACATAATTTTCTCAAACAACTTTTTTCATGAAATCGTGTTCTTATCATACCTCTCCATCTATTACGTGCAAAAAAGTCTGTGAAAACGGCCTAAAAGTTGCATCAAAATGGGCTCAAAGTTGACGATTCCGTTCAAAACGTGGTAATTGTAAAATAAAAATCCCGTCTCTCAAATATATTTTTGAATACCAATCAAAAGGGGGTAAATTTCATATTATTCAAGATTACGGAACATGGATTTCAATCAAAACGAAGTAATTAGCATAATTTTGTGGGGAAATTCTTTTATATTACTCTGGCATCCCCGATTTAAATATGGCAATATTTTAGTTTGTTATTTTGTATATCTTTGAAGCCAGTTCCGCGCCAAAAAAAGTTTTAAAATGTCATCTGGAAGTCCTAGCACTGTTTCTGGGCTGAATTCGGGGACTAAAACTACTGAGTAAGCAGTTTGATGAAAACTGGCTTGAAAACCCTGACTTAGTATGGTACGGCGAGGTTTTGGGTGACGTAGAAAACAGTGGTAAAAGTGACGCTAATGAGGACATTGAAGATTGTTGAAAAAGATTCGCATCTTTCTCCACAATCTTCAATGTTGAAGTAGATGTAGAACTAAACGTGTACTATTTTAATAATAATTATATCAGTTTCTATCATTTTTTCATAAAACTAATTTTTTTTAAATTACTAATGTAACAAAAAAATTCTTAAGTTGATTAATTTTTTTTTATTCTAGAACAGACTATTTTTTATTTTTACTCAATCGATGATCAAAATGTGGTAATTGCACATCAGTTTCAATCAAAACGGAATAAGTGAACCGATGGCTAACAAAATGGGTTAATTGAAAACTTGTCTAGTCTGTATTTCGTTAAACATTGAGTTCTGAAAATTAGCCAAAACAAGACTTGAAATTTGAGAGTCATATGAATCCAAAAATCAAAACTCTATAGGTGGTCTAGAACCTAGTGTTTTAGTATTTTGCTTCTACTGTAAAATTTAATATCTTGCAATTACCCCTTTTTGTTCGCCAGCTCCTCATATATTTACATGACTCGGCTCTACATAATCAGTCTTGAATAAAAGAGTAACCGACATCAATAAATAACAATTTTCCTTAAAACACACAACAAACATTCAATTTCATTCTATCGTCACACTAAAAACGATGCTTCGCTATCTTCGATCTTGAATATTCTATTAAGAGTATCCGAACGACAAGTGTCATCATCTAATTGACAGGTGTCAAACAGGTACATGTCAATGACATTACTCAATTTGAAGATTTGGTGTCGAGTTCACAGTTTTCTCTCTACCATAATCTAAATATATATAAGGCAAAGGTGACTGACTGACTGACTGACTGACTGACTGACTGATCATTCGGTGCACAGCTCTAACCACTGGATGGCTCGGGCTGAAATTTGGCATATAGATAGCTATTAGGTACGAAGTAAGCATACGCTAAGGAAGGATTTTTGAAAATTCAACTCCTAAGGTGGTAAAATAGGGGTTTGAAAAATCGAACTTAACGTGAGCAAAGTACCTAATATAGCTGTGATCTTCTTCTATAGTATAAAAAAAAGTCGCCACCCGTGTATGTCTATTTCTGTGCTTATTTTTTCTAAACTGTGCAAGGATATTAATTTAAGTATGGTTGTACCGTTCTCATTTAAAGAATTTCTTTCGCAAAGCTTGTTGGTATAATACATCTATCATCACAATAAATATCGACTCCCCATTTTGCTTTACTTAAAACTTATAAGAGTTTTCGAACATCATTTGTCATTGCCTAATTGACAGGTGTCAAGTAACACACTTTAGCGACTTTTCGCGCCATTTTTCGAGGCCACATCTAAAAGATTTAAAATTCAGACAAATACTCCTAACACAAGTTTAACGCTTACTTGAAGGAAAGGGGTCAAGTTTGGCATTTAAACGTTATTTGGTTTTAAAACTAATAAAAGGTGCTGTTGCGCTTTAACAGCGTAACTTAATATTATCTCAATCAAACAGGCTATGTTTTTAGAGCAGAATTACAAATCAATACTTTCCATATAAAACAAAATATTATAGTCCTTTGTCAACACAATAAAAGTCACTATCTTCGATAAGAGATATCCGAACGCCATTTGTCACTGTCTAATTGACAGATGTCAAACTGCACGCGTTCGCGCCTCTTGCCGCCATTTTAACGATGTAGATAATAGATTCAATATTTAGATAGTACTACGCATGTCGTTTTGTGATAATTCAATGTTGTTAGGTTTATTTTATGGCTGTATGTAACGCGATACAAGGCTTTTATGGTTTAATGTGTTTATTTTGGCTCTGAACGCCTTTCGGAGCGGGGTCACACGATTTTATTTTTTAATAGATCGGTTCTCGGGCAAACGTTGTATTTTAGATAGGAACTATTTTGCGTCTTTGAATAATATAATCAACAGACGAATTGTCAAAAAAATTATACATATATATCGGAAAACCCCTTAAAATTAATAATGGAGACTCAATCGCTCATCGATATTTTCACTTCGGATAGCGGACCATAAGCGAACTGAAAATCGAAAAGTTTATTCTCGTATACTACGCTTTACGCTCAGTTTTAAAGAAAAAGGGGAATAACAATAAAATTGCTGTAAGGTTTAAAAAGTTTAAAAGTCTACAAATTGCAGAATTATTAAGTGCTAACTGGCGTTAACAAATTTTACCTATATCCCCTCGTATAATCGATAATTTAATTAATTATAATACCTTTGACCTTCTCCTTCATCCGCGTGGAACCAGTTCTTTAAAGTCCCGTGGGAACTTTCCGGAACAAAAAGCTAGCTTGTGTCACTGTCCAGACCAAGCTATCAAAAAGTCACGTCGATCAGTGGTTCCGTTGATGCGTGATTGAAAGACAAACCAGTAAACGAACACTTTCGCATGTATAAAATTACTCAGGATCACACAGGTAGATGCGCCTTTTGCAATATTATTAGTTCCAGAGACACTCGTATGTGGCGCTTCAAATTGATCAACAATTAAGCTGTCATTTGTACAGGGACAGCAAGTTCAATGTTAATCATAGATTAAAGATACAGGTCAGTGCTCAGGATATACTTTTTCATTCATTATTTCATTTTGACAGATGTCAAAAAGCGCGCCATCTTGCACGTCGCCATATTTAAGCGACGCATACAAATGAGACGATTAGAATAAGATATTCCTTACGCGTTTTCGGATCGATAAAGGATCGGACACGTGTATAAACGTTGTGATAATTCAATCTTGTTAGGTTTATAGACGGATAGGATGTAACGCGATCTGCGACCTTGTTAGTTTTAAGTTGGCAGCACTGCTCTAGTTTCGAAGGTTTCCATATTGAAGCAGGGATGCCAAATCTACGAAAGAATCCTAATATAATCACACTTCACGCTATCACAATCCTAATCCTACTATAAATTATAAATGTGACCGTTTGGATGTATAGATAAATGGATGGATGTTTGTTGCTCAATCACGCCACAACGACTGAACCGATTTGGCTGAAATTTGGCACACAGATAGATCATAGACTGGAATAATAGGGATAAAAGAGTTCCCGTGGGGATCAAAAATTATACAAAACTAAACAACACATAATTTAATTACCTTTTAAAATATTAAAAATACGAATATTATAAAAGATATAACTTTATATTAAAAAATTTGCTAGGGCTGAGAAAATTGAATTTAACAGATCGCAGCGAATTTTGACAGCCCTAAATTAGGGGCGAATGCTATTAAGTAATACGGTAATATCATTATGATATTAGGTTACCGTTTGAAAGGAAAATGAATATTATAATTTGATACCTTTTTATACATGATATTCGTAAATTGGTTAGTCTAAAAAGATAAAACATTAATAAAATTGTTTCATTCTCACTCACTCTATCTGCATCATCTTTCTCATCACTGAGGGAAGTGACTTTTTCCAATTAATCACATGATCACGTGATAATATATGTATATTACTATAACTTAATATTTTTTTATTAAAAGTATTTTAATTTTAAATCAAATCCATAACTCTTGTGTCTTAGAGATAATTAATTAATTTTTTTTTTATGTTTTATTTTGCTTAACTATAAATGTCATTTCAGTCCATAAAAAAATCGATCTTCTTCATTAGATACAACGCCACAAACGCAAGTATTAGTTAGTTGATACGAAAACTGAAGAAAAAAGAAAAAGAATTATCATTGAAAAGTAAAAGAAATAAGAAGAGATAAAGAAGAAAGAAGAGATAATGAAGAAAGAAGAGATAGAGAACAAAGAAGAGATAAAGAAGAAAGAAGCGATAAAGAAAAAAGAAGAGATAGAAAAGAAAGAAGAAATAAAGAACAAAGAAGAGATAAAGAAGAAGTTCGGTACACTGATGGGCCTGAATCGTTGCTCTTACCTGTGTTTTATATTATTAGGTGAGCAAACTTTCAGGTGTGTTAGTGCCGACTGTACGACTGAAACTTATTTACAGGACTGGAGAAAGAAGAAGTAGAAGAGAGTTTCGACAACTGAAATGCTATGAAGAAAATATCGTTATTATTATATTATGTATATTAGAAAAAATGGAATCTATACATACTACGTTACATACGTATAAATCAAATTGAAGTGTCTAATATCAAAATAACAGCTTTTTACTAATTGTATTTACTTATTAAGATTTTTTTTTACAAATGGCGCCTAACATGGAGCCGCGGTTGAAGACTGCTTAAATAACTATTTTTTGGCATTTTTTTTTCTATAATTTCCAAATTTGTTTTCAATAAAAAAGTGATAAAAATACAATATTTTTTAACACTTTTATATGTATATTAAAGATATTGACTTCCTAGATTTCTGTGATTAGTAGATAAAAACTATTGTCATCAGCTAATTCAAAAGTTTTCATATCAAATGCTTCGAGATTCGATATCATACGATAATATAAACTTCAAATTAATCGTAGTAGATTTTTTGTTTTAATTAATTAAAAAAATTGGGCGATTATACGCTAATTTTGGAAAAAGTTATTTTCTGACTTCTAAACGTTATATTTCCCTGTAACGTAATCTTCAACAGGGTCGTGAGGGGCCATAAAGCGCGCGGAATGCAGTATAATTTTATATATTTTTCATTCATGATACGCCCCGACTGCTTATGGGCGGGCCGTAAAGGTTATGCCGCGTTTTATGGGTACTTAACGGGCGACAGATTTTTACGGCAATCGCTCTGCATGCGTGTGTCCTTATGTGTACTTAAAAATCGGTTTTCATTGGCACTTAGACTAACTCTAATTCTCTTTTCGACCCTCCCTCCCTCCCTACTTTTAGTCCCTCAACTCGGCGGTGTTAAAAAAAACACTGAGCGAATACTGGAACTTTAGTTTTTATTCACAGATTGCACTGACAGTTATTACTGTTACTTAAATCACTTCTAGATATCTTGCTACGCGACTTGCGAGGACCTCCAAAAGGATGTTTGTTGAGGATCTTAGCTTTACTTGCTGACCAGGCTGGCGGGCAGAAACCAGGTCCGTAGCTGGGTAGCAATTAAGCTAATTAATTACCAGAGCGACTGGCTGTTTTTTACCGATTAGCCGTTTTTATAGGGATTAATTTTCAAAAATTCTTTCTTAGTACAAACACGTCTTTGACGGTACGGTGGTAAATAGCCACGGCCAAAGCCTACCACCAGACACAGATAGATGTAGGTACGTTCGATATGTAGCCATTCTGCCATAAATGATCAATACTGTTTAAAATATAATTATACGAGTACATAACATCAATGGGTAGGTTAAACCCTGTTTACCACGAACTAATTTTATCCAACCACTTAAATTACTATATCAATAAATAGCCATTTTGTGGACAACCACGGTATATTGATACTAACCAGTCGATGATCACAAAAGCCGATCGTATGGAAAATGACAATCCTGTAGGGTTAGTATAAGATTTAATTCGATTGATCTTATTCGATGACTTTAGCGTCAAAGTAAAATGAACCATAACTACATTGAATTAGAGCTTAATTTTGTGCATTCTTATACTTTTACGTAAGTATACGGATACGCTCCAAATTATTTCCCGGGATAAAAAGTAGCAAATGTGTCATTTCAGACTGTAATCTATATTTTCGCCAAATTTCAGCCAAATCGGTTCAGTCGTTGTGGCGTGATCATTGAAAACCTTAGCCGTAATTCTGTTGTAGACAAAAAGAATAAAACAGCTGGAATAACTCTACAAAGTTGGTACTGGTAGGTAGGTATAAAGAAGTAGTTATCTAAAAGTAGCTAAAAGGTATATATTATGCAGAATAGTTATAGTCGTTGCATTAACTTCCTGTCTGACATAATACAAAATTAAAATTGCAGGCAGATTATCGTATTGTATCTTTATACAGGATGCTTTCAAAATATATTATAATAAATATTGTGTTATTATTTTATTATACGACTGCCTGAAAAAAGGAGTATATTGTTTTCAGGGTTCATGTATGTATGAAGCTGAGTTTCTATATTCCATCTTAACTTCTACACGCCTGAACCGATTTTGATGAATGAGGTATCGTTAGAATCCTTAGCTTATTCCGGCTTCCAAATATATATAACACTATCAGATTGTCTATTCTAGTTCAATATCCAGAGATTCATAAAAAAATCATTTAAAAATGTGAATAAGATTCCAAAGTCATTACGACTGTGGTATTTAACTTTTTATTTACTTTTGGCTTTTAATTTTTTTTTTTTAATTAAAGCTCGTTTTTGTTTTCCTAGTTCTCATCCAGGTTTTGCACACAAGCTTGATGATGTCATTGACAGGCTTCCACTCAAGAACGAAGTGAGTCCATCGGTCTTCTCTCGGTGTAGTAACATGCCCCGCCCATTGCACTTTGACCAGGTCACTTTCAGAACAATATCAGTCAGTCGTGTCCTTTCATGTATTGTGGTATTAGGTACCCGGTTAATGAACGGTATACCGAGCATGCCTCGCTCGTTGTGCCACTTGTAGATTTGTTATTAATTGTTTTAAACCCGGATGCAAAACGATGCAAAATGGCAAATTACATATTTTTTTTAATTTCAAAATTAAAAATTATTTATTTCATGTAGGCCAACTTGTGGCTCTTATGACAAGTCGAAAATCTACTACCGGTTCCTAATGCTGATTCTGCTGAGAAGAGCCGGCAAGAAACTCAGCAGTTATCTTGTGGACAGCTGAAACAAAGCAGTTTGGTTCCAAGCAACTGAAATTCACATGTCGGGGGAATTTTTTCAATTTCCACTCGTTTTTGTGTCTAGGTTGGAATACACACACCCTGTATAACGGTAAAGGACGCTCGATTCAGATCACGCTTGTACCGCGATGATGTCACGTCATTGTGCGCGCGAGCACAGAGACAATAGCTCCATATGGAACGAGGATAATTGCCGCTAGCTGTTGCTGGAGCACCGCCATTCACGAATCATTGTTACAGCCGCAGTGACTATGTGCCTGGGACACACTGCCCCTCAAACTGCAATTTCACCGGATGGTAAGTGACGATGCGGTCTAAGATTGGAAGGGGTACGGCAATTTTTAAGCTATTGCATAGCTTCTATCGCGGGCCAGCGTGGAGACCGAATCCAGAAATTCCGTAACGAAAATAACCTGACACGGGACTCCTCTACGGTGAGCCGCTAGATGCCGTTGATAAAAAATGCTATGCAATAGCTTTACCGCGGCAATCCCCGAGTGCCACACGTCTTTTTTTTTAATTAAACCCCTTTTGACTTCTACTTTCTTCAAGCCATAGTACCGCAACGCCAAATCTCTTGGCGGCACGTCTGTGTCGGTAGGGTTGTGCCACGTAGTATAGCTCCATATGGAACGAGGATAATTGCCGCTAGCTGTTGCTGGAGCACCGCCATTCACAAATCATTGTTTATGTGCCTGGAACACAGCGTCCTGTAAACTGTCACCTCACCGGATGGAGTGAGGATGCGGTCTAAGATTGGAAGGGGTACGGCAATTTTATTTTAAACTAGCTTTTCCCCGCGGCTTCGCTCACGTTAAGTTCGATTTTTCAAACCCCTATTTTATCCCTTTAGGGGTTGAATTTTCAAAAATCCTTTCTTAGCGGACTCCTACGTTATTATAGCTATCTAACATGCAAAATTTCAGCCTGATCCGTTCAGTGGTTTGAGCTGTGCGTTGATAGATCAGTCAGTCAGTCAGTCAGTCAGTCAGTCACCTTTGCCTTTTATATATTTAGATTAATAACTAGCTGTTGCTGGAGTACCACCATTCACAAATTGTTACGGCCGCAATGACTATGTGTCTGGGGCACAATTTTTTTCAAAAGTTGACTAATAGTCTCCTATCCCCTCCAAATAAGCGGAAAGCTTGTGCTAAGAGCGGGTACGACAATAGTGCAACGGATGGGTTCGAACTTGCGACCTTTCAGTTTTTCAGTCCGCACGCTTAACCGTTGGGCTATTGAGGATTGTTGTGTAAACTGCCATCTTACCGGATGATAAGTGACGATGCGGTCTAAAATGATAGCAGGCTAACTTGGAAAGGGTATGGAAATGTACATTCAACCCATACCACTTATCGGTTTCTAGGTTGGTAACTAGCCACGGCCAAAGCCTCCTACCAGACCAGACTAGAGACAAGATTTTAAACTTGATTCGTGGTTTACTGACATAATTGTTATAAAATACTACGAATACGTACCACGGTAATTATTTTAGTTGGGATTGTCGATATTTCGATCCAATTCTCGTCGTCTCTCGTCTCGGTCTCGTCGTGACCACGGTCCATGCAATTGGATCGAAATATCGACAGTCCCAACTAAAATAATTACGGTGGTAAGTACTCGTAGTATTTTATAACAGATTAGAGACAATTCAGAAATTATAATTGCCCCCGCCGGGAATCGAACCCGAGACCTCCCAGTTAAAACACCACAGCGCTCACCATTGGGCCAGGGAGGTAGATCTTACATAAATCAATACAACTTTTCTGGGAACATGCGAGCGATGGCTGAAAAGTAACATTTTCCAGGGCAACTCCATTCTCCGTTACAATTTGTTATGTATTGTATCATCACAAATTCATAACTCTATACTGGTATTAACGTGGTGAATGCGTTATTACATTTTAAATCACCTTCGATACCGATCGGGACCAGAAAAAGTTTTCGGGTAATATACATTATACCTAAACTTATAACCATCAACTTCTTTCAATTCACGAGGGCGTGTGAGCTTTACTTGTGGTTACGTCGTGTACATGCGTAAGTGTGCGTGCCTGTCAGGAGCCTACGTGGGAGCGGTCAGGCGCGAGCAAGCTCCCGCTCACACTTATACAGATACAATACACACACAACCATGATCCACGCGCCCTTGTGAATTGCAAGAACTATACAATATTTCATTTTCAACCAATTGGGTATTTGATTTTTTTTTGTATACTTAAAATAAAGGTTTTGATATACATTGTCATTTTTCTTTATTTAATATCTTAACTAGTCTCGAAAATATAGAGCTTTTAATTTTCCTGTTAGAAAAAGAGAGCAACGTGACGTCACGTTTCAGTAGCTCTATACACTCTCCATATAAAATTTCATTACAGAAAGAGACGAATACAGTCGCAGTAACTAACTAGTCGCAGTAAATAACTTATTTGACCGATTTTTTTTTGTTTTTTTTTTTTAATATTATTATTTATTTAATCATAATGATAATTAAAACAAACATGTTTACTATGTACTATCTCGCCAAACTGGTCCATAGTACATCCTCTCCCCTCCAAATAAGCGAAAAGCTTGTGCTAGGAGTGGGTACGACAATAGTGCAACGGGTGAGGCTCGAACCTGCGACCTTTCAGTCCGTGCACCTTTAATCGTTGGGCTATTCAGGCTTTAGATACTTCCATCGACACTTAGATAAACGTTGAAAATCAATTAAAAGATCCCCTACAAATGCGAGTAGGTATATTACAATACACACACATATACAGAGTGCAGTATAGCTGTGTGTCGCGGCTCTCTTTATGATGCTAATAGCAATTACCGTCTCAGCCCCAAGGCCAGCTAGATGCTCTCAATTGGCGAACAAACGGATGACGCACACGCCATTTTACGTATTAGATACATCTGTGTACCTACTTCTGATGAATAGAACAGAATAGAATAGATAAACTTATACAAATAAACTTTTACAAGTGCTTTTGAATCGTCGATGAATCTACCACTGGTTCGGAATGCCCTGCTTGCCGAGAAGAGCCAGCAATAAACTCGGCGGTTGCTCTTTTCAAAAAAATATTTTTACAATAGGTAACAAAACTATGCTATGTATACAGTGTTTCCACAATGAAGTTTCAAAAATGCATACCTACACTACATACAATCCAATCCAATACATGTTAAGACGGGCAGACAGAAAGTAGACCCATTCCCGTTGGTGGCACCCGTTCACCAGCGGGATGTTTCGAGTATATAGGGTTTAATAGGAAATACGGTCGGAGGGACTTTTGAAAATTAACTATCGCTGTCGCTCTGCAGTTGTTCATAATGCATAGGTATTTAACGTTTAATGCAGATCCGACTGAATGGCCGAAGTAAAAAAGTCGTTTGAGGTTTGGCTCTCTACTATTGCCTCTTCTGAGCTGAAAGCTCGTGCTAGGAGTGGGTACGACAATAGTGCAACGGGTGGGATTCGAACTTGCGACCTTTCAGTTTTCAGTCCGCATCTTTAACCGTTGGGCTATTGAGGCTTATATTTTGAAGCCTAATTCGGACGAAGTCGCGAGCGAAAGCTAGTTTTATATACTACATTTTCTATTTATTTGCGCAGCGAAGACTTTTCTACGGTTAGAAAGGAATGGCAGGAAAATTGTGAGCGACTTGTTATGAAATGGAAATGAATTCAGGATCTCAAAGAGTATTCTATTTTTAAAATTTTATTTTAACTGCGGTGAATCCATAAACATTTATTTTCTAAATAATACGTATAAAGAAAAAGTGACTGACTAACTGATCTATCAACGCACAGCTCAAACCACTGGACGGATCGGGCTGAAAAGCATATAGAAAGCCATTATGACGCAGGAATCCGTTAAGTTTTTTAAAATTCAATGATAAGATAGTCCATGACTGCGATCTCACCTGATGGTAAGTGACGATGCAGTCTAACATGGTAGCGGACTAACTTGGAAGGGGTAAGTAAGGATTTTTGAAAATTCAACCCCTATAAACCTGTAGATAAAATAGGGAATTGAAAAATCTAACTCAACGTGAACGAAGTTGCGGTCAAAAGCTAGTTGTTTTATAAAGGTGATTTTTCGAATTTTCAATTTTTCTTTAGCAGTCCACTATTTTTTTTAAAGAATATTAACCAAGCTGAACTTGACTTATATTCTCCTCTCCCCTCCAAATAAGCGATCAGCTTGTGCTAGGAGTGGGTACGACAATAGTGCCACGGGTGGAGTTCGAACCTGCGAGCTTTCAATTTTCAGTCCGCACCTTTAACCGTTGGGCTATTGAGCACAGATCTGGAACAAAAAGACTTTAGGCCATAGTCCACAACGCAGACCAAGTGTGGATAGGCAGAATTCACAAAGTCTTTGAGAACATTATGAGAAACTAGAGAGTTTTCCAACCTACAAGCCAGAGAGCTTGCAGGTTTCCAAACTCAAATTCAAACTCAAAATAATTATTAAGCTATTGCATAGCTTCTATCGCGGGCCAGCGTGGAGACCGAATCCAGAAATTCCGAAACGAAAATAACCTGACACGGGACTCCTCTACGGTGAGCCGCTAGATGGCGTTGATAAAAAATGCTATGCAATAGCTTTACCGCGGCAGTCCCCGAGTGCCACACGTCTTTTTTATTTCATGTAGGCCAAATTGTGGTTCCTACGACAAGGCGAGAATCTGTTCGGAATGCTGATTCTGCTGCTGCTGAGAAGAGCAGATTTCTTACGATGTTTTCCTTCACCTCTCTTTTCTCCATACAAACACTCTCCTGTTTTCTTTCTGGTTTTTGACTTTAAAGTAGACTTGCAACGAATATTCGGTAACTATTCGGTATTCGGCCTATTCGGCTGCTTTTATTATATTCGGCCGAATACCGAATATCTACATATTATTCGGCCGAATATTATTCCGCCGCTATTCGGTATTATTATAACGCGAAACAATCACGTTTGTACAAGTTTTTGGCGCTAAAATCCAGCCGAATACTTTTGCCTAATATTCGGCTATTCGGTCAGGGGCCTCGCCGAATATTCAGTATTCGGTATACTGCCGAATATACTATTCGTTGCAAGTCTACTTTAAAGCAATGATTTTTACAGTAAAATATGTACAGAACAAATGTACAATATTAAACCTCGTATTCAGTACTGGAACTTTGTCCAGTGCCGCACTACAAACGGTAATAAACTGTTTTTAGATTTGATTCGTTAGTTCCGAGAAATGTTTCGGATCCACCGTGATGAATGGATACAGCTGGACGGGTCGATGACCTTTGAACGCGGTCGTCGGTGCGCCTGTCCATTGTACCATCCGTGAAAACGCCGTACAACCCCGTAAAACGCCATTATGTGAACAAACCTAATTTTGACCAAAGACCTGGCGCTTACTTAGCCCTACGGCTAAGCCTCGCTGTCCAACGAGGGAATAGCGCCAGTGTTTTGGGCACCATGAAAAAAACGACCACTTGGACGGCGTGTATGTTTTGTAAATATAATTAGTAGTTTTTAAATTACTGTGAATTATAAAAACTGTTTTGCAAGGCATCGCATGAATCTGCACCGCTACGTGGTCGAAATTCCTCAGTCACTAAGCGCTTTGCTTCCTCGTTCCTAATACGTAGCGCAAAAATTTGGAATGCCCTTCCGGCTTCCGTTTTTCTAACTAAGTATAACTTGGGTATCTGTAAGGCAAGAGGGAATAGGCATATTCTAGGCAAGCGAGTATCATTTTAAGCTACTGGATCTTCATTTATCATTAGGTGAGATTAGGTTTAGGTTTAAAGAAATTTATTCTCCAAAGAACATTTTGCTCACTTATAGAGAACTTAAAACTAAAATTTATATAAAATTACAAAACATAAAAAAAAACAAAAAATGGTGACTGCTAACAATAAAACATTAAACACAATTTTTTTGAATGTGCACTCTAAGTTTTTTTTTTAAAGTTAGAAAAGACTTTTGAGCCACAATCTCTTGAGGCAGACTATTATATAATAGTGCTCCCTCAAATTGTATAGTTTTCGCACCATATGTTTTTGTTCTAGCTTTAGGTACTTGCAGTTTTAGATTGCAGTCAAGCTCTGGTCTATATATTTAAATTTATTGACCCGACCTGAGAATCAAACCCCGGACCTCATCGTACGCAATTGAACATGCTAATCAATAGACCACCGAGGCAGTTGCTTTACCCATACTAATATTATAAATGCAAAAGTCTGTTTGTTAGTTTGTTGGTTCATTGCTTTGATGGTTTTTTCTTTTTTTTTATAAAGAATATAGGCCAAGCTGAAGGTGACTAATATCCTCCTATCCCCTTCAAATAAGCGGAAAGCTTGTGCTAGGAGTGAGTCTTTCAATCATGCCACAACAAAGCAACGGATTGACGAGCATTTGTTGAGGACCAAAAGTGTGACATAGGCTTTTCATCCCGGAAAATCAAATAAATCACGCGGGATTTACAAAACTAAATCAACGCGAGTGAAGCGGCGGGCATCAACTAGTAAATAACATGATCCTGTTTTTATACAAAACAATGTTATTTAAATAGAGAAGTATTTTTATAGCCGCGTCGTGCGGCAACGCGCACGCGCCCCGTCACGTCTGATCAGTCTTACCTTGGTACAGTGCTCCACATCCGTGAAACGAAACCGTTTAGAGTTTGGACTGTCACACGGGCTCGCTGCGGGCCGGGGGACAGCCGGGCTAAGGGGACAGCCGGGGCAAGGGGACAGCGGGGCCCCGAGAAACATTGTTCCACTAATAAATAAATAAAAATAAAAAAGCCTTTTATTTATCCTTTATCAGTTACATTTTAAACATGGATTATCAAATACATAATTAAGTTATTAAATTTTTAAATTGGCTACTTTATATTATGATTAAAATTAAAAAAAAATGGTATTGTATAGGTATGTCAATATTATAAATTATTTTATATCATACTTGCTCAGTAACTAGGGATTACTATGGTGGAAAGTCTCCTTGTAAGTTGGTGTTTGCAATTCAAGGCAACATTACGTCGCACTATGCTTGAATTGTAATGTTCACATTACAGTTCAAGCTATGCAAAACTCCTTGGTAAACAATCTCTTTTCTTATAAAATGGTAAGAAAACTTTTTACTGAAAAAAAAAACATGGCGGCATTTAATTTCCATACATTTCAAACTACTCAGAACTCAGAGCCGTAAAAAAAATTGGAAAACTATTTACGAAAAAAAAAATGGAAATGGCGGCATTTCATTTGATCTGAAAGTTTGTGAAGTTTGTTCGTAAAGGGATTTAAGTTATTTACAACAATGTCAAGCACTTCATCAGATGATGAAAAAGGAGGAGAGCCTGATTTTTGTTTGCTTGAAGCAGAACAAATGATTCAAAACCTTTTGCCGGATAAGTCCAAAGAGCGCTACGTGAAAACTTACGAAGAATTCAACAAATGGCGTGCAAAGAAAGGAATTACATCTTTGGCAGAATGTGTTTTGCTTTCTTATTTCAATTTGCTGTCAAAAAGCTACAAACCACCGTCATTGTGGTGTTTTTACTCTATGCTAAAATTTCATTTTGCATTACCAATGTTTTATTTACCTCGCAAGAATGATATAAAGTAGAATGCTTACCTCGGTTGCAAGTAGCTATTACACCCTCGAACTATATTCACCCTCGCTCGCTGCGCTCGCTCGTGTGACTAAATATCTCGAGTGCACGCGATCCATTAGCGCCCTATGCGAGCTGCGCTCGCACTGGCGCCAAATTGGATCTTGTTCTGTAATAGCTTACTTACGTCCCTTGTGTAACAATCTACTAATAAATGTCCAGTCATTGTTTCACTACGGCACAGTAAATAAAAATATTGAATTTCATAATATAAACGTAATAGTACATTGTTACCTTAGGGATGAAAGTAACTTATTTAGTCCCGAGACGGGGTTTGGCGCCCGAGCGTAGCGAGGGGGCCTATAGTTCGAGGGACTAAATAAGTCTTTATCCCGAGGTAAACACTGTGCTTTTCATTACGAATATAAGGAAAGTCAAAATAAAAATAGAAATTAGCTAAAGAAAATTGAGTGAACTTTACCGCCTTTTTTTTTCTTTGGCCTAGCCGGCGGGCTATGCATTTAGCTTTTTAATAGTCAAGTATTGTCTATGATTGTCTATGAATGTCTATGAATCAGTTGTCTTTACTTTATGAATAAAGTCTATCTTTCTTCTTGTCTATGGATGCACTCGGGTATGTCGTGTTTCATTTGAATTCCAATAAAAATGTGACAACTAGTTTTTTTTAATTATTTGACAGCTGTCAGTTGAAAACGATTCTCCCTAGGGCTGAAAAGTATTACTTTCAACCCGCTTCTCAGGCAACTTCAGACCTACTTTCCGTGTATGAGTAATGAAAAAATTCTTTTTACAAAACCGACTTCAAACGCCACTACAAAGTATATCTATTGTGCCTACAAAATTCGAAAAGCTCCTTCGATATCTCCAGGATCCCATCGTCAAATCCTGACCTGATGACAACGGGACCACCTGGGAAGTATACTCTTTCAAACAAAAAAAGAATTTCCTAAATCGGTCCAAGCGTCTTCAAATAATCTGGTAACATATTAAAAAAAAGATACCGACGAATTGAGACCCTCTTCCTTTTTTTGGAAATCGGTTAAAAATTCAGCGAGAAAACTATGTTAAGTAAAAGTACTCGTAAAAGATACCTAAAACAATTTTTTTTCCGCGTTTTTGTTGCAACATGAAAGGAGTACTTGCACTGTACTTAGCATTAGCATAAGCAATCTAAATATATAAAAGGCAAATGTGACTGACTGACTAACTGACTGACTGATCTATCAACGCACAGCTCAAACCACTGAACGGATCAGGCTGAAATTTTGCATGTAGATAGCTATTGTAACGTAGGTGTCCGCTAAGAAAGAATTTTTGAAAATTCAACCCCTAAAGGGATAAAATAGGGGTTTGAAAAATCAAACTTAACGTGTGCGAAGCCGCAGGGAAAAGCTAGTTAATTAATATAGCTAAGATTTGTGGGCGGTATAGTACCTACCACCCAAGTCTTTATCTATACAAATAAATAAAAGGGTCCGTCAGTTATTTTGAAATTAATATGCAAGTTACCTACGACTATGTCAACGACAACATGCCACAAGCACATTTTTAACTGCATTTTTTGTGTGTCTGTTTGTCCTGTACAAACAGACAGATGTGCTAATCTTAGAAAAGACTTTGACGGGATGTTTACAGGTAATTAGAAAATTCTACAAGATATTTAGAGTTTGTACGTGAAGTTCAAAATGTTCTTTTTTTTTAAATTTAATTGCGAGGAAACGAGCACGCGGGTCACCTGATGTTAAGTGATTACCGCCGCCCATTAACACTTGTAGCACCTGAGGCTACAAACAAACATAATTTTCGCATTTTTAATATTACTAGTAAAGATAAACAGTGTTTAAGTATATCATAATGCAATCGAATTGGCATGGGTATAGTTGAGGCCTGGAGAGTGACATAAACTATTTTTTACCCCGGAAAAATAAATATTTCCGCGAAATTAAAATAAAAAATAACTACACACGGACAAAGTTGCGGACGAAACTAGTCTTCTTCTAAATATCTAAATATATAAAAGGCAAAGGTGACTGACTGACTGACTGACTGACTGACTTACTGACTGATCTATCAACGCACAGCTCTAACCACTGGACCGATCGAGCTGAAATTTGGTATACAGGTAGCTGTTAGGACGTAGGCATCGCCTAAGAAAGGATTTTGGAAAATTTCAACCCCGAAGGAGGTAAAATAGGAGTTTAAAAAATCGAACCTAACGTGAGCGAAGCCGCGGGTTAAAGCTAGTATGTATATAAAAAGCAAAGGTGAACGACTGACTGACTGATCTATCAACGCACAACTCTAACCGCTGAACGGATCGGGCTGAAACTTGGCATACAGATAGATATTATGACGTAGACAACCGCTAAGAAAAGATTTTTGAAAATTCCATCCCCAAGCGGGTAAAATAGGGGCTTGAAAAGTCTAACTTAAAGTGAGCGAAGCCGCGGGTAAGTGCTTGTATTTTATATAAGTTGAGCAATGCTGCGCGTGCGCCGATTGTCAAGCGCGTATCTTGTTTCGCCGCGCGTTGAGATTTGAGATACGATGTAGAACAATCAGCGTATATCAAAACTCGCCACTTGTCAGGTGTCGAGAACTGGATCCATTGTAAATAACTGTGAAATATTATCTCTAATAAGTTTGGAGAGTGATTAAAATTGTTTAAAACTGGCAACCCGCCCCGGCTTCGCACGGGTACAAATTACTTGTCGATAAATGGAGATTTGCATACAAAAATACTATCGGAGGTGTTTTTGGTGAATTTTCTAAAAATCTTTCAGACATACGGCAATTGATTTGCCGGCCTCCCTGGCGTAGTGTTGAACGCTGTGGTCTTATAACTGGGAGGTCTCGGGTTCGATCCCCGGCGTGAACAATTTGGGAATTTAAAATTTCTGAATTGTCTCTGGTCTCAGATAAAAAAAACTCTTCCGCTTTATACTAATAATAATGTATAGATGATATAATTTTTTTTTATTTGATGACAAGATAGTCCTTGACTGCGATCTCACCTGATGGTAAGTGACGATGCAGTCTACGATAGTAGCAGGCTAACTCGGAAGGGGTAATAGCAGTGTTAATTCAACCCATACCCCAAATCAGTTTCTACAACGCTGCCGGAACGCTAAATCGCTTGGCGGCACGTCTTTGACGGTAGGGTGGTAACTAGACAAAGCCTTCCACCAGACCGGACTAGACCAATATAAATTCCCAAATTGCCCCCGCCGGGAATCGAACCCGAGACCTCCCAATCATAAGACCACAGCGCCCACCACTGCGTCAGGGAGGTAGTTTGTAATTATTGTAATAATTTCGGTTTGGTAACTTAAGAATTAAGTTGATTTGTTTGGCTAGTGGATTTTATGAATAGGTACATTAAATCAATCACAGTCGACGCTAAGCCATTTAAGGTCAATAACTATCTAACGCCGTGTCGGCTCACGCCTGTCGACGGTCGTTTGTCATTTCGCTGATTAGGCAATTTAGTTCGTAAGTATCGTGATAATGCTTGTAGATACGGTTAAGATAAATGACATTGTGTCATTATGTGGTGTAAGTCAGAGACATAGCTCAGCGAGTCGCGAAACTGAAGTGGATCGACGTGATTTTTAACAGACTTCAAAAAAAGAGGGGGTTCTCAATTTGACGCGTATTTTTTTTTTTTTTGTTTTTTTCGCGATGTTACTCCATAACTCCATCAAATCTGAACCGATTTCAAGATTTTTTTTTGATTTAAAAGGACTTATCGTCAGGTTGGTCCCATTCAAATTATTATTTGCATGGATGGTAGTTGAGGACCTCGAGAGTGACATAGGCTACTTTTTATCCCAGAAAATCAAAGAGCTCCCGCGGGAATGAAAAAACTAAATCCATGCGGACGAAGTCGCGGCCATCAGCTAGTAAACAATTAGTCAGGAAGTGTAACTGCATTAAAAAAATGACCCAACAAAAGTCGTGTGGTGTCTACAGCGTCATCAGTCGGAAAAGCGAGCACACACCGAATCTTCGCGTACTTCATACGATGTTTTGCTTTGAAGTAGGGCCAATTTTTGGGTGGAATTTATTCTGAACTAGCGGACCCGACAGACGTTGTCCTGTCTTAACTATGAATATTGAAACTCTTTGACGAAATTGGCAGCACGCATTCTGTCAATGTTATGTCAAACGCCATAACGTTACATCAAAAAGTTTGAATTGTAAAAGCGGTTACATTAGAAATAATTTAATATGTTGGTTAAGTTTTCTTAAATTTTCTAATTTTTCGCGCAATTTTCTTAATTTTTTCTTTTATAAGAACCTTCACCTGACAATAACAAACACAACAAAAAAGAATTAGCGAAATCGGTCCAGCCGTTCACGCGTGATGCGATGACCAAGGAAATAGGGATTCATTTTTATATATATATAAGATTAGAGCTCCTGTCTTATTATTTACTAGCTTTTGCCCCCGCGTCTTCGTCTGCGTGGAATTAGATTTTGGGGTGGAATTTTCAAAAACTGTGACACACGTCCTTTTTTATTTTTAACTGAAAGCTCAAATACCAACTTTGATGGAAACAGCTTGAAAAATGACGGAGTTTCATATAAATTTTCATCCCCTATTTAAACCCCTTAGGGGTGGAATTTCCAATAATCCTTTCTTAGTGTGCGCCTACGTCATAAAAGGAACCAACTGTAAAAATTTCAAGTTTCTAACTTCAGTAGTTTAGGCTGTGCGTTGATATCTCAGTCAGTCAGTCAGGACTTTGAATTTTATATATTGGTAGGAATTTTCAGGATTTTTTGAAATTCCTGCAATTTGTATTTCAATCAAGCGTGTCCGCAGGTAGTTTATAGTCCAAATACATAAAAGAAAATGGTGACTAACTGACTGAATGATTGACTGACTGATCTATCAACGCACAGCTCATACCACTGAATGGTTCGGGCTGAAAGGAATACCTATATTTTAACTTTCGAATAGTGAAGGTAAAGTTAACACCAATGTATGAAAATGGGAGGAGCGTCCCTGTCATTTTCATACAAAGGCGAAGTCCTTTACTATACGAAAGTTAAAATGTTCGTGCTTAGGCTGCTGATAGCTATTGTGACCTACTCGTAGGCATCCGCTAAGAAAATATTTTTCAAAATTCAACCACTAAAGGGGTAAAATAGGGGTTTGAAAAATCGACGTTCAAACTGAAAGCCGCGGGCAAAAGCTAGTCTTCTTATTCTGAATATATGAAAGGAAAAGGTGACTGACTGACTGACTGATCTATCAACGCACAGCTCAAACCACTGGACGGATGGGTTGAAAGGCATATCTACAGATAGCAATTACGACGTAGACATCCGCTAACAAAGGATTTTTGAAAATTCACCCCCTAAGGGGGTAAAATATGGGTTTGAAAAATCGAATTTAACGTGAGCGAAGCCGAGGACAAAAGCTAGTATTAAATATTGAATGACTTGAATGCTAATATGTACTGCCCAGCGCCTTGTTGACTGATTATAAACAACTTAACACGGATTTAAAATAATTAAATCACATCCTGAATATTGATTTGATTGTTATATTTTACTCGCGGATCTATTACAGGGTCCGTAATGTATAAAACGGTAATGCAATCGACCGCTTTTTAGGGTTCCGTCGCCAAATGGCAAAAAACGGAACCCTTATAGAGTCGTCATGTCTGTCTGTCTGTCCGTCCGTATGTCACAGCCACTTTTTTCCGAAACTATAAGAACTATACTGTTGAAACTTGGTAAGTAGATGTATTCTGTAAACCGCATTAAGATTTCCATACAAGAATAGAAAAAAAAAAACAAAAAATTTTGGGGTTCCTCATACATAGAACTGAAACTCAAAAATTTTTTTTTCATCAAACCCATTCGTGTGGGGTATCTTTGGGTAGGTCTTCAAAAATAATATTGAGGTTTTTAATATCATTTTTTTCTAAACTAAATAGTTTGCGCGAGAGACACTTCCAAAGTGGGAAAATGTCCCCCCCCCCCCTGTAACTTCTAAAATAAGAGAATGATAAAACTAAAAAAAATATATGATGTACATTACCATGTAAACTTCCACCGAAAATTGGTTTGAACGAGATCTAGTAAGTAGTTTTTTTTTAATACGTCATAAATCGCAAACCGCAATTGCTGCTACGGAACCCTTCATGGACGAGTCCGACTCGCACTTGGCTGCTTTTTATTTAAACCAGATTTTTATCCGACATTTAGCTTCTGCCTGCGACTTTGTCCGCGTGGAGTCAGATTTCTTAAAATCTCGCGGGAATTCTCTGCCTTTTCCAGGATGCAAGGGAGCTGTTAGCGACGCGAATTAGTAATAATATTGTTTTGTATTGCCATATTTTATAGATATTTTTATTTTATAGATAAAAAAATTTAGCCAAAATGCCCAATTATAGCTTGCTAGGAAAAAGTCTCTCAGCTTTCGCTTTTTTTTTTATTCGATGACAAGATAGCCCTTGACTGCAATCTCACCTGATTGTAAGTGACGATGCAGTCTAAGATGGTAGCGGGCTAACTTGGAAGGGGTATAGCAGTGTAAATTCAACCCATACCCCTAATCGGTTTCTACACGCCATCGTGCCGGAACGCTAAATCGATTGGCGGCACGTCTTTGACAGTAGGGTGGTAACTAGCCACGGCCAAAGCCTCCCACCAGACCAGACCAGAGACAATTTAGAAATTATAAATTCCTAAATTGCCCCCTCCGGGAATCGAACCCTTATCGAATCGCTTAGGTCGGGAGGACTAAAATATGTTACTTTTATGTAATTCCTTAAGCTCCTAATGTGCCGGAAAATGGCAGAAAAATTTAATTTTCTTCGTTGTAACATTCACAGTAAAGGCGTAGCCGGAAAATCGGCTGCAAATCATTTTAACGAGCCACCGTCATACCTACACTACCTAATTAGTTAATGTAGCTTATAAAGCTTAACTTAAAAAAGCTTGCAAAAAATGTTTTAACACTGTTCTATTTCACTTTTTTACTTGCAAACTTACCAAAGTAAAGTCTTGAATTTTTATTTTACCTTCAATATTTATTTCTAAACTAGTTGATGTCCGCGGCTTCGCCCGCGTGGATTTAGTTTTTAAAAATCCCGCGGGAACTCTTTGATTTTCCGAGATGAAAAGTAAAATAGCTCTATTATACTCTCCATACAAAATTTCGATTTAGAAAGAGACGGATACAGTCGCAGTAAAACAGCTTATAGCTTATTTGTTTTTTGACCGAATTATTTTCTGTTTTTACAAATGTTATTCTTACATGTTACATTTTCGATTGTAATTAATGAATATCGACATTTTGACATTTTGACAATAACATAGTTCGAAGAGTTGATGGTCGATGGGGTCCCAAGGTGCTGGAGTGGCGACCCCGCACCGGGAAGCGCAGTGTTGTCAGACCCCCCACTAGGTGGACCGACGACATCAAACGAGTCGCAGGGAGCCGCTGGATTCAGGCGGCGCAAGACCGAGGCCCGTGGAGATCCATGCAAGAGACGTCCAGAATGTCCAGCAGTGGACATCTGTCGGCTGATAAAGAAGAAGAAGACAACAGTCAAATGTTCTAGTATATTTGGACGTATATAATATGCAATAAAGAGTAAACCCACACAACTTATTTATAAATTGAAAAGTTAACTTCCATTACATTATTTAATTTAACGAAGGTTTGTGGGTTGAAATGAAAATTTGAAATGAAATGAAATCTAAATATATAATAGGCAAAGGTGACTGACTGACTGACTGACTGACTGACTGACTGACTGATCTATCAACGCACAGCTCTAACCACTGGACCGATCGAGCTGAAATTTGGCATACAGGTAGCTGTTAGGGTGTAGGCATCCGCTAAGAAAGGATTTTGGAAAATTTCAACCCCAAGAGGGTTAAATAGGGGGTTAAAAAATCGAACCTAACGTGAGCGAAGCCGCGGGTTAAAGCTAGTTTATTTATAAAATAAAATCAGTTTACAAAAGTATCAGGAGTCCCGATTTAAGTTATAGGTACATAACCTGTATCCCGGGAAGGGATATATGTAGGGTTGAAACGTTATTGCGTATGTGCGTTCATCTTACGAAGTGAGTTTGTTTTTTACTGAATAACGCTGCAGTGGGGAATCGAACGAACTAGACACAGAATACAGTTTCAGCGATGTTGTCATTTGCTAGTACAAACATTTTCGCTCGTTTATTGTACTGTAAACAGATCAATGGAGCTATAATAGAGGTTTTTATAATCTGTAACGATAATAAAGGGCATGAAAAGCAATCCATTAGCAACTGTGTATGCGCGCCGCACCTTGCCATGGGCGTAGTCGCCGTGCGGTACAGGGCATGGGATGTAGCGGGAGCGGCAGCGTTTTCAGGTTCCTGAAAAATTACCGGCCAATTACGAGTCGGACTCGCATATGAAGGGTTCCGTACCAAAAAACGTAATAAAACACGTTTCTGGTAGGGCCCCCTTTAATTTTTAATTTATTTTAATTTTTATTATTTGTTGTTATAGCGGCAACAGAAATACACATTTTCTGAAAATTTCAACTCTATCTGTTACGGATCATGAGATACAACTTGCTGGCTGAAGAACAGCGGAGGCTTAATAATAGGGCTCATTGGTTACCTCGGGTACGGAACCTTAAAAAAGAACCCTTACAGGATCGCTCCGTTGTCCATCTGACTGACCGTGTGTCAGACAGATGGACAACGGACACTAAGTATTTCACCCAATAGTAAGTGACC
The DNA here is from genome assembly GCA_933228805.2 of Hipparchia semele. NCBI lineage: Eukaryota > Metazoa > Arthropoda > Insecta > Lepidoptera > Nymphalidae > Hipparchia > Hipparchia semele. The sequence continues at coordinate 1,427,372 of OW121731.1, forward strand.
ATGCAGCCTAAGATGGTAAAGGGCTAGCTTGGAAAGAGGTTCCATTTCCCCAACCAGCTTTTAACCAGTTTTTTATTAATAACTATTAATATATATGTAGTCATGTAGTATAATGGCAGGCTTGTTTCCTTAAATACAATCATGGAGATTTTAAGTCATGTAATTTCACAAAAGTTCTCTCATTAAATTACAGAGTTACGCATAGGTAAAAGTGACTCTCAGGACTCTGGTGATAGTTTAGATAAAGCTATTGTTGTATATAAACTTAAGTTAGTTAGTTGTAATAGTTTGTAAAGTTTGTAGCCCTTTTCTTTATTTGTTACGGTCTTCAGTCACGATACGTGGGGCTTATGTGTCTTTGTATCCGTCAATCTGTCGGCCATTAAACAGTGGTCAGTATATTCATGTCGCACCTTAACTTGGGTGTAGTCTATAGGGTGTGGTGTAAGCTATAAGAGGAATGGTTAATTTTCTTAGAAATTCATTTCAATTTGCGGAATTTTGTAGCAACTATCTGTAATAAAAATATTTTAAGCGATATCATCAAAGGTATAATTTAAAAGGTTTGATAGTTCCATACAATCAATATAATTTTACACCTGTAAAAGAGAAAATTAGCTAATTGATTAACTAAACGTAAAGCTTAAACAAGGGTCTTAAAACCTGAGATATTTGATTTTTAAGGTGTAGGATCTACGTCAATTTCAGAAATTCCTCTAAAAACATCGTACATTTTTCTCTTAACTATATACCATTCAGTTTCAGTAGCACAGTTTCATTTTAAACCAACATCACGTCAAGCGTACTCCGCATTTTAGGTATAAATAGCTTTTACTTGTAGCCAAGTACCTGGCGTTGTCGGATCCCGATGGCCAACTCAGGCTAACATAGTGTGAAGGGACAAAATCTACGCGATAGAAAGAGAGGCAACTCCTAGGTAAATATTGTGTATTGAGTGGTAGCAAGAATCACTATTAATTTAAAAGATTTGACGGAGTGAATCTTGTGTTCTTGTACTATTATATATTTTGTTTTTTTTTAAAAGAATATTAGTCAAGCTGAACTTGACTTATATTCTCCTCTCGTCCCCAAATAAGCGAAAAGCTTGTGGAATGAATACGACAGTAGTGCAACGGGTGGGGCTCGAACCTGCGACCTTTCGGTTTTCAGTCCGCGTCTATAACCGTTGGGTTATTGAGGCTATATATTTTCTGTGCCAAGGTCCCTCGAACTCTCGTGACTTGCGCCACACATAAACGGAAACGCGTCTATTTTTGTATCGATTCGTACCTGCTTTTCCACGATTAGAGCCGCCATAAACCGTCTTCCGTCGGCAACTCCCACTAAAACATTATATTTAGTTTTCCAGTTACGACCAAGTGTTAAACCCTGAAACACTAAGTTTCAGATGTCTTGCACTACTTTGTATCAGTGGGGTTAGTATAAGATTTAACTCGATGGATCGTATTCGTATACTATGACATTAGCGTCAAAGTAAAATGAACCATAACTACATTGAATTAGAGCTTGGAACTTTTTTTAAATTAATTGATTTTAGGTACACAAATAAGCTTAAAAATACTGTCTCGCCAAACTGGACAGCCAGTTTGATGGCGAGCTGGCGCTCTTATACATAGAAATTAAAAACTTAATGCACCTAATTATAATTTTGACAACAATTTAACTAAACTAACCATTAACAATAATCAATAAATAACTAACCATTAACAATAGTCAATCAGTGAAAGAGTTCTTAATAAAAACCTCTTTTAGTTCATTTTTATGGGCTCCTTCACTGACCTTCCTCTCCTCTCTAAGCCAGCCTATGTTTTTAAATATCTTTGGCACTAGATAACAGTTTAGTCTTTTACCATAATAATTAGCCACTCTTGGTACTACAAACCCACTTTTTCTCATTCTTCTAACACTTACACTCCAAGTTATTTGTTTTTTAAAGAAACACTTGGAAGGGGTATGGCAGTGTACACTCAACCCATAGCACTTATCGGTTTCTACACGCTATCGTACTGAAACGCTAAATCGCTTGGCGGCACGTCCTCATTGACGGTAGAATGACCACCAGAGCAGACCAGAGACAGTACAGAAATTATAAATTCCCAAATTGTCCCCGCTGGGAATAGAACCCGAGACCTCTCCCACTTTCGTCTGGTGGGAGGCTTTGGCCGTGGCTAGTTACCACCCTACCGTCAAGAACGTGCCGCCAAGCGATTTAGCGTTCCGGCACGATGGCGTGTAGAAACCGATTAGGGGTATGGGTTGAATTTACATTGCTATTCCCCTTCCAAGTTAGCCCGCTACCATCTTAGACTACATCGTCACTTACCATCAGGTGAGATCGCAGTCAAGGGCTACCTTGTCAGATGTCATAGAATAAAAAAAAAAAAAGACCACAGCGCTCACCACTGCGCCAAGAATGTCATTAAATAGACAACGCGTTGTGTGGTGTCGCTCTAACAATCAATATCAGGTATCTATGTAAGTATGAAGAATCGCTTAATACACTGTACCTAAGTAAGCCTTGTCCCTAATATTTCTTCGTAAAATCGATAATTACGAACACGCGAAAATCGATGCCGATTCGCGCACAGATAATAAATGGGTCGGTGGTGTTATCTATCGAAAGTTCGCGGGAACTAATCGCTTACGTCAGCGCAAGTTATAATGGTGCCACCCCGTGACTGCGCTCGGGGACAAACGAGTACACAAGCCTGTAGATCATTAAATGAGTATTCTCTAGAATTCTACCAAGCGTGTCGCTCAAAGGGATAGGTAATAAAGTACATACGATATTAAAACGCTGCAACGCACCATTGTTTATATTCTAGATCAGTTTTAATAACTTATTCTCTCGTTATTTCGGGTTAAAGACTTTAATTAACACTAAAATTACCATAACACTGTGAAATACCTATTCAAAATTCAAAATTTATTTATTTCATGTAGGCTAACTTGTAGCTCTTATGACACGTCATAAATTTACCACCGATTCGGAATGCAGATTCTGCTGAGAAGAGCCGATAAGAAACTCAGCAGTTGCTCTTTTTAAAAAAAAAAGAATTTTTTTTTACAATACGTAACAAAACTAAGCTATGTATACAGTGTTTCCACAGTGAAGTTTCAAAAATGCAAAACAATCCAATACATATTAAGACAGGCAGACAAAAGCAGACCCATTCCCGTTGGTGGCACCCGTTCACGAGCATGACGCATGATCCAGCCGTTGCTTCGCTCAACCATATTTGAGGGAACGTAACAACCCGCACCACACGACACCACCACGGAAATGTTTAAAAGTTCTTAATTTTTTTTTATTTTATTTAAGATAGTCCTTGACTGCGATCTCACCTGATGATAGTGACGATGCAGTCTAAGATGGTAGCGGGCCAACTTGAAAGGGGTATGGCAGTGTACTTTTACCCCTAATCGGTTTCTACGCGCCATCGTGCCGGAACGCTAAATCGCTTGGCGGCACATCTTTGACGGTAGGGTGGTAACTAGGCACGGCCAAAGCCTCCCACCAGACCAGACCAGAGACAAATAAGAAATTATAAATTCCCAAATTGCCCCCGTCGGGAATCGAACCCGAGACCTCCCAGTTATAAGACTACAGCGCTCACCACTGCGCTAGGGAGGTCGTCAAAATATGAAAATGAGAATCTATTCTATCCATTCACTATCAGTTTTCCTAGCGAGTGTACAACTTTATAGATCAACCTCAAGTCTTCTGGCGTAAATAATTTCGGAGTCACGCCAGTAGTCTTACTTGACAGCCGTGCTATGCGCTATTTTTAACGCTTAGGGCACACTTAAAAATTAATTACACATTTAATGCCTGTTTACATTTTTCCAGTAGAATTCCAGCCAAACAAGTTGGCTATAGGCGTGTGGCTTAAATTGATTTCAAATCTTTTTTCTTTATTTTTGACGATAGGAAATTATTATCTGAGCATACATTTTTATTTAAATTAATTAATATTATAAATGCGAAAGGTTGTATGTTTGTTACTCAATCAAGTCGCAAAGCCTGAACCGATTTGGCTGAAATTTAACACAGAGATTGATTATAGACTGGAATAGCACATAAGTTACTTTTTATCCCAGAAAATAAGAGAGTTCCCGCGGGATTCCAAAAAAAACCTCAGTCCACGCGAACGAAGTCGCAGGCATCATCTACAAAAATTAAGGAAATAAAGGCCAAATTATGCGTTCTAGATACGTACGTTGAACGAAATATTAATATGACAATGATAAAAACAATATAATAAACTGTAAACAATATAAACAAAGTTGTAAGCCAATCACAATCGTTACATTATCTTGCGTAACGTCAGCTAATAGGTTTTAAAAGCTCGGCATAACAGAGCATTTAACTCGTTCGATTCGAATGGTTTTTTTTATACATTATAGGCACACGCTTGACCATTATCACACCTGATAGAAAGTGATGATGTGGTCTAAGGTGTAACGCGCTTGCCTAGAAGATGCCTATTCACTCTTGTTTTAAAGATACCCAAATTGTACGTTAGGAAACACAGATCGTGGTATTTTCAAATAATTTTACTTTTTATAAACCAAGAATAGTTATTTCAAATTTAAAATAGATTAGGGGCGTGAAAACATTTTATATCTGAGTGAATGTGACTAAGGAAAAATTCCTCAGGCGTTTTTCCGCTCGAACGAATTCGCAAGATTTTTCCCTAACCTTAAGTTGTGGTAGTAAGACGTTTCTAGTGATTTAAATGTACTATTTTCAACGAACTCCCTGGCGTAGTGGTGAGCGCTGTGGTCTTATAACTGGGAGGTCTCGAGTTCGATTTCCAGCGGGGGCAATTTGGGAATTTATTATTTCTGAATTGTCTCTGGTCTGGTCTGGCTTTGGCCGTGGCTAGTTACAACCCTACCGTCAAACACGTGCCACCAAGCGATTTAGCGTTCGGGCAAGATGGCGTGTAGAAACCGATTGGCGGGATTAGATGGGTTTAATCTAAACTGCCACGCCCCTTCCGAGTTAGCCCGCTACCATCTTACACTGCATCGTAACTTACCCTCAGGTGAGATCGCAGTCAAGGACTAGCTTGTCATCGAGTAAAAAAACTAATAGATAGAGTGTTCAAAAAAAGAACGGTTCTTTTTTGAACGGACTCTATGTAATTTTTTACACCATGTACACTAACCTTAGCCTCATAATCACCACGTCATAGACAAACACGAGTAACCGAATAACACAGTTCATCGTTGCCATAGCAACCGAATAACAGTTTCGAAATATTCTATTTTCAAAACCACCACAGTACCCTTTGATAAAAGAAAGAAATCGCACGTATATAATATTACAAAAAAATAAATATTGGTTTCGCGGATAGCTCTCTATTCAAAGATTTACGTAAGAAATAAACTTAGTACGCGATTTAAATTAAATAAAAGTAATAATTAAAGTGTTAGAGGAGGAAGAGAGTTTCATTATATAAGGTAAGTAATTTTAGTGAACATTTTGTTTTGGATAACTGTGTTAAAAGTAAAAATAATGCAAAGGGAAAACTACTCAATTATAGGAACTGTAATACGATTTAGAAACTCGTCGTCAAAATACAGTTGATTATCCAATCGTACAAATCATGATATTGTGGAAATTACATTTAATAGGTACCTATACTTTTTTTAGTATTTACTATTGCAATGAGCCATTACATTAGGTTTTTCTTTTTTTTCTCATTATTCTTAAGTAAGTTAAGTTCAGCATGGCATTATTATTTATTTATTTTAAGTAAGCCAACTTGTGGCTCTTGTGATAGTAGAGTGAAAACTTTACCACTTGTTCAGAAAGCAAATTCTGTTGGGAAGAGCCGACAAGAAACTCGGTTAAAGGTGCGGACTGAAAACTGAATGATTGCAGGTTCGAATCCTATCCGTTGCACTACTGTCGTGCCCCTGCCTAGCACTTGGAGGGGATAGGAGGATATTATTTAACTTCAGCTTGGCTAATTTTTTTTTTTTTTTTTTAACAAAAACAAAAACGTTGGCTATCTTTTTTTTTATTCGTTGACACTGTAGTCCTTGACTGCGATCTCACCTGATCGTAAGTGACGATGCAGTCTAAGATAGTATCGGGCTAACTTGGAACGGGTATGGCAGTGTAGATTAAATCCATACATAACCCCTAATTGGTTTCTACACGCCATCGTGCCGGAATGCTAAATCGTTTGGCGGCACGTCTTTGACGGTAGGGTGGTAACTAGCCACGGCTAAAGCCTCCCACCAAACCAGGCCAGAGACAATTTAGAAATTATAAATTCCCAAATTGCCTCCGCCGGGAATCGAACCCGGGACCTCCCCGTTATAAGACCACAGCGCTCACCACTGAGCCAGGGAAGTCATCTTGTCATTGAATGGGTCTGCCACCTGCCACCAACGGGAATGGGTCTGCTTTGTCTGCCCATCTTGACATGCACTGGATTATGTGTACCTACGCATGCATTTTTGAAGCTTCATTGTGGAAGCACTGTATACCTACATAGCATAGTTTTGTTACCTATTGTAATTTTTTTTTATTTTTTTTTGAAAAGAGCAACTGCTGAGTTTCTTGCCGGCTCTTCTCAGAAGAATCTGCATTCCGAACCGGTGGTAGATTCATGACGTGTCATAGGAACTACAAGTTGGCACCCATGAAATAAATTTTGAATTTGAATAAAAAAAATCGTAATTATGTTTGTGTGTTGAGTAGTGACAAATTGATGTTGACCTTAACGACCACATGGTGCAGTATTGATTAAGGCGACAACAATCGCTTCATCCGCTCGGCTCCTACGATGCCACAGACACACACATAGACACATTTTTTTTAATTTTTTTTATTCTATGACAAGATAGCCCTTGACTGCGATCTCACCTGATGGTAAGTGACGATGCAGTCTAAGATGGTAGCGGGCTAACTTGGAAGGGGTATAGCAGTGTAAATTCAATCCATACCCCTAATCGGTTTCTACACGCCATCGTGCCGGAACGCTAAATCGCTTGGCGGCACGTTTTTGACGGTAGGGTGGTAACTAGCCACGGCCAAAGCCTCCCACCAGACCAGACCAGAGACAATTTAGAAATAATAAATTATTAAATTGCCCCCGCCGGGAATCGAACCCGAGACCTCCCAGTTATAAGACCACAGCGCTCACCACTGCGCCAGGGAGGTCGTCAAACTTATAACATGGTCCGGGAGGTAGCGTTGCATTTTAGCTAGTGATTTCATTCCGATCGATTGCCATCATTTTCAATAGATCTCGGCTGACTCTCAAGTGAACCGACCGTCAGCTGACGCACCCGCGGGGCTAGTGGTTGTGGAACAACTCCAATTAAGCTAGACCTCTAAATTGTATGAGCGCCCATACAGCTCAGAGGTCTATCTTAATTGGAGTAGTCCCACAACCATTAGCCCTGCCACTTGGGCAGCTGACGGTCGGTTCGCTTATTAGTCATATAAGATCAACTATCGATGTCAATATCAGACCAACACCCCGTCGTTTTTGCGTAGAGATTTAAAAAGGATCTTAGCGGTTTAGATAATATCCTAATTATTGGATAGCTAGACAATACAGCATTGTAAAGTCGATATCCCCTAAGGATGCTTCGGTGTCGGGGCGAAACGTGCGTCGAGAGTAGTATAAAAGTCTTGTGCGGTGGTGCATTTGAGTGGTGGTGGCATTGCTTGCTTGGGAACTTGGCTTTTTTGCTTGGTTGGGGAGGTAAGCGGTGCTTAGCTTTTAAAGTTTTAACTGCATGTTTGGCCATACAGATTTTTTCTGTTAGCGGATTTTAGCAAAATAACTATGACCTTTTCTTGCTAATATCCTAATTATGTTTGTGTGTTGAGTAGTGAGAAATCGATGTTGACCTTAACGATCACATGGTGCAGTATTGATTAAGGCGACACGGAGTGGGGCAGGTGAGACGTCTTTCGTAGTTTATGGATTTAAACTTGCCGTGCGTCTCTGTCGCACCTGTGGATTTTGGTATCGCCGTCTCGTGTGCCAATCAAAGTTTTATAAGATGCCTTTGTATCGTAGAAAATTTCGTTGACGTGGCATTATTTATAATACAATAGCCTAGCAAAGCTGTTGGTTGGGGCTTAGTCCACGTGGGATTTAGTTTTAACCGACTTCAGAAAAAGGAAGGACATTTTTTGGTGAAGATCTGATGATCTTCGATGTTAGAGGATGGATTTCCTCAATGAATAAGAGCAAATCGCTCGCGAACAGATATCATTTTTATTTTATTTATTTTGGAAAACCAATAGCTAAACATATTAAATAAGTGGGATAGCGTCGCACATCGGTTTCATCGTTGCTATTCAGGCGTATTCAACTTCAACATGATTATGTGTACTAAACTAAAATTATTTTATTTATACTTTGTAGCGGCATTTGAAGTCAATTTTTCCAAAAAATAATTTTTACATATAATGATTTTTTTTCATATGAATAGCAGACAAACGAGCAGGCACTTGTAGGTACCAGAAACACCACCAATGTGTTGCGGCTTTTCAGGAATTTATTGGTCCGCCTCTTGAATAACCCCATATTGTAATTAAGTGGGAACATTGGGGATTCCACAATACGCGGAATAAAGATCTGGAACAACGGATGGTCGAGGTGCTCCAGGCACCCAGGTGGTGAGGGTGAAATCGTGTTCGGTGGCGTGGCGTGCGGTTGTAGTTAGAGGGTGGAAAAAGATCAAATAGTTCATCAGAACACTCCCCGTTATATACCCGATAGAACATGCAAAAAGAGCTTACGTCTCCGCGGTCTTCCAAGCTTTCCAGCTAGCAGTGGGTACTTACCACTCGTCAGACATGCGTGCCTGGCCTCGAATCTCCGGACCACCCAAATAAGAGGCAGACTATGTCATCCATCAGGCTATCACTGCTTTATCAGAATCGTTATATAGCAGATTTATTACGTCATAAATTGAAGTGTGAGGTAGGAGGCAAAGTCGTAAAAATATGCATATGGATTTTTCCCAGAACGGAAAAACGTGTTCCTACTTACATGAGTAAAGGTATAAAGGTTGATATATTTTTAATATTTTTTTGACGACTTCCCTGGCGAGCACTATGGTCTCATATGTGGAGGTCTCGCGTTCGATTCTCGGCAGGATCAATTTGGGAATTTGTGATTTCTGAATTGTCTCTGGTCTGGTCTGGTGGCAGGCTTTGGCCGTGGCTAGTTACCACCCTACGGTCAAAGAAGTGCCGCCAAGCGATTTAGCGTTCCGGCACGATGGCGGGTAGAAACCGATCAGGGGCATGGGTTTAGTGCACAGTTCCTTTCCAAATTAGACCGCTACCATCTTAGACTGAAGAATATTCATTATTCTTTACTAGTTGACGCCCGCGACTTCGCCCGCGTCGATTTAGTTTTTAAAAGGTCTTTGATTTTCCAGAATAAACGTCACGTCGAACCGTAGCTCTATTTCAGCGTTATTGAAGGACAAACCAATGAACCGACAAGCAAACACACTTTCGCCTTTATAATATTAGTAAGGATTAAGCACAAAAAAAATTATTTAAGTAAACTTTTCGTGTACAACCGGACTAGCTTTTGCTCGCGGCTTTGCTCACGTTAAGTTCAATTTTTCAAACCCCTATTTTACCCCCTAAGGGGTTGAATTTTCAAAAATCCTTCCTTAGTGTGCGCCTACGTCATAAAAGGAACCAACTGTAAAAATTTCAAGTTTCTAACTTCAGTAGTTAGGCTGTGCGTTGATATATCAGTCAGTCAATCAGTCAGTCAGGACTTTGAATTTTATATAATATATAGATTAGCACCCTAATATCGATTAATGCAATTCCATGCAAACCTTATCAGGAGCAGCTGATAAGGGCCCGGGTGTTGAGTGTTAACGTGATGTAATAAATTTGTTACAGATTATCTAAACACTTAAGCAATTTTGTCACTATTAGCGTTGGTCGTGATTCGTGAATCAAATTAATTAACTATATTATATTTTCTGATCTAATTACCATAACCTTTCAGGGATTGAAAGTTACACACGTACCTAATTTTTAATTTTATTGAAGTGTTAACCTACACTTACCTAAAGGAAATAACCTAATAGATTTATAAATACATATCAAAAATTCCGAGGCCGGCGGGATTCGATTAGGTTATTTCCTTTAAGTGTAGGTTAACACTTCAATAAAATTAAAAATTGTAACAAGCAATGTGGCATCTATAATTTCTTAAGAACTCCATTGTAATATGGTGTCTTGGAAAAAAGTAGATCGACAACTGTAATGTGTCGCTACTAGATGTCGCTAACAGTTGCTATAAAACTGATTGAAAAAGTAGATACATATCACTAATTTCGTGGCTGACGTGCGGTTCGGCCGTGGTGTAACGGTTAACACACTCGGACGCGATTTCCAGAGAGATGTGGGTTCGAATCCCGCCGGCCTCGGAGTTTTTGATATGTATTTATAAATCTATTAGGTTACACACGTAATTTTTTTAATAGGTATACGAAATCGGATATCTTCATTACTAGTTTTATGAACTAAAATACAAAAAATAATTAACAAATTAAATTAATTTAATATCTAATAAAACATATTAATGTAAGTAACTAATTTTAAGTCAACGACAAACTTTTTTAAAAGATATCTCGCACAGCCATGTTTAAAAATACAACTCGTAGTTTTTGTCGCCGACTCAAAATTAGTTAGGTACTTACATTAGTTTAGGAACTTAGTTAGTAAGACTTATATTCTATTTTTCTGTTTTTAGTTGCTTCTATCATCGGTTAATTTTTTTTGTAAAAAGTAATTATTTAAATATAAGTTAGGCATTAGAAACATGCATAAATATCCGTAATTTTTGGTCAAAATATAATGAGACTTTTACAATAATTGAAAATAGTAAAATGTGCGAGAGAGAGATATATATAAAAGGTAAACACAATAACAGGATAACTATCAACATAAACCCCTATCAATCACGACAACTACCAATAACACTAAAAGCAAGCAAACTATTTCTTATCAAAATTTATAGACACACGTTATCTAAGCCGCCACTATCGATTTAAATGTACTGCGTATAGTTCCTGCAATTCACGAGGGCACGTGGCTAATGGTTGTGTGTGTCCTAGGCTCCTGACAGGCACGCACACTTGCGCAATGTGCATGTACACGACGTAACCACATGTAAAGCTCACGCGCCCTCGTGAATTGCAATAACTATTAGCTCCAGGTCCTCAAAATATCCATGTAACAAAATCGCGTAATTCCGTAGCTCTGCTGCAGTGTGATTGAAGGACAAACCAACAAACAAACCCACTTTTGCATTTATAATATTAGTAAGACTCAAAGTAGTAATATAGTAAAATTAAATCAAATCAAATCAAAATTTATTTATTTCATGTAGGCCAACTTGTAGCTCTTATGACACGTCATAAATCTACCACCCGTTCGGAATGCAGATTCTGCTGAGAAGAGCCGGCAAGAAACTCAGCAGTTGCTCTTTTCAAAAAATTTTTACAATGGTCAACAAAACTATGCTATGCACACAGTGTTTCCACAAAGAAGTTTCAAAAATGCACACCTACCACAACCTAACACATGTTAAGATGGGTAGACACAAAGCAGACCCATTCCCGTTGGTCCCGTTCACGAGCACGACGCATGATTAAAATAAGTGTTCAAATGTTTCAGGAAAATAGTGAAAAGGAGCAATGGACGACCGCACAGTGGATCTGATCTTCACGGGTTCCTTGAAGCTGCTTCCACCTGTCAGCTCCAAGATCGTGAGGATATTCACCAGTTCCACGTTCACAGGTGACTTGAAGGACGACTGTCTGATAACTGATGATCTTCAAAAGCCTTAGTAGATCTTCATAAATTATAGCTAAGGTACATACATCGCTAGCTTCCAAGCAGAAAAAACCGCATTAAAATCGGTCCATTCGTTTAGGCAGCTACGAGGAACAGATACACACATACACCCTTCTTTTTCCGTCGGGGAAAAGTAAAATGGAAATAATCTTTCAGGTTAGAAGAAAAGGTATGACTCGCCGGGTGAAAATTGATTGCGAGGATTTTACATACAATTATTTTATTGTACCCACCTACCTGGAGAAAGATGGCGCCCGTCCAAATTCATTAAATATGGCGACTTTTGCCAAGAAACTTCTCATTATTTACCGGCCAACAAAGATTTATTATTGCAATTTGTGTAATTATATTCTGGTTTTGAAAACTGGGAAAAACATTTTCTTGAAACTCGATTCGACATAGACTTTGCGTGCTCCACTATAAGGTTTAAAGAAATTATTCTCAAAGAATAGTTTGCTCACTCACAGAGAACTTAAGATTATAAAATTATTAATATAAAAAGTACAATCATGAAAAAACAAAAATGGTGACTCCTAATCATAGACTTAGAATTTTTTCGGTACATTCTAAGCCTATGCTCCTAATAATAAAAAGACTAATTCCTAGACATCAAAAATTCAAAATGCATCCTAAGTTTTTTTTAAAAGTTACAAATATATTACACTATTTGGTCTCTTCTCTGATGAGAAGAGCTTAGTTTAGGTCATAGTCCATCAAGCCAAGTCTTTGAAAAGCCTGGAGCACCGCAGAGATGTAAGCTCTCTTTACGTGTTCTATCGGCTATATAACGGGGAGTGTTCTGAAGAGCTATTTGACCTTATTCCACCGTCTTTCTTCTACAACGGAATCGCTCGCCACCGAATACATTTTCACCTTGACTACTTGGTGCCTGGAGCACTTCGACCATCCGTTGTGCCAGATCTTTTTTTCCACGTACTTTGAAACTGGAACCAACTTCTTGCGACGGTGTTCCCACTAAATTACAACATGTGATTGTTCAAGGGGCGAACCAATAAATTCCTGAAAAGCCGGCAACGCATTGGTGGTGCCTCTGGTGCTAGAATTGTTCTTGGGCGGCGGTATGATCTGCCTGCTCGTTTGCTCGCTTAAAATATGTGTGAAAAAAGTGCGTATTCACATACCCTTTATTTGATGACGATGATTTACGATGTTTTCCTTGACTATACCATAAACTTTGTTTCCATAAAAATTGGTTCCATAAACTTAAATTCAGTCCCAGGAGCCGTGTAAACGTTTAACCTGACCTAAATTAAGAATTAGTTCGACCTAGAAATACTTAGATCAATTTAAGGGAGTTCCATAGGAATTCAAAATAAGTTGAGTAAACCACGTTCACAAGTAAGCTACATAATAATATATTAGTTGGAAAAAAGTGGCTTCGTCATAATTTACTGTAGTTGGTCACGCGATTTAATGTATGCTTTTTAACTTGATGAAAAATAGGGAGAACTACTGTAAACATAGTTTTTAACTAGCTGATGCCCACAAGTCAGCTTGGTATCAGTTGTGATAAAAAATATAAACGTAAAAATTCTTTTTACAAAACCGACTTCAAACCCCACTACAAAGTATATCAATAGTGCCTATAAAATTTGAAGAGTTCCCTCGATTTCTGCAGGATCCTATCATCAGACAATGGGACCAACTGGGAAGTATAACCTTTCTAACGAAAATAGAAAAAAAAAGACGTGTGGCTATCGGGGACTGCCGCGGTAAAGCTATTGCATAGCATTTTTTATCAACGCCATCTAGCGGCTCACCGCTAGATGGCGTTGATAAAAAATTCGCCATCTAGTGGCTCACCGTAGACGAGTCCCGTGTCAGGTTATTTTCGTTACGGAATTTCTGGATTCGGTCTCCACGCTGGCCCGCGATAGAAGCTATGCAATAGCTTAAAAATTAAAATACCTATTTTCCTGAATTGAATATTAGAGTACCTTCAACGCAAGAGTCAATAACCAACTTTTAGACAAGTGCGCTCTATCCATAAACATAGTAAATATTCGTTACTACCCAACCCACACCTCATTTCCATTCTTGATTGTCGCCAAGTGCAAGTCGATATCGCAATAAAAAAAAATTGCTCTTTAAGTTAGTAAACATTGGAAAAGTAATCGGAATTCATAACCATTAAACATCCCCTATTTCAAAGAATAAAATAATTTTGATTTAATTCCGGATGTTTTCTGGCGGCCTTAATTAACAACAATTTATTTTCATGTCACCCACCGTCAGATGCATGTGTGTGCGAACCACAATACGTCCACAATAGGTACGCGGTAAAACATGTCGGCTGTTGCGGTTAGTTCAGCGCTGGTTTTAGATAAGTGTACAGTTAATAATAATAAATTTTATTTATTAATAATGTACATAATAATAAAAATAAACGATTGTAGTGCCGATAGTCGTTTCGGTCAATGGTTTCATAGCGAAAAGTTTCGATCAACATCTTAAGAAACTTTCGCTTAATACTTGGATCAAGGGCAGGATACAGAAGGCGGTACTCCTTGAGACGGCACGCATTGTGAGGAGGTTCCTCACTCTGGAGCCCTGACCACTGGCTGCTTGGGTTCCTATCCCGCAGCAAGTGGGACCCATTTATTTTATTGTTTTTAATGATGTTTTTATATTTATATTTGTATAATGTATATTTGTAATCATTTTTAAAAATAATAAGATAAATGTGTATAAAAATAAATGATAGACAAAATAACATTAATGTGAAGCCCTGTGGAAGTAAAAACTGAATCCCCAACATTTACAAAATAACACGTTTATTTAAAAAATAAAGTGTGTGTGTATGTGTGTGTGTGTGTTTATATGTATGCGTGAGTGTGTATGAGTGAGTTTTCGACAGTATTTTAATTAATCTACAATTATAAAGGTTTGTATGTATTACCACGCATTTTTCGGAAACTATTGATCAGATTTTAATTATCCTTTTTATTATTTGCTTATACGAGTATATACTTTAACATAGGCATTTATTTAGTAAAGATTTCATCAAAATCTGTTCAGTGCTTTTTGAGATAAGGACATTTGCCCCTTTTCAGTTATTTTTTATTTCGGTAGGTACATAATAAAATATTAAAATCTTATTAATTTTTCGTAAATGACTTCTTCTTCTTCTTCTTCTTCTTCTTGTTCTGTTCTTCTTCTTCTTTCTTCTTTCTTTCTTGTTCTTGTGTTGTTGTTGTTGTTGCTTGTTCTTCTGTTTGTTTTTTACACATCAAAAGCCAATTTCAAACTTCGCTCACCCGTTTATATTTGCAAAGTTTCCTATCACTCGGATTTCTAAATAATAGTAAAACTTTTACGGAAACTCGAGTTTACTCGAGCTTACGGGAGATTCTCGTCTAAAATAACTAAAATATTTCTCTTCACAGACACCACAATGGAGAGAAACACCCTAATGGCCAAATGCTATCCCCGGATCAAAGATTATTGTCGCGAGAAGCACGGATTGGAGTTTCAGGCAAGTTTTCCAAACTTTTCTTTTTCTTATCTTATCTTCCAGTTCAATAGTTTATGTTTACCAAAGGAAAATATTTTCCAACTTTTTTCTTATCTGTTATTATCTGTTAGATAGATGACTCACCCCAACTTTTCACGGATAACCCATCTGAGGTATGATTTGGTAAGAGGTGGGATGCTAGGTCAATAATTACTCCAATTTAACACATTATGAATATAATCTCTATAGCCCAACAGTTAAAGGTGTGGACTGAAAACTAAAAGGTACCAGGTTCGATCCCCACCCGTTGCACAATTTATAAATTGTCGAATCCGCTCCTGACACAAGATTTCCACTTATTTGAAGAGGAGGGGAGAATATAAATTATTATGTCAAGTTCAGCTTGGCTAATATTCTTTAAAATGAAACTTAAAAAAACAATTATTATTAAAAAATAACTTAGTGATCTCTACCATGCATATATTTTGAATGGAAATACCTTTCCTGGATTAACACATACGCTACTTTTTATCCCGGAAAATTAGTTTCCGCAGGAATCCAAAAAACTTTATCCACGCGAACGAAGTCGCGGGCATTATCTAGTAACAACTAAATACTTCTCATAGAAGGAAAGAGCGCTTTAATCCCTTTTTTAAAAAATATCTTTAAACTTATGACTCCGAATCTCAAGAAAAACTTATCAAAAACAGATCTTGAGATTAATTGTAAAAACTAAATACTCTTCGAAGGAAAGAGCGCTTCAATCCCTTTTTTTAAAAAATATATTTAAACTTTTGACTCCCGAATCTCAAGAAAAACTTATCAAAAACGGATCTTGAGATTAATTGCGGTACAGACGGCCGCTTCTGAAAACCTTTCGCCGTCGATTGATGGCCAAAGCTCCCTCTTGCATTTCCATGGAAAAACCGCGAGTTTATTGAAGGATTATTATGAGAGACAAATCAAAGGGAGTTAAGGGGAAGCATGCGTCTACATTAACTTCCACGACACGTCTACGATATAATGTTCCTAACATATTTCGTGACCGTATTAAATATATTTTATTCTTTTCTTACATCAACATTTTTTAATAATCAGTTCTCACTTCATTTCATTCAAAGTCAGTAATACTGCACCCTTATAACATTAGGTACCAATCTAATTACCTATTATATAAGTTTGACGTGTGTGTGTCTGTGTGTGTGTGTGTGTGTGTGTGTGTGTCTGTGGTATCGTAGCAGCCGAAGGGATGTGAATTAGTCGGGAGTACAAGAGTACTCCCGACTAATTTTGTCAAATACTAGCTTTTGCCCCCGCGACTTCGTCCGCGTGGAATTAGATTTTGGGGTGGAATTTTCAAAAACTGTGACATACGTACTTCTTTATTTTTAACTGGAAGCTCAAATACCAACTTTGGTGGAAACAGCTTGAAAAATGACGGAGTTTCATATAAACTTCCATCCCCTATTTAAACCCCTTAGGGGTGGAATTTCCAATAATAAATCCTTTCTTAGTGTGCGCCTACGTTATAAAAGGAACCAACTGTAAACATTTCAAGTTTCTAACTTCAGTAGTTTAGGATGTGCGTTGATATCTCAGTCAGTCAGTCAGTCCTGACTTGAATTTGAACTTTGAATTTTATATATATAGATAGCTAAGAAGCTATATTTGACAAAAATAGGTCCAAGAAGGCTGCTGCCACAAAATAGTGAAATACTTATATATTTTTTTCATTTCACATGTCGAGGGTGTTTTAAATTTTCAATTTACACTTCAATTGAGACATAAAATTCGTCATTTTTTTAAACGTCATTTAAATAGTCATCGTACTAAAATAAATATGAATTTTTTTTTTTCGGAAAAATTGCAGAGTTAAGTAAGTATTCCCCTTAACACCAGAGAGGGATTTAGAGACTGGGAAGCGGAAGATATAAATTTTTATAGTAACTCGACAAAATAATCACAGCTTCGCGGAATTCTGATACTTTTTTAACTGAGCTAGGAGAACGGTTTATTATAATTTACTGTTATTTTAAGGATTTTGTACGTTTTCCATGACTTATGTTTGGCTACTACCCACCATAGTTCATAGATTTTGCGTACATCTTTACACAACATTAGTCAAGCTGAACTTGACTTATATTACGTACGACAATAGTGCAACGGGTGGGGTTCGAACCTGTGACCTTTCAGTTTTCAGTCCGCACCTTTAGCCGTTGAGCTATTGAGCTCTGCGCTCTGTAATATGCAACAATTTAAAAATAAATGCAAATTGGTTACAAATTAGATTTAACTTCGCGATTTTTTATCGAATACATTATTTTATGTTTCTACTCGGTATTGAAATTGGAACCCTTGGAAATATAATATGATTTTTGCCAATTTTTTTTTTGTTTTTTTTTTTTATTTTTTTATTATGAGATAGGCTTGCGCTTGACGACAATCAATGATGTAAAGCATTGATGAGGTCTAGGTTGGAGCGCGCTTGCCTAGAAAATGCCTACTCACCCTTGTCTTGAAGGTACTCAGATTATACGATACTAGCTTTAACCCGCGGCTTCGCTCACGTTAGGTTTGATTTTTTAACCCTCTATTTAACTCTCTTGGGGTTGAAATTTTCCAAAATCCTTTCTTAGCGGATGTCTACGTCCTAACAGCTACCTGTATACCAAATTTCAGCTCGATCGGTCCAGTGGTTAGAGCTGTGCGTTGATAGATCAGTCAGTATCGGTCCAGTGGTTAGAGCTGTGCGTTGATAGATCAGTCAGTCAGTCAGTCAGTCAGTCACCTTTGCCTTTTATATATTTAGATATTTGCCTATTTTTTTTTTGGATAGTTAAAAAAAATCTACTGCTGTGAAAATCAAATCTGCATCCGAAAATTTACCATTACGCGCGCTCTTAACAAGTGCTCATACTTCATAGCTCTGAACTCTGAAGTTTTAAATAGTACGCGCACAACACGTGGCTAGGCTTCCGCCGACAGAAATATACCCGCAACTGTGGATTGTTGGTTTTTGTAACGCATGCTATGTACACGTGAAGCGAAGCGTTATCAAGCGATACAGTTTGAAAAAACAGACTAGACTGAAAGGTCGCAGGCTCGAACCCCACCCGTTGCACTATTGTCGTACCCACTCCTAGCACAAGCTTTCCGCTTATTTGGAGGGGATAGGGGGATATTAGTCAACTAAAGCTTGGCTAATATTCTTTAAAAAAAAAATCTGCCATCTACCGTGGTCGAGTCTTGACGTGTCATAAGAGTCACAGGTCGGCCTGCATGATATAAATGATTTTGAATTTTGTTTTTTTTTTTTCGATTTCTAAAAAACCGTAAAGCAACAATAAATTGGTCTTTGAATTATGTTATGTACTATGTGGTTTTTTCTCTATCTAACTGTCTAGATCATGTAGTTTTATCATTGATATCTCTATAGCTACTGTGATTTTTAACCGACTTCCATAAAAGGACCTCCTCCTTTTTTTCAATTCGTCAGATTTTTTTTTTATGTATGTTCCCCGATTACTCGAAGACGCCCGGACCGATATGGAAAATTCTTTTTTTGTTTGAAAGGGTATACTTCCCAGTTATTTCTAATGTCATCAGGTCAGAATCTGATGATGGAATCCTGGAGAAATGGAGTAAACTCTTCAAATTTTTTTAGGCAAAATTGATATACAAGTGGCGTTCGAAGTCGATTTTGTAAAAAGAATTTTTACTCTTATAGTAGTAGACTATTTATAGTACTGCTTTTTGTGTAAAACAAGCTTCAAATGTTTACAAAACCTGCGGCCCGCTCGGGTTCAGGAATAGTTCGGTATTGTAATAGAAAACATGCCGCGGATAATTAAACAATGAGCGCAGTGGCCTGGGGTTCGATTTTAAACTTTTAATGATGATGGCAGAAACGCGACGGTAATTAAAATGGAATTAACCTGACTACGTCAAAGTTAAAACGAAGGCTTAGGATTTTAGCGGTCTATTCATGTGTTTGCATTTACGTATGTTCCACGGTAGCGCCTGAATCGAGGTCTCAGGTTGAATACCCGGTTGGATAATTTTGGATTTTATGGTATCTGAATTGAATTGGGAGGCTTTGACTGAGGCTATTTACCATCCCATCAAAGACATGCGTACTGCGGGATAGCGTTCTGGTACGATGGCGTGTAGAAACCGATTAAAATTGCCTGACAACTAACAGCAATCTGTCAGTCACAAAGTCACAATAATTTATTATCGAAGCGTCAATACGCTTCGATTTGTTACTTTTGTGACAATTGTGACTTTTTTTTCTCAAATTCACCTTTTAAACTCGTTTCATTCGTTCGGCTGCTACGATGCCACACACACACACAAAATACACATACACACACACACACACGCACACACAGACACGTCAAACTTATAACACCCTGCCGTTTTTGCGTTGGGGGTTAAAAATGAAGAAAAATAAATGGCCACTCGTTTCTCCAATTAATTATTTATTATTATTAGGTACACGTGCACTCATTATTTTAATATTTTTTCAGGTGGTAGACATGCGATGGGGAGTCCGTGATGAAGCTACCGACGATCACATGACCACAGAGCTCTGTATGAGAGAGATCAAGAACTGCCAGCGGTTGTCTATGGGACCGAACTTTGTGGTGTTTCTTGGACAGAAATATGGTTACAGGTACTTTGTGGTGGCATTGCTTGCTTGGGAACTTGGCTTTTTTGGTTGATTGGGAAGGTAAGCGGTGCTTAGCTTTTAACTGCATGTTTGACGATACAGATTTTTTCTGTTGGCGGATTATAGCAAAATAATCTTATCTTATAAATATATAAAAGGCAAAGGTGACTGATTGACTGACTGACTGACTAACTGACTGACTGACTGACTGATCTATCAACGCACAGCCCTAACCACTGGACGGATCGGGCTGAAATTTGGCATCCAGGCAGCTATTATGACGTAGGCATCCGCTAAGAAAGGATTTTTGAAAATTCAACCCCTAAGGGGGTAAAATAGGGGTTTAAAAAATCGAATTTAACGTGAGCGAAGCCGCGAGCAAAAGCTTGTTCTAATATATTTTTTTTTATTTTCATTTTTGTTTTTCTTCCAGGCCGATACCAACGTACGTGCTGTCTTCCGAGCTGCAAATGCTGCGTGACGAGCTGGCGGCAGGTGGCGTGGACGTTATCCTGCTGGACACGTGGTACAAGAAGGACTCCAACGCCGTACCACCGGTGTCCGTGCTGCAGCCCATATCCTCCATACTTGTCAACTTCAACAACAAGGCAAGTTATAGTTTCCTATACATCGTGTAATGAAACTCCGAAATAATACTGAAGGAGGTGAATGTGCTCATGAAACTGAACAACTTTCCCCAAGGAACCTAGGTCGAAATATGAAAAAAAAAAATTTTACCTCCCACAGTAAATCAATCAGCTGATCGTCAATTTTGTATGGGAGGTCCACATTTTTTTTCAAATTTCGACCTATGTTCCTTGGGGAAAGTTGTTCAGTTTCATGAGCACATTCACCTCCTTCAGTATTATTTCGGAGTTTCATTACACGTTGTATATAATAAATATATAAAAAAAAGGAAAAAAAAGGTGCAAAACCTAAATTTTAATTTTGTGTATAAGAGCGCCAGCTCGCCATCAAACTGGCTGTCCAGTTTGGCGAGATATTAATTTTAAGCTTATTTGTGCATCTAAATGTAACAATAAATTTAAAGAAAAAAAAAGTTCTTACATTTCACGAGGGCTCTAGGCTTATGGTTGTGTGTGTGTCGTATCTGTATAAGTGTGAGCGAGAGCTTTCTCGCGCCTGACCCAGACTCCTGACAGGCACGCACACACGCAATGTGCATGTACACGACGTAACCACAAGTAAAGCGCCCGTAACTTCGTAAGATAAACGTACTGTACTTTTTAAGCGACTTCAAAAAGGAGCAGGTTCTGAATTCGACGAGTATTTTTAGGGTTTCGTAAACGAAGGATAACCAACGGGACCCTAGTAATAGGCCTAGAAGTAGCCTGCACTGTCTGTCTGTCAGTAGGATTTATCTCATGCTCACTTAAACATTTCTGTGGTGGTGTCGTGTGGTGCGGGTTGTTACGTTCCCTCAAATATGGTTGAGCGAAGCAATGGCTGGATCATGCGTCATGCTCGTGAACGGGTGCCACCAACGGGAATGGGTCTGCTTTGTGTCTACCCATGTTAACATGTGTTAGGTTGTGGTAGGTGTGCATTTTTGAAACTTCTGTGTGGAAACATTGTGTGCATAGCCTAGTTTTGTTAACAACTTTAAAAAAAAAATTTTTTTTGAAAAGAGCAACTGCTGAGTTTTTTGCCGGCTCTTCTCAGCAGAATCTGCATTCCGAACCGGTGGTAGATTTATAACGTGTCATAAGAGCTACAAGTTGGCCTACATGAAATAAATAAATTTGATTTTAATTTTTTTTGATTTTGATCCATAATTGGTAGAGAGTTGTCGGAGAATGTGTATTTCTGTTGCCGCTATGACAACAAATAATAAAAGAAAAATTATTATTTGTACTTACCGCTTTTTTTTTTTAATATATAGACTAGCGCTTGGCTGCGCTCACACCTGATGGTAAGTGAAGATGCGGCCTAAGAGGGAACGCGCTTGCCTAGAAGATGCCTATTCACTCTTGATTTAAACCTTGCTTTATTACCTACGTCAGACAAAGAGTAAATTCAAAAGAAAACCACATCCCAAACAATATTTACGTATTAAAGTTAACTCACCAAGTCAGACAAGAAAATACAAACTTTATCAATTTCGAATCCTTTCAACACTCGCAGTTCGAACTCAATGAACTATGAACAGTAGACTTGATTTAAAGTTGTTCTTCTTTCCCTCTGGTTCGGAACATCTCACTTTATTAATTGCTGAGCGCAAGTTTTAGTTATATAAAGTCTTCGTTAAAGTGCGGATTAAGAGTCAAGTGTTTAGATAGTTTTACAACTCGATCTTCGTTTTAGTAGAAAAGTTTAAAGTGTTTGTGCAATAAGCTCATTTCTTGGGTTACAACAAAGATTTTTTTATTTTATTTGAAAGGTAATATGATAGAGAATACTCTTAAATCGTAAAATCTTCTGGTATTGGGGGCATTTTTCTGAAAAATTTAGAGGTCATTGAAAAAAATAGTCATAAAAAAAGGGTTTCTTTTTCATAAAAAGCAAAGTTTATGTCATGATGCTACTTTTTTGCGTGCTAATTGTTATTTAATCTTTACCGCCAAGTACGTGGTATAATATTTTTTTTTATTTCAAAGCACTAATTTTGAAGAAATCGTTTTTTTCTTACATAACAAATAAAAATCTTAATTCGCTAATAAAAAGTAAAATAACTTTTTTAGAATTTTTTTTCTATTTTTTTTTTTGTCAATAATTTATGGTCTAGTTTCACCCCCTTTCGAGGTTGCACTTTATCCAGGGACACCCTGTATAATTCCCTATCTTCTTTTTCAGAGGGTACCCAAACTCCAAGCCGAGGACCAGGCGGTGTGGTGGGACACCCTCACCAAAATGCAGAAGCTGTTCCGGAAAGCGTCGCTCCAGCTTTACAACGCCGGCAAAATGGACAAGGACGCTATGCATAATTATTTTATGTCTGGTAAATACATAGATACTATTTTCTCTAATAGCCGTTGAGGTCGTCGCTCACTTTTTAACCCATCCAATACGATTCTTCGCATGCTGCGGTCCACTAGTTGCAAATAATTTAATGTTTACACGTTTGTTGAAGTCGGGCTATCGTCGCGCATCGGCTTCATCGTTTCTATTTAGGCCTGCTCGAATTTAACATAAATGTGCGCAAACTAAAATTATATTATACTTTGTAGTGACGTTGAAGTCGGTTTTTTAAAGGATTTTTATATGTAATATTATGTGTGTTACTCGAAGGACCTGCATGTGCGCAAGCAACGACATCTTGCGAGCAAAGCGATCCTGTGTGGCGATAGAGTTGATTAGGGAGTGCGTATAATACAAATATGAAAGTCCACACAAGAAATTTCAACCGCATGAGGCTATATGCGGAGTTCGGATACCGGGTTGATAAGTAAGCGACGATCTTTATATTCTACGTACAATTTTCGTGACAAACGTGATCGGTTTTTACGAGGAATGGCTGGTTTAATTATCCTACGCAATTTGAATTTCCTATAAATCTTATTATTGCAGCAAGTATTCAAAAAATTTGAAATGTTAGTTAGTGTAATGTTACAAGGCCGTTTGTTGACGACTGCCACATTTGCATTGCAATAAATTATTATACTATCGTCTGTTAACCAGAAGCCGTTAAAAGATAAGTTTTGTCTTACAAATGTTGCATAAGCTTTGAATCGTGTGTTTTGTTGTCTTATAACTGGTAGGTCTCGGGTTCGATTCCCGGCGGAGACAATTTGGGAATTAATAATTTCTGAATTTCTTACTATCTTATCATCGAATAAAAAAATAAAAATAAAATGAAAACAGATTTGCTTAAAGAGAGTAGTCTTTTTTTTTTTTTTCAAAGTCTAGTGTAAATTTGAACCTTATGATATTAATATTACAAATAAGATAAAATTATATTGTTATACTTGTTACCCGGACCATGTCACGACGAAAAAATTGTAACAAGATTTATATTCATATTCATATTCATTTATTAATTGCATCCCAATATATATTTACAATTATTCTTATAACTACTTAAAGATCATTATTTTTACATTGGAACCCCTTTGGGGCACAGCAATTATTGGGTTAGTAGAGAGACGGGCGCCGAGTTATTCATTAAGAAAGTCATTTATTTTATAGCAGGCTTTATCTAATGCTTCTGTTCCACCTGCGCCGTAATGCGTAAATTAACACGATAGCAAAGGCATTACGCAAATGGGGCCAATATTTGAATGCGTTAAATGTGTTGTAGCAATACTAATGACGTTAGACACTAAGCATTAACTCGGATGGCGGGTTTTTTTGACACAACAAAGGATTTTAACGCGTTGAATAACGCACCAAACTTTGTTGGCTACATTAGCGCTGTCTCATACTGTGCAGCACAACTCTTCTATCTCCATTTTGAATGTGATGTTGAACACGAACGACATAGCAGAATACTATTACTCCAGTTAACGCACTAATTCATGAATAATTACTTTTGGCAGCATCTTTTCTTTTAATGTAGTCACCTGTTTAACGTGTTATTTTTTAATGCCCTAATTAAGGCCATTTGAGCGCAGCCGTTAACTCTAACATTAATGCAGATGGAGCAGTAGCATAAGAAAAATTTTGAAGGAGTTAATAAACGCCGTATCATTCTTCAATCTTTACAGTAACGGAGCGCGAGGTTATAAACGGCGTGCTAAACGTGAAGAACACAAAGAACCACTGCCTTGCGTACGTCCGGTACATCAACAACATCAACCTGCAGAACCTCAAGAAGGCCAGCAACTTCGTGGACATCCTCAACCGGAGCTTGGACTCAGAGGCTTCTAAGCTGTTGGCGGATTTGAGGGACGTCCGACTGCCGAATAAGATTGAGACCACTAATATACAGAAGTAAGATTCCCTCACTCTCATAGTCTGGTGGGGCGGAAATCCAACACGACCGGTCAGAGATCAGGCGTAAGATCAACGGCTTTACGTGGGTACTTCTACCCGGTGTACCCGGGCTAGTACAGATAACTTTTGGACAGAAAATCTCAATAAGTAGGTACTTTCATTTTAGAAACCCAATACATTTTTAGGTCCGACCTAGGAATCGAACCCGGAACCTTTATTGTCATTATTTTTTTATTAACTTTTTTAAAAATTAGATAAACTTTTAAAGAAGTTTATAAAAAGTAATTATCTTCCTTTCTAATGGTCTCTTGCATGGACTTCCACAGGCCTCGGTCTTGCACCGCCTGCATTCAGCGCCTCTCTGCAATTAATATAATTAATAATAGGTAGATATTCCTTCAGTGATATGTTGCAGGTACACCGTAGAATGGATCGGACGTGACGGATTGGACAACGAAACACACGGCGAATACCTCAACCATTTCATTTCACATTTCTACAAGAACATCATTAAACTTGTTGATCGGTGAGTTGATGGGACTAAGCAAAAATTCGTTTACACACCTATTTCACTATAATGTTCCACTACCCCCAGATTCTTTAAAAAAAAAACACAAGTTACTCGTAGCCTTTAACTGCAATCAGGGTCTCACCTGATTGTACTTAATTGCAGTACGTTGCAGTCTTAGACATAAAAGTGTGGCAGTGCAATTAATCGAAAAATAATAATCGGAGTCTTCGCGGCAATTTATACTAAACCACTGGACTGTACTCTTTGCTGTCAGGATGGTAACAAGATATGGCTGAAGCCTCCCATTGATCTGAGAATATTATGGGATAATAAATTCCCAAATTGCTCCTCACTGAACTGCTCTCGAGACTGCAATGCTCACAATGAGCCTGGAATCTCATCTCCTTCTCATCTCAACTCAAACCTTAACCGGCCCACTATAGGGCACAAATCTCTGCAGAGAAGGGTTTAGGCATAGAACTTTATGGGTCATACAGACTCACGATGCTTTCCTTCATCGTTAAAAAAGCGATATTAAGTTGCCTAAACGCTCGTAACTCTGAAAAGTCAGAGGAGATGCGTGCCTGGAATAGAACCCATGGACCCCCAGAAAAGTTTTTACCACTAGGCCCTGCTGCAATTTGAATTTCCCGAATTTCCAGGGCTATGCGTAAAGAAGACAGCAGTGCCCAAGGGCAAATAGTGACAGAGATATTGCAACATCTACACGCCTGTAACAACTCTGTTAAAGTGTTCCACGGCAGAGAAGACGACCTGAACTACATCGAGAACTACATGCTGAATGATTCTGATAAGCCACTCGTGCTTTATGGAGAAGGTATGTAACCGAGCAGTCGCTTCAAGTAATACCGGAATCTTTTTGCTTACCCGAACATCCAATCACCTACTTAGTCGAAGCAAGAGGGGAATAGAACAGTTTGAACAGTTTGTAAATCAATGTGGAACTTATCATCACCATTGGCAACACATTACCTGCTCATTACTGAGCGCAGGTTTTCTCTCAGAGAAGGGTTACAGGCCATTGTGTACAACGCTGGTCCAATTCTAATAGGCAATCTTCACACACCTTTGAGAGTGTTATGGAGAAATCTCAGGCATGCAGGTTTCCTTTCACCATTAAAGCAAGGCTATCAGCTGTGGAAGCAGAACTATATAGATAAAGAAAGATTATTTTCTTTCTAAACATTCATAGTAAAATGGAGATGTAACTAATATGCATGTATGTGTATTTAATTTCTAGGTGGCTGTGGGAAAACGAGTCTTTTAGCGAAAAGTTCCGCAATGTCCCTCAATACATGGTTTTCAGAAGTACGACCAACCAACATAATAAGATTCCTCGGAACAACGCCTGATTCTAGCGCTCTTACACCTACGCTTATATCTATTTGTCAGCAGGTACGTAGTTTAATAGAATCCTGATGATCTAAATTATTAGGCCATCAGGATTCTATTAGAGGACATTAGTCCTTCCGAACTGATTCGGCCAAGGCAGCCAAACTCCACAGAGATTATACAAATATGTGCGTAAAGGCAGGTGCATTCTTTATAACCTCATTCTCAAAATCTAATGGGACGGAAATCCAACACGACCAGAGAGAGATTAGGCGTAGTTTTAAGTGCTCTCCGAAGCACAGAGGTGACACTGTCTTAGAATTTCTTGACAGAAAAATCCAAAACCATTTTTCTGGCCTGAGAAGGTTACTAGATTGTAGAATTAATTACCTTGTCAGAGTCTTCGCGGTGTGAAGATTATTTTTGATGCCACAAAAATACCCTTATTTCTTCCATTATTCAGAAAAATTCATCTTTTAGATATCGTACAACTTTGCTCTCCCTTTCGAGGGCATACCTGACGACCTCGTCCCTCTCACTGCGCACTTCAAACAGCTGCTTACAATGGCGTCGCAGCAGCAACCCTTGCTGCTATACCTCGACTCGGTAGACCAGCTCACTGGCATGGGCACAGAGAACAATAAAGTGTCATGGCTACCGACCAGACTACCCCCACACTGTAAGGTAAGATAACAATGCAATCCAGCAGAAGCCAACCCAATTCAACCCAACTCAAAATCCCCCGAAACCCCGAATTTATTTTTAATCAGATATTTGTGACACCGGCGGAGATCGAACCTACTTTTCTCGAAAATCACGCAGAATGTCAGAACAGCCAGGGTCTAAAAACCTGTCGAATAAGTGACATTTATCTACTTTCAGTCAGGTTTAAGCAACTGTTAGTGACATCTTGTAGCAATACATTGCAGTCACCGATTTACTTTCCAAATAATTCAAATGGTAGTCATATGGAGGCCCAAGGTCCTTACAAAATGCCGAAACAAATGTCCAGGTGTCTAAGTAGTGAAGTTCTCTCGGTTGATTAAGAAGAAGAAGGTATCGGCAGCTTTGAAGACCGCTGCTCATAAAACTGAGAACCACAGTAACCTTTTCTTGGTCGTCATACTTTCTGCTTCCTAATTTAATTACTAACTAACGAAAAGCAATTTAGCCAATTTGTCAGATTATAGTAACATGTGCATGCGAAGAAGCTAACCCTGAAGTATCAAAAGAATACGATGTCCTTCGGCGTATGATTGATTCTGAAGAAAATTTTCTGGAAGTAAAAGCTTTGGGTGAAGATCTGGCTATGCAAGTTTTGAAGTAAGTATTAGATTTCTCACTAATTAATTATTTACTTTATTTTTTATATTTAATTCTTAATTATATTCTTTTAGGCTTTGGATGGCATCGGCTGCCAGAGACTTGTCAAATTACCAGTGGCGATTGGTTTCCAACGCTATTGCCAGTTGCTCTTTACCTATCTTCGTCAAGTTGGTATTTGCTGAGGTGCGTATGTGATGTAACTCGTTAGTAGACTTTGACATTCATTTTAACCGACTTTCCACTCAATAATAATATCAGTTTTTTTTTTTTATTCTATGACAAGATAGCCCTTGACTGCGATCTCACCTGATGGTAAGTGACGATGCAGTCTAAGATGGTAGCGGGCTAACTTGGAAGGGGTATAGCAGTGTAAATTCAACCCATACCCCTAATCGGTTTCTACACGCCATCGTGCCGGAACGCTAAATCGCTTGGCGGCATGTTTTTGACGGTAGGGTGGTAACTAGTCACGGCCAAAGCCTCCCACCAGACCAGACCAGAGACAATTTAGAAATAATAAATTACTAAATTGCCCCCGCCGGGAATCGAACCCGAGACCTCCCAGTTATAAGACCACAGCGCTCACCACTGCGCCAGGGAGGTCGTCAAAACGACCAAATCAAATTTTAAGAATAATGTCAATTCCCGTCTGATTTGTATCTGTTAGCCCTCTGGCATAGACCTCCTCCAACCCTTTCCACACATATCTGTCCCTTGCCTTCCTAATCCAAATTTTATCTGCGGTCTTAACTATTTCATCTTCCCATTTGATTCTCTGCCATCCTTTTCTTCGTTTACCTATTTTAGTAATTAAGCATAAAGCTTATGCTAAAAGTGAGAATGAAAATGGATAGTGGATTGGACATTGGACCATTGACTTTTTGGATTGTTACGCTTGTTTTTTGGTGATGGTGCTCTTTTAAAACTTTGAATTATTCAGGTTTGTAGATGGAGAAGCTACACAAAGCCTACAGACACCCACTTGGCGTCTACTGTCATGGACTCCATCATGTTGCTATTTGAGAGAGTAGAAAAACAGGTAAGAATATTAAGAAACAAAACTTATGGCTCTTATAGAAAAGCTCAAAGCTCTACCACTTTTCATTTATTTCATGGTATAGTATGCATTTTATAGGAGCATAAATACCTCTCCTAGGTACATGTAGGTTTTTTCGAGTGTAATAATCATGTATATACTCTAAACGTGAAGGGAAATATTGCGAAGAAACATATATGCCTGGGAGTATTAATATTAAAATTGTGTGAAGCCTACTTGGCCACTTGGCCATAGCCTAAACCTTTCTCATTGTGAGAGGAGAACCTAGCCTTGTATAAGTAGAAACAAAATAATAATAAACATCGCACTTATTTCAGCACGGCAGACTTCTGGTCTTCCACGCTCTAGCTTACATCACAGCAGCGAGAAGTGGTCTCTCTGAAACTGAGCTGGAAGATTTAATATCCTTGGACGACAAAGTACTTGACGACGTTTATCAGTACCATCTACCACCAGTGAGAAGAATACCGCCATTGCTGTGGACCAGGTCTGTGATAGTTCTTTTCCATCTTCCCTCTTTTTTCTGCTTAGTTTTCTTTTTATCTATCTTTCTTGTTATTTCTGGCGTTTGTCCGGGCTTACGGCCAGAATCCGCTAAAATCTAAATTTTTGTCTCTTTTATCAAATTTTTTTGTTCTTTATGCTGTTTTTTTCCAGGGTCCATTCCTAATTCTTTATGCATCTATCTAGCTTTAGACTACGATCGTTTTTTTTAAATTATTATCATGTGAATAAATAAATATGCACTTATTCCGAGAAGATTCTCAACAGTAATTTTCTTTTCTCCTTTGCAGAATCCGCAACGACCTTCCCAACTACCTGTCAGAGCGTGAAGCGGACGGTGTCTCTGTAATGAACTGGTACCATCGCCAGTTTCGAGACACGGCGCGCGAGAGGTACTTCAAGAATATGAACATGGCCATGTACTTCCACTCCATGATTGCTGATTACTACTTGGGTGAGTATTCCATCCTAACCACCATTTTTCTCGTACCACTGCCAAAACAAGTTGGTAAGTTAATAAGTTGGTGTCAACATTCTTTGGGGTCCTAAAGGTCATCGAATGGCGATCCCGCACCAAAAATACGGTGTCAAAAGAAGAGAAAGCGAAGGGGTGAGCGCAGAAAGCCGCTGGACATAAGTGGCATAAGAACGCGGTTTCTTACAAGAAACGTTGGCTCAATTTAGGATACCAATCTGTGTCACTTGAGATGATAACGACAATCATGAATTATAATTTAGTTTCGCAGGAGACGTCTGAAAGCAAGTATTAATTACATACTAAGAAAGTTTTTGTAGTTACATATGCCGGTTCAACCGAACATTAAGTCATCTTGGCGATCTAAGCCCAAATTAAAACTTTGTTCTGCGTATCTAACCTCAGCTGGATATCCTATAAGCGACTATAGAGTAATTTCCCCTTCGCGAAAACCATTGTTAAATAAAAGGGCATAGTGAAATTGAATTTCACAAATATTCCTTTAACAGCCTGCTATTATAATTTCAATTGATCTGTTGATTCTGTTAACCTTCTTGATCCAAACAATCTCTACATTCGCTACGAGATCAATCGGATCCTATTGAAAATCAATCGAAATCATTTCGATTGATTTTCAATAGTAGTAGGTACAATATAGAAAACACAATAAGATAGTTTTAATATTAACATACAATTTCTATAGCATAACGCTCAAAAAGCGAATTGAAATCCAAAATTCAAATTCAAAATTATTTATTTCATGTAGGCCACTTTTGTACTTTTATGACAAGTTAAGACTACCATCGCGATGGTATCGGTGCTAAAAGCAGATTCTGCTAAAAAGAGCCGGCAAGAAACTCAGCACAAATATTTTTAAGTCACTCTTTACAAAAGAAAAAGTGTTACAATATAAAGCTTTTTCAATATAAATTAAGATACTGCTGCAACGGAGTAGGGATGGGAATTTTAATCTCAATCTTTATATTGCACCATACTACCCTTACACCTAATTTCAATCCTATCACCACCTGGTTGCCTGGTAGAGATTGCTCTGTAAGCAATAAGGCCGCCTTTTTATGCGTAGTTTTAAGATGTATTCAATATTGTTTCTTTCTTGTGTGCAATAAAGTGTTTATCTATCTATCTCAATTATGATTTTTAGGTATATGGGGAGGTGGTACTCCCAAGCCATTCAAATATACGGAGATTCAACGCCACAGATTTAACCTCGCTGATAGGGAAGGCGTTGCTGATAGAAAAGTTCCGTTACAACCCTTGGTCTTCACTTCGGCTGATGGTTCTTCAAAGAGATATAATTTGCGAAAGGTGAGGGAACTCAATTATTTATTAAATGCGATGATATACATAGTAACAAATAACAATGTGACGACCGCCTATGAAATAACTTCATCGTCTGAACTCAAGCTAAAACTGAGCAGTTCTGGATAGAATTGCCCTTTCTCGTGGTAAGCTTATTATTCTAGCATGTTTACGCGTTTGTATTCTTAGTATAATTTTCTAGTCAAAACTTACAACTACTTACTTAAATATTCAAAAT
Organism: Hipparchia semele; assembly: GCA_933228805.2. Taxonomy (NCBI): domain Eukaryota; kingdom Metazoa; phylum Arthropoda; class Insecta; order Lepidoptera; family Nymphalidae; genus Hipparchia; species Hipparchia semele. The sequence continues at coordinate 1,459,095 of OW121731.1, forward strand.
TCTAGATTCATATTATTTAGGGCCGTTGTCTGTTATAATATTTGACGGTACACCGCGTCTCGATTAAAAGTGATCGGACGAAAAGAAACAGTTATTATTTTAGTACCTATTCGCTTATTACGGGTACTAGGTACTATATACTTTTTTCTAATATACTTTTCTCTTTTATTTTTCAGTTTGGCGAGCTACCCTTTCACCTTGTGCGATCAAAACGCTTTACAGATCTGTATGCAGAAGTTCTTTTCAATTATGAGTGGCTTCACGCTAAGCTTAACTGCTGTCCGTTACAAGCTGTACTCGCTGACTTTGAAGACGCTAAGCAGCATGTTAATAAGGATGCTGTGAGGTTTGTTACAGTAAATTATTCTACCAGCTTCACCGAAATTTACTTTACTTACTGAAAGTTAAAATGTTCGTGCTTAGGCAACAGGTCTAAGAAATAAAATATAATTATAGACAACCAACTCTGCTTGAATACAGCATACAACATTTAATCTACCTATTACATGTTCACGACTGTACATTACCCAAATTCGCAATAAAGATATTGAATTATGAAACTAATGGAATAAGAATATTTTTTTTTCATTTAAATGATTTTTCAGAGAACTAATGCTGGTAGCTGATGCACTTCGTCTCGGAGGTGCCATCTTGGGACAGTATCCGGATATGTTAGCACCTCAGCTAGTGGGAAGACTGTTACCAGAAGCACCACACAATCCTGCCGTCTCATCATTATTGAAGCAGTGTCATGATAAAGGAAAGAATCACTGTGCTTTGTTACCTTCACATCATTGTCTTCATACGCCTGGTGGACCTTTGAAGGTGTGGCTTCAGTTTAAAATAAATCATGATCGTCTAAAGGGCCGATCAATTATTAAAAAACCGTTTAGTATCCGATTTTGTTTAACATTGTTTAAATACCCAGGATCCGTTCATTTGATTTTATGTCCTGGTCTTTTAATGTTCACCTTTTTCATATTCTTTCATGAAATTCAAATACTTCTACTTCAAATATTAGTTATTTTTAAAATAAAAGCAACTATTACAAACTTTTTTCGGTAAACTTTGCCAGTTAAAGCTTTAACCACTTTTTAGTACAATGTTTGTGCTTGATTTGATTGATGAAAAATGATTAATTTTCAATATTTTTTCATTTATTTTCTCAGTATTCTTTAGAGGGGCATCAGTTTGCAGTCTTTGGTATCCGCCTTAGCTCTGATAAGCGTTATGTGGTCTCGATATCAAGCAGAGTCATTTCCTGGGATCTATCCACATCGGACCTGGCTAGAGATCTGTGTCCACAACTAGAGGGTATAATGCAGAATCTAGAACTCTCACCGGATAATAAGTGGGCGGCTGCAGCGACGAACAATTCTGTTGTAAGTGAATTTGTAGCATTATAGCATTTATATAATGAAATAGCGATGATTTGTTAATTTTAAGAGACTTCAGCCTCCTTTTCGAACTTTTCGGAGATATATAAGCTTAAGCAATTAAATATCACTTGCAGTAAAGGTGAAGGAAAATGTAGTGAAGAAACCTGCATATGTTACAGATCTCCATAATGTTTTCAAAGGTATGTGTAAACTACCAATTCTCACTTAGCCAGCGTGTTGGATATAAAAATCGTTTTCAATATGAGAAGAGACTCATGCCTAGTAGTGGGCCAGCGATGGGTTGAGATAATGATGATGATAATGATAATGTTGATGGAGAAGATAAAGATGATATGATGAAAAATACAAGAATTTAAGCAAATATAAGAAAACACCTCTACCTCTATTCTAACAACCTTTATTTCGTACAGTAAAGTCGAAATTCCATTGAATACGTTAATGTTAGTAAATGTTAGCTTATAGAAGGTGTCTTATTTCAGTCGATACTCCTCAACATGCTGACGAGTGAATACATAACGATTGAAAATCCATTGGATGCAGGTGAGTGTCAGTTTACTTGTTTACAACACTTGAGATTTTTGTGAGACGCTAGCAGCTTTCGATAGTTTTGTGGCGTTTCTGTAGTGTGTTTAGTGCTAGTGGACATCTATCTATAAAGATGACATGACATTGTTGCTCAATGTGTGGTTTAAATTCACAACTTTTTTGTATGTTCGTACGTACGTACGTACGTATATGTGTTTTATGAGGTACGTACGTAATAAATTTTTTTTCTTTATCTTGTATTGTTCAGCAAATAAATGTGCTGTAGAAAGAATACTATAACTTCAAACCCCAATTGAGACGGTAGCACTATTTGATGCTGCTTTTCCATAGTCAACTATCCCAAAGAGAGTATTGTGAAAGAGATCGATATTTTGATTTATTGAATGCACCATTATTTTATTACATTTCAGGGGAAACAGTGAGAGGTGTATACGCGCTTAACCACCACTTCTTTATCTACGGCCCCAACTCTTGGGTCCAGTACAGCATGAGAGGAGAGCTTGAGGATACCAAGCCTGCTCCAGATGCTGGCCCATATGATGACGTTACGTGGGAGATATTGTGTAAGTAGCTTTTATAACGCTTACTCGACAAATATATTGAGGATGTTTTTTAAAACCTATCTAAAATTCGTTCCTAAAACATACCTATCTTAAAGGTCTTCTCTACCGATAGCCATCCACAACTATCGAATTGTTGAACATTACGAGTAATTCATAATATTTTCTCGCATTTGTACCTAATATTATGGTAAATTATGAAAGAAGAAATTTTAATGTTTTCGTCTAACATTCACCCATTACTTACTCACATTTCACCAAATTAAACGCATTTCATTTAGTTCTATTTTTATTTATTATCACCATAAAAGCCATTTTTAATACCACCATCGTCATCATCATTACTATCATGAACAAGAATAATAAAAACAACATTATCCTTCACTTCACAGCAATGGAGTTCCGCGATCTAGAGAATTTAGTCGTGGTGATGTGGAGCGGGGATCTCGATGATGATCGACTTTTAGTGCACTTCTGCAAGTCTGGGACCTGGATCCAGCCCTTGAGGTGTAGAGGAGCTATGGCTCTCAACAAACACTGGAATAGGATTTACACTAGTGATCCAGAAAGAGGATATCAGGCAAGGATTTATGTATACTAAACCTTGTAGTACCTACGCTGACATTCTTTAACATTTGAAAGTGATTCTATATTCTAAACACTATGTACCTTTTTATTTCATTTCCTAAAACTTAATCCATACTTTTAATACATATATCCATATTTGTAATGTTATTAATGCGAAAGAAGTTCTATCTGATAGCGCCAAAAAAGATCTTTGAGTACCTTAGGAAAAAAAAAGATGTACAGATCTTGACGAAAATACACCTCTGTGTAACTATTAGGTATTTTTTGGTGTAACGGAAATTTGAACCCAATTGAAAAAGCATAAGTACCACGAGGTGGTACAGAAAGAGGAAAGTTACTTGAAAATATTAGTTGTTGATAAGTGTACATTTTTTAGATTTCCATTTACGAATTGAACGAAGAACAATTATCTTGGGACAAAGTGGAAGAGTTGAGCCATCATGAAACCGACACTGCTGAAGCAATGCTGCAGCTGAAGAGAGGGAAGAAGGATCGGATGTTATTGGGTATAATTGGCAACTATGCTAACTCTTTGAGATGATACTTCATCCAAAAAATTTGGTCAGCGGAATTTGGTTTACGGAGTGATTCGGGCAGCTGGAACTAAATAATCTAATAGTCAAGAAGTAGCAATAACCTAGTAGTTGGGCCCCTTGTAGGAAAAGCTAGCTCACTGAAATGCACAGAATGCGGTATTTTAGACGATGTCTATCACGTTTTGGTGGAATGTGTCCGCAACATGTGGTCTAAGGTGTAACTCGTTTGCCTAGAAGTTGTCTATTCATTTTTGATTTAAAGACACCTAAATTGTGCGTATTAGGAAATAAAAATCTTGGAAGAGCGTTCCATACCCTAGCCTTGCGAATCAGGAATGAATGCTTAAAGCACTTCGTGTCCGTAGGTAGAATATGAACGACCTATATACCGAAAAGTTCGCCATAATGTTCTACCTAACGTGTAAAGTCTAGTTATGTACATTTGTGGTGAATTATAAGGCCTAGAGGATAGGATCCCTTCTTATTCGAGAGAAACCTATCCGATTAGTAGAATGAATCTTCGTGCTCCTCAACTAATAAGTTCTTAATCCAATGTTTTATAGCAACTACCACATATAGCTTTGTAGTCTGGGATTTCGATAACGTTATAGCAAGAGGTAATCATGAAACTGATAAGAAGAATGAAGAGGACGATGAAAAGAAAGACGAAAAGGAAGAAGTGGGTATATTTTACTTTGAAAAATATATAATATCAAAGTGTTTTAATTTAGACGATATATCCCTACTTAATATTATATAAATTATAAATTAATATAATATAATTAAACAGTAGATGCCTAGGATGTGACTGGATACATAATGTGAAGTAGTACATGGTAGTACTTATTTGATTAATACGTAGTAATTATGAAGAAACTCTACAGTTATTCTTGTCGAGATAAGAAAATATGATATTTCGACGGCCACAAAATATAGTAGAATAAAAGCCAATTAAGCTGATGAAAAAATCGACATTTTCAGTTTCGATGATTTACGTAGGGACCGTCAATTTTTGGAATAAAATGAATCCTGATAACAATCACTCTGTCTATTTTACGTCTTATTAACTTCTACATGCTTTTAAGGAGGAAAAGCAAGACATGGTAACGGAAAAGGATTTACGTTTGGAAGGGATTGTTCTAAAATTACCACATACTATACGAAACATATCAACCAAGCAGACATTGTCCAATTCTTTCATGATCAGCAACAGCAACACGTATGCGGTTGCTGGTGTCAGGTTTGTTATTACCTATTTTCAACCATTTTCAAATTATTGTAGTATCCAGAGAAAATTGGAAGTGTGTAAGTAGAACAGTAAGAAAATAATTTTCTTGTTCATAAAACATTGGTTTCTTCACCATCCTTTCTAAGTTGTTGTAGTTATAAATTCATCCGTCTTCTCTATTTTTCCTATTTTTCTCTCTTTTTTATTATACTTATTATTGTAACATTTTGTGAAAAAGTTTGTATACATTTGGTTTGCTTAATTCAAGCAAATTTTGATCTTTATATTTACGTTCAGATTATTTGATTTCGTTACTTTTACTATCTTACATTAAAGTAAGAGTTTCATATGAAGCATTTCTCTTAAATATTAAATATGTATATCGAAATAATATAATAAATAAACTTAAATAAATATAACTTTAAGTTTTTACAACGCTATCGTTAGTGCAGTAAGTAAGTACTTCAAATTTTATTCCAGGAAGAATTTATATGTTTGGAGTCTAGAAACAACAAAACTGATCAAGATTCTAGATGCCCATTTTGGAAGAATCGTTCAACTAGAACCTCTTACTGTGGGGGCATGGAACAATGTGATCACCTCTTCCATAGACAGAACTGTGAAGATATGGAACATTGATAATATCTTTGAACAAGTCCATAAAATTGATAGACAGGAGTTGCCAATTGATTCAATAAGGTCAGTACATTATATTTATCACAAGTAAAATAAATAAGACGAAGAATAAGATAAAAAATGCTTGAAATCAAACATGCAGATTGTAAGAAAGCTATGTATCATAAGGATTTAGATTAATGAGTCTTCAATGAGATTAATGAGAAATCCATTTTAACTATTTTTAGTTTAGCAAGAGACCAGCAACTAGCAGTTACAGTAACTCGAAGCTGCTGGGGTCTATGGGATACCAGCACAGGAAGACTCTTGGCGCAGCTAGCAGATGCTCCTCTTGGGGCCATTGTGACCCACGCAATCATCACTCCAACAGGAGACAATGTTCTTACGGCAGAGTCAGGGAACGTGGTTATTTGGGATACTCCTGAGAAACAGGTAGGCGAAGATGTTGTTTAAAAACTGTATTTAATTAAGTGAATATGACGGATGTATCGCCACATTAACAGAACGTTATTTTTAAAATTATTCTTTGTTTGCTCAAGTATGATTCACTCAATCAAATTGATACCTTGCTTGATAGCTCGCATCTTGGAGATAGGCAAGATACTTTTTATCCCGGAAAAGATTTCCTCGGGGAACAAAATCGGGTCTATCAGTTAGTTAGTAATAATTGTTTCTTTTCATACTTCGAAATTCTAGTTTTTATATGATGTTGACTACATGACTTCTTTTTCAAAGCAGTGTGTTAAAATGAGAGAAATTAGAATTCTACAAATTTTAAAGATCTAGGAAAATTAGATTTGAAAGTTATTTTGGAAAATACGAGAAATAAGTCTAGACTCACTACTCATAAAGAGGCTGCTGGTAATAAATTATATAAATAATTAATTAATAATACAGGTAGTGTTCAAAGAAGAGCAGAAGGGAGTAAAGCAACTGCTTCTTTTGGAAGATGGCACGAAGTTGATCACAATATCAATGGTGGTTGCCGCTGATAATGTAGACAACGTGGCAATGGCTCACATAGTAGCAAGGACTATCCCAGGTAGGTCATCTGAACTAGATAACTTTAACTACAGTATTTCATCAAATATAACAAGATAACTAACTGTGAACTGTCACAGTACAAACAATGGAATTGAGGATAGTGAACTCAAAAACCTTGCCAATATGCATTCATTAGGAAACTCACTGAACAATGAACTTGACTTACCAATACTATGTAGAATTAATAATTCGTTTGTCAAAGTAGAAATAACGAATACACAGTAACAGTATTCACTGAATAATGAACTTGATAAAATGATCTTTCATAATAATCTGATTGCGTTTGCAGATGGAGAAAGAATTTACACAGTAGACTATGAAGTGCGAGGTACAGGATACAGGGCAGCTGTGGTGTCAGCAGATGAGAATCACATCGTTGCTCCGGGGATGGACAAGTCGTCTAGAGAGTGTCTTCATGTGTTTCATGCAAGAACTGGCGCTAGGTTACATAGGTAACATTTTATTTAGAAACTTAGAACCAAGACGTAGTCAGCGTACTCCAGAAAAAAAGACGAATATAGTAGGTACAACCAAGGAGGTAACTTATCAAAGGTTTTATTTATTTAGTTAAATTTAAGTGTAAATAGAAAGCTGTTTATTGAAAAAAAAAAAAAACAAATGAACACTTTAACGCGGGAATAATTATTATTGTTGTTCGTTGTTCGTCATTGATTTTGTAAAGTATATTGTATTTTAATTTCCGCGTATTATTTGAGAAAAATACTATACAAGCCTTGGGCACGACATTTGTGTCAGCGTTGATGGACTTACGTATGTGTGCCTCGACTTCGCCTCGGCCCACATTTACACCTTCATGCCTCTTGCTGGGCGCTGCAGTAATGTACTATTTCTGTTCCAGGATTCCTATCAAGAACAGTGGCATCAAAGACATGCAGTCCATAGTGGCGTTGCCTCACAAGGCACACTGGGTTGCCGTGATTGGAAACGACAAGGCTGGCATATTGGACATCAAAACGAAGAGGCATGTTAGGTACGTTCAGGATTATTTAATGTCTTTACGTTTAAGTACTTTGGCTTTTTTTGGGGGAAGCGGGGAGTTCGGGGCCACCTCTAAATTTTTGTTTTTTGGCCAGCGTGGTGGACTATGACCAAAACTCTTCTCATTCTGAAGGGATAACACCCTTTCACGGAGGGCTGAACTTCATTTTAATAGGCATTTTCAAAGCAAGCACATTTTCAAACTGTACTTACTAAGAGCCTAGTCTATACTTCTTCTTTTTCTTTTCTTCTTTTTTATCAACCGATATACGTCCACTGTTCAACAAAGGTCTCTGGCATGGACTTCCACAATCTTCGGTCTTGCACCACCTGTATCCAACGACTCCCTGTGAACTGGTCTCTTGCATGGACTTCCATGGTCTCGGTTTTGCGCCATCTGTATCCAACGTCTCCCTGTGAGCTGTTCTCTTGCATGGACTTCCAGAGGTCTCAGTCTTGCGTCACCTGTACCCAACGACTCCTTGTGAGCGGTCTCTTGCATGGACTTCCACAGATCTGCGCCGCCTGTATCCAGCCACTTCCTGCGAGTCTAGACTTATATTTTAAATAATCCCTCAGGTTCGTTCCCCGCTGGAACGGCGCGTGCACGCGCGACGGCAAGACGGGCCTGTGCGCGCCGTCGCGCGGCGGCCTGGACCTCATCGAGCTGAAGCGCGGCGCGTCCGTGCAGCCGCTGATCTCGCGCGCCGCGGAGGGCGTGTTCTCCATCATCACCATGTTCAGCTCCACCGACCAGTACGTGTTCTACTACCACAGCGGCAGGAAGACCCTGAGGGTGTTCAGGTAGCTATCACACTATAAAGTATATCCTACTAATATTATAAACGCGAAAGTTTGTAAGTATGGATGGATGGATGTTTGTTACTCTTTCACGTATACTAACAGGTTTTCCCCACTGTACCGCGTAATGGCGATCGCGATCGCAACTGTGCAGTACCGGGATCGTTTAGGAGTAAACGCTTCAGACACTCGAACAGTTTGAGAACGGTCCGTGCACAGCTAACTGTAGGAGCGGCTGCTCGACACAGGTAGGGTTGTAGTAGGAATGTCAGCCAAGCTGAACTTGACTTATATTCTCCTCTCCCCTCCAAATAAGTGAAAAGCTTGTGTTAGGTACGGCAATAGTGCAGCGGGTGGGGCTCGAACCTGCGACTTTTCAGTTTTCAGTCCGGACCTTCAACCGTTGGGCTATTGAGGCTTGTAAGGGAATCTCCAAAATTGCACGTAGCAACAAAACCTTGGACCGTTACCATGGCAACGGTAGGCGATTCCCCGCGCGGCCACCTCTCCCTCTGTCGTTGACGTTAATCCCAACGCCACGCACGCAACACGCAACGCCTTAAATATTTTAAATAGTTTCTCCGTTGAACCCATTGTTGTTTTTTTTTTATATTGTTTTACGTATTTGTTTTTTTTAATTATTCTTTTTTGACATTTTTCAACAGGCTTGTTGTGTTCTTTCCAGAACTCTGGACGGCAAAGCGATAGCAGAGTACAGGGCTCCGGCGGAGGTGACGGGCGTGGCGAGCGCGCACGGGGGCAAAGCCCTGGCGCTCACGTCGCAGGACGGCTGTCTCACTGTGCTGAATATCGTGGACCCGCACGAGTAGAACTTTGTACGCACTTCATTAGAACCTATGTTCTTCCCGCTACTTCACTCGCTAATCCTATCTTGTTATCTAAATATATAAAAGGCAAAGATGACTGACTGACTGACTGACTGACTGATCTATCAACGCACAGCTTCAACCACTGGATTGATCGAGCTGAAATTTGGCACACAGGTAGCTATTAGGACGTAGTCATCCGCTAAGAAAGGATTTTTCAAAATTCAACCCGAAGGAGGTAAAATAGGGGTTTAAAAAACCGAACATAACGTGAGCGAAGCCGCGGGTTAAAGCTAGTCTTAATATATAAAAGGAAAAGGTGACTGACTGACTGATCTATCAACGCACAGCTTCAACCACTGGACGGATCGGGCTAAAATTTGGCATACAGATAGCTATTACGATGAAGGTTTCAGCTAAGAAAGGATCTTTGAAAATACAACGCCTAAAGGGGTTAAAGTAGGGATTTGAAAATCCGAACTTAACGTGAGCGAAGCCGCGAGGAAAAGCTAGTAATATTATAAATGGGAAAGTTTGGATGTATGGATTGGTTGGATGGATGGATAGATAGATGGATGTAGATATCAATTTATATTATTATTCATATCTATGACTGCCTCGTTGGTTAGCAGGTCCAACTGCGAATGACGAGGACCTGCAGGGCGATTCAGACCTGTTCGATAACATACCGTGTCGATACGGTTAGATATCGATCTCTTTTTGTCGTGTGGATTCAGAGCGAGCGAAATATATGTTAACAAACCGAATCGATCGACAAATAAGTTATCGGAAGGGTCTGAATCGGGGGGCGGGTTCGAGTCCCGGGTCGGGTCAATTAATGTATCGGGGGTTTCTGTCGAGAAATTCTCATTACTAGCCCAGAGTTAGGAAGTTGGCGGTGAGTCACCCCCGTGCCTCGGAGAGCACGTAAAGCGGTCGGTCCTGCGCCTGATCTCTCTACGATTTCCGTCCCATTAGATACAAAATGGTTTTTTTGACGGTACATAAATATTTTCTCCAAGCATAATATGTTAATTCATATCTAACCACGTAGTAAATAGAAGAATATGTTTATATAGACAAACGGCCGCCCGCGTAAGTGCCTTCTTTTAGTAGAAAATTCTTATCATTTCAAATGGTTATAAATAATAATTATTTATAACCATTTGAATTATTATAATTAAATAATTAGGTACTTATTTTGAAAACTTAACAGTACAAAATCTTTGCCGCCCCTTTTTTATTCAGCCTGTGATTACGAGTACCTCAAAATAATAATTAAAAACATATAATATGAAAACGGTAGCTAATACTACCATTATTATAAGTTAAATCGACAATACGCTAGGTAGGTAGTCTAGCGCAGATAGGTAGTGCTACCTACTTTTACTAGAATATAAACACCAAATAATAATATGGAGCTTATAAGTTTACATTTAGATAATGTCGCACATAACATTTCGCTTACATGTGGAAATAACAATTATTAATAGCGGATAAAACTGGACAGATTAGCTAGTTTAGCCGAATATTAAGTAAAAAGGCCAGACTAGAAAATTAAGGGTAGTTTTTTAGTCTTAGTAACACGACAATTTTTTTAAAAGTAAAATCGTTGTAACTTATAAGAGTGGTAGTAATTATTTTGACTCTATCAGAAAAATAGAAAGTAAAAGTATACTTATTAGATGTAGTAATAATTAGTAGCTATAAGTAAAAATCGAGAAGGCTGTGAAAATGACTTGGTTTTATTTGGAAATGGACTGTTTTTGATCTCTACTAAGAAGTTTGAAGATTGAGTAATTTTACAATAATTAAATACTTAAATATTGTATTTAGATACATAATATTTTGGGTTCAACACAAACTACTAGAATAGAATAGAATATTTTTTTATTCAAATAACCTACAGGCACCAAGGTGAAATCTTTTGCAGATTTTTTAAATATAAGTGCGTAAAGACATTTAATAAGTAGAAATGAATGAATTCCTTAATGACAAAGTTGCTTGGAAGCAATCTGCTTTGCTTCAGCTGTCCACAAGATAGATAAGCAACATGTAACATTTTTTGTTCTGAAAAGAGCAACTGCTGAGTTTCTCGCCGGCTCTTCTCAGCAGAATCAGCATTCCGGTAGTAGGATAAAATCTAGCTTGTCATAAAAAACACAAGTTGGCCTACATGAAATAAATTGTTTTGAATTTTTGAATAAAAAATTAAACAGCTTGCCACCCAAACCTACCTAGCTATAGTTTTTTTTTGTTTTGTTTGTGTTGGGCCTAAGATTTTCGAAATTAAGCATAAGTAAATATAATTAAGTATAATAAAATATACATAGGTACCTACGTGTGTAATTTAATTATAAAACTTATTTAAATCGTGTTGCTTTATTACTACATACCTACCTAAGCTTGATTGGAGTCATTAATAAAGATTTAAGAAAAATTTTTGGTTTTATTTAAATTCAGAATAGGTACCTTCTCAGGAGAGTTACTACTCTCCTGAGAACCTATTAGTACCTACCTACTACTGTAGGTAGGTACTAATATTAGAGGACATAACTTCTCGCGGATAGTAGCAAGTCACTCTAAACTTTTTCCACGCGGACGAAATCGCAGGAATCAGCTAGTAAATAAATATATGCAAGAAAAATAATGAAACACAATAACTTTATAAACATTTTATTACTTAAAACTCATACTCAGAGACGTGTATGTATATCTTCGCGACCGCTATACCTCCGAACTGTCCCCGGCTGTACAGCTCCATGGATAACTCGAGCTCGATGCTCTGCAGGCCTTGCAGTGGCTTCACCAGCGACATCACCGCTTGGTTGGCTGTCTGAACCAATCTGAAAGGAACAACCTTCCTTAGAAATAGTGTTCTAATGATAGGAAATAGCTGTTATAACTAATTAATGCTAAACCTACTTTAATTTCAGCCCAGTAATTTTTCAGGAAAATGGGTAGGGATGAGTTATATACTGACAAAACAAGCGAAAAACTTGTTCCGAACGACGAAGAGTATAATAGAGTACTTCATTGTTAAATGACATGACAAATTACGACAAATATCTTCCATTACGCGCTTCATTTACTGCACGCTTGTAACATATCCACCTCTTTTTATACATATACTATATCATAGAGTAATAGTTGCAAAGCTTACAAGAAAGAGTTGATGTCCGCCTTTTCTTTGACCGTTGGCGGCGCATCCACATTCACCACTCGAAGCGTGAACCGCATGGTGGCGGCAGGCCACGCTGGACCGCGCATGGTGAATAGGTCAACCTTAGAAAAATTAAAAATTAAAAAATTAAATTTCCTCCCGACCGAATCTGGCTACGGCGGCCAGTCTCCATAGAAAATAGCCATCTGCGCGGGAGATATATGCGGGAGTGCACAAGTGAGTGTGCAAACACAGGTGCACGCTTAATTCCCTCACTCTCATAGTTCGATTGGACGGAAAACCCGACACGACCGGAGAGGATCAGGCGCAGGATCGACGCCTTTACGTGCTCTTCGAAACACGGGGGTGCCTCACCGCCAGCTTCCTAACTCCAGGCTAGTACTGAGAATTTCTTAACAGAAAACCCCAAGGTACTTACTAACCGACTAGCTATTCTGCGAATAACATATTTTAGGTCTCACCAATCTCATATTATTCTTCACCGTTTAAGTGTACATTGTAACTTGATTTCAGTTTTAAATGATATTATGAAAAATTCAGTTCACAAGCTGATTACAAGCACGCAGGTCTCACCTTGGACTCCGGGATGTAGAGATTGGACACGAAGGTGATGAAGTTGTAGGAGTAGGTGCTGGGCTGGTGAGCGCACTCCCAGTCCGACGGTGGGCAGTTCCGCTGGATCTTCGTGCAGCGGCTGTAAAAAAAATGTGCTCATTACCAGCAACCGTTATTCCTCGCAAGAGCATCTAAAGGGCAGATAGCCCTAAGGGTACCCATTTACTAACTTCCGAAAGGAGACGTCCATACAACCTCTTTGGACCCTGAGGTTTTCTTTTATTCGAGCTATAAGTATATAGTTTGGCGATTCGATGACTTATCTTTGGACAGTCCTCTCAGGTTTAGAAGGGTGCATACCCTTTTAAACCTGAATTAACCTGGTTAGATTAGTCCTCTCAGGTTTAGAAGGGCACATAACCTAACCTGAGACCTGACGATGGGTTGTCATGAATGGATGAATGATCCATCAGTTTGATGATATATCGCTAACTCTAGGTCAATTACAGATCTCCTCTCTTCTGACTTGATTCCGCAAGAATAGCATAGTTTTCTTCATCGACCGCTGAAAGACCCTGAGCCATTTTACAAGAACCATAAGTAGCAACCATGTTTCGGACTCATTAAGTCACCTCATGCACTGCAGTAGATAAAGAAGATTGAATCCTTAGGTTCATTGCCAATATATACGTACTGCTTCTGTTCGAGCTGATACCCGTGTGGGCAGGTGATCTTGTAGCAGCGGTAGCTCCCCCTGGTGTTGAGGCACACGTCGCTGGAGCCCTCGTACTGGCTGCCATGGGAGCACGGCGCATCGCCCGTTTCACACTCGTCGATGTCTGCAACAATGTTAAAGAACTCATAGCGTTATGGGTTAAGTTAGCGGGTCGTTCATCAATTTTATGTGAGGATTTTTTTCGGAAATGTGTATAGTGCACGGGACCTATCGGCCGCTGCGGCGTCATGGAGGGGTGGAATTGCGTCGAGCCCTGAGGCTCTAAGGGGCCTGGGTCTGGGATAATGTCCATAAGGGCACCTCCTGTGAGGCTTGGACCTCCAGCATCCGTATTTCCTGCCACTTATAATTTGAGTACCTCCAAGGCAAGCGTGCTCCAACCTAGACCTCATCAGTGCTATCCAGTACTGACTGACCTCAAACGCAAGCCTATGATCGTTGATGTTCATTTGGAATGTAAAGAGCAAGTTTCGAGCGTTTCTTATCCGGAAGGACTGTAAAGTCAGTCATAACTAGACGACTGAACAAGCAGAGGTTTAGGAATATGAGGATGAGGGAGTAGCTCCTCCCATATATGAATGCTATGCAGGAGTAACCTGGACCGCCCTCTTATGCTATGGTGTAGAATTGACTGAGCCCATACCAATGCAGCTTCTCTTATCTTCGGAGAGCCGGTAGCCAGAGGGACAGGAGCACCGGTAGCTGCCCGGCTCGTTGTGGCAGCGCCCGATGCAGAGGTTCTTGTTCTTGAACTCCGTGCACTCGTCCACGTCGTAACACGTCCTGTACAACCAAACGCGTGGCCCTTATAACTTGGTATCGAAAGAATTGGCAGATTTACTGTTACACACGTATGATATTAGCAATATACTTACTTAACTAGTCTCGAGGAATACAAAAAACCCATCGAACTATAACGCTTAGAACAGAAGTTTCTAACAAAGTTACGCGTCAAATGTAGGCAAAAGAGAAATGAATGTCATGTAATAATTGTCAACACTGGTACTAATAATTACGTTTTTGATGGTTACTGTCATAAATTATGACACCCTTTTACAGTACAGGACGTCAATTTTAATAATTTTCTGTGAGCTCATAGTAACGCAACGATACCGCGTAGTCGACCTTTAAAGGCTCTTAGTAACGTGGCGACATCATGTAGTCAGCCTTTAAAGGCTTACTAAGACATCACCGTGATGACTATAGCGCTGCTAAGCGTTAACATTTCGATGATAAAACCTCATCAAAATTCGAATCATTAAAAATGATATACACTTTCTCGTTCCATTGTTGATGTTTTCATGACCTTGTTGTTGATCTTTTGGTCAAGAATATTCCAACCCGTAAAATAGGAAAGGGGTAGTAAACGCACCGATTGTCCGCGTGGAGCCTGTACCCCCTATGGCAGGAGCAGCGGTATCCCCCCCAGTAGTTGTTGCAGCGCTGCTGGCACAGCGAGCCCTGGGGCGACTCGGAACATTCGTCCACGTCCACGCAGACCTGGAAATTTGGATTCAATTATGACGTCAGTAGTCGCGAGCGAAGCGAGGGCTCTTTCTGCTTGGGTGAATATGCACTTATCCGCCAGAATGTTAAGGAGTTGGTACAATTCTTCAATTAATTAAATACCAAATTTTTAAATAATATGTAAATTATACTACTTGAAAAACTCAAAGACGAAAATAATGTAAAAATCTTTCATAGTAGCGGTAAAAAGGTGGCATTTTTTTTTTAAATTTTACTCGCAAAATTGTCGATTTTGCGGTGACTATGTTCCAACAAAGTCGCCGTTTTTCAATCTATTTTATCTCAACTCTAAAAGACGGTTTTAAGTTTGTATAATTTGATAGGTTAGATGCCTGTAAAATTAACAACACATTTTAGTTAGTTTAAGTTGTAAGCTACCAGTGTGCACCGTCAAATACGGTTCAACAGTGGAACCCGTAAAGGTAACAGATATAATAGGTCGCTGGTCCAAATCCGGCTCGAAGGACCAAAAAGTAGAGTGTAGTCAAGATGACTGTTAGTGATTAATATTGATTGACTAGCTTTAACCCGCGGCTTCGCTCACGTTAGGTTCGATTTTTTAACCCCCTATTTAACCCTCTTAGGGTTGAAATTTTCCAAAATCCTTTCTTAGCGGATGTCTACGTCCTAACAGCTACCTGTATACCAAATTTCAGCTCGATCGGTCCAGTGGTTAGAGCTGTGCGTTGATAGATCAGTCAGTCAGTCAGTCAGTCAGTCAGTCAGTCAGTCAGTCATCTTTGCCTTTTATATATTTAGATATAATCTATTTATGATTATCAATCACCTTACACTTTACAGATAGTTACTCACACTTTCGTATTTCTCTTATTATGTAGTATGGCTTACCTTGTCATTGACCGGTGCAGATTTGAATCCTTCATGGCATCGGCATTGGAAGGATCCTACGGTGTTCACACATTCTGCGTTTTCTGAACAAATGGGCTGGAAACAAAAACAATAATAGATGATAGGACAAAAATAATAATCCTACTAATATTATAAATGTGAAAGTGTGGATGTTTGGATGTTTGTTACTCAATCACGTCGCAACGACTAAACCGATTTGGCTGAAATTTGGCACAGAGATAGATTATAGTCTGGAATAGCACATAGGCTACTTTTATCCCGGAAAATTAAAGAGTTCCCGCGGGAATAAAAAACCCTTAATCCACGCGGACGAAGTCGCGGGCATCAGCTAGTAATCGATAAAAGAAAATAATCTTCATTCTGTCATCAGTGCTTTTTAATATTGATTGTAGTCAAGCACAACCCTATCTAGTAATAAAAAAAAGTTAGGTCACTTCGCTTGCCGGCACGTCTTTGAGTGTAGGGTGGTAACTAGCCAAGTAGCCATGGTAAAACAAGTAGAGGTAGTATAAGATTTAATTCGATTGATCTAT
This sequence comes from Hipparchia semele, assembly GCA_933228805.2. Lineage (NCBI taxonomy): Eukaryota > Metazoa > Arthropoda > Insecta > Lepidoptera > Nymphalidae > Hipparchia > Hipparchia semele. The sequence continues at coordinate 1,475,665 of OW121731.1, forward strand.
TCGTCTTCGATGGCATTAGCGTCAAAGTAAAATGAACCTTAACAGTATTGATTTAAAGTCACAAATTCAGTACTACCGATTTTAATTTAGAACGTATCCTTCTTTACAAATATATGTAAAGAATGCGTACACGAAATTTTTTTTTTTAATTCTCATTTTTAATAAGGGACTTTTGAAGGTGACCTTCATGTCAGCCCCATTGGTACTCACAAAATATTACAATTATAATAATACAATTAATATATACAAAATGAACTACTTATATAACTAAGTAGTGAGCTCTAATTCAATGCTATTATAATAATTTTTGCTTTGAAGTTCATGTCATCGAAAACGAATCGAATTAAATCTTACAGTAAATGGAATCTTACCACACTTCCGCTGAGTGCGCACTCATCCACATCCTCGCACTGGTGGTCGGCGATCCAGCGATGGCCGACGGGACAGCTGCACGTGTAGCCGCCGTGCAGGTTGGTGCAGATCTGCAGCGGCCCGCACTGCGCCTCCCCAGTTACGCATTCGTCTACATCTGCCAGGGCAATAACATTGCTACGTTTACATGCATGCTGAGGCTTGGCAAACAACCACAAGCTCCAAGCCTTTACAAACGGTTGAATGCCATTTACATGCTTGCGAGAGTGTTGGTGTGTTACGGACAGGCAAACTGTGCAGACAAACATGGAGTGATGGAAGATGTAGACATTGAAGTTGTGTCGGCAAACGCAATAGCGCTTGTTGTTTGACCATAGCGTTTGTTGTTTGACCATCTATAGTACGGTCGCCGAACAGAAAGAATTTCGTACAATGACCTCTTTGCCTACTGACAGTGGTCACAAACATTTTTCTATTAAGTGCGGTTTTTATAAAATATTTGAAGGAGAAAAAAAAATTAGTAGCTTATTAAATAAATTATTTATTTTTAAACAGTTATTATAATCGAGTTATATTAACTTATTACATAGAAATAAAAAAATGAAAATTCAAAAATCAAAGTCCGACTTCTCTGTATCGGAGTAACTACTTTCCGACGACGTCTCGCCTGTCACAGTTATAACGAAATAATGTACAGTTTTGTCTACATTATGATCTAGACTCCCTAAATTCAATTCACAAGCAAACAAAAACAAACCTTAGGTTTGCAAGTAAAAGGTTTACAATCCCCGAGGACGGCGGTCATTGCATTTGTGCGAGCGTGACGCATTATTTTAAAGCGGGAGTGACAGAGACAGGTAGTAACAGGTTAATGTACGAAATTCTTTCTGTTCCGCGACCGCACTATACTCATGATCGATACGCCGTCGTATATAGCGCAGCGTAGAAACACCCGTTCGTCACCACGTCGGCTATTACAATTTACAAAGCATAAAAATAATTTTAGTTTGTGCACGTTTTTTGAAACTGGGCGTGGTTGAATAGATACGATGAAACCTATGCGCGATAGACAAAATTTTCTCGTGGTGCGCATGCTTGCGATGATATTCTACTAGGGATGAGTTGAGTTTATTCACAAAACAAGCGAAAAACTTGTTCCGAACGTCGAAGAGTATAATAGAGTAATTCATTGTTAAATGACACGACAAATTACGACAAATATTTGCCATTACGCGCTTCATTTACCGCACGCTTATAGCATATCCATCTCTTTTTATACATAATATACAATATCATAGATGCTAGATTTGGTAAGATTTTCAAGTCTTACCTTCGCAAATATTGTCGTCACCAAGTTTGGTTCCCCAGGGACACTTGAACACGCTCCCTCGGTCCTCGACCTGCGTGATCTCCGGCTCCGCGATCGCTTTGGGTCCTTTAGGACCCGGGATGATTTCATTGGGGTCCACGGGAGGATATACTGCGAAAAAAGTATTTGGTTATTGTTGGAGTTGAACAGTATTCAAATTCATTTGACCGTGTAGGCCTAAATTAACGTGTAGCTCTTATAAGTAGGTACATATAACACGTTAAGAGCTTCGTTCTGTAATCGAAGGTTAAGAGTTCTCTGTTTCAAAAATATCAAATATACTAGCTTATGGCCGCGACTTTCTCCGCGTGTAGAGCTCTGTAAAAATCCTGCTGGAACTCTCTTTTTTTCTGGAATGAAACTTATAAAGTAAACCTATGTCACTCTACAAGTTTTCAACTAAACCCATGCAAAAATCACGTCGATCAGGGGCCCAAGTCTGCTATTGCAATTGTAGTTTTATTGTCTATCAATGACATGACAATTGTTATTTTTAGCAATTGTCATGTCATTGATAGACAATTGAACCCCTGGGCCCCAAGTAAAATTGCTAAAAGTAGCAATTGGGATGTCATTGATAGACAATTGAACTACAATATCAATAGCATTGCAATAGCAGACTTGGGCCCCCGGTGCTCCGTTGCGTCGTGATTGAAGGACAAACCAACGTAGGACTAATACGCGCATACAAAGAAATAAGAAAGAACGTCATTTTTTGAGAAGTTGTCGGACAATTTCCCTGTGTTTGGCTGGGATCCATTCCCAGCCAAATCCTTCCAGCAGTTTTTGCATGAACAAACATGCACACGCACACTCGCACGCACGCGCACACACACACACACACACACACACACACACACACACACACACACACACACACACACATACACACATACACACACTTGTAAGGAAAGGATTGTTATAATACTTACTCGGGTTGTTCCTGTACCCTTGCGGGAACAAATCCGGGTAGCTCCTGACAGGGACGCATCGGTGCCTGTCCGGGTCCAGCCGCCAGTTGGGCGGACACTCGCACCGGAACCCGCCGTCCGTGTTCACGCACACTTCCGCCGCCGCGCAGTTGGCTTGACCGTTCACACACTCGTTTACATCTGTGGACATTTTTTTTAATTCAATGACAAGATAGTCCATGAATGCGATCTGACCTGATGGTAAGTGACGTTGTAGTCTAAGATGGTAGCGGGCTAAGTTGGAACGGGTATGGCAGTGTACTTCAACCCATACCCCTAATCGGTTTCTACACGCCATCGTGCCAGAATGCTATAAGTAGCCACGGCCAAAGCCTCCCACCAGATCAGACCAGAGACAATTCAGAAATTAAAAATTCCCAAATTGCATTTATTCAAAGTTTTGTTATTGTTACGTTTTGAATGTCTTTAAATTAGTTATTTATTTTTGTTTAGTTACTATTGTAAGTATATCGTCTTCTATGATGATTTAAAAAGGAAAAATTTTGCATAGCTTAGATTATTAATAACTTCAGTTAGTGACTTTTTTCAAGCAGAAAAAAATGAGTTAAACTTAATCGTGGAACTTGAAGATTTTCTATAAGATTATTTTACTTTTTTTTCGATAACAAGATAGCCCTTGACTGCGATCTCACCTGATGGTAAGTGACGATGTAGTCTAAGATGGTAGCGGACTAACTTGGAAGGGATATGGCAGTATAGATTAAACCCATACCCCTAATCTGTTTCTACACGCCATCGGACAGCAACGCTAAATCGCTTGGTGGCACGTCTTTGACGGTAAAGTCAAAGGTGGTAACAAACTACGACCAAAGCCTTCCACCAGACAATACACATATTCATTTTATTATAGATATTACATTCTATTTGCCGATTGGGGTGACGCCAATCTAGTTAAGTTTAATGCCACCAAGACACAAGAAGTATTGGTAGAACTACCATTACATACAATAAAATGTAGTGTGTGAAACAAAATATTCATCTCTACAAACAAAGAGGTGATACACATGATCTATTAACTAGACTAACACCATACTATCGTCTGCGTAAAGTGCAGAAGTCCTTTGTGTGGTCGAGTATACGCTTTTATAACTTGATTCCGAAAGAATTGGTAGATTTACCATTACATAATTTTAAAGGTATTATGTAAAGGCACATTTAATAGTACGTAGAGGCTTACGTAGAGGTTACTACACAGTCAATGAATTCCTTAATGACAAAGTTGCTTGGAAGCAATCTGCTTTGCTTATAAGCTGATACCTTAAATTACCTTCACATTTTCCAGTTTCTGTATTGAAATGGTAACCAACGTCACAGGTAGGCCTTGTCCTAAATGGTCTAGTAGTCGGCCTTTTATGACCCTCGAAGTTCCAGAAATAACCTGTAATTCAAACCTTATTTCATTATGCAGGTACTTGGAAAAAAAAGGTTACACTAAACTTTATTTTTAAATATTAGCCAAGCTGAAGTTGATTAATATCCTCCTATCCCCTCCAAATAAGCGGAAAGCTTGTGCTAGGAGTTGGCACGACAATAGTGCAACGGGTGGGATTCGAACCTGCGACCTTTCAGTTTTCAGTCCGCACCTTAAAACCGTAGGGCTATTGAGGCTTTTACATTACAATAGAATAGTTTTTATGCAATGAATATTAAAAATTAAGATAGAGTTACTTCTTTTAGTAGAAGATGTAGTCGGCGCCGGAGTTGTAGTAGTTGTAGTGGTACTAGTAGAAGTAGTTGTAGTAGAAGAAGTGGAGACAGGAATGCAGGACATAGAGTGCAAGTCTCTGCGGAATCCGACGGCGCAGTCACAGAGATATCCTCCCATTGTATTACGGCATACTTCCGTGAGGCCGGAACAGCTGTGACGGTTTGTAGCGCATTCATCGATATCTGGAATAATATAATGGAATGATTAATATGATATAATGGAAGTTATTACACAGTTAATGAATTCCTTAATGACAAAGTTGCTTGGAACCAAACTGCTTTGCTTCACTGTCCACAAGATAGATAAGCTACATATTGTAACATTTTTTTGTTTTAAAAAGGGCAACTGCTGAGTTTCTTGCCGGCTCTTCTCGGCACAATCAGCATTCTGAACCGGTGGTAGATTTTCGGCTTGTCATAAGAGCCACAAGTTGGCCTACATGAAATAAATAATTTTGAATTTTTTTCGAGAAAAAAATTATTTACCAACTAACCAGACTACGGAAAATTTATTGTAACATCCATCATATTGATTTTATTCATAAATGAAATGTAGCCATCTCACCCGGATGATAATAATGAATCGATTGAATCATTCATCAAAATCAACTTAATTACTGATAGTTAAGCTTCTACGTGGAACTTTTGTAAAAAGTCATGTACATTGTTCATAGACTGCTAAAATCATAACCCTTTTGGCTTTGCCGTAATCTTGCGAGCGAGCTCAGTGTTGGGTTCTATTAATTAATTAATAGTAAAAGTATTTACACCTATTATTTATCATGCTTTAGATTTTTAAGTAACTTACCATAACAAGCTCCGTACTGATCCAATTCAAAACCATGTTGACAATTTGGCTTCTCGCTGATTTTAGTCCACTCATTTTTCGATAAATCTTTCGTGTCTATTAAAACGGAACCATCCTTATTCTTTTCTCCTTTTATTCTTGAAGTTTCACGATCAACAAACACATTTACGAATTTTGGAGACGTAGGATATTCTGGAATGGGGCTGTAAGTTGTTTCTGTAATTCCAGGATATATTACTGGAATACTATTGTCGATATCTGGTGTGGGTAGATCGGTTACTCTGGGGCGTTCAGTTGGTTCATAGTTTGGCTGTTTTGGTTCTTGAGGCATAATTTGATTTTCATCATAGTAATTTGGTTGTCTTGGTTCAGTTGGTTCTTGTGGTTGACTTTTTTCAGTAGGTTGTGGTTCAGGATTTTCATAGTTTCTTTGTGATGTATATGGGTATTCAGGCTGTGTAGGTGGTTCGGGTTGATAAATATTTCGGTCCGGTTCCTGTTTTTCAGGTTCTTTATTCGTATTTGGCTCAAGGTTTTCATAGTTCGGTTGTGGTTGATACGGATATTCTGGTTGGGTTGGTTCGGGTTTATAAACATTTACGTTAGGTCTTGTTTTCTCTGTTTCCTTATCAAAATCAGTATTTATGGTATTATCTACAAAATTATCTTCTGGTCTTTCGGGTTCAACTTTGGGTTCTTCTGGTATGGGTTGTGTAGGTATTGTTATAGGCACAGGTGTTGTTTTAGGTGTTGTTTGTTGTGTTTCTGTAATTGTTGGAGCCGGCGTTGTTGTTGTTATAATCTCAGTCTTATTTGTCCCTGGTTCAACTTCTTCACTGAAACAAAAAAATGTGTGATGTAATGGGTATCAAACATATTTATATAACAATTTAATAGTATTTATATAGTACTTAGTAAATATTTGAAAAGAAGCTCATTTTTCTCGATTACCAGAATTTGAAATGTTGTATTAAATTATAAGGAATAGTTTTTATGTGTGTAGAGTGGTTACATCCTCAGTAACTACAGCTGTCAGGCCTATGTTCCATAGAGGAATAGAAGGAATATTTTTAGGAAGTTAGGAAAGATCTCCGGACGACCGGAGAGAGATCAGGCGCAGGACCGACGGCTTTACGTACTCTCCGGGGCAGCTCAATTATTACAACGAATATAAGTAAATACCTACTCTACATCATAATATTCATATTCATATTCAGGTGCTGGGGGGGCAGGCTTCTGGCACCGGAATGATCCCGGTATGTTCATACATTGGTACTCAGGGCCCGCTCGCTCGCAGTTGTGGATGCCAAGCGCGCATTCGTCAATATCTGCGAAAAATTATTAATTACTTTGAGCTGTTGCAGTTTTGATGATCAAAACATTTAATAGATAAAGTGATGCTCGAGACTTCAGTCGCTTATGTTGAAGCCATTTAATTATTATAAGCGTGATAAGTTGCCGTCTTTTTTTTAAACACAGGCAGACTTCAGTTCTGTTTACTTATCTAATGGTTTTAAGTTTTTCATAATCTCATGTGATTTCTTTGATTTTCCGAGAATTATCTCGGAATAGTAGCCTATGATTGTTTCCTGGATTTAAAACTGGCATAACGAAACTCCGTACGATGGCGTTCTATGCGGAAAATGTATGGTATGGCAGTGTAGATTCAACCCCTACCCCTAATCGGTTTCTACACGCCATCGTGCCGGAATGCTAAATCGCTTTGACGGTAGGGTGGTTTCACTACATGGAATCCACCACATTATCCCAAAAACCTACACCATTATAGGAAGAACTCATAAAGAATACGATGCAAAGAGAAATATTATAGATGATGAAGATTTACCTTCACAGGTGCCAGAAGAATGTTGTAGCGTGTAACCAGTGCCGCAGGATATAAACCTGACGCAGAGGAACGAACCAACGGTGTTGTCACATCGTTGGGTTTCAGGGACACAGTTGTTTAGATCCGTCGCACATTCGTTAATGTCTGAAAAAAAAAGAACTGAAAGTTAAGGACGACAACAATAGCATATAGGTGTTTCTGAAATTTACCAAGTTATGTCGTGCGAGAAATGGGCTCAAATTGATAAAAAAAAAGAATCAAGAGCAACTGCTGAGTTTCTTTCCGACTCTTCTTAGCAGAATTTAGTTTCCGAACTGGTGGTAGAGTCATGACTCTGACTTGTCATAAAAGCCACAAGTTCGTTTACAAGAAAGAACAAAGAAACGTTTAGGCACTTTTGCTGCAAGTTTTTTTAACCTAAGCGCTGAATGAACATAAATTAAATATTTTTTAATTTAATTTTTTTAATGTAATTAATGTAAAATCTTACCAATACAAGCCCTCGTCTTGGGGTCGAATTCAAAACCGAGTTTACAGTTACACTCGTGACTCCCGTTTGTGTTCAGGCAGTTCTGGTACTGATCGCATAGATGCGTCCCCTCTACACATTCGTCGATATCTACAACAAAATACATCAATAAATAAATACTAATAAATACTTATCTTTAAATGAAGCTATTTATATCTATCGAACTTCACTTCAAAAGTTTATAATATTTAGATCATATTCTTACTAATCCTTTCCCTTACTAATATATTAAAAACCGTTATTTATTTCTGTCAACAGCGAGAGATTCGTGAAGTAAGTAATTCCTGCTTCTATTCAACATTCTACAAAACATAATTTTCACTTACCTTCGCATACATTGGTTGCTTGGTTTTTCCTCATTCCATCAGGGCAATCGTGGTTGTTTGTTCTGAATAAACACCAAATAATTATTTTATTAATAAGATGCTATATCTACAATATTTGGCATTACGGTTATCCCTTCCTTCTTCTTTGTTTAGGTCTTCTCTCTTAATATTAGCAGTCATGAATGATCTTTTTCAGAGAAGGGTTATAGTTCATAGTTGGCCCAATGTTCACACACCTGTAAGAACTTTACAAAGAGAACACTTAGGCATGCACTTCTCCTTACGATTATTTAATTGCTTAAATGCACATAGCTCCGAAAAGTCAGAGGTGCATGCCAGAGATTGAACCTACGACTCCCCTGCAGTTCTAACCACTATCACTGCTTCATATATATTAGCAGTACGTTACCACAGCTAATAATTATCCGACTATTTTTGGTCCAGTCCAATCATCCATTACTTCTCCTACATTACTCACCTCGATTACTTCTTCCAGCCAAGCGTTATCAAATTCTTTTAGACTTTTTCACTATTTTACCTTCGTAGTTAGTATTTATGATTTCTTTCTCTCTAGCTATTTCATGTAGAAATTGTTCTTACCTTGAATTAACTCTTGGCTTACAATCGTATTCTCCTGGCACATTGACACAGATCTGATCACGTCTGCAGATGTCTTGGCCATCTTCGCACTCATTAATATCTGAAAAGATAGACAATCGTCTTTAAGAGGATCTATCTATACCATTAGAATTTTTGTAACTTCTATCCTCTAAGTCTGCATTCGTAATTATTATAGCTACAGTTGCATTTCATTAAGTATAAAACTGTACAACGTAGTGACCTGGGGGCTGATGCTATATCTCAGTGCCTGTCAACGACGATAGGAATTTTTTATCCATTGAAGGTTTCAAGCGAAAGGTTATTCACCATTTCGTAGTAAACCTTCGATGGATAAAACATATATGTCAGTGGCTTTCATTTTTTGGCACTGAGTTACATAATCAGGGGGCTTTTCCATTAATAAATCACAAAGATACAGCAAAGATAATAAAACACAGAGAAGTATGTTCCTTGATAAAACACCTGTCCTACCTTCACATTTGTTTGTAATCGAGTTAGTCTTGAAACCAGGCGGGCAATGCTTGGATACTTTATCTTGACAGTAGAAGGAGCCGCGAGTGTTTATACAGAACTGGGATATTTTGTTACAATCGTCCTGACCCATGCTGCATTCATCGATATCTGTACAGTAATAAAAATAAGTGGTACATCTGTCAGAATCGAAAAATATCCTCGCTTTTTCCTCTTTTTTAAAGCGGACTAGAGAAATCATGTACCTACTCTGTTTTGATTAGTATTATGCGCTGACCAGCCATCGACATACGTTTCATCACCGCATTCGTTCAGTTGTTTATTTATGCCATTTCTTTCACTTACTGCCATTGAGTTTCCCATCCAGAATTTTCTTTTAAAAGTAGAACTTTTTGACTAGTGTCCAAGCCCAAAAATTGAATTTGTATATGATATTATGTTAAATGGCTGTGGATTGGGGATATTCCCATCCATCGACTTATTGGTGAGGTGTGAGGCATCGTGGCTAAAGAACCTATGCTAGTGGTTTAACAGAAGCACCCTGTCCAAAGTTCTTTTAGCAATTAACATGAAGATTTACCAGGACCAGAAAATTACCTTTAAGAAACCTTCTGAAAACTTTGTTAAATTACTTTACCGAGTATTACCTTCGCATTCCTCATTAGTGCCGGTAACGAAGCCAGGCGGGCATCTGTCTTCGACGGGAGTTTTGTGTTGACTGCCAATATTGTTTGGGTCACCGGACATGCCACCACATTTGTAGGCTCCTATTGTATTCTCGCAGAGGTAGCTCGGGCATGGTGGATTGGGCAGGTTGCATTCGTTTATATCTATCAAAAAGGAATTAATTCAGTTAGGTACAGAAGTGATGGAATTTGGATGGAGAAGATAATTATCCTAATGAGGATCCGTTATCCATGCCTTACGGCATTTATGGGGATGTTCCTCTTTCCACGGGAGAAAAAAAGGTGTATTACTATACCATATTCTTTTTTAAGCGATTTAATTGACTGTACTTAGTTACTTGCCATCACAAGCGTTGTTCTGAAGATTTTTAGCAAATCCTGGAGGGCAATGTCCTTTTTCTGCATTGTTGTTGCCATTTTTGATCGGAATACATTTGTACGATCCGAGGATGTTGGTACACTTTGTGTTCGCTAGACATACTGGTGGGTTCAGGATGCATTCGTTGATATCTGGAAAAATAAAGGCATTTTCAAATACACTCAGAAGAGAAAGCTCAGGGTAACCCAGCGGGCGACAAAGAGAGCTATGCTCGGAGTATCCCTGCAAGAGCAAATCAGAAATGAGAAGATGTGAAGCTGAAGTAAAAATGGACAGGGCACATAGTTCGAAGAACTGACGGCCGTTGAGGTCCCAAGGCGTTGGAGTAGCGATCCGCACCGGAAAGCTCACTAAGTGGGCAAATGATATTAGACCAGTTGCAGGGAGTCACTGGATACACGCGGTGTAATACAGAGGCCTGTGAAAGGCCATGTTAGAGATCTTTCTTCAACAGTAGACGACTATCGGTCGATAAAATTAATAAAGAAGTATACCTTCACAAGATTTGCCATCGGACATAAGTTGGTAGCCCCTTCTGCAAGAGCACTTCACTTGCACTCCGTTATCGTTACATTTGTGTTGGCACGGATTGTGGGGTTTACACCTGTTCTTTGTGACCTGAAAATGTGGCAAAGTAACCTTACTATCATATTATTTGGATGGTGTGAAGTTGTTCACTGAAAACTAGACACAAATAATCTGTCTCATTTTAACTTTGTTTTAGATATGAACAGGGCAAAAGCGCATTCTATTAATGTCAACCTTAGAAACAAAATCATTATTTTGGATTTTTTTTGCATTTTTGAAAATTATAGAGAATACATACGTTTCCTCACTATTGAAAAAAGAGAAAGAAAACTATTTTATTTGATCAATACTAATGTTTAAAGAAAAAATATTTAACATAACTTAATCAACTAAAAATAAAGAATAACAGTTACATGCGATCATATAAGGTCTGCCCCTCAGCATCATGCTGTAGCAAGCTGCAGCGCTGGTTTTCAGGTTATGTGAGATCAATTTTGGACACATCAACAATCAATTAATCACAAAATGAATAGAAAAACAAAAAATAAAATAAATAATGAAATAAACCCAACTAAATACTTTAAATCGAAAATGGAAAAACACAAAAGAGGCGGCATAAAATTTAGCAAGCTCAAAAGCTTCGAAAAGTCAGCGGTGACAGAGGATATGGAGCGTACCTCTCTACAGTTTCTCCCGTCAGCCATGAGCATGAACCCTGGGTTACACTCGCACTTGTAGGAGCCGGGGACCGGGATACAGTGGTGGGCGCACAGTTCATTCGGCGCGTATTCCTCACAAACCGACGCTACTGGCGATAAATCTGTAACGTTACATTTGTCTACACTACTATTATACAGAGGAAAGATTTGTATTTTTGTGTGTATGTTTGTAATGAATAAACTCAAAAACTACTGGACCGATTTGGCTGAAATTTATAATGGAGATAGACTATACCTTGGATTAAAACATAGGCTACTTTTTATCCCGAAAAAAATTATAGTTCCCGTGAGACTCCAAAAAAACCTCAATCCACGCGTACGAAGTAGCGGATATCAGCTAGTTTTGTATATTTTTTTGGAAATCAAATAACAATGATGTTTGATGTTGATGATACAACTAATTTTTCGTAGTCAGGTACAAAGGTATAATGTATATGTTTGGCCATGCGTTTCTCCGTAATTACTAATCGAATTATAATCATCCTTTTTTATTTTGTTATATTTACTTCAACTAAGGGAACAGTAAAAATTTCATCAAAATCGATTCAGTAGTTTTCAAGACACTTTCCCTTTTCAGTTAATCTTTATTTCTGTATATTAAAGTCGGTTTAATTTCTCTTAAATTATAGGTTGTTACAGATTAACATAGGTACCGTATTCTGATAGTTTCTTGAACAACGCTGTGGTATTTCGACCGGGAGCCCTGCTCTCATTTTCAACTGCATTCTAAAACAGAACAATTATTATGATATAATTACATATATAAATGATATAAACTTAAAAATCGTCTTATTTTCCGGGATAGCCTTAATCCTGCTCAAATGGAATTATTCAACTATTGGAAGAATTATAATGTTGTGATTGACTTTTATTTTGTTTAAGATTATAATGTTGTGTTCAAAGAAGAATTCAGTTGTCAAGTTTCAGTCACCGCCCACTAATCCTCGCTCAGCCAAATAAAATCTGATGAAGGCCATTCTTGGCCTATATAGTTACCTATTTATTTCATTCATTCATTCATACCTTCATTCGTTCGTTCACGTACCTTACAGCACTGAGTGAAAGCATCCCCAGCCAACAGTTGCTCCCCACTCTTGCCTTGCACGATCGCGGAGCACGCGGCGAGACCACGTGTCTTGCCGACAGACCGTCCGGACATGCATTGATCGCAGCATCTCTGGAAAAGTCATAATCAAATTCAATGCATCTCTGGAAAAGTCAGAATCAAATTCAATGCATCTCTGGAAAAGTCAGAATCAAATTCAATGCATCTCTGGAAAAGTCAGAATCAAATTCAATACATCTCTGGAAAAGTCAGAATCAAATTCAATACATCTCTGGAAAAGTCAGAATCAAATTCAATGCATCTCTGGAAAAGTCAGAATCAAATTCAATGCATCTCTGGAAAAGTCAGAATCAAATTCAATGCATCTCTGGAAAAGTCAAAATCACATTCAATGCATCATCACACTGATCTCTATAGGTAATCTATGATTAACACTGGATTATGGATCGATAATTATGTCATTAAATAAAAAGTACGAAGGTAATTGCACTTACTTTTCCCGTATCCTTCATTGAAGCACAAGTTTGTGAACTGGTCGCTAGATCAACTCCCGTCTCACAGTCTGCTTTCTTCCTGTAAGCAAAAAGGATGTCACTTTTATGTAATTGGATATTTGACCAATTTTTTTTTAAATATAATATTAGCCAAGATGAAGTTTACTAATATCCTCCTATCCCCTCCAAATAAGCGTTAAGCTTGTGCTAGGAATGGGTACGACAATAGTGCAACGGGTGGGATTCGACCTTTCAGTTTTCAGTCCGCACCTTTAACCGTTCTTTTTTTATAGAGCCTTATATATAGAGCTTTTAAGTTTCGTGTCAGACAAATAGAGCGCTATTAAATTATGACGTCACAATCTAGTAGCTTCATACACTATTCATAGAAAATTTCGTTTTAGGGAGAGACGGATACAGTCACAGTAAAACAGCTTATAACTTTTTTTTTTTTTGACTGATTTATTTTCTGTTTATACAAATATTATGTTACATTTTGGACTGTGATTAATGAACAACATTTTGACAACAGTTAAATACCCTATTGCGGATAATTTTTCAACGGACCGATTTAAAATCCCTTAGGTCGATCGTTCAACCTCACATTATTTTTATAGTGTAAATACAAATACCTAATCGGCAGTTTCTGCAGAAAAACCGCAATTTTCTAAAAATATTTATATATTTATACATATTAATATTTTACGTATTTCATTATCGATGTATTTTAAATATAATTGCGGTTTACTTATGTTTGCTCTTGACCCTATTAACTAAATAACATTGTTTTGACCTGATTTACTCATCAGGTCCTTATTTTCCTTAAGACGATTAAATTATTTATAATGTTTTTGCTTCGATGTGGAATCAAATTGTACTTTCGGCTATCTAAACTGAATACATACTGATTTTAGAGGATAGAAGAGCTTTTTTCCTCATTTCTAAGGATTGTGAAACCCACATGCTTTTTTTTTATTCGATGACAGATAGTCCTTGACTGCAATCTCATCTGTTGGTGAGTGACGATGCTGTCTAAGATGGTAGCGGGCTAACTTGGAAGGGGTATGGCAGTGTACTCATACCCCTAATCGGTTTCTACACGCCATCGTGCCGGAACGCAAAATTGCTAGGCGTCTTTGACGCTAAGGGTGGTAATTAGCCGCGGCCAAAGCCTTCCATAATTAAATGTATGATAATTCTTTCAACACGCGTTTTCAATTTGTTATTAAGTATATTTTTCTATTTTTCAAAAAGATAGTTTATACTTTAAGAAACTTATATTTATTTCATTATTTTTATTTTCTATGTACATATAAAGAATTATGAGAAAAAAAATTAGAAGAAGTGGACATAGATGAAGTTTATCTCTCTATTATTTATGTAAAAAAGTTTCTTCCAGCTTCCCTTGAAAGTGAGTAAGGTAAAATTATTAGGTATTAATTGTGATTATAATAAATTGACTACCTCTGGCGCAGTGGTGAGCGCTGTGGTCTTATAACTGGGAGGTCTTGGGTTCGATTCCCGGCGGGGGCAGTTTAGGAATTTATACTTTCTAAATTGTCTCTGGTCTGGTTTGATGGGAGGCTTTGGCCGTGGCTAGTTACCACCCTACCGTCAAAGACGTGCCGCCAAGCGATTTAGCGTTCCGGCACGATGGCGTGTAGAAACCGATAAGGAGTATGGGTTGAATTTACACTGCTATACCCCTTCCAAGTTAGTCCACTACCATTTGAGACTGCATCGTCACTTACCATCAGGTGAGATCGCAGTCAAGGGCTATCTTGTCATCGAATAAAAAAAAAATCTAAGAGTGGTTTAGGTCAAAAATGTACAACACCTAGTTTATGAATGAATGCCGTTGGCTATAAATAAAGTGCATAATAAATAACACGAGAGTTTAAATTACATTTGTTTATTATTTACTAGCTTTAACCTCCGGCCTCGTGTTTAAAGTTTAAACATAACTAAAAACCAGTTTTTTGAACTAATCGAACGTCTACTAGATGTTGTTTGAACCTATAACCTTTTAACTATAAGTACTTACTTTGATATTTATTTATTTATTTATTTATTTATTTAAGAGGCACACAAAACAGGTTGAGACTAAAAATTACACAAAATATAAATACATACAGCTTATCGAGAACCAAGTAACAACCCTTAATATGTGTACACAGCATGATTGAGTAAAATTAATTAACGAGTCAGAAAATTATAACATAAAATTAGTACCTAAATGAATGACATACAATATTGACGTGGTTCATATTGTGGTAGAATACAAAAACATAAATAAAAAATAAAAAAAATCGTAAGTAGGTAGTAAAATAACTTATACAATTAAACATTTATGATATACAGGTAAATTCAACTTAATGCCAATTTGATCATCGCCGGATCAAGTTTAACTGGACGTTCTGACAGTTTTTGTATTAAAAATCTGCCAGAACCTCAAAATTCGTCGGTTAAACGTTACTCTATGCTTATGTAATTGGCATTTAGACTCAAGACTCCACTAGGACTAGCAGAAAATCATTCCAGACAAAAACACCTTGAGAATGAATTCTGCTATATTACGATTAGGGTTGCCAGACGTCCCGTATTTCCCGGGACATCCCGTATCTTAGACAGTTTAAAATGTCCCGGCGGGACTCACTCTGTCCCGTATTTGAACCGTACTTCGTTTTTCATCATGATATCGATCCAAGTATTCACACACGCAACGTTCGTAAAAAAGCGAGTTGATGACCGTTTATAATTACTATTATAATTGTATTGATTTTTACAGATATGTTAAAATGGATAAAAATATATTAAAACTGACTTGATCCTCGAAAAAATATCAAAAAAAAAATGACACTAAATAATTTTGATTTTTTATTTGTCCCGGGTAAAAAACTGAAATCCCGTATTTTTTTGCCTATTTAACCATTTGTCCCTTATAGGATGAAAAAAAATCTGGCAACCCTAATTACCATGTCTAATAGATACTTAGAGTCTGTCATCATTACTTTAGGATCTCCTTAGTTTAGACTTAGAGTCATCATTCTTCGATTAATACAAAATGTTAAGTGGTAGCTCATTTAATGAGTGACTCATTAAATATAATTAATTGTGATAATTATTTCTCTTCTTCTTTTTACGAACCGACTAGATGAAGCCTGCGAATTCGTCCGCGTGGATTAAGTGTTTTTCATTCCCGCAGGAACTTCATTCCAAATTGTAAAATTACAGCCAAATCTGTTCAGTAGTTTTTGCGTGAAACCAACACACACACATACAAACTTTCGCCTTTATAATATAAGTGTGATAGTGTGATCTGATGTTTATCTTCTAAATACATATATATAAAAGGCAAAGGTGACTGACTGACTGATGTAGCTCAAACACTGGATGGATCGGGCTGAAAGGCATACAGATAGCTATTATGACGTAGGCATCCGCTAAGAAAGAATTTTCGAAAATTCAACCCCTAAGGGTTTGTAAAATTGAACTTAAAACGTGAGTGAAGCCGGGCCAAAGCTAGGTTTCCTATGAAAGCGAAAGGGCTTACCAAAAGACGTTTCATATGATAAGGGTACACAATTTGAAATACTTACGTAAAGTACTCCTTGCAGCATTGGTCCATAGCGAAGACACAGAGCGTTCCAAACGTGCTTGGTACGTCTGGCGGTATGGAGGAGGAGCAGTCCTCTGAGGAGTGGTTCCGTGCATACGTCGTACCCTGACTGCAGCACAGTTGGGT
This sequence comes from Hipparchia semele, assembly GCA_933228805.2. NCBI lineage: Eukaryota > Metazoa > Arthropoda > Insecta > Lepidoptera > Nymphalidae > Hipparchia > Hipparchia semele. Next base: position 1,492,323 of record OW121731.1, read on the forward strand.
TATCTCCGACATTTGGTCGGCGAGGGAGCCTGTAATATTTTAATAGATAAATTTATCGCAGAAAAATCCTTCACAGAAAATTATAGAAGAGCGTTTGTCTTGTTATCGTAAGTACGAAAAAGTCCGCGTCGTTTAGGGGTTTTAAAAGTCCCACAGGAACCTCTTGTTTTTCCGAGGTTAAAAGTAACCCTGTTTATAATTAATTTACTAGAAATGATGCCCGCGTCATCGTCCGCATGTATAAGGTTTTTTAATTGCCTCGGGAACTCTTTCATTTTCCGGGATAAAATATATCCCATGTGCTAATCCCGGATATAAGCACCTTGACAATTTTTCAACGGCCGATTCATTTACATTTTCGATTATACTTAATGAATATCAATATTTTGACAACAGTCCAATACCCAAATTGACTGATGCAGAACCAACCGTCTAATGGACGCTTAAAATTCGCATTATATTACAAAATCCGTCATCAGTTAACAGATGGTATAGTTCTTTCAATTCACGAGAGCAACACGTGCGGTTACGTCGTGCAAATGCACATTGCGTAAGTGTGCGTGCCTGTCAGGAGCCTAGGTATAGATACTACACGCACACAATCATGAGCCACGCGCCCTCGTGAAATGTAAGAACTATAGCAAATCTTATTCTAAAGAAATTCTCTTATCACCTTATGGCTTCCTGGTTATCACTAAGCAAACAGTGGAACAGATAGGCTCTCTACATTGTCCTAGTGACTTAATTATATTATTATGAAGTATCACCATAGTCATTGCTACGTCCGTGTTTCCTACGTACCTATAACTTTAGTATAGTTCTTTCAACTCACGAGGGCGCGTGACCTTTACTTGTGGTTACGTCGTGTGCGTCCACATAGCGTAAGTATTCGTGCTATACACAAGACACACACACAATCATGAGCCACGCGACCTCGTGAGTTGAAAGAAAGGAGGTGGGTTGATAAGGCAACAAAATCCGCCCCTCATACACTCGAAAAAAAAAGTTCCAGATTTCGACAAATTGTAAATGTATTTATATACTTGAAGATATAAACTTTATTTTAATATAAAGTTTAGGTGATAAAAAAAATAGTAAGTTACAGAAAATATTACCCAAAAAGAGAGTGTTTCTTTTACTTTTCTTACATTTTCATACATTTTAGTCGTTTTTTAAGCTTTGATTTAATATTTTAGAATGAGGCGCTCCATGAACCATGGTAAACGTAACTGATAATGATGCTCCTTTTTATAAGCTTTTATATGAGTATTAATTTATTTTGGTTCATGGAGCGCCTCATTCTAAAATATTAAATCAAAGCTTAAAAAACGACTAAAATGTATGAAAATGTAAGAAAAGTAAAAGAAACACTCTCTTTTTGGGTAATATTTTCTGTAACTTACTATTTTTTTTATCACCTAAACTTTATATTAAAGTAAAGTTTATATCTTCAAGTATATAAATACATTTACAATTTGTCGGAATCTGGAACTTTTTTTTTCGAGTGTATGAGGGGCGGATTTTGGGCCTTATCAACCCACCTCCTTTGCATTTTTTAGGCATGCGCACTTCAACCTAGACCCCAACAGAGCATTCCAATATTGGTTGAACCAATTGCCTCCACTCCCCTCGATTTTCAGCCAGACTTTCCCAACGAAAGGAGTCGATCTTACACCTGGGGCCCAAGTCTGTTATTGCAATTGTAGTTTTATTGTCTATCAATGACATGACAATTGTTATTTTTAGCAATTGTCATGTCATTGATAGACAATTGAATCCCTGGGCCCCAAGTCAAATTGCTAAAAGTAGCAATTGGGATGTCATTGATAGACAATTGAACTACAATTGCAATAGCATTGCAATAGCAGACTTGGGCCCCTGGTCATATGCCTCTTTTGTAATACATCTTTGTACCTAAGATACTGACAGCCTTGTTTCCGCTCTCCGTCATTAAACTCAAAAGAAAAGTACGTACTATGCGACCTTTACGAATGCTTACAAGTTTCTGCGATCTTATGCTGAGATCTATAGAGCGTGCTCTGACTTAGCTCGGACTTAAGATAGAATTAAAACGAGATACAAATATGCTTTGACATAAGTCTGTTTCGATTTAACTCTGTCTTGAGTCTGAGCAGAGTGAGAGTGTGGTCTATAGACTTCAGCCTTCTATTTAGGCCGATTAAGGAAAAGTCCTAAGTATGTACCTACCAGAGATAATAATATTTTTTTTTAAATATTTCACGAAGCTGAATTTGACTTATATTCTCCTTTTCCCTCCAAATAAGTGGAAAGCTTGTGTTAGTAGTGGGTATGACGATAGTGCAACGGGTGGGGATCGAATCTGCGACCTTTCAGTTTTCAGTCCGCATCGTTAACCATTGGGCTATGGAGGCTTTTAAATTAGTATCTAGACCTAAATTTTGTATAGGTCATGTCTAGTAGGCAAAATCTAGATAATTATAATAGAAAAGAAAATATTTATTCGGAATATGTCTTACCAACCGAGAAGGGCCAAAGTAGATTTGATTTTTTTTAAATATTTTTTGAATTATTGTCATAAACATAATATTAAAAATTTTCTTAAAATGTAAAAATAATTGTAACTCCGGCAAATAAAATTTAAATAGTGTAATCATTTAGTTTATCTTGTCTGCTTTCCGATGGTAGAGATGTCAACGTAAGAGCCACAAGTTGGCCATCAGAAATAAATTGAATTATTTTGATATAATGTGAATAAAATATTTTTCGGAAAACAGTTTTTCAAGAAATTCTGATTACAATAAAAATGGGGGTCTTTCACCCAATTTATTCACTAAAGTCAACTTTCATCAACTTTGAAAAAAGTAGTAGGTTTTATTAGTAGGTAAGTATTATTGTATGTCTTGAACAAACTAGATTTTTGAAATTAATAACTTGCTAACTAAAATAGTTTTTTTCAATCCCTATTTAACTGGTTAAAGTAATCAAACTAATTTGGGAATCATAACTAGGAGTAGGTATTAGGATCTCTCGCTTGATAAACTAAATCGCATCCAAATAAGTTTTTTACTTCCGAAAAGTTCATCTTTCCCTTTCTCGAAAACACGAGTAAAGTAGATTTCTACGTCCCGAGAATTCCCGAGTACATTGAGTAATTAAAACTCTATCTAGTTACTTACCATCAGCATACCGCCATGGAAGGACAAACAAACACAATATCAACCACATTATCACTATATAAAACAAACAACACTCGTAAAGTACAACAATTAATTACTCTATGATAACTTATCCCATTTCACTCTATCACAATGCATTAGAAAGGGATGAATTTATATTAAAACAATTCCCATTTTTGATTTATGCCTAATTTTTCTAATTTTTTTTATACAGAAGTGCGAAGGTCGATATTTTTTAAATGTTTTTAAATAGAATTCTGCGAGGGCAGTATGAAAGTTAATTTATTAGTAATTAAGTTTATTAATGGATCCTTTTCTTCGCAGGAGACCGCTTTGTATGCGTACGCGACGCAATCTATTTTCGGTCGCCGTATGCCGCGATCGTCTCAGTCTTGTCAAAGATTAAACATCTCAGAACTGCCCATACAACTTGTGAGATGATATCTACGGGCTCAATAGTGGCCCGGCGGGTCTCCTTTCGGATACGAAAGGTTGACGTCTTAATCCACCACGTTGGTAAAATGCAGATTGGCCTCGTCTAAATACTTCGACAGCTCCTACTAACTTTACTCACTTTTTATTTATTATTATGGCAATATAAATCAAATTCTTACTATTAATGTATTTCTATTCTTTCGTAACGAATTGCAAAACATCGTAGTATTCAAAAAAAATCCCACTGAAATTAGTATTACTTCCTAGATGATGCCCGCGACTTCGATTAAGGTTTTTTCGATTCCTGCGGGTACTCTTTTATTTTGCGGGTTAAAAGGCCTATTTATCCTATTTATCAAATCGGTTTGTTCAATATGGCGCGAATCAGTAACAAACATCCATCCGTCCATTCATCATATCATCCTCACAAACTTTCACATTTATAATATTACTAGTTGATGCCAGCTACTTCGCTCGCGTGGATTTAGTTTTTAAAAATAACGCGATAAAAGTAGCCTATGCCACTCTCCCGGTCCTCAACGATACCCATGCAAAAAATCTCGTCGATCCATTGCTTTGTTGCGGCATGATTGAAGGCCGACAAAGCAACAAACAAACACACTTTCTCATTTATAATATTACTAGTTGATGCCCGCGACTTCATACGCGTGGATTGAGGTTTTGTGATTCCCGCGGGAACTCTCTTATTTTCCGGAATAAAAAGATAGATAGCCTAGAGATAACCTATGTGTTATTCCAGACCATAATCTATCTCTGTGCCAAATTTCAACCAAATTGGTTTAGTCGTTGCGGCGTGATTGAGTAACAAACATCCACACTTTCACATTTATAATATTATATATAATATATAATAGTAGGATTACGATATTAGGATATAAGGATTAGGATTAGGATTAAGGATTAGTATAGAATAGAAGGAAGAAGGATTAGTAGGAAGTAGGTGTTATAAGTAGATTGTAGGTATAAAATGCCTTCATCAACCATTTGTCACGTCTGCCGCAAGCTAATCTACATTATCCCTTCTACGAGATGAAGTCTGCACGCGAGATGCTGCACGGCCGGCGTCTGCAGGACGATTTATGTGCGAGCCTTGTACGAGCTTTATTATAGTGAAAACTCACTTTGCATTTCTCTTTTAAAATTAGATTAATCGGTCAAAAGAACCTGTCTACTTAATCTGTGGAACTTGAAGATTTTCTAAAACATTATTTTACTTTTTTTTTCGATAATAAGATATACCCTTGACTGCGATCTCACCTGGTGGTAAGTGACGATGCTGTCTAAGATGATAGCGGGTTAACTTGGAAGGGGTATGGCAGTGTACATTCAACACATACCCCTAGTTGCTTTCTACACGCCATCGTGCCAGAATCGCATAGTGGCACGTCTTTGACGGTAGGGTGGTAACTAGCCACGGCCAAAGCCTCCTACAAGACCAGGCCAGAGATAATTCAGAAATTGTTGCAATGGACCGAGGCATGTGGAAGTCTATGCAAGAGGCCTATGACCAGCCGTCTTGCAGATAGTGTAACTTCAACAAAATTAGCTGCATTGATGCAGATAGCATAGAGAGTAAAGTCCGTACACGACACTTCCTTAGTAAGTAGATATAAAACTTACTATCACACTAATATTATAAAAGCGAAACTTTGTGTGTGTGTGTGTGTGTGTGTGTGTGTGTGTGTGTGTGTGTGTGTGTGTGCGCGTGCATGCGTGGGTGCGTGAATACGTGCGTGCGTGCGTGAATGCGTGCGTGCGTGCGTGCGTGCGTGCGTGCGTGGGTGAATGCGTGCGTGCATGCATGCGTGAATGCGAGCGTGCGTGCGTGCGTGTGTGCATGCGTGCGTGTGTTTGTACTCCCTCACTGAACTGAACTGATTTGGCTGAAATGGATCTCCATTTCACATTTCAGCTAATCCCCTGGATTAACACATAGGCTACATTTTATCCCGGCAAGTTGAAGAGTTCCCGCGGAAATTAAAATGGATCTCCATTTCACATTTCAGCTAATCCCCTGGATTAACACATAGGCTACATTTTATCCCGGCAAGTTGAAGAGTTCCCGCGGGAATTAAAAACCTCGATCCACGCGGACGAAGTCGCGGCCATCGTCTAGTCATCCATATGCACAGATATACTTACGTAAGGTATAGGCCTGCTGTTCTTATCTTACCTTAGGCACGTACAAATACTTAATACAGTTATATTTGTCTGAGGTATATTTGTTGACGTTATCTCTTTCTAAGAAGCACTTTTGCTGTCCCTATACATTATATTCTCAAGTTCGTCTGTCCCGCTAATATACACAAATGCGAAAGTGTGTTTTTGTTGGTTTGTCCTTCAATCACGCCGTAAACTAGCTAAGGATCGATGTGATTTTTTTGCGTGGATATAACAGAGGACCTGGAGAGTGACAGAGGCCACTTTTTATCCCGGCAAATCAAAGGGTTGCATTGGGATTTTTAAAAACTAAATCCACGCGAACGAAGTCGCGGGCATCAGCTAGTTCTGAATGTGGAGACAGAAGATGCTGCTAAAATAAAGCTGTCAATGTTCGAAAAATAAAAAAATTCACTGCAGTTCACGGAAGGTATGCGTATTGTTTATTTATGTCTGGAAGTGAACCCGCGACCTCCGCTCGCGATGCCTTTTTTGACAGCAAGGTCAGAGAGCCACAATTGCTCAATGGAAAAGAGTTGCATTATATAAAATATCGTGGGTTTATTTTAGTTTTTGGATATCGTTCAGATTGAAATATTAATCTCCTAAGGCATTGTCTATATTTAGGTGCAATTTTTATTGCAAAAAATTGTGCGCTGCTTAAATTAACGAGACGACAAAACACTACTCCTTTACTCTCACAACTTTACTCTGGTGGGAGGCTTTGGCCGTGGCTAGTTACCACCCTACCGTCAAAGACGTGCCGCCAAGCGATTTAGCGTTCCGATACGATGGCGTGTAGAAACCGATTAGTACACTGCCATACTCCTTCCAAGTTAGCCCGCTACCATCTTAGACTGCTTCATCACTTATCATCAGGTGAGATAGCCGTCAAGGACTATCTTGTACTAAATACTATAAAAAAATACTATGTAAAGGGGTACTGCTTCGTTGGTCTCGTGGTTAGCAAGTTCGACTGCAGATGCCGAGGTCGCGGGTTCGAATCCCGGGTCGTGCCATAAAATGTATTGGATTTGTTTATCAACGTTCCCTCAAATATGGTTGAGCGAAGCAATGGCTGGATCATGCGTCATGCTCGTGAACGGGTGCCACCAACGGGAATGGGTCTGCTTTGACTGCCCGTCTTGACATGCGTTGGATTGGTGTACCTACGTATGCATTTTTGCATTTTTGAAGCTTTATTGTGGAAGCACTGTACACATAGAATAGCTTTGTAAAAAAAATTTTTTTTTTTGAAAAGAGCAACTGCTGAGTTTCTTGCCGGCTCTTCTCAGCAGAATTTGCATTCCGAACCGGTGCAGTGGTAGATTTTTGACTTATCGTAAGAGCTACAAGTTAGCCTATATGAAATAAATAAATTTTGAATTTTGAATCAAGAAATTCTCAATACTAGCCTAGCTAGTAACTTCATCACTTCATTTCTGATTTGATCTCACAGAGATACTTGGAACATAGATCACCCATCGCCCGAGTACAGCTGCAAGTAGCCTACATAATTAATATGCGAAGGCACGCAATTTCGGTTGTACATATTTAGTCATTTATGCCATATACCTATGCATAAATCTATACTTATAATAAAACTGTAATGGGACGAATTCTGTACATCAAATATATTTTGAAAATTTTAATCGGAGGATGCTTTAATATCGATCTGAGCCCGAAACAATTTTTTTTGAATTTTTTGTCTGTCTGTCTGTTTGTGCGCATCAAGCGAAAACTACTAAACGGATTTGAATGAAATTTGGCACAGTGGTAGCTGATACTTCGGGTTAATATATAGAATACTTTTATCCTGATAAACTATAATTTTTATCCGGGATAGGGGATGAAAGTTTTTGTTGATTTTGCTCCATAACTTCCTCAAATCCAAACCGAATTTGATAATTCTTTCTTTTATTATAAATTGTGTACTATTAGAAATATTTTGTCCAATTTTGGTTAAGATCTATTAATATTGAGATAGAGGACATAATTTCTCACAGATAGCAGCGAATCACTCTAAACTTTTTCCACGCGGACGAAGTCACGGGAATCAGTTAGTGTACATATATAATGTAAATGGTATGTCGTGAATTAAATCATTAATTCTCTCGGTGAAGGTCGCAGTGTGACTCGAATATTAATCGATTTTAAGGAATATCGCTTTTATTTATCCATTATGTAATGACCTTCATCTTTCTTTAGCTCATAAAGTAGGTACTGTAAGGCTGTACCAAGTTTTGCGAATTAAACATGGAATATTTCAAAATATCGTTGTTAAACCTGAACAATGAATATTGATCACTTTTCAAAAGGACTTCGTGATCCAGCCAAGACGTGTTGATATAACAACAACATAATGTAACAATGGTCAATAAACATTTATTCTCTACAAGGCAGAGCATAGGTATAATACTAGTGGTTCGCCCCGAACTGAGACCTCGCGATATCCCATAATTCCCAAAAGTTTTAATTATATATTGTAATAATTAACTTTTAACATTAGACGCAATAAAAAAATAATAGTTGACATAAAACTGTTTTACTGACACAGCGCCATCTATTAGCATTATAGTGAAGCTATTAGCTTCACAATAATGCTAATAGATGGCGCATTAAAATTAAATAATTTCGTTTCTTTATAACATTTATCTAATTTTAGTATTTGTTGTTCAAGTACAGGATATAACTGAATTTTCAACCAAGTTTCACGTTCTAATATTCAGTAATTCAGAAGTTATAGGGCTCTGACAGACATTTAGACGGACACACTTCTCTGTCTAGTAGGCAAGCGCCCTAGTTGACTCAGAGAACTCGCTTCGCTCGTTCAATAATAAAATTATGCGTAGGCTAAACCAGGCCAAGCTTGAATGGAAAAAATGTATTATAATATTATATTATTCTTGATTTATACTATATGGGCCATAAATAATACTCCTACATAACAATATAACATAGGTAGGTATTTATTACTTTTTTATGTATAACATTTATTCAATACGTTACGTAGGTTCGGAATACGTACCAGTGGGTTTATTGAATCATAACTGGTCAAGTGCGTATCGGAACGCAAGGGCAGGGTTCCGTATTGTCTTAAGAAGTTAAGATGCTAGTAAAAATCTTTGACATGAACTCTGAAGCAAGAGTTTTAATGACCTCCCGACCGAATCTGGCCACGGCGGATTCAGGCGGCGCAAGACCGAGACCTGTGGAAGTCCATGCAAGAGACCTATGTCCAGCAGTGAACGTCTATCGGTTGAAAAAGAAGATGTATGTACGTAAGCATAGGTACACTCTGTATTCCCTCACTCCCATAGACTGATGGGATGGTAATCCAACACTGCCGGAGAGAGATCAGGATCTGTGGCTTTACGTGCTCTCCGAGGCACGGTTACACGTCACTCTCTGCCTATAGTAGATAAGTACGTACTGAGAATTTTTTGACAGAAAAAAATACATTTATTAAATTTATTAATAAGCTAGCTGATACCCGCGGTTTCGTTCTCGTGGGTTGAGATTTTTTATTCCCGCGGGAACTCTCTTATTTCCCGGGATAAAAGTAGTCTATTTGTTATTACAGACTATAATCTATCTCTGTGCTTTTCAACCAAATCGGTTCAGTCGTTTCGGCGTGATTGAGTAACAAACATTTTTATTCGATGACAAGATAGCCCTTGACTGCGATCTCACCTGATGGTAAGTGACGATGCAGTCTAAGATGGTAGCGGGCTAACTTGGAAGGGGTATAGCAGTGTAAAAACAACCCATACCCCTAATCGGTTTCTACACGCCATCGTTCCGGAACGATAAATCGCTTGGCGGCACGTCTTTGACGGTAGGGTGGTAACTAGCCACGGCCAAAGCCTCCCACTAGACAAACATACATCTAAACTTTCGCCTTTGTGTGATTTTATTGACCCAACCCGGGAATCAAACCCGGGACCTTGTCATGCTAACCACTAGACCATAGTAGGCATTCACGAAGTCGAGATAACTAGGTAGGTATGTCATCAATACAATATTGCAGGCATCAAGGCGAACGGCGCTGTTACATCATCTCGCAAAAGGCATTGTTAACATTATTATTTACGTAGAAACGCTAAAATCGGCCGAAAAAGGTGTTAACACCCACAACATGGCATAGAAGTTAGAAGTAAGGCCTGTGTCAAACAGAAAGCGTTTTGCCGAAGAAGCCCATCTTAACTCTTAGGCTGAAATCTTAGGTGTCGTGTGGTGCGGGTTGTTACGTTCCCTCAAATATGGTTGAGCGAAGCAACGCCTGGATCATGCGTCATGCTCGTGAACGGGTGCCGCCAACGGGAATGGGTCTGCTTTGAGTGCCCGTCTTGACATGCGTTGGATTGGTGTACCTACGTATGCATTTTTGCATTTTTGAAGCTTTATTGTGGAAGCACTGTTTACATAGCATAGCTTTGTAAAAAAAAAGTTTTTTTTTGAAAAGAGCAACTGCTGAGTTTCTTGCCGGCTCTTCTCAGCAGAATCTGCATTCCGAACCGGTGGTAGATTTGTGACGTGTCATAAGAGCTACAAGTTAGTCTATATGAAATAAATAAATTTTGAATTTGAATTTTGAATTGGAATTTGAAATCAATAGACCGCGCTCTAGCTCAGCTCAGACTCAAGAGAGAGATAAGACAAGACAGATTTACGTCAAAGCAAGTTTGTGTCTCATTTTAACCTCAATCTTGAGTCTGAGCTGAGCTATTTATGTGAAGTATCAGAAAAGAAAGATTTCAATCATGGCATACCAAATATAGGTGTCTTTAAATCAAAAGAGAATAGGCATCTTCTAGGCAAGCGCGCAACATGTTAGGCTGCATCTTCACTCACCATCAGGTGAGATCGCAGTCAAGCGCTCGTTCATATAATTTAAAAATAAAAAAATACTTAACTATATTTTTTTAGTGTCCCCCGCTCTTTTATTGCCCAGAACTCTAAAGCACGTAATTTTTAGATATTTGAAATGGAATCTAATTGAATTTTGCAATTGAATTGTCACTTTTCCTAATCCATAAGGGATCTATAATTTATTATATTAATAATTTATATTAAAAAAAAAACAAAATGGCGGACGGTAATTAGGGCCAAATATTCAAGTCCCTTTGAACTTTAACAGTTCGTCGATCAGCGAAATACAATACAAGTAAAAGTTTTTGAAAAAATGAAATGAAAAACGCATATATCAATTTAGTTTATTTTAATGAAATAAATAAATTAATCTCTAAAATTACACCGTTACCTATGACATAAATTGTTTAAGCAATAAAATGAAATGGATATGTTTTCACTCTTTTTTTCAAATATTACAATACAGATTTATCAACTCCTTTACAAATTATATGTTTAAATATATTAAGAACATTAATTTAGAACTTAACGTATTTAATACCATATATTTCTTTTTTTTTGGTGATCGTTAAATTATTATAAAATATACAGTACAATATAAAGTTACTTATAAACTAAAACTATTAATAGCAACCTACGTTCATTATAAAATATATTTGGAAGCGCAATTTTGAGTCAATTTTATTGAAAAAAAATCAGAATTTAATCATTATAACATTACAATAAATTTAGTCATCATAATATTAGACACAAATTTTGTTAAAACTATTTAAAGTTGAAATAAATTATCTGCATTTTACTGTTCGCACAAAATGTTGAAATGTTTATAACATTCTACTGCGTTTTGTTTTAGCATAAATAACTTAAGATGGTTTAGAAATACTGTAATCGCCTACAAAGACAAGGTAAATATTACTTATTACTTATGTAAAACGTTTTTACTAGTTTCCTTTCATTTGCACATTCAATATTGACAAAGATTAAACGGAGATTCGATTATGCATTTTGAAATCAGGCTACTATATATGCTATTTCTTATAGATTCAACATATTTAGCAATTACATGTAATTTCTATGATATTGATAATGATATTACTAAAATGAAGACTACTTTGATTACAATCAATAATTATTATTATTTATAGTCTATTAATTATTATTCTTAAAAGCAAATTTTGGCAACGATTTCTATAAATTATCTAAATACTGGGTAAATATTTTTCTTAACATCTAAACAACCTACTTCGCTTATTCCTTACGTAGTATAATATATTTTTCTATTACATTTTAGAAATTGACGATTTAAATAGACATCAAATAGATAGAAAATATTTGAACACGTTTAGTTTTTTTGGAAATCCACACATTCCTCTATATTTAATAATAAGTATATTTTCGATTAATGTCTGTAAATATATGAAGACGTTATAAAAAGCAAAATATATTGTCTCGTATATATAATTTAATAATATAGTAGTTAGTAAAAATATTTGAAAATGTTATCAAAAAGTTAGGCCAATTTACTCTGAAGTATTGCATAAAAATCTACAGTATACTATATAATATAATAATATACTTAAATGAAATTGTGTATATTTGGAGACGATATATTTTTATGTATTTAAAATTATTAAAAAAATTATTAAATTTTTCAAAATTTTGGTCTTTGGTGGAATATAATTTATAATTTATATTTTTATAGTTAAAGTTTTATTAATAAAATGATCCATTATGATGAGGCATATTACATTTCAATTTAATATTAATATTTTGTTGTTTATGAATAATACCTACTATGAATAGTAAGTTATAAAATGAATTAATATTATTTGTTATGGGATGGAATACAAATTAAGCTAAATAATTAGAATAATTAATAAATAAATTATAACTATCCTATTAAAGCCTATAAACCAAAGAATAATATAAAGACATCGTCAGTCTCTCTTAAAATATAGGAATAAATATTTTAAACATTAAAAAACAAACACATTATAAACAGCCAAGTGATACATTTACAAGCATAACACTTAATTATGTTGATATATTATTATATATTACAAATTACAATATCTTATTTTTACGGGCTTGGATATCGTCGAAAAGAAGCGTTAAGCAGATTTTTTTTAATTATATATATATATTTTTTTAAATTTTATATATAAAATATAATTGAATGTTATTAATATTTGATTGAAGACTAATTTAATCCGTGAGAAAATATATTGATGCTGGCAGAATTATAAATACATAATTTTTTACTCTAGTAATTGTCTTTTTTGCGATTTTTTTTTCATTTGGTGGCAATTTTAACTTAATATGGACCTGATAACTTGTAATTAGTGATATACAAGTGAATGAAATGTAATGTTATTTATTTGAAAATGGTATGGTAATTAAAGCAGTCATTTAGTGCATAGAAAAAAATTACCACATATATTACCATTATATAAAGCAAGTATTTCGCAACTAGGCTAACAATATATACTTAAACCATTTATAGACTTTCATAATCCACATCCCGTAGCGATTTAAATACATTTCAAATAATGTCCCGAAACTCATTATAAACATATATTATACATAATATGTATGTATTCATTTTTCCTAAAACTTATTCCTAAATCCTTTAAGGAAAAATTTAAATATTTAAAGCATTATATTAATACTGTGCTATATTTGACGAAAAAATGTATAAGTATATTTTTTTCATAAGTTAAATATAAAATTAAGCAGTTTTACATAAAACAAAAAAAATTTACGAAAAAAAAAAAGCATTTTCGTAACTATATTGTGTCGGTACGTTCATTTGGTATCGCATTTGATATTGTACATGTTAGATGTTTTAAACAAAATATAATTTCATTATAGATAAACGAATAGAAATGCTGTATTAAAATTGAATACATCAATATAACTATACATAAAATTGACTAAAATATGGAAGACAACAATAACTACACAGTTCAGTTTAAACACAAACACGTACATACAACATGCAATAAACTTAATCCTAAAACTTAAAAAATATAGAGTAAAGTACAAACATACATGAACGCGTCGCGACGCACCCAGATTATCTTAAAAGTCACAAAAATTAATGAGACTAAAACGTCATTTCGATCACATAACTTAAACTAGCAAAAATATTAAACCTTCTAAGAAAAAAAAATTATATATCTAAATAAAAATTCCTTTAATGAATTAACTGAATAAATGATAAATCTAATGTCTAAAATGTATATTAGTTGATAATTATGGCACCTGATAATGTTAAAATTGTGCGTGTACTTTTTCAATGATTTCGTTGGGAAGTACTCTCAAAATCGATACAGTCATCCAAGACTCGCATTTTCGTCTCTCTCACCGAATGAGATCTTTTTGATTTTGAGCTTTCAGTTTAAGCTTTGACTCCATGTTTTGCTATTTCCTCAGCTTGCATCTTAGTACGTAGCTCTGGAACAGTTTCCGGAATTCGAACGATTGTGTGGAATTTCTGAAAATAAAAAGTGAAAATATAAATAAAATAAAAAAATTGGAGCCAAATTCAACACCAATTTACAGATTGAATATTGATAATCTTAAAAGTTTTCGTGAAACTACCCATACCTATCCTGTAATAGACGATTTTGAATATCCAAATAATAATATGATTATAGTCCAAAACAATTGAATGACAAAACATTATAAAGAAAAAAGAAGAACAGAAGAATTATATAATAATCTTATTAAATATCAATTACTAGCAAAGATCATTAAACTTAAAATTTTAGTAAATGATTTTAAACGATCATTAAGATGAATGCATCATTCAAATGACTGAAATGGTAAAAAGGTAAAAGAAAGAAGTGATTGAACTCACCTCCATTTTAGTACCGGGCGTAACTCTCCACAGGTAGATCATATACCCAGGGATACACAACATGGAGGAGAGGGCGGTGAACCAGCCAAACGCGTGGGACCACCACGGGTATTCGTAGGTCATGTACTTAATCGGCTTCCATTGCACCAGATTGAAGATAAAGACGCTCTGTATAAAGAAAAATAATTAAATTTTGCATTCTCTGGTACAGTAGATGAAAGTTATCGTTTTTTGATAATAACATACTAAACAAAGTATGATCATATTGTTTTTATTTAAACACAAAAGTAGTTTATAGTTAATTTACTATTAATTATTGATATAATTCGTATGCCTAATAATAGGCCTAAGAGTGGATATCTCATTATACTCATCTATTTATCTGCATTGAATTGACATTCTGGACAAGATATGTAGAACTTAATACGTCTTTGGCCGAGTCGTATGTGGGACGATCTGTAGGAATCATTTTTATCTCCAGAAAAACCTGCCATTATGTGATTAACTCAGCTATGATATAGAGAGAGATTCTCAAACAAAAGTTAATATCTTTTCAGATTAGATTTTTCATACTTACAATACAGATAGCAGGCGTGAATCCAACCCAGCAGAACTTCCACCAGATGGTAGGATAGTATCCGATCATTTCCTTGATGCCATCGTAGAAACGGTTCACACCAAATGCCCAAGATATGGAGACGCACTCGAAGAATATGAGGAAGAGGAGACAGAAACCAGAAACTGCGTACGAGTCCAAAATTTGGAAGACGTACATACCACCCTAGAAGATAATTATTAAAATTATTTTTTAAAATTAATTTAGATACACATTAAATCTTAGCATAGCTTCATATCTTTGTCCAAATAAAGTAAGATCTCGGAAATAATATATTTAGATTTTGAAGACTGATTTCGTTCGATAGAAAAACTAACAATTTTGTTTATTCAATAATTAGATTGATCTACGTCATTCGTGACATTATAATAATTGTATTATCGATAGATCGATAGGCTTTGTTAAAGTGTTCACATTTTGAAATTTGGTGACGCTTAATTTTACGGTGACACTCAATATCTACGCAAAATCTACAATTATTCGGGGATATATTTTTTAATTACCGTCAATCTTAGATAAGGTCCTTCTTACTAATCGCTTCTTTTTTATATTAATGCTTTTATTATCTAAGTTTTTTATCTATTATCTAAATTCTTACCTCTGATATACAAGACAACCCAACCAAGTACGATATAACGCAAGTGATGGCAATGAAGATTTCCTTTCTTCGCCTCAGCAGCTTGGGCCATTCATCTATAACCGCTGTGATAAATCCTTCCATGGTACAGAACTGGCTGTCCAATCCTATGAGAAGCAGCATGAAGAAAAATAGACACGACCAGAGTGGAGCACCGGGCAGCTGCAGTACTGCAGACGGGTACGCCAGAAATGCTAAACCGGGACCTAAAAACAACAACAAATAAATAAATGAATTGAGCAATAAATAAATGAATTGTTCAAATCATTAAAATAAGTAATTGTGAAGGTCCGTGGGGACACCATTGATGAGTACCAAATTTTTAGGATTTTAAATAATCTTTTAGTAGCCATATTTGACTTGTTTTATTTATTCATGTACACATTTAATAAATTATTTTAAACATGTCTACAAAAAAGCCATATAATTACTCAAAAAGTATATTCTATTATCACAGTAAGTTTTATACTCTGAACAACTCAATAGAAAGCGTATTTATGTTACAAGTAAGATTGTAAAAACAAATGATAAACATTTCTTTATAGCTCCTATAACTATATATTTACTATTTGTAATGGTAAAGACAATTATTTATTAAAATTATCATTAAATCCACTTTAAATCCTCATAATACCTGTAGAAAGTTATAAAATACATACCTGATGCTGCGACTTCCGCCACTGGGCGCTGTTGTTCGTGAGCCATAAAGCCGACAACCGAGAATATAACAAAACCGGCGAACATTGATGTACTGGAGTTTACTGAGCATACTATTAGAGCATCCCTGAAAAAAAACAATAAACCTTATATTTGCTCATTAGCAAACAGACGACACAGCAAAAGACGGAGCATCATACATGGTTACGCGATCTCTAAGAACCAAAATTTTAAACACTACACATAAATATATGTTATTTGTGATGAATATAAAAATGTAATTAAGTAAAAGGCCATATTCTACTCTAAACTCTTTGTTGCTTTTAGAATAAATACTCTACTATAGAGAAGCTTCAAGGAAACTCTGGCAAGGGTATTAGGTACAGACCGATCAGTACAGTTGTCAGTTACGATTTCGACCCAAAAAATGATAAATAATTATTTATAGTTAATAATGATTTCAATAGACATACTTATAGACGTTATTAGTAAACTTATTGTAGCTTCCCAAAGCAACTAAAGTGCCCAATCCAAGACCATACGAGAAGAAGATTTGCGTTACAGCATCGATCCATACTTCAGATTCGAGGAGCTTTGACATATTTGGCATTACATAAAACTTGATGCCTTCTATCGCACCTGGTAGAGTTATACCTGTTAACAAATGTTGAAATGAAAAATTATTTACAATAAAAATAAAAATAGCAAAGAAAATAAATATAATTTGCGTAATAATAACTTTACGGGATATCGACTGTAGTAAGGAACATTATTAATTAAGCTTATTTGATAAGTGTTAAACATTGACAATTTTTCAAGTTTTATGCGAAAAAAGGCATAATTTTATGGGTTTAAAAATTTAGGTCTAATTTCCTAATATTGGATTAGTAAAACAAAAATCATTCAATCACATACACACCTCTGATAAGTAGAACTGTCAGCAAGAAGTAAGGAAACAGGGCGGTGAAGTAAACAACCTTGCCGGTCCAGCGAACGCCCTTCCAGATGCAAAAGTAGCAGAGGATCCAAACTAAGAGCAGGGTACCAGCAAGCTCCCAGCGAATATTGCCGATATGTTCGATACCACTCGAGATTTGGAGAGCTCGACGCCTGAAAAAGATAAAATGTTGAAATAGTTTCCAAAGATGTATGAGATTTTACAATGATACTTCAGAGCTTAAAAACTACTAATGAAATAACTAGTAATAACCAATGAATATGCTTTGATTATTTGGAGCAAATCGCACACTTACAATTTAATCTAAAGTAATCCCAAATTTTAATGATACAAAAACTTTTGGTCTATTTTCAAATTTTTAAGGTCAATTATTTTCAAGGTGAAATCGTAACAAAACAATTTAATCACGTTTATTTTACAGTTTTGTTAGTAAAGCGTTAACTAGCCGCATCTAAATCCTACCACCAGACCAACTGACTTGAGGCAACTAAAAACCAAAAGTAATCCAGCCTCCAGGTATCTCACATTTGAAGCCGGTTAAAAATACTTACTCCCAGAACTCCTTGACGGGATCAGATAAGATGGCTTTGCTGACGTTTCTCCCGTTAAGTGTGCAGAAGGTCGTCATATCCATGTTCGACCAGCAAGTGAGGTTTGTCCTGTCATATGGATTTACGCACGTGTCCGTATTCCAATAATTGTCGCATGTACGCCAAGGGACATCTAAGAAATAAAGTGATCAAAAGTTAACCAAAAATCTGACACTCGAAAATATTTTTTTATCTTTATCTCAAGTGAAAAAATATTTTCTAGATCTTTCATTTTCATCGAAGTGGGTTGAAACCAGGGAGGTTTCATAGGTTATGCTTAGACCATATGGTCTAGTACCAGATTTCTTTATATTTTAAGCTGACATCAAAAAATTTAGTAAAGGATTGTCGGTAAAAAACAATAAAACTAATATTTTGAAATCTTGATTTTTAGTCTACAAGTAGTTACCTATTGCAATTATCATAATGAACAATTTTTGACAGGCTCAGAAAATCTCAGTTTGGCTGAAAGGCTAAAATAATTAGTGTTTAACACAAATCTAAAATTCGATTAATAAAGGTAATAATTATTACTCACCAGATCGCATAGACATGAAAAAGTAAAAGATGGCCCAAGCAAGGATAACAATGTAGTAGACGTTCATCCAACAGGACATCACAGCGGCCGCGTATCCAATACCTACAAGACCAAAATCCTTGTAATAACAACTCGTTCAAATATCGAAACTATGGAATGATTGATACTGTTCTCAAAGGAGGAATTTAAAAGCCTTATGCCTTAAAACATTATGTAATGCAGTTGGAAACATAATTTTTGATGACATTCCTGACGCAGTGGAAAGCACTGAACAGTAGCACTAGGGCAAATAACAACAAAAAAAAAATGTTCTTTTATAAAAAAAACATAAAATCAATCTAATAGTTAACTAACCTTTGAAAATTGGCGCGATCTTAAACACGCCCAAACCACCGATCGTGAGCATCTGCCCCATCGCCAGCTCCATGAAGAACATTGGGATCCCGGCCAAGATGAGGGTAAGGAAGTAGGGGATGAGGAAGGCACCGCCGCCGTTCTTGTAGCAGAGGTAAGGGAAACGCCAGACATTGCCGAGACCTAAACATAAACGTTAATATTCAACATCATCAACTGATGAAGATGAGATGCCAAGAATACGAGGCCAAGATTCTCTTCAGCAAAGTAATTAATGAGAAATTAGTAAATTAAGCCGATACTCACTGAAAATTCTCAAATGTGATAGGTAAAGTCAGATCTGTTGGAAGCGTTTGACCATATCAATCTTTAAATTCATATTTAAAGATTTTGTATGGCTTTAGGTCTTAATTTAAGCAAAGTAAAATTAGAATCAAGGAGACCCTGAATTAGTGATCCTAAATCACTAATTCAGGGTCTATTTTGTTACCTTGAAATTTATTTTATGGTGAATTAGTTATGCTTGTTAGTTACACAATCAATAACATGCAATTTGGCGATGGTGACACATGGCAATGTGTCAAAGCCAAGTTTAAAGGATTCTTACCTATAGCCAAGCCAATTACTGAGAGGATGAAATCAAGCTTGCTTCCCCATGACCCTCGCTCAGGTAAATCTGATTTGAGCACTACTTTGCTGTAAGAAAAACGACAGAATATTACGAATATTGCAAATGTAGTGAAACCAGATAATTCACTAATAAATATTTCACCTGAATCTAGAATGATTGTGCGAATAGGTAAGCTGAATTATGTAACGGCATCCATGCAAAATCCATGTGAAGGAATGTGGGATGTGATACCAACAAGATCGTTTAATTTTATAGAATAAGACCAATGATGAAAAATATTCCAAATAACCGTCTTTAAACTTATTTTTTTTTTGTTTTTACACGTATTTTGAAATAAGGTGGATATAATAAGAAACAATGCAATAAAAGATTGAATGAAATCAAAATATTTCTGCAAAAAAAAATATCTTGAGACCTACTTTGATTTTTATGTAAAATAATTTTTATTAATAGCTTTTTATTGCAAGCTTACATTGCTCCATTATTTAAAGCAGGCATTATCTTAACAATTGCTCTAGTCAAAATTTCTTACCTGGGCTTACTACTGGCTCCTTGAACGCTCAGTTCGATCTCATCCCCACGGCCATCATTTTTGGTGTCCATCTCTCTCACTTTTCTGTTAACTCTTTCTCTCTTCCCTTCTTCTCCTTTCTAACTCCAATGTCTCTTGTTTCCCTCACCGGCTAATAATGTATCAGTCAAGGGAACTGTATTAACATTTTTCTAGAAGTACGTAGACTAGATCAGTATTATTTGGTATAATATATTACTGTAGTTTCAAAATCTGCAACCAAATTATTTTTTCTTGTTATTCCTTCTCGGTGGGAAGCGTTGATTTCAAGGTAGATTAGATTTGACAAAATTTTGATAGAATTATTAATAGAACCTTTCCCATTATGATACCTACTTAACTTGAAGTTACTGCTACGAAGCTAGATTTGTCTTATGTCAATTAAATTTTAAAGTATTACCTAAATGCTAAAAAAATTTTTTTTTAGATATTAACAAGCTTACTATGCCATTTTTAGTGAGTATAATCTACATAATATTATTATTAAATTTAAATAACTTAAATTCAAATAACAATACAAATAATAAATAAATTATTATTTAAATTCAAATATAATGTAGTTTTGACGAATGAAACTGCACAAAATCAAGTGAACCCTGTTAAATACGTGGAACAAACTAAGGGCCGATTTCACCAACCTAAAATAAGTCATATCTGAGCGTTGATAGTTTGGCAGATTTTCAATACAAAAATTGTCAGAACACCTAAACTCGGTTAAACGTCACTCGGCTTTGGTGAAATCAACAAAAAAAAAGGAGTCCCGTGTCAGGTTATTTTCGTTACGGAATTTCTGGATTCGGTCTCCACGCTCAAGGCCCGCGATAGAGGCTATGCAATAGCTTAAAAAAATTTGCTCAATGTCTCATGCATCTGTTTGGATAAACGGATACAGCACCTACAGAATTTATATGTACCTACCTATATTCGATAACAAGTTAGCCCATGCCTTCAATCTCACCTATGGCTAGTAAGTTGTACCTAAGTCAGGCGGTTAGATTAAATTTTTTATTTAAACTGACTCATTAGCTAACTTCGCAATCCAAAATGTTTTTGGGGATCTTTACTTTAAATTTAAAGATAAAATCCAAAATCCTACTTTAATTACCCGAATTCCAACTACTTCTTAGAGAGATTGAAAATTGCATAACAAATATTTTTGTTTTAAATAAATTACTGTAATAGCTAATTAAAGTAAAACAAAACGACCACCAAAATAGCTTATTCGATTGATACAAATGGTTGGTATCTATCGGGCAAATTGAATAACGAGCGTTGATGTTAGACGGGAGTCGGGACTAACTGACTGTGACCGTTCAATCCGGAAGTATTTATACTAGAACCCTAGTTCCTAAACCAAATCAAATAGAAATAGAAACGTTAACCCTCGCAGACCGCAGTTAAACAATCAAAAACGCGAACTTTTGCAAACCATCAAGATGAGAAAAGACGCATAATTTGACGACCTCCCTGGCGCAGTGGTGAGCGCTGTGGTCTTATAACTGAGAGGTCTCGGATTCGATTCCCAGCGGGGGCAATTTGGGAATTTATAATTTCTGAATTGTCTCTGGTCTGGTCTGGTGGGAGGCTTTCTCCATAGCTAGTTACCACCATACCATCAAAGACGTGCCGCCAAGCGATTTAGCGTTCCGGCACGAAGGCGTGTAGTAACAGATTTGGGGTGTGGGTTGAATTTACACTGCTATACCTCTTCCAAGTTAGCCCGCTACCATCTAAGACTGCATCGTCACTTAACATCAGGTGAGATCGCAGCCAAAGACTATCTTGTCATCGAACACAAAAAAATATTCAGGTGTAAGTGCTCAGACACGACAGAGCTGCTACAACTAACTGATAATGATGGGAAAAGTTGCTGGAAAAAAGGCGTTCATCGGAAAAAATCCTGACTGACATCCGGGAGAGGACGGAAATTGCGATTGCAGCTGAACTCTTGCGCAGAACAAGCAGGAGTACAAAGCTTCACTACTCGGAGAGGCACTCGAAGAAGAAGAAATACATACAAATATACATTAAGGGCCTGTTGCACCATCTGACCAAACCAAACCAAAACGTCATTCGACGTTTTGGTTAAAGACGACTTGGTGATAGTAAAATAGCCTCCAAAGATTCGACAAAAATTCAAGAGTAAACCTCTCCAAAACTCACAGGTCACATAAAATCGCTTAGTCAATCAGAAGGCTATGAAGAGAGCTGTCTTCGGAGTCTCTTTACGTGGTCCAAACAGAAATGAGGAGGTGCGTTGAAAACCAGAGTAATTGACATATCTACTTCAACGAGTTTCAAATATTAAATTGGGTTTATACCTTTTAATAAAGATATTAAATTCAAAATTCAAATAATGGGCAGAGCACAAGTCCGATATTCCGAAAAGCATTGGAGTCTCAACGTTCTGGAAAGGCGACGTATTCCAAGCAGAGAAGGTCTTTCAATTGACAACGACCGTATACTTTGCCGGTTACGGCAGGAATATAGATTTTATGAAAATTCCGAGAATTTGTATTGCAGATTGAAAAGCATAGGAGTAAATGCACTGGTATCAGCAAGTTTCAAAGCAAGTTTGTGAGGTCAGGATTATCATAATATCCTCTCAGACTTACGTCTGGACAACCACTTACACAAGGATTTTTTTAATACTGATTGCAATTTTTAAGAGATGGAAGTGGAACTCCCAATACAGCTGAAGAGGGAATCACATATAGCCCGAGTTCTCCCAAAAAAGTCGGGCATCTTTAAAGATATTTCCCCATCTCAAGAAATTTCGCTAAACTGGGCAATATGGTGATTTCAAAAAACAATTTTTATTATGTGAAAAACACACATTATTAAAATTTTTGCCTGTCTGCCTTGCAATCTTTGTCTTGGGAAAAAATACGATTTTGGAACGGCTGAACCAATTTTGATGGGAATTTCACAGGCACGTGGAGGATAATTCAAGGAGTGTTCTAGGACACTTTTTCTGCTGTAAAACGGACAGTTCACACTGGATTTTTAAAAACCAAAATCCACACGTCGCAGACAACAGCTAGTAACACTTACAAGAAAAACACACACAGCACCACAAACGTACACTATACTATACACACGCACACACAAAACATTTTCATTCGCGCAGCACAAAGTATCCGAACGCGGCAAACGTCAGTCGGAGCAAGATGGCGGCGTTGACAGGAGCGTGTTCTCCCGCCACATGCTTGGTCGCGAATGCGGCGTGGTTGGGGAACATGGCGACCTCAACGGCGCGATATCGCCCCTTCAACTGTCAGTCGTTGAAAGAATTTATGAGCGTTACTCCACAATCAGGACCCTCCGGAAGGTGTTGGGATCACGCCGGGGGCCCGATTCGCTACCAGCTGGCTGGGCGGACAAATTGATCGGCGATTGTCATTTGTACGGGGCAATTTGCTGATGTGACTGTGTTCAATCTCTTGTTCCAGTAGTCAAGCCATTTAATCTAGATATAGGTACTTGCCTTGTTTCAGATCAACGTGTTCGGTACATACGTCGCAGTGAGATGGTTGTAGCCGTGATATAGTTATATCCCTAGGGATACAGATTAGCTTTATACCGTAAGATAGTTATATGAAAGAGGTTAGTAACTATCTCACTACGGCCTCAACCATCTTACCACAACCATCTTAACACTTTATTGCACTTTCTGATATTTTTGGAACATTAAAACGCCAGTAGGTACATAGCTTTGCGTCTTTGAATCTCTGCAAGGATCGTCGCAACAGAACATGATCTTGCGCCGCCTGTTTCCAGGGGCTTCTAACGCGCTTGAGATCTTATCGCTTAGTGGGAGGTCTTTAAACACTGCGTTTCCCGGTGCGAGGTCACCATTCGAGCACCTTAGGATCCCAACGTTGGGACTTGAGGGTGGGTGGAGCTATACAGGGTGTATCCAAGGGACATTATAACGTTGTGAATAGATTACACTTAATGCCTATACTGAAATTACAAATGCCAATCATCTTTGTGACGACTTCCGTGGCGTACTGGTGAGCGCTGCGGTCTTATAACTGGGAGGTCTCGGGTTCGATTCCCGACGGGAATAATTTGGGAATTTATAAGTTCTGAATTGTCTCTGGTCTCCCACCAGGGAGGCTTTGGCCGTGGCAAGTTACCACCCTACCGTCAAAGACGTGTCGCCAAGCGATTTAGCGTTTTGGCACGATGGCGAGTAGAAACCGATTAGGGGTATGCGTTGAATGTACACTGCCATAACCCTTCCAAGCTAGCCCGCTACCCTCTTAGATTGCATCAAGTGAGATCACTTACCATCAAGTGAGATCGCAGTCGAGGACTATCTTGTCCTCGAATAAAAAAAAACTGGGAAATATTGTAAAAGCAAGCAATATATCGCAAACAACGAACGCCGATACCTTCACTCACTCACGTATCAACGAAGCGACAAATCGATTTGATTTCTTGCTATAATGTAATTTGTTGCTATAATGTTAAAGGACTGAAAGGTCGCAGGTTCGAACCCCAGCTGTTGCACTATTGTCGTACCCCCTCCTAGCACAAGCTTTCCGCTTATTTAGAGGGGAGAGGAGAATATAAGTCAAGTTCAGCTTGGCTCATATTCTTTTTTTTTTAACTAAAAAAAAAATGAAAGATCAGAGTAAAATAGGACACATTCGGAAAAAACGGTCAATTTTTCCTGTTTTTGCATGAAAATCGGTTTTTGCTTAGCTGTAAAGAATAACTTTTCTACACAAGTTGCCTAATAAGTAACATCATCAAAATAAATTAATGAAAATTCCGCAGCATCCGTTTGTTTTTCCGGAATAAATCTGTGTCACTCACTCTCTTCAATTAACCAATGCAAAAAATCACGTCGATTCGTTGCTTCATTGCTGCGTAATTGCGTTTGTAACGACAAATGCCTTCGCATTTATAACACGTATAGCGCTATAAATATTATTAATACTGCCACACAAAAATCACCAACGAATCCGTAGAATTAAGGATAGTAGACTCGTGAAAAAAAACCGTTTACTCAGGAAACAAAAAACGTAAACAAAAACAAAAATGTCACTCACGTTTTCCCGCCCAAAAAAGATGGTTGCTCCTCGTAAATGTTCGAGACACCTGCCCGATCCTTAGCTGGGGGCAGACAAAGGACTATTTTGAGTTGCAAAGATGCTGGATGCTGCGCATGCGTAGAACCCCTGTCTCTACACGCTCCCTTAAATTTTCCATGAGCCATTTTGTAGTATTTGACGACCTCCCTGGCGCAGCGGTGAGCACTGTGGTCTTATAATAGGAAGATATAAGACCTCGATTCTCGGCGGGGTCAATTTGGGAATTTATAATTTCTGAATTATTGTCTCTGGTCTGGTTTGGTGGGAGGCTTTGCCCGTGGCTTGTTACCAACTTAGCTCCCTACCGTCAAAGACTTAATTATTTGTATTAATTATTTTGCTACTTGTCAAAAATATTAACACTTTGAAATAGAATAGAATAGAATAGAAATATTTTTTATTCAAATAAACTTTTACAAGCACTTTTGAATCGTCAATGAATCTACCACTGGTTCGGTATGCCTTTCCTGCCGAGAAGAGCCAGCAAGAAACTCGGCGGTTGCTCTTTTCAAAAATAAAAAAATAAATTTTACAATAGTTAATGAAACTATGCTATGTATACAGTGCTTCCACGATGAATTTTCCTGAGTACAATACAAGTAAAAATAAATACAATACAATAACGTCTTCGTTAGCCTCAATAGCCCAACGGTTAAAGGTGAGGGCTGAAAACTGAAAGATCGCAGGTTCGAGCTTCCCCCGTTACACTATTGTCGTACCCACTCCTGAGAACAAGCTTTCCGCTTATTTGGAGGGGACAGGACTGAAGGATGTAGTTAAATATAACATGGTTCGAAAATTATTGCAATCGATTAGGATTTTAAACCAACTAGATATTATTTTTAAACTTAAAAATAATATCTAGTTTGTTTAACTTACTTAGTTTTTTTACGCTAGATTTTTTAACGAACCTTTTTCTAAGTTCCCGCCCAAACCATCCAAACGTCAAAGGTCATAGATTCGCAAACATAGTAATGGCGGACAGCTGTCATTTTCGAAAAAACGTCACAACCTCTTTTATATCCAAGGAGTCTTCATCCTTATTTCGCAATCCAAAAGGTTTTATATTAAACGACGCTCATTTTGTATTAAAGATCTTTTTCATAATTTGTTTTGTAGTTTAGTCAAATCTGACACTTTCGTTTTAATTATGTAGATGCAAAACATGCTTTACTATGTTTGTTCTAAGATTCTGTTTACATCAAAACCTATTAATATGGACATGTGCAAATACTTTGAACAATATGCAAATCACTGCAGATATACCTACATCAATGTACCTAGTACCATCGATGTATAAACGGCTTATATTCATTCGCTGGTTTCATGGATTTCAAATCGTTTTAGAATAGGCTTATTTTTACCAAAACTTACCTTGCCGTCAGGCTCCATGTTTCTTTTTTTATTCTGGAGGCGGGCGGCCCTAAACGTCATACGATCCTAAAAAATCTAGGAACTATGGGCAAAGTTCCCGTTCCCACTGGGCTAAAGTTATAACTTGTAACGCATTTTTAAGTTTCAATACATTTATAAGTCTCGACGTAAAGGGAACATACCAAAAGAGATAGACCTACTTTAAAAAGAAAGACTTGGTAACTAAGGGTATTTAGAAATGACCCATTTCACGACCTACATTTCCTTCAAGGAAGTTCACAGCAAGCGCCTGTGTCGTGTGTGCCCTAACTGCTTCCGTCTAGGTGTGAACGTAGCGCTACATTACCAGCGCCACATGAGATCGCGTTCCAGATATCAGTCTGAAGATTGATGTTATAGCTAGAACTACTTAAATGTTTCTTTTAGTATTTACTGTATTTATTATATTTTATTTTTATTTCATGACAAGATTATGTTCTTAACTGCGATACCTATGTTTCTTTTAGTGGAAGTATTTACTGTATTTCTTATATTTAATTTCATGACATGGTAAGTGACGATGCAGTCTAAGATGGTAGCTGGCTAACTTGCAAGAGGTAACTATGGCAGTGTACATTCAACCCGTACCCCTTGTCGGTTTCTACACGCCATCGTGCCGGAACGCTAAATAGCTTAGCGGTAGTACGTCTTTGAAGGTAGGGTGGTAACTAGCCACGGCCAAAGTCTCCCACAAGACAAAATCACCACCACCAGACCTAACCTAACCTACCTGTGTCATGTTTGTCCTAAATTCTGTTAAGTACTTAGGTGTAAACTCTAAAGCAAGTAAGATATTTTTTTTTATTCGGTGACAAAGATAGCCTCTGACTAACTTTTAAACTTCTTTTAACTGTCTCGTTGGTTTAGCATTTAGTACTTTCGACTGCAGATGAAGAGGTTCTGCGCATCCGGCCAAAGAATGTTTTCCGGATTGGGCCAAAGAATGTTTTTTGAGGAAAGTTTTTTGTTAAGAAATTCTTCGTACTAGCCCGGAGTCAGAAAGTTGGCGGTGTGTCCTCGCCTGTATCTCGGAGAGCACATAAAACCATCGGATCTGCGCCTGTTTTCTCTCGTTTTGTGCTATTAGATATAGGTATTTTGTCCAATTTTGGTGAAGATCTACTAAATATTATCGGAGATAGAGGACATAACTTCTCGCGGATAGTAAACAAGTGACTCTAAACTTTTTCCACGCAGGCGAAGTCGCGGCAAACAGCTAATGTTATATACAACGTGTAATGAAACTCCGAAATAATACTGAAGGAGGGGAATGTGCTCATGAAACTGAACAACTTTCCCCAAGGAACCTTGGTCGAAATATGAAAAAAAAAAATGTTTACCTCCCATAGTAAATCAATCAGCTGATCATCACTTTTGTATGGGAGGTCCACATTTTTTTTTCACATTTCGACCTATGTTCCTTGGGGAAAGTTGTTCAGTTTCATGAGCACATTCACCTCCTTCAGGGTTATTTTACACTTTTGTTACACGTTGTATAATAGGATAGGATTGAGCTCAGGACGCATCGTCGCAGGGCGCGGCGTGTGCGCGCCGGATCCGCGCACATCCGCGGCGGCGGGATGTTCGCGCTCCCGTGGGAGCGGCACCACATCCTACGCCGAGACCCGGAGAGCCGCGCTTGCGACTCCTTTGAGCACTGATCTCTGTAATTGGTTATTTGACAAAAAAAAATATTTTATACTTAAATAGTTATTTGTGTTTTATGGGGCCAAAGAAAATTTTTGTTCCCCGGGGGCGTTATTTTGAATTCAGAGCGAAGTGAAGGATTCAATATACGCTGCCTGAGAACAAAAAATTTGGCCCCGAGTGACACACACTATTTTTCATCATTACCTATGAGAAAAAGCTAGGAGTACCTATCAACCTTCTATGATCACGTGACTTATCGAAGACAACAGCTGCTCAAATATTTTTGAATTTCGAGTTTTTTGAATTTCTGCAACGATCGCAGTAGTAATAAACACATAGATACTAAAGCACGAACGCGGACCAATCAGAAGAGAGTAATGAAAACTCCCATGGGACTAAAAATTAAATTTTGCTCCCGCTATCCTCTGAAGCCAATATTCGTTTTTCGAATAGGTATGATGAAAATAGGTTTTTTCCAATGATCCCAACAACAACTGCTTAAAGAGACGGCATATATTGGACAATAAACCCTTTTTCTTTTTTTAATATCTTCATAATATTTTCATTTATAATGTAAGATCCCATGAAAATTTTATTAAAACCTTCTTGGTAGGTAAATGTCCCATATGGCTTAACCATAAAAATAACGTAGATAAAGGGATTTGTGGCAAAATTACGACACTGTAAAAATACTCTGATTTTCCCATGTTAAGGGCAAGCTATTACCTAGCTACTAACGTTGAGTTCATTCCTACTAGAATCGCAAATTGAAAAATCATGTATCAATCCTGTATTTACGAGTATTCTGTATTAACTAAGTACGATATTATAAGAGAGGAACGAGGGCTTTTGTTATAGCCTATAGGTAGTTTCAAACTTATATAATAAGTATGAATATGTTAATTATATTGGTAGTTAGTTGGATATAGGTTGTTTGTAGGGTTTTCCAAACGCCACGGTCTTCTGCCATTTGTATCCAGTTTCATTCCTTTGAGGTTGCACGTGGACACCAAAACTAAGCTGCTATCTAGATATATTACCTAAATACGAGGTAGATACTATGTTTTTTTTGTGGGCAAAACTATAAATATAGTGGCCCCTATATGATACTATCATATAATATATCAATCAATATCATTAAAAATATGCAATCTTTCAATCTTTATTATTAATCAGTATGCATAGCACCCTACATTTTGGTCCTTCGAGCCGGATTCGGGACACTGCGTGCCATCAAACAGTACCTAATCGCGTGAATGTGATGTTTTATATCTCACCTTATATCACCACCAAATTATTGCATGAAAAAGTGGGTCAAAGGATCGATACGGGCCTTGAAAATTGGGCTCCCTCGGGCTTCGATCATAGAAAAATAAGTGGATACCGCATGTTAGTCCGATTTGTGTAACCACCGAGTGCACTTACTCGGTAAGATCATTTATGTCATACATTGAATCTGGTTGATAAAAGTGGAGACGGCTTCTTTAGAATTATTAATAAATACTCATCCTTGAAAGCGATTTGCAAAGTCTTCTTTTAGATAAGTGAACAGTTTGAGATGCAACAATAAAGTCGACAATATAATACCAGAACCCTAAATATTAATAAATTGATTTTTTGAAATTTTTTGATTATATATTTTTTTCGTTGTTAACCGCATTGTGACGAGGACGAAAATAATAATAGATCTAAGTTTTCAATAGTTATTATTCCTGCACAATCTGCAGAAAGGCGAGAAAGTGGATTAATGCTGTACTTTTTACGAAAGATCCGGGTTGGAGACCATCAAATTATTCTTATTATGCTTTTTATTTGATGTTCTATTTTTAGTTGGATTAGTGTAAAATAAAAAATATTTCTTTTTTCCTTTATTTTAACCCAGTAATGCCCAGCGTGTCCATATGGACACGTTTATAGTAGTAAAATTATTTGCCGATTATGACAACATTTTGTTTATATAAAAGAAAGAGTTAATGACATTCGGGTAGCCTAAGGTATAACCTATTATAATATGTAAAAATTGGGGCAAAAAGTGGGAGGGATCTTAAAGAAAATTGAGTTTGTTTTTTCACAAGTTCTGAATTTGCAAAAAAAGTGGATTCGAGAAGAGAAAGAGTAAAATTGATCCATATTTATGTATTCTGGAAGGAATTTTTGTATTGTAAACTATTTAGTCATTATTTACCTATGTTTTTATAGAGTGAAGCAATGGATAAATCTTTATTTTGATTACTTTTTATCACGATGAAGTTAGCGTGTCCATATGGACACGCTGGGCACTTGCAATAGCTTTTTACACATAAATTACATCTGACCAAATTATTTGATATCAACCAGTTAAGAGGCAACTGGACACTTAATGAAGTCTAAGATATTTTGTATGTTGATCAAGAAGGTCATGAAAGTCGTTCATCACCTGAATATAGAAGCTAAGACGTAGATTCGTGGGGAACTGGAGCTATTTCCATACTAAAAATCTTATTTTCTACAACCTGGAAATGCAATCCAAAATTTTACAATGAACAAAATAAATAAAGCACTAAAATAATCAGCACTGGTCACTTATGATATGGATGCTGGATATTCATTGTGCCTGGGAAATAAAAGAAATATCTGGAGTGGTAAAATTCCAGCTTGATTTCCACTTGGAAATTATTCTGTCTTATTTCAATAAGTCCAAGATACCCCACAAAGAGATTCAGGAAGACAGAGGTACTGCCTCTTCACTACCAATGCATGGAGATTTGACTGAGTTCATAACTTTACTGAAAAGTCGGAAAAATAAGAAACGATTCTTAGCTTCTTACTGAAAAGCCAAACATTCAGCTGGTAAAACAGGACTTATGAAGTGTAGTTTGAGATTAAGTATTGCATGCTTCGAAGCATAGCATACAAAGAAGTATTACAATGTCATTATGCCTAATTCTTGTCTAAAATCAAGTTTAGTACTCATTAGATTTTCACCTAGTAGTTGTATTTTCTGATACTGTAACTGCCCAGCGTGTCCATATGGACACGCTTTATTTTTCATACTTCAAATATGTTTTTAAAATATTTTATTGTTTTTATCATTTTCGGATCCCCTTCCAAGTAGTTTTAGAGAAAAAAAAACAATGAAAGAGAAAAAAAAATAATTCGGGCATTCCTGGGTTAATATACTAAAAATAATATAGTGCTATAATACTGAATATTATAAGTAAAAACTTTGGATGGATATAATGCGGTGTTGAATTGCAAAGTTGTAAATAATGTGTTTAATTTTTAAGTACACTTGCTTAAATTTTAATGCGCATTATTGAATTACATTAATTATTGAAAATTTTGAAGTTAAATTTTTAATGGCATTAGGAGACTATAAAATGAACATAAACGTGAAATACGTGTCAGAACGCATAAGATTTACATAGTCATGAAATGCAATGAAAAATATTTAATAAAATAATCATAAAATTAAAAAGCCGCTATCCGTAGTTTTGAGCCGGGAGTCGGGACAACATGTGTCACGATAACATAAGTCAAGAACAATGATGCATTTGAATAATTGTTGAAGTATGAAGTACTGAATCCTTATTTTTTCTTCTGCGATCGAAGCCCTCGGGACATCCGTGAAACGTTGACAATTGACATACATAATATTAATTTTTTTTTAATTCGAAGACAAGATAGTTCTTGACTGCGATATCATCTGATGGTAAGTGATGATGCAGTCTAAGATGGTAGCGGACTAACTTGGAAGGGATATGGCAGTGTACATTCAACCATATACCCTTAATCGGTTTTTATACATTCTATGTATGTATGTATTCATGCTATGTACTTCTATTTTCTAACTATATAACTATAATCCACAATAGCCCAACGGTTAAAGGTGCGGACTGAAAACTGAAAGGTCGCAGGTTCGAATCCCACCCGTTGCACTATTGTCGTACCCACTCCTAGCACAAGCTTTCCGCTTATTTGGAGGGGACAGGAGGATATTAGTCATCTTCAGCTTGTCTAATATCTAAAAAAACTAGCTGTTGTCCGCAACTTTGTACGCGTGGATTTGAGGGTTTTGGATATTCCAGCGGGAATTTGACACAGAGATAGATTACAGTCTGGAATAACACATAGACTACTTTGTATCGACAAAAAAAAAGTTCTCGCGGGAATTAAAAACCTCAGCAGCAGAAGTCGAGGGCATCGGCTAGTCATAGATTAAATATGATACAAAGGTCAATGACCGCGATAATTATTACAGCACTAGTGGTATAATAAAAGTTCAGCATGGTTTGCAGACTTTATTATGTCATTAAGTACAACACACATCGGCCGAAAGCGTCGCAGACACTTTTACGGCCTTTTAGAGTTTCATCGCTCATAGTATTCGGTTGGCTTGACGGACTAATGGCGCGGAATCCGGAACAACTGCAAGCGGCGCGTGGTCAACTAGCGATACCCGCGCTTACATCTCGCCGTCCCCACTCTTACATTCAGGAGTCCCCGAGATTACGTCCAGTAGTCCCCGAGCTAACGTCCAGTCGTCCCCGAGCTTACGTCTAGTCGTCCCCCACATTACGTCTAGTAGTCTCCGAGCTGACGTCCATTCGTCCCCGAGTGTACGTCTCACCAACCCCGCGCTTACGTCTAGTCGTCCACGAGTTTACGTCTACTTCTCCTCGACATTACGTCTAGTAGTCTCCGAGCTGACGTCTATTCATCCCCGAGCTTACATCTCGCCAGCCCCGCGCTTACGTCTAGTCGTCCCCGACATTACGTCTAGTACTCCACGAGCTGACGTCGAGTCGTTCCCGAGCTTACGTCTCGCCAACCCCACGCTTACGTCTAATCGTCCCCGAGTGTACGTCTAGTTCTCCTCGACATTACGTCTAGTAATCCCCGAGCTGACGTCCAGTCGTTCCCGAGCTTACGTCTCACCAACCCCGCGCTTACGTCTAGTCGTCCGCGAGTTTACGTCTACTTGTCCCCGACAATACGCGTAGAACTCCCCGAGCTGACGTCCAGTCGTCCCCTCGCTTACGTCTTGCCAGCAGCCCCCCGCCCACCTCCCCCCCTCCCCCCTGCGTTCTGCTCCGCAGCCGAGTCGATAACGAGTGGTAGGCGAGACGGCGATGACGGTGAAGTTAGTTCAGCACTAAGGCTATCCGCAGGGCCACAGTGCGGGCTACCCGTGTTTCTTGGGGCGGCCGTTCCTCGCGAGGCGCATGTGCACGAGGCGCACGTGCGTGGCGCGGATGCTGGGCTGGCTGAAGCTGGCGTCGCACTGCGGGCACGCGTACGGCCGCTCGCCCGTGTGCGTGTACATGTGCATCCTGCACGTCGACTTGTTCTGGAACCAAAGAGTATTACATTCATACTGGGGGTATCCTTAGTAACAACTATAAATAATTATTTATTATCCATCAGCAGGGATAACACCCTACATTTTGGTCCTTCGAGCCGGATTCGTGACACTGCGTGCCACCAAATCCCAGGATTCGGTGGCACGCAGTGTCACGAACCTGGAACCACCTGGTCGGATAAAAGTGATGTGCTATGCCTAACCCTAATATCACCATCAAATTATTGCATTAAAAAGTGGGTCACAGGATCGATACGGGGCTTGAAAATTGGGCTCCCTCGGGACATCCGGGAAACTTTGACAATTGACATACATAATATTATATATATATTTTTTTTATTCGATGACAAGATAGTCCTCGACTACGATCTCACCTGATGGTAATTGACGATGCAGTCTAAGATGGTAGCGGGCTAACTTGGAAGAGCTATGGCAGTGTACTCAAACCACTTTTGATCTCGGTGTACGATATGTTGCTTGTCTGAACCCTAAACAAGGAACGGAATACTGTCATATGTACTTACAGCAAATACTTTGTCACACATGGGGCAGGGGTGTCTCAAAGCTCGTTTTTCTCCCTCGTGCTTGAACCGCTTGTGATCCCTCAGCGACCACAGGTCTATGTATGCCTGAAACGCAATGCGGTATTTGACTACATATTTATTTTTTACTAGCTGATATCCGCGACTTCGTTCGCGTGGATTAAGGTTTTTATTCCCGCAGGAACTCTTTAATTTTCCGGGATAAAAAGTAGCCTATGTCCTATTCTAGACTACAATCTATCTCTGTGCCAAATTTCAGCCAAATCGGTTCAGTCGTTGCGACGTGATTGAGTAACAAACATACATCCAAACTTTCGCATCTATCTATATATATAAAAATGAATCCCTATTTCCTTGGTCATCGCATCACGCGTGAACGGCTGGACCGATTTCGCTAATTCTTTTTTTATTGTGTTTGTTATTGTCAGGAGAAGGTTCTTATAAAAGAAAAAATTAAGAAAATTGCGCGAAAAATTAGAAAATTTAAGAAAACTTAACCACCATATTAAATTATTTCTAATGTAACCGCTTTTACAATTCAAACTTTTTTGATGTAACCTTATGGCGTTTGACATAACATTGACAGAATGCGTGCTGCCAATTTCGTCAAAGAGGATGTAAAAAAACTTAAGACAGGACAACGTCTGTCGGGTCCGCTAGTTCATAATATTAATAGGATTCAAAATCTATAAATGCTTCAAATATCTTAAAAAATACTGACAGGAAGGGCAGTTTGAGGTTATGACGTCACAAGTTATAAACTTCTGTGATGAAAGAGAAAGAAAGGAACATATCTCTCACCCGGTCGCACTGGTAGGGCCTGCGGTTGAGATGGACTCTGTTCAAGTGTCGCACTAGATCTCTTCCAATAATGATAGACAAAGAAAGGAACATAGCTCTCACCCGGTCGCACTGGTCGCACTGGTACGGCCTGCGGTTGAGATGGACTCTGTTCAAGTGTCGCACTAGATCTCTTCCTATTATGATAGACAAAGAAAGGAATATATCTCTCACCCGGTCGCACTGGTCGCACTGGTACGGCCTGCGGTTGAGATGGACTCTGTTCAAGTGTCGCACTAGATCTCTTCCTATCATGATAGACAAAGAAAGGAACATAGCTCTCACCCGGTCGCACTGGTCGCACTGGTACGGCCTGCGGTTAAGATGGACTCTGTTCAAGTGTCGCACTAGATCTCTTCCTATCATGATAGACAAAGAAAGGAACATATCTCTCACCCGGTCGCACTGGTCGCACTGGTCGCACTGGTACGGCCTGCGGCTGAGATGGACTCTGTTCAAGTGTCGCACTAGATCTCTTCCTATCATGATAGACAAAAAAAGGGAATATATCTCTCACCCGGTCGCACTGGTCGCACTGGTACGGCCTGCGGTTGAGATGGACTCTGTTCATATGTCGCACTAGATCTCTTTTCACTCCGAACCTTTTGTCGCACTGGTCACATTGAAGTCTATAAGGATACAGGGTGTATTAAAAATTGTTTTTTTATGAAATATTTATACTCTCTCAATAGTTATCGTTTTAACTTGAAGTTTTTGGTAGTTAGACTTTTAGACCCAGGCAAGACATATAATAAGTGATATTTTAATACGGATACGGCAAGGAAAGTTTCTGAAACCTGCATGCGTGTGTGAAGTTTGTCAAAGTTATGGGCAAGTGTGGTGCACTATAAATTGAGTACCTTCAAAGCAAGAGTGAAGACATTTCCTAGGCAAGCGCGCCATAGAACTCATCAGTGATTTCCATCATTGTTTTTCCTCAAGCGCAAGTCTATCTCGTAATAAAAAAAGTTCTTATATTTAGCCTAAATAGCCCAACGGTTAAAGGTGCGGCCTGAAAATTGAAAGGTCGAACAGGTTCAAAACCCACCCGTTGCACCATTGTCGTACCCACTCCTAGCACAAGCTTTCCGCTTATTTGGAGGGGATAGGAGGATATTAGTCAACTTCAGCTTCTCTAACTTCTAACTTAAAAAAAAAATTAGACGTTAACGATACTTACTTAAGTTCTGAATAGTTGACGTGTGGAGCGGCCATTTGCAGATGTTTCGTCAACGCTAAGCTCGATTTGAAATTCCTGAAGCAAAACATATTACAAGATTTATTTTCTATATTTTTAGCGACCAAACGAGCAGGCGGGTCACCTGATGTTAAGTGATTACCGCCGCCCATGAACATTTGTAGCACCTGAGGCACCGCCAATGCGTTGCCGGCTTTTCAGGAATTTGTTGGTCCGCTCCTTGAATAACCCCATGTTGTAATTTAGTGGGAACACCGTCGCAGGAAGTTGGTTCCACAGTTTCAAAGTACGAGTAAAGATGAGATCAATCAAACGCAAAATTCTCAACATTCCTCAACTACGCCGAAAAGAAAGTTCGAAAGAAATTTGTACGAATGGGCGTAGCTTCTATAATAAACTAGCTAATGCCCGCAACTTCGTCCGCGTCAATTTCTGTGATTATGATCGCGATTAAGTTGATAAATTATGTTGATAAAACTCTTTGGCAAATACTTGGCAATAATGCATTAATTTCGACCAAATTTGATTACCATAAAAAAAGGTTATAATGAGTCAATCTTAAAAAATAGACATATACTGTCGCGGACATTTTTTTAGATCATTTAAAGAGTAATAATTCTTTCATACATATTTTTTGGGTAACTTGAACCGTTTACGCAGCGCACGCAACGGAAGCTCTCAAATATGGATAATTTTCCCCGTTTTTGCAACATTTTTCACTGATGCTTCGCTCCTATTGGTCACAGCGTGATGTTATATAGCCTAAAGCCTTCCTCGATAAATGGACTATTCAACACAAAAAGAATTTTTCAATTCGAACCAGTTGTTCCTGAGATTAGCGCGCTCAAACACTCACTTATCGCACTCGACGCAGTAAAATTCCTTCTTATCGGAATGCTTCAACATGTGGTTCTTGAGCTGGGAGGGGTTCTTGAAGCCGGCGCCACACTCGTGGCACATGTGGTGCTTGAACACGTGGCCCGGCATTTCCGTTGGGTGCATTCTGAACAGGTAAATATGACTACTTTTATATGAACAAATTTTGATTTTTATATGACTTCCTGAAAAAAGGAAATTGTTTTTAGAATAGAATAGAAATATTTTTTATTCAAATAAACTTTTACAAGCACTTTTGAATCGTCAATGAATCTACCACTGGTTCGGAATGCCTTTCCTGCCGAGAAGAGCCAGCAAGAAACTCGGCGGTTGCTCTTTTCAAAAAAAAAAAAATTTTACAATAATGAAACTATGCTATGTATACAGTGCTTCCACGATGAATGAATGTTTTAGGGGGTTCATGTATGTCTGAGTTTTTTGCCGGCTCTTCTCAGCAAAATCAGCATTCCGAACCGGTGGTAGATTTTCGACTTGTCATAAGAACCACAAGTTGGCCTACATGAAATAAAATATAAATTTTAATTTTATGTGAGTTTATATATTCCACCATAACTTCTATACGCTTGAACCGATTTTGAATAATGAGGTATTGTTAGAATCACCCGAAAAAAGCTATTTTTTTCGGGTGACACAGGCTACAAAATTACAAAAAAAATTGATGAAGTGATCATGGTCCTACCACAAGACCAGAGCAGAGACAATTTAGAAATTGTAAATTCCCAAATTGAATTAATTACTTTTCGCCTCACTAGCTCAAAAAGCGCGCCTTTGCTGTCTAAAACCAGTGAGCAAAAGTCGTTTTTGCTCACCCAATGAGAAAAAGTGTTTTAAATTTAGAATACTCTGGATTGGCATTTCTTCAATTCATCATCTCAAGAAAAGTTCGGTTTTGTGTATAATATTTTATACATCAACATTTTATTTCATAAGCATTTTTTTACTCTCTATTTTATTATTTTAAACTTTTGACGTTTAATAAAACGTGTTTCTTACACCTTGTATTTTTTCGCTATTGAGGTGAAAAGTTGTTTTGTATCACACGTTAGCAAAGTTTTTGCTTCTTGTGCCTTTGAATCCCTCACTACACTCAGGATTCTAACTTTCTTCGCCCGCTCGGGATTCAAACTAGGCACTCGCGACAAAACCGAACTTTGCTACCTTGTTGAACAAAGAGCTATTATTAGAATCACTCACTGCATGATATGGCTCTTGAGACTCTCCTTGCTTCTCAGTATTTTCCTACAATATTTGCACTCGCAACTTCTGTTCTTTTTGTGTACGAACGCTATATGCTTTTTTAGTGACAGTTGACGACTGAAACAAAATATATACAAATGAATTAACCTTCCATCTCAAGTTGGCCGTCGTCGACCGTTACAAAATTACGTCACACCGTGCCGTTGACAAGAAAGTAATAATCGTATTTTTTACTGTAACCACAACTATGACGGAAGTTTTCTTTTGATATAATATTTATTTCACATGTCACGCCCATTCCCACAAACGACTTTCGGACTTGAAGCATAGTTAAGGATTTACGAGCCTAAGAATACCAAAATTGTTTCATATGGCTAAGTATAAATTGGCAGGTCTTGTGGCCAAAGTGACATCAGCAATAATTATTGCTAAGCCACAGAATACCTATATAGCCTAATAGTACCTAAAGGTACAGAAGATGCACTCTGCAAAATGATTTAAATGAATAGCGACTTTTGTCCACACACAATTAAGTGCAATTCAGGTTGACACAGCGCACTTACCTACCGTCTTATTAACCTAGACTTTTCTCTCTTTCTATCCCGTAACTCTTATCAGCACTCTCTGGATTTCGGCCCTTTGAAGAGGTGCGCCATGTACTTGTAGCTCCGCAGTTTACTGCGGAGTGCGCCAAGCTTGGCTAAGCGTACTTACGTAAAGGATTTATGGCACTGCGTACTTACGTTAAGGATTTATGGCACTGTGAGCGTACTTACGTAAAGGATTTATGGCACTGTGAGCGTACTTACGTAAAGGATTTATGGCACTGTGAGCGTACTTACGTAAACGATTTATGGCACTGTGAGCGTACTTACGTAAAGGATTTATGGCACTGTGAGCGTACTTACGTAAAGGATTTATGGCACTGCGTACTTACGTAAAGGATTTATGGCACTGCGTACTTACGTAAAGGATTTATGGCAATGCGTACTTACGTAAAGGATTTATGGCACTGCGTACTTACGTAAAGGATTTATGGCACTGCGAGCATTCGTACTGCAGCGTGTGGTTCAAGTGAAAAGCTAGATAGTGTTCCTTGATGGTCCTCCTGTTGACACGCGTGAGCCCGCACTCGCCGCACTTGTAGCGTCTGCAACGATATTATAGTGCACAAGTGTACGCGCAAAGGTGCACTCTCTATTCCCTCACTCTCACAACGTGCCATATTTTCTAAAGAAATGTTTAAAGAGGTCATAGATGTGCCATCAAATTTTGACTTTGTGATTATTGGGAAAATTAAAAACTAGATGACCAATAAATTCCTGAAAAGCCTGCAACTAACCGGTAAACCGGTGCCTCTGGTGGTAATCACTTAACATCAGGTGACCCGCCTGCTCGCCTTGCCGCGCTATTCATATATTAAAAAAATATAAATTTTCCCGATCAATGTCATCTTCCAAGATTTTCAAAGTGCTGATACTTGAATACTTTTGACACTACAATGGTCGAAATAAATTTGTTCCTTAAGTTGTAATAAGTACTTACATTTGATGGTATTTCTTATGGCTAAGCAGTTTTTCCATGGT
The DNA here is from genome assembly GCA_933228805.2 of Hipparchia semele. Lineage (NCBI taxonomy): Eukaryota > Metazoa > Arthropoda > Insecta > Lepidoptera > Nymphalidae > Hipparchia > Hipparchia semele. Next base: position 1,532,152 of record OW121731.1, read on the forward strand.
GTTTGTTCTTTTTTTGCATATGTCACATTTGTACTGACCCATCGCCTACAAAGAGAAAGACCAGTGGAGTTAGTATAGGTAAGATTTAGTATTCGTATACTATGAGTTACGAACTTACGACATTAGCGTCAAAGTAAAATGAACCTTAAAAGTATTTATTTAAAGTCACAAATTCAATACAACCGATTTTAGTTTGGAGCGTATCCATATACGTAAAAGTATAAGAATGTATGCACGAAATTGAGCTCTAATTCAATGTAGTTATGGTTCATTTTACTTTGACGCTAATGTCACAGAATACGATCAATCGTGTTAAATCTTATACTAACCCCACAGATAAAGGTAAAACCGGAAAACCGGTCAAGTGTGAGATGGACTCAAAGCGTTCCGAGACATCGTAAAAGATTTTTTTTTTTTAAAGAATATTAGCCAAGAAAGAAATTGAATGACTGATTTGGTCTTTAAAAAAAAATGGAAAATCCTTACTAATATTACAAATGCGAATAACAAACTTTCATATTTGTTTGTTTGTCCTTCAATCACGCAGCAACAGAAAAATGGATCACCGTGGTTTTTTGCCCGGGAATAGTTGAGGGCTTGGAGAGTAATATGGGCTGGCTTTTATTTCGGAAAAATAGAGTTCCCGGGATCTTAAAAATGTTCCCGGGTCGCAGGTTCGATTTTCACCTGTTGCACTACTGCCGTACCCACTTCTAACATAAGCATCCGCTTATCCCCTATCCGGATGGAATGGAGAATATTATTCAAATCCAGCTTGGCTAATATTCTTTATTTAAAAAAATGTTGGTTTAAAGAAACACTATGGCTAAAATCTATAGTCTGGTGGGAGGCTGTGGCCGTGGCTAGTTACCACCCTACCGTCAAAGACGTGCCGCCAAGCGATTTAGCGTTCCGGCACGATGGCGTGTAGAAACCGATTAGGGGTATGGGTTGAATTTACACTGCTATACCCCTTCCAAGTTAGCCCGCTACCATCTTAGACTGCATCGTCACTTACCATCAGGTGAGATCGCAGTCAAGGGCTATCTTGTCATCGAATAAAAAAAAAAAAAAAAAAGAACACATTCTCACTCAGCTCAGACTCAAGACAGAGTTAAAACGAGACAGATTTATGTCAGAACATATTTGTGTCTCGTTTCAACCTCTTTCTTGTACAAGCTAAGTCAGAGCACGCTCTATAGATTTCAGCATACATTACATTATTATATACGTCAGCCTAAAATGGACCTTAAAGCTCCTATTTTAAAGTCGATTTTAGATCTCACCTTGCTTTATTTTAAAAAAATGGATTTAAAGAAACACTAAGTCATATACTTTATACTATAAGTCAGCGTAAAATGAACCTTAATCAGCTTGTTTTAAAGTCGATTTTAGATCTCACCTTACTATGCATCTCCATATGCTTTTCATAGCTTTCCTTAAAGTTAAACCCGACGATGCAGTCCTCACACTTGTACTGCAGATTCTTGCTCTTTAGCTCTTCGCGCATTTTAATTCTTTCTTTCATTATTTGCTCCTTCGTTACACGCACCATTATAATAGCTTGAGCTGGAATAGAATAGAAATATTTTTTATTCAAATAAACTTTTACAAGTGATTTTGAATCGTCGATGAATCTACCACTGGTTCGGAATGCCCTTCCTGCCGAGAAGAGCCAGCAATAAACTCGGCGGTTGCTCTTTTCAAAAAATTTTTTACAATAGGTAGCAAATATATGTATACCTACAGTGTTTCCACAATGAAGTTTCAAAAATGCATACCTACATTTGCATGTTACAATCCATGTTAAGACAGGCAGACATAAAGTAGACCCATTCCCGTTGGTGGCACCTGTTCACGAGCATGACGCATGAGCATAGTTATTTGTTCAACAAGATAGCAAAGTTCATTTTTGTTGCGAGTGCCTAGTTTGAACCCGAGCGGGCGAAGAATTCTAAGTTAGAATCCTGAGTGTAGCGAGGGATTCAAAAGCACAAGAAACAAAAATTTTGCTATCGTGTGATACATACAACTTTTCACCACACTAGTAGTAGTTGTTAGTTAGTTTTTAAGATTATAATGTACAGAATAAATAAATAAATAGTTCAAAAAGGGCACCTTTGCTGTCTAAAACTAGTGAGCCAAAGTCATTTTTGCTCACTCAGTGAGAAAAAGTGTTGAACTTTTCTTGCGACAACATCCTGGAAAATCAAAGAGATCCTGCAGGACTTTAAAAACTAAATCTACGCAAGCAAACCCACGGGCATCAGTTAGTAATGAAATAAATAAAGAATTGACACAATCGGGAAAAGTCTCTTGTAAGTAGTTGTTTAGATACCTTTTATTTCACCAACTCCATTTTTCTGTTGCTTTTGTTTTTTTGTTGCTGTCTTTTTGGTTTTACTGTTCTTCAAAGCATTCTTAAGTTGTTTTAAGTTGATGTTGTCGAGGATTTGGTCGGTTTCTTCTTTCAATTCTTCTAGTAGACATTCTTCTTCTTTTATAGATGATTCTTGATAATCTGTAATTCAAATATCAATTACTTATTTAACTTAATTAAGAGCTTTGGGATTCTTTAATCGAACGTCAAACCCTTATTTAACCCCCTTGTGTTATTAAAAATCCTTTTTTAACCAATTCCTACGTCATATTTATCTGTATGCCAAATTTCAGATAAATTTTATGAGTCAGTCATCTTTTCCTTTTATATTTTGAGACTAGCTGATGCCCACGACTTTGTTTTTCATTATTTTGAAGTTTGATTTTCTGGGACAAAAAGTAGACTTCATCTACTAAATACGACATATATGTATGGCCCCAGATCCTCAAGTATACCCATGCAAATAATTACGTCTATCCAGCTTATTAGCTTTGTTGCAGCGGGATTGAAGGACAAACCAACAAACAAACACACTTTCACATTTCAAATTCAAATTCAAAATTTATTTATTTCATGTAGGCTAACTTGTAGCTCTTATGACACGTCATGAATCTACCGGTTCGGAATGCAGATTTTGCTGAGAAGAGCCGGTAAGAAACTCAGCAGTTGCTCTTTTCAAAAAAAAAATTTTTTTCACAAAGCTATGCTATGTATACAGTGCTTCCACAATAAAGCTTCAAAAATGCAAAAATGCATACGTAGGTACACCAATCCAACGCATGTCAAGATGGGCAGTCAAAGCAGACCCATTCCCGTTGGTGGCACCCGTTCACGAGCATGATGCATTTATAATATTAGTAAGGATAAATAATAAAGTAACATACCATTATCATCAAAAAACTCCTCCTCTAAACTTTCTAAAGCCAACTCTTGTTTTAATTCCACTTTAATCTCAACATTGTCTGTACGTGAACTGTATACCACAGAGACAGGTTTCTCTACATCTTCATTCTCATTGGACAGTTCAATTAAGTGTAACGATACGTTTGACAGATTGACTAAGGGTTCAAAATCATGTCTAATATCAATCATTGAACCTGAAAGCTAAAATACACAGATCATACTATATAATAGAATTTTTTTTAAATAAGAATATTAGCCAATCCCATCCAAATAAGCGGAAAGCTTGTGCTAGGAGTGGGTACGACAATAGTGCAATGGGTGGGTTTCGAACCTGCAACCTTTCATTCAGTTTTGAGTCTGCACTTTTAACTGTTGGGCTATTGAGACTTCTTATACTATATTAAATTTTGTCTCTAAGATAGACAAAAATGGCAAAAGATGGAGGAGGCTTTTACCCATAGGGGACCACACACAAAGACTAGATCAAACTTACAAATCTAAAGATTAATTTGTTAAGATTTTGTGTGTAGGATAAACAAAGCTTAATAATAAAATAATAATACTGTATTAAATAATTATATATGATGCTTATTAAATAATTATATATGAATAGCTTACGCTTCTTAAGTTCTCCAAGTAAATCTGATTTCTTTGCACATTGTGTATAAATTGTTCACTTTTCTGAGCTATCTTCTTACAAATGTAGCATAAGTTTATAGTGTCTACCTGGAAATCATAAATTTATTTTGTAACGAGTGTATTTTAGCTTCGCTTGGGTTTGCTGGAAGCAAGCAAAAATATAATAAACTAGCTGATGCCTGCGACTTCATCCGTATGGATTTAGTTTTAAAAATCCCGCTGCAACTCTTTGATTTTCCTGGATAAAAAGTAGCCAATGTCTTTTTTCAGGTCCTCAACTATACCCATGCAAAAAAACATGTCGATCCATAGCTCTGTTGCAGCGTTATTGAAGGACAAACCAACAAACAAACACACTTTAGCATTTATAATATTAGTAAGCCAGCTAGCACAATTATTGAGATTATAGTAGTGCTTGATGAGCTGTTTCACAATCTACCTACACCATTCAAACTGCAGTTTTGCAGCCCAAATCCAACTCGTCTGACTCGTGGTAGAGTCATGACTTGTCATTAGTGCTACAAGTTGGCCTATACCCAGTGTCACGACCTAGGGAACCATTCCACCATTTCACCATTCTATAGCAGGCACCTAATGTTTTGTTTACAAAGGCATTGGTTGTCAGGTTAGAGGGCGGTAGGCTTACAGCTAAAGCTATGAGGTATAATTACTTTAAATGCCGCTTTCAATGCATCACTCTGAATGCTAAAGCACTTTGGTAACTTATCATCTTTATGAGACAAACATCCCAAACAATAATACAATGTCTCGTCTTTGGTACCCATTTTTAAGAATCGACTAACGCATAATATTATTTACACAAAATAAGTTATCTTCGTCTCAGAATTACTAATATATTAATAAATGTGGTAATATTATTTCCTCTTTAAAAATTTAAAGTTTTCGTAAGAATCACAAATACAAAATTATTCAGAGCTAATGTCAACGTCAATTGTCAAATCAAATAAAATGACAATAAATGGCTGCGTTCAATTTACGAATAAAATGTCACTTAACTGGTTGACTTTCGAATAGTCCATCGTCTGATTCACAGATTAGGTACCGTAAGGGCGGGTTACTTTAGCTCTAAGGGGTAACTTTAGCTCAAAATAAAAAAAAGATTAAAATTCCCACCTCTTTGCAGCCATCGCAGTTATCGATTTTAGTTTAAGCTGGAATTGTTAGAAGACATAACTGGCACTTAGTTTTGTTTGGTTGCCCGAACTATTTCAAGGTAAAAAGGCGCCATTTGTGTTTCGAATTTATCGCATGTATGAACGTGTTTTGTGTAGGTCTGCGAACTTTATATTGTAATGCTCTCTTTAAAGTTTCTGTGGTGGTGTCGTGTGGTGCGGGTTGTTACGTTCCCTCAAATATGGTTGAGCGAAGCAATGGCTGGATCATGCGTCATGCTCGTGAACGGGTGCCACCAACGGGAATGGGTCTGCTTTTGCCTGCCTGTGTTAACATGTATTGAATTGTATTTATTTGTATTTGAATTGTATTTATTTGTATTTGTATTGTATTTATTTTTACTTGTATTGTACTCAGGAAAATTCATCGTGGAAGCACTGAATACATAGCATAGTTTCAATAACAATTGTAAATTTTTATTTTTTTGAAAAGAGCAACCGCCGAGTTTCTTGCTGGCTCTTCTCGGCAGGAAAGGCATTCCGAACCAGTGGTAGATTCATTGACGATTCAAAAGTGCTTGTAAAAGTTTACTTATTTGAATAAAAAATATTTCTATTTCTATTTCTATTTCTATTTCTATTTCTAACGGAGTTTTTAAGGTAAGTATTGTTTAATATTACATTAGACAGGTTCAGAAATTTATTTAAGACTAGAATGATGCTATAAACAATTGCTTTTTTAGGAGTTTATATGTTATGGGTATAATTTGACTCATAAATTCGGGTAACATTAGCTCAAGATCAAGTGGAACTTACGACAATATCCTAGGCAAGTGACTGCTATAGTAAGTGAAGAGAGAGCCCTTGTGAGCTGTATGAAAAGAGGAAAACTATTGAAGGTGGCCAGTCTGCAAAGACGAGCAGCTTTATAGTTGGGACTATATTGTCTGCAAGATAGACCCCCCAAATTTGAAAAAAAGGCTGTTTCTCAGTACCTGAGTTAGATTGCCAAGTACCAATGAAACAAAAGAGTGTTCTTTAAAATCATATTTGGTTTTAGAATTAAGCATATATTGATTAGTAAGATAAATGAGCCTGAATACGATGAATCTCAATAATAGAGAAGCTGTAAGATTATTTTGTAGACATATATGCCTATTTATTGCAACATTTCAAAGTTTTTACTTTAGATAGGAATTAAAACTTAGTAATTTAATAATAAATAAAAAGAGTTTTTAAGTTTTTGTTAAATTTCAGAAACAATGCTGTTGGAATGTTTACTTTTTTAATTAATTTAAGAATTAAAGAATTTTATATATCAAAACGTGTATTATTTTATTATCTTTCATTTTAAAGGTTTATTTTGGTCTTTTGCTTGGTTCTGTATAGATTCTGCGCCAAAAAAATTGGCGAAACAAAGTAACCCTCTTTAAGGAATAACTTTGACTCAAATAAAAAAAAATAAAAAAAAAATGAACTGTTATATTTTTGATATAAAATAATTTATTAATGATTAGCTACTATCCTTATTTACCAAATAAAACCATAATAACCCTTAGGCGCCAATCACAGTCCTTACACCAGAGGGATTTCTAATAATACACGGAAAAAAAAGCCAAAGTAACCTGCCCTTACGGTACTATGATATGGTCTGATTTATCCTTATCGAGTGTGAATAGGTAGGTAGGTACTAAGCTTGAAGACCCAATTCATATTATGAGCGTGGTTCAGACGCAAAAATAACTCGCAATGCGGAATCCAGATTCGGTACATATACTATAAAATCTGGCGGAATCTTTGAAATAACAGGCTTTTCAGCTCTTTTGGCTCATGGAAACATGACCATATTATCAGCAAAATGGTTGTGGCAAACAGAAAACGGCCGTTTCGTGATCAATTACAGAATCAAAACGCCTCACATCATACAATGTGAAGAATGCACGCCCAGTACTAAATCCGTGATAAATGATAGTTGCTTATAAAATCAGGGATTGAGGAATTAGAAAATAAGGAATCAAACAGCCTTTTTTTATAATACTTATGTAGGTAATGTAACTAGGTATAGGTATATTTTGTACAAGTCTTTTCTTCTATAGTTTGTATAGACCCTATGTCTGCGAGAGCGAATCTTCTTTATTACTGGAAGTGCAAATCTTTTGATGCGCGACGAGTTTCAGCTTTGATGAGAATGTTTTATCGCATTTATGACACTTATTCTTGAAGTCTGTATGACAACTGAAAAAAACAAAGGTTTAAAGATTATTTATTTATTACCAATAATTTAAACGTAAAAATTCTTTTCACAAAACCGACTTCAAACGCCACTACAAAGTATATCAATCGTGCCTATAAAATTTGAAGAGTTCCCTCGATTTCTCCAGGATCCCATCATCAGATCCTGCCCTGATGACAATAGGACTACCTGGGAAATATAGGGTATATTTTCAAACAAAAAAAGAATTTTCCAAATCGGTCCCGGCGTCGGACTATACCAGCAATCGAGGAACAAACTTAAAAAAATTAAAAAAAAAAAAGATTCTGACGAATTGAGAACCTCCTCCTCTTTTGGAAGTCTGTTAAAAATGGTTTCTACCACAACAGTTCAATTGACGGTAACTGCTGGATATAAGTATCTTGTATTGAGTTCCACACGCCAAGATCTTGCACCGCTTGTATCTAGCGGCTCTGATAATAATCGTTTGATGTAGTCAGTTTACCATCCTAGTTATAGTTAGTTATTCTGTATAAGTTTGAGCGAGAGCTTGCTCGCACCTGACCGCTCCCACCTAGGCTCCTGACAGGCACACACACTTACGCAATGTGCATGTACACGACGTAACCACAAGTAAAGCTCACGCGCCCTCGTGAATTGAAAGGGACTACGCATTATGTGTGTATTTAATTTGACAAAGGTTTGTGGGTTGATTATTGTGTAACTGTATTGTTCGACAGATGATATGCGCAGATATACAACGTCGAGTTCAGATTTCAGAAATGAAATACAGCACTTGTTAAAATGAAATATAATATTCGGATTATAAGCAGAAATCAACAAAGCAACGAGGCAAGCACGCGGTCCGAGCCAAAAAGGGAAGAGATAGAGAACAAAAGGAATATGTCAAAGTCTAAAATTATATGTGTCAAGTTGACATTGACACGAATGTAAAATGCGTTCAATTTTTAACATATTGTATCCATATAATGGCGGATTTGTAATAATGATTATGTGCTTGGCGAGTGGAAGCATACTCACTTGTTGAGATGCCTGGCGAGCGTGTCGTTGCGTGCGAACAGTCTGTCGCACTGGTAGCAACGGTACCGCTTGCCGGTGTGCGTCTGTTCGTGCACTTTTAGCGTGTACTTCTTTTGAAACGATTTGTCACAAAAGCTGGAACAATTTAATGTATTTTTTTTATTGGATGACAAGGTGAAAATGAAATATACAAGGTGTTTGTTAATGTGTATAACTTACCAGCAACCACCCATGCACTTTGACCCTATAAACACAATGGCGGTGGTAAAAAGTAAAAATTAATTATCAAAAACTTTCATACAAAAATAATTAATTAATTAAGAAAAAAACATTTTGTAAACCCTAACTAGACATAATAACAACACGCCACTTAAATACCTTTCAATTCCTGATTCCCTAGTACAAATAAGTTCGATGTTTAGAAAGAGTCGTAAATTCTTACCGAGTGCCGCGCACTTGATGTCACGTGATGTCTTTTCGGAATAGGTAGGTAAGCGCGAAATCACTGACGACCTTTACTGACGACTGACGACCACTTTGCCTCGTTACTACGTACACTACGTCAGTAGTGGTGATGACCGGATAACGAGGTCTAGGTTCGAATCCCGGGTCGGTTCAAAATTACACACGCCTTGCCTTATTGGGTTTCTGACAAGAAATTATCAGTAAGTATCGGCCTGGAGTTAAATTACAAAGTTGGCGTTGTGTCACTCCCGTTCCTCGGAGAACATGTTATCAATGATAAATTTTAAGATTAATTAAAGCCCACCAACCGCAGCTGCAGCAGCTTGGAGGTATGGATGTACTTGGATTGGAGGGTCTAATTAGGTTCATCTCTAAATAACTTGCGAGTGGCACAGGTCTCCCTTCCAGATTGATTTAGTTTAGACTCAAGAAGCTCAAACAGAGCCGCCCCTAGTTTCCTAACTCTAGGCCGGTACTGGGGGTTTCTTGGCAGTGTTGCCACCTCGAAAATTATCTTGTCACTAGATTCAATGTAAAATATCACCAGATTTTAAAAAAATTGGATGAAAAAAAAACACCAGAAGTCGCTAATTATTTTATAAGTACTAAATAAGTATGAATAAAAAACTCACTGTCAAGATTTTAGAAACGTCATAATTACGTTGATCTGTAACCTCCTCAAGATCAACTCATAAATTACGTGACCATGGAAAAACTCTCAGATCAATTTACACCTTAAATTTTGATGATACTTGTACAATATATATGTGCATATAAATGTATAATTATAATTAAAAAATAAATATAATTATGAAGATAATTTTGCCGCAGTTGCTAACAAGTTGTCCTAAATTACGTTACGTAGTATGTATTACTTCTATGAGAAAGAATATAGAATAAAGAAAAGTTATTTAGAAAACGAGCAAACTTGACTATGACATTGACAGATTAATGTCATAATCAAGGTGGTTGGTTGGGTATTGCATTTCTGCGTCATTACCTACACACAACAAAGCATTTTTTTAAAACGCTTTTAAGGTTCTTCCCACTGAAATAAGTATTGCCAGATGCTGTATCAAAAATCGCCAAAAAACACTAAAAATAAATTGTCGCTAAATGATGAAAAATTATCGCTATAAGCTCTGAAAAATCACCAGATCTAGTGACAAAATCGCTAAGGTGGCAACACTGTTTCTTGGCAGAAACTCAACTCTAAAAATGTTATGACCGACTACGCAGGATTCGAACTCAGACCGCAGCAGATTTGCAACCGAACATGTAAACCACACATTCCACAACACTCACAAACTCGCACACATGATTATGTCATAAATACTCCATTCCACAGTTCACTTAACAGAGACGCAATCGGTAGTTGATTATACCGCAACCGTTCACGTGCAACTGCGTTGTAAATTGTAATCCCAAAAAATTAAAGCCGCAAGACGAGTGTTGCCAGTCATGATTTTGATTTTACCCGTTTTTCTTTAAAAAAATCCTTTTTTTATTCAATGACAAGATAGCCCTTGACTGCGATCTCACCTGATGGTAAGTGACGATGCAGTCTAAGATGGTAGCGGGCTAACTTGGAAGGGGTTTAGCAGTGTAAATTCAACCCATACCCCTAATCGGTTTTTACCCGCCATCGTGCCGGAACGTTAAATCGCTTGGCGGCACGTCTTTGACAGTAGGGTGGTAACTAACCACGGCCAAAGTTTCCCACCAGACCAGACCAGAGACAATGTAGAAATTATAAATTCCTAAATTGCCCCCGCCGGGAATCGAACCCGAGACCTCCCAGTTATAAGACCACAGCGGTCACCACTGCGCCAGGGAGGTCATCGAATCCCTAGTCCTAAAAAAAATATTTTGACTTTCTTTTGGCAAATAACTTGTAAAATGAAAAACTGAATACTGTTTTAGGTAGCAATTTAAAAAATACTTATTAACAAAAGTGTTACATTTGAAAAGCCACATTTTCATCTCAAGAACGTACCTAACATTTGGTAGTTAAGCAATTATCACCAATTCCTTTAAAAATAGTTAAGCAAAAATCTTGCATAATACAAGTATTTTGTGTTGTTTTTCCCGAGGTAAAGGCAAAATTTCTAATGACGTAAACACTATCAAAAACTATTATTTTCTAAGTCTCCTTATTTTCATGTTGCCCTAGTATTCCACGTAATTTTACGATACACCAATATTACTTTGACGCGCCGTGCGAGTAAAGGCGAGGCTACAAACAAGACTTGCGGTTGCGTTTACGCAACGAAAAATTTCATCGCATAGGACATCGTACGAGAAAACTCTGTCCATTAGTTTAGTTTCTAATGAGACATGGACCACACTAAGTACTTTAGTAGAAATGTATCTTTGTATTCTTCCATTGGTTTCTCCCAAAGGACAGGACGTTCCTGAATCAAGAAAATCAGATAATCGTTATCGTAATTAATCATCTTGACATGCACACGCTGGGAAGTGTGGATACCGATAGAATGGTACAGGTTTTTACGGTGCACAGCGGACATTTCCACGGTGCGTTGTGCGACGTCTATGATTTTTACAATGCTGCGACTTCGCACCCCAATGTGTGCTCGCCCTTACCGGCGGGCGGTGTTTCGAAAACACGTACCGGCGCCGCCAAAGAAAAGCCGCCCGCCGCTAGCTAGAGCGGCACCTGCGGCGAGCACCGGTGACAATCACCGGTGATTTGCCATTCTCCGGAGATCTCCGGTGAATTCGAATACAGATTTAGCATCAATTAAAATGTTTTTAACTGTTAATGTTCTAGTACAATGCAATGGAATTTTAAGCGCATCGATATTGTGTGAACTCAAAATGATATTAGATGTATTGTAAAGGTTTTAAATAAAAAAATATTAAGAAAAAAATATTTTACTTTATTATGATAATTAAGAATCAAACGAACTTACCTTGTGAAGTTTGATATCTAATTATACGAGTGTCTTGACCGAAGATGATTATATTGTTTACAAGCAGCAGATCGCGAGATTGTACTGTCCTTATCACACATTTAGAGCTATTTAATATATATAAAATATATATTTTCATTATTATTTTTAAATTTTATTATGACAAAAAAGTTTCTTATTTACTCCCACCAAACACATCACCCGGCCCCACCAAATCCCGCCTAGCGTCATTCTTTAGAGCCGTATTTTTTCGATAGGTCGAGGGATTTTGAAAAAATTAGGGTGGGTGGGTTTGTAATCATCTTCGGTCAAGACACTCGTATAATTAGATATCAAACTTCACAAGGTAAGTTCGTTTGATTCTTAATTATACTTCGCATCTTTCCCGAAGATGATTATATTGTTTACAAGCAGATGTTTAGAGCATCGAAAAAATGCAACAACATTACATAAATTATTTCTTGTTCGTTGATACTTGACAAATTAATCGACAGAAATAATTTACATACCAAACTATAAGTCATTATTAAATAACATCTACGTTATTCTTGTATTAAGGTAGAAATTAGTTATTTGTTGAATAATAATTTTAACTTTGAATTCTAAATTAACTAAGAATTCAGTTTTACCTGATTTTTAGAAGTTTATTGTACTACTGTAATAGTACTTTAGAATATATTAAATGAGGATTCAGACTAACTTACTGCTTTTAGGAACACCTGCCTTGCAGTCAGTTAACTTCGACGCATGTCGCGTGTTAGGGGCACCGTTTAATGTTATACGTAATTAATGCCACATATCCAGAATTGATTTAACACAATGAGATAAAATTGGAAATTTTTTTTTTTTTTTTAACTGACAAAAGACAACCTTTCTACTGATGCAAGGAATAGGTTTTATCTGAAAATGTTTTAAGGAAGAACTGGATACACTTTAAAATTTTCTTTAATAAGTTATATGGCAAAACAATGAACGGTTAAAAACTATTTGGTTTTGAGCCTTTCTAAAATCATCTATTTTAATACGAATATTTTCCAATTCAAAAGGGAATGTTTTGAATATTTATAATGCTAAGGATGCTTGCATTCTTTTTTAAGAGTTAATGTGTTTAAAGACAAGTCTTTTAGAGAGATTAATTCATTAGGGAAATTATTCTGTAGATACATTAATAGGTACTAGATTATGAAATCAAGACACCTTTAAAGACCTTTATACCGTAGTATTATGACCAGAGATTTCGCTTATTTGGCCAGATAAAAAGATAGCGCGAACTTGTAACGTTATGTTACATTTGAATACTACTAACGCCATCTATGGTGTCGTGATGGCATCTTTACTTACGTGGTGGCTGATTAGATCAAATAATCGTTAGGTATTGTTTATAATGTTAGGAATGTTACAAACTGATAACTGTTTTCCTGAAATAAAAATATAATATTAGAACCACAATAATTTAAACCTTTGTTCTTGCATAAAACAACCATGACTTAATCGTACTAGGAATGAGACCATTACTATGTCTAGCGATGCATTAGAGACATCGCGCCTCAGTAGTGACTGCCTAATAATTTCCCTGCCACTAGGGTTAGATTAACATGGAAATGACGATGCTCTTCGAAAGAGCAGATAAGTAGGATTTTAATATAGGTTAGGTGGTTTCGAAACCAGCAGGTTGGTCTGTACCGGGCACAAGGTTAAATGTGCCAATATAGCAGTACGACAACGCCCTCTGCCTTGCCACATTTAATGTGGCGTAGCAATTAGATTAATCTGAAAAAGAAAAACATAAAAATTTAAGTTGAATGCATCAATAATTTCAGACTAAGCTTAATTTCCATGAAGCGTATCTCTGACATTCATAATTTTGATTATTGGTAAATAAATCCAAATCAGGTGTATCAAAAAATTCCTGTATCTGACGAAACGCGTAATCTATTCAGTGTTTATATTAACCGTTTTGACGAGATTCAAGTGAATGGCATAGATTATTAAAATTTTTTAAATTTAATAAACCAAGGGTTTAGGGACTGTAAAGATTTGTGTGATGAATTTACCCAGAAGGCAAATCAAAATATAACCTGAATATAACAATTCCGTAATGCATTCACTGATTTTGAGAGAATACGATCTATTTTAGATTTATTAATAATTGTTTGATGTTCTAGAACTATGAAATGGAATTTTTTAACCTTTTAATTTTTATAGGTTATAAGGGTAAAATTTTTATAATCCAAAATGATTTTATCATTCCCAGTCATGAAGAATATACTGCAGTCTGCCAGCGATAGGTCAAAACATTTTTCTGTTTTTTTTTTTGTACCTGTGACAAAGGACCTTTGGAGTTTGCGCGTAGGGTCGAACGCTAAAGTGTCCCGTCCCACTCGCATGGCGCGGACTCAGACGCTTGTGGTACCCGCCATAGGGGATGCTGATACTAGTGCAAGTATAATCGCGTCTCGACGCGGAGCCCCCCGTGCGTTTAGAGCTTCCGGGTTGCAAATCGAAACACTCGGTTGTGAGCGCAGCTAATTTGGTTTATCGCTGTTAAATCTCGATTCTGAGAAGTAGAAATAGCCATATAGCATTTTAATTATTATTTTATACATCTTGTTTTTGTTTGCTTACAGCAATCGCCCTCCATCGCTTAGTATTTTAATAACTTCTTGGCCAATGACAGATAGACATAGAACTCGAAATCTGATTCTGTTTCTCCTTGCTGTACTTTTTAATCATATTATGTACAGTTTTCGACAGGTGAACATTGACGCATAAGCTTGATCTTGTCTTTTTTGCGTTGGGTCTGAGCCCAAAAATTACAAAAACCTTCATTTTCTCGGAAAAGACTTAAATATCGTCTTTGGAGTCGATATTTATCAATTTTATTTTAATGTACTTTGTAAGGTAGGTAATTTAAATTCTTACTATTAAATCTCACACAAGCTTTGCGTCTGAACCAAACTAAAATGGTAAACCAAACTAAACCAAACCAAACTAAAATATTATAATAGATCCACACACAATATATGTCGGGATACAATTTCCACACACGATTTACGTCGGGATATGTGTAACATTAAGTCACAAATTAGTTGGTAGGTAGTTTGAAATCCTCAAAATAATTCTCACACCCGCTTTACGTCGGAGTAATTAATAATAAATCCACACACAATATATGTCGGGATACAATTTCCACACACGATTTACGTCGGGATAATGTGTAACATTAAGTTACAAATTAATTACTAGGTAGTTTTAAATCCTCCAAATAATTCTCAAACACGCTTTGCGTCGGGGTAATTAATATATCCCGTGGGGATATAAATAACTAAAACTTTCGAGTGAATATTGAACATTAAAGAAGGTAGAAAATACTCAAATCTTACCTTGATTCCTTTGTCCGGAGATACTGTTGCGATGAATCTTCAGATGACGAACTTTATGAGACTATTTTCCTTCTTGAATATCCTATACCTATACCTACACACTTTCTTAATTTTTGTTGGACGTGTGACTCGGACGACACAAAATAACGTAATGACGCTAGGCGGGATTTGGTGGGGCCGGGTGATGTGTTTGGTGGGAGTAAATAAGAAACTTTTTTGTCATAATAAAATTTAAAAATAATAATGAAAATATATATTTTATATATATTAAATAGCTCTAAATGTGTGATAAGGACAGTACAATCTCGCGATCTGCTGCTTGTAAACAATATAATCATCTTCGGGAAAGATGCGAAGTATAATTATTATTTAAGGAGGTAGGAAATAATGATAAAGTAATTGTATTTTAATAAATGTTATTAAATAATTAACAATGTTGATCAACAAACTTTTTATTTAAATAATAAAATTACTTGAGTTATGATTCAATAATAATCGGTTAAACACCGATTACTTTCACCGGAGACTCACCGGTGATTCTCCGATGAAAAATCACTTCTCCGGTGCAAATCACTACGCCGAATACCGCTCGCTTTCAACTTCTAATGCTAGTACTATGCTTGCACTGTACTGCAAGCGATAATAATAATTATTGTATCGTTTTGCAATTGATTTATTATTAAAAATTTCACACACATTCATTCGTTCATTCACATACAGTAATTGTTAATCAAAACCACAACGCGAGATATTAATTACCTGCAAATAAAGAGGCGGCAGTCACTTTATGGATTACGTAGGTACGGACTTTAACTTATGGAGTCCGAAAGTAGTCGGGAATATTCTTGCAAAATACGAGATTTCTAATCGGTTTTCACTCTACTGAACAATACTACAGGTTACAGGTTTAATTACATGCCGATTAATGGTTAGATATCGCATCTGGAATATTTTATCGCAACGTTATAGCATAGCAAGTAGTACGTTGTAGGCCGAGACTAGGATACCAGCGCAGCAGTACAATAGAAGTACTTTTAAGATTTTTCATTCATATTTTTATCGTTGGCAGTGCATTGCCATTGAATCAGCTGTTTTAAAGGGCTGCCACCTATACATTTATGGTGAATTTTTGAAGTCCTCATAACTTGGCCAGGATATGAGCTACACGTCTCATGATATTTTTTCATGTATCTACACCCTGTTGTATTGAATTCGATCACTTAAGGTATCTTTAATTGTTTCGTAAATAACTTGAGATTGATACATCCTTTACTTTGTATTTTTTCATTTGATAAATTAAGGATAAATTTTATGCACTGGCCACTAATAATAAACATTTCAAATTCAAATTTAATCTTTTTAGGAAAGATTTTCTTTCATTTTGCAATTCGAACACTATTGAATCGAAAACATTCAAACGCGGGAAAAATTTATAAATTGCAACGTAATTAATTTTTAACAGTAAAATTAACTTTAAAGTTTTGACTAGTAAGTAAATTAGTGTTTAAGTGTATAAAAATTTTATTTTGATATGGGAGACAATCTGATAATACCATCTAAAGTTGTTGCACTTCTTAATGAAGGTTTTAATAAGTGTTATGTTGCACGGCGCTTTGGTATCACAGGTTCCAAGGTTCAAGAGTATGGAAAAGGTGCCAAGAGACTTCTTCTATTTGTAGAAGGCCTGGTTCCCGCGGAAAAAGATATACTGATCCAAGAGATCATCGATTTCTCGTCATGACAGCTCTAAGAAATTGTTATAAATTTTACAATGAGTTAAAAAATCGTCTACAAGAAGTAAGATCAGTGACTATTAGCAAATGGACTGTAAGGAAGAGACTCTTGGGCGTAGGTTTACATTCACGAATTCCCACTAGGGGCCCAAAATTGCTCCGTACTCATCGTGTAGCCAGACTCAGGCTTGCACAAAATTTGTTATGTGGACTAATGATGATTGGAATAGAGTTCTCTTTTCTGATGAGCCTTGTGTATGTTTACACGAGGAAGATAGAAGGCGTAGAGTATTAAGAAGGCAAGGTGAACATTTTTCCGATGCATGCTTCGAAGAAATCACTCCGTATCGAGGTGGTGCTATAATGTTTTGGGCCGGAATAATTTCTCAGTCTCGTACAGAGTTAGTTTCTTTGAAAATGGTTCACTAAAGGCACATCGGTATATCATGGAAATTCATGTTCAACGTGTGCAATCCGCTTTGGTTGCTATGGGTCGCAGATAAATTTTTATGGATGATATTGCGCGACCGCATCGAGCCTCTCATGTCCCCGCCTATATGGACGAGGTCGGGATCTGTTGATTTGACTGGCCAGCGAGAAGTCCCGACCTTAGCCCTACAGAACATCTATGGGACAATCTAAAAAGGAAGGTCCGAGCAGTTACGCCAGTGCCACAAAATCTCACGGAGTCAAAACCGTGATTCAAACTCAATGGGAACAGAAACCGCATAGAAATTTGATTAGGAGTATGAACAGAAGAATACAAGCTATTCTCACTTCGAGAGGAGGACATACCCAATACTTATTTTATCTAAGTTAATTATAAAACAGCATAAGAATAAAATTAATAAATCATTAACATGTCATACTTTCAACAGTAAAGTTACTAAATGCCTATGTGATTCACTTTTTTATTAAATCCGTCGCTGAATTCAAGATGTTATGATTTAAAACCTCGATAAATAATAAAAACTGATAAAAACTAAGAAACAGCTCGTTTTGAACAATTATTGACTATAAAATGTATTGATATGTGCTAAAGGCGTAAGTGATCGAATTCAATACAACAGAGTTTATAAACCGACCCTAACTTATGGGTTTCGGTAGGATAGGGACATTAACTAACACCTTGTATTTATTCTAAAAACATCTGTAGGATATTATGCGCGTGAGTGGGGGTGCGTGCGTGCATGCGCGTGCGTATGTATGCGTGTGTGACAGCGTGAATGAATTTTGGTGTAATTATTATGTAAATGTTAACCGACAAATTTTAAAATTTCCTCATAGATAAGTTTTGACAAAAATTTGTTGTTGAGGTTTTTACTTGTTTTTTATTTTCGGAGTATATGTGTGTTTCCTTATTTATTTAGAATCGAACCCGAGACCTCCCGGTTATCACACACTCACCACTGCGCCAGGGAGGTTGTCAGAAAAAGTCGTCGTTGAAAGTGTTTTTTTTCAACAAGGAATACAAGACTGAAGTGAAAGAAAAAAAAATTCAGAACTTAAAGAGACTATTGAATTTTATATTCAGTATAAATTTGGACTTAGTATGTTAAGCCGTTTTCGAGAAAAAGGGTCTTGACACACTGACAGACAGACGGACAACGTAGTGAGTCTAAAAAAAAAAAGAAAAGTGTGATTAGTTTTAATTTAGAATTTAGTTTTGTATTATACTAAGTAGGTATTATTATTACATATTTTAATTAGTTAAATAAAAACATGAAAAAGAGTGTGAGTGAAGTGACATAACTGTTCTTTTTTTTTTGTAATGTGTGTGAACATAAGTGGGCCGTAGTAGCCATAATAAAGAATTTATAATTATTATTATTAACTTTGACGACCTCCCTGGCGCAGTGGTGAGCGTTGTGGTCTTATAACTGGGAGGTCTCGGGTTCGATTCCCGGCGGGGGCAATTTAGTAATTTATTATTTCTAAATTGTCTCTGGTCTGGTCTGGTGGGAGGCTTTGGCCGTGGCTAGTTACCACCCTACCGTCAAAAACGTGCCGCCAAGCGATTTAGCGTTCCGGCACGATGGCGTGTAGAAACCGATTAGGGGTATGGGTTGAATTAACACTGCTATACCCCTTCCAAGTTAGCCCGCTACCATCTTAGACTACATCGTCACTTACCATCAGGTGAGATCGCAGTCAAGGGCTATCTTGTCATAGAATAAAAAAAAAAAAAAACTTACCCACACGAGTGAGGCTTTATTTTGTAGTGCACGGCTCTTTTGTGGTAATGCAGCTGATGCGAGTCTCTCACCACGGCGCCACAAATATCACAAAGCGAGGGTTTCGTAGTTACTATTCCGTGCGCTTGCTGGAATTAAATACAAAATTATTTATTTAACTAGCTGATTCCCGCGACTTCGTCCGCGTTGAAATACTCGTAGTTTAGAATTACTTGCTACTACTATTCGCGAGAAATTATGCCTTCTATCTCTGATAATAATATTTAGATCTTCACCAAAATAGGACAAAATATTTCTAATAGTACACAATTTATAATAAAAAAAATAATTATCAAATTCGGTTTAGATTTGACGAACTTCAGCAAAATCAACAAAAACTTTCATCCCATATCGGGTTAGTAAGTTGCTTTTCTCACCTTCAGATGCAAGTTGCTTTTCTCACCTTCAAATGCAAGTTGCTTTTCTCGCCTTCAAATGAATATTGCTTTTCTCGCCTTCAAATGCGAGTTGCTTTTCTCACCTTCAAATGCAAGTTGCTTTTCTCACCTTCAAATGTAAGTTGCTTTTCTCACCTTCAAATGCAAGCTGCTTTCTTCACCTTTAAATGCAAGTTGCTTTTCTCACCTTCAAATGCGAGTTGCTTTTCTCACCTTCAAATGCAAGTTGCTTTCCTCACCTTCAAATGCAAGTTGCTTTTCTCACCTTCAGATTCGAGTTGTTATTCTCACCTTCAAATGCGAGTTTCTTTTCTCACCTTCAAATGCGAGTTGCTTTTCTCACCTTCAAATGCGAGTTGCTGTTCTCACCTTCAAATGCGAGTTTCTTTTCTCACCTTCAAATGCGAGTTGCTTTTCTCACCTTCAAATGCGAGTTGCTGTTCTCACCTTCAAATGCGAGTTTCTTTTCTCACCTTCAAATGCGAGTTGCTTTTCTCACCTTCAAATGCGAGTTGCTGTTCTCACCTTCAGATGCAAGTTGAGGCTGTGTTTGGAGTCGCACGGCATGGCGCAGTGCTTGCACACCCACGGCTTGCGACGCGACGACTGCGGGTGTACGCTGCTCTTGTGCGCCATGAGGTATCTGACTCAAAAATAATTTCAAACATAGTTCCATTAACCTCACTATCTTACTAATATTATAAATGCGAAAGTGTGTTTGTTTGAAGGACAAATACACCGCAACAAAGCAACGGATCGACGTGATTGTAAGTGACGATGCAGTCTAAGATGGTAGCGGGCTAACTTGGAAGGGGTATAGCAGTGAAATTCAAGCCCTCTAATCGGTTTCTACACGCCATCGTGCCGGAAGGCTAAATCGCTTGGCGGCACGTCTTTCACGGTAGGGTGGTAACTAGCCACGGCCAAAGCCTCTCACCAGACCAGACCAGAGACAATTCGGAAATTATTAATTCCCAAATTTCCTTCGCCGCGAATTGAACCTGAGACCTCCCAGTTATAAGACCACAGCGCTTACCACTACACAACTGAGGCGATTTTAGATCAGAAAATATTTATGCATATATACACGTGATTTGTGATGTAATGAATAGTATATTTTGTGCTTATTGGCTGAATCAATTTTGAAAAATACTTTCTCAGGAAGGTAGGAGGTGGAAGGTAGGGAATTATATAAGAACAAACTGGAAGCATAGCAGATGTAGAGAGGAGGGCCTTGAGCCCACAGCCTTTTGCATTGAAGTCCACCTCTGAACCAGAGAGCAACTGATACTTCATTTTTAACCAACTTTCAAAACAGGAGGTTTGAATTTCCCCCGTCGGGAATCGCCGAGACCTCCCAGTTATAAGACCACAGCGCTCAGCACTGCGCCAGGGAGGTCGTTAAGAAGGCTAGTACCTGTGCAAGTGGAAGGTCTTGGAACAGTGGTCGCAGCGGAACGGTCTCACGTCGCTGTGGATGTTCTGGTGCTGCTGGTACGACGTGCGTACCTGGAACCCTTTGCCGCACGTCTCGCATTTGTACTGCAAATTCAAATTCAAATTCAAAATTTATTTAATTCATGTAGGCTAACTTGTAGCTCTTATGACACGTCATAAATCTACCACCGGTTCGGAATGCAGATTCTGCTGAGAAGAGCCAGCAAGAAACTCAGCAATTGCTCTTTTCAAAAAAAATTTTTTTTTTACAAAGCTATATGCTATGTATAAAGTGCTTCAACAATAAAGCTTCGAAAATGCAAAAATGCATACGCAGGTACACCAATCCTACGCATGTCAAGACGGGCAGTCAAAGCAGACCCATTTCCGTTGGTGGCACCCGTTCACAAGCATGACGCATGATCCAGCCATTGCTTCGCTCAACCAATTAGAAATTAAAAATTAATAAACTATCCTATTCTATCCTATTATCACAATTAATTGCAATAAAAAAATGTCCTAGATGCAGTCTAACATGGTAGGGGGCTAACTTGGAATGGGTATGGCAGTGGTAATCGCTCACCTTGTATTCCTTCCTGTGTCGTTTCTCGTGGTCTGCCACAACGTGTTTATGCACAGACTGGTAGCCACATCGGTACGCACACACATAGATTTGCCCGCTGTGCATTTTACCGTGGGCTACTATTATAGATGCTGTTTGATAAGTCTTACCTGAAAACAAAAATACTATTTTTTTTTATTCAATGACAAGATAATCTTGGACTCCGATCTAACCTGATGGTAAGTGATGATGCAGTCTAAGTTGGTAGCGGGCTAACTTGGAAGGGATATGGAAGTGAACTCATGCCCCTAATCGGTTTCTACTCGCCATTGTGCCTGAATGCTAAATTGCTTGGCAACACATCTTTGATGGTAAGGTGGAAAATAGCAACGGTCAAAACCTCCCACCAGACCAGACCTTCCGTTCTCAATTCAGACAAATTGAGAACCTCCTCTTTTCTTGGAGGTTGGTTCTTTTTTTTTTTATTCGATGACAAGATAGCCCTTGACTGCGATCTCACCTGATGGTAAGTGACGATGCAGTCTAAGATGGTAGCGGGCTAACTTGGAAGGGGTATAGCAGTGTAAATTCAACCCATACCCCTAATCGGTTTCTACACGCCATCGTGCCGGAATGCTAAATCGCTTGGCTGCACGTCTTTGACGGTAGGGTGGTAACTAGCCACGGCCAAAGCCTGCCACCAGACCAGACCAGAGACAATTTAGAAATTTATAATTTCTAAATTGTCCCCGCCGGGAATCGAACCCGAGACCTCCCAGTTATAAGACCACAGCGCTCATCACTGCGCCAAGGAGGTCGTCAAAATTTAGAGGTTAACAATAAAACACGCCTCACCACATAATTTACACAGGAAGGGTCTTCTTTCGATATGACTTTTGATGTGTCGATCTATGTACTTCTTAAGTTTGTACTTTCTATAACATCTCTCACATTTATACGTCACACTGCCGTCCGTTTCCGTTAACATTCTGTATTTAACGGGTTTTATTTCTGCGTTTGATGTATCGTTTTCTTTGTTGAATTTCTCTAACTCAATATGTCGATAATGTGTAAGCAATTCCAGTTGATTACTGAATACTTGGAAGCATGTAAGACATGTAAATTTATTTGCCAAACTGCCAAGACTGATAGCATTTGCTACATTCGTTTTGTTTTCTTTAAGTATCGATAATGGAACATCATCACTAGGATCAGATATTGCTTCAATTTGATGATTAACTTCCAAGTTTTTGTTTTCAGTCTTATTTATTTCTTCGTTGTCTATCCTTGTATTGTTTAAAATAACACTTTCATTTTTTATTTCAATATTTTCACTTTCCGTTCTGGTATTATTAATACTGGCGTTTACATTTTTCGATTTGGTATCATCAGTTATTGCTGCATTGTCTTCAGGAATTTCAGTCTTGAATTTTAAAATGGCTGGCCCGTCGCTTTTGAATATTCCATGTAATATTGATTGGTCGTGACCATTTGAATCATTGTCTTCTATGGCACTGGCAAAATTTTCTTCTTGGCATTTGTTAAATCTCTCGTGTAATTTCTTTTCATTCTGGTTTATTTGTTGGTAGAATGAATGTATGTTGTTGACTATTTGGATGCATGGATAACATATTTTCCTTGGTAAATCTTCTGTAAGGCGTATCTGAAAAAATATATTTTATTTTTCAATAAAACTACAATTTTTGCTAAACTATCACACCATTTAGGAATTCAATTGATTTACTTGATAAAACTAAGCTGTAATATTTTCAAGGAATAACACATAGGCTACTTTTTATCCCGGAAAATAAGCGAATTCCGCGGGAATTAAAAAACCTTAATCTACCGAACGAAGACGCGGGCATCATCTAGAAAAAATAAGGTATCAAGATAGAAGAATGTAGGTATAATAGGTGCTTACATGGTGAGAAAGGCTTATAGACAACTTATTCAGGATATCGCATCCTTCCCATAGATCTTCTAAAGCAACTGCAGTCTCATTTAAGCACAATCTGCAAGCGTTTTCGATTTTCATAGCGTGGTCGTGATTTAGATAGTTTTACATTGATGTAAAATATCCATGTAGTTTTAAACTATGAGTGAAATTATGTTTATATTCACTGTATCATGTATTTATTCACATTTTTTTATTAATTATTATTTAAAAAATTAGATTAGTTTTAGATTGTTTGTCAGATTTGTTTTGTTTACAAAATCAAAGTACAAAATCTACAAAATTTAGAGCACAGAGCACAGACAAAAAGCACAAGAGTGACCAACGAGTAATACCCACTTAGGGATGTGAATACATTATACAAAACTATTCGAATCATGGACTATTCGATTCGATTAATGAACAAGCTTTACACTTACAAAGGAAAAGGAAATATAATAAGTAGGTAATGTTTAAAATGGGTAATATTTTTATTAACTATACGGCACGATAAATACGATTCATTAGAATTTTTCAATCATCATTCATCATATTTCAGATTGCGAATTAGCTTATTAGAAGCTTCATCATTTCCCTTGGCTAAGTTATAAAATTACAAGTGGTATAAAATTACAATTATAAAGTAAATTATAAAATTTTGTGGGCAAAAAAAATTTCTGCGGCTCGACTTATTATATTCGATTTTTTTTATAGTTATTTTTAACGCGCAAACAAGTAAGCGGGTCACCTGATGTTTGCCATACCCTTACAGGGTCTGTGTCCCGTCTCCCGTCTCCCGTCTCGTCCCATCCCGTCGACAGGTGAGAAGTATGGCTAGGATATTGAAGATACCTATCTTATTCAAACAAAATTCGATATAAAGAAAATCATCTCATTTTTGAGTTACAACTTTCAAGGCTCTCTTTCTCAGAAACGGCTTGAGGTACTAAGTTGAAAATCCTGACTCTCTCTCTCCCTCTCACTCACTCTCTCTGTCTCTGCCTTTGTCCCTGTCCCTGTCCCTGTTCCTGTCCCTGTCCCTGACCCTGTCCCTGTCTCCCGACAAAGTGTGTTTGAGTCAAGTCAAAATCGGTCCAGCCTTTCCCGACATTAGCATTTCCAGACAGACAAATTTTAAAAATTGTTTTCTTGTTATAAGTAGCGTATTTACTTTCGTATGCAGTTAGTACATAACTGCATACGAAAGTAAATACGCTGTTCTTTTGATATTACAAACAGACACTTCAATTTTATTTATTTGTATTGACATATAGATGTACTTATAGATAGATGATTTTTTTTATTCGATGACAAGATAGCCCTTTTCTGCGATCTCACTTGATGGTAAGTGACGATGCAGACTAAGATGGTAGCGGGCTAACTTGGAAGGGGTATAGCAGTGTAAATTCAACCCATACCCCTAATCGGTTTCTACACGCCATCGTGCCGGAATGCTAAATCGCTTGGCGGCACGTCTTTGACGGTAGGGTGGTAACTAGCCACGGCCAAAGCCTCCCACCAGACCAGACCAGAGACAATTTAGAAATTATAAATTCCTAAATTGCCCCCGCCGGGAATCGAACCCGAGACCTCCCAGTTATAAGACCACAGCGCTCACCACTGCGCCAGGGAGGTCGTCAAATGATTGTTTCGGTCAAATGACTCAGACTGATTGTATCAGTCGGTGTGATAAGATTAGCTGTTTGTATAAATCTGTTCGTTTGAAACAGCAGCGTGGGCAGCTGATAGCGATATTATTCAGAATATCGTTGGAAAGGCTGCTTCCCTTGATAACTGCAACCGCACATCCCGTGTTTGGCACAGAGTAAGGAACGCAGACATGACACAGTTGTATACATAGCATAGTTTTGTTACCTATTGTAAAAAATTTTTTTGAAAAGAGCAACCGCCGAGTTTATTGCTGGCTCTTCTCGGCAGGAAGGGCATTCCGAACCAGCAGTGGTAGATTCATCGACGATTCAAAAGTACTTGTAAAAGTTTATTTGAATAAAAAATATTTCTATTCTATTCTAGTTGTAATGTAAAGCAAGTGTGTAATACCTATAATTTGAATGAATGTGACCGTATGTTTAGTTATATATTGTTTTGTATATGTTACGGTAAATGTGATAAATGTGATAATTATTAATAATTTTCGGTAATTATTAATAATTTTCGCATGATTTGGTAAATGTGATAAATACTATGAAATTCATCACTTTTATCGGTTATTATTAATAATTCACTACTGTCTTTGGTAAAAGTGATAAATCAAACAATAATTGGACTGAGAGATTTTCTAACCCCCGCCTAACTCCTTCTTCCTGCCACCCTTTAACCTCACTAACGATAAAAAACTTTGGGTGCAAGTATTTCTGAGTGGTCATGAAAAAAATGACTACGAAAGCTGTTGCGAACCTAACTAACAATAAGGATTTCTCGATACAAGCATTTCTGGGTGATTAAAAAAACATAAACATGAGGCTACACCGGGAGCTGCGCTCTGCTACACCTGCCGATTCGATGAAATTTCGAGTGATTTTCATTTGAGCACCCTCCTATCTTCAATACCTTCGCCATGCTCCTCACTCGTCTCCAAAATCCTCAATCATCAGCTCTCTCCATATGTTTCCTTCGAACGAATTTTTGTCCTCTGTACGAATTACGAACCATTTTTGAAAAGGAACGGTATCAAAGTCTAGCATATATTTTGTGTGGAAAAATAAGTGATGAATAGAAAAAAAAAATCAAGATGGCGATCTTGAATTTTTTTCTATTCAAACAAACAAATATAGGTCGAATAGTGTGTCAGAACCAATGGCCAACCTTGACTCCACGTAGTCTTGTCTGCCCTACCCCTAGAGTGTTTTTATGAAGTGCGAAGCCAGAAGCTCGCAAAGGAGGTCCTGAATAAAGCGAGCCTACGAGGCCGAGTGGAGCGAAGGGGGGAGGTGGCGAGCGAAGCGAGCCGGCGACCTCCGTAGCGAAACGAAGGTCGAGAAGGTGAAACTGAATGAAGGGGCGACGGAGCGAGTCTTCTGGCGTAGCCCATTTGATTTATAGCGAAGCGCAGCTTCCGTCACAGCCTTGGTGGTAATGATTTTTTTTTTACCACCCAAAAACCCTTACAGTTGTGATAGGGGACACCCCCACACCTCCTACTCCTCCCTCTCCTGCCGCACGATACTAAATTTTTATCTATTTTTTTTATAACCACCCAAAAATACTTGCACCCAGAAATCCTTAGTTAGGTTAGAAGGCAGTAATGGGAAGAATGGAGGGTCGTTATCCCTCCCACTCCTTTCTCCTTTCCCCTTACACTCTTTCAAGTCCCATCCGTCCTTACTTACTGAAGTTTTGCCCGAATCCACTCCCCTGAACCCCTCCCTTCTTCTTAGCAGCAACTATACTAAAGAACAACCTAAGTTTACGACGGTTTACTTACAAACGTATGTTATTTTTAGAAATTAATCACATTTATCAAAAGTAAGGTGTAATTATTAATAATCATCGAAAAAAGTGAATAATTTATCACTTTTATCAGCAGTCTTGGTAATTATTAATAATTTTTGGTAATTATTAATAATTTTCAATTAATCACATTTACCGTAACATATATACTCACTTTAAATGCTATTTTGCAGAGTGGCATCGAAGACAAACCTCGATTTTTTCGATATGCATAATAAAGTGTATAACAAATTTGTAAATGGTGATCAAATAAATAAATTAAAAAAAAGTTTATGAACATCATCATTTTAACCCCTTGCCGGCTCACCACTACAGGGTACCTACCGGTGTCTATGAATCATCATAATATCATACAGTTCGTCTGTCGAATATCATATAGTTCTTTCAATTTACGAGGGTACGTTTATCTCACGAAGTTACGGGGGCTTTACTTGTGGTTAGGTCGTGTTGCAGTCAGGTGCGAGCAAGCTCTCGCTCATACTTATACAGATACGACACACACACACACACACAACCATGAGCCACGCGCCGTCGTGAATTGCAAGAACTATATGCACTTAATATCTAGTATGGAAATAAACTTTTTGGATGATGTCATGATCTGACATCTCCATTTTATACGCATGTTAACATTAACTTGAAAAGTTACACAAGATTCTAGATGTGTATTATGTGGATAGCAGAAGGTATGATTTCGGGCCAATGTTCGCTCAACAAACACCTTTTCATTTTAGGTATCTCCGAGTTCCGACTGCCCTCTGCAGAGCATGCATATGGGGATTGGGGAGCGATGACACACCGAAACAAAACACATACTGCTTAAATGCAGAGGCGTATTCGACCAATCCGGTGTATCTCCAGCAACACTTCCAAAAGTCCTCGCCGATCTGGGTGGCCTGCTTGAATTTTAGAGTGAGCTCGGTTGGCTGGAGTAATCGCCGGATTACTCCAGCCGTACCGTTCGGGGAGCCGTACTAGCAGAATAATCCAAACGGGCTAATTGCAGAAATAACTACCAGGAAGAAGAGAGAGAGAGAGAGAATGCACTAGTAGTGGGCGGCGGCCACGTGTGAAGGCATAATTACGTTTCTAAAATGTGACGCTTCTGTAGGTTGCTTGATCTTTCGTGGAACCAACATTTCAGAAAAGTACATTATTCGGTTATTTTAAAATGTGTCTCCACAAGCCCTAGCCACAAATGTAACCACAGCAGTTTTATTTTAAACAATAATTAATTAATTAAAATAAGTTTATTTTGTTTGTTTATAAATAGAGTTTTAAAATGTTTGTTCGGTTTTTATTATTTTTGTCCATTTTTGGATCTCTAAATGCTGGTAAGTACCTATTTACTTGAATTTTGGTTTACACATAAAGGGTAAATAGAGAGCAATCCCTCATAGAGTAAGAGCATGAGTTTAATAAAAAGTTGTGTGTGTGTCTGTTCCCATTTTCCTCCAAAGCACTGGACGTATTTTGATGCTGTTTTTGCATTTTGTAGATGTCTCGTAGTCTACCACGCTGACCAAGCGCGAATAAGAGAACTTTATGGAGAATAAAAATTACTCTCAAGCAGTTTCTTCACGATATTTTCGTGTGTTTGTTTGTATGTCCTTCAATGGCGCAGTATAAGACCAATGAATCGACGTGATTTTTTGCACGGGTATAGTTGAGGACTTGTAGAGTGGCATGGGCTAGAGTTCCCACGGGAATCAAAAACCTTAATCCACGAAAGTCGCAGGCATCGTTCTTTACCTACCTACCATGAACGTAGTAATAGGTACTCCTTTATAATTCTAGGGTCGGCTCCAGGTTTTTTAAAGAAAAGAAAGAAAGAAAGTACATTTATTCTTTCAATATTTATTTATTCAATATATAGCCTATTTCATTCACTGTTAATGGATGTTATTATACATATAAACCTTCCTCTTCAATCACTCTATCTATTAAAAAAACCGCATCAAAATCCGTTGCGTAGTTTTAAACATTTATTCTTGTTTAGTGTTACAAACAGTACATTTAATACTAATATTAAGTAATAGTAATGTCTGTCTGTAACACTACTCACAAGTCAGAATGGGTGTACAGCTCAGCATGTGCCGTGCATTATAAACTATAATACACGACGCTGATTTTCAGCTGAGACCCAAGTGACGTCACAGCAACAAAAGATATATATAAGTAACTAGCTTTTGCCCCCGCGACTTCGTCCGCGTGGAATTAGATTTTGGGGTGGAATTTTCAAAAACTGTGACACACGTTCTTCTTTATTTTTAACTGAAAGCTCTAATACCAACTTTGATGGAAACAGCTTGAAAAATAACGGAGTTAACTACTTAATAGTAGTAAGTATAAACTTCCATCCCCTATTTAAACCCCTTAGGGGTGGAATTTCCAATAATCCTTTCTTAGTGTGCGCCTACGTCATAAAAGGAACCAACTGTAACAAGTGTCTAACTTCAGTAGTTTAGGCTGTGCGTTGATATCTCAGTCAGTCAATCAGTCAGTCAGGACTTTGAATTTTATATATATAGATAAGTATATATTATAACAATTTAACACTTACAAAAGTGATAGAAGCAGCAAAGATTATATGACTAATGAAATGAATTAAAATAATAATATATTCACAAAAATGAAAAAAATAAAATTTCTTAAGAGATCTCGGAGCCTTCCAATATGCGCTGAGGGTGGCCATGGAGAGAGATGAACTAAACATGGAGGGTTTTAGTGGGTAAAAACCCCACATAACCCAGGACTCTACCCCAGGATTCTGGGTATCTTTATCTTTAAAGATAAAGATACCCAGAATTTCCCCCTTATTAATTTAGATTTCCCCCTTGTTAAAAAAAAATAATAAAATTTATTAGCCAGAGAGTTCAAATTGAAGCGAAGGGCTTTGTCTTATGTGCTTTAGTCAGACGGTGAATTAAAATAAATGAATATTATTGGTTAAATAAAAAATATGGGCTTTTGGGTTTTTGTGACATATATGTGCTTTAGTCTGAACCTAAAAA
Source organism: Hipparchia semele (assembly GCA_933228805.2). Taxonomy (NCBI): domain Eukaryota; kingdom Metazoa; phylum Arthropoda; class Insecta; order Lepidoptera; family Nymphalidae; genus Hipparchia; species Hipparchia semele. The sequence continues at coordinate 1,562,023 of OW121731.1, forward strand.
TATACCTACATTTTGTTGTCATGAAATAAATAAAGTTTATCACCGGATGTGCTCTTGACGTTCTCTGGTGCCATACTTCCGGTTTGCAAATGTGGGAGTGAGGACCTTAGGTGACCTCTGCCATTAGAAACAAGTCCTATAAATCACGTGAAGATATACCTACTTTTAGTAGCAATGTAAGCACGTATTTTTTATGGAAGCCCAAAAGCCTTGCTCTATCAATTCTAACAGGGATTGAATATTTTGGCCTACCTAGCGTTCGCCATTTTGATTTTTCCTTTTCAAAATAGTGTCACTCATAAAACTTCGTTATACGAGTATTAAAGTAGTTACATTTATATCGATAAAATTATACACTACGAAATAAAAGAAAACCAGTGTCAAAATTTCAATCTTTTAAGTTTGGGCTATGCGTTCATAGATCAATCAGTCAGTAGAGTAGTATGCTCGGAGTATCCCTGCGAGATGAAATCAGAAATGAGGAAATCCATAGGAGAACCAAAGTCACCGAAATAGCTCTGCGAGTCGCGAAACTGAAGTGGAAATGGGCGGGGCACATAGTTCGAAGAGCTGATGGTCGATGGGGTCCCAAGTTGCTAGAGTGGCGACCCCGCACCAGGAAGCGCTGATGTTGACAGACCCCCCACTAGATGGACCGACGACATCAAGCGAGTCGCAGGGAACCGCTGGATTCAGGCGGCGCAAGACCGAGGCCTGTGGAAGTCAATGCAAGAGACCAGTCCAGCATTGGACGTCTACCGGTTGATAAAGAAGAAGATGAAGTAGAATGTTTTGACGACCTCCCTGGCGCAGTGGTGAGCACTAAGCGCTGTGGTCTTATAACTGAGAGGTCTCGGGTTCGATTCCAGGCGGGGGCAATATAGGAATTTATAATTTCTGAATTGTCTTTGGTCTGGTCTGGTGGGAGGCTTTGGTTAGTTATCACCCTACCGTCAAACACGTGCTGCCAAGCGATTTAGCGTTCCGGCACGATGGCGTGTAGAAACCGCTACCATCTTAGACAGCATCGTCACTTACCATCAGGTGAGACCGCAGTCACGAACTACCTTGTCATCGAATAAAAAATAAAGTACGCTGCCATACCCTTTCCAAATTAGCCCGATACCATCTTAGACTGCATCATCAATTACCTTGTGATCTCGCAGTAAAGGACTATCTAGTCATCGAATAAAAAAAAAATGACTGATATTTGTGTGTGTTCTCCAGACTACTACCGCATGTCGCTGCGGCCGAAGTCGTGCATCATCCCGCGGCTGGAGCACGGGCGGGTGCGCGTGCGCCGCGCCACGCTCGTCAAGTTCATCTGTCTGCAGCGCTACGAGCTGGTTGGCAACCGGTACGCCACGTGCATTGACGGCCACTGGGATGCACCCGTGCCAGTTTGCGTCCGTGAGTGACTTGCCCTTCGTAATCTCTCACAGCAGTCATAGCCTAGTGGTTACTACCGCTACGCCGCGCCACGCTCGTCACGTTCATCTGCCTGCAGCGCTACGAGCTGGTCGGCAACCGGTACGCCACGTGCATTGACGGCCACTGGGATGCACCCGTGCCAGTTTGCGTTTGTGAGTGACTTGCCCTTCGTAATCTCTCACAGCCGTCATAGCCTAGTGGTTACTACCGCTACGCCGCGCCACGCTCGTCACGTTCATCTGCCTGCAGCGCTACGAGCTGGTCGGCAACCGGTACGCCACGTGCATTGACGGCCACTGGGATGCACCCGTGCCAGTTTGCGTCCGTGAGTGACTTGCCCTTCGTAACCTCTCACAGCATTCATAGCCTAATGGTTACTACTGCTACGCCGCACCACGCTCATCAAGTTCATCTACGTGCAGCGCTACGAGCTGGTCGGTAACCAGTACGCGACGTGCATTGACGGCCACTGGGATGCACCCGTGCCAGTTTGCGTCCGTGAGTGACTTGCCCTTCGTAATCTCTCACAGCAGTCATAGCCTAGTGGTTACTACCGCTACGCCGCGCCACGCTCGTCAAGTTCATCTACGTGCAGCGCTACGAGCTGGTCGGCAACCGGTACGCCACGTGCATTGACGGCCACTGGGATGCACCCGTGCCAGTTTGCGTCCGTGAGTGATTTAAAAAGCAAAGTGATTTAAAGTTATAGCCTATTCACATAATTATTATAATTATTAACTCGGAAACGGGTTGTCACCGCCTCGCCAACACCCGAATGTAAGCACGTAGCCGGAATGCATAAGCATCTGCGGCGCATAGTCTCGGCTACATCGCGGTTACAGCTCGGCGACCACTAGTAGACGGCTAGGCATCACCAGGCACTCCACCTAGGCAGGCTGGAGGAGGAATAAGAGGGACGCCGTCAAGACGTAAGCATGGGGACGGCGAGATGTGAGCTCGGGGACGATAAGACGTGAGCTCGGGAACCACGAGACGTAAGCTCAGGCATCCCCGAGCTTACGTCTCCACTCCGCGTCTCCATTCACTGAACTTATACTACCTAGTTATCACTAGACGTAATCTCGGAGAGAGGGGACGGCGAGACGTAAACGTAAGCTCAGGGAGTGGGGATGAAAGGATGTAAGCTCGGGGACGACTAGACGTATGCTCGGAGAATGGGGACGGCGAGACGTAAGTTCGGGGATGCTGGGCGACAGATGTAAGCGCGGGGATTCTGGGAAGAATTAATTCCGATTCCATTATTTTTTCAGGTTCCGGGTGTACAGTACCCAATATAGAGAATGGGATAGTCGCAGCCAGCAGGAACAACGCGTGGGTGCTGTATTTCTGTTTGCCGGACTTCAAACTGGTGGGCTCCCCCGCGATCTACTGCGACGGCAGGAGGTGGAACGCATCGGCTCCCACCTGCGTCGGTGAGTACTCATGGCAACAGAAATGCAATTGAACCAGCCGATATGACGCGACGTATACCTAAGCGACAAGTTTTTTTTTTCTTGTATTCCGCTGGTGGAAATGCTTTTTACTCATACCTTCCGAGTGCTATGCACTCATTTAAGATGAGTCCACACCTATCGAATCCCGTATGTGGGAATTCCGGTTGCCCAGCCTACCCACTAAAATCACCAGCGGTCCCTATGTACTATCGCTATTAATTGTGCGATACCCTTCGGACTGACATAGTTCTCCGAGTTGCGAAACTGAAGTGGAAATGGGCGGGGCACATAGTCCGAAGTACTTATAGTCGATGGGGTCCGAAGGTGCTGGAGTGGCGACCCCGCACCGGGAAGCGCAGTGTTGGCAGACCCCCCACCAGGTGGACAGACGACATCAAGCGAGTCGCAGGGAGCCGCTGGATTCAGGCGGCGCAAGACCGAGACCTGTGAAGGTCCATGCAAGAGACTTATGTCCAGCAGTGGACGTCCATTAGTTGATAAAGAAGAAGAAGACCCTTCGGACTCTTTGATTTTAAAACTGTGTTTATATACCCCTAAAGTTGCACGCCAGTAATAAGCTAGGCGACAGACTCAGTCACTGCCTAAGCGACAAGTTAGACGGTGCACCGTTCATCGGTCATTTTTGCGATGACCAGTGAACGAAAAAAAATATCGAAAAATTAACCGTCTAATTTGGCTAATGCCATGCAGTGAGAGCATGGTCAATATTTTCTCACAAAATTCGACTTTTCCTGTTTCCAGATTCCACAATCCAGAACTCATTAAGCTGTGACTTCGAGATCAACCTGTGCGGGTGGACGCAGGACGAGCTCCACGACTTTGACTGGAAGCGGTTGAACAACAAAACACCCAGCTCGTTCCTGAACACTGGACCCTCGTACGACCATACGTACGGACCCCATGGCTCTGGTAAGCTGTTATGCCTAGCACCATTAGCTTTGCTCGGCGAATGCAATTGCATTCAATTGCGAACGATAAAGTTTGTTTTTATATTTTAACAAGATAGTCCTTAACTGCAGTCTCACCTGATGGTAATGGCAGCGCATTAGTGGTGCCTCTGGTGCTACAAGTGCTCATAAGCGGCAGTCACTTTATATCACGTGACCCGCCAGCTCGTTTGCCCGCTATTCATATATAAACAAAAGTTATCTTACTTCCAGGTTACTACATGTACGTTGAGAGTACGTCGCGATTACCAAACGATACAGCTCGGTTCATATCACCAGTGTACGAGCGGAGTCTGGCTGACAATGGCTGTTTCTCTTTCTTCTACCACATGTATGGCAGGTGAGAGTTATATACTCAATGAGGATTTTGGTCTTCGACACTATAAGCTGCAACTTAAAGCCTCAATAGCCCACCGGTTAAAGGTGCAGACTGAAAACTGAAAGGTTCTAACCCCACCCGTTACACTATTGTCGTACCCACTCCTAACACAAGCTTTCCGCTTATTTGGAGGAGATAGGAGACTATTAGTCAACTTCAGCTTGGCAAATATTCTTTAAAGAAGACTCAGGAATGTCCGTGACCACTGCACTGGCACTGACGTGGCCACTGCGGGCCGCGCTAATGGGAGTCCTTGATGGATGGCACATTCTTCTCTGAGCGGGACTCCTGGAAACTCCTCTAAAAACGCGTCAGACAATCTTGGAGCATTATTTATAAGCGTTGACACTGACCATCGAAGTGGGTAAAGAGCCTTCAAGCCCGATTTCTCCTTCAAGAATTCTGGTACCTCAGGAAGATTTCCTCCCATAGAGTCTAAATATCAATAGCGAATCCAATTAGTTGACTCTTTTTATACCACACTTATCTCTTTTATAATAGGGAAGTGTTTTGAGGAGTTATTGGATTTAATAATAATATACATCTTAATACCTATAAGCTTAGAAGCTTCCCTTCCCTTTTTCAAAGGACATGCGGCGGTCTCCGAGTATACCAAAAGCCGGACAATCTACCTCTCGAAACGCTAGTCCAATCCAGCGATGAAATGAAAAAAGAGTACATACTTTTTGAGAAGTGGGGGAACCTGGGCGACTTCTGGTACAGCTCTGTTTCAATGCTGAGGCAGTTTGATGACAACTTTCAGGTAAGATTGGAAACGCTTTACCAGTCCACCCTTCGATCACAGAAAAATAAGTAGATATCGCATGTTAGTCCGATTTGTGTAACCACTAAATATGAGTGCAAGATCATTTCGCTAGCTAGTCTGTCATCGAACATGGAAGTGAAGCAGTTATTTCAGTATCAGGGAACAATGATGCATTTGAATAATAGTTGAAGTATGAAGTGCTGAATCCCCTTATTTTTCTGTGATCGAAGAGTCCACCAGTCAAAACCAGTCATAAACCAAAACAAGTGTAAATAGAATTTTAAAACAACCCCGGACATGTGAAATTAAAAAAATATGTAATTGGCCATTTTGTGGTGGCGGCCATCTTGGATTTGTTGCTGAATTTCTTGCCAGCTCTTCTCAGCAGAATCTGCATTCCGAACCGGTGGTAGATTTATGACGTGTCATAAGAGCTACAAGTTGGCCTACATGAAATAAATAAATTTTGAATTTGAATTTGAATTTGATATCCATGATTTGATTATTCCTCATAGATCATCATAGAAGGTATTCGAGGGTCCAGCTTCACCAGTGACATAGCGATAGATGACGTCGCCATTCTCCAGGGTGAAAACTGCACTGCGGCCCTTAACGCCGCCACCACCCCGCCCTCCAACCCCTTTATGCGTAAGTATCACACCTCTCTTTCTAAAGTTAGTGGAATCTATATCTGCTATCCTTCTCTGGAGGTCCGGTCTTTTCGAAGCTATGTGCCTTTTAAGCAATTAAATACCATTTGCTTTAACTGCGAGGGAAAAAGAAACACTACTTTTTCTAACAGGAAACTTAGAATCTCTATATTTTTAAGGTATTAAAAAAAGAAAAATGACATTGTATTGTATGTTAGCTCGGCGCTTCTATTGCTATTGCTGGAGTTTTTGGCAAAATACCTGAGTGGAGGTGTCGGGATAATGTACCTCAGTGTATTGTGATGTGTGGCACAATTTCTTAAATAAATGCTTTTTCTTTCTTTCTTTCTATTACAATATTAAAAATCTTTATTTTAAGTATTTAAAAAAAGGTGTCAAATGTTAAAAGAACAACCGCCTTGTTATTGTGTACTAGCGGACCCGACAGACGTTGTCCTGTCTTAACTATGAATATTGAAACTCTTTGACGAAATTGGCAGCACGCATTCTGTCAATGTTATGTCAAACGCCATAAGGTTACATCAAAAAAGTTTGAATTGTAAAAGCGGTTACATTAGAAATAATTTAATATGGTGGTTAAGTTTTCTTAAATTTTCTAATTTTTCGCGCAAATTTCTTAATTTTTTCTTTTATAAGAACCTTCTCCTGACAATAACAAACACAACAAAAAAAGAATTAGCGAAATCGGTCCAGCCGTTCACGCGTGATGCGATGACCAAGGAAATAGGGATTCATTTTTATATACAGGGTGTCCCACGGCTATGCCACATGGAGGGGAAGTACCTTAAATATTGTAGATGCAACATTTTACTGAAAGAAGACTTCATTTTAATTTAAAAAACAATTTAAACTGCATTCATAGATTTTTAAATAATTGCCTGGTTGAACCGGGACTCGAACCCGCTATACGAGAAAAAAAATTAACCTGTATCTTTATCATACCGATCGGAAGGCTTCGTCATAAGGATTATTTTTTGTTAAATAACATAGCATGAGAAATAAAAGGAAGACCATGAATTTTAGCCTTTGATGTAAAATTTTGTTCAGAAAAATGAAAAGCTGACATTGGCGTATCGACATACAACTGACATTCAATCCCGCTGCAACAGAGCTACGAATTGCAGCGGGATTGAAGGACAAACCAATTAATCAACAAACAAACACACTTTCGCATTTATAGGTAATATAAGTAAGGATAGTAAGGATTGGGAAATGATGCGTACTTCTCAAGTGGGTACTCATTAGTAATAGTTCACGTCAGTTGTATGTCGATACGCCAATGTCAGCTTTTCATTTTTCTGAACAAAATTTTACATCAAAGGCTAAAATTCATGGTCTTCCTTTTATTTCTCATGCTATGTTATTTAACAAAAAATAATCCTTATGATGAAGCCTTCCGATCGGTATGATAAAGATACAGGTTAATTTTTTTTTCTCGTATAGCGGGTTCGAGTTCCGGTTCAACCAGGCAATTATTTAAAAATCTATGAATGCAGTTTAAATTGTTTTTTAAATTAAAATGAAGTCTTCTTTCAGTAAAATGTTCCATCTACAATATTTAAGGTACTTCCCCTCCATGTGGCATAGCCGTGGGACACCCTGTATATAGACTAGCGGACCCGACAGACGTTGTCCTGTCTTAAGTTTTTTTACATCCTCTTTGACGAAATTGGCAGCACGCATTCTGACAATGTTATGTCAAACGCCATAAGGTTACATCAAAAAAGTTTGAATTGTAAAAGCGGTTACATTAGAAATAATTTAATATGGTGGTTAATATTTCTTAAATTTTCTAATTTTCCGCGCAATTTTCTTAATTTTTTCTTTCATAAGAACCTTCTCCTAACAATAACAAACACAATAAAAAAAGAATTAGCGAAATCGGTCCAGCCGTTCACGCGTGATGCGATGACCAAGGAAATAGGGATTCATTTTTATATATATAGATTATGTGTTGTGTTATTGGTACTAACCACATCATTCTATCTTTGCAGCGGACTCGTGCGTGGACCGCTGTCGCACGATGGACACGACGGACACCGCGGCGCCGGGCTGCGGCTGCACGGGCGCGTGTCTGGTGCACGGGAACTGCTGCCCGGACTTCTTCGACGTCTGCATCTTCATCGCTGGTGACTAGCACTTGTATAGCTTGCTGCGTGTTATGCGTGGACCGCTGTCGCACGATGGACACGACGGACACCGCGGCGCCGGGCTGCGGCTGCACGGGCGCGTGTCTGGTGCACGGGAACTGCTGCCCGGACTTCTTCGACGTCTGCATCTTCATCGCTGGTGACTAGCACTTGTATAGCTTGCTGCGTGTTATGCGTGGACCGCTGTCGCACGATGGACACGACGGACACCGCGGCGCCGGGCTGCGGCTGCACGGGCGCGTGTCTGGTGCACGGGAACTGCTGCCCGGACTTCTTCGACGTCTGCATCTTCATCGCTGGTGACTAGCACTTGTATAGCTTGCTGCGTGTTATGCGTGGACCGCTGTCGCACGATGGACACGACGGACACCGCGGCGCCGGGCTGCGGCTGCACGGGCGCGTGTCTGGTGCACGGGAACTGCTGCCCGGACTTCTTCGACGTCTGCATCTTCATCGCTGGTGACTAGCACTTGTATAGCTTGCTGCGTGTTATGCGTGGACCGCTGTCGCACGATGGACACGACGGACACCGCGGCGCCGGGCTGCGGCTGCACGGGCGCGTGTCTGGTGCACGGGAACTGCTGCCCGGACTTCTTCGACGTCTGCATCTTCATCGCTGGTGACTAGCACTTGTATAGCTTGCTGCGTGTTATGCGTGGACTGTCGTACGATGCACTAAATGCACGGTCGCGTAACTACGGCGCCAGAACACTGAATGCCAATATTGCGCTTTCTGGTACGAGGTTGCTTTTCACTTTGATTATGATTTCACAATTATCTATATGTTTATTGCTTTCAGATACCACAGTTCCCGACGACATGCTACCGGCGAATAGTTCCGAGGATGACGCCGCGCCTGTCACTCAGAAACTAGTCGCCACTACCCCTGAAACTACTTCTACCTCAACCACCACAACAACAACGACAACGACGACGACAACAACAACACCACGACCGACAACAACTTCTACGACAACTACGACAACGCAACGTCCAACAACAAAACCGACTACCACTACAACTACGCAACGCCCAACATCTACTTCCACAACAACGCAACGATCGACAATAACCGCGCGAAGTACATTAAAAACGACACCCTCAACTACCACAATAAGTACGAGGAAAGTTACAATCTCACCAACAACAGAAACTTCTACTACGTCCACAACATTGCAAGGTCCAACAACATCAGTTAGAAAAGTCACAGCAAAACCAACAACTGATATGCCTTATGGAATTTCCAGGACTATAGAAAATCACAATTATTACCATGAACTTATTGAGAAAAAGCGAAAAGAAAACAAGGTCGAAACTAGGAAACTTGAATATACACACGCAAAAGGTAAATTCAAATTAATTTAATTTATCTAACCTTGTAGAAAACTTTTGAAACTTGGTGAACGGTGGTTGGTTGACATATTTTTACATTGAAGGCAGCTTTAAAGTTTGGACACGTTCCACTGAGCTGATAATAATAAGATAAGGAATAATAACTAAAAAAGTAATAGAATAACAATGACCATATCTGAGATAGGTTTATACTTCACCCGTGTAAAGATAAAAGACAGATAGATAACAATATGTACGTTAAATATAACTTGCTTTATCGGTGAAGGAAAACGTCGTGGGGATACCTACATTAAAGGTTCTCCAAAATGTCCTGAAAAGTGTGTGAAATCTGCCAATCCGCACTTGGCCTAATCCCTTCTCATTTTGAGAGAATCAGTAGCGGACTAGCGATGAGTTGAAATGATGAGATAAAAAAAATGTCTACTTATTTATTTAGGCAGTAGCCTTGTCAGCCCTAACACGCATGTTTTGTTTTTTTTTTAATTTTTTTATCTAAAAAACATTTATCTTAAGGACATAGATTAATGCAGAGATCTATAGAGTGTGATTAATGCTGAGAAGTGTACTCTGGCTCGGCTCGGACTTGGGTTAGAGTTGAAAAGAGCCACGGAAATATGCTCTGACAAAAATCTGTCTCGTTTTGGCTCTGTCTTGGGTCTGGGCGGAGTGGGGTTGCAGTCTGTAAATCTCACTTAGTATTACTCAAACTTTGTACCTACTTTTAATTTTTGTGTGAGCTGAATAAATGTTTATTTATTTATTTTACAGTTGCTGAACAAAAGAGCTCAAACGGCTGGAAGATAGCTCTATCAGTGTTGGGAGTGGTGTTGTGTGTTGTTGCCGTGCTAGCGCTGAAGCTGGGTAGAAGCGCGCGCGCTCGCGTCGCTCTGGCGGGGCTGCGCGGTCGCGTGAGCAACGACCCCGAGGTTCGCTACCTCTCCACCGACAATGACGACTTCTGAACATACTGTTGTAACTGTTAATAGCTTTACCAGCGTTGGGAGTGTTGACGTGGTCCCAGCGCTGAGACTAAGGCTGAAATCTATAGACCGTACTCTCACTCTAACTCAAGACAGAGATAAAATAAAAATTCTTTTCAAAAAACCGACTTCAAACGCCACTACAAAGTATAAAAATAATTTTATTTTGTACACGTTTGTTGAAGTCGGGCGGCTTAAATAGAAACGATGAAACCGATACGCGATGCTCACCCGATTTCAATAAGCGTGTCTCTTATATGTCACCATAAGGTAAGCGTCGCGCATCGATTTCATCGTTTCTAGTTAAGCCCGCCCGACTTCAACAAACGTGTACAAAATAAAATTATTTTTATACTTTGTAGTGGCGTTTGAAGTCGGTTTTTTGAAAAGAATTTTTATTTTAAGCTTTTTAGTGTAGCTTGTTCCTGCTTTCTTTCTCCCCTCCCTCCAACACTACGGTACTAAAGTAGTCTATACTTGGTACCTACAGTACTTATTAACAACACACAATTTCTAAAGAGCTAGGACCAGGAGGTCCATGAGTAGTCCATGCTTGGTACCAAAAATATCAATTCGAAAGCGACCGTTCGTAATCCCTCCAACCCTGCAGCATCAGGATTGAGGAGCTAGAACCTTGAATTTTATATGTAGTATATGCTTGGTACCAACAATATCAAGTCGTAAGCGACAGTTCCTAAATCCTAACAGATTAGGTAGGCAGTACCCCTGCAGCATCAGTATTGAAGAGCTAGGACCTTGAGCTCCACGATGTAGCCTATGCTTAATACTAACAATATCAATTCGCAAGCGAAAGTCCCTAAATCCTCACAGTTAAGGTAGGCAGTACCCTGCAGCATCAGGAGTGAAGAGCTAGGACCTTGAGCTCCACGATGTAGACTATGCTTAATACCAATAATATCAATTCACAAGTGAAAGTTCCTAAAACCTCATAGTTTAGGTGGGCAGTACCCTGCAGCATCAGGATTGAGGAGTAGGACCTGAAGCTCTAAGATCTAGTATATGCTTAGGCCAAGCATACCGATTCGTAAATGACAGTTCCTAAAATCCCATAATTTAGGGGGAAAGTACCTCTGCAGCATCAGGCTTGAAGAGTTGAAGGTAAAAATTTTTATGGGACCATTTCGCGAGCTTCTTCTGTCGATTAAAAAAAAATCGCGTGAATCGGTCCAGAAACCCCGGAGTAATCGGTGGGCATACATAGAAAAAAAAAAAAAAAAAAAAAAAAAAAGATACCGGCCGAATTGATAACCTCCTCCTTTTTGGAAGTCGGTTAATAAAAGGAGATAGATTTATGTCCGAGCATATTTGTGTCCCGTTTTAACTCGTATCTTGAAACCGAGCTAAATCAGAACACGCTCTGTAGATCTCAGCATTAATGACTTCTAAATAAACTGTCACAAGTAACTAGCTTAACTGTTAATAATTCTATCAGTGTTGGGAGTGTTGTTATGCACAGTGCACTATGGCTGAATGATTTCTGAATTAACTGTTATAACTATTATAACTCTATCAATGTTGGAAGAGGTATCGTGGTTTCAGTACAGAGGATGAATGCCTTCTGAACACACTGTAATAACTGTTTTAGCTCAATCAAAATCAAAATCAAAATTTATTTATTTCATGTAGGCCAACTTGTAGCTCTTATGAAACGTCAAAAATCTACCACCGGTTCGGAATGCAGATTCTGCTGAGAAGAGCCGGCAAGAAACTCAGCAGTTGCTCTTTTCAAAAAAAATTTTTTTTTTTACAATTGTTAAAAAGAACTAGGCTATGCACACAATGTTTCCACACAGAAGTTTCAAAAATGTACGCCTACCGCAACCAAAGACATGTTAACATGGGTAGACACAAAGCAGACCCATTCCCGTTGGCGGCACCCGTTCACGAGCATGACGCATGATCCAGCCATTGCCTCGCTCAACCATATTTGAGGGAACGTAACAACCCGCACCACACGACACCACCACAGAAATGTTTAAGTGAGCATGACATACTTAGGCTACCCATGTTAAGGCATCGAATTAAATATTAATATTAAGATACTCATTTTAAGACATAACTGAGACACAAATAAAGTGGAAACACTGTAGAACAGAATACAATAGAATCATGTTACACAGGATAGTTATTACTGTCTCATGAATGGAGCGAATTATATTCACGCTTTTTTTTATCATTATATAGTCTTCAATTATTGTATAATATGTTTTTTCCATGAGAGCAGATTTAATAGATTTCTTAAACTTGTGTAGATGCAAGTCTAAGATCGACTGTGGAATTCCATTGTAGACTGTCACGCCCATTCTCACAAATATAAATTACAATGTAATAACTTATCACACTATCTATTGGGTAGCTGGATGCCAAGCCGATTGATTCCATGCAACTTTATCATTGAGAAAATCACTAACTTTGTAATAACCACGACTTAACAAATGTTTCTTTACGCATTGTTTAAATCTGGGCAATGGAAAATCCAGTAATTCCTTCGGGACCATATTATATAAGCGTACACTCAACCCCACAAAGGATTTCTGAACTTTGCGCAGGCGACACCACGGCGTTTCTAGTTTATGACGGTTTCTAAGAAGTCGACTGTGTGTATCTCCTCTTTGTTTATGAAGATGAATGTTTTGTCTCACAAGGACAATATTATTATAAATATACTGTGAAGCTACCGTAAGTATACCAATCTCTTTAAATTTTTCACGTAGAGATTGGCGCGATCCGAGATTGTAAATTGAACGGATGGCTCTTTTTTGCAATATAAAAATAGTTTCAATATTAGCTGCTCCGCCCCACAACAAGATTCCATAAGACATCACACTATGGAAGTAGGCGAAGTACACAAGTCTAGCAGTTTCCTCATCGGTAAACTGCCTAATTTTCCTAACAGCATAGGCAGCTGAACTTAGTTTGCCTGCTAGTGTCTCTATGTGAGCGTCCCACTGAAGCTTGTCATCCAAGGTCACCCCCAGAAAAACTGTGGAGTTCTCAATCTTAAGTCCTTCTCCGTTTATTTTTATTGTTTTATCAATTTTTCTTACATTTGGTAAAGCAAATTCTAAACATTTAGTTTTTTTTGCGTTTAAAAGCAAGTTATTAGCAGTAAACCAGAGCGATATTTGTGATAACGTACTGTTTATATCGTCAAAATTTACTTTCTTCCTGTCAGTTTTAAATATAAGAGAAGTATTATCTGCAAACAGCACAATATCACAAGCATCGCGAACATGATATGGTAGATCATTAATATAGACCAAAAACAAAAAAGGACCCAAGATCGAGCCCTGTGGAACACCTAATAGAGCAGATGAACCCCGCGATTTCACGTCACCTACGCATACACTTTGAGTACGATCACTAAGGTAAGAGGCAATGAGATCAAGTGCAACGTTTTTGATGCCATAGTGGCTAAGTTTCAGTAAGAGAGTTTGGTGCTCAACGCAATCGAATGCCTTGGATAGGTCGCAAAAGATCCCAATAGCATTTTGCGAATGATTCCAAGCGTCGTAAATATGATTTAGAAGTTTAGCACCTGCATCAGTTGTGCTACGACCTTTTGTGAAGCCGTATTGTTCGGGATGTAGTAAATTATTTTCATTAAAATGTTTCATCAATTGATTGAGTATAATTTTTTCAAATATCTTACTAAGAGTCGGCAAGATTGAAACAGGTCTGTAATTATTAAGGTCGGTTTTATTGCCTGACTTAAATAGAGGTATTAGCTTACCATGTTTCATCAAATTAGGAAAGATACCCGAGGCAACACATTCATTAAAAATTACGGCTAAGTAAGGAGCAATGTCGTTGATTATGTTAGATATAATCTTCACAGACATACCCCACAGATCACCAGTTTTTTTCATTTTTAACATCTTAAAATTTTTAACTACCTCAGATGCAGTGATTGGTTCGAATTCAAACAAAACATTGCACTCTTTAACGTTGCCCCTCAATAAATCCTGAGCTACAGTAGGTGAAGAGTTTAAGGAATTAGTTAGCAGAATAGGAATGTTCTGGAAATAGTTTTCGAAAGTACTTGCAACTTCCTCATCAGACGTTATTTTATCATTATTGACAATAATTTCAAAGTTAGTATCACGTGATTTAGTTTTGCCAGTTTCTTCGTTTACTATATTCCACGTGGTTTTTATTTTATTATCAGATTTCATGATTCTTTCTTTAATGTGTAGTGCCTTTGCATGAATGCATACCTTTTTAAATATTTTAGAGTATGTTTTCACGCTTTCAGCAAAACTTGGGGACCGATTATATTTTTTCTCTTCATACAACTCATACATCCTATCTCTGCTTTTGTAAATACCTACAGTAGCCCACTCACTGAATTTTAATTTCGCATTTACATGTATTTGCTTCACATTAAAAATTTTATTAAATTCAGTGTCTATTGTTTTGAAAAGACCAGTATAAAGATTGTCTGGGTTACCAACTTCATATTTAAGAGTAGGAAGTCTGGAAGATATTTGACATTTAAATCGGGTCAATTTATTTTCCGTTACTGGCCTACATTTTATAATTCTTTTGTCTTTGTTTATATTGCTTGAGATTGTTATTCGTTGCCCGCAGTGGTCCGACCTTAATTTATTAATTATAGATTTATCAATGACAATAATATCTCTGCTGCAAAAAATATTATCCAAGCAAGTGGCTGAAATTTCTGTGATTCTAGTTGGTTCACAGAACGCGTTATTTAAGTTAAAACATTTAAATAAGTTTAGCAGCCTAACAGTGATGGAGTTCTCCAGGAGAATATTTACATTGAAATCACCACAGACTATAATCTTTTTTGTGGGTACACACAATCGCTTCAACACATCCTCCATTATATCCTCAAATTGATTATAATCACCTGAGGGGGGCCGGTATAGACAGACTATAATAAAACGCTCCAGCTCCACACAAGAAATTTCAATAGTGCGTTCAACAGAGAGTATTGTGTGTATTATACTGTTAATAGCTTTACCAGTGTTGGGAGTGCTGACGTGGTCTTAGCGCCGAGACTAAATGACTTTTAAATGAACGGTCACTATAGTAACTAACTTAACTGTTAATAATTCTATTAGTATTGAGAGTGTTGTTAAACAGTGCAAACACTAAAGCTGAATGATTTCTGCAAAACTGTAATAACTATTGATAGCTTTATCAGTGTTTAGAGTAGTATTGTTTATAATCGGGGTTTAGCGCTAAGACTAAATGACTTCCGAATAAACTGTTGTAACTGTTTATAATTCTATCAGTAATGGAAGTGTTGTTGTGTATCCTCATGGTGCAAGCGCTAAGGCTCAATGATTTCTGAATAAACTGTTTTAACTATTTGAAGCTTTATCAAGAAGTATACTCCCAGTACTGTCGTAGCATGAGTATAATGTGATTCCATCAGCCTAGCATATGGTATTGTATATCGGTCCGAGGACTAAGGCTGAATGAGTTCTGAATAAACTGTTGTAACTGGTAGTAGCTTTATTAGTTTTGAGAGTGTTGTCGCGCAACAACAGAAACTTCTGAATAAACTGTTATGATATCAGCTCTATCAGTGTATAAAGCTGTACTGTGTGTTGGCAGGGTACAATTGCGATGAGTTTGAATGACTTCTGAATAAACTTTTATAAGTAATAATAATAGAATCTCAGTGTTGGGAGTGTTGTTGTGTGTCGTTTACGGTCGTGCAAATGAGACTGAATGACTTCTGAATAAACTGTTATAACTATTAGTAATACGTGTTTTTATTTAGCTGTTATCATTGCCACATTGCCACGTGAAAATACAATATATCTTTACGCCACAACGCCTTTCTGCATTTCCATACTGTTAAATTTTGATATAGAGAGGGTTTTCTAAGTTCTAATTTAAAAATGTATGCTAAATCCTTCTAGATTTGCTGTGACTCGAAACGTGGATTCTAAGTAGCGGTGGCAATGGTCCAATCAACCTGCTTGCAAAATGCCTTTCCTCCAAAGATATGCTTAACTGCGCAGTATGCACAGATGTCTATGTTAACCAAGATTTTTTAAAGGCAAAGTAATTACGTAAAATGATGGTAGCGAGGTTGCTTTTAAAAGAATTTTATTCAAGATGAACTTGACTAATTCTCTTCTCTCCCCTCCAAATAAGCAGAAAGCTAGTGTTAAGAGTGGGTAAGACAATAGTGCAACGGGTGGGGATTGAACCTGCGACCTTTCAGTTTTTAGTCTGCCTTTAACCGTTGGGCTATTGAGGCTATAATGATGTATAGTTTGTATAGTAGGTATGTAGATGTATAGTTTTATATTTTTTATTTGGAACTGTCGATACCGCCATTTAATTGCGATAAGACCACGTCCACGAGGGAAGAACAAATGACTTTTCATAACTCCAAAATTTCAAAGATCCACCTGGAATCGAACCCCAGGTTCAAACTAAAAGTTATTTATTTAATGCAGGCTAACTCGAGGCTTTCATGACAAGTCAAGGCTCTACCATCGGATCGGAAAGCAGATTCTGCTGAGAAGAGACGATAAAAAATCTATCTAAATTGGGATAAAATCATTGTACCTACTGCATTGGTAGCATGGGCGGGAGAAATTTTATCCCCGGGAAAAGGATAAAACGTTTATCCCCTCGCTTAGCTTTATTCACCCGTCGAGCATGGGAACAGCGGTGGAAATAACACTCAGTGGATATACTTATAGAATATAAATCGCCTTCTCCTCTGTCGCCATGCTTTAGCGTTAGGAAAAAGATAATTTTACCCCCTGTCAGTGGATAAAATCGGGGGATAAAACTTTTATCTCCTGCCCATGCTGCCAGTGCAGGTTAGCAACTAGAAATAACATAATAATTAGCATACTTGTTTAGTAATTCTAAGTAGGTACATATGTGGCCGGTTCGCGGATACTTATTATCACCTAGCATTCTCTGATAACCTCAGCGAAACTTTCCGCTTGATGCGAATCTCGTGTGTTGCACCTGGAGATGAGAAACTCTAGATGTGATAAGGCCGTTTTTCGATTTTCTCCATTTCGACATTAAATTCGTTTAATCGATGTGTGACATAATGCATAATGCAATGGATCTAAGTTTATGTGTGACTAGCTTTTGCTCGCGGCTTTGCTCACGTTAAGTTCGATTTTTCAAACCCCTATTTACCCCCTTAGGGGTTTTACCCCCTTAGGGGTTTTACCCCCTTAGGGGTAGAATTTTCAAAAATCCTTCCTTAGTGTGCGCCTATGTCATAAAAGGAACCAAGTGTAAAATTTTAAGTTTCTAACTTCAATAGTTTAGGCTGTGCGTTGATATCTCAGTCAGTCAGTCAGGACTTTGAATTTTATATATATAGATAATTGAACGAGCGAAGCGAGTTCTCTGAGTCAACTAGGGCGCTTGCCTACTGGACAGAGAAGTGTGTCCGTAAAAATGTCTGTCAGAGCCCTATAACTTCTGAATTACTGAACGTAATTACTTCAAATTTCAATATAATATGTAAACTGATGGCTTTCAGCCGAACATTGTATAAAAAATTATAAAAAGCTTTATTTCAGGGGGGCTCTCATAGAAGCGTGTTTAAAGTAAAATTTTGTTTGTTGCGTTACATAGACTTGCGATATATCTTTTTAAAGACGACTTTGATCAGAGTACAAAAATATATTTTTTTTAATATTTCCCTTAAAGATGACGAAATAGGGGGCTTTCAAAGTGGAGATTTTGATTTGAGCCATATGTCAAGAATGACAAGATATTAGAATTTGAAACTTAGTGGTAAATTCAGTTATATCCTGTACTTGAACAACAAATACTAAAATTAGATAAATATTATAAAGAAACGAAATTATTTAACTTTTAAGTGGAGATTTAATTTGAGCCATATGTCAAAAAGTATTGCATATTAGAACCTGAAACTTTGTTGAAAATTCAGTTATATCCTGTACTTGAACAACAAATACTAAAATTAGATAAATACTATAAAGGAACGAAATTATTTAATTTTTAATGCTAATAGATTCTATAGCTTCACAAAAATGCTAATAGATGGCGCTGTCTGTACTATCATAAAAACAGTCAACTTTATACACTGAAATATTATTTCACCATCAAGAAGGCCTAAATACATAATTATGGTTATACATGTATGTATGTGTGATACAGCACACTACTGAAACATAATTACGTCATCATCATCAGGATTGAAGTGTTTTGACTTAGAGTTCAATCGTGTAGGTAGTCGTTGCTAGGTAAATATCTCCATTTTCAATATAATATCACCAGCAAATCCATAACATACGCGGGCAGTAACTTTGCAGAATCAGGATTAAAGAGTTGTTCTCTCGCAAAGTTTATCCATCAAGTAAAAAAATTACCAGGCGAATCGGTCAACCAATCTCGGAGAAATCGGCGTTGGTAGGTACAAATGAAAAATATAATGACATGACTGTACATTTATTTATGTTTAGGTATATAAAATCTTCCGATAGTACATAAATTACGTTATTATTTTGATCGTCATGTATCGATTATTAAATGAATGTGTCGATAGATGACGCTGTGCACAGATTGTTTATTTTGAAATGGCGCTTTGTAAAATGTGCCAAGAAATTATAAGTATAACTCAATTTTGATCGTCATGTATCGATTAATAAATGTTTGTGTCGATAGATGACGCTGTGCACAGATTGTTTATTTTAAAATGGCGCTTTGTAAAATGTGCCAAGAAATTATAAGTATGACTCAATTTTAACCGTCATTTATCGATTATTATTATTTTATTATTATTATTTATTATTACTTTATTATTACAATACTAGTCATTTACTATCAACAGGTCAACACACACAACAAAAGTAAGGCCAGTCAGTAGAGTTAGGGTCAGCTTACACCGAGACGCGACGCGACGCGACGATGCTCGTACTTTTGTCGATAGCGATATCAATATAAAACCTCTTCTACACAATAAGGTAGGGTAGGAATCGGTCTAAACTGACCCTTAGTCTAAGTTTTAATCCGATTGGTTTATCGAATTTGATGGCATTAGCGTCAAATTATGAGTTACTAGAAGCCCGCGCCGACTTCGTCCGGGTTGAAAATTAAATATTTGTTCTTGTGAGCTTCTTATAGGAGACGATTGTCAATAAGATCACCACAGGAAACACACGAATATCCCGCACCGATACCCGCCACCGTGCCCCACCGCGCCAACCGGCACCATTTTATTATTTTATTTACTAGCTGATACCCGCGACTTCGTCCGCGTGGATTAAGGTTTTTTATTCCCGCGGGAACACTCTTATTTCCCGAGATAAAAAGTAGCCTATGTCCTATTCCAGACCATAATCTATCTCTGTGCCAAATTTAAGCCAAATCGGTTCAGTCGTTGCGACGTGACTGAGTTACAAACATACAAATTTTCACGTTTATAATATTATTATTAACAACTTATTGGTGTGCAGCAATTATTTATGCTTTTCCCACGGAAAAAATTTAAGAGATCGGGATTAAAATTAGTAGTAGTAGTAGCAGCTTCTGTCCGCGACTTTGTCTGCGCGGACTTCAGAATTGGGTCTAAAGCTTCGTTCGTTAACAATTTTTAATCTTACCACGGGAACTATTTGAGATCGGTATAGAAAGCACATGTCCTTTTCCATAGCATAGGTAACATGCATGCCAAATTTCAAAACTGTCTGCCCGCGGCTTAGCTCTTAAACAATTTTCAATTTTCCCTCGGGAACTACTTAAGGAATCGGGATAAAAGGTAGCCTATGTTCTTTTCCATGTCAAAGGCTACATGCATACCAAATTTCAAAGCTGTCTGCCTGCGGCTTAGCTCGTAAATAATTTTCAATTTTCCCTCGGGAACTTCTTAAGGAATCGGGATAAAACGTAGCCTATGTTCTTTTCCAAGTCAAAGGCTACATGCATACCAAATTTCAAAGCTGTCTGCCTGCGGCTTAGCTCGTATGCCTGCGGCTTAGCTCGTAAATAATTTTCAATTTTCCCTCGGGAACTTCTTAAGGAATCGGGATAAAACCTAGCCTATGTTCTTTTCCATGTCAAAGCCTACATGCACACCAAATTTCAAAGCTGTCTGCCTGCGGCTTAGCTCGTAAATAATTTTCAATTTTCCCTCGGGAACTTCTTAAGGAATCGGGATAAAACGTAGCCTATGTTCTTTTCCATGTCAAAGGCTACATGCATACCAAATTTCAAAGCAGTCTGCCTGCGGCTTAGCACGTAAACAATTTTCAATTTTCCCTCGGGAACTACTTAAGGAATCGGGATAAAAGGTAGCCCATGTTCTTTTCCATGTCAAAGGCTACATGCATGCCAAATTTCATCCAAATCCGTTCAGCCGTTTTTGCGCGATTGAGTAACAAACATCCAAACATCCAAACATCCACACTTTCACATTTATAATATTAGTAGGATTATTAACAACTTAGTGGTGTGCAGCAATTATTTATGCTTTTCCCACGGAAAAAATTTGAGAGATCGGGATTAAAATTAGTAGTAGTAGTAGCTTCTGTCCGCGACTTTGTCTGCGCGGACTTCAGAATTGGGTCTAAAGCTTCGATCGTTAACAATTTTTATACTTACCACGGGAACTATTTGAAATCGGTACAGAAAGCACATGTCCTTTTCATAGCATAGGTGACATGCATACAAAATTTCAAAACTGTCTGCCCGCGGCTTAGCTCTTAAACAATTTTCAATTTTCCCTCGGAAACCACTTAAGGAATCGGGATAAAAGGTAGCCTATGTTCTTTTCCATGTCAAAGGCTACATGCATACCAAGTTTCAAAGCTGTCTGCCTGCGGCTTAGCTCGTAAATAATTTTCAATTTTCCCTCGGGAACTTCTAAAGGAATCGGGATAAAACGTAGCCTATGTTCTTTTCCATGTCAAAGGCTACATGTATACCAAATTTCAAAGCAGTCTGCCTGCGGCTTAGCACGTAAACAATTTTCAATTTTCCCGCGGGAACTACTTCAGGAATCGGGATAAAAGGTAGCCTATGTTCTTTTCCATGTCAAAGGCTACATGCATGCCAAATTTCATCCAAATCCGTTCAGCCGTTTTTGCGTGATTGAGTAACAAACATCCAAACATCCAAACATCCACACTTTCACATTTATAATATTAGTAGAATTATTAACAACTTATTGGTGTGCAGCAATTATTTATGCTTTTCCCACGGAAAAAATTTGAGAGATCGGGATTAAAATTAGTAGTAGTAGTAGCTTCTGTCCGCGACTTTGTCTGCGCGGACTTCAGAACTGGGTCTAAAGCTTCGTTCGTTAACAATTTTTAATCTTACCACGGGAACTATTTGAAATCGGTACAGAAAGCACATGTCCTTTTCCATAGCATAGGTGACATGCATACAAAATTTCAAAACTGTCTGCCCGCGGCTTAGCTCTTAAACAATTTTCAATTTTCCCTCGGGAACTACTTAAGGAATCGGGATAAAAGGTAGCCTATGTTCTTTTCCATGTCAAAGGCTACATGCATACCAAGTTTCAAAGCTGTCTGCCTGCGGCTTAGCTCGTAAATAATTTTCAATTTTCCCTCGGGAACTTCTAAAGGAATCGGGATAAAAGGTAGCCTATGTTCTTTTCCATGTCAAAGGCTACATGCATGCCAAATTTCATCCAAATCCGTTCAGCCGTTTTTGCGTGATTGAGTAACAAACATCCAAACATCCAAACATCCACACTTTCACATTTATAATATTAGTAGAATTATTAACAACTTATTGGTGTGCAGCAATTATTTATGCTTTTCCCACGGAAAAAATTTGAGAGATCGGGATTAAAATTAGTAGTAGTAGTAGCTTCTGTCCGCGACTTTGTCTGCGCGGACTTCAGAACTGGGTCTAAAGCTTCGTTCGTTAACAATTTTTAATCTTACCACGGGAACTATTTGAAATCGGTACAGAAAGCACATGTCCTTTTCCATAGCATAGGTGACATGCATACAAAATTTCAAAACTGTCTGCCCGCGGCTTAGCTCTTAAACAATTTTCAATTTTCCCTCGGGAACTACTTAAGGAATCGGGATAAAAGGTAGCCTATGTTCTTTTCCATGTCAAAGGCTACATGCATACCAAGTTTCAAAGCTGTCTGCCTGCGGCTTAGCTCGTAAATAATTTTCAATTTTCCCTCGGGAACTTCTAAAGGAATCGGGATAAAAGGTAGCCTATGTTCTTTTCCATGTCAAAGGCTACATGTATACCAAATTTCAAAGCAGTCTGCCTGCGTCTTAGCACGTAAACAATTTTCAATTTTCCCTCGGGAACTACTTAAGGAATCGGGATAAAAGGTAGCCTATGTTCTTTTCCATGTCAAAGGCTACATGCATGCCAAATTTCATCCAAATCCGTTTAGCCGTTTTTGCGTGATTGAGTAACAAACATCCAAACATCCACACTTTCACATTTATAATATTAGTAGGATAGTAGGATTATTAACAACTTAGTGGTGTGCAGCAATTATTTATGCTTTTCCCACGGAAAAAATTTGAGAGATCGGGATTAAAATTAGTAGTAGTAGTAGCTTCTGTCCGCGACTTTGTCTGCGCGGACTTCAGAATTGGGTCTAAAGCTTCGTTCGTTAACAATTTTTAATCTTACCACGGGAACTATTTGAAATCGGTACAGAAAGCACATGTCCTTTTCCATAGCATAGGTGACATGCATACAAAATTTCAAAACTGTCTGCCCGCGGCTTAGCTCTTAAACAATTTTCAATTTTCCCTCGGGAACTACTTAAGGAATCGGGATAAAAGGTAGCCTATGTTCTTTTCCATGTCAAAGGCTACATGCATACCAAGTTTCAAAGCTGTCTGCCTGCGGCTTAGCTCGTAAATAATTTTCAATTTTCCCTCGGGAACTTCTAAAGGAATCGGGATAAAAGGTAGCCTATGTTCTTTTCCATGTCAAAGGCTACATGTATACCAAATTTCAAAGCAGTCTGCCTGCGTCTTAGCACGTAAACAATTTTCAATTTTCCCTCGGGAACTACTTAAGGAATCGGGATAAAAGGTAGCCTATGTTCTTTTCCATGTCAAAGGCTACATGCATGCCAAATTTCATCCAAATCCGTTTAGCCGTTTTTGCGTGATTGAGTAACAAACATCCAAACATCCACACTTTCACATTTATAATATTAGTAGGATTATTAACAACTTATTGGTGTGCAGCAATTATTTATGCTTTTCCCACGGAAAAAATTTAAGAGATCGGGATTAAAATTAGTAGTAGTAGTAGCAGCTTCTGTCCGCGACTTTGTCTGCGCGGACTTCAGAATTGGGTCTAAAGCTTCGTTCGTTAACAATTTTTAATCTTACCACGGGAACTATTTGAGATCGGTATAGAAAGCACATGTCCTTTTCCATAGCATAGGTAACATGCATGCCAAATTTCAAAACTGTCTGCCCGCGGCTTAGCTCTTAAACAATTTTCAATTTTCCCTCGGGAACTACTTAAGGAATCGGGATAAAAGGTAGCCTATGTTCTTTTCCATGTCAAAGGCTACATGCATACCAAATTTCAAAGCTGTCTGCCTGCGGCTTAGCTCGTAAATAATTTTCAATTTTCCCTCGGGAACTTCTTAAGGAATCGGGATAAAACGTAGCCTATGTTCTTTTCCATGTCAAAGCCTACATGCATACCAAATTTCAAAGCTGTCTGCCTGCGGCTTAGCTCGTAAATAATTTTCAATTTTCCCTCGGGAACTTCTTAAGGAATCAGGATAAAACGTAGCCTATGTTCTTTTCCATGTCAAAGGCTACATGCATACCAAATTTCAAAGCAGTCTGCCTGCGGCTTAGCACGTAAACAATTTTCAATTTTCCCTCGGGAACTACTTAAGGAATCGGGATAAAAGGTAGCCTATGTTCTTTTCCATGTCAAAGGCTACATGCATGCCAAATTTCATCCAAATCCGTTCAGCCGTTTTTGCGTGATTGAGTAACAAACATCCAAACATCCAAACATCCACACTTTCACATTTATAATATTAGTAGGATAATTATAATGGGATATAATAAGTCGAGCCGCAGAATTTTTTTTTTTTTTGACCACAAAACCTAGCTTCTAATTTAATAACTTAGCCACGGGAAAATGATTAAGCTTCTAATATACTAACTCGCCTTCTTCACAATGGCCACAAAATATTCCAAAGAAAGCATCAAATAAAGAGCCACTATTTTATTACTTGTCCCCTTGATTTATATCTGGCCATCTAATTTACTAACTTAGCCACGAATTTTTTAACTCAGCCTCGTTTTATTTTTTAAAGCATCAACATAAATATGTTCCTGAAATAAATGTATTTTAATCCACAACTTTTAGCCACTGCATGATCTCGTTGGTGCGAGTCAGACGGATGCGACCTGCATTTGTTTTTTGTTGTTCTGTTGTTAGTGTGTTAATATTGCAATTGGTTTTGTATAATTTTTTCTTTAAACTAAAGTTAGGTTAGGTTAGGGTTATACATGAATTCGGGGCATGGCTGCTTCGGAAGGTACTTGTGCAGGATTGCGGGTAGAGAGCCCAGCGAGGAGTGCCACGAGTGTGGCAGCGCCGTTGATACGGCGCAGCATACTCTGGCAGAGTGCCCGGCGTGGGCGGAGCCACGCGAGATGCTCGTGGCGTCAGTAGGGCAAGACCTCTCCCTGCCAGCCGTGGTCAAAGCCATGGCTGGCAGCGAGGGATCTTGGAATGCAGTGGAATCCTTTTGCGAGGAGGTAATTTCGCGAAAGGAGGCGGCGGAGCGAAGGAGAGAGGAAGACGTGGGCTCTTATCCCATTCGCCGCAGGAGGGTCGGACGCAGGCGTGCAGCCTATGATCGCCACCTGCCCCCCTGAGAAGGGCTTCCGGTCGATGGATACGGGGAATCCATCGTCTGACGAGAAATAGCCCTCGAGTTGGAAGGTGCACCCGTTGTTCCTGGTGCACCTCTGATGGCGCGTTGGGCCGCTTTAGTGGTCCCGGAGGAGGGCCTGAAAGGCGTCGCTGGCTGGGCCGCGGAACGAGTCTGGTCCCGTAGCCCAGTCATCAGGCGATGAGAGGAACACCGTGGGGTTTTAGTCGGTAGAAGTCCGGCATAACCTCCGTGCCTTCCCCGGGCACGGTGGTATCCATGAGGATTTCCCCACAGGAAAAAAAAAAGGGTTATACATGAATATTCAGGTGCCCGGCTGAAGGCCGGGCACTTAGGTTCTGTTGGGATCATAAACCTACCTAAAGCTTACAAAAAAAAGTAAAAAAAAAATTGAATTTTTTTTGATGCTAATATTAGGTACATTTTGATGATAGAACAATATAGGATGTGTTATAAATTATAATTATTGATGCTTCACTAAATTTTAAAGGTGCCGAGTTATGAAATTAGAAGCTTATATTCAAAATATATAGTGGCTAAAATAGTATTTTTAGAGGTTGTGGCTGACTTAGTAATTTAGAGGCCAATAATGGTATTAAATAGAAGCTTGTTTAATTACATGCCAATTATAAATTATAATTAAAAGTTAAAACTATCTTTAGGGAATTATAGGATACCGCGAGTTCTCAGTTCGGGGCGAACCACTAGTTTAATAGGTGTTACTTGTTAGATATGAAAGCGTATTGCTTTTTGGAAACTAGTCGAATAGGACGCGTTATATGTAGGGCGCAGACGATAAGGACAGTTATGTCTGTCCGTGTGTCTAATTGATTTGTATCGATTGCTGATTAACATTTTGGAATTGACGTCGATAATACTGCCTCAGAAATACTTACCTTATGGTAAAAACGAGCACGAACATGCCGAAGATACCTCACTGTATCGCAGTGAGGTATCCTTCGATATGTTCATTGTTCGTGCTCGTCTGTTTGCATACATTTGTTTTACATGGAGGTGACCGCGAGGTATCGCAGTGAGGCATCTTTGGCATGTTTTTACCCTTAGAGTTTAGAGATGTATGAAAACGTAATAAGTACTGATGCTATTTTTACGCACGATGTATGAGGAATGCTGCTGTAAATTGTCTACAACTCAATGGCCGAGGCGTGTTTGGATATTCAAAATAATTTACTAGAATTATTTATCTTTTATCGTGCACTATATATACTGAGAAATTTTAATCCAATCTTAAAACAAAAGTGTTACATATTTTCTGTACGTGAATAAGTTTTTTCATAAATATGATTTTTTAATACTGGCTCTATATGCCGACGATATTTTTTATATACATTTTAAGTTCAAAATGTCCAATCTGTGCTTAATTATTTTATTTATTATCGGGTCATACAATGCCATTGGTAAGTTTTGTTTATTTATTTATTTATACAGCTAATATATCATGTAGGTACAAAATATACAGGGATTAATGTAATTTTTTATTGACAACTTTGAAAGAGACACATGCTACCTTCTATCTCGAAAAAAACAGAGTGTTCCCGCGGGATTTTTTAAAAACCTAAGAATCTTTATCTATGCTCTACGCGGAAGAAGTCGCGGCCAAAAACTAAGAATAAAATAAAATAAAAATAAGATTATAGAATGTAAGTAGGCATTTAAATTTTCAGTTGATAATTTTTTATACTTACGTTTACGTTTACTTTTAAATATTTCCTATAATTTCTTTCAAAGGACTCCCTCACTTACCTTTTTAGTTTCGCCTAACTAGTAGTTAAATAACTTCGGTACTAAATAAGAATTTGATCTCTTACCATAAGTTTCTCTCTCTTTTATCAACTGTCTGTCTTTTTCTTTTATCAGTCGGGCAAGCTGCTTCTACGACGTCTTTGCGGCCGACAACAACGGGGCAAATAATTGGTAAAATATGCTAAATCCACTGTAGTAAATATATATTTATCTATAGAAGAGCCCGTCCGAAAAAAAGGTTCACAATACAACAACAACTACAACAACAACAACAAAGACGTTCAACGTTCACGGTTCTTCTATCAATTAAACAACAACCATAGCTTAAAGCCATCTTCTAGAAACAACCTTTATCACGAAAGAAGTCCCCTAGAGGCGGCGCTAGTATTTAATCTATACCTAGGTAGGTACTTATAATAAAACTGTAACAGGACGAATTCTGTACCTTTCTGAGGGCCTAGACAAAGTTACATTCCATTAGCGATATCGCTAGTAGAAATGTCGAAAAATGTATGGGATTGACATTAGCTATCGAAATGTCACGTGGTCTGATAAAAACGAATCGACAAGTGCTAGACAAGTGGCATTTTTCACAAGCGTTATCGATGGTTGTCGATTTTATTGATGGAAACCGTAGCGAACGCCAAGACCCTGTAGAAAACGAAAGAAATAGCATTGTTTTGTTAATTTTAGTTGTTTTTTGAACTATTTTGAGATTGTTATTGGCTTCTTGCATTATTATTGAACAATAATAATGATAATTGAATTGATAAATATTGGTAAGAAACGAAATCATTTAATTTTTAATGCTAATAGCTTCACAATAATGCTTATAGATGGCGCTGTATCAATAAAACAGTTTTGCGTCAACTATTATTATTTTTTATTGCGTCTAATGTTAAAAGTTAATTATTACAATATATAATTAAAACTATCTTTTGGGAATTATGGGATACCGCTAGGTCTCAGTTCGGGGCGAACCACTAGTATTTAATATAAACACAAATTAGCTTGGACTGTATTGTATTGTATTGTTTATTTCTTCGATTTAGACTTACAAAAGCGCTTACGAATGTCAACAAATTTTACATCGATAAGTACAAAATACTTACTACTACTACGCCGAAATAGTCACAAAGGTCCTATATACAACGATTAATATAAACAATCTTTGACTATGCGCGACATGAACAAAGGCCCGTTGATAGTACCTATTAACTTGAAAACCCTTTTTTTTGAAAAGAGCAACCGCCGAGTTTCTTACTGGCTCTTCTCGGCAGAAAAGGCATTCCGAACCAGTGGTAGATTCATTGACGATTCAAAAGTGCTTGTAAAAGTTTATTTGAATAAAAAATATTTCTATTTCTATTTCTAACTACTCAAGGTATCAATAACAAACATCTAGGGTACTAATGAGGCTCAGCAATTAGCACTACGAAAGAATTCTCTAACATTTTATTTGTCTAGCTGAAATCATAGGTACCTACATACATATTTGTTTTTTAGTACACACAAAAGCACTTTGTTATTTACCAAGAAATATAATTAGTCTGAATATTACGAATCAATAGTTTTTAAGTAAATTAAACTCTACTTTCACACTTAAGAAAAACCACTCAAACCAACATTCAAAATTAGATGCACGAATTTGACGTTTCATTACGAAAGATCATAGACAAAAGTTACTATTTATCGAAAAGACGAATGGAATAGGCGATCGCTAATCACATGTAACTTTGTCTAGCAGTCGAACTTCGCTTTCGTTAAAGCGATTGCGAATTAGGAAATCGAATCGCTTCGAATCGAATGCCACTTGTCTAGCCCCTCTGTTCTGTGTTCTGTGTTTCTGTTCTGTACGAATTGTGTGTTTGAAAATTTTAGTCGCAGTATGCTTTATTATCGATACTAGCCGAAAACAATTTTTAAGCTATTGCATAGCTTCTATCGCGGGCCAGCGTGGAGACCGAATCCAGAAATTCCGTAACGAAAATAACCTGACACGGGACTCCTCTACGGTTAGCCGCTAGATGGCGTTGATAAAAAATGCTATGCAATAGCTTTACCGCGACAGTCCCCGAGTGCCACACGTCTTTTTTTTTTAATTTTTTGTCTGTCTGTGCGCGCATCACGCGAAAACTACAGAACGGATTTACATGAAACATGGTATAGTGGTAGCGGATACTCCGGATCAATATATAAAATACTTTTTATCCTGATAAACAATAAGGTTTATCCGGGATATTGGATGAAAGTTTTGGTTGATTTTGCTAAATAACTTCGTCAATTCTAAACCCAATTTGATAATTCTTTCTTTATTATAAATTGTGTACTATTAGAAATATTTTTTCCAATTTTGGTGAAGATCTACTAAATATTATCGGAGATGCATGCCAAATTTCAAAACTGTCTGCCCGCGGCTTAGCTCTTAAACAATTTTCAATTTTCCCTCGGGAACTACTTAAGGAATCGGGATAAAAGGTAGCCTATGTTCTTTTCCATGTCAAAGGCTACATGCATACCAAATTTCAAAGCTGTCTGCCTGCGGCTTAGCTCGTAAATAATTTTCAATTTTCCCTCGGGAACTTCTTAAGGAATCGGGATAAAACGTAGCCTATGTTCTTTTCCATGTCAAAGCCTACATGCATACCAAATTTCAAAGCTGTCTGCCTGCGGCTTAGCTCGTAAATAATTTTCAATTTTCCCTCGGGAACTTCTTAAGGAATCAGGATAAAACGTAGCCTATGTTCTTTTCCATGTCAAAGGCTACATGCATACCAAATTTCAAAGCAGTCTGCCTGCGGCTTAGCACGTAAACAATTTTCAATTTTCCCTCGGGAACTACTTAAGGAATCGGGATAAAAGGTAGCCTATGTTCTTTTCCATGTCAAAGGCTACATGCATGCCAAATTTCATCCAAATCCGTTCAGCCGTTTTTGCGTGATTGAGTAACAAACATCCAAACATCCAAACATCCACACTTTCACATTTATAATATTAGTAGGATAATTATAATGGGATATAATAAGTCGAGCCGCAGAATTTTTTTTTTTTTTGACCACAAAACCTAGCTTCTAATTTAATAACTTAGCCACGGGAAAATGATTAAGCTTCTAATATACTAACTCGCCTTCTTCACAATGGCCACAAAATATTCCAAAGAAAGCATCAAATAAAGAGCCACTATTTTATTACTTGTCCCCTTGATTTATATCTGGCCATCTAATTTACTAACTTAGCCACGAATTTTTTAACTCAGCCTCGTTTTATTTTTTAAAGCATCAACATAAATATGTTCCTGAAATAAATGTATTTTAATCCACAACTTTTAGCCACTGCATGATCTCGTTGGTGCGAGTCAGACGGATGCGACCTGCATTTGTTTTTTGTTGTTCTGTTGTTAGTGTGTTAATATTGCAATTGGTTTTGTATAATTTTTTCTTTAAACTAAAGTTAGGTTAGGTTAGGGTTATACATGAATTCGGGGCATGGCTGCTTCGGAAGGTACTTGTGCAGGATTGCGGGTAGAGAGCCCAGCGAGGAGTGCCACGAGTGTGGCAGCGCCGTTGATACGGCGCAGCATACTCTGGCAGAGTGCCCGGCGTGGGCGGAGCCACGCGAGATGCTCGTGGCGTCAGTAGGGCAAGACCTCTCCCTGCCAGCCGTGGTCAAAGCCATGGCTGGCAGCGAGGGATCTTGGAATGCAGTGGAATCCTTTTGCGAGGAGGTAATTTCGCGAAAGGAGGCGGCGGAGCGAAGGAGAGAGGAAGACGTGGGCTCTTATCCCATTCGCCGCAGGAGGGTCGGACGCAGGCGTGCAGCCTATGATCGCCACCTGCCCCCCTGAGAAGGGCTTCCGGTCGATGGATACGGGGAATCCATCGTCTGACGAGAAATAGCCCTCGAGTTGGAAGGTGCACCCGTTGTTCCTGGTGCACCTCTGATGGCGCGTTGGGCCGCTTTAGTGGTCCCGGAGGAGGGCCTGAAAGGCGTCGCTGGCTGGGCCGCGGAACGAGTCTGGTCCCGTAGCCCAGTCATCAGGCGATGAGAGGAACACCGTGGGGTTTTAGTCGGTAGAAGTCCGGCATAACCTCCGTGCCTTCCCCGGGCACGGTGGTATCCATGAGGATTTCCCCACAGGAAAAAAAAAAGGGTTATACATGAATATTCAGGTGCCCGGCTGAAGGCCGGGCACTTAGGTTCTGTTGGGATCATAAACCTACCTAAAGCTTACAAAAAAAAGTAAAAAAAAAATTGAATTTTTTTTGATGCTAATATTAGGTACATTTTGATGATAGAACAATATAGGATGTGTTATAAATTATAATTATTGATGCTTCACTAAATTTTAAAGGTGCCGAGTTATGAAATTAGAAGCTTATATTCAAAATATATAGTGGCTAAAATAGTATTTTTAGAGGTTGTGGCTGACTTAGTAATTTAGAGGCCAATAATGGTATTAAATAGAAGCTTGTTTAATTACATGCCAATTATAAATTATAATTAAAAGTTAAAACTATCTTTAGGGAATTATAGGATACCGCGAGTTCTCAGTTCGGGGCGAACCACTAGTTTAATAGGTGTTACTTGTTAGATATGAAAGCGTATTGCTTTTTGGAAACTAGTCGAATAGGACGCGTTATATGTAGGGCGCAGACGATAAGGACAGTTATGTCTGTCCGTGTGTCTAATTGATTTGTATCGATTGCTGATTAACATTTTGGAATTGACGTCGATAATACTGCCTCAGAAATACTTACCTTATGGTAAAAACGAGCACGAACATGCCGAAGATACCTCACTGTATCGCAGTGAGGTATCCTTCGATATGTTCATTGTTCGTGCTCGTCTGTTTGCATACATTTGTTTTACATGGAGGTGACCGCGAGGTATCGCAGTGAGGCATCTTTGGCATGTTTTTACCCTTAGAGTTTAGAGATGTATGAAAACGTAATAAGTACTGATGCTATTTTTACGCACGATGTATGAGGAATGCTGCTGTAAATTGTCTACAACTCAATGGCCGAGGCGTGTTTGGATATTCAAAATAATTTACTAGAATTATTTATCTTTTATCGTGCACTATATATACTGAGAAATTTTAATCCAATCTTAAAACAAAAGTGTTACATATTTTCTGTACGTGAATAAGTTTTTTCATAAATATGATTTTTTAATACTGGCTCTATATGCCGACGATATTTTTTATATACATTTTAAGTTCAAAATGTCCAATCTGTGCTTAATTATTTTATTTATTATCGGGTCATACAATGCCATTGGTAAGTTTTGTTTATTTATTTATTTATACAGCTAATATATCATGTAGGTACAAAATATACAGGGATTAATGTAATTTTTTATTGACAACTTTGAAAGAGACACATGCTACCTTCTATCTCGAAAAAAACAGAGTGTTCCCGCGGGATTTTTTAAAAACCTAAGAATCTTTATCTATGCTCTACGCGGAAGAAGTCGCGGCCAAAAACTAAGAATAAAATAAAATAAAAATAAGATTATAGAATGTAAGTAGGCATTTAAATTTTCAGTTGATAATTTTTTATACTTACGTTTACGTTTACTTTTAAATATTTCCTATAATTTCTTTCAAAGGACTCCCTCACTTACCTTTTTAGTTTCGCCTAACTAGTAGTTAAATAACTTCGGTACTAAATAAGAATTTGATCTCTTACCATAAGTTTCTCTCTCTTTTATCAACTGTCTGTCTTTTTCTTTTATCAGTCGGGCAAGCTGCTTCTACGACGTCTTTGCGGCCGACAACAACGGGGCAAATAATTGGTAAAATATGCTAAATCCACTGTAGTAAATATATATTTATCTATAGAAGAGCCCGTCCGAAAAAAAGGTTCACAATACAACAACAACTACAACAACAACAACAAAGACGTTCAACGTTCACGGTTCTTCTATCAATTAAACAACAACCATAGCTTAAAGCCATCTTCTAGAAACAACCTTTATCACGAAAGAAGTCCCCTAGAGGCGGCGCTAGTATTTAATCTATACCTAGGTAGGTACTTATAATAAAACTGTAACAGGACGAATTCTGTACCTTTCTGAGGGCCTAGACAAAGTTACATTCCATTAGCGATATCGCTAGTAGAAATGTCGAAAAATGTATGGGATTGACATTAGCTATCGAAATGTCACGTGGTCTGATAAAAACGAATCGACAAGTGCTAGACAAGTGGCATTTTTCACAAGCGTTATCGATGGTTGTCGATTTTATTGATGGAAACCGTAGCGAACGCCAAGACCCTGTAGAAAACGAAAGAAATAGCATTGTTTTGTTAATTTTAGTTGTTTTTTGAACTATTTTGAGATTGTTATTGGCTTCTTGCATTATTATTGAACAATAATAATGATAATTGAATTGATAAATATTGGTAAGAAACGAAATCATTTAATTTTTAATGCTAATAGCTTCACAATAATGCTTATAGATGGCGCTGTATCAATAAAACAGTTTTGCGTCAACTATTATTATTTTTTATTGCGTCTAATGTTAAAAGTTAATTATTACAATATATAATTAAAACTATCTTTTGGGAATTATGGGATACCGCTAGGTCTCAGTTCGGGGCGAACCACTAGTATTTAATATAAACACAAATTAGCTTGGACTGTATTGTATTGTATTGTTTATTTCTTCGATTTAGACTTACAAAAGCGCTTACGAATGTCAACAAATTTTACATCGATAAGTACAAAATACTTACTACTACTACGCCGAAATAGTCACAAAGGTCCTATATACAACGATTAATATAAACAATCTTTGACTATGCGCGACATGAACAAAGGCCCGTTGATAGTACCTATTAACTTGAAAACCCTTTTTTTTGAAAAGAGCAACCGCCGAGTTTCTTACTGGCTCTTCTCGGCAGAAAAGGCATTCCGAACCAGTGGTAGATTCATTGACGATTCAAAAGTGCTTGTAAAAGTTTATTTGAATAAAAAATATTTCTATTTCTATTTCTAACTACTCAAGGTATCAATAACAAACATCTAGGGTACTAATGAGGCTCAGCAATTAGCACTACGAAAGAATTCTCTAACATTTTATTTGTCTAGCTGAAATCATAGGTACCTACATACATATTTGTTTTTTAGTACACACAAAAGCACTTTGTTATTTACCAAGAAATATAATTAGTCTGAATATTACGAATCAATAGTTTTTAAGTAAATTAAACTCTACTTTCACACTTAAGAAAAACCACTCAAACCAACATTCAAAATTAGATGCACGAATTTGACGTTTCATTACGAAAGATCATAGACAAAAGTTACTATTTATCGAAAAGACGAATGGAATAGGCGATCGCTAATCACATGTAACTTTGTCTAGCAGTCGAACTTCGCTTTCGTTAAAGCGATTGCGAATTAGGAAATCGAATCGCTTCGAATCGAATGCCACTTGTCTAGCCCCTCTGTTCTGTGTTCTGTGTTTCTGTTCTGTACGAATTGTGTGTTTGAAAATTTTAGTCGCAGTATGCTTTATTATCGATACTAGCCGAAAACAATTTTTAAGCTATTGCATAGCTTCTATCGCGGGCCAGCGTGGAGACCGAATCCAGAAATTCCGTAACGAAAATAACCTGACACGGGACTCCTCTACGGTTAGCCGCTAGATGGCGTTGATAAAAAATGCTATGCAATAGCTTTACCGCGACAGTCCCCGAGTGCCACACGTCTTTTTTTTTTAATTTTTTGTCTGTCTGTGCGCGCATCACGCGAAAACTACAGAACGGATTTACATGAAACATGGTATAGTGGTAGCGGATACTCCGGATCAATATATAAAATACTTTTTATCCTGATAAACAATAAGGTTTATCCGGGATATTGGATGAAAGTTTTGGTTGATTTTGCTAAATAACTTCGTCAATTCTAAACCCAATTTGATAATTCTTTCTTTATTATAAATTGTGTACTATTAGAAATATTTTTTCCAATTTTGGTGAAGATCTACTAAATATTATCGGAGATAGAGGATATAACTTCTCGCGGATAATAGCAAGCCACTCTAAACTTTTTCCACGCGGACGAAGTCGCGGGAATCGGCTAGTAGGTATTTTCTAGATTTTCAACTAAGTATCCTGTTTTCAGATGATGACATAGTTTGCGCCTTTGACAGCGACGCAGGCTTCTGCTTGTGGCAGAACGAGCAAGAGACAAGCGAATATTGGTTCCTAAACCCTAAATTTGACTTTGACAAAGCTAAAGCCGGAGGTAAAGCTATTGTTCCGTTTCATGCTCTCTTTAAACATTTCTGTGGTGGTGTCGTGTGGTGCGGGTTGTTACGTTCCCTCAAATATAGTTGAGCGAAGCAATGACTGGATCATGCGTCATGCTCGTGAACGGGTGCCACCAACGGGAATGGGTCTGCTTTGACTGCCCGTCTTGACATGCGTTGGATTGGTGTACCTACGTATGCATTTTTGCATTTTTGAAGCTTTATTGTGGAAGCACTGTATACATATAGCATAGCTTTGTAAAAAATTTTTTTTTTTAAAAAGAGCAACTGCTGAGTTTCTTCCCGGCTCTTCTCAGCAGAATCTGCATTCCGAACCGATGGTAGATTTGTGACGTGTCATAAGAGCTACAAGTTAGCCTATATGAAATAAATAAATTTTGAATTTGAATTTGAATTTGAATTTTCATACCGATGATTTCTAGTAGGGATATAAGTTATATACCTACTCACAAAACAAGCGAAAAAATTGTACCGAACGACGAAGAGTATAATAGAGTACTTCGTTGTTAAAAGACATGATAAATTACGACAAATATCAGCCATTACGCGCTTCATTTACCGCACGCTTGTAACGTATCCACCTAAATACATAATTATACAATACCATAGTTTCATACCGATTCCGTTAACTAAGTCAATCGGTTGAAATCGGTCTCTCTGCGTCATATTCCTCATTGCTGACAGGTCAGGAAAAATAATCATATTTTTAAGCTATTGCATAGCTTCTATCGCGGGCCAGCGTGGAGACCGAATCCAGAAATTCTGTAACGAAAATAACCTGACACGGGACTCCTCTACGGTGAGCCGCTAGATGGCGTTGATAAAAAGCAAAAGAGTGCCACACGTCTTTTTTTAATAAAGCTCAGCTTAACTTTTCAGACATTGCCGCTTCTCCATTTATGTATTTTGAAAAGCCTTCATCGCAGGAAGTCGGTTCAGTTCGTTTGATTTCTTACCAATTCTTCACAACTGATTATGAATGGAATAGCTGTTTCTCGTTCTCATATAAAAGCAACCAAAATTCAAATAGCAAGTGAGTAGACTGATTCTTTTTACCTTGCTGAAAACCCATGTTTTCAGCTCGGCTCGCTAAGATAGCCGAGCATGTCCATTTTTTTTTTAAATTCTATGACAAGATAGCCCTTGACTGCGATCTCACCTGATGGTAAGTGACGATGCAGTCTAAGATGGTAGCGGGCTAACTTGGAAGGGGTATAGCAGTGTAAATTCAACCCATACCCCTAATCGGCATGTCCATGTTTTCAGCTCACATTTCCAGTGACCCTGTATATTTAAACTAGTAGGGCGCGTGGGTGCGCGGCTCGCTAAAGCGAACCGCGGTTTTTCTGTCCACCAAGTAGACCTTCGGGTCCTGTTCATCTTTTTCCAAGAAACCACTCTTCCACCATTTATAGTCTCCGAGACAGACACCGTCGAAAGGAGGTAGGTTGATAAGGCCCAAAATCCGCCCCTCATACACTCGAAAAAAAAAGTTCCAGATTCCGACAAATTGTAAATGTATTTATATACTTGAAGATATAAACTTTATTTTAATATAAAGTTTAGGTGATAAAAAAAATAGTAAGTTACAGAAAATATTACCCAAAAAGAGAGTGTTTCTTGTACTTTTCTTACATTTTCATACATTTTAGTCGTTTTTTAAGCTTTGATTTAATATTTTAGAATGAGGCGCTCCATGAACCAAAATAAATTAATACTCATATGAAAGCTTATAAAAAGGAGCATCATTATCAGTAACGTTTACCATGGTTCATGGAGCGCTTCATTCTAAAATATTAAATCAAAGCTTAAAAAACGACTAAAATGTATGAAAATGTAAGAAAAGTACAAGAAACACTCTCTTTTTGGGTAATATTTTCTGTAACTTACTATTTTTTTTATCACCTAAACTTTATATTACAATAAAGTTTATATCTTCAAGTATATAAATACATTTACAATTTGTCGAAATCTGGAACTTTTTTTTTCGAGTGTATGAGGGGCGGATTTTGTTGCCTTATCAACCCACCTCCTTTGTAGGGCCGCCATCTTGAATCCGCCATTTTGAATTTTTTTTCAGCTCCCTGCCAATTGGATGAGGTTTCGAGTAACTTTTGTTTGAACACTCCCCACCTATCTTCGATAGACTGACCGTGACCCTCACCCGTCTCCAAAATCTTCAACCATCAGCTCTATATGAAACCATCAGAAATTTTGAAAAAGAACCGTATCAATTTTGCATTTATTTTGTATGGAGAAAAATAAATTCCGCCATCTTGAATTTTTTTCTATTCATCAAGTAGACCTTCGGGTCCTGATCATCTTTTTCCAAGAAACCACTTTTCCATCTTTTATAGTCTCCGAGATAGACACCGACGAAATTTGTATGGCCGCTATCTTGAATCCGCCATTTTTTTCGGCTTTCGGCGAGTTTTTTTCGGCTCTCTGCCAATTGTATGAGGTTTCGAGTGACATTTGGTTGAACAGCCCCCACCTATCTTCGATACCTTCGAAATCCTCAATCATCAGCTCTCTCCATATTTTTCCTCCGAATGAATTTTTGTCCTCTATACGAAAAAAAATTTTTTCAAGCATGCTTGAAAAAATTTTTTTTCATACAAAATTTTATAGGAGAGGTGATCAATGAGTGAGTGAGTGAGTCAATCAGTGAATCAGCACGAGTAGTTATATATATTTAGTAATTATCTTAACTTTTTGTATCGTTGTCGATAATATTTTTGTATTTTTTTTTTTTTGACATATTCTGGTCTGGGTATTTTATAGATCTTCCGGCCTCCGAGTATACCATGTGCCAAAATCTCTAGGTTTGAAAGGTTTACTTGCATTAACACGTTCACTGCGGCAAGTAAAATCATAATCTTTCATCTGGTGCGGCAACGGGTCGAAATGCGCCCCCAATGATATTTCCGCCAGTGCGTAACAGGTCTTTCTAAACCCACCAGCACTAGGATAGATTAAATTGCTATAACTTTGTGAAAACATAATGTATACAATTTTTTTTCATACTGTTGGAATGACCTTGAACCCAACTTCCTTAGGTTTGATTCGCCCCGGGATCTGCCAAACAGGAAATGAGAAATAAAGCAGGAAAAGCGCCAGGCCGATATCGACCTGTACCGCACTAGAAAGTATTT
The DNA here is from genome assembly GCA_933228805.2 of Hipparchia semele. Classification (NCBI taxonomy): domain Eukaryota; kingdom Metazoa; phylum Arthropoda; class Insecta; order Lepidoptera; family Nymphalidae; genus Hipparchia; species Hipparchia semele. The sequence continues at coordinate 1,600,268 of OW121731.1, forward strand.
TTAGTAGTGATGGGACAGAGAAAAATAAGGAGATATCGAAAATAAAACAAAATTATAATAAAACAACTGAAAAATATTTTTATTTATGTTTTCCTTCAAAACACTTTCTACATAGGTTTTGGTTACATTTTCTGCAAATTGTTTTTATTTTTTTGACTTTGTTTTTTGTTGCTGCACTACTTAATGATTTTCTTAGTTGCTCATAGCAACTAAGAAAATCATTAAGTTATTAAGACGAGCACCAGACGCCGAAATTGTGCAGGGGCACAATTTCGGCGTCTGGTGCTCGTCTCGAGGGCATGGCCATTGCCGTTAGGTTTTACTTCATTTTCTTAAATGAAAATTTTTTTCTTAATTCCGTGTGATTTATTAACCATACTTATGAGTTTTACCACAGAACTCACTGTTGGGAACTAATATATAGGTTCTCAAATAAAATTTAAAAGATAAGATTGAACGAGCTATAAAGCTATAGTGATAGCTTTGAGCTATAAAGTGAGCCAGTGTTTGGTATATGTAATATTTGCATAAAACATAAATTGAAGGTGTTTTATCCCTATGCCACAGACCAATTGGTTAGGGAGAGGGCAAACTGGCTACTTTTAGCAGCGTCGATTAGACAGCGAATACCTTCATACTATAAAGATAACTCGCTAACCAACATTATAACAATATGCTCTGCTGTTCTGTCTGCACTCTATCTTGAATTGGATGAATCTGCCCGGATTTTAAACCCCTCTTTCGGGGTTGAATTTTAAAAAATCCTTTCGTAACTTAACTTATGTTTTTTATAGGGGAAAATATGTCATCGCTGCTGTCACTATCATTGTTGTCATTACCGTTATTGGCAATAGAAATAGAAATAGAAATAGAAATATTTTTTATTCAAATAAACTTTTACAAGCACTTTTGAATCGTCAATGAATCTACCACTGGTTCGGAATGCCTTTCCTGCCGAGAAGAGCCAGCAAGAAACTCGGCGGTTGCTCTTTTCAAAAAATACAAATTTTACAATTGTTATTGAAACTATGCTATGTATTCAGTGCTTCCACGATGAATTTTCCTGAGTACAATACAAGTAAAAATAAATACAATACAGATACAAATAAATACAATTCAATACATGTTAACACAGGCAGGCAAAAGCAGACCCATTCCCGTTGGTGGCACCCGTTCACGAGCATGACGCATGATCCAGCCATTGCTTCGCTCAACCATATTTGGCAGGGCGAATTATATTGTTTTGCAGAATTTGAATCTTTCTTTTTTTATTTTCCATCGTGGATAATAACGTATCGAACGTTAGGTCACTTAGAACGCACAACACTAACTGGCGGGGCGCACGCTCTGTGCGGTACCGGGTCGCCGGCAGCCTGTTAGCACGGTGGGCCGAAATAGGCCCACTGCCGCACTGAGCGGATGTTTTTCACCGTCAGTGCGTCGATAGGTCGATAAAGGCCCACCGTTATGTTTTGATGGGGAACACCTACAATTTTGACCGCAAGATATAATATATATTTGTCTCTGTCAAATTTTTACAAACACCTGAGATAATCGTTCCGCACTAGCGAGAGGGACATAGTTTTGTTCGTCCGCACCAGCTGAAATACCGCGACGGGCCGAAATCGGCCCGTTACGCAGTGAGCGTGTTAAATGATGAAGCCAAGAAGGATTATGTTATATTCGAGGGTCTGGGAGACCGGGGCAATGACTGGCATTATCAAGAAGCAAAGCTGAAACACTTCGGTACCGAGCATTCCTTTAAGGTTGTAAATGAATACATTTTATTTAAGTTATTACTATACAACTCATGCCCTCGTGAAATAGTGCCAAGAATGCAGCATTTCCGCGCTGGACAGTCAGTTGATGCGTTGTGCAAAAAAATGAGTCAGTTCTTCTGTCACCAGATTTTTTTTAAGAATATTAGGCAACCTGAAGTTGACTAATATCCTCCTATCCCCTTCAAATAAGCGGAAAGTTTGTGTTAGGAGTGGGTACGACAATAGCGCAACGGGTGGAATTCGAACCTGCAACCTTATAGTTTTCAGTCCGCACCTTTAACCGTTGGGCTATTGAGGCTATAAAGCGAGGCGATGAGGCAATTAACCGCAGTTAAATGTCTCGTAAAAATTTTTTTGCACTTAGACTCCATGTCCCCAGGGTCTCTACAGCAAACGGACCAAATATGTAACTCTCGATCAGAGAGGCAAAAGCTTGGAACACCGCAGAGACGTAAGCTCTCTTTGCGTGTTCTATCGGCTATACAACGGGGAGTGTTCTGAAGAGCTGTTTGATCTTATTCCGCCCTCTAACTTCTACAACCGCACCGCACGCCACCGAACGCAATTTTCCCTCACCACCTGGGTGCCTGGAGCACTTCGACCATCCGTTGCTCCAGATCTTTTTTTCCACGTACTACCAAATAGTGGAATCATCTCCCTTCAATAATGTTCCCACTTAACTACAACATGGGGTTATTCAAGGGGCGAACCAATAAGTTCCTAAAAAGCCGGCAACGCATTAGTGGTGCCACTGGTACTACAAGTGTTCATGGGCGGCAGTAATTACTTAACATCAAGTGACCCGCCAGCTCGTTTGCCCGCTATTCATATAAAAAATGCATACTTGCGCCACTTACAGGATTCAGCCATTTTAGCTGCGACTTCCGTTCTTAATGCTGTCTACCTGATACGACACGGGGCCAATGTGTCGCAGTTCCCAAAGTGCTTTATTTAATGTGTAATAACTTTTATTCAGATCATCTTAGAAGCCATTTTCGATCAAGATCCTCTGTACGTAGCTGTAAAGGATGTCGCTATAGTCCCTTGCACAAGATCCCTACTACCAACATCCAACATACCACGAGGAGTTAAAGGTGAGGAACTGTTGTTCGTTGTTTGTATTCATTACATCACAACAAACAGTATAGCAGTATGTTACATAACCTGGAGTGTACGTTTCTAGCATAAGACGTAGCTTATTTGTTATTTTCAGATGCTCTGAGCTGCGAGTCCGACAGCAATGATCTCTGCGGCTGGAATGACGAAGGATCAGCTGGAGCATGGATTGAGGACGATCCATCTGTCCGCAAGATTACTGCAAGACCTGAAACTGAAGGTATTTCCTTGCTTTGCAGCGAATTTTGAACATGCCCCCCCCCCGCACTACAAGGCATCGGGATTCCGTCCCTACGTCGTTAATATTCCATCTACGCGAACGAAGCGCTTACTGATTCGTACGGTTAGGGTCTGGAGCGCTCTCCTGAGATCTGTGTTTCCTGACACATACAATTTGGGTATCTTTAAAACAAGAGTGAAATAGGCATGTTCTAGGCAAACGCGTTACACCTTAGACTACTCATAACTTTCCACTAGGTGTGATAGTGGTAAAGGATGTGCCTAAAGTGTATGAAAAACATCAGCGGTACCTCATTTTTGTGACAGAATAAAAACATACGTTGAACTTTTGAAAAATAGACCAATGATGCAATGTGTCGCTATGAATGACGCTAACAGCAGAATACACGTGGATTTAAATCATATAAACTAAATCATGCTAATCATATCATACTCATATCTTCTCATCTCATGTTATAAGTGCGAAAGTGTGTTTATTTGTTGCATTAGTGATTTATCGGTTTGTCCTTCAATCACGCCACAATTGAGCAACGGATTGACGTCATTTTTTGCATGGGTATAGGTGAGAACCTGGAGATTGATATAGGCTGCTTTTTACCCCGGAAAATTAAGGAGTTCCTGTGGGAAATAAAAAAAATTTATTCCACGCGTACGAAGTCGCGGGCATCAGTTAATAATAAATAATACTAACAAAATTTCAGGGAAAAAGATCCTGAAACTTAGATTTCCGGAACGATTGTTGCAACAAAACAGAACAGCCCATTTGGTGTCTCCACTCTACAGCAGTGACTTAGAGAAAAGTGGCTGTTTCTACTTTATGTATTTGATACACATGATACAGCCTTCGGATGTAAGGTAAGGTAATAGTTAGTATACATTATACATATATTATATATTATCTAAATATGTAAAAGGAAAACTGACTGACTGACTTTAAAAGCTACGAAAAATAGTAATAACCCATAAGAACAGCTGAAAAATCGAAAAATCAAAATTGTAATGTACATGTATAGGAATCACCACTTTACCTTCAATAGGATAACAACTTATTGTTAATAAAAATAATATATCCTGTATATTTAATAATGTCATTTTATTTCGTAGAGAGGTAGGCATCCGAGTATATCAAAAGCCGGAGTCTGTAGCGCTGATAGATCTATTGGGGTCCTACAGCGAGGACAAAAAGAAGGATTATATTCTTTTTGAAACTTCGGATAACAAGGATTTCATGATAAGTTGGCACGAAACTGAGCCAGCGTTGAAGCAATTCAATGAAAATTTCCAGGTAAAAGTAAAACTACCCTCAATTTTTATCCGACTATGGCAAAGCCCAAACGGAATAGGCAAATATATGTACCTATATATAAATACTACCCGTGCACTCCAAGTTGATCGCCGTCAACCGTTACTTTACCGTTACATTAACAATTAAAAAAAAAATAGTATTTTTTACTGTAAGCACGTCTAGTGACGGAAGTTTTCTGGCAATGCGTTTCATAGCAATGACTTCTTGATGTTGAAGGACGTGATTTTTCTTTCTTTTCGTATTTTTCTTCGGTAAGCTATAATTAATACCCTGTGCTATGCGAAACTTTTACTTTTTATCCTAGTTTTTATCTCATCGTAAAGAAAATATTAAGGAAAACTAAAAAAGAAAAACAAGTCCGGTAATCTAGAATTCTGGTAAATAATATTGACTTAAAGTTGATAATGGATCCCCATTATTGGGAAGATTTGAAGAGATAGATCTAGATTTTCAATAGGTCCCGACTGTTTAAGTCAATATTATTTAAAAGAATTCTAGACTACTGGGACTTGTTTTTTCCTTGTCAGTTTTTATTTACGCAGTCGGGTTTTTGGTTTTTTAAATTCAACATTTTATTTTATACTTTTTAGATAACAACTTTAAATTGTCGTAAATCGTAAACGTTCATTCAAACTGAAAAATGATAAGAGAAACAATGATTTTCAAATACCTATTCAATGATACCCGACTTAACATAGTTCATCAACTATTAAACCAACAAGTATACTAGATATTAAGATTCCTAAATCTAATGAAAACCTTATTCTTTTTTTACAGATCGTCATAGAAGGTTTCTTTGGGAGCGGTCCTAAAGAATTAAAGATATCCGAGATGGCGATACGTCAGGGGAGTCAGTGCACCGGAGCTAGCAGTTAATCCGACCACTGCAACTGGCACTTCAACAACAACAACAACGGCGACAACAACAACATCCCCACGGCCGACAACAATCGAACAACGACTTCACCCGTTCACGTTAATCTGGAAAACAGTTTGGCGGTTCTTTAAACTTTTACTCCTAATGTATTCACCTGTTGTATCGTACCGTACATAACCGTTAATAATAATTAATTCTAGCAGTCTAGATAGTATTGTGTATCGTTACGGTCTAAAGGCTAAAGCTAAATGACTTCTGAATAAACTGTTATAACTGTAAGTAGCCTCATAGTCATCAGTTTTGGGAGTGTTGTCGCGATCCTACTACTGACGAAAAATAACTTTTGAATAAACTGTTTTAATATTAGCTCTATCAGTTTTTAAAGCGGTACTGTGTGTTGGCAGGGTACAATTGCCATGAGATTGAATGACTTCTGAATGAATAAATAAACAATAATAGCCTCTCAGTTTTGGGTGTGTTGTTGTGTGTTGTTTACGGTCGAGGAAATGAGACACGAATGACTTCTGAATAAACTGTTATAACTATTATTAAAACGTGTTTTTATTTAGCTGTTATAATTACCATACTGCCACATGAAAATACAATACGTCAAAACGCCTTTCTGCCTTTTCATCTGCTTTTTCACTTGCAAATGCCTTTCCTCCAGAGATATGCTATAGATATGTAACGCGTAAATTAACACCGTTATAAAGGCATTACGCATATGGGGCCAATATTTTACTGCGTTAAATGTATGTAATGACGTTAGACGCTAAGCGCTAATCCATTTGAGCGCAGGCGTTAACACTGACATTAATGCAGATGGAGCAGTAGCATTATGATGTATAGTTTGTTTAGCATGACTTGCAGGATAAGTTAGCATGTAGATGTATAGTTATACATATTTTAGTCGGAACTGCTGATACAGCCGACCAGTTGCGATGATGACACGTCCACGTGGGTAGGACGAAGGAGTTTTTATAACTCCGAAAAGTCGGAGATCGAACCCCGGAAGTTCAAACTAAAAGTTATTTATTTAATGCAGGCCAACTCGTGGCTTTCATGACAAGTCAAGGCTCTACCATCGGATTGGAAAGCAGATTCTGCTAAGAAGAGACGATAAAAAGTCTATCTAATTTGGAAAAAAATCATTGTACTGGTTAGCAACTAGAAATAACATAATAATTTTTTTTTTATATTATTATTATCGCATAATTGTTTAAAAATTTTAATGTACCTAACATAACATTAAAATTACTAAAAAAGTGCGATAATTAGGTATAGGTAGGATAGGTATTATCACCAAGCACCCTCAAGATAACCTCACCGGAAAATTCCGTTTAAGGCAAATCTCATGTATTGCCCCCAGAGATGAGGGGATTCTAGAGAATATAATGCATGTGACTCAGTGGCGTAGCTTAGCTACCTTGGGTGGCACCCGGTGCGGAAGTTGGTGGTGTCACCCCATCGAAAGTAAAAAGCAATAAATTTTATATGATAAAGGACATGGAACCTTTATTATTTATAATATTGAAGAAATAACAAAACACAATAATAACTAACTCTCCACGAAATCCCCCACGACAGCGTCAGGCTCTTTTGCGGGAATCCCCGAATTATACATAGAGCTGAGCTATTGCTAGTGGAGGAATTCCCGAAAAAGAAATTTTTGTGCTAGCGATTTTTTTTTTGTTTGTACATTGTTCTTAAAGTTGAAAGACTTAAAGTTGAGGTGGGTGTCACCCCAAAAAGGTGACACCCGTTGCGGCCCGCCTCCGCCGCCCCCCGTTTGTTTGACGGTTTGACGTGTGTTCCACCATAGCGCTTAATCTACTGATCCGATTTTTCCGATTCGACATTAGAGTACATTTTATATAAACAAAACCAATATAACAGATGTTATATGCAATTTGCTGTAGTCGGGTTTTGAATCTTTTTTCTTACTGACATTGTCAGTGGCCTATCCAAAAGGATTCAATGGTTGATCTTTTTCTCAAAAAATCACGTTGATCCGTAGCTCTGATGCAGCGTTGAAATGAAATGAAATGAAATGAATACACTTTATTGTACACCACATAAATACAGAAACATAAATTAACTTAAAATAAATATAATAGCGTTATTGAAGGACAAACCAACAAACAAACACACTTTCGCATTTAAAATACATTATTAGTTTATTAGGATGTTTTCTCACAATAATCTCACTGGGGTAATTAATTAGTGTTACTAATTAAATCATTTCTAAATTATAAAAAAGTGACTCGCAAGGGCCTCCAAAAGGTCTTTCGGGGACTTGGTTAAGGAGCTCAGCTTTTATTGCTGTACCAGATCGGCGGGCAGAAACCAGGTTAGTAACTGCGGAGCAATTAGACTAATTACCAGAACGACTACCTGATTTGTATCGATTAGCCGTTTTTATAGGTATATATTGCTCATTAACAATTTATAATTGATGTCAATCGATAATAGTGTTCCAGCAATATATACCTTAGAGTTTAGGGATTTAAAAAAACGTAATTCGGATATTTTTTTACGCCTGATGTATGAGGAAAGCAGCTCTAAAATGTCTACAACTCAATGGCCGCAAAAGGCGTGTTTAGATATTCAAAATAATAATTTATTAGAATTTATCTTTTATCGTACACTATATATAGTGCGAAATTTTAACCCAATGGTCAATAGTTTCCTGATTTTTTAATATGGGCATATACATATTTAAATAATTTCAATTTATTTGTTGATTAAAATCAAAATGTCCAATCTGTGCTTAGTAATTTTGTTTATCGTCGGGTCATATAACGCCGTTGGTAAGTTTTATTTATTTACTAGCTATTGCCCGCGGTTTCGCTCACGTTAGTATCAATTTTTCAAACCCCTATTTTATTCCCTTAGGAGTTGAATTTTCAAAAATCCTTTCTTGGCGGATGCTTACGTCATAATAGCTATCTGTATGCCATTAAGCCCGATCCGTTCAGTGGTTTGAGCTGTGCGTTGATAGATCAGTCAGTCAGTCAGTCACCTTTTCTTTTTATATATTTAAGATTTAGTCAGCTTATATATTATCATTTACAAAGGTCTGTAATCTCACATATCACCTACAGCGATAGGTCATTTTCCACCATAGCTTTTTAAATGTCTAGATAGAATATACGACGTACTACTTCAAGGTGTTTATAAAGCACGGATGAATAGATATGCTGAGCTGTACACCCATTCCGAGTAGTGTTACAGACAGACATTACTATTACTCAATATTAGTGTTAAATGTACTGTTTGCAACACTAAACAAGAATAAAAAGGGGGTGAAATGGGTCTTGAAAGGTTCAATGTGACGGATGTTACATCAAGTTTTCCGTAATCGGGTTACAGTTTTTAACTCTAATCCTTATTAAGCTATTGCATAGCTTCTATCGCGGGCCAGCGTAGAGACCGAATCCAGAAATTCCGTAACGAAAATAACCTGACATGGGACTCCTCTACGGTGAGCCGCTAGATGGCGCATTTTTTAATGCGCCATCTAGCGGCTATATAATTTTAAAATGCTGCCGCGGTAAAGCTATGCAATAGCTTTACCGCGGCAGTTCCCGAGTGCCACACGTCTTTTTTTATTTATATTATTATTAATTTGACAGTTGGCCGAGAATTGGGACGACCAAGACGGGAAACGCAAGAAGGAACAGTTTTTGGTAAAATTTGCTAAGTATTTATATTTCACTGTCTGGTGGGAGGCTTTGGCCGTGGCTAGTTACCACCCTACCGTCAAAGACGTGCCGCCAAGCGATTTAGCATTCCGACACGATGGCGTATAGAAACAGATAAACGAAGAAAATGATGGTTATGCACCTAAATATTGAGTAAGAAGACAATATTAAGAAATCTCTCACTCAGCTTAGACTCAACACAGATTAGAACGAGACAGATTTATGTCAGACCATATTTGTGTCTCGTTTTAACTCTACCTCAAGTCCGAGCGCACGCTCTATGGATCTCAGCAATGGAGCCGGATCATTATCATTAGCAACCCATTGACTCCCTGCAGTGCTCTCCTCTCAGACAATGGTTACAGGAGAATGGTTCACCATATTAGAAGGATGCAAGTTGAACAAAAATTATGTAGAACTCGCAGGTCGGCTGCCCCATTTCAAGCATTGCATTTAAGCAATTGAATATCGCATGGAAAACATCTTGAGTAATCCTGCACGCCTTGACTGCCCCATTTCAAAACCTAGTAAGTGGCATTGACAAAATTTTACAGGAGACCAAAAAAACATATTTGTGGTAGCCCTTCAGTAGGTAGGATCTGTTGATGAATTAATGTTTCGTAAATAAACTACTTGGAAAGCTTTTATTTGATATATTTATAACTTCGTTAAGCCACCTACCACAAAACATGTTTTTTTGGTCTCCTGTAAAATTTTGTCAATCACACTTACTAGGTTTTGAAATGGGGTAGCCAAGGTGTGCACTGTGCAGAATTACTCACGATGTTTTCCATGCGATATTAAATTGCTTAAATGCATATAACTCCGAAAAGTCAGGGGAGCGTGCCCGGGATCGAACCCGCGTACCTCCGAACAGGAGACGGCAGTCCTAACCACTAAACTTTGATTTTTAAATCGGTGGAATTCTGACACTTGTCATTTTGTAAATAGAGTGAGTTATTTGAATGAAAAACATGTATGTATGTCGTACCCACTCCTAACACAAGCTTTTCGCTTATTTGGAGGGGATAGGAGGATATTAGTCAACTTCAGATTGCCTAATATTAAAAAAAAACACCCATGCCCCAAACTATCTGTCAGGCATTTGTCATAATATATCTATGTGCGGCAATTGATTTGTATTTTTATAAGTTTAAATTTATTACCTTTTTTGTGGGATTTTTTTATCTCTGGTAACATTAAGATACGTCAGAATTCCACGCAATTAAAAATCAGACTATAGGTTGTTTCTGCTCTTCTGTGTGTTTATATATAAGTTTTATATTTGCTTAACAGACGCGACCTGTGACTCCGGCAGCGATGGCTTCTGCTTGTGGAAGCTCGAGCCAGGCGCAAGCAACTCTTGGCGCCTGAATCCCTCATATGATCATGCCGCTGCTAAGGCCGGAAGTAAGACAATTCTTCCGTTTCACACTAATTCCGCTAGCTGATCGGGGTTTCTCTCTCTATATCTGATTCCTCATTGCTGACGATCACTTCGTGACACTGACCGTTTTTAAGAATTCCGAAAAAAAAAAAAACGCTATTCACTTCTAAATTATACAGTGTGTTCATACAACTGCCATGCCCTTTTTACCGCTAAATAATATATAAAAAAGCAGGAAAGGGCTAAGTCTAGTCGATTGGGCCTTTTTATAGGACTGCCCGAAAAAAGGGGTAGTTATATTGTTTTCAGGTACCTATGTGAGTTTTATGTTCCACCATAACTTCTATCGTTAGAAACCTTAGCTTATTCCGGGTGACGTAGGCTACTTAAATTTAAAAAAAAAAATTGATGGGGGGACAATGGTCCCGCAAAAAAATCTACATAATCATCAACTAGAAAATGATGAGTAGATTCCAAAAATATATTAACTATAGTTCAATATCCAGTGATTTACAAAAAAATATCATAAAAAAATGTGAATATGATACAATATTTAACTTTTTAGTTCGTTTTTTGGCTGGGCAGTCGTGTTATTTAATTTTTTTAATCCCTCAAATTGGAAAGTCTGTTTGCTTATATTAGTCTTTCATTCAATCGCAAACCATGGGATTCAGCTAGAGCGCCAGCACAGGTGGCATCCTAAAGGAGCGACCTTCCTATTCTCCAAGCCACTACCGCATACCATCAGGTCTTTTGTCGGCGCTACATGCCAAGCCAATAGGTTCCAATACAGCTGGGGCTTGAATTGAAGAAAATAATCAAATATTTTACATTTCAGACGTGACCGCTATTCCATATATGTACTTTGAAAAGCCTTCCCCGCAAGAAGTCGGTTCAGCTCGTTTGATTTCTTTCGACTACTCCACAACTGATTATGAATGGAATAGCTGTTTCGCGTTCTCATATAAAATCGACAGAAATCCAGATAGCAAGTGAGTAGAATGACTCTTTTTACCTTGCTGAAAACATGGCCATGTTCTTCTCGCTAAGCTAGTATTTCAATACTATGAGACACTTTTTATCACCGCTATGTAATTTCTAATCCATTTTTCTTGAACTGTCCGTAAACGGTAAACAACTTGTATGTCACAGAGAGGCGTAAGCGGCGCACTTAAAGCACGTCGCATAGGACGTTCTTGACGCACTGATATTGAAACCATGCCACAAATGAAAAACCAAACTTAGAACGTCTTAAGTTCTCAGCTACATTCCTCTGTAACGCGTTTCTTTGTAACATTTTCTGTGCCTTGTCTAATTTTAAGGCAGCTTAAGAAAAATAGATCATACATGGTTTTATAGATGTACAGAAATTGTTTTCTCTTTTCAGTTTATTTTACTGAAATTTTGAGAAGACAACGTCTCTCTAGTCAGCTAGTTCAAGATATAAATGACCTAAACATTATTTTTAAGTCATCGAAAATTGACTATTAATTTTTTTTTAATTTTCATAGATCTTCCGGAATCCGTGTATACTATAAGCCGGAAAAACTAGCGCTGAAAGATTTAATTGAATACAGCGATGAATTGAAGAAGAATTATGTTATATTTGAAGATATAGCAGGCGCGGGCAATGTATGGCACGAACAAGAAGCAAAGCTGAAACACTTTAGTCAACAGAACGTCTTTCAGGTTGTAAATGAATACACGTTATTACCCATTAAACATAGAACCAAAAAATGAATAAACATAAAATAAATAACATTTGAGTACACTAATACTAATGTATAAGAAATAAGCTACCAGACAGGGTTTTGTGTAGGCTTTAAAGTTTCTGAGCTTTAAATTATTGTTTATTATCTTTTATTCAGATCGTCATAGAAGCCATTTTCGATCAAAATCCTATGTTCGTAGCTGTAAAGGATGTCGCTATAGTCCCTTGCGCAAGATCCCTGCTGCCAACATCCAAGATACCACGAGGAGTTAACGGTGAGGAACTGTTGTTGGTTGTTTGCATTTATTACTCAACGACAAACAGTGTAGCAGTAAAAACACACTAAAACTAATGTTAGTAACCTTAAAAAATACCTTAATCTAATCCTAAAACTATCTAAGACAGGCTTGATTAGTCAGCACATGCACCATATGACAGTGGTTCAGGTACTGATAAATCAAACCTGTCAGCAAATGCCCTCAGGATGCCATTGGAACTAGCCCGCACCCTGCGCACCAGGGATGTGCACCGTTTGCGCATGGTGGTGTAGAAACTATCTACATACGCGCTGCAGTAACGAGGTAGTCCCAATAGAACCCTGAAAGCATTTTTATACTGAACACGCAGGGCACTGTACTGTCTCTGCGTGTAGTCGACCCACAGATTGCTCGTGTAAAAAGACGTACAGTAAGCTCTAAAGAGAGTTACTTTTACACGTATAAGACGTAGCTTTCGTTATTTCCAGATGCTCTGACCTGCGAGTCCGACAGCAATAATCTCTGCGGCTGGAATGACGAAGGATCAGCTGGAGCATTTATTGAGGACGATCCATCTGTCCGCAAGATTACTGCAAGACCTGAAACTGAAGGTATTTCCTTGCTTTGCAGCGAATATCGTACTTGTCCCCCCTTCATTTTATTTCCACCGCACTGCAAGGCATCACGAGGGCTTCCATCCCCACGTTGTTAATATCCCATCTACGCCCACGAACCGCTTAATTCGGCTAGGGTCTGGAGCGCTCTTCTGAGATCTGGGTTCTTTTGGGAACCTGACACATACAATTTGATTATCTTTAAAACAAGGGCAGGGTGGAATAGGCATGTTCTAGGCAAACCTAAATCCACGCTTACGAAGTCGCGGGCATCAGCTACTAATAAATAATACTAAAAAAATTTCAGGGAAAAAGATCCTGAAACTTAGATTTCCGGAACGATTGTTGCAACAAAACAGAACAGCCCATTTGGTGTCGCCACTCTACAGCAGTGACTTAGAGAAAAGTGGCTGTTTCTACTTGATGTATTTGATACACATGGTACAGCCGTCGAGTGTAAGGTAAGTTTATATATATTATTAAATGATAAATATATAAAAGGGAAAACTGACTGACTGACTGACTTTAAAAGATACGAAAAATAGGAATAACCCACAAGAACAGCTGAAAAATCGAAAAATCAAAATTGTTAATTATGTATAGGAATCACCACTTCGGATTACCTTTAACAGGCTAACAACTAATTGTTAATAATATATCCTGTATATTTAATAATGTCATTTTATTTCATAGCGAGGTAGGCATCCGAGTATCTCAAAAGCCGGAGTCTGTAGCGCTGATAGATTTTTTGGGGTACAGTGAGGACCAAAAGAAGGATTATATTCTATTTGAAACTTCGGATAACAAGGATGTCATGATCACTTGGCAAGAAGCAGAGCCAGCGCTGAAGCATTTCAATGAAAATTTCCAGGTAAAAGTAAAACTACCCGCAATATGGAAAAAGTCGCGGTTAAATTTATCCCACTATGGCAAAGTGTAAAAGAAACAGACAAATATATATAAATACTACCCGTGCACTCCAAGTTGGCCGTCGTTGATCGGAAAAAACGACACGCGAACAAATAAATAACTAATACAAACTTAAACAAAAAATTTAAATTCAAATTTTATTTATTTCATGTAGGCCAACTTGTAGCTCTTATGACACGTCATAAATCTACCACCGGTTCGGAATTCAGATTCTGCTGAGAAGAGCCGGCAAGAAACTCAGCAGTTGCTCTTTTAAAAAAAAAAAAATTTTACAAAAGGTAACAAAACTATGCTACGTATACAGTGCTTCCACAATGAAGCTTCAAAAATGCATACGTAGGTCCATATAATCCAACATTTAAAATGTAAAACTCGGTAGTGTCAATAGCGAGTGGTACCAACTCCGGGAAAGAACGACGCAAGATAGCGGCCAACTTGTACTGAACGGGTAGTATAATTCATTCTCAATGCCAGTCCGTCTCATGACATCATTTTTTCCTTTTCTACAATTTTGTATATTTGTATTTTTGCATTTCTGATTTATAATGTCTGTAACTTATAATGAGATATATTCGCCAAGCAAATAATACGTACTTAAATAAACATAAAAAAAAATTTAGCAGGGTGTAACTATATCCGTTAAAATTTTGCAGAAAATGTATCGCATGCTCCATTAAATTAGATGACTTCTTTCAGACTATTTGTACTATTATTTTGAAGTTAATGATCTAAAATACTTAATACTTTTGATAATATCTAGTAAAAACTTACTTGAATTCACATTATTAATACTTCTTACTAACTTGTTATATTAAACGAAACCGGAAAGTATACTAAGTATTAAGACTCCTAAATCTAATGAACACCGTATTCTTTTATGCAGATCGTCATAGAAGGTTTCTTCGGGAGCGGTCCTAAACAATTAAAGATATCCGAGATGGCGATACGTCAGGGGAGTCAGTGCACCGGAGCTAAAAATTAATACCCCCCCACTGCAACTAGTACTTCAACAACAACAACAACGGCGGTGACAAGAATGGTGACAACAACAACATTCCATGGCCGACAACAACAGCATCCTCATGGCCGACAACAACATAACGAACGACGATTTTGTCCGACATTTTAAGAATATCTTACGCTAATCAGAAAAACTACGTGTCCTTAATTTTTGACGACTTTGTCCTACTTTTTTAGTTCATCTGAAATGTCATGAAATAAATATTAACTTAGGAAACAGGAAAATGTACACACTAACAAAACGAACAACTTTTTTTATATTGTTATCGACTTGAGATTGGGAAGAATAAATAAAGTTCTTTTTCTAAATGAGATTTTATTTTACTTATCGAGTAACAATAACCCGTCCTAGAGAATGCAATAATTTTTTCGATTTACTCGTTGATCTAATATCTACGGATACATATTATCTCCAAGCATCCGGTGATAACTATACCGACATTTTCTACTCAAGCTAAAATCCATTGCACCGCCACCCGAGGTAACGAAATACTAGAGGTACTAACTAAAGCTCGAAGTCTGACATCTCAACGAGTCACGATAATAAAATGGCAATCTTTGGCAATCGACGGGCACATACTTCGAATGTTGGACTTGGAACTATAAATGCAGGGTGATTTTTTGTTATCTTAGAAAAACAAACCAGTTAATGTAGCCAGTGCCATCTATTAGATAGTAAGTTTCTGACATAAACTAAATCGGTCCTAAACAGAATCTACTTATTGTAGACAGAAACGGACTAAAGCCGAGTTTGTCCGATAAACCGAGTAACTGGGTAGACCATAGACAGACAATGTAAAAGGAGCCAAAATCACAACCACGTGGTGAAGTATATTAAAATGGTGAGAGATTTTACAGTTACGGTAGAGTTTGACGGGTCTAGAGTGAACTATTTTATGTATCACGGTTGCCTCATAATTGCTAAACTTAAAACTAGGAAAATATATTTTTTTATATGAATAGCGGGCAAACGAGCTGGCGGGTCACCTGACGTAAAGTGATTACCGCCGCTCATGAACACTTGTAGTACCAGAGGCACCACCGATGCGTTGCCGGCTTTTCAGGAACTTATTGGTTCGCCCCTTGAATAACCCCATATTGTAATTAAGTGGGAACACTGTCGAAGGGAGATAATTCCACAATTTGGTAGTACGTGGAAAAAAAGATCTGGAGCAACGGGTTATCGAAGTGCTCCAGGAACCCTGGTGGTGAGGTTGAAGTTGCGTTCGGTGGTGTGCGGTGCGGTTGTAGAAGTTAGAGGGCGGAATAAGATCAAACAGCTCTTCAGAACACTCCCCGTTATATAGCCGATAGAGGACGCAAAGAGAGCTTACGTCTCTGCAGTGTTCCAAGCTTTCCAGCGAGCAGATTAATTTGGGATTATCCACAAGCCGAACTGCCCTCTTTTGAATCCGGTCAAATGGAAGGAGTTGATAGAGAGATGTTCCGGCCCAAAGGTGAGAGCAAGACACCATATGGGGGCGGACTTGCCCTTTATAGAGTAGGAGCCTGTGCTCGGGTGCCAAGTACCGCTTTGCTCTGTTGAGCATCCCGAGCTTTTTCGAGGCTAATTTGCCTTTCCTTCCAAATGATCCCGGAACTGGACTTCGTTCGAAATGCGAACACCGAGGATATCACGCACAAGACCAGCCATAACGTTAGTCAATGCCAGCGGACTCCCACGCTCCCAACCCGCAGACCATCAGGAGGGCCTAGTTTACAGCGGTTTACCTATAGACTAAAAAGGTTGCTTTAATAATATATAGTTTGTATAGTATGTAGATCTATAGTTATACATATTTTAGTCGGAACTGTTGATACAGCCATCCAGTTGCGATGAAACCACGTCCACGTGGGAAGAACGAAGGAGTTTTTATAACTCCGAAAAGTCAGAGATGCACCTGGGATCGAATCCCGGAAGTTCAAACTAAAAGTCATTTATTTTATGCAGACCAACTCGTGGCTTTTATGACAAGTCAAGCCTCTACAACCAGATCGGAAATCAGATTCTGCTGAAAAGAGGCGATCAAAAATCTATCTAATTTGGAAAAAAAAACATTTTACTGGTTAGCAATTACATAATAATAATAATTATCGGATACTTTCTTGTAATTTAAATTTACCTAACATTTTGTGTATCTGGTTCGCGGATAGGTGTTATCATCAAGCACCCTCAAGATAACCTCACCGGACCATTCTGGTTGACGCAAATCTCGTGTATTGCCCCCAGAGATGAGGGGGTTCTAGAGTATACTCTAGAACCCCCTCATCTCTGGGGGCATCATCATCATACTCTACATCCGATTTTTTAAAGTACATTTAAATGAACAATACCAATATAACAGATGTTATATCAAATTTTCTGTAATCGGGTTTTTCATCTTTTTTCTTACTGACATTTTCAGTAGCGAATACCAAAGGATTCGGTGGTTGATCTCTTTCTCAAAAATCACGTCGATCCGTAGCTCAGTTGCAGCGTTATTGAAGGACAAACCAACAAACAAACACACTCTCGCATTTATAAAATAAGTTTATTAGAATGCTTTCTCACAATAAACTTACTGGGGTAGTTAGAGTTACTAGTTAAATTACTTTTAAATTATAAAAACGCGACTCGCGAGGATCTCTAAAAAGGTCTTTCGGCGACTTGGTTCAGGACCTCAGCTTTTTTGCTTTACCAGATCGGTGGGCAGAAACCAGATCAGTAGCTGGGCAGTAATAAGACTAATTAGAACGACTACCTGATTTGTATCGAGTAGCCATTTTTACAGGCATATATTGCTGATTAACAATTTGTGATTGCCGTCAATCGATAAGAGTGTCTCAGCAATGCATACGTAATACGGATATTTTTTTACGCCTGATGAGGAATGCAGCTCTTAATTGTCTACAACTCAATGGCCGTGGAAGGCGTGTTTGAATATTTGAAATAACTTATTAGAATTTATCTTTTATCGTACACTATATATACTCCGAAATTTTAACCCAATCGTAAAACAAAAGCGGTACATAGTTTTTTAATATGGGCTCTACATGCTGACTATATTTTGTGTAAATATTTAAATAATTTCAATTTATTTGTTGATTTTAAGTTCAAAATGTCCAATCTGTGCTTAATAATTTTGTTTATCGTCGGGTCATATAACGCCGTTGGTAAGTTTAATTTATTTACTAGCTATTGCCCGCGGTTTCGCTCAAGTTGAGTTCAATTTTTCAAACCCCTATTTTATCCCCTTAGGAGTGAAATATTCAAAAATCCTTTCTCGGCGGATGCTTACGTCATAATAGCTATCTGTATGCCTAATTTTAGCCCGGTCCGTCCAGTGGTTTGAGCTGTGCGTTGATAGATGAGTCAGTCAGTCAGTCCTTTTCCTTTTATAAATTTAAGATTAATTCAGCTTATATATTATCATTTATAAAGGTCTGTAATCTCACATGTCATTATGGTGACAGGTCATTTTCCAGCTTGAAGTAAAAAATTTGATTCCTCCATGTTTTCCACCACAGCTTTTTAAATGTCTAAGTAGAATAATGTAATACATGCAAAGGGTGGTTTAGGGGTGGATTTTCTCAAAACTGTCAGCTATGTAAAATTAAATTTCAGAAAATCCACCCCTAAAGGGGGTAAATGGTTCAATGTGACGGATGATGTCCAGTTATCCGTAATCGGGTTACAGTTTTTAACTTTTATCCTTGTTTTATATGAATTCGACAGTTGGCCGAGAATGGGAACGAGCAAGGCGGGAAACGCAAGAAGGAACAGTTTTTGGTAAGCTTAGTTTTTATATTTTTTGACTAGCTGATTCCCGAGACTTCGTCCGTGTGGAAAAAGTTTAGAGTGACTTGCTACTATCCGCGAGAAGTTATATCGTCTATCTCCGAGAATATTCAGTAGATCTTGACCAAAATTGGACAAAACATTTTTAATAGTACACAATTTATAAAAAAAAAAGAATTATCAAATTAGGTTTAGATTTGACGAAGTTATGGAGAAAAATCAAGAAAAACTTTCATCCCCTATCCCGGATAAACCTTATTGTTTATCAGGATAAAAAGTAGCCTATATATTGCGTGCCAGGGATCGAACCCGCGTACCTCTGAACAGGAGACGGCAGTCCTAACCACTAGGTTGTTTCTGCTCTTCTGTGTGTTTATACATAAGTTTTATATTTGCTTAACAGACGCGACCTGTGCCTCCGGCAGCGATGGCTTCTGCTTGTGGAAGCTCGAGCCAGGCGCAAGCAACTCTTGGCGCCTGAATCCTTCATATGATTATGACGCAGCTAAAGCCGGAAGTAAGGCAATTCCTCCGTTTCACAATAATTTGGTGTTTCTCTCTAATATATCTGATTCCTCATTGCTGACAATCACTTCGTGACACTGACCGTTTTTAAGGGTTCCGAAAAAAAGAACGCTATTCACTTCTAAATTATACAGTGTGTTCACAAAACTGCCATGCCCTTTTTACCGCTAGACAGTTCACTCGGCGCTTCCATCTTGGATTTTGTTGTGACGAAGAAAAAGAGCGGGAAAGGGCTAAATGTAGTCGATTGGGCCTTTTTAATCCCTCAGATTGGAAAGTCTATTTGCTTGTGTTAGTCTTTCATTCAATAACAACACATTTTTCTTCTTAATTTTATTATTTTATTTTTCGAAAAGAGCAACTGCTGAGTTTCTTGCCGGTTCTTCTCAGCAGAATCTGCATTCCGAACCGGTGGTAGATTTATGACATGTCATAAGAGCTACAAGGTGGCCTACATGAAATAAATAAATTTTGAATTTGAATTTTATTATTATGATAGGCTTGCGCTTGACGACAATCAATGATGGAAAACATTGATGAGGTCTAGGTTGGAGCGTGCTTGGCTAGGGAATGCCTATTCACTCTTGTCTTGAAGGTACTCAGATTATACGTGGCGGGAAACACAGAAGCTGGAAGTGCGTTCCATGCCTTAGCCGTTCGTTTCAGAAACGTTGAACTGAAGCGTTTCGTACGAGTAGGTTGAATTTCAACCACGTATGGGTGCCATCGCTCACGATTTCTTGAAGTTCTGTGGTAAAACGGTGAGGGGGCACAAGGTTGTGAAGTTCCTGCGCGAACACTTCAAAGTATACGTGGGATGCAGGTAGGATGTCCGCACAGGTGGCATCCCAAACGAGCGACCTTCCTATTCTCCAAGCCACTAGCGTATAACATCAGGTCTTTTCTCGGCGCTACGCACCAAGCCAATAGGTTCTAATACAGCTGGAACTTGAATTGAAGAAATTAATCATTTATTTTACGTTTCAGACAAGGCCGCTTATCCATTTATGTACTTTGAAAAGTTTCGCACGGGAGAAGTTGGTTCAGCTCGTTTGATTTCTTCCGATTACTACACAACTGATTATGAATGGAATAGCTGTTTCTCGTTCTCATATAAAATGACCAGAGGTTCATATAGCATGTGAGCAGATTGAATCTTTTTACCTTGCTGAGAACATGGCCATGTTCTTAAGCTCGGCTCGCTAAGCTAGTATTTCAATACTATGAAACAATTGTTATCACTGTTATGTAATTTCTTTACATTAATAATTATAATCCATTTTTCTGGAATTGTCCGTAAACGGTAAACAAGTTGTACTAATGCCACAGAGAGGCGTAAGCGAGGCGCTAAAAGCACTTCGCATAGGACTTTCTTGACGTACTGACGTACGTTTTCTATGCCTTATTTAATAGCCTTATTAGAACTAACTTAAGAAAAATAGGTCATACAAGATTTTATAGATGTAAAGAAATTGTTTTCTCTTTTTAGTTTGTTGTATTGAAATTGGACCAACAAATTCCTAAAAAGCCGGCAACGCATTGGTGATGCCTCAGGTGCTACAAATATACATGGGCGGCGGTAATCACTTAACATTAGGTGACCCGCCTGCTCGTTTGCTCGCTAAAAATATAAAAAAAACACGACGTCCCTCTAGTCAGCTAGTTTAACATAAAAATAACCTAAACATTATTTTGAAGTCTTCGAAAATTGTTTACAGATTTTTTTTTCTCATTTTCATAGATTTGCCGGAATCCGAGTGTACCATAAGCCGGAAACTCTAGCGCTTAAAGATTTAATTGCATACAGCGATGAATTGAAGAAAAATTATACTATATATGAAGATTTAGGGGGCTGGGGCTATGGCTGGCGTAAGGAAGAAACAAAGCTGAAACACTTTGGTAAACAGGACAGCTTTCAGGTGAAAAGGAATACACTTTATTATGCACATTTTTTTTTAAAGAATATATGCCAACCTGAAGTTGACTAATATTCTCCTATCCTGTCAAATAAGGGGAAAGCTCGTGTTAGGAGTGGGTACGACAATAGTGCAACGGGTGCGATTCGATCCTGCGACCCTACAGTTTTCCGTTCACACGTTTAACCGTTGGGCTATTGAGGCTGACATTGAACATAGAACCAAAAAAAAATAATAAACTTATGCTGGCCTTATCGCTTAAAAGTGATCTCTGCCAGGCAACCATGTTGCAAAGGATATGATAATCTGAAAGGAAAATTAGGGCTAACGTCGTCGGCAGCACGCCGATGCGTTGCTCGCATGATAGAAGGACAAAGAAACAATCAAACAAACTTTCACATTCATAATATTAAAACTACTAACCTTTAGATACATAAGTGGTAGAGTTTACTTTATTTTACGTTTTTGCGATCTCGTGATTATAAACTCTAATATGGAATTTATTTTTACGGGCAAAACCTAATCTTCTAAATATATAAAAGGCAAAGGTGACTGACTGACTGACTGACTGACTGATCTATCAACACACAGCTCTAACCACTGGACCGATCGAGCTGAAATTTGGTATACAGGTAGCTGCTAGGACGTAGACATCCGCTAAGAAAGGATTTTGGAAAATTTCAACCCCAAGAGGGTTAAATAGGGGGTTAAAAAATCGAACCTAACGTGAGCGAAGCCGCGGGTTAAAGCTTGTGGGTATATACTCGTTCTTGATAAATCCTTACTTAGCGAATGCTCATATCGTATAAGAAATAAGCTACCAGACAAGGTTTTGTGTAGGCTTTAAAGTTTCTGAGCTTTAAATTATTGTGTAATATCTTTTATTCAGATCGTAATAGAAGCCATTTATGAACGAGATCCTCTGTACGTAGCAGTAAAGGATGTCGCTATAGTCCCTTGCACAAGATCCCTGCTGCCAACATCCAACATACCACGAGGAGTTAACGGTGAGGAATAGTCCAGTCAAAAAACCTCAAAAAATGACCCAACCTCTGGAAAATTGCGAAAGTTTTGAAACTTTGCACATCGAATTATGGGTACCTAGGGATGAATATACCAAAAGTCCTCATGCGTACGAGGCGAGCTCTAGCGGCAATTAGCGGAAACAGGACCCTTTTTTGAGTTTTTTGTAAATATCTTGAGAACTTCTGGTCAAAGATAAAAGTTTATTACTACATAATTGAAGCTTATTAAATTTGCAACAATAATGATTATACACATTTTTCTTGAATTCTTAATAATTACCGAGTTTTAGGCCACTAAAAGATAGCTTTTTCGAAAAATCACGCTAGCGGCGCCCGGTACAATATGGCATTTTTAATAATATTTGACAATCATGGTTTATCATTTTTTTTTTGGGTACCAAGGGTGATTCAGAAAATAAACTTTACAGTTATGTACAAAAAAAAGACATTGTTTATTAAACAACCAGCTTTTGCCCGCGGCTTCGCTCACGTTAAATTAAATTTTTCAAACCCCTATTTTACCCGTTGTACCCCCTTAGAGGTCACATTTTCAAAAATCCTTTCGTAGAGGATAACTACGGCCTAATAGCTACCTGTATGCCAAATTTTAACCTGATCGGTCCAGTGGTTTAAGCTGTGCGTTGATAGCATTTTTTATTGTTACTGTATTTCATCTAAACTCTACTGAACTACTACTGTATTTCTCTACTGACTGATCTATCAACGCATAGCTTAAACCACTGGACCGATCAAGATGAAATTTGGCATACAAGTAGCTATTAGGCCGTAGGCATCTTTTAAGAAAGGATTTTTGAAAATTCGACCCCTAAAGGGGTAAAACGGGTAAAATAGGGTTTTGAAAAATTTAACTTTACGTGAGCGAAGCAGCGTGCAAAAGTTAGTTGTTTAATAAACAATATGTCTTTTTTTGTACATAACTGTGAAGTTTATTTTCTCAATCACCCTTGGTACCCAAAAAAATTGATAAACCATGATTATCAAATATTATTACAAATGCCATATTGTACCGCGCGCCGCTAGCTTGATTTTTCGAAAAAGCTATCTTTTAGTGACCTTTAGCTCGGTAATTATTAGTAATTCAAAAAAAATGTGTATAATCATTATTGTTGCAAATTTAATAAGCTTCAATTATGTAGCAGTAAACTTTCTCCTCTGATCAAAGGTTCTCGAGATATTAACAAAAAACCAAAAAAAGTGTCCTGTTTCCGCTAATTGCCGCTAGAGCTCGCCTCGTACGCATGAGGACTTTTGGTATATTCATCCCTAGGTACCCATAATTCGATGTGCAAAGTTTCAAAACTTTCGCAATTTTCCAGAGGTTAAACCTTGTTTTGACTGGACTAGAACTGTTGTTCGTTGTTTGTATTTATTACATCACAACAAACAGTATAGCAGTATGTTACATAACCTGGAGTGTACGTTTCTAGCATAAGACGTAGCTTTCGTTATTTTCAGATGCTCTGAGCTGCGAGTCCGACAGCAATGATCTCTGCGGCTGGAATGACGAAGGATCAGCTGGAGAATGGATTGAGGACGATCCATCCGTCCGCAAGATTACTGCAAGACCTGAAACTGAAGGTATTTCCTTGCTTTGCAGCGAATCAGGGTTTAACCTAATTTTTGTGACGGAATAATAATATTCTTGGCAAAGTTTCTAATGAATTCTCTATTTGAGTCATACTACCCACAATGATGTCGGTATCTGAGTGGACTTATACGAATAAAAGCGAGTACCCAGCGGTGCACAAGGCATTCCTAGTTCACTCGTCGACCGAGAACCTCATCGGGACCGTCACTGCTTGGAGTAAGATTGTTTAATATCACTCAGTTCATTATAACTGGTCTAAAGTATAAATTTTTAATGGTCGTGTGCGAGGTAACCTCTTTATTGAATGATTGTCATGTCATGTGAATTTGAGAGTAAATTGAAAGTAAGCTCAATGTGCTTAGATCCTGACTTGTTATCCTTTTCCACTTCTGACTCCTAAGAATATAAATATAAAAATTCTTTTAAAAAAACCAACTTCGAACGTCCGTGTCACAAAGACAACAAAAAAGAATTTTCCAAATCGGTCCAGGCGTCTTCGAGTAATCGGAGAGCACACATAAAAAAAAGATTCCAACGAATTAAGAACCTCCTCCATTTTTTTTTATTCATATACATACATTTTTGGCAATTCGGCTAGCTCTTTGTGCTTCACTGATTTTTCTTTGAAGAATAGACAAATTGTCCGGAGTGGGATTACGTCTGAAATGACCAAGCGCTAAACGACGTTCAGCTACAGCTTTTGATAAACTAGAATTCCAGTAAGGCTTTGGTATGAATTTAGAGCACGGATCTTGGCTAATTTTGATATAGGGTATACACTGATCCGCAGCTTTATTAATCTCATCAACAAATAAATCGTAAGAATCTTGTAAACTATCAGACAGTACAAGATGCGAAAATTTATCTTCTAGTATTGTGTTATACTGGTCCCAATCGGCTCTCTTTAAATTTCTTTTCTTAATAAAAGAAGTTTGAGTATTTGCCTTGGTCGACAATTTTATTATAAGATGATCACTTCCTAGTGTTTCATTTAAGGTGGACCAGTTGTATTCAATTGCTACGTCAGAGGATATCATAGATATATCTGGTGATGACTGCTGTAGGATACCATTGACTGACTTGATCCGAGTCGGGCGGCCATCATTTAAGATGATGAAATTAGAATTCAATAAGGAGTCAAAGATTTGGTTGCCCCTATTGTCTGTCTTATAGGACCAGCTACAGTGATGACAATTAAGGTCTCCGAGGATTAACGTTTTTTGATTGAACATTGCAAGAATCTCCTCCCAATCTTGTTGAACAGTGGTGATGGAGGGAGGGCAGTATATCGAGACTATATTTTCTAAATACTCTGAATTTAAAATTTTAACATGGAGTATTTCAATTCCGGGGTTACAACTTGTTATGTTTTGAGTTTCGGCTTTAATAGAGCGATGGGTTATAATTGCTACTCCTCCATACCCGTCATCTCGGTCTCTACGGATTATGTTGTATCCATTAATTCTAACGTCCGTATTATAATCGAGCCACGTTTCGCTGAGTGCCGCCACATGTATTTTTTCCAGAGATAATAATTGCTCTAATGTTATTACTTTATTTTTCAAACTTTGGCAATTCCATTGGATAATATTTACAGATTCTTTTATTGATCTTCTTCTGTCCATAAACTAGTAAATATATTTTTAATAAAGTTCAGATCAGGGATATAGATTGCTAAAATATTGGTTAACCATTTAAAAATAATCTTTGCAGCTCTTATAAGTTTTTCAGGAATTGTAATGTCTCTAATTAATATGATATCTTTTAGTTTATTTAATAGATCATAAAATGTAGTATAGATTTTTTCCTTCCGAGAAGAGCTTTTTGAATTTGTATTCTTAGAAGTATTTTCCTCCGTAGCTTCTGCATCCGATGCATAGCTCATCTCCTCATCCCAGTTTATGTCATCATCTTTTTGTTTCCTTTTTTTCCCATTAGGTTTTTTCGCTCCATTTTTACTACTGGTTTTGTTTTTGCTATTCCCTGGAGGTTCAGAGGCCGCTGCAGAAGCGTAGGAACGTGGCATTCTTGGCGGTGCAGAATCTGTTTTTTCTCGCGTGGAATCTTCGTTTTCCGTATAAGCGTTATACTCCGTGTAATTTTCTTTAGGAGGCGGAGACGGTGGGACATACATCGTTAGGGCTCTTTTATAAGTACAGTTGAATTCTGCCATTATTTCTCTAACTCTTTTTTCTTTGGCATATACAGGACAGTCTCTGCTTAAGGACCAGTGATTACCTTTACAGTTCACACACGTAAACGCAGTGGTTTCGCAATTTTCATGATTCCCTGTGCACTTTGGGCAGACAATTTTCTTTTTAGGGCAGACTTTTTTTGGGTGACCATATCGCCAGCAATTCGTACACTGAGTAACAGGGAATGTGTAAGTATCAATCCTAGTCCGCACTCCATAAACATACACAAAAGAAGGTAAAGATGAACCCTTAAAGCAGAGCCGTATGGTTCCACTTACAACCCACCCTGTACCATTATCACCTCTGCGATTGAGACGCTTAATTGATATAAGTTCTGCAGTGCTAGTTATACTGTCCATGATGTCCTTCTCGGACAAGTCCAATTCTACATTTCTGATTAAGCCGTATGAAACACCAACTTCCAGCGTTCTTTGTATGTTCCAACCTCTGTTTATAATCTCCTCACAGTTTAATAGTTGTGACAAATCTGATTCCTTCTCGAACTGTATTAATACTTTATAGGGGTTAAGATAACGGATTTTAAGAATATTTGGGATTTTATGAAGTTTTAACAGGCGGGCAAAAGCAAATTGTTTGGGCAGCGGCTCTTTAGATGTAATGCTTATCTCGATTTTTTCTTGCGGAACTCGTTCGCTTCCATCCTCACGGGCGTATCGCTTGCGTAACCTGGTTACTTCGTGCCAAATTTCTTCTTCATCTACATATCGCGTTCTCATCTGATTATATGTGTTTGACGCGTTAGGGGCTGAATGTTGGTTGTCATTTGTCGTAAACGAATAGTTAGATTCCTCATCATTCATGTATAGGTTTTCGTCGGTATTGTCATCCGCTGACGCGGCAAAACGCTCCATACTAGATTCGTCTTAGAGTATGGTATCGCGTACACCGCACATAGTCGGTCGGAAAGGTACCGCACACACACTAGCGCGTACGAAACTGGTCGTAGGTAAAATATAGTACGGTCGCCGAACAGAAAGAATTTCGTACAATGACCTCTTTGCCTACTGACAGTGGTCACAAACATTTTTCTATTAAGTGCGGTTTACATAAAATATTTGAAGGAGAAAAAAAAATTAGTAGCTTATTAAATAAATTATTTATTTTTAAACAGTTATTATAATTGAGTTATATTAACTTATTACATAGAAATAAAAAAATGAAAATTCAAAAATCAAAGTCCCATTTCTCTGTATCGGAGTAACTACTTTCCGACGACGTCTCGCCTGTCACAGTTATAACGAAATAATGTACAGTTTTGTCTACATTATGATCTAGACTCCCTAAATTCAATTCACAAGCAAACAAAAACAAACCTTAGGTTTGCAAGTAAAAGGTTTACAATCCCCGAGGACGGCGGTCATTGCATTTGTGCGAGCGTGACGCATTATTTTAAAGCGGGAGTGACAGAGACAGGTAGTAACAGGTTAATGTACGAAATTCTTTCTGTTCCGCGACCGCACTATAGTGAGCGCCTTGCGTAAACACACGACACGTCGCCGTAAGACTCACCACTCATTCCCATTTTTAATAAGGGACTTTTGAAGGTGACCTTCATGTCAACCCCATCGGTACTCACAAAATATTACAATTATAATAATACAATTAATATATACAAAATGAACTACCTATATAACTATATCAATTTGAGAGAATCACTAAAAAATTTATATACTTTAACAGCCTCCTCCATTTTTAAAAAAAACACGTTGAACATGGGACTTTTGAAAAATACAGCGATTATGTAATGTGTCCCTAGGAATATTGCCAAATAGTAAGTACAATACATGTGGATGCAAATCAAATAAACTAAATCCTACTAATCATATCATACTCATATCTTCTTATCTCATAATATAAGTGCGAAAGTAACTACATTATGTCTGTTTGTTACTTCATTGGTTTGTCGGGTTGTCTTTCAATCACGCCGCAATAGAGCAACGGATCGACGTCATTTTTTGCATGGGTGTATTTGAGAAGCTGGAGATTGACATAGGCTATTTTTTATCCGAAAAATCAATACAAAAAACTTGTTTCACGCGGACGAAGTCGCAGGCATCAGCTAGTACTAGGTACAAATGCGAAAGTTTGTGGAGGTGGATGGCTGTTTGTCACGTGACCTCACAACGAACGAACTGATTTAGCTGAAAAAATTTCAGCTTCAGCATTCCAAATGGAATGGAGATAGATACATATATCCAGGATTAACACATAGGAAATATTTTATTCCTGAAAAGTAAAGACTTCCCGCCGGAATCTGAAACCCTAAATTCACGCGTACGAAGTCGCGGGCCTCAGCTAATAATAAATAATACAAAAAAAATTTCAGGGAAAAAGATCCTGAAAGTTAGATTTCCGGATCGATTGTTGCAACAAAACAGAATGGCCCATTTGATGTCTCCACTCTACAGCCGTGACTTAGAGCGAAGTGGCTGTTTCTACTTGATGTATTTGGTACACAGGATATGGCCAGGTTTAAGCGGCAGGTAAGGTAATTGAACGAGCGAAGCGAGTTCTCTGAGTCAACTAGGGCGCTTGCCTACTAGACAGAGAAGTGTGTCCGTCTAAATGTCTGTCAGAGCCCTATAACTTCTGAATTACTGAATATTAGAACGTGAAACTTGGTTGAAAATTCAGTTATATCCTGTACTTGAACAACAAATACTAAAATTAGATAAATGTTATAAAGAAACGAAATTATTTAATTTTAATGCGCCATCTATTAGCATTATTGTGAAGCTAATAGCTTCACTATAATGCTAATAGATGGCGCTGTGTCAGTAAAACAGTTTTATGTCAACTATTTTTTTTTTTTATTGCGTCTAATGTTAAAAGTTAATTATTACAATATATAATTAAAACTTTTGGGAATTATGGGATATCGCGAGGTCTCAGTTCGGGGCGAACCACTAGTAGCTAGTATATACACGGTGAAATTTAATTTCCCGTAAACCCTGAAGGAGGTGAATGTGCTCATGAAACTGAACAACTTTCCCCAAGGAACATAGGTCGAAATATGAAAAAAAAAATTTGGACCTCCCATAGTAGGTAAATCAATTTTTTTTTTTTTTCACATTTCGACCTATGTTCCTTGGGGAAAGTTGTTCAGTTTCATGAGCACATTCACCTCCTTCAGGGTTTACGGGGAATATTTCACCGTGTATAGATTATTGTCCTGCTAATATTATAAATGTGAAAGTGTGGATGTTTGGATGTTTGTTACCCAATCACGTCACAACGACTGAACCGATATGGCTGTTTGGCACAGAGATAGAATTATAGTCTGGAATAGCACATAGGCTACTTTTATCCCGGGAAATAAGAGAGTTCCCGCGGAAATCAAGGCATCTCAATACTTGCGAACGAAGTCGCGGGCATCAACTAGTATTATATATAATCTAAACATATAAAAGGAAAAACTGACAGACTGATTGACTTTAAAAGATACGAAAAATAGGAATGACCCATTAGAACAACTGAAAAATCAAAAATCAAAATTGTTAATTATGTATGGGAATCACCACTAGAGTAACAACTAATTGTTAATAATATATCCTGTATAGTGTTTAATCATGTATCAACTCAAAAGGAAAACGTTGAAACCCTACCTAAAGCCGTCTCCAACCGCCCCTATAACGGCCCCTGTCCTCACATCTAACCTATTTAACCACAACACGTCAGACAAACCACCATCTGAACGTGAGGGTAACTATCAAACATATCTAAGTAGGTATTTAATCAAATACACTCATCTAAACCTACGGGTAATATATATTCGATTAGGGCGTGATTGCTATCACCACCCGTCAATCAAATACAACGACCTAGACGCGGGAGCATCCAATAGCCGTATGAGTCTCTGGAAGAGACTGAATCAATAACGTCCAAAGCGCTGTATTTATACTAACGGCGCGGTACCAGACCGGCGCCTACGTTGTCAACAAAGTCAAACTACCTACTACTAATTTTTATAAAACCACCTTCAATACCTACATTAAAGTTGTATATCTTTACTATTTCAATATATCGCTAACACGGCCATCCTACATGGTGACCGCCCCGGGCACACCACGAGTATCATCAATCATTCTACACTCATCGGAATATTACATCATGCGACCTTGAAGCTCAATGAACATGACCATACCACTCAAGGGAACTAGCCACTTGCACTTCTTAACATTACCCCTCCTTAACTGTACCAAGAGGCTGAAGAATGTCCATCATGCGACCCTGGAGCTCATTCAACATGACCATCCCACCTAAGGGAACTCGCCAAACTTAGGAGACAGATGTGTCATTATTGAAAACCACTTGCACTTAAAGAACATTTCGCTCACTTAAGTGTTCCAAGTTCGTTCTTAAGCTCAGGCGCTCGCAATCCAATGTGACGTTCTTCATTCAAATTCATTTATTCAAAATTTAAACTATGCAACATAAGATGTTAATGTCCATGATGCAATATTCCTCATCAACCCTTTTCTTTTTTTTTTTTATCACTGCTCGGTCTAACCTGACTTTATCTAATGATCCAAATAAGCAATTTCTCACGTTTTAATTTGACTGATTTTAAACTGACAAAAACTTTATTTGGACAATAATAATTGAACTGTGAACGTGTTCATCCCACTTCTGATATCAACTCAAAAAAAAAACGTTGAAACCCTACCTAAAGCCGTCTCCAACCGCCCCTATAACGGCCCCTGTCCTCACATCTAACCTATTTAACCACAACACGTCAGACAAACCACCATCTGAACGTGAGGGTAACTATCAAACATATCTAAGTAGGTATTTAATCAAATACACTCATCTAAACCTACGGGTAATATATATTCGATTAGGGCGTGATTGCTATCACCACCCGTCAATCAAATACAACGACCTAGACGCGGGAGCATCCAATAGCCGTATGAGTCTCTGGAAGAGACTGAATCAATAACGTCCAAAGCGCTGTATTTATACTAACGGCGCGGTACCAGACCGGCGCCTACGTTGTCAACAAAGTCAAACTACCTACTACTAATTTTTATAAAACCACCTTCAATACCTACATTAAAGTTGTATATCTTTACTATTTCAATATATCGCTAACACGGCCATCCTACATGGTGACCGCCCCGGGCACACCACGAGTATCATCAATCATTCTACACTCATCGGAATATTACATCATGCGACCTTGAAGCTCAATGAACATGACCATACCACTCAAGGGAACTAGCCACTTGCACTTCTTAACATTACCCCTCCTTAACTGTACCAAGAGGCTGAAGAATGTCCATCATGCGACCCTGGAGCTCATTCAACATGACCATCCCACCTAAGGGAACTCGCCAAACTTAGGAGACAGATGTGTCATTATTGAAAACCACTTGCACTTAAAGAACATTTCGCTCACTTAAGTGTTCCAAGTTCGTTCTTAAGCTCAGGCGCTCGCAATCCAATGTGACGTTCTTCATTCAAATTCATTTATTCAAAATTTAAACTATGCAACATAAGATGTTAATGTCCATGATGCAATATTCCTCATCAACCCTTTTCTTTTTTTTTTTTATCACTGCTCGGTCTAACCTGACTTTATCTAATGATCCAAATAAGCAATTTCTCACGTTTTAATTTGACTGATTTTAAACTGACAAAAACTTTATTTGGACAATAATAATTGAACTGTGAACGTGTTCATCCCACTTCTGATATCAACTCAAAAAAAAAACGTTGAAACCCTACCTAAAGCCGTCTCCAACCGCCCCTATAACGGCCCCTGTCCTCACATCTAACCTATTTAACCACAACACGTCAGACAAACCACCATCTGAACGTGAGGGTAACTATCAAACATATCTAAGTAGGTATTTAATCAAATACACTCATCTAAACCTACGGGTAATATATATTCGATTAGGGCGTGATTGCTATCACCACCCGTCAATCAAATACAACGACCTAGACGCGGGAGCATCCAATAGCCGTATGAGTCTCTGGAAGAGACTGAATCAATAACGTCCAAAGCGCTGTATTTATACTAACGGCGCGGTACCAGACCGGCGCCTACGTTGTCAACAAAGTCAAACTACCTACTACTAATTTTTATAAAACCACCTTCAATACCTACATTAAAGTTGTATATCTTTACTATTTCAATATATCGCTAACACATGTAATTTTATTTCGTAGAAACGTAGACATCCGAGTATATCAAAAGCCGAAGTCTGTGGCGCTGATAGATTTATTGGGGCCCTACAGCGAGGACATAAAGAAGGATTATATTCTTTTTGAAACTTTAGCTGACAAGGATTTCATGGTCAGTTGGCAAGAAGCTGAGCCAGCGCTGAAGCATTTCGATGAAGATTTCCAGGTAAAAGTAAAACTACCCGCAATATGGAAAAGTCGCGGTTACTCGCTAGTAACCGCGACTTTTTTTTTATTCGATGACAAGATAGCCCTTGACTGCAATCTCACCTGATGGTAAGTGACGATGCTGTCTAAGATGGTAGCGGGCTAACTTGGTAGGGGTATAGCAGTGTAAATTCAACCCATACCCCTAATCGGTTTCTACACGCCATCGTGCCGGAACGCTAAATCGCTTGGCGGCACGTCTTTGACGGTAGGGTGGTAACTAGCCACTTGCACATTATTAATTCTTTTTCTTTTTTCCCGAAAAGTATTAAGACTCCTAAATGAACACCATATTCTGTTTTTACAGATCGTCATAGAAGGTATCTTCGCGAGCGGTCCTAAACCATTAAAGATATCCGAGATGGCGATACGTCAGGGGAGTCAGTGCACCCGAGGTAACGAAATACTAGAGGTACTAACTAAAGCTCGAAGTCTGACATCTCAACGAGTCACGATAATAAAGCCGCAATCTTGGGCAATCGACAGAACGCATACTTCGAATGTTGGACTTGGAGCCATAAATGATGGGTGACTTTTTTATTATCTTAAAAAAACAAACCATTTAATGTAGCCAGTGCCATCCATTAGTTAGTAGTAAGTTTCGGACATAAATTAAATCGGTCCTACTTATCGACAGAAGCGGACTAAAGCCGAGTCTGTCATAAACCGAATAAGTGGGTAGACAGACGATGTCAAAGGAGCCAAAACTACAACCGCGTGGGGATATACATAAGTATATTAAAATGGTTGGATATTTTACAGCTACGATAGAGTTTGACGGGTATAGAGTGACTTCATTACTTAATTTATGTATCACGGTTGCCTCATAATTGCTAAACTTAATGATATCGGTCCGCACTTTGATTGCAGCTCCAATAGTCAATAACTCAATGGTCGCGGAAGGACTATTTGGGCATTCGTATTTTATTCAAACACATAGTTTTAAGATAAAAATTAATAAAAATCTACTCTAAATAATAAAGTTTAAGGTTCGCTAAATAATAATTAATTCATTTAACGTTGGAATAAATCATCATCAAGTTCATAAATAATGCCTTGTTTTTTATATCAATTCGACAGTTGGGACACAACGGGGCAATGTATACAATACTCCTTCAACAACAAAAACCGCTAGGAATTCAACAACAACATCCTCACGGCAGACAACAACGCTACAACAAGGGACAGTTAAAGGTAAAATTTGCTAACTATTTATATTTTTTAATAGACGGAGGGACTATATTAGATGAATATGTTGTAGCTAGCAGCTAGACCTATTTTTATTTTATTCGATGACAAGATAATTCTTGACTGCAATCTCACCTGACGGTAAATGACGATGCAGTCTAAGATGGTAGCGGGCTAACTTGGAAGGGCTATGGCAGTGTACTTGTACTAATACCTTGTACCCTAACCCCTTGTACTCACACCCCTGATCGGTTTCTACACACCATCGTGCCGGAACGCTAAATCGCTTGGCGGCACGTCTTTGACGGTAGGGTGGTAACTAGCCACAGCCAAAGCCTCCCACCAGACAACCTATACCATAACTTGAAAAACATGTTTGTTCATCCTGTACCTATGCTTTTACACATCATTCTAGTACATAGTAGTAAATGAAGAAAATGATGGTTATGCACCTAAATATTGAGTTAGAAGATAATATTAAGAATGGCCAATATAGAACCAGATTTTTGTCATCATCATAAGCAACTCATCAATCCACCAACTGAGCGCAGGTCTCCTCTCAGGGATGGGTTATTGGCCATTGTCCACCACGCTGGCCAAATGCAAATTGCACACACTTCTTCACACTTGCAGGTTTCGTCACGATGTTTTCCATGTGATAATCAATTTCTTAAATGCACAATGCACATAACTTCAAGAATTCAGAGGTGCGTACCCGTGACCTTCAGAATAGAAGACCGCAAACATAACCACTAGGCTTCTGGATATTTAAACGTAACTTTTATATTAAAAGAAAAAGTGATATTTTGCTGTTATCCTCTGTCATCCTTTAAACCAGAAAAAACATTTGCATCTGTGGAGTCCACATCTCCGTAAAAGTACGTACGTCGAGTGTGTTTTGGAGGAGCGCTACGTGTTAGTGTTGTATTGTTTCTTCTATTCTGGAGAGACGACGATATAGGGCATGAGCAGCGCGTGTTGCAATTTCTTCTGGTTTGGCGGATTACAGCAAAACATTACTTTTTCTTTTAGTATTATCGTAGTACTACGCAAAGTAACGCTTGTTTCTAAATAACATAATGTTTATATTTACTTAACAGATGCAACCTGCGAATTTGACAGTGATCGTATCTGCTTGTGGGAGAACGAGCCAGGTGCAAATAACTCTTGGCGCCTGAATCCATCATACTATTACGTCGGTCGGTCTTTCTCTGTTTTTATCTGATTGCTCATTGCTGACGACCACTTCGTGACACCGACCGTTTTTTTTAAATAAATAAATGGTGAATTAACATAGCAGCGAAACAACCGATCGATTTTTTGAAAAGAGCAAGCGCAGAGTATATTGCTGGCTCTTTCCGGCAGGAAGGGCATTCCGAACCAGTGGTAGATTCATCGACGATTCAAAAGCACTTGTAATAGTTTCTTTGAATAAAAAATATTTCTATTCTATTCTATATGACTTTTGAATAGTTGAGGAGCTGGAGAATGACATAAGATACTTTTTATCACAGAAAATCAAAGAGTTCCCACGGGAATTTCAAAAACTAAATCCACGCGGATGAAGTTGTGGGCACCAGCCTACTCCATTTTCCATCCATCCATAACTAAAAGTACGGATTTTCGGCTCGTAAAAAGATCGAAAATTTCCACAGGATTCAAAAATCTAACTTAAATGCTAATATAGGATACTTTTTATTAACCGTTGCATTATTGTCGTACCCACTCCTAACACAAGCTTTCCGCTTATTTGGAGGGGATAGGAGGATATCAGTCAACTTTAGGTTGCCTAATATTCTTTAAAAAATAATTTTTTTCAGGTGAGGCAGCATTTCCGTTCATGTACTTTGAAAAGCCTTCGTCGCGAGAAATCGGTTCAGTCCGTTTGATTTCCCACGATTTCTTCAAGTTTGGTTATGATAAGAATAATTTCTCTGTCTCGTTCTCATATAAAATCTACAGAAATTCAAATAGCAGGTGAGCGTACTGATTTTTTTAACTTGCCGAAAGTGTGGCTGTGTTGGTGCTTGCGAAGCTTTTGTACCTACTACATTAATGTTAAAAAGAATAGAATAGAATAGAATAGAATAGAAATATTTTTTATTCAAATAAACTTTTTACAAGCACTTTTGAATCGTCAATGAATCTACCACTGGTTCGGAATGCCTTTCCTGCCGAGAAGAACCAGCAAGAAACTCGGCGGTTGCTCTTTTCAAAAAAATAAAAATTTTACAATTGTTATTGAAACTATGCTATGTATTCAGTGCTTCCACGATGAATTTTCCTGAGTACAATACAAGTAAAAATAAATAAAATACAAATACAAATAAATACAATTCAATACATGTCAACACAGGCAGGCAAAAGCAGACCCATTTCCGTTGGTGGCACCCGTTCACGAGCATGACGCATGATCCAGCCATTGCTTCGCTCAACCATATTTGAGGGAACGTAACAACCCGCACCACACGACACCACCACAGAAACTTTAAAGAGAGCATGACATACTTAGGCTACCCATGTTAAGGCATCGAATTGAATACTAATATTAAACTACTCATTTTAAGACATGACTGAGACAAATAAAGTGGAAACACCGTGGAACAGAATACAATAAAATCATGTTACACAGGATAGTTATTACTGTCTTATGAATCACTGGAGCGAATTATATCCACGCTTTTTTATCATTTACATAGTCTTCAATTGTATAATATGCTTTTTTCATGAGAGCAGATTTAATTGATTTCTTAAACTTGTGTAGAGGCAAGTCTAAGATTGACTGTGGAATTTTATTGTAAAACGTCACGCCCATTCTCACAAATGTCTTTTGGACCCTCTTGAGGCGCAGCCCAGGAAACATGAGCCTATTTGGATTTCTACTTGGTCTATCGGACAAATCACTCTTTTTTTTGTAACTCAAAATGTTTTGTCTGACAAATATTATGTTGTTATAAATATATTGTGAAGCTACTGTAAGAATGCCTATCTCTTTAAATCTTTCTCGAAGGGAATCCCGCGGCCTCAAATTATAGATAGCGCGGATTGCCCTCTTCTGCAAAACAAAAATTTTTCCAATATCGGCTGCCTTACCCCATAGTAAGATTCCGTATGACATAATACTATGGAAATATGCAAAATAAACAATTTTTGCAGTTTCTATGTCAGTCAACTGTCGAATCCTCCTAACAGCGTAAGCAGCAGAGCTAAGTTTGCCAGCGAGCGTTGCTATATGGGTGCCCCATTGAAGCTTTGAATCCAGGTTTAACCCCAAAAACACTGTGGAGTCCTCAGTTTTCAAAGGTTCATTATTTATCTTTAAATTTTTACTGACAGTTCTCGTGTTAGGTAATAAAAACTCAACACACTTTGTTTTTTTAGCATTTAAAAGGAGATTATTTGCCGTAAACCATTCAGAAACTTGAGATAATGCATTATTTACATCGTCAAAATTGTCTTTCATCCTATATCGACTTTAAAAATTAAAGACGTATCATCAGCAAATAGTACAATATCGCAAGTATTTTGGACAAAATGTGGTAAATCATTTATGTAGACCAAAAACATGAATGGACCTAGAATAGAACCCTGGGGTACACCCATTACTGAGGCTGATCCGGATGATTTTACATCATTGACACATACTCTTTGGACTCGGTTGCTGAGATAAGACGCAATGAGACTAAGTGCAAAATCTTTAATGCCATAGTGGCTCAGTTTAAGCAAAAGAGTCTCTTGATCAACGCAGTCGAATGCCTTTGACAAATCACAGAAAATACCAATGGCATTCTGTGAGTTCTCCCACGCATCGAATATGTGTTGTAATAGCCTTGCGGCTGCATCGGTTGTTGATCGACCCTTTGTAAAACCATACTGCTCAGTGTGTAGGAGTTTATTTAAATTAAAGTGTAAAAGCAGTTGGTTGAGCATAATTTTTTCGAATATCTTGCTGAGAGTTGGCAAAATTGAAATTGGCCTGTAGTTATTCGGGTCACTTTTGCTGCCCGATTTAAAAAGCGGTATTAGTTTACTACATTTCATAAGATCTGGAAAGGATCCAGAATCTACTGATTTATTAAAAATTAAAGCAAGATACGGCGCAATAATATCAATTACATTATGAATTATTTTAACTGATATCCCCCATAGATCTGCTGTTTTCTTATTTTGTAAAGATTTAAATGTTTTGACTATGTCATATGGGGTAACGTGTTCAAACCTAAATAACTTATTGCACTCAGAGACATTGCTTCTTAGAAGACGATAGGCTTCTGCCGGCGAGGAATTTAGAGAACTGATTGTGGTAATTGGAATATTTTTGAAAAAGTTCTCAAATGTATTTACAACTTCTATATCGGAGTTAATTACATGATTATCAATTTTAAGCTCCAATTTATTATTATTATGCACCTTGTGGTTACTCATTTCATCGCCGATGATGTCCCATGTCGTTTTAATTTTATTATCAGAATTGACAATTTTTTGTTTTATGTGAAGGGACTTTGCTTGTATGCACACATTTTTAAACAATTTAGAATAATTTCTCACATATTCAATAAACGCGGGGGAATAATTATATTTTTTTTCTGCATACAAGTCAAACAGCTTATTTCTACTTTTATAGATGCCGGCAGTTGCCCAGTCACTAAACTTAAGATCTTTAAACAGTCTTTTCTCCATCACCTTAAAGATAGAGTTATATTGTGAGCTTAACAAATCAAAAAACTTTGTATAAATTTCATCCGGATCATCCTGTGCAAGGTCAAGCGTCGGCAATCCAGCTGAGATGTTTTGTTTAAAATGCTTTACTTTTTTAGTGGTAACTGGCCTGTATTTTATTACTTTTGTTAAATTCTGTTCACTGCCTGGAATAGATATCATTTGACCGCAATGATCAGATCTGAGATAAGTGATAATAGATTTTTCGATAATGTTACAATCACAAAAAATGTTGTCAATACAAGTAGCTGAGTTTGCAGTTATTCTTGTAGGTTCAATAAAAATATTCTCTAGATTAAAGCTTTTAAATAAGTTAAGCAGCCTACCAGTAAAAGGAGTGTGAAGCAAAATATCAATATTAAAGTCTCCACAGACCACTATTTTTTTTGATGACCTACATAGCCGCCTTAAGGCATCCTCCATAACCTCCTCAAAAACAACAAAGTCGCCCGAGGGTGGGCGGTACACGCAAACTACAATATATCGGTCCAGCTCAACACAAGACAGCTCAATAGTGCGTTCTATAGAAAGACTAACAACGTCTTTTCGCTCTTTGTAATTAATATTAAAGCCACATACAACCATCGATATAATGTACTACGAACTCGATATGGCGTTTCGAACACTCACCTTGTTCAACTGACATGCACCGTCGACCGTGCATTAAATAGTTGTGTGGGCATTGGCGGCGTACGAACGGGGCGTTATCTACGCGATAACCCTTTTTAAGTACCTAATCTTGAATTAAAAAGCCAACAATAATACTTATATTCAAGTAAATAACAAAATACATCGAAAATAACACGTTTCTAGCCTCCTTTAAATTTATTTTTTTGTTGTTATAGCGGCAACAGAACTATACATTCTGTGAAAATTTCAACTGTCTACCTATTACGTATCATGAGATACAGCCCATTGACAGACAGACAGACAGACGGACGGACGGACGGACGGACGGACGGAGGGACGGAGAGTGGAGTCTTAGTAATAGGGTCCCGTTGGATACCCCTCGGGTACGGAACCCTAAAAAGTTTAGTTGATTTAGTAAATAAATAGATAGCGACATCGTAGCGCGATGTATAGCTCTTTCAATTCCCGAGAGTACGAGGCTCATGGTTGTGTGTGTGAACAAAATTGACGATCCGCTGCACTGATTGATTTACTATGGGAGGTCCACATTTTTTTTTCATATTTCGACCTATGTTTCTTGGGGAAAGTTGTTCAGTTTCATTAGCACATTTCGTAGCTCACAGGAACGACACGATTTTTGTTACATATTGTATAAGTGGGAACGACAGCACCTAGGCTTCTGACAGGCACGCGGCGTAACCACAAGTAAAGTTCACGCGCCCTCGTGAATTGCAAGAACTATACAAGTGTTGTGTTCTCATGTTCATGTATCTATGTCGACGGTTCCAGCGGAATAAGAGTATACCAAAAGCCGGAAACTGTAGCTTTGAGGGATTTGCTTGCATACAGCGATGAAGCAAAGAAGGAATATGTTCTATTTGAGGTTTGGGGAGATCGGAACAATAGCTGGTATGATCAAGAAGCAAAGCTGAAGAATTTTGGTCGCAACAACATCTTTCAGGTACAGGAATTTTATATACTAGCGACTCTGTTCAATCACTCAGAACTCAGATGTTAGTTTCCCACAGTTCAAAAACATACGATTATTGTGCAAACTTGCAACCTCTTAAGTGAGGGATCATGTGTTCGGATTCGGAACCACAAGAACTAAATTTAAATTTTATGAATACTGGTATTTTTAACTCTATTTTTAGTAAACCTTTGAGTATCTCTCTGGGAATTGCGCCCGAGTGTGTTAACCGTTACACCACGGCCGAACCACACGTCAGCCACGAAAGAGAGAGAGATGTGGGTTTGGATCCCGCCGACCTCGGAATTTTTGATATATATTTATAAATTTATTAGGATATTTCCTGTAAGTGTAGGTTAACACTTCAATAAAATAAAAAAAAATAAAAAATTTAATTGTGACGACATAGGTTTGTTGAGCTTCTATATTGGAGGTCGTAAGAAGTTACCTACTGCTTTGTGCGATTAGTCCCTAATATAGAATTTCTTTTTCAGATCATCATAGAGGGTATTTTCGACCAAGATCCTCTGTATATAGCAATTAGAAACGTCTCTATACAGCGTTGCCCTGCAAATGTTGTAGCTCCAATACCTACAACAACAACAACAACAACAACAACAACGACCTCACGGCCGACAACAACAACAACCTCACGGCCAACGCCACCACCTCCTGTACCCGGTAAATGACCAAGTATCGTTTTTATTTACATTAGGGTAGGGATAATTTTAAACCTATTTCTGTTGGTCCTAGTGACATAGGCTACATTTTCTACGAACAGAATCAAAATGAGAGATGTTATTTCAGATGTTTGATAGATTCGAAAACACTTTGTAAAAGTTTATTTGAATAAAAAATATTCTATTCTATTCTATTGTCGGGTTACAGTTTGTAAATTTTGTCAGGATATGTTGCTGTAAAAGCCCATATATTGTTAAATCCTAGTCTTAGGATTTAAAAACATGAGTTGGTAAATGTAAAGATTTTTATAAAGTGAGAAGATTTTCTGGACTTTTACCATCAGAATTTGGTACACAATTACTAGATTTTTCTAAAAACCGGAAGTAAATATTAGTTTTGAAATAAAACTATGACTATTTTATTGTAATTATTACAATCATCAATTTACTAAGTGAGAAGCTATTGTATGGTGTCCTATTATTTGACGCCATATATTATTTTAACATTTGCCCTGTCCCTGAGGTAAAATCTAAGTTATGCCGAGTGAACGGTGGCAAATATTCGAAATTAACGATGATCCCAAAATATTTCGGGCTGTTATCAAAACGAGTTGGTAAATCTTACATGAAGATCTGTATTTGCTAACAAGTACAATTTGGGTATCTTTAAAACTAAAGTGAATAGGCATTTTCTAGGCAACCACGTTACACGTTAGACCACATCATCACTTTCCATCAGGTGTGATAGTGGTCAAGCGTGTGCCTATAATGTATTAAAAAATTAAACTCAGAATTTACCGTAGTTCGAACTTTTATAGTAACATATACATGTTTAGGTTGTTATTTTCAGATAGTTTGAGGTGCGGTTTCGTTGACAACACTTTATGCGGGTGGACGAGATACCCAGAGACAAAACCTATCCCAGGTAGGTTCTTATTTCCAAGCTTATGAAGAGACAACCCAGTATGATTGCGAAACCCAGTATAACTGAGGAGCTGAAACCTCTCCCAAACTTCTTCCGCGATTTGTTTACCTTTAACTCTGCCCCCTCCCCCTTTACTTATTACAATGAAATGGTCATGGGACTATGGTCCCAAAACTGCCTATGAAATATCACAATTGGCACAGCACACAATCAACTTTCTTATTAACAACAAGAGCCTAAATCAAGAGTCTCTTCCTAACTTTACAGTGGTACACCACTGTAAATCAAGTAAACTAAACTAGTCCACTGGTGACCGGAAGGCTGGAAGTTACCTCGGCCAGCACATAAGTTTGGCCATTCAGCGGGGTAACGCAGCCAGCGTTCTGGGCACTTTTCCTCGTTCCAGTGGTTTAGATGATATTTTTATATTTAGCTTTTATTTTTGATATTTACGTTTTAGTTTTAATTTAATATTTAGTTTTATATTATATTAAGTATTATTATTACATATTTTAATTGTCTGAATAAATGAATATATGACCCATTAACAGTAGGTAAAAAAGTAAACTAAAAATATTTAACAAACTTAATATCTTTTTCAGACGAAAAGTTTCTGCCAATCGACAGCTATATAGAAATACCGCAAAACAACAGAACAGCTTATTTGATATCGTCTCTATACTATCGTCACTTATCGTTTAATGGCTGTTTCTACTTCAAGTATGAACTGCTTAGAAGTACTCACGTAACCGATCCTACTAAGTAAGAAAAATTGATTTATTTTTTAGTTTTTAACTTTAGTCTACTAATCCACATTGGGCCAGCGTGTGACTAAACCCTTTTCAAAAGAGAGGAGACTTGTACCCATTAATTGTTATTAGATTAGTGCTAAATTAAGATTAATGTATTTTTGAATGTATTTAGTATTTTTTTGATAATTTTTGTAGCTATGTGCGTTTTAAGCAATTAAAATATATCACTTGTTTTCAACGCCCGTCCCTAGTATACAATATATTTTACTATATTGTTAATTTATTCTTTATTATGGTCCAGGTGACATAGGCTACCGATCATTTTGCAAGATTAAAATCAATAAGACGGATATGTTCTTTTCTGTGATCGAAGGATATGTTACATTTAATTTTGCATACTAGGTTTAAAGTTTTTAAACTTTTTATTTTCCAT
This sequence comes from Hipparchia semele, assembly GCA_933228805.2. Lineage (NCBI taxonomy): Eukaryota > Metazoa > Arthropoda > Insecta > Lepidoptera > Nymphalidae > Hipparchia > Hipparchia semele. The sequence continues at coordinate 1,642,973 of OW121731.1, forward strand.
TCAATATTCATTTTTACGAAACAATTTTCATCTCATCTCATTTCTTCAGTATCATTTTCTCACTTTCACTATTATTTCTCTTCTTTTCTCCATTCCGAAAAAACCTACATAAAAGGACTTTTAATCTCTCCTAGAATCCTACTACGGTTCTGTATTATTGTACCTATGAGTCATATGACATAAATTTACTCTATTTCATAGATTTCTCGGCATCAAAGTATATCAAAAGCCCGAGTATCTACATCTGGACCAATTCCATGGATACGATAAAGTATCATTTAATATTTTTGAGGATAAAATGGTCAATTCAAGTTATTATTCTGGCGAAAGACAGTTGTGGTTAAGAACGGGTAATAGACGCTTCAATGATAACTTTCAGGTATGTTCAAAATTCAAAATTATTTATTTCATGTAGACACTACCTGTCTGTCATAATATGACAGGTTAAAACTCTACCATCTGCATCGCTTCGGAGTATGTAATAAAACGACGTATCACGTAACCCCGTCGAATTTGGGCTCGATTGATTCGTTTTGATAAGCTAGGTGATATGGAAACTCTGTAATAAAACGATGTAACCCCATCGAGTTTGGGCTCGTTTGATTCGACTTGACGAGTATTCTGGTGCTAGAAGATATCCAGGGTCTGTGATGGATCCGGAAAACGACTATAAGAACTCTGCAATAAATTTGCGCACTTAAGCTGGTTATCTCCTATCTAATTATAATACAATCCTCACAAGGTTCAGAACCCTCAGTTCGCAATTGTGGCTCGCACTTGGCCGTTTTTTTAAATTATTAATAGGATTGAGAAGATTGAGTTGTATACTTTAAAAATTCAATAATAATCATCATGCCATGACATTCCTTATAAATTACTTATTTCGTCTGAATAACATTTAAATATGCACAATCATTATTATCTATGTCAGTTAATCATTAATGCCGCCTTTTCATTCTTACATTCAGATCATCGTAGAAGGAATTTTCACTACCGGTTCCAAGCATATAACAATATCCGATATGGAGATACGTCAGGGCAGTCAGTGCACCGCAGCTAAAAGTAAAACTTCAACAACAACATTCCAACGGCCGACAACAAGGAATCAAATAAGGATTTCAAACAACTGTAAGTGACGATGCTGTTTTGACTGTGGATAGAATATTGCAGTTCATGAAACCAATAAAATATTATATACGGAAGAAATAAAATAGAATAGAAAATTCTTTATTGCACATCAAAAAGTACAAGAAATAAAAAAAGAATGAATCAAAAAAAAAATTAAGGCTTGCAAATGCGGCTTTATTGCAGAAGCAATCTTTTCCAGACAACCTTGCCTGAAAAGGAATAAGCCAACGTAGTATCGGGATGGTATAAAATTAAATTTTTAGCTAATTAGAGAGCGAGAACAATATATTGTGTATTTATTTTAATAATTAAGTATATTTTTAAATATTCCTGGCGGAAAATTTAGATACTTTTATTATTTTACTAATTGCAAGGTCAATACAGGTTAACGAGTTACTCTGTCGGCATCCTACATGATGCGCGTAAACAATAGGTAGTACTATATACGACTTTATTACAATGACCTTTAGGTCAATTTTACTACTTTAGATTATCTTAAGTATCTCGTCAACATATTGTTGAGGTCTACAAACTTATATGTATTAAGCTATGTTTATTGTTCAAATACAGCGTCACAGCCAACAACAACTACACGACCACTCAAAGCAAACGGTGAGTGACCATGTTTTCAATTTGCTGCTAGCTTTTTTGTTGTCTTTGCCACGTGAAGATAATCCCGCGGGAACCTTCTGTTTTCACGCGATGATGAAAGTTGTGGATCATACAATAGGTATGCGCTCTGTAGCGTGAACACTTTCATAAAATTCCTAAAAAGATAAAGATTTGAAAAATTATTTATTTCATGTTTTGACGACCTCCCTGGCGCAGTGGTGAGCGCTGTGGTGTTATAACTAGGACATCACGGGTTCCATTTTTTATAATTTCTGAATTGTCTTTGGTCTGGTCTGGTGCGAAGCTTTGGCAAAGATGTACCGCCAAGCGATTTAGGGTTCTGGCACGATGGCACGTAGAAACCGATTAGGGGTATGGGTTGAATTTACACTGCCATACCCCTTCCAAATTAGCCTGCTACCATCTTAGACTGCATCGTCACTTACCATCAGGTGAGATCGCAGTCAAGGACTATCTTGTCATCGAATAAAAAAATGTAGGCCAATCCGTGGCCAAGTTATAGAACTAGTTATTATTTTTATTGCATTCTCTTGTGGTAGCTGGATGCCACGCTGCAATGCAACTTTGTCATTAAGAAAGCTTTATATTCTCAAAGTAAGAAAGTCACTAACTTTATATAAAAATATTTGAGTTTAGAAACTTTTATTTTAAAGAAAATCAGGTCAAAACACCTTCTAGAGCGTAACCATAAAATTTCAATATCATTAGTTAGGTATGCCAATAGTTAGTTGCAAGACTTAAGAGAGAGAGTTGTTTCCAGATTCATTGGCTTGTGGATCGGTTGGCAATAATCTCTGTGGATGGAGTAACTACCCAAGATCAATCGGAACCTGGATTAAAGGCTGTCGTTCTGGAGGGAAGCCCAATAACATAGGTAATGTACATTCTTAATGGGGTGAGCCGGCATCAAGGATGTCCAGAGATGTAATCTCTGAGGATGTCGGCAACAAATGCAGAGGCACCACTTTGGTTTTGACGCAAAAACCAAAGCAGTGACCTATGGGGTTAGTATAAGATTTAACACAATTGATCGAATTCGTATACTATGACATTAGCGTCAAAGTAAAATGAACCGTAACAGTATTGAAGTGAAATGAAATGAAATGTCTTTAAAGTGATGCGAGAACAGATTAGAACGATGATCCCGCAGAAGTATAAACTGGTTTGCAGTGATCATCGCCCTCCTCGTACATTATTAACAAAGACATACAGTGTACCTACATGACATGACAAACAAGTTACAAAAATATAATATATTGATATTCTGGAAAACCGATTTTAGTTTGGAGCTTATCCGGATACGTAAAAGTATAAGAATACATGCACGAAATTGAGCTCGAATTCAATGGTTAAGGTTTTTTTTACTTTGACGCTAATGTCACAGTATACGAATACGATCAATCGAGTTAAATCCTATACTAACTCCACTAATCTAATCTAAATTAGTTTTGACACACATGGACCCGCACGTACCTCAACATTTTCGAATCATGTGCGTTTTGCAATTAGATATTCCTTGCTTCTACATACCCGAGTGCTCTCCATAATTAATGTTCTCAAAGGTGTGTAAAGTGTTCTAATCCGCACTTAGCTCTTCTGGCGAACTATACCCTAAACCCTTCTATCCTAAAGAGAGAACCCTAGCCTAGTTTGGGCCGGTGGTTTAAACTACTATACCTCGGCTGCCTATATGCCGAAAGAAGTGTTGTTGATGATGATGAAATTATTTTTAGACTGCTATACCTCGGCTGTCTACATGCTGGAAGAAGTGTTGTCAGCAACTGATCAAGAGTTCTGACCGCCCTAGGCTAATTTTTACACGCGCTTTTTAAAATTTCAAAATTCATTGTTAAAAGTAAGAGACTCTCAATAGTTTTAGTGTTTTGTCTCGGTTCAATTGAAATATGTAGGGTAGATGCAATGGTGCTAGATTAGTGCATGCGAAGATACGATTTCAGTCCCCCCCCCCTTCCCCCTCCTCTGATCCTCGCGCCCTAATTAGCCTAATTAGCCTAAGGGTTAATCAGGCCCTGAGTGTTGTTGTTGATGATGATGAAATTATTTTTAGAAGAAGTGTTGTTGACAGTGGCGTAACTACAGGGTGGCAAGACGGCAAAATGCCACGGGCCCCCAGCCTGAAGGGCCTATCTCATTGGTTGAGCTTCTTGATATTGGGGGAGGGAGGGCCCCATCCGATGAATTTGCCACGGGCCTCAAACGGTATAGTTACGCCACTGGTTGTTGATGATTGTGAAATTATTTTTCAGACTGTTTGAATTTGGAAGTCTACATGCCGGAAGAAGAGATGTTGATCGGTAAAAGAACAGCTCATTTGATTTCTCCGCTTTACAGTCGTGAATTAGATAGAGATGGCTGTTTCTACTTATTGTATCAATTGTGTTCACATTCTTACATAGGTGGACCAGGCAGGTAAGAAGTTTCAATTAATTTAAAGTATTTTTTTTATTCGATGACAAGATAGCCCTTGACTGCTATCTCACATGAGGTCGTCAAAATCTAATAAAAAAAATATAACAAAAAAGGTCAGTGACCGCGATAATTATTACAGCTAGTGATAGGTATAATAAAAGATCAACATGGTTTGTAAACTTTATTGTGTCATTAAGTACAATACACACCGGCCGAAAGCGTCGCAGATACTTTTACTGCGCCAAGGAGGTTGTCCAAAAAAAAAAGAATTTATGTTATAATTATGTAATTGTAAAAATTAAAGAATGTATTTGCATGCAACCACTTTATTTGATAGAACTGTCGGTATCCGAGCATACCAAAAGCCGGATTATCTGGCTTTGGAAGATTTACTTGCGTTGAGTGATGAGGTGAAGAAGGATTACATTCTTTTTGAGAATTGGAGTAGCAACATAAATCCAGCACTATACGAAAAAGAGTCAACACTGAAGCACTTTGATGCACACTTTCAGGTAATCTAAATATACAGGTGATTTTTTAATACAAATTTTTTTGGTGGTTCCATATCGTTAATAGAACATAGCTCCATTAATAGTTTTGTACCCTTTTTGAAATATTTTTTTACCATATCTGACCATAGAATAAGCAAATCATGGTCATACTATTCGAAGAAATTAAAAAACGCGCTCAGGGGTCAACGGCCGCCGCGCGCGCCTAATGTATCAACAGCTGATAGATTACGTTTGTAGGGTGACCCTAACCATCTGTTTAAAAGATCTCTTCTGGATCTCTTTGGTAAACGATATCTTTGGTATTCTTAAGTAAAATAAAAAAATACGTGTTCATTAAGTTTCGTTTAAATATACAACATAAAAAAAATTGTGCACAACCACAAAAATCATCATGTATGAAAGGAAAACTTAACTGACTGACCGATCTATCAACGCACAGGTCAAATCACTGGACGAATCATGCTGAAAGACATACAGATACCTATTATGACATAGGCATTCGCCAAGAAAGGATTTTTGCAAATTCAACCCCTAAGGGAATAAAATAGGGGGTTGAAAAATCAAAATCAACTTGAGTGAAGTCGCGGACAAAAACTAGTTCCAAAAATATTTTTTTAACATAATAATATGGACTAGGGCTTGACTGAAATCTCACCTGATAAGTGAAGATGCAGCCTAAGATATCATGCGCTTGCCTAGACAATGCCTAATGCTTTTATAGATTTAAATATTTGAAAATTACGAGCAACATTTTTAGTGACTTTGTCCGTATTTATCAAAAATGCAGAGTTTCTTGGATGAAAACAATCTTACAGTCCATTCCATCCAGTTTCAACGAAGTTAGTAGAATTTACATTTTTAATATCAAATTATTATTTTACAAATAACAATATAAACTCACAGGATACAGTGATTAATATTGGAAACTTATCCAAGTCAAAGTGGTTCCGAAACCTAAGGCTCAATTTACATTGCCGCAGAGCGGTATGGAAGCGTATTTTTCCAACAAAATTGTATATAGTATAAAGAGGTTTATGTTATAGGACGTTTATCTCACGAAGTTACGGGCGCTTTACTTGTGGTTACGTCGTGTACTATGCACATTGCGTAAGTGTGCGTGCCTTTCAGGAGCCTAGGTGGGAGCGGTCAGGCGCGGGCAAGCTCTCGCTCACACTTATGCAGATACGACACACACACAACCATGGGCCACGTGCCCTAGTGAATTGAAAGAACTATATAATTCTGTAACGTAAAACTAGATATGAGCCAAAATTTAAGTCGCGCATTTTTCGGGGTAATCTCGCGCATTCTCGAGAATTCCCTTTTTTTTAGCACGTATATAATTTGTACGTTACACCATATTTGTGTAACGTACTGTTATAATGCTTTTTAGTAAAATAAAACTCATTATACTATAAAGTCTTATAAAATATGACAAAGAATCAATTCATTTAATCTTAGGAACACATTTTTTTATTCAGATCGTCATAGAAGGCATTTTCGAAGCCGGTCCCAAGTATATATCAGTATCATCGATGGATATACGTCAGGGAAGTAATTGCACCGCACGTATTACTAGCACTTCAACAACAACAACAACATCCCCACGGCCGACAACAACGCGACCAATCCGAGGAATTAACGGTAAATAGTAATAATCCTCCCCACCGAATCATCATTAGATTAGCCATCTGCATGGGACATATTATAGTGCACAGGCGTGTGTGCAAACACAAAAATCACGCGCAGAACCGGCGACTTTACAAACACTCCGGGACACACACCGCCTACTTCCTAACTCCAGAGTCTGGACTCTCAGCCTTGGTTGAATACTAAGAATTTGTCGACAGGAAAATATTGTTTGAAAATTGAAATATTATTCAATCTTAAAGGGAAAATTTTCAAACTCTCGAAATATGAACTAACAAAAATTTTCACGTAAAAGTTTAAAATATGTCCCAAACTGACCCCTAAATCGAAAAAAATGTTCATAACGTAATATTCATAATTTTTTTTTTTTCAAAATGTTATTGTACAATTTATTTTTTACAATTTTGTTGTTTAATGCATAAACTTGCCAAATTACAGCTCTATGAGTCTTTGGGCTATGTTGCGGATAGACGGACAGACGGATAGACGACAGACGAACAGACAGACGGACGGACAGACGACAAACAGATAGACGGACAGACGGCCAGACTTGACTGAAACTATTTTTTTGTAATTTTACAAACCTTACCAAATCAATATGACGTATGATAGGTATATCCAATTTCCCGTAGTTGGTTAACAGTTTTGAAACTTTTTTTGTTTTCAGATTCCTTAAGCTGTGATTTTGACGGCACCGAGCTCTGCGGATGGACAAGTTACCCGGGGGCAGTCGGAAGTTGGGTTGAAGGTGATTCTACTAATGGTAAGAAATTTGGCCTAATACGTACACCGGTAGGGTTAGTGTAAGATTTAATTCGATTGATCGTATTCAAATACGATGACATTACGTCAATGTAAAATGAACCTTAACATGAATTGATTTAAAGTCACAAATTCAATACAACCGATTTTAGTTTGGAGCGAATCCGTATATGTAAAAGTATAAGAACGCATGCACGAAATTGAGCTCTAATTCAATTTGTTTATGGTTCATTTTACTTTGAGCTAAAGTCATCGAATACAAATACGATTAATCGAATTAAATCTTATACTAACCCTATTGTCCCTACCAAGGTATCCCTACTGGTAAGGATAAGTGGAAAAACCCCATATAGTTCTACCGTTTGCGATTTCCTGGCACTCGTGTTTCCATTCTTAACAAATCGTATAACCGGTGTGTCGGTTCTTTAAAAATGATTGCATTAGTTTGATCAAAACTGAAAAACGGCTTGAGCGACTTTTCCTGTGTTTTAAAACCAAAAAAAAAATACGAAAAGCCCAAAAGAACAGCTGAAAAATCGAAAAATCAAAATTGGTAATTTTGTATAGGAATCTAAATCCACTTCTATTTACTTTAACTTCGCTCCCGCCATCATATGATGGCGGGAGCGAAGTCACGGGTATAAAAGCTTGTATATTATATTTTCAGACACTAAGATGCTAAAAGTCAACATGCGGGAAGAGTATATAGACAGAAACAGAACAGCAGTGTTGATTTCTCCAATGTACAGTCGCGAACTAGACAAAGATGGCTGTTTCTACTTTATGTATGATCTGAAGATACTAGATAACTCGAATGTAGATTATGACGGCAGGTAAGAAGTTTCTATCTAATCTAAGTAAGTATATAAAAGAAAGAGGTGACTGACTGACCGACTGATCTATCAACGCACAGCTCAAACCACTGGACGTATCGGGCTGGGCACAGAGATAGCTATTAGGGTATAGGCATCCGCTAAGAAAGGATTTTTGAAAATGCAACCACTTAGGGGTTAAAATAGGGATTCGAAAAATCGAACTTATTGAGAGCGAAGCCACGGACAAAAGCTAGTTATCAAATAAATTATTTAACTGATGAGAAATAAGAAATGGTTATATGCACAGAATACATTTTTATGTATTCTGTGCCTGTACTTATTTCTTTGAATCTTCTGTGCCTGTACTTATTGTACAGGCACAGAAGATTCACTCCGCTAAATCAGCCGGCCGAAGTCTCTTGTCATCCAGAGCAGAGTCGTTACGGAAATTGTAAATATCCATATTAGAATAATAATAAAACTTTTAAATCATAATTCATTTTGTTTCTTAGAGCTGTCGGTATCCGAGTATACCAAAAGCCGCAACACCTACCTCTGGAATATCTACTGGCGTACAGCGATCAACAAAAGAAGGATTATATCATACATCAGGTGTGGGGCGACATGGGAATTTGGACGTGGCGGGAAAAAGAAGTACGGCTGAAACCTTTGGATGACAACTTTCAGGTGAGGAAATACTGCGATATCGTATCATATTAAGTCAGGCCAGAGCTCACCTTATGGCGGACCGCGGTTTGTAAATATACGTAAATAGACACTATATAGGCGTAAATTTGTATCAGTGTGTGTATGTTTGATATTCTTTCACGTTTCTTTTTTATGGGACCATTTCGCAAAATTTAAAAAAGATTCACGCTAATCGGGTTATGGTAAAACATGGAGATATCGATATATGTAAATAGGTAGAAAAACACAAGTCCGTCTCCTCTTCTTTCGAAAGTCTGTTAAAAAAGTAGCCTAAATTACTCTCGATAACATCAGCTATCACAAAATCGCGTCAAAATAGGTCCCTGTTCCCGAGATTAGCCAGAACAAACAAATAGACGAAAATTAAAAAAAAAATGTTTTTTATAGGTACCGTATTTACTTTCTATAAATTACTTATCTACCGTATTTAATTTTATATTTAACGTTTAAGACTTTCCTGAATCTAATGAGCGCATTTTTTTATTCAGATCATCATAGAAGGCTTTTTCGGTCCCGGGCCGAGACATATAGCGATATACGACATGATGATACTCCAGGGGAGTCAGTGCACATCACCTAAATAGCGCAGCAACAACAATAACAACAACAGTAACAACAACTTCACGGCCGACAACATCGTAACGACAAATGGAACAAGAAAAGGGGACTGAAAAGTGTGCGTGGCACGCGTGACACGCAATAATTTCAAATAAAATGAAAAAAAAAAATGTATATAAATAAATATATTGTCTGTGTCTAATATATGGAAAAAGCTTGGAAGTTAATCTCAAATAAATGCCTGTTGTATTTCTTTTTACAAGTAAGATTTTATTTTCAAAAAACACACTACCTTTTTCCACACAACAATACGGATCACGTGGTTTTATTCAAAAACTAGCTTTTGCTCGCGGCTTCGCTCACTTTAAGTTCGATTATTCCAACCCCTATTTTATCCCTTTAGGGGTTGAATTTTCAAAAATCCTTTCTTAGCAGACACCTACGTTATAATAGCTATCTACATGCAAAATTTTAGCCTGATCCATCCAGTGGTTTCAGCTGTGCGTTGATAGATCAGTCAGTCAGTCAGTCAGTCAGTCACCTTTGCCTTTTATATATTTAGATAGGCTCGCTCCGTAGTAAAACAGTGGTGATATCCGTTGCCTGAAAAAAATGGAAGAACATCGAACTATGGCTAGCTTAGAAACGCTATAATTAACGCGGTGATAAGCCATTTTTAATTACCCTACGCAATATCGTCGTGTTAGTACAACGATTTTAATAAACTATGGCCAAGCAAAAATACTCTTAGGAAATAGGTTACTTCTTTCTTATCCTGCGAAAGCACAGGATAAAATCAAACTTGTACATAAGTGAGTGAGCGAGACAGATTGCTTCTCTTTTATCGGGTCTTTGAGAAAAAGAATTTATATTGTTTTTTAGTTCTTTGGGTCTCTCACGGTATTTTTTTCTATGGCAACAACGCTTTCCATCTGGCAACACTGAGACCGGAAACGCGGGTTAATACAAAAACTGTGACCTCGATTCCTAAACATTACCCCGTTTCCACAATGTCACCCGGCATGTGGGCAGAACGTTGATATGATTAGCCAAAGATACACACTTCCCGGCGGCTGGTTGTGTTGTGACAACGTTTTGAAGCCGTATTATTGTGATGTACAGTCACAAAAAAAATGTGAAAAAGATGTGAAGTGAAAATGTTTATAAGTTCTCAAGTTAGATTTTATTTGTAACATTGCGTGCAGTAAGGTCGTAAAAAGAGTTCTTAAGCATCTTTATTAACAAAAATAGTATTAGAGTCTGTTCAATAAGTCAGTTTATATGGATTCATTGAAAAAAAGGTTGAACCAACACTGTGAATGAATTATCGATGAGTCGAACAGTTTTGAAACTTTACATAAAAAGAAATCTGTGGAAAAGAATTAATGTGGAAAGCTGGAATAAATGGAAAAATTTAACCCACATAAGTAAATCGACTTATTGAACAGACTTTACCTAATGACCGGCTATTATAAAAGCGGTCATATTGCCCCGCCGGGAATCGAACCCCAGACCTCCCAGTTATAAGACCACAGCGCTCTCACTGAGCCAGGGAGGTCGTCAAAAATGCGCCATTAAAAATACCACAGCAAATCTTTTTACCCAACTACGATAAAGCAAAAGGAAAGGTAAAATAATAATTTTAGCACTCTATGTCTTTACGTACATAATTATGTGTATGTATTTACATCTCTTCCACCATAGTGTCTAAACTACTGAGCCGATATTTATCAATGAGGTTTGAATCGATTCGTTATTTTTTTTTAAAGTTATTTAGCTACTATTAGGTATTCTGCGGCTACGTCCAATTTTTTTTAGTCGGTTTACAGTTTTTTCCAGTGTGTGTTAATCTTAGGCATGGTTCAATAGCAACGGTGTGCAGCCTTCATTCCTTATCATACGGCACTATCGACCCGCCATGGCGGAGCGCGCAGGCGCGGAATATATGCGGACAGTATGACGTTTGTCTGGAACCCAGTACCACGAGTGCCGCGAACCTGTAAATAACACAAAATACAATTTAAAAAAAAATCTAACACTTTCAAAGCCATCTTGCTATGACCGCATTAAGTGTTTGAATCCCGAATCGAACGAGAGAGAGGTGAGTTTGAAAAAAGAACGATATTCAGTTCGGAAACAGAATGCGAATGTTTCTTTTTTTTTGTGAATAAGTAACTTAAGCCTATTAGGCTTTATGTAAGTTACCTATCTTTATCCTTATATAAGTTATGTATACGAATAATCTTCGCCTATCTACGAAAATCTTGTTATTTTCATAAACTTTTGTGAAAAATATAGCTATATTCAGAGAATGTTTGAAAAGTTTTTTCCTTATACAATAGAGTTAGTAGGCATGTACCTGTTATGAAACCTTCACAATACTAAAATTAGAACGAGTTCATAGATAATAATAAATAATGGTAGAACTGTTACGTCATGTTCATAATACTTTTAAACGTGTAGGTTTATCTTTTTACCTACTTACATAATAATACATAATATGGTTAGTATGTTCGTATGTGTATTGTAGAAGTGTAAACTTAGGTTGAGTTTACTTAACATTGTTATATCGTAGATTTTAATCTTTTTCAATACGTTAAATTGCGTACTATGGTAGAGGTATTTTTAATGTAAACTTGGAGGATAGAATGTAAATTAATAAACTATTTATTAAAGAATAGGCAAAGATCAACACTTATACAGCCTCGAGTCGGGAAGTATTTTTTCATTATAGAGCCGATAGGGATATTTTTTACTTTATCGTCGTTTTCAAAATTAATTTAATAGGTGTTTAGGTTTAGATAATTAATCAACCTAAGCGTTCAATAACTTCGCCAAAAAAAAAAGGATCGCCACAGAACACAATCTTGAGCCAGTAATTAATTAAAGTTTTAGATTTTCAAAAAGATTTTTTTTTCAATTAATTAATTCATTCATCTCAAGTTCTCAATCTATCGCCGCGGCCGGTCCCATACTAAGCACAGGTCTCCTCTTGAACGGGAAGGGTTTAGGTCAATAGTCCACCACTCTGGCCTATAAGCAAATTTCACCCACCTTTGAAAACTTTATGGAGGCGTTCAAGTTTTCTTATTAAATATCATAATAATATATATTCAACCTACTCTACCAAGTAAACTAATAAGAACAGTTTAGTTCTAAAATTATTTCGGGAAAGGCAAAGGTCAAAAGTTATACAGCCTCGGTGTTTAAGTGGCAACTATTGTTGACTGTATACGCTCTCTTTTCCGCCGAAGATGAGCAACAATGCGTATTATGCTATATTAGTCCGGTCAATTAAAACATACATACATAGACTGATAAACGCATCACCCTCCTTTGCATCGCGCACTTGGGTAAAAAATAAGAATTTATTCCCCTCTCCTCCCTCTCTCTGCATCATCATCATTGCTGAAAGTCGTGACCGTTTCCATTATTCATATTATGCCTGATCTCTTTCCGGTCCTGTCGGACTTTACGTCCCATCGGGCCATGAGAGTCAGGGAATAGAGAGTGCACCTGTGTTTGCGCACACACTTGTGCACTATTATATCTCCCACGCAGGTGGCTAATCTCTGTGGAGATTAGCCACCGTGGCCGGATTCGTTCAGGAGGACATTATTTTTTTTATTATTCCTATTATAATGATAGTAGTGTTCTTGACATAACAATACAGTTGATTCCCAGATCCTTCTTTGCGAAATTGAATAGGTATTATATTGACGACCTCCCTGGCGCAGTGGTGAGCACTGTGGTCTTATAACTGGGAGGTCTTGGGTTCGATTCCCGGCGAGGGCAATTTAGTAATTTATTATTTCTAAATTGTCTCTGGTCTGGTCTGGTGGGAGGCTTTGGCCGTGGCTAGTTAACACCCTACCGTCAAAGACGTGCCGCCAAGCGATTTAGCGTTGCGACACGATGGCGTGTAGAAACCGATTAGGGTTATGGGTTGAATTTACACTGCTATACCCCTTCCAAGTTAGCCCGCTACCATCTTAGACTGCATCGTCACTTACCATCAGGTGAGATCGCAGTCAAGGGCTATCTTGTCATCGAATAAAAAAAAAAAGGTATTCTGCGTGTAGACGGAATTGTTTTGTACAAATAAGAAAAAGCAATCTGAAAGACCATTACTATAAGTGTAGGCTGTAGGTAAACCTTAATTAGCTGCCTAGGTATTAAAACTGCTTAGAAGTTCTGCTTATTCGGAAACTTGAGACAAGGTCGTCTATTCTTATCTCACAAGGGGATCTTAGGTAGAGACCAGCCGCATATTACTTACTAGATTTTTTTATTCGATGACAAGATAGCCCTTTACTGTAATCTGACCTGATGGTAAGTGACGATGCAGTCTAAGATGGTAGCAAGCTAACTTGGAAGGGGTATGCCAGTGTACATTCAACCCATACCCCCAACGGGTTTCTACTCGCCATCGTGCCGGAACGCCAAATCGCTTGGCGGCACGTCTTTGACGGTAGGGTGGTAACTAGCTAATTTATCCCGTACCTTAATCCACACGCACGAAGTCGCGGGCATCATCTAGTAAGTCGTAAGTTCTGACGACCTCCCTGGCGTAGTGATGAGCGCTGTGGTCTTATAACTCGGAGGTCTCGGGATCGATAACCTGCGGAGACAATTTGGGAATTTATAATTCCTGAATTGTCTCTGGTCTGTTCTGGTGGGAGGCTTTGGCCTTGGCTAGTGACCACCCTACCGTCACAGACGTGCCGCCAAGCGATTGATCGTTGCGCACGATGCGATGGCGTGTAGAAACAGATTCGGGGTATGGGTTCAATGCACACTGCCATACCCCTTCCAAGTTAGTCCGCTACCATCTTAGACTGCACCGTCACTTACCATCAGGTGAGATCGCAGATAAGGCGACTATCTTGTCATCGAATAAAAAAAATTATAAGTGAGTAACTACACGTAATCGCATTAGTCTAATCTGGTCAATGCGATTAGCAATTGTGTAGTCACAAACAGACTGCCAAAGAGTTCAAGCCAATTAGGGCAATTGGGTTGCCTTTGTTGAAAATAGAATGTTTCTTACCGATTAATATCTAAATATATACATAGAATAACCGGTCAAATGCGAGTCGAAACCGCATACGAAGGGTTCCGTACAAAAAAGCCCCCCCGCCCCTTTAATTTTTAATTTATTTTTATTTTTATTATTTGTTGTTATAGCGGCAACAGAAATACATATTCTCTGAAAATGTCAACTCTCTACCTATTACGGATCATGAGATACAGCCCGCTAAAGGACGGACGGACAGCGCTAGCGTGCTAAGACTGTATCTTCAGATACAGTTTTTTATTGTAACAGCGATTAATAAGTTCCTCGCACATGTTCACATATTATAACGGCATTTAAATATTTCAATTATGTCTTACCTTACAAATATACTAAGACACTTCAAATGGAAGAACACTACAATGGAATTGTTTCTGGTCTGGTCTGGTGGGAGGCTTTGGCTGTGGCTAGTTACCATCGATTTAGCGTTCCAGCACGACGGCTTGTAGAATCCGATTAGGATTATGGCTTGAATGCACACTGTTATACCCCTTCCAAGTTAGTCCGCTACCATCGTCACTTACCATCAGGTGAGATTCCAGGCAAGGACTATCTTGTCATCCAATAAAAAAAAACACTGTGTCTCGTAAAACATAATGAAAAAAACAGAAAATTGCGATTTCCGAAAAATGCTTGATTTTAGATACAGTATATTTTCATGGCACGGCAGCGCAGCGGAGGCTTAAGTAATATGGTCCCATTGGCACCCTTTGGGTGCGGAACCCTAAAAAGCCCTAACCCTTCGAAAGCGTTCATTGTTACTGTTATCCTGTACAGTATACATGTTCGGTGACGCGTAATTAAGTCAAGAAATTAATTACAACAGGGCTAACTCCCTAGACAGTGGAAAACCCAGGAAAATTGAGGAAAGGCCAATTTTCTGGGCTATTAACAGGGCTGTGGGATATTTTATTAGGGTAGTTGCCTAAGTTTGATCATTATTTATAAATTCCAAGTTTGTTCCTTCTATTTTAGATAGCTGATGCCCGCGACTTCGTCTGAATACATACGAAAAAGAATATTGAAATGCGTTTCAATATTTTTGTTTGTCGGTTATCATCTGAATAAATATACGACTCATGTTGTTTAAGGTCTTATGTATACATATTTTTGCAAATAAATCATCCTATTCTATTTTAAAAATAACTAGCAAACCCGGCGAACTCCGTTTCGCCACCAGATTACATGCTATGTATCAGAGATGGCGCTGTATGTGAAAAAAGATTTTTCCGCTTTTCTGTTGAAATTTTTCCTGAATTTTCATGGCTATAAACCTCACGGAGCCCGAGACCTTTGCAACGAATGCAAAACCGTGGAAATCGGTTCGTTCGTTCTGGAGTTATAGCGTCAGGAAGGAAAACCCGACTTATTTTTATATACATAGACTTATTTTTATATACATAGTAGATTACTTACAACATGGGGTTATTCCCACGAATTTCTGAAAAGCCCGGCAATGCATTGGTGGTGCCTCAGGTGCTACAAATGTTCATGGGCGGCGGTAATCACTTAACATCAGGTGACCCGCCTGCACGTTTACTCGCTAAAAATATATAAAAAAACTGGCCTATTTCAGTATTATGGCAATATAACTTGCACGCAAGTATTTGTACATGTTGCTGTAACACGCAGTTATAAATAATCATAATCCGATCGAGATAAGCCTCCACAGCCCAATAGTTAAAGGCGCGGACTGAAAACGTAAAGGTCGTCGGTTCGATCCCTACACTACACTACTGTCGTATTGTAGTGCTGTGTGTGTGTTTCCGCTTATTTGGAGGGACGACGAGAATATAAGTCGAGTTTTTTTTAAAGAATATTAGCCAAGCTGTAGTTGACTAGTATCCTCCTATCCCCTCCAAATAAGCGGAAAGCTTGTGCTAGGAGTGGGTACGACAATAGTGCAACATGTGAAATTCGAACCTGCGACCTTTCAGTCCGCACCTTTAACCGTTGGACTATTGAGGGTATATGAGGCTAGATGAGGTTCAGCTTGACTAATATCCTGGAAAAAACCGAAGAGTTTATTTATTTGTTTGAATGCTCTAATCTCAAAAACTAATCGTCGGATTTCGAAAATTCTTTTTGCATTTGATAGCCCAATTCTTAAACCCTTAGATGACTCAAACTCAACTTATTTTCTACTAGATAAAGCCTGCGATTTTGTCCACGCGAATTTGGATTTTTCAAAGCCCTATTTTAACCGCTTAGGGGTTAAATTTTCAAAAACCCTTTGTCTAAGCTACCTGTGTGCCAAATTTCAGCCTGGGCGCTGATTCTGTAACTCAATGCTTATCAAAAAATGAAAGCCACTAACATTTATATTTTATCCATTGAAGGTTTACTATGAATTAGTAAATGACATTTCTCTTGCAACCTTCAATGGATAAAAAATGCCTATCGTCGTTGATAGGCACTGAGTTACAGAATCAGCCCCCTCATCCGTCCAGTGGTTTGAGCTGTGTGTTGATAGATCAGTCAGTCAATCAGTCAGTCAGTCACATTTTCCTTTTATATATTTTCTTGACTTCTTATTTTAGTCAGGTACTTTATTTAGATATTTTCTTGACTTCTTGTTTCAGTTTCAGTCAGGTACTTATAAGTACCGGTAAAGAGACACATGAGTTTTATCAGCACGGTATCTCGTATAGCGACAGTATTCAATGGGTGTAGAACATGTTATGACTCCGATAGCGACTAATTGGATCGCGTGTCAAGGCTCAATAGGCAATAAATTTGAAGGAGATTTCGTTAACGAGCTGTGTAGGTACCTACCTTCTACAGCGTAGGCGTATGCTACGGGCTCTACGATCGGTGCTACGTCAGGGCTAAGATCTGTAGAGCTGTTATAGAAACTTCGAGCACTTTCGACGTGTTCTTAAAGTACTATTAAGTATTCTATGGTGATACTATAAATGTACTATCTAATGTCCTCCCTCCCGATCGAATCCCGCCACCGGCGAATCTCCATTAGCCATCTGCGCGGGAGATATTATAGTGCACAAGTGTGTGCGCAAACACAGGTGCACTCTCTACTCCCTCACTCTCATCGTCCGATGGGACGGAAAATCAACACAACCGGAGAGAGATCAGACGCAGGACCGACTGCTTTACGTGCTCTCCGAGGCACGGGGGTGACTCACCGCCAACTTCCTAACTCCGGACTGAGAATTTCTTGACAGGAAAATCCAATACATTTTTTGGCCCGACCCGGGAATCGAACCCGAGACCTCATCATCCGCGAGTCGAACTTGCTAACCACTAGACCAACGAGGCAGTTACTATGTACCTGTCTATTCCTGCCTATATCTATGTTGTATGTACTATGTACCTGCCTATTCTATACTTAATGTATTATTTCTCTTCGTATAGACTTTAGATTTAGATTGCGCAGTGTTGACCGCTATGGTCTTATAAGTGGGAAGTCCTGGATTCGATAATTGGTTCCCAATAGGGGTGATTTTATAATATCTACATTTTTTCTGATTCTGATCAAGTCTGGGGAGAAACTTACCTGTATTTTAGCCTAGCTGCTTTCTATCCTAGCGACCAACTGAGTATATAACAATTTAGTTTACGCATATTCTACAAGCTGATGCCTGCGACTTCGTCCGCGTGGATTTAGTGTTTAAAATCCCGCGGGAACTCTTTCATTTTCCGGGATAAAAAGTAGCCTATGTCACTCTCCAGACCTCCAACTACATATACCCATTCAAAAAATCACGTCAATCAGTCAAATTGATGACCTGTTTTTTTTAAGTCGGTTAAAAAAGCGGGCAATAGCATTAAAGAATCCATTTCCTCTCTCAGAGAGTTAGATGAGTAAGTAATTGGAGGCACGTTGCATTCACATTCATTGTTACACACACATTATGCAAATAAAGAATTCTATTCTATTCTATTCTATTCTATTCTATTCAATGACGTCACACGCGAACTCTGGCCTCATACATTATTATTCATGAGTTTGCAGCCAACCGAGTTATTGCGAATGAAAGAAAGAGGGAAAATAAGTTTATTGGAACTTAGACGAACAAAATAAGCTTGGCGTACGTTAATTCAAAAAGCCGAAAAATAAAATGGTTTTTTTTTTGTATTTTAATTCAAAAATATTTTACCGCCATCGCGGATATCTAAATTTTTAAAAGGAAAAGATGACTGACTGACTTATTAACTGATCTATCAACGCACAACGGAAATTGCTGGACAGATCGGGCTGTTTGGCATACAGATAGCTATTATGATGTACCTAGGCATCCGCTAAGAAAGGGTTTTTGAAAATTCAACCCCTAAGGGGGTTTGAAATATCGAACTTAACGTAAGCAAAGCCGCGGGCAAAAGCTAGTCTATACAAATAAATAAAATTGAAGTGTCTGTTTGTAATATCAAAAGAGCAGCTTTTTACTAACTGCATACGAAAGTAAATACGGTATCTATAACAAGAATACAATTTTTAAAATTTTTGTCTGTCTGTCTGTCTGTTTGTTGCCGCTAATCTCGGGAACGGCTGGACCGATTTTGACTTTCATTGGTAGATAGCTGATATTACCGGGCATAGTATAGGCTACTTTTTTAACCGACTTTCGAAAAAGGAGGAGAAGAAGTCGTGTTTTTCTACCTCTGTATATCGATATCTCCGTGATTTCTTAACCGATTTGCGTGAATCTTTTTTTAATTGAAACAAAAACTTTGCAAGATGCTCCCATAAAAATTTCGGGTTCCAACTCTTCAATCCTGATGCTGCAGGCATACTGCCCTTCTAAACTGTGGGGATTTAGGAACTGTCGTATTATGAATAGTTATTGTAGGTACCAAGTAAAGACTACATCCTTGAATTCCAGGACCCAACTCCTCAATCCTGATGCTGCAGGGCAGAAGCCCACCTAAACTGGGGATTTAGGAACGCGGCCGAAGTCGCGGGCGTCCGCTAGTTCATTAATAAAATTTCAGTGTATTCGATAGAAAATTTCGAAGAATATTGCTCAAATAACTTTTTTTCTGTGATCAAAGGATTTCGCATAGCTACTTGAAGAGTGCGATAGGCGATAAAATTACTCGGTCATCTTGTGCATTTGCGTAATGTTTTTTTGGTTTTCTGAGAAAGTAAGAATATTTCTATCGAACTAGCTTTTGCCCCCGCGACTTCGTCCGCGTGGAATTAGGTATTGGGGTGGAATTTTCAAAAACTGTGACACACGTACTTCTTTATTTTTAAATGAAAGCTCAAATACCAACTTTGATGGAAACAGCTTGAAAAATGACGGAGTTTCATATAAACTTCCATCCCCTATTTAAACCCCTTAGGGGTGGAATTTCCAATAATCCTTTCTTAGTGTGCGCCTACGTCATAAAAGGAACCACTGTAAAAATTTCAAGTTTTTCACTTCAGTAGTTTAGGCTGTGCGTTGATATCTCAGTGTGTCAGTCAGTCAGTCAGTCAGTCAGTCAGTCAGTCAGGACTTTGAATTTTATATATATAGATAATCGACGTGTGGGTTTTAACCGCTGCGCTATTGAGGCTTCGGTTTGATCGTTCGGTGGCCTATTGCATAGCACAGGCGACGTTCATGTATTATTCAAGCGCTTGCAAGCGACCGCGTTATTGAGAATAAAATATTCTTGTTTTATGAAAACCCTTGCTGAGCGGCTAGGCTAGGACTGTACTAAAGCTGTTAAACTAGCTTCCGCCAACGACTTCGTCCGCGTGAAGTTAGATTTTTATTAATTCCGAGAAAACTGTTTAAAGGATATGATTTTTATTTCAAAATAAACGCATTATTGTCCAATAAATCTTATTTTTTACACAAAATAAGCGTTTGTTTACAAAAAACATGATTTTTACCTAAAAATAAATACATTTTTGTATACAATTGCCCAAAAGGTTTTTTTATTATAAATAAACCCCATTGATTTTGCAACTAAAACAGGTATTTTTTCTTTTGTTGGGTTCTAGTGAATTTATTGAGACGCATCCCATGATTGTTGGAGGGTGGGGACGGGGTCCATACAAAATCCCCCATTGTCCTTTCCCGGATAAAAGTTCTTTGGTCTTTAACTACGAGTATACACTATACAGGGTACACTAAACAAGGTACACTAAACAGTGTCCCGTAACGAAATACATCGAAGCGCTGTAGTTTTATTACTGGGAGGTTTGGCTTTAGACGTATCGAGGTATGGAATTAGTATGTGCTATAAAAACTTAAATAGAGGAAAAAGAGCTGGCGCTTATTTAGCCCAACGGCTAAGTCTCGCTATCCAACGAGAGAATAGCGCCAGTGTTTTGGGCACCATGCCCATAAACGACCACTTGGACGGCGTGTATTTTTTGTAAACATAGTAATAGTTTTAATTTATTACGCTATTGCATAGCTTCTATCGCGGGCCAGCGTGGAGACCGAATCCAGAAATTCCGTAACGAAAATAACCTGACACGGGACTCCTCTACGGTGAGCCGCTAGATGGCGCATTTTTTATCAACACCATCTAGCGGCTCACCGCTAGATGGCGTTGATAAAAAATGCTATGCAATAGCTTTACCGCGGCAGTCCCCGAGTGCCACACGTCTTTTTTTAAGTTATAGTAGCATCTTGTGAAATAAATAATAGAGGAAAAATAGATTGTCAATGAGATGTCACAGGAAAACTCAAGTAAAATCCCGCTAGCCTGGCACCCGATTCAGCTTTGTTGTTAAAATATTTACGACCTTTGTCCCGAATGAGTGCGAGCCTCTCGTCCCGTAAAACGTCAGTTACACATGAAGATTTTTTCGAATGTAATCCGCAAGATATATAGTTTGCGATTATCCTACACGATAGCTTTAAATATGGTTGAGCAAAGCAACGGCTGGATCATGCGTCATGCTCGTGAACGGGTGCCGTCAACGGGAATGGGTCTGCTTTGTCTGCCCGTCTTGACATGCATTGGATTGTGTATACGTATGCATTTTTGAAGCTTCGTTGTGAAAGCACTGTATACATAGCATAGTTTTGTTACCTATTGTAAAAAAATATTTTTTTTTGAAAAGAGCAACTGCTGAGTTTCTTACCGACTCTTCTCAGCAGAATCTGCATTCCGAACCGGTGGTAGATTTACGACGTGTCATAAGAGCTACAAGTTGGCCTACATGAAATAAATAAAATATGAATTTTGAATTTAATTTTCGCCCTCGTTTAAATTTTTAATACTCCCTTGATGTACATTGTTCTAGAAGCAGCACCATGATCGACCCGAGCTCGTCCGAAGAAGACAGCGAGGACGAACACAAGAAACAGCCCTCTAAACTACCAGGTATAAAGAAAAACAGTAAGTCCATATTACCCCTGATAGCCTATATCCTTCAACAAGATCCAATCTATCTCTATACTAAAGTGTATCAAAATTGGTTCGGTGGTTTAGGCGTGAGAGTATAACAAACAGACAGAGTTACTTTTGCACTTATAGGTAACTAGCTGATAACCGCGACTTCGTTCGCGTGGATTTAATTTTTAATGTTTATTTTGTCACTCACCCGGTCCTCAATTATACCCAAGCTTAAAATCACGCCAATCCGTAGTTCTGTTGCAACGCTATTGAAGGACAAACAAACAAACACACTTTCGCATTTATAATATTAGTAAGGATCTGCATTTTTTTTTTGTTCCTATGTGTGCGCACATACCTATATGATAAATTGACTAAATAATGTATTTGACTTTCGTAATTTGGGAATAAAAGGCTATTTATCTATCAGCGCTATCGAAGGACAAACCAACAAACAAACACACTTTCGCATTTATAATATTAGTAAGGATCTGCATTTATTTTTTTGTGTCCCTATGTGTGTGCACATACCTATATGATAAACTGACTAAGTAAATAATGTATTTGACTTTCGTAATTTGGGAATAAAAGGCTATTTATCTATCAGCGCTATCGAAGGACAAACCAACAAACAAACACACTTTCGCATTGATAATATTAGTAAGGATAAGGATATTAGTTTGGTTCATGTAAAAAAAAATCATAACGGCTTTTAAGTCCTAATCCAATTTGAGTCACGATAGATATCGCCTGCGGTAAGTATGTGTAAAGGTCACATTGTCAACCCTATCATGAATGACTCACACTAATGTGATATGAGTCCCCACTAGGGTTGCCAGACGTCCCGTATTTCCCGGGACATCCCGTATTTTAGGCATAGTTTAAAATGTCCCGGCGGGACTGACTCTGTCCCGTATTTGAACCGTACGTCGTTTTTCATTATGAAATCAATCTACGTATTCACACACGCAACGTTCGTAAAACGTACTCGTCTCGCTACTAACTTGCACTCGCAGCCCGCATCGACCAATGACAGTGTTAGTGTCAGAATGACAATGTTAAAACTGACTCAATCCGCGGAAAAATATAAAAAATAATAAAAAATGACACTAAATAATTTAGTTTTTTATTTGTCCCGGGTAAAAAACTGAAATCCCGTATTTTTTTGCCCATTTAACCATTTGTCCCTTATAGGCTGAAAAAAAATCTGACAACCCTAGTCCCCACACTACACGATACGATGTCGATAGTCGATAGGTCGACAAATAACAAAGGCCTATTGTCTCGTGGAAATATGATGTGGAGTAAAAAACGGTAGAAAATGTCCATACCTGTATAAAGAACCACCCTTTATCTAAGGCTAGCTTACATCATTCCAGTAACTGGCTCCAGTGCCTATTGGTATTGAGCAAGTTCATATCAAATCAATTTATAGTTGAGCAATTGGTCATCAACTACCTCGTAGGTCTAGTGATGTCGAGGTGCCAGGTTCAATTCCCGGGTCAGGCCATAAAAGTATATTGGATTTTTTTGTCAAATATATTCTTAGTACTAGCCCGGAGTTAGGAAGTTGGCGGTGAGTCACCCCCGTGCTTCGGAGAGCATGTAAAGCCGTCGGTTCTGCGCTTGATCTCTCTCCGGTCGTGTCGGATTTCCGTCCCATTGGACTATGAGAGTGAGGGAATAGAGAGTGCACCTGTGTCTGCACACATACGTGCACTATAATATCTTCCGCGCAAATGGCTATAGTCTCTGAGGAGGTAGGCTGCAGTGACCGGATTCGGTCGGGAGAACATTATTATCAAAAAGTTCATACAAATATTGACAAATTAATATAAACTAGTGGTTCGCCCCGAACTGAGACCTCGCGATATCCCATAATTCCCAAAAAGTTTTAATTATATATTGTAATAATTAACTTTTAACATTAGACGCAATAAAAAAAAATAGTTGACATAAAACTGTTTTACTGACACAGCGCCATCTATAGTGAAGCTATTAGCTTCACAATAATGCTAATAGATGGCGCATTAAAATTAAATAATTTCATTTCTTTATAACATTTATCTAATTTTAGTATTTGTTGTTCAAGTACAGGATATAACTGAATTTTCAACCAAGTTTCACGATCTAATATTCAATAATTCTTGACATATGGCTCAAATTAAAATCTCCACTTTGAAACCCCCCCATTTGGTCAATTTTTAGGGAAAAATTAAAAAAAATATATTTTTGTACTCTGTTCAAAGTCGTCTTTAAAAAGATATATCGCAAGTCTATGTAGAGCAACAAACAAGATTTTACTTCAAATACGCTTCTATGAGAGCCCCCCTGAAATAAAGCTTTTTATATTTTTTTATACAATGTTCGGCTGAAGGCCATCAGTTTACATATTATATTTAAATTTGAAGTAATTACGTTCAGTAATTCAGAAGTTATAGGGCTCTGACAGACATTTAGACGAACACACTTCTCTGTCTAGTAGGCAAGCGCCCTAGTTGACTCAGAGAACTTCGCTTCGCTCGTTCAATAACTTTGCTAAGTAACTTATTGTAAGATTACAGATAAATTGTCGACGAGGATAAAAGTTTAAAAACTGTAACCGGTTATTGATTTTATTCGTAATTTTGCCTCAAAATTGGCTCAGTAATTTATACGCTACGATGGAATATACGAAAATTACAAACATATACACATAGACTGCTTAAATCATAACCCTTTTTTGCCGGGTAAAATCGAAATTTTCTTTTTTTTTAACTTTGGAAGGTGTTCTAGATTTAAAAAATCTCGTTCTCTTTTGAAATCAGTTAGGTACAGACAATCTAGATTTTCTAGTATCACAGCTGAGAATCTAATCTTCCGGATAGACTGAAGCAGCTAGAGCATGTATTAAAGATACCTTATACCGTATACGAACCATTTAGTAGATTGTATGACGCAAAAGTTGGCGCGCTTCCAAATCAGCGGCGAAATCTTTGCTGAAAGAATAATTTGCGTTGAGCCAAGAATATTTAAGTAAAACATTGTTATGGATTTGCTATTTTTTTACTTTATTTGGTTTTTCATACAGTTGGGGTAAATGAATCACAATATTTGTATTGATTATAATAATAATAAATACTAACAAAAACGACTATACGATAAATAATAATTTATCGTATAGTCGTTAAAATGTGCATATTTATTCATTGCCTACAATCGAAAATATAAGAATAACATTTGTAAAAACAGAAAATAAATCGGTCAAAAACAAATAAGTTAGGTATAAGCTGTTTCAGTGCGACTGTATCCGTCTCTTTCTAAAATGAATTTTTTTTTATGGAGCTACTGAACCGAGATGTAAACCTTTGTTTACCACAGCATGCTTGTCCACAGTCGTCCCTCCTGGAGGGCTTGCTGGGAGCAGACCCTCAGTCCGGGGCAAGCCTGAACTACCCAGAGGCTCCACTGCTGGACTTCCAGGTAACACTTTCTCCTGACAAATAGGCCTCTAGTTAGACACATATTCAGCTTTAGAACAACTACGCGTATCGCTATGTGGAGGTCGCGGCTAACCACCTCAAGCATGAACATCAGCGTAAAGGAGAGACTAGCCGAGAGATACAACCTTAGCTGGCCTATCTGGAAGTCGCTCAACCACCTCCGGGGTGGGGAGGTCTAGGGCAAAGTGGGGCTTTATCTCTGGACACGATACGGAGTGCATCTGCGGTCATCCGACATGATTGGGTGCCCTGCGTGCCCAACAACCTGCACGAACGAGGAGCTGCATGAGGCTACCGACCGAGCTATTGCGGTTGCAGCTTTCTGGGCTGCCCGTATTTGAGGTGACCGTCGACTCGAGAAGAAGAAGCTTTAGAACAAAAAGACGCATCTACCAGTACTTTTGTCATTTTTTGCCATCATGCCTATTTCTATTTAGAGAACTGCGAGTATAATTGCTTGTAATTGCGACAGGGGCAAGTCCGCTGACGACCGCGCCGCTCGCCGCCCCCCTCCACCCGGCGACCCGGCAGCGCGAGGCGGCCGCGCTCGCCCCCCCACAACATGCGTGAGTATCACTCCAGCGTGCTCAATTGTGGAACACTTATCACATCATGTTAGCTTTATAGGGCTACTTCTACTAGCTAATTCCTAATTGGGTGTTTGACAATTTTCTTATATGCATAAAATAAAGTTTTTTAATATTACAACACAATGTCAATTTTCTTTTTATATATCTTCTAATAACTAATTTCGAAAATATAGACAAGTTGATGGTAAAAGTCTTAAAAGAAAAGTTTATTTTATTCTTTCTAGCGCATTTAAATAAAAGCTTGTTTTTAGAAAAGTTTTTTTCTTTTAATGTATTGTACGAAAAAATTCAATAAGTATGGCGAATGTTACATCTATTTTTCCGTAATCGGGTTACAGTAGGAACTGAAAAAATTGGGTGTTTGAGGCTGATGTAGGGTTGCCAGATTTTTTTTTCAGCCTATAAGGGACAAATGGTTAAATGGGCAAAAAAATGCGGGATTTCAGTTTTTTACCCGGGACAAATAAAGAACAAAATTATTCTAAATCAGTCCCGCCGGGACATTTTAAACTATGCCTTAAATACTTTTCCCGGGAAATACGGGACATCTGGCAACGCTAGGCTGATGGCACATTAGTCCAATGGAAATGTTCGTAAAAAAACTAAAACGAACTCATACGTTTGCAAAACTTAGTAGGTAGGTATAACTGAACATGTTCACTCTTTGACAAGTTGCTTGATGATAAAATGATCTGAAAAGTGTTTCACAAAAAGTTTTATTATACTTTTTCAAGTTGTAGCTCACATACATTTCGTCTCATGAAACATTAAAGAGATTTGGGCTAAACTTTGACAATAGAATGTAAAAATTATAGTTTAGTTATAGTGATGAGTACATACCACAGAATTCTATGTAAGGTAATAGAAGTGGCATCTGCCACCTTTAAGAAATATGTCAATTGTTCGTCGAAATAAACGGGGGTTAATTCTTATTTTAATATTTATCAATTATTATTGATTGAAATATGGTTGAAACGTTCTAGAAACTAATATTTTTTTTCTGTAGTTTGTCACCATAAAATTATGAAGTAGTATAAAAGTTTGTAAGCATTTATTATGTTTTTATGATTATGTTTTTATGCATTTTTTTGTAAATGTACCAAATCACAGCCTTGTATTCTTTATACTATTATATTATATACTTTTTAGGTCGTGTTCAAATTATGCAGCAGTTTAATTCTTAATGGAAAATAAGCGTAAGCTATACAGTGCGCGCTAGAAAAAAACTTTTATCAATACAGCGTTATGTTTTTTTAGTAACTCACTCATACATATAGCATATACAAGTAACTTAATATTTCAATAAGATCTCTATACCTTTTCTGAATTCTGTGGTAAATGGAGTACTATAAATAATTTGTAACTAGATCATTATACTATTCAAAGAATATTATTTAGGTGTAATACACTACACTAGGTGATATTATAAGTAATTTCAATTAGAATGACATAGAAGCTTCTAGATTCACAGCATAACCATATTATGTTTACATAGACTGACTATATTATAGATATTCTTATAAAAAAAAAAGTTACATTACAACATGCTTTTATATTCACTACACACTACAGATAAAATCTGTGTATTATTATTGTAATGTAATTTGGACTGTAGGATTAGAATAAGATTTAAGTCGATTGATCTATTCGTATACTATGACATTAGCGTCAAAGTAAAATGAACCATAACCACTTTAAATTAGAGCTCAATTTCGTGCATGCATTCTTATACATTTCCGTCTACGGAAATACGGAATACGGTTGTACTGAATTTATGACTTTAAATCAATACTTTTAAGGTTCATTTTACTTTGACGCTAATGTCATAGTATACGATTACGAATCGTGTTAAATCTTATACTAACCCCACTGGGCGTAACCAAAGTAAAGGTACCAGGGTTCAAGAAACATAGAAGAGTCAGTTTGTGTGAACGCTATCCACTCTCATTGACGCCCTAATGCCTGCGCGTTTAGATCCTTCTTGCGCAGGACGTCGACGGGCAGCGCCAGCTCCGGGGAGGCGCCCGCGCCTTCACCGAGCCCCTCAGGCACCAGCCACTCGGACAAGGACCAGGACCCTCAGGTATGCGCCTACCTCCCCGCCAACATAACCCTTATAAACTTAAACACGCCGAGATACTAATAATTACACTTTTATTACATAAATACAACTTTAACAAAACTCATAGTACAACTTTAGCAAAACCGTTGTGTCGTTCCCGGAGTCTCAGCAAAAAGTAGACTTGCAACGAATATTCGGTTACTATTCGGTATTCGGCCTATTCGGCTGCTTTTATTATATTCGGCCGAATACCGAATATCTACATATTATTCGGCCGAATACCGAATACTTAAATAATACATTTTGTCATAGAGAAATAATTGGTAAAATGAAAAATTAAAATCGATTGATTATTATATATTATCATTTACATCATCCTCGAAGTATGTCCATATAGGTGATTTTTTTAAAGGCCATAATCGATTTTTTTATTATTATTAAGGTACGTTCGTAATTATTTAATTGTTTATTTGTTAAATTTCACACTATTACAAGAGCAACAGCGGGCGCGCGGGCGATGAGTACATTAGAACAAAACAAAGGAACGCGAAACAATCACGTCTGTACAAATTTTTGGCGCTAAAATCCAGCCGAATACTTTTGCCTAATATTCGGCTATTCGGTCAGGGGCCTCGCCGAATATTCGGTATTCGGTATACTGCCGAATATACTATTCGTTGCAAGTCTAGCAAAAAGTGTCCACACCGAGGCAAAAGCCGCCATCTTTCCCGCCTTCCGATCTCTGACAGCTGTCGAGATGGCGCTGGCGTCGACTGCCGCGCGCGCATCACCCAGTGTTGCAAACACCCTTCACTGCATGCTTGGAGCCACTGACCTCTACGTTAAATTTTTTTTAAAGGAGCAACCACCAAGTTTCTTGCTGGTTTTTCTCGGTTGGAACGGCATGCATTCCAATCCAGTGGTAGATTCATTTGACGATTCGAAAGCACTTTGAAACAGTTTATTTAAATAAAAAATTATTCTATTTTATTCTATGATTAACACTGGACTTGTTGCTGTGTTTTTTGGATCTATTTCATTGACGCCATTTTGAATTTGATTGACGCCATCTTGGCGTTCTAAGCATAAATATGAGTGTCTCTGGAACTAATAATATTGCAAATGGCACATCAACCTCTATAATTAATCTATGATTTCATAACCAACCTCTTTATTTAACCTGCAATTAATCTATGACTTCATAGAGAAGAGTTCTCTTAGCGAATGCTTACGTCATAATAGCTAACCATATGCCCTTCAGCCCGATCTATCTAGTAGTTTGAGCTATACGTTGATAGATCAGTCAATCTGTAATTCAGTTAATCAGTTACCTTTTATATTTAGATAATTAAGAATAGTGTATACATAAGGCAAAGTCACAGAATTTAATTTAATTTGAGAATTTTTAGGTTTATATTAGTTTTAATTTTAGAAATAGTTGTAGTATAATATTATTATAATTTAGATTTTAATTTTATTAATACTGTATGTTTCCATAAAATAAATAATAAATAAAAAAATGACACTATTTGAGAACTATTGTATTATAGTATTACAAATTGCTTGCACGCGCCTCGTTCACTTTTCTATTCTATCTTGTTATATTTCTGTGACAAGAACCCGTAGTAACGTCATTACCACTCTGCCAAGATCATCAAAAACTCATCAACTTTTTGACCCAACTAGCGACTCGAACCTAAGACTTCATGACCCGCAACCGAATAAGCCAGCACAAAACGAACGAGGCTCGAAACCAATAATGGATTGTAGGTACTCGTACATTGTATCGGTCTGCTATTGAAACCAATAGAAAGAGTTTCATCGTTCGGCTGAAATACGATGAATCGAAAAAAACCGTTCTTTTGTTATTGCTATACGATGCCAATAACGAATACACGAAGTCAAAGAGACAAAGGCGTCGAAAAACCAATTTCTCCCCTTTAGCTTTGATTAAAGACTATTATCACACTTCACACTTCACACTAATATTATAAAGGCGAAAGTTTGTATGTGTGTGTATGCGTGTGTGTGTGTGTATGTTTGTTACTCCTTCACGCCATAACGAATGAACCGATTTGGCTGAAATTTGGAATGGAGATAACTCACACCCAGGATTAAAACACAGGCTAGATTTTATCCCGGAAAATTAAGGAGTTCCCGTGGGAATCAAAAAACCTTAACCCACGCGAACGAAGTCGCGGGCATCCATCTAGTAACTTATAATAGAAAGAAAAGGTTAGAGTTATTTTGTTATAATCCGCCAACAGAAAAAATCTGTATGGTCAAACATGCAGTTAGGTACAAGCTAGGCACCGCTTACCTCCCCAACCTAGCAGGAAAGCCAAGTTCCTAAGCAAGCAATGCCGCCACCACCACACAAGACTTTTATACTACCCTCGACGCACGTCTCGCCTTGACACTGGAGCATCCTCAGGAGATGTCGACTTTACAATACTTACTGTATTGTCTAGTCTAATACTAATATAATAAACCTTAAAAATATGTAATATTTTGATAGAATGTGGGATAAATGATGCCTTGCTTAGTGTGCTCGTGGAATTCTGCAATTTTGCAGTCAGCTTGCAGTGCAAAATTGCAGTCGGGACCCATTAAAAAACTAGATCGGTTCAAAATAGAAACACACAATAAAAAATTATTTAAAAAGAGCAAATGCTGAGCTCCTTGCCGGCTCTTCTCAGCAGAATCAGCCTTCCGAACCGGTGGTAGAATCTCGACCTGCCATAATTGCCACAAGTTGGCCTACATGAAATAAATGATTTTGAATTTTGAATAATGGGTACTGTTTAAGTAGGAGTTGTTTTTCCTTTTCAGTTTTTATTTAAAATTAGTTGATGCTCGCGACTTCGTTTGCGTGGATTGAGGTTTTTTTTTGGATTCCCGCGGGAACTTTCTTATTTTCCGGGATAAAAAGTAGGGCACATAGATTTGCCTGTTTGGCATAGATAATAATCTATGCCAAACAGGCAAATCGGTTCAGTCGTTGCGACTTAATTGAGTAACAAAATTTCGCATATAATATTAATAGGATTAATAGGATAATAGGAAATAATAGGATTCAGTTTTTACTCAGTCGGGGTTTTGATTTTTTAAATTCAATATTTTTATTGACAGTTCTTGAATTAATTTGTTTACTGTTTCCTCGAAAATTGGAGAAAATTATTAAACAAGCCTGGATCGATACAGCAATTAACGGCCTCGTTTAATTATTACTCGGGGTCGTTCTAATATTACCAATTGCTTTATTTCAGACCTGGACAGTAATATACTATTTATTACCCAATTACAGTAAACCGAAACGGAGGGTAATGTTTTTAACAGTCTATATGTATGTCTATATTTTTGGATGTTGGTGTTTCACTATAGCGCCTAAACTGCTGAGCCGATTTTGAAGAATGGGGTGTCAATCTGTTTGTTGTTGTAGTCCGGGTGATGTAGACTACATATTATTTAACCGACTTCAAAAAAAGAGGAGGTTCTTAATTCGATGCGTATTTTTTTATACGATTAGTTCGTATTCATATGACGTATGTTACGTCCAGTTTTTCATAGGCGGGTTACGGTTTTTAAACTTTTTTCTTGTTTCCATTTAGGAAAAGATAGAGAAACTAGAAGAAGATAAAAAGCGACGACTGCAGCTATACGTATTCGTGTCAAGATGTGTCGCCCATCCGTTCAACGCTAAACAGCCCACGGATATGACCAGACGGCACACCAAGCTGACGCCGCATCAACTAGAAACTATACAGGCTAGGTTTCAGGTAAGTACCGCACCAACACAACATTTTACAGGCTAGCTTTCAGGTAAATACCACATCAACGCTACATAGGCTAGGTTTCAGGTAAGTACCACACCAACGCAACACGATACAAGCTAGGTTTGAAGTAGGTACCGCACCAACGCAACACGATACAGGCTAGGTTTAAGGTAAGTACCGTACCAATGCAACACTATGCAAGCTAGGTTTAAAGTAGGTACCGCACGATACAGGCTTGGTTTCAGGTAAGTACTACACCAACGCAATACTATAGAGGCTAGTTTTCAGGTAAGTACCGAACCAACGTAAGAATATAGGCTAACGAAACATAGTGTACCAACTAGAAATTATAGGCTAGGTTTCAGTTAAGTAGGTAACACAATAACTCGAAACTCTACAGACTATGTTTCAGGTAAGTACCAACTAGAAACTAAACAGGCTGATAAGAAAACTCAAGAGCTCTCAAAAAAAAGCACCAAATAACCCTTAAATCCGTAAAAGTAATAATGTTTCCATTTAAGATTTAGGTACCTGAAAGCGAAAGTTGTTTTCACATGTTTACGTAGCTACGCATCTTAATTAAAGCCTTAATTAAAATATGCCCGTCCCAAATTTCATACTACTGCTTGCCACTTTGCAATGAAAATAAATATGTTTTGCTACCCACCGCCGTCCCAAATATAAAATTACGATCTCCCCGGCGCAAGTGCCAGTAATGTGGTCTTAAAGAGCGAAGTCTAGAGTTCAATTCCCGCCGGAGACAATTTCGATAATATTTGAAATGTCTCAGGTCTTCTGGGCTTATTTAAACCGTGCGAAGGTAACATACTAAATCACGGTACAGACAAAAACCGGCCAAGTGCGAGTTGGTCTCGTACACGAAGGGTTCCGGCACAACATTTAACGTTAAAGTCGAGCAAAAAACGCTGAAAAATTAACGATTTTTCTATGGGGGTTACGTACTTTATTTTAACTATTTGTTGTTATAGCGGCTATAGAAATACACACGCTGTGAAAATTTCAACCATCTATACGGTTCATGAGATACAGCTCGCTGACAGACAGACAGACGGACAGCGACCCTAGATCTGAATCTTTGAATCCTAATTCGGATAATATAAGCGCAGTCCTTGATACTAATAATAATTACTGCTACTTAGGACCGAGAATTTTCGATTCGGATCGGATGCAGTGCGAAAAAACCTTAAAAATAGGGTCCCGTTGACACCTTTTGTGTACGGAACCCTAAAAATTTCATCATGTGAATCAGAAATGAAGACTTTAAGTGTCATACTACACGGGCGGTTCTCCCGCTGCGGGAATCCGCTTCTGAACCGCACTAGTCACAATTTAATATGAAAGTTGTATGCTGCATACTACACTGCGCGGTTTCGCGTCGGTGTCGGTTCGGTTTGCAGGCGGGAGAAATACGACCGCCGCATGCAGCGTCAAACCGCCGCTGATAACCGCCGTTTTAAACTACACGGGCGGTTTCCCGCTATTACGTTACTCTGCGCGGGATCTCTGCGCGGGATCTTGGAGATGGCAGAGATCGCGTAAAAGACAGCGGTAAACCGCGTCCCGTGTAGTTTGATGGTCTGCGGCAGCTTTGTCGAGCGGATTCCCGCAGCGGGAGAACCGCCCGTGTAGTATGAACCTAAAGCGCTTCGTATATATCCTATCTACGACGTAGAACTGATTTTAGACTTTATGTTTTTAGGCTTTCCTAAAGGGAGAGACGCAAATCCTAGCAGACGAGGCGTTCCAGAACGCTGTACAGTCGTACTACGACGTGTTCCTCAAGAGTGAGCGAGTGGAACAGATGGTCAAGTCAGGCGCCTGCTCGCACCACGACTTCCGTGAGGTCTTCAGAAATAATATCGAAAAAAGAGTCAGGTTTGGAAGACATTTTTTAAAGCTTCAAGATAAAACGCGGGTAGTAAGAAATTCAAAAAGTAGGTCCTTAACAATTATATTACCGTCTCGCTGTTAGATAGGGTTGCCAGACGTCCCGTATTTCCCGGGACATCCCGTATTTTAGGCATAGTTTAAAATGTCCCGGCGGAACTGACTCTGTCCTGTATTTGAATCGTACGTCATTTTTCATTATGAAATCGATCTACGTATTCACACACGCAACGTTCGTAAAACGTACTCGTCTCGCTACTAACTTGCACTCGCAGCCCGCATCGACCAATGACAGTGTTAGTGTCAGAATGACAATGTTAAAACAAATGACAAAAATATAAAAAATAATTTGTCAATTATAATAAACAATTTGTAATTTTTATTTGTCCCGGGTAAAAAACTGAAATACCGTATGTTTTTGCCCATTTAACCATTTGTCTCTTATAGGCTGAAAAAAAATCTGGCAACCCTACTGTTAGAGCAGAATGAATAGCAACCGATGGAGACAACTGCGAATTGGACTGATTAATTATTATACCTATGAATTTTTACCACCAAAACTGGACCGATTAAAAAAAATCGTCTTTGTTTGCGGGATGTCTGATGATGGTGCTAAAATTGGGCAACTTTTTAAGATTCTATATGAATTTTTTTGTATAGAAGTATTTTCATATTCTTCTCTTTCTTATTCTTGTTAATGTCTACAGAGAAAACAGAAGAATTATTTTTTACTATTACATAAAAATAGATTTAAAACTTCCAAGTAAACTTTACAGGTCTTTACCAGAAATCGATGGACTAAGCAAAGAAACAGTTCTAACCACTTGGTTAGCGAAACTCGATTGTATCATGAAAGGAACGGGTGAGTTCAATGTAGATCTAACTTCGTGTAAAGTTAATCCTATTTTTAATATGGGAGCTAAAAGTAAAAACTCGAAAAACCTACCTATGGGGGTTATACATTAAAAGTAGTAGGGAGTAAAGTTATTAGGAAAAAGCTACAAGATGTCAAAAGATTTGTAAAAGAAAAGTAAATAGACAATGTTACCTTTAAAACGAATTTATATTCACGAAAAAGATGCAAGAAGCGATCAATAAACTACTTCCAAAAAAAAAAAGTAAATCCACTTTAAATTGATGAAAATAATATTTGATTATCACCGTTGCGTAACAATAATTATTGTTACGCAACGGTGATAATTAAATATTATTTTTTTTACTATAATTATAATTATAGTTTTTACAATTCACAAGAGCGTGTGTGTACCTACTTGTGGTTACGTCGTGTACATACACATTGCATAAGTGAGCGTGCGCCTAGGTGGAAGCGGTCAGGCGCGAACAAGCTCTCGCTCTCACTTATACAGATACGACACACACACAACCATGAGCCACGCGCCCTCGTGATTTGTAAGAACTACAACAGTCATGTTAAGTACTTAGATTTCTATTTACATAATGGAATTTTGCCTGAACAAAAATTTTTTTGGTAACTAAAGATTTTAGACTTGATTCGTGGTTTAATGACATAATTTTTATAAAATTGGATCGAAATATCGACAATCCCAACTAAAATAATTACCGTGGTACGTACTGGTAATATTTTTACCAATTTTTGGTAACTCTATAATTCTCATAAAACATTTCTAAAAATCAATCTTTTAGCTCCTATACTTCATTATAACTTAATAGTTTCTAGAGGAATGAGACTTGGGATCCAGCATGTCGCAATGTGTGCAAAGCATTAAGTGAAAAAAAAAAAAAATGCTTGACTCTGCAAAATGCCTATGAATGTGTGTGACTACGTTATCAGTATGCTCATTCGTCACTTACACTCCTTTCTTAACAGAGTTTACCTTAACGGTTAATAATACTGGAATTTTTTCTACATACTTGAGAGTTTCTTAAATTCTTAGCATCTATTTTTGATATTTTTTGGACACTAGAAGTCTCAAAAATGACGAACATTTTAAGAAAATACAGTTACTCGTAATAGTAATATTAAAAAAAAAGACGTGTGGCACTCGGGGACTGCCGCGGTAAAGCTATTGCATAGTATTTTTTATCAACGCCATCTAGCGGTGAGAGGAGTCCGTGACCGTGGGGTGTCAGATTATTTTCGTTACGGAATTTTTGGATTCGGTCTCCACGCTCAAGGCCCGCGATAGAAGCTATGCAATAGCTTAAAAATGTTTATGGATTCCTCACTTGCGAACTTTGTGCTGTGCGTCGATAGATCAGTCAGTCAGTCACTTTTTCCTTTTATAAGTACATAAGGCCATCCATTATAAAATGGCTGTTTTATGTATGCACAGGCTAACTATAAAGTAAGATCCTCCTAACTTATAGGTTTTTCTAGATATTTAAGAAACATTCAAGTATTGAGTTCCAGTATTTGGAAGCGAAGCTCTTTCCTCTACTGTTGTCGGTGCAGCAGATGCATTGGGATCGATAAGATCAACGCGATACCGAAAGCGCCGACTACCCTCATAATGAGTACTTGCTGATTGGCGCAGTATGCGCGGAATCGTCTTGTACTTCGTTGAAACGAAAGCGCTCGGTAAGCTTTCGGTACCGCATCTACCATTCACCGAATGGAAACCACACCGCTGCTGCACCGATAACTCAGGAAACAGTCTTGTCGACAAAGTTAATTATAACTTTACCAACTGTAGAATTAACATTGGACTTAACATCTTTCCCATTTTCAGTTATATGAGGTACGTTTTCGTCAAGGATAATACAAAAAATATTTACAGAATAAAAGATTATAATCTTTATCTTACAATCACACTGTGTGTTTCATATACCATTAACTAGAGTGAACCTGAACTTGTGTGTTGCCTGATTTAAAAATTGCAATGGTTTGTCCTGTAAATTAAATATTGAAATGAGATTCAAACTGTAATGAATATATTATGTAATTTAAAAAATCCTCAACTTGAAACTTTGTTAGAGCTGTTTCGCGTTGTACTCAAAACTTTGAACTAAACTGGTTTGATATTTCTAAAACTATTTATATCCTTTTCACAATATACCCTCCAGTAAAGGATAACAATACTTTTAGATAGGTCAATTTAGTTTAGTATGAAGAACCGAATTAGAACGTGGAGTTATTTGTTTTCTTAATAGAATAGCCTACGTAATCTTATTTCAAGATACTAATTTTAATGATTATGTAGTTCTAACAACAAGCATAGAAGTTATATTTAAAATCTTAATTGAAATGCAACCTTTAGACAAAAATTACCTTTAAATTATAATATAACATAATCATTAAATGTCTTGTAGAGAATAATTGTAAAGCAAATGTACATATTGAAATGCAACCAAGATAAAGTTGACATGATATTAAATAAATTATTTCATTGGTCGATAGAACCCATTGGGAGGTTGGCATTTAGGACGATACATGTACCCTCATTATTCAAAATAGAATCAATCGGATTAAAGGATACTTTTATGAACTGACTAACTGATGCCCACGACTTAGACCACGTGGATTATGTTTTTAAAAATCCCGTGGGAACTCTTTAATTTTCCAAAATAAAAAGTAGCCTATATCACTCTCCAGGTTTTAGAATCCGATAAGTGATTTTTAAGCAACTTTTTGGCTATACCCATGCAAAAAATAACGTCGATCCGTTGCTTTGTTGCTACGTGATTGTAGAACAAACTAACTAACGAACACATTTTCGCATTTATAATATTAGTAAGGATCTACCACCATGCTGATGAATTTCAGTGGTCATCACGTCGCCTTTGGGATGCCGGTGTGCATCGATTGGGTTTTCAAAAGGCTTTCTGTCATCTTCGTCATTATCATCATCATAATAATCATTATAATTACCATGATGATAGTCTTCATCATTATTATCGACAATAAAGTTATCGACCGATGAAAATAAGACTTGGTTTTCATATTAAATATAAAGTTTTGTAAAATATTTTAAATGAAATATCTAATTGTATTTCAAATATAGTCAGCAAAAATTGTCTAGCTACAAAACCGATAACAAAAACGTTCGATATATTGGCCAACTTCATAAAAAAATTAAAACATTGTATTCGTTTAAACGTGATTAAGCTGATTTCATCGAATAATTATCTAATGAAAGCTAAGGAACAAGACGTTTTGACAGATCCAGCCATATTCTTTTATTTACTAAAAATGTGAATATACACTCAGACGCATACAATTCAAGACATGACATGAACAATAAATGGATTTTGTGTGTGCGGGTATAGTTATGGACAGATATCTATTTAAAGTAGTTATACAGTCTATTCTCTATAAGAGTGATATAAACTCTATTGAAACGTCTATATTCCTCAGTTTTACAAATTTTTCTGATATAAAAGCGTTTGTTGCTGACTCTAAACTCTCTATGAATGAATAGGTATATATCATTGGATGTAACATTAACCAAAAAAAATGTGTGTCGCTTGCATCTGTCTCACGTCTATGTTTCTCTCCCTTCCACACCTCCCAGGAATAACAGGTATCGCTTGATAACGGTTCATATTCCTAATTTCTACAAATTCAGCTTCTGTCATGTGATATTGCTTGTGTTTTGTTGTGTAGCATTCTGCAGTAGAATTTTCAGTTTGCATTGCATACTTCAGCGAGCTATGCATTGCGATTTGCATCGCTTGATGTGAAACTGGGCTATTATTCTCTACGACATTGGAATTACAAATCCACGTAGTGTATTTTAATCACGTTAAAGTTTCTTCGTCTCCTTCTGCATTGTTATCCCTTTTACCATTGTAACCCATTTTATTAATCACTTAATGATTTTTTTGAGATAATAAAGTAATAAACACCTAATTATTTTCCTCCCAGATTCATCCGCAGTTAATTAAGACTTATATTTTTGATAACTAGGGTTGACTAATTTATATATCTAATGTCTATCACTACTTGAGCAACCCATCCAAACACTTCTTCAACAACCGTTAAAACGATGTCCTGATTTTCATGTCATAGAGAATAATCGCCGACTAGTATTCGGTACTATGTTATGTAAAGTATACTCACATATTCACGATAAACAAATTTTTTCAGCATTAACACAGTATTTATGACATCGCTTACACTTTTATTCGAACTAACTACACTTCTCTTTTTATAAAATTGATTAAATTGCAAGTCGACCACTTTAATAAATTACATTGATATTCCTGCGCAGTCAATTTATTTAGGTATATATTTATATATATTTTTAAGAACAATCGCTGAGTTTCTTGCCGGTTCTTCCCGGTTTGAACAAGTAATAGTTTCACTTGACAATGCACTTTGTATGGGATTATGTGAATAAAAAGCTTTCTCTTCTGTCCTATTATCTGCATTCACTAATGGATATCCTATACGCGTCATACTGGCTTCCGCTATAAATAATTAGCAAGATAGCTCAAGTTTCTTGTTATAGAAAACTATTAAACCAATCACGTAACATTAATCAAACCGCTCTTCTAGCTTATGTTTTTCCTACTAACAACAATTTGAAAGAAAGAATAAGTATTTTTAGGCAAATGCGGAACCATCTTAGACGGCATCAAGTCAAGCGCTAGTCTATTGTATATATAAATAAAAGACAAGCAAGACCAACAAGGTATATTACGCCTTTCTGCGCTAACGATTGTTGTCTATGTAACTTATTTTAGTGGTAGTGCTGTAATTTAAACATTTAACACTAATGTAACTACATTTAATCAGCAATATACATCACGTTCCGCTTTATTTTTTATTACAAAAAGCTTGTAGACTTTTTACAAAAATCTTTCCAATTAGG
This sequence comes from Hipparchia semele, assembly GCA_933228805.2. Classification (NCBI taxonomy): domain Eukaryota; kingdom Metazoa; phylum Arthropoda; class Insecta; order Lepidoptera; family Nymphalidae; genus Hipparchia; species Hipparchia semele. The sequence goes on from OW121731.1 coordinate 1,682,158, forward strand.
TCGTACGTCTGGCAACTTGATACTCCAGATCGAGTTGATTTTAAAAACTTTTCAAACAAGTTTCACGACGGACTTCGTTATGTTTACAGTTGATTGCATAAAAATATGGCTCACGGTGTTTGGCTTTGTTAAAACTTTTGATAAAAGTTTCGTCATCGTAACCTTGGAAAAGTAATTAGGTAATTTGTTTTTTCAAGGCTAATACGAGTTACATGCTACAAATGGAACTTGGTAGAAGACTATTAAAATCATTACCTACTTAGAAAAGTTATGTTGTACAGAGCAGTGAACGCATCGACATAGATACATTTATATCGATGGGTATTCACCCATCGATCTATTAGTTGAGAGGACGATGATGAAAATTTAATTTAGTACTTCACAAAATTAGAAAGAAACAAATCAAGGACTGTGTTTAACTTGTATTGAGGAATGATGAACAAGGTGAACTGAATTCGTACACACTTCTTATAGTTGAAACTATCGCGAGTACTACTCTTTAAAACTAAAATGTAAATATATAGAACTCAAGGAAATATACGTCAGAGTACGCCTGAATAGTTTGAAAACCAGCTCTAATGCAGAGATCTATAGAGCGTGCTCTAATTCAGCTCAGATTCAAGATAGAGGTTAAAACGAGATACAAATGTCCTCTGACATAAAGTCTCATTTTAACTCTGTCTTGAATCTGAGCTGATTAAGAGTGCGGTCTATATGTATCAGCCTTAATATCATGAGCAAGTAATATGCGGCGCAGATCATATTGTTGCAGCTATAAACGCCGTCTAGCGAGCACACTCTTTGAGGTTTTAATTAAGTGTTTTTAACACAAAAATGTTTCCTTAGATGCTGATACTGATTCTTTTGTTATAATAGGCATACCTGGTGACGACGAAACTAAACGACCGTCTCGAGCACAGCAACAGAGCTTGAATGCTGAATGCATTCTGAGCAAGGAGCAACTGTACGATATGTTCCAACAGATCCTGGGAGTGAAGAAGTTTGAACACCAATTGCTATTTAATGCCCTTTTGGTATGTATTACTTTTAGTACCTTTAGTTTAGTATGTAGTATCTGTGGTGCGGGTTGTTACGTTTCCTCAAATATGGTTGTGCAAAGCAGCGGCTGGATCATGCGTCATGCTCGTGAACGGGTGCCACCAACGGGAATGGGTCTACTTTTGCCTGCCTGTCTTAACATGTATTGGATTGTTTTGCATTTTTGAAACTTTATTGTGGAAACACTGTATACATAGCTAGTTTTGTTATGTATTGTAAAAAAAAAAATTTTTTTGCAAAGAGCAACTGCTGAGTTTCTTACCGGCTCTTCTCAGCAGAATCTGCATTCCGAACCGGTGGTAAATTTATGACGTGTCATAAGAGCTACAAGTTAGCCTACATGAAATAAATAAGTTTTGAATTTTGAATGTAGAAGTAATATTAAAACTTATCATTTCTCGTGTCATCAACGTGACGGTCGAGCAAACATTTTACCTACTTGATGTCGTACCTTTACTACTACTCCTCTCCCCTCTTGACGAAGTGCACCAACTACTACATTCCTCTCCCTTAAAATACTTTTGAGGATACGTCATAAAAAGAGGAGGAGGCTAACTCCTAACTCACTCTCTAGATCTTCTGCAGCGTTATTGAAGATCGAACCAACAAGCAACAAACACGCCTACTTTTGCAGTTATAATATACTAGCTTTTGCCCCCGCGACTTCGTCCGCGTGGAATTAGATTTTGGGGTGGAATTTTCAAAAACTGTGACACACGTACTTCTTTATTTTTAACTGAAAGCTCTAATACCAACTTTGATGGAAACAGCTTGAAAAATGACGGACTTTCATATAAACTTCCATCCCCTATTTAAACCCGTTAGGGGTGGAATTTCCAATAATCCTTTCTTAGTGTGCCCCTACACCATAAAAGGGACCAACTGTAAAAATTTCAAGTTTCTAACTTCAGTAGTTTAGGCTGTGCGTTGATATCTCAGTCAGTCAATCAGTCAGTCAGGACTTTGAATTTTATATATATATAGAAGATAGATTATGTAGGGTTTATACGTATGCGTCTATAAAGGCAATTGGGTTTAATTATTTCATTGTATATTTTGACTCCACCAGCACAATAATCATATTTTCTTTCATTTATTTGCAATTAAAGCTCTGCATGCTCAAAAAAGGTATTTATTATTTACGGTCTATAAACGAATAACAGAACTCTGAAAAAGGCACTCAAAGAAAGAAATGCTCATATTAATCAACATTGTTCAGGTACCAGTAATAAATATTAAATTCTGCGTCGCAATCGAGCTCGCGACCTTGAAAATCTCATTACGTACCACCGCTACTATTTCCATTGTTTGCAAAGAGAAATAAATGCTTAAGTCATATAATATTAGCTTTCATGAAATGAAATACAGAAATAAAAGAGTTGAAAGAAGGTAAAGAACTGAGAGCAATCATGTTAGAGGTAATTCTCTCAGTTTCTCGCAGTCATAAAAGTTTATGAACGACAGACTGAGCAGGAAAACTTCCTGAAATAAAATTAATGTTTTCTGTTGTTAGAAGTTCTTCTTCCTGACTAACTTTAATTTTGTTTATTCTTTCGTTTATTTCTCTCTACTTTCAGGAAAACTGTTTCGATAAAATTATTACTTTATCGTTACGTCTCTTGTCTTTTGTCTCTAAGTAGGTATATTATCTTATGTGTAATCTATTAGATCTTGTATTTTTAATTTATGGTCAGGATTAATAAGCTAAATAATTAATTAATCAATCCTCGTATTCAGATTGTAATCTGTTTTACCAACTGGTATACACTTTAAATTTTATTTAAATAAATTGAAGGTCTATAAAACTATAGATTCTATAGATTAACTAGGTTATTATTAATGGCTGTATGTACATACGATACATGTAATCTAGGTTAACTGATGCCAATATCCATTATTCTATTTACTTCCAATCTAACAATACTTCTAATGATCTGATATTAGTACTGAAGACTACTGACTAAGACTACATGCTGACATGTAAAGTGTTAAAGGTTTTGTATTATTTTTAAGCTATTTAAACTGATAATTCAAAAGTAACTCATTATATTCAGTTGGACTCGGCTGATGAGCAAGCTGCTGCAATCAGAAGAGAATTGGACGGAAGAATGCAAAAGGTCAACGAAATGGAGAAGGTAAGAACAAGGTCTATGTAAATTGTAAAGGCTATGAAACTGGAACTGCCGCAACAATTATTTTTACCTAAAATTATAGTATTACAGCTAAATTTAAAAGAACAAGAAGCAATATACCGATAACATACCAAGGATGCTGTAAGTACAGATTTGTTTCTAAATAATTCAACTATTCCAGAACCGGAAGTTGATGCCCAAGTTCGTGCTAAAAGAGATGGAATCACTCTACATCGAGGAGCTGAAGTCTTCCATCAACTTGCTGATGGCCAACCTGGAGTCGCTTCCTGTGTCCAAGGGTGGCGCCGACTCCAAATATGGCCTTCATAAGATCAAGCGGTATAATCACAGGTCAGTTCCTGGAGTTTTGCACTTAGATGTATCTAAGCTAATCTTAATTAGCTTACAATAACTTGCAGACATTGTATAGTTCTAAGTACCGAGCCTTGAGTGTAAATTTTTTGGTTCTGATGTTATCTTTGAGAAGAGCAAAGTTGACCTACGAGTATTATACGTGGTGGATTCCTGAATTACACAAAACGAACAACACAATAAGCGATCGATTTATAAATTCACATTCGAATATGGTTTACTCAAAAATATAAACTTGAGGTTCTTGTAAAAAGTTTTAATCTTATATCCGTCACAAGAAAAATTATATTATTAATACCATAAGATCTATTTTATAAAAAGTATATCTTATATACTTATAGGTTTTCTAAAGTTTATGATATCGTTTTACATAATATTCCTTTTTTTCAAAAACATTTCGAAACGAATATTCACACAGATCAAAATTTTACGTACCTTGAATTTATCTTATCATTTTTGTATCTCGTTCTTAATTACTGTAATTAACACAATTATGTTTTTTAGCCCTTCTTGCAGGTTCAAAATCAAGTTATAGATTCTAATAATTTATTAAAAATTTATTGTTATCTTTACTATGTAACCAGTTCATTCATTCATCATATATTTCTTCAATTAATATAATTTCTTGTTGATTATTAGTATTGTTGTTAATATAAATTTAGCTTTTTCACATGTTTAATTTCAAGATTCAAAAATTTTACTTTTTTATCAAATCAATTTTTAATAAGATGATTCTGGTTACATGACTTAAACCTAACTGTCTCAATGCCACTTCTTTCTACTTGTTTATTTCCAATTTTGATTTTCTATCTGTCCCTGGCACAAAACTGGACGGTAAAAAGGAAGTACAAGTAATGACTCCATCCATAATACAATAATCCGCACGTGTCTTGACTAGGAACCCAACACCTGCCTGACACTAAAGATTTGATGATCCTACTGTTGTCACTGTTTAGACCACTGTAGATATAACCGTAGCTCTATTAGACAGTAGCGATAGCTTAGACACAACTAATGAAGATACAATTTTTGACAAACAAAATTACACCTATGAAATTTGTAATCTGATAATTGGCACTACAGCTGTAAACTCTGATGCAAACAATGCGATAACAGCAAAACTTTCAATTGTGTGAGAGCAAAAGTTTTAGGCCAGAATTTCTCTAGCACTGATGTTCATCGCGTTCGTCGGTCGCGTGACAAATGATATCTGAAATTACTGATTCTAGAGGATGAAGACCAACTCCCTGATGCCAAGTATTTCGGTCTGCCTGCGATAAGTAGTTGCGGTTTCTAATAAATTCTTTAAACGAGCATCGTGATCCAAATAATTTTGGACCTCAGAGAGTTATTCTTTATCCTGAGAACCCAGAAATAATTATTTTGGAGATCTTTACTAATCTACTAGTGACTACTCCATAAGCACTATACAGTGACATTGTGCAGTTGTGACAGTATAATAGTACGTAACACTGATGCACGTCCCTTACATCAGTAAAAGAGTAATTCAGGGCAATGAAGAGAAAGAAATATTTAATCTTACTATAGAATAGATAAAATTTACCTACACTACACAACTGATCACTCTAAATTTAAGATTGGTTAGACGACTGAAACAGTCATAATTGGAGTATTTGACTCTTGTCTCTTCATCAGTTAAAGATTTTAATGAATAAAGCAAACATTTTAGTGATATGCTCAACGCATGTGGTCTGACAAATTAAAGGTTTTGGTGAAAGAGAACAAAGGAAAGTAATGCTTATAAATCATCGAAAAGACTTTCATAAGCTTTAAAATTATCTTAAGATTTGAAATAATTAGCCAATGATAGCTAGAGATTTTATCAAAAGCTTGACAATAGAGTAATTTTAGTGATGAACAGTAGGAGCGTTTGGTATTCTAGCAATAACATTGACATAACCTAGGCTTACTAATATAAAAACACGGCTTTATTTTAATACATTATTTATTTTATTTCACAAACATTTTCTTACTCTTTCCTTCCTTGTACATTAACATACATAAGAAGAGTTATTTTTATAACTTATAATACAACAATAAAGCTAAGTAATATAAACGCTTAATGCTTAAGCGCTTTGCTTAAAACACATCCCATTTTATTAAACTTTTCTATAATGATTACTACAACCTCACCGATCTTTTAGATTGCACTTAACTAAGCCGAGATTCTATGCGCAGAAAGCATATTTTTGTATCATGATCATTTTACTGTGTGCCCAAGTTCGAACTCAGTTGGTTATTCAGTGGATCTCAGTGGTTAGTTCAGAGTTTTCAAAAAGATTGATGAGAGCAATTAATACCTCACCCTTTATATCCTGCTTTAGTTTTACGTAAAGGCAGTTTGAGAATAAGACTAACTGGCGAAAGCTTTGCTGACACTTGCATGCTTGGTTGAGATCCAACGTAAACTAAAAATTTCATCTTGCTGAGTACTAGTAGCTAGCGCTCAGTTGTCTGTACATGGGTTAACTATTCGGTTCGTAGTAATAAATGTCTATTGCAGCCAACAGCTACAGTCCTAATCTTAATCTGCCTTTATAGTTTGTACGTACCAAAAACTATTTAACACTTTCCATTTGCTATGCTTAATCATTCTTGGTATCGGTGATGGTTTCCATTGTACGCCACCTGTTTCCATGGGGCTGCGTATTCCATATCTATTACATGTTTATTATTATATAAATTCGCTTCAAACATGCCAACTTTACTAATTTCTTCATAAATATTAACTTATGCCATATTATCTGATACATCATTACCTTTATTAATTCTACTATCAATAATAATATCAATTGTTACACCTCTTTAATTACTGCTATCAATACTACTATAATCAATTGCTACTATATTACGAATACAATTTGAAAAATCATTGATATCATTCAATGATATTTTGTTAAACTTTAAATTTTCACTGGTCACAATTTGTGGTGTGAATTTGCAAAAGTCATGGCTTTTTCGTTTGATTGGTGGTGGATTTTGTGAATAGATCGAACGCTGGACCAGATCCGAGTCCAAGGTTGAGTAAGCAGCTATGTTTCAGATCGCAAGGCTCCTTAGCGAACAAACTCACGGGAGGAGAGGCCGATGGTGGCGACGTCGACACACAGCTAACTAAAATGGACGTAGTTCTTACGTTCCAAATTGAGGTAATCAAAGGCATACATATACATGTAAACCTATAAAATAATCTGAAAAAAGTAATGATGATAATAATCTGTGTAACTCTTCTATTGTTTTTAATGATATTAAGTGTATGTAAAATAAAAAAAAGCTTTAGGTGAGGATTAGTAATTTATTGATAAGTAGAGATTTTAGAAACGCATTTGTCAATAATTTAAAAATGTCCATCAATTTATTGCATTAAAAATTATATTGATGTTAATAATTAAGATAGTTGAATATTGTGTTGTATTCAGACGTCGTTAAAATGTTTCTAGAAACATTAGCTTTACAATGTATTATTTGCATCGATGTGTCATTTGTTTGCAATAAACAAGCTTGTAACACATCGTTATTTTATCTCGGTTTCTTCATTTAATTTGTGCAAAATATTATACTAGAACAAATTCTAGGTGGTTGTGATGGAAGTGAAAGGGTTGAAGTCGTTAGCTCCTAACCGGATAGTGTACTGCACCATGGAAGTTGAAGGAGGGGACAAACTCCAAACCGACCAAGCAGAAGCGTCGAAACCCATGTATGTCCTTATTTTGTCTTCTTTCTAGTATGTTTTTGATATTTTACAGTAATCTAAACCATCTGATGCTAGTAATAGTAATGGGGATAGGTACTATCGAGATCGGGGAAAAAATGCCATTCAATAATTTAAGGTCATCTCTTACAATCTGAGTCTGATTGATAAGTGTTTTAAAAAAAATCTTCCAAATTTCCATCTTAAAAATCAGCCAAAATCTAACATAATCTTTTCGAAATCTAAGATAAATTGACGAATTGGTAATTTAGATTTTGATCAAATTCAAGAATCTTGTACAAAGCGATACCTTTTGTCAAATTTTCTTTAAAGATAAGAAGACAAAAACAGCAGTGAAATCCTAGAAAAAATTGAAAAGGTTCAACGTTTGAGATCGTATGATATGCATAACTGAGTATAATTTTAATGTGATACAATTGATTGATTACAATCCTTACTCTTAGGTGGGATACCCAAGGCGACTTCAGTACTACACAACCTTTGCCAGCTGTGAAAGTGAAATTGTATACTGAAAATCCTGGAGTTCTAGCGCTTGAAGATAAAGAGCTAGGCAAAGTTGTACTTCGGCCAACACCCTTGTCTAGTAAGGTAAGTTTTGTATTTAACATCATATATAATTTTAATCAACTGATTTATAAACATGATATATAAACTTATTACATTTTTAATTGAATAGGTGCCTGAATGGCATCGCATGACGGTACCAAAGAATTTGCCAGATCAGGACTTAAGGATTAAGATTGCATGTCGGATGGATAAGCCGTTAAACATGAAACATTGCGGGTAAGTGAAATTGAATTGATTGAACTTAATGATGTTTTAATAACTACTTAAACGTTTTACTTATTGTTTCATTTATTATTAACTGTTGTTCCACTTATTATTAACTGTTTAACTTTTCTTGTTTCGGAAAATTTTTAATTGTTACGCATGCTTTAAAAGTTTTGCTCCAAGGTTTCAGAGTTCAAGAAACATCCAATTAGACAGACAAAATGTTTTAGACTTGACCTCTTTAACATTAACGTCCTGATTTAGATTCTGATAAATTATTTTAACTAATTGACTCGCAACCGGTATTATTAATCCAAAATCTTAAGATTATAGAGCGAGAAAATTGAATTGAAAAAGACATGTACCTAGTCAATTAATCTACATATTGATTAAGTTCCAATCCGAGTTCCTTGCTTCCTTGCTTGCCACTGTTTCGGTATGCCCTTCCAAGAAGAACCTTCTTTGAACGGCCTACCGAAACAGTGGTAGATTCACTTGACGATTTGAAGGCAATATGCAAAAATTTATTCTATTCTATCCTTAAACAAACGCTAAATCCCCAGCTACCTCCACGTAATTGGCAAGGCGGTATGGCGTAAATGGAAGCGCCGATACATGGTACTAGTGCAAGTCAGCCAGTACACCTTTGCGCTGTGCTCGTACAAGGATAAGAAGTCCGAGCCCGCTGAAATGATGCAGCTAGACGGCTTCACTGTTGACTATATAGAGCTGGCTAGTGGTAAGTTAACATGGCATGAGTATTCTTCGAAAAATTTCTTACATCATACCTACATCACCTCTGATTAGCTGGTACTTTGTAGCTATACCTTGAAATGCTTTGTTACAATAAGAACTCCATATTTAGCCAATAGAAGTGATTGTGATCTCATGCCCCAATAGCTCTTTAAGACAAAAGGTACTATAACATGAAAAGAAGTTATTATATTAACCTAAAAATTCTTTTTACAAAACCGACTTCAAACGCCACTACAAAGTATATCAATTGGGCCTATAAAATTTGAAGAATTCCGTCGATTTCTCCAGGATGGCATCCTGAGATCCTAACCTGATGACAATGGCACCACCTGGAAAGTATACCATTTCAAACAAAAAAAGAATTTTCTAAATCGGTCCAGGCACCTTCGAGTAATCGGGAAACTTACAAAAAAAATAAAAAAGATTAAGACGAATAACCTCCTCCTTTTTTGAAAGTCGTTAAAGGAAATGAAAAAAGAAAGAGCGATAGAAAATGAAGCAAATAAAAAAAATAGTGTGCAAAAAAAGAGTGAAATAGGCAAAGAAAATTTAGTTGAGTCGACAGACGAATAAAATCAAAGTATTTAGAAATAAATAAAAAAATCAAAACACCCACTCAAAGGGAAACTGAATTAGTAAGAACAGACCTAAGTGAAAAGTTCTAACGCGTTTACGTTGAATTTTACGTTGTAAAACGAATGAATAGTTAAAGGTGGGGGGATACGAAAATTTCCTAGCGGTATTATTTAAGTATTCCTGAACAACGAGGCATTAAATAACCGACTTGTTTTACTTATTAAAAACTTAGAACTTGTACAAAGAGCCAGTAGGGAGGTAACTTTGGCGCTTTGTATAATAGATGCTGAGAGAGATCGGTTAGCGAAGTTTGGAAGATTTAATCGTTTCGTAAAGTTTCTTAATAAAAGAGAACCTGCTATTTTTGTAACATATGAGCACTTGAACTTTGACTTGAATCTTCTAAAAAATATAAAAAGACTTGCCTTTCCTATTCATAACTTCATAAGAGGGACAAATAGGAAGCGAATTGACCTACATTTTAATCAACCTATTATAAATATTATAAATCTATGGATGTTTGAATGTTATAATTATAATTTTTTAATTAAATTTTACCTTTTTACAGCACAGCTGATGGTTGGGCAAGGTAAGATCAATTTATATTGAACATGACAATTTATCATTTATAAGGCTAGATTATTATTGGAATAATTTTATTTGTTTGGGTGATTAATAAATAGTAGATTAAGAGTGGATTTTTTCACAAAATAGATTGCCAGTATTAAAAACAGGCAACTAAATTCAAAACAAACAAGCATTAAATGCTTGTTGTCTTCAAGAAGTGATTATAAACATAGTATACTCAGTGGTTGCCTTGCCATGCAATATTTAAATATTCTTCAAAGTTAAAACAGAAAATATTCTGCAACTTCAAAAAAAAACCTGAGGAAACCTGCCTGAGAGTTCTCAAAAATGTTCTTAAAGATTTGTGAAGCCCGCCAATTTTTATTTGGGCAAGCGTGTTGGACTATGTTATATGTATAGTATACTAGTGAGCCATTGATGGGTTGTTGATGAAGACGAAGATGATGATGATAGTGAATGTGATGGTTGTTTTATTCACAGGTTTTATTCAAGCACTTTATTAGACGACGACTTATCAAAGACAAAAGACAATTATATTGACAATCTTAGGGCTAGTAAACGCTAGACGACCGGATGATAGCTAAGATTGATGATAGCTAGTTATGACTGGATTGCGTAACAGTTTCTATGTATGAGACAGTTCTCATAACAATGGTGATGATGATATTGTTTCATAACTTTGCCAGAACTGGAAGGAGCAAAGTACTTCATGAACGCAGTACGGGACGGCGAGTCAGTGCTGATGGGCGTGAGTGACGAGAACGAATGCCATCTGTGGGTGATGGCGCTGTACCGAGCCACGGGCCAGAGCCACAAGCCCACCCCTCCCACCACCTCCGACACCCATATTAAGATTATGGGAGGTAAGGATGGATAAGGTCACCGATGGACCTACTGCAGTCCTCAAGTTGTAACGTCGTTAACCAACATTTTGCCAAATACGATTTTTAATGTTATCTTACTTGTAGTTAATTTCTATCGGTCTATCGAAGCGGTATTCTCCTTTTAATGCTATAGTTTATGATATAGCAATATTAAAACGTCGTTCTTTAGCTATCATATGGTGTAACTTCTTTATAAATTACCGCTTTTTGGATCATAGCTCGAAATGTGGACTTGGTAGTTAATGACGTTATAGCTCGAGGATGGCGGCCTAGAGTTTTTTTTATTCATGACATGTTAGTAGTCCAGCTTGGTAGGGGGGGTCTTCTTGCATTGCCTGAATCCAGCGGCTCCCTGGACCTCGTCTTATATCGTCGGCACACCGACGGAAAATGGTATGGCAGTTTTTAATGAACCTCATACCCCAATTAAATTTTTTCATCTTTGGAGGATATATTCCTTAAGTACCCTAGATAATAAGGAGGGTTTCATTTAGAACCATCTTGAAAAATGACGTAAGCTACTTTTTTATCTGGAGAAAACAAACTTCCGGTAGGGTTTTTAAAAGTCCACCTGGAAGAAATTGTGGACAAAAGCTAGAATAAAATATTTAATAGTCGTCTTTCTTTTTGGTGTCAAGAAGTGGCCACAACTTATCCAAGGTAGTATACTTACCAAACCGCTTGGCAATCTTAGCAACCCAATAGCATGCTAGTGAAGAGGCTTTACTCCAGCAGTTGATTGCAATAGACTGTAGATGATGATGATATTTGTTGATAATGTAATTTCTCCAGATGCAGACAAGGCTCGTAAGCACGGAATGGAGGACTACATCCAGGCCGATCCGTGTCAGTTCGACCACCATCAGCTGTTCACTCTCCTCCAATCTTTCACCTTGAAGTACCGGCTGCAAGATCCATACTGCTCCTTGGTAAGTGTTGCTTTTACGCTTTCTTAACGGCTTAAGTCACTTTTCCATCTATCTCAAGTCAGTTGTCACTGCAGTGTCTGTTAAAGCTTCATTCATTCAGTAATTTCAACTCATTGCCAGGCCAATACTGGACACAGGTCTCGTCTCAAGTTAGAGTTTAGGTCATAGTCAACCACACTGGCCAAGTGCAGGTTGACTTTCAACACCTTTGAGAACATTATGGAGAACTCTAAGACGTACTGGTTTCTTCACGATCTTTTCCTTCACCGTTAAAGTAAGTGATATTTAATCGCTTAAAACGCAGAGATATCTATCTCTGAAAATTATGAGATTCATGGCTAGGATCGGAGCCCTGAATTCCAAAAAGAAAACAGAAGTCTCAGCAATTAGGATAATAACAACCATCATATTCTGTTTTTCTGAGCTGTTTAGGTGTACTGTTCCACTGGTCACCATGTTTGTTCTGGCGTCTCCCAGGGCTGTTCAAGTTCGCTGTTCCACTAGTCACTATGTTAGTCCTAACGTCTCTTCAGGTCTGTGGAGTGTCCCCTCAGGGATCTTCGGGGTCACTGTCCCACTGGCCATTATGTTTTCCCTGGTGTCCCCCAGAGCTGTTCGGGGTCACTGTCCCACTGTGTTTGTTCTCGTCCCCCCAGGGCTGGTTCTCGCCCGGGCAGGTGTTCGTGCTGGACGAGTACTGCGCGCGCTACGGCGTGCGCGGCTGCTACCGCCACCTGTGCTACCTGTCCGACCTGCTGGACGTGGCAGAGAGCGGCCAGCAGACCGTCGACCCCACGCTCATGCACTACTCTTTCGCCTTCTGCGCCAGCCACGTTCACGGCAACAGGTACGTATGGCTGACTGATCGAACATTTTTCTGTGTACATATACCACCACTTGTATATAAGTAAAATGGACGAATGCATGTTTTTTCGACCTCGACGTGAGTGCTGTGGTCATAATATAAGACATACGCAGGAGGCTTCCCGATCCCGGCAGGGGCAATTTGGGAATTAATGGTCTTGAATTGTTTCTGCTTTGGTTTGGTCGAAGGCTTTGACTATTTACGACCCAAAGTAGCTACATGTTGGAATTATCGACAAAATGGTTTCATGACGTAAGCATTTCATATAGTAATGGTACACTTTCTCAATTAAATAAGTTAAAATCCTTACTAATCCTTACTATTCCTTACTAATATTATAAATGCGAAAGTGTTTTTGTTTGTTGGTTTGTCCGTCAATAACACTGGAACAGAGCTACGGATTGCCGTGATTTTGCATTTTTTGCATGAGTATAGTTGAGGACATGGAGCGTGACATAGGCTTTTTATCCCGAAAAATCAGAGTTCCCGTGGGAATTTAAAAACTAAATCCACGCGAACGAAGTCGTGGGCATTAGCTAGTTATAAATAAGGCGACCACTCACGATTTCACGTAACTTTTGTGATCGATGTACCTATTTAGTTGCTCGTGAATTTACAATTGTGACCTTGATCGGATCCGAAATCATTCGGGCATCCATTGACCAAATCATGGTAATAATAATGGTCAAATCCATAATAAGAAAAATAATCCATAGAATCGTAAAGATAATCGTAAGACCTACTTGTTTCCCTCAGACTTTTCTAACTGTAATCCCAATTTTAAATTAGATGTACAAAATGCTCGATACTATCTTGCTAGAACTGAATGTTATTAGACCTATACCCGTAATTGCAATGTATAACTGTATCACTGTAATCTATGTTTCTAACTATCTGCCCGTACTAATCTGTCTAATGGAGATCGCAATATTACAATAATTGGAATTAAAAACAAACAAGTTTTCTTAAATACCACGATGCATGTGACCACAAATGTACATTAATACAAATATTATTATAATGACAATGCAGAAATAGAAGAAACGCATTCTGTGTTGGTGAATGAATAAAAATTCATTTTTACAGATTTATAAACGATTAAAAGTAATCAAATATATGGCTATTCAAACATCTACAAAGATATATTAAACCAAACGTTGTCATGAGTTTACCAGCTGATAAATATTAATCGCTCAAGGATTAAATTCAAATTCTAACTCTCGAATACATGGGTTAAAAAATTGTGCAACTATATTCTTTACTATAAATCCTTAAAATTCCCTTATACCGTTAATGCTCGTATTATATATTTTTACGGAAAACTAACAAATTTTCATTGAATTTGATAGCTTAAAATTCAAATAAACATCAAACTATATTTTTAGGGAGATATTCATCTGAAGAACTCCAAACTTAGAAAACCAAATCCTTATATATTAATTAGGATTTGATTCATTTTCAAGGTGGTCATTTGCATCGAATTTTTTGTAACAAATTTGTGAAAGCTCAAAAACTAAAATTTAAAAAAATTAAAGAGTATTGCGTACTCCACCCCTTTTTTCCTTCTTCAACCCTGCTAGAGTGAGCCAGTAACCCTTTCACAGTACGGCCACGTTGCCTGGCAGGCCAGACGGGGTGGGCAGCATCACGGTGCAAGAGAAGGAGAAGTTTGCGGAGATCAAGGAACGCCTGAAGACACTACTGCAGCATCAGATCACGAACTTCAGATATGCGTTCCCATTCGGAAGACCTGAAGGAGCTTTGAAGGTAAGAAACCATGAATAACCAATAAGATTTAAATGTACTTCCAGAATTAATCAAAAAGATCAAATTCCGAAAAATAACATAGTTTGACAAAGTAAGAGTTGCTTTATAAGATAGGCATTTGATTATAGAAATATTAATGACTCGAAGTTAACTTAGAGTCGAAACTCAAAAGTAAAGTGAAAAATTAAATTTTAAATGTCACTATCTAAATTTTGACCATGTACATAAATCTCTTTGAACTTATTATAAGTTATTGATTATTTACTTTTAAGATGATTTAATTTGATCGAAATTTATGAATTTTTTAGGCAACCCTATCGTTACTGGAAAGAGTGCTAATGAAAGACGTGGTGACACCAGTGGCCCCTGAAGAGGTCCGGTCAATGATTCAAACCAGCCTAGAAAATGCGGCGCTTCTTAACTATACTCAGCTGAGCCAGAAGGCTAATATAGAAGGTATTTCTATACGCAAATCACTGTTCTTCTAGCAAAATCATATTCTAAAATTTAACATGAAAAACTCAAAGAACAGATAAATTCGATGGGATAGAATATTTTAAGTTATTTGAATCAATAAATAATTAAATAAAATATATCCTACTTATTATACTATTTTATCATGCAGAGGATCTTCGAGGTGAAACCATGGTGACGCCAGCTAAGAAACTTGAAGATCTTATACATCTAGCAGAGCTGTGCGTTGACTTGCTTCAACAGAATGAAGAACATTACGCGGAGGTAATATGGGGTTACAACTGGGCAGCTATTTACAGATAGTAGATGCTTGGTTAATGGTTTATAGATCTTATTAAATACATAAACCAACAATATACATGACCAAAGGGAGGTATGTACATTTAAATATTAGGCAACGTTGCAGAATGAAAGTTTTAATGGTAGAATAGTAATTTTCAAAAGAAAAATCATCATGAAATATCAGTTTAAACGAGGCAATAATTATTTATTATATTGTTAATTTAAAATCTATCGTAGATACGAAATTTAAATTTCTTATTAAGGACAAAACAGAAAACGGTATAAATAATGTTAATGTTAGTGTTATTACAATTGAAAAATAACCATTAGCCAAACAAAAGTAAGAAAGTTAAGAAGTGCAACTTAATCCAATAATACAAAGAACAATAAATAATGTAATTAATTGATAGTTAATAAAAATAGTTTTGGACAGCGAAAATGATCAATTTTAAATTAAAGCTAGAAAGAGTTGCACATTCTATGTAGTTTAAGAATGCGTATCTAAATGTCGTGATTTCCTGTGGTAAAACTTTTTACGCTTTTATTTTAAATAAGTCAAAAAAGAATACTCCAAACGAAAGGCAAATGTAATTACAAGAATAGTGATTTATCCACGGCTTAAACTTAAAGACCAATGAAATTTGCAGGAGATATTCCAGTTTCAAATTGGTGAATCTTAAAAAGTTTTACCATTATTTGTCAGTGTTTGCTGAAATAGCACCCTGTTTTCCTGTCGCTATTAGTGTGGGGAATGTCAGGCAGTAAATATTTACAATCGAAAATACAGAGCTGAATATATCAAAACAAAAACAGTGTTAAAATTACCTTTTAAAGAAAAAATTAACTTTAAGCAAACTGGATAACTAAAAGTGCACTTGAAAGCTTATTCATTCATTAGTAAAATAAAAGATGATATTATGAAAACAAATTCGACGTACTTCGTCAGTACTTGAAATAATTTAAGTAAATCCATAATATATTTTCAGTTCTGTTAGTACACTATGAAATCTTATTATAATCTCTATTATCACAAAATTAATAGGTTTAAAATTTGTTTCATTCTTCGTAGTGTACTTGTATGTGATAGACTTAATTATATCAAAACTATTTTCGTCCAAGTATTTTACAAATACCAAATACTTACTAAGTAATAAACTAATATAATTATCTTTTACTGTTCACTTAAAAACATTAAAAAATACATTCTATGCTTCAGTCTATCGCATCAATAGAAGAGACGTGTGATAGTTTATTTTCTTGGGTTTTGTATTTATATTTTATGCCGCTTTATCCTCAAGCAGATTTTAGCGTATTCTATAAATCTATCTATTTCACTGTGATCCTTTAAAAAAATCAAATATTATCAGTAGTTTTAGTTTTAACATAAATAGTTGTTCTTAAGTGTTTTGAAATACAATCGGAATTTTCTTGAGGACGCATTCGCAAATAATTATATAAATTTTTATAGTCCACTTCTACTTTACGTTTTATTTCTCCGCAGGTTTATAACACAAAACCGGACTCTAGCGGTCAACAAAATGTAACTACTCATTTGATTGAATGCTCGGCTGATCGAATCACTTGTCAATTCGTTCACTCGACCTTGATCATTTTCACTATGATTTGATCACAGATTTATGAAAAGTAGTCACGTGGCGTTATTCTTATAGTTAAATTCACTCGCTTGAACAGCGTAGAATATGTCATAGAACTTGAAATAAAACTAGTCATTGCATGGAAAACTGAAAACATGCAATTCGTTCAGCCTGACGGTGAACCTAGCGCTTTAGTTAGACAAGTAGCAGCTACAACTGAATTTGATGCAAAATATTGAAATAATTTAATTATAATAAAGATTCTTCTATATCGATATCTATTTTTGAGGGGTGTTGCAATTTTAATGTAGTATACCCATCACATAATTAGGTATTGATAGAAATGGATTAAATTTTATTTATTTTTCTAGCTTTAGCCTTAAATTAATATGAGAACAAAATTAACTTAATTTTAATTCTTGTAAATGTATGAAGAATTGCAAAAAACCATAAACTTAAAAATAAACATTAACTTACTATGTAAACCATACTTTGAAAGATAGATATCGATAGTTTCATAACGTTAAGAAGACAAAATATATATAAAGTAAACTGAAATTAAGTTGACGCTGCTTTTAATTCAAGTCTTCTTGAACTTTTCATTCTAGGCGAATGAAACCCAAAATTTAATAAACAATTATTTAAAATGAAAAATATTATAGTCTTAAAACATAATTGGCAGGTATTAACGATGATAATGTCTGAAATGAAAAGTATTTACCCAATACAATACCTTCATATAAAAACGTAACATACATTACATGTAACGTACATATCACTCAACTCATCTCACTCACATCACTACAAGATTGTAATACTGCTGAATTTTATACGCTTCTTTTAGAAGATCTGCTTCTTCTGAAAGATTTGCTTTCAAATATTTTGTAAGTTTTACAGCTTCTCACTCTTTTTGGGATTATGTGCAATAGTTAGACTAATGGCCGTTATTACTACACTTGTAGCATTCAGCTGGTCATTTAAAAGGTTTAATGTAGACCCTAACTAAAGGCTTCCAATGACTAGCTGGATGATATATGTAGGGAAGGCTTGATTAGTGTTGTCAAATCTCCTTGTGTGCACACACATTTTGCAGTTTTTCAATCATGATCACTGTACATAAGCGTTTTAAAAATGTTTAAATGTAGTTAGAATTCTTTGTGTATATTATATTTTGTGCATGGTACGTTTTGTTATTATTTAAGACTTAACTTTAAAGAACTTCTCTAAGAACTGAATACAAAGCGAACCCAGGCAGCAAGCCAGTATAAATGTTACAAAGACATTTAATGAAACACCTTTTTTATAAATGCAAGATACAAGCATCAAACAACTTATAAAATTATTTCCATATTTGATGCAGGATTCTTTTTCATAAAATTCTCTATTTTCCTTATTCACTTTTCACTTTTCATAATTCTTCTTTATGACCTTCTCTTATTCTATCTTTTCAGTCTACACATTTTAATTCTTCACATAATCTTAATTTTTTACATTTGTTCAAATTTGTACGATGTTTATTTTGTTCTTCAACTTTAATTCGATCTTCCATTTCTCTATTATTATTTGGACCTATCGATCTGCAATCAATGATTACTACTGGTTGCTCGCAGCTATCAATTCAAGTATTGGCAGCAATAATTTCTTAAGTGTTTTTTTTTATTTCCCTCAGTTACTTATCTATTATTTTCAATAAATAAACGAATTTGAATCTGTACAGGCTTTTGCGTGGTTTTCTGAGCTACTGGTGGAGCACGCTGAGATCTTCTGGGCGCTGTTTGCTGTGGATATGGATCGAGTGCTGTCCGAACAACCGCCTGATACCTGGGATTCATTCCCACTGTTCCAGATATTGAATGACTATTTGAGAACAGATGGTAAGATTTTAAACTAAATTTTACAAAATGGTATATGCCAGGTTTTAAATATAAAATAAGTTAACCTGCTGTTAAGTGATTACCGCTGCCCATGAATATTTGTATTACCTGAATCAGAGGCCATTGCGATCTTTACATTGATGCAATCCTTTTTAGAGAATCGATATGCTGTTCAGTCTTAAATCTTCCATCAATCGGACTCTATCTGACTGATCTCGGACACATTCCACCAACAAAAGGTTAACATCGTTTAGGACACCACATACGATAATACCCATAAGATTAATTCAATTATGTCAACTGGAATATTGTTTTCAGACAACTTAAGGAACGGCAGATTCCACGAGCACCTGCGTGACACGTTTGCCCCGCTCGTGGTTCGCTACGTGGACCTCATGGAGTCCTCGATAGCGCAGTCACTTCACAAGGGCTTCGAGAAGGAGCGCTGGGAAATCAAAGGGTAAGCCCATCATCAACCCAGGATATCCGTAATTTATTGTCAAGTATAGTAATGAACCACTTTGCTCAAAAATATAATGAGGCTTTTACAATTATTGAAAATATTAGAATGTGCGAGAGAGAGTGATGGAAACCATAAACTGGCTCTTAAAGGTGTATAAAGCCTGCCAATCCGCAGTTGGCCCGCAAAAGGAGACCTTGAAGGAATTGAATGGTATTATGGTTAATTTTACTGTGATGCAAACGTCGTCGAATACGATTACGATCAAGCGAAATAAATCTTATACTAACCCTACAGGTGGAAGATTTTGTGCACTTCTGCATTCAAAAAAAAATTATCTATTAACTTATGTATTATATCTTTCTAGAAATGGTTGTTCAACGAGTGAGGAGCTGTTCTGGAAGCTGGATGCACTGCAGTCCTTCATCAGGGATCTACACTGGCCCGAGCCGGAGTTCCGCTCGCATCTCGAGCAGAGACTGAAGCTAATGGCCAGCGATATGATGGAGACCTGCATCCAGAAAACTGAGGCTTCTTTCCAGGTAAACTTTCACTTTGTTATCCTTCGGCAACTTGACTTTTTTCAAAAGAGCTGCATTGTATAGGCCCCATGCCTTCGAAAAAATTAGATCGAAACTCCAAGTATCGCTACAATTGCATTAACTGATTGAAAGGAGATATTACTGTCAATAGTTTCAGCACAATCTTTGACATGTACCTATTGAAAGGTTAGTCGGCCTTCAAGTTTAGGTAAATACTTTAACAATGTAAAATAAAATGTATGAATGTTCTAAAATTAATGAAGGACGTTGGGACCGCTGTTATTTAATGTAGACGTTTATGACTCCAAACATATATAACGAATAAAATTAGAAAGTCTAGAGTGGAAATAAATAAAATAATACCCTAATCATCGGTAGGAGTCACTACGATGCTTATGAGTAAAAATCACGCGGGTACTATTTTCTAAGGTAAAAAGTAGTTCCAGGTTAAGGATATCTTTAATCGTTGGAAACTTATGACAGAACTCCAATTGTATGCACTTCCAGGCATGGTTAAAGAAGAGCGTCTCGTTCATTTCGACGGACTACATCTTACCGGCAGAGATTTGTGCGATGGTGAACGTGGCGTTGGACGCCAAGAACCAGGCGTTGAAGCTTTGCGCCGTTGAAGGAGTCGACATCGTAAGTTGACTTCTAACCCCTCAGACCGTCATCAACATCATTCATCATTGCAACCAAAGTGATGTGAATTAAATTCAGTGATATCTAAATTCAAGCTAATTTTGGTAGATTCAAAATTGAAAAAAACATTGATGCCAATTTGGTTACTTCAAAAATTCCAATCGAAATGAGAACCCTTAGACAAAAAAAATTTTAAACTTATTTCGTATTTTATAGAACAAAATAATGCGCTAAGCGTTCGCACCACAATAAATATTTTAATTGTTAATTTCTATTCACTTTACATGTACTGTAGTTACGAATATTTTTAATCACACAAATATTTCTCAACTAATTTTGCTCCTAGGAGGAACTGCAATCCTTTTCCACATAAAATAATGGGAAAAGGTTGCCGTTATGAAATCTAAGCTTTCGACACATGTTACATCAATTCAGTAATCTTTATCGAAAAGAGAAAATTTGAAAATATAAAAGAACAAAAATACTTATGATACTACTTTTTAATAATGCAAAGTAGTACGTTACAATATTAGGTTTATAACTAACAATAAAACCATATTTTCATCTTTAGAGAATGTAAATGATTTTGCTCTTGAATAATTCAATTAAATTAAGGAATGAAAAGATTGAATTTTGGATATTACTGGCTTTATTTGGTGCTCGATGTAAAGCATTAAAGGAATGAGACGAGACCCCCGAAAATAAAGCAGCAGTTGAGAAGATCTTTCGTCTCCGCTTTAAAGAATATGTTTTACAGCTTTCATTAGATCTGCATCATGCAAATAGACACGGCGAGTTTGATAATGCTGCACAAAATTTTGCACAACAAGGTTTACTTTGATTTCTGCTGACGTTTAGCTGCTGGGTGTAAACGAAAAATATTTATATTACAAAGTATTTTACTGCGATTTTGTTTGTAATTTCATTGCAAACTATATTACTTTTAGGGCATCATAAAAAGTAGTAAAAACCGAGTATCAGTCGAGTAGTTAAGGCATACTATAGAGACAATAACAAATAACTTGATCAAGTTTTAAATTTATATCTAATATATAAATATGGAAATAGACATAGACAGTATAGTGCTCAAAGATGCATAAGAAGATGATTTTATGTTTTTTAAAGACACAAAAGTTTGTCAAATAAATATTGTACTGAGACGTATAAGAAAAACGTAAGCATAAATCATTGTAGACCTTAACATAATATTATTCTTTTATGACGGAGACGAATTTAAGATACAACAACTGTTTCACGAATTGGCAAAATTGAAAATTTTCTTACATAATTACTAACACAACAAAATTCAAATTATATTTTCAATGAAAGGGTTGGATCTACTTGAATGCAGGTGTATATACAAATTTTGTTTAATAACTTTTATGTGTCTCCATAAAAATAGATTTCAAATTAAAAAAAAAGATAATGACTCTTTAGAATTAGAAATTTAATGACTCTTTGAAGAAGCTTTTGTTGAGTCAGCAAACAAACTTACAAGAAAAAACAAAATTGGTATAGTAAATGTCTTACCAAGTGATCCGATTCTAAATAATAAAGACAGTCCCTGTAAATGTACTTGGATAGAAGCTACTGAAATGAGAATGCACTGTAACATTTAGCATTTTATTTCTAACTAACCTAATATAATTATGAACCTTTAGGAGACTATAATTTTAACATCGACATGAAGAATATTTTCAATGTATGTAATTTTGAGAACAAGTATGTTGCTTTGATTAATATAAAAACGAGACTCATTAGCACATTGAATAGAAAATACATTGATATTAGTTAACAAATAGCTTTTAGCTCACTGCATTTTTGGGATAAACTAAAAAAGTGGATATTTTCATTTCAAAACTCATTCCGAAACGTGCCTTCGATGATCTGTAGAAAATTAAATCAAACAGTTTAGCCTACGATATTCACGCTTTAGAAATATTAAAAACATAGAATAGTACTCTACTAGTTATGCTGATTAAATGATAAATTGTGTATAAGTTGTATATTTGAAAAAAAAAAAAGAACTCTGTTGACGCATTTTGAATTTTATAATGGTGTTAAAAAGCCACATGTAGACTCATGCATTTCTTATATCAGTAGCTCTTAGCGCGTGCATCAAAGCATGGCATGTCGCTGAGATATCAACGCATGAGAGACACGTCACGAGAATTCACCGAAAATGCGCACGAACGCTGAGCTGGTATTCAGCTAAGTTTCATTCAAATGACCTGCAAGCTGTTATGTTAGTAGCTCATCAGCCAAGCTGTTCTCTATCTCAGTGGCTATTGAAAACAATGGAAAGTTATGGAAAGTTGCTAACTGAGGATAGAGAATAGCGCTACAGATCGTCACATTCGATTGCCAATGGGGAATATGCGTGTGGTTTTGATTAGATTTTCAAAAGATTGATAATATTTTCGACTGCTGTGGCAACCGAATGTGGCACTCCATTTAGTTTTAACCAGTGACCAATAAGCATATAGACGCCTAAGTAAGACACCCGCGTTAACCAAGCTTATGCACAATTATTCCTTGAAGCCACCCCGGCCTTGTTCGATAGTCACAGATGGATTTCATACAAATGTTGAGTTTGAATATGTGCATTAACCGTTCCATAAGCCTTAAGCGGTCTTGCCGTACAACGCCTAAAATTGCCCCAATCGTATCAGATTGACCCCAATCCGATACGATTCTCGATCCTAAGCTAGACCCGAGGCTCACCGGAGGCACTTTTAAGACGTTGCCTCCCGATCTCTTCGAGCTCTAGGGCTCAAGTCTTACATCCGGCTACGCTTCGCGCTCACTTGATTTATGATTTTTAAGCTAAGCAATCATGATACATCCATCCCTGTCCTCCGCACATTTTACGATTATGTTCTCATGCAAAATTATGTCTATGGTGCGTCTTTAGGCTTATTGGTCTATGGTTTCAACTCATCCAAACGCACCTCGTGGATCTGTCGTGCATGATTTGCAGAATTTGTGACGTCATCATTAGTTGCATCCTTCTTTTTATTTCCTTGCCTGTCATTCTGAACATTCTGCATGATCTCTATATTTTGCGAACCGCAATCTTTTCCTCTTCAGTTTTTATTTTTTTGTTTTTCTTTGTACAAATCTGCAAGTTATGCATGACATCCCTTGTTGTCGCTCTCCGCAAGCATCAAACTATAAAGGGGATTGCTTACTTTTGGGCCATGCGTTTTAGGCACGCTAATCCAAATTATAGAACCTTTTTAAATATAGAAACACGAAATTTAATTGAACGAGCGAAGCGAGTTCTCTGAGTCAACTAGGGCGCTTGCCTACTAGACAGAGAAGTGTGTCCGTCTAAATGTCTGTCAGAGCCCTATAACTTCTGAATTACTGAATATTAGAACGTGAAACTTGGTTGAAAATTCAGTTATATCCTGTACTTGAACAACAAATACTAAAATTAGATAAATGTTATAAAGAAACGAAATTATTTAATTTTAATGCGCCATCTATTAGCATTATTGTGAAGCTAATAGCTTCACTATAATGCTAATAGATGGCGCTGTGTCAGTAAAACAGTTTTATGTCAACTATTATTTTTTTTATTGCGTCTAATGTTAAAAGTTAATTATTACAATATATAATTAAAACTTTTGGGAATTATGGGATATCGCGAGGTCTCAGTTCGGGGCGAACCACTAGTAATATTATGAAACGCTACATTACTATCAATAACATTTTTAAAATTTGGGTTTTTATTGATAATAAGTACTCAGCCAACAGGTAGAGTTAGCTGGGCCCTTAATCTGTCCTTAGACAAGACGTGAATATATTTATAGGAATATATAAATATTCCAATTTTATTTGTCAATTTAATTCATAACAATACCAATAAAACCATCAAACTAATAAACATAATCTCGGCCACCTAATCCAGTTTTTTATTACTAAGTACCAATTTTGCCATCGCTTCGTAACGTAGAACTAATGAATAAGCTTGGCATGTTTTGGCAGATTTTAAATACAAAAACTGTCAGAACATCCAACTTATTCCTCGGTTAAACATTACTCAGCGATGGTGGAATTGACCCTAGCTTAAATAAAAATGCATTAAATAGATAATACATTAGTTGTTTGTCTGGGCCCAACGTTGTATGCACAGTGGGCAATCCCTTTCGAGGTTTGCGGAAGCGCGGTGCGGAGTTTACTCGAAATGAATTTAATGCATTGGTACTGGTAAACCACATCCAAGGGTACATCTGCTTGTCGCTTTCCGTGTTAACGCCCACAATCTCTCACAGTACCAGTACCATGCTAAAATGGATGCTCAGATCGAGGCGTGCCTGCAAGCGATGTCCACGGGGATGACGACGAGGCTCGCGGCCGTGCTGGAGTCCACGCTCGCCAAGGTCGCCCGCTTTGACGAGGGCAGGTGAGTCCACCGCCTCATCCTTCAGCCGCTGTCAGGCCGACTGCTGCCACCGTGCCGCCGGGGACGGACGGAAGATCGAGTACTAAGTGAGAAATTTCGAAAGATTGACCACTAATTTGCCAAACTTCGAGTTCATAGTTTGTTTAAAAACATTTTTTGGGACTCCTAGAAAGTCTGTTAAAAATACGCGTTCCTTTCGTCGTTGCAAATTTAAAACCTCTTAAGTGTCATTTTGGTCGAAAGGTGTTGTGTAAATAGGTACATAGTTTATAAGCAATTTCAGAGATTGCAAAAATTCTCATGTAAATATCTTATATCTATTCTTATATTTATTCTTGAATATCTTTATATTTCACTGACTTGTGCGTACTTATTATTTTTAATTATTATTTTAAATGATATTGAATTTTTTCAGAAAGTACTTTTTTGTTTTTCTATGATAATGATCCTTAAATCACATAGGAGATATTAAATTTTCAACGACGAAATATTGAAATAAAGTATCATTACAAAACATTAACGCCTCTCCAAATTAACTTTTTAAAAAGACTTTTTGAATAGAATTAATTGCCCTAAAAGTAATATAAGTTACTTATACCTTTATAAAATCTGGTCGTTAATATAAAGCAGAAAGTCGATTTTATGTATTTGCAAAATAATATAAACGTAAAAATTCTATTTACTAAATCGACTTCAAACGCCACTACTATATATTTGAAGTGTTCCCTCGATTTCTCCAGGATCCCATCATCAAATTCTGACCTGATGACAAATCCTTTTAAACAAAAAAGAATGTTCCAAATCAGTCCAGCGGCTCGAAAGTAACTGTGTCTGTGCATTCTGAAAATATGCACAGTGACACCAATTAAGATTTGAGAGAATTTGAATTCTGCCGATCTAACATGGCCTATGGAAGAATTACTTTTATTTTTGACTTATCTTTTTTGATTTAGACGTGCTATACAGAAAGAAACGTTTATTTGATGAATTGTGCCTCGTGCCACACATCACCTAATAGGTATATCTAGATTAGGTTGTCCCTAACTAATCTATCTTGTTTTGATTTATTTTGAGATAGCTATTATATACTGTACGATTTTATGATCTTGAATTGTGCCACACATCACCCAATAGGTATACCTAGATTAGGTTGTCCCTAACTAATCTATATATCTTGTTTTGATTTATTTTGAGATAGCTACCTACCTATTTACTGTACGATTTTATGATCTTGAATGTTTTCATAGAATTTGTGTGAAGTATTAATTGCGTTTAACGAATGTCCACAGTCTAATAGGCTCGTTCTTGAATATCGCGAACGTGTCGAGCTCCGGAAAAGACATCGGCCAGGGCTACGTCAATTTTATGAGGAACTCCATGGACCAAATCAGATCTAAAGTAAGCACTTTGTAATTTGCCACCAACGGGAATGGGTCTGCTTTGTCTGCCCGTCTTAACATATTATATTAACTGACCTCTTAAAAAAAAAAAAAAAGAAAATTAGCCAAGTTAAACTTGACGTATATTCTCCTCTCCCCTCCAAATAGGCGAAAAGCTTGTGCTAGGAGTGGGTACGATAATAGCGCAACGTGCTGGGCTCGAACCTGCGACCTTTCAGCATTCAGTCAGCACCCTTAAAAGTGGAGTTAGTCAGGCTTAAACTTCTGTCAATGAGTTAGGGCCTGTTTTATTCTCTATAACTTATTCCCACCTTATTCCGCATTCACAAAGACAATCAAATCTGTATTTGTGTTTTAATATGTACCCGAAGATTAATTTATGTACCTTATAGATATTTTTTCAAAATTGTTTTTTTCTCTTTATGAATTTCAATCTGTTTTATGAAGCATGAAATCAAATTTGTATAATATCAAAACTGAATCTTCGATCACGAAGAGATCCAGCAGCTAAATCACAAAATCTAACGATTTTAGCTTAGCTGTTGGCAAAATCCACGATACGGTTGAAAAAATGTACGACAATGATATTTTTGTATAAATAAATGATATTTGATTTGAAAGCCCTTCACGGGAAAAACCACAAATACAAAATGTAGAGACTGCTACATTGAATTCTTACAACAGGGCCTTTCAGAAACCTCGTTAAAATTGTCAGGTGACGGATGAGCTGTGGATCCTGCAGCTGTTCGAGCAGTGGTACGGCGTGCAGATCAACCTCATCAACAACTGGCTGGCGGAGCGGACCGCGCTGCACCCGCAGCAGGTCGCCTGCCTCTCCATCGTTGTCAAGGTACACCAGTATTTCATTATTTTTGGTACTTAATAAAGTTAAGGTCTTTTTGACGTGAAACGTCTTTAAAATCACACCAAAACCACCAGTCAGAAAAATGTACAGTAACGAAAAAGTCCATATCGTCTTACCTTAATAACAACAAAACTATCTTCTTAGAAACATGAACCCAATGTCATTATTGAGAGTATATAGTCGTCTCGCTGCTGAGACCTTGAGTTTGCAACGGGGCCGGGCGGGGCGACGGGGGAGGGGCACTGCGTAGAATAACCGAAACTCGCAGATATAGACATTTCACGTTAAAACCAACGGCCGTGTGCACCGACACAGCTTCACCCGGTTCTTTTTTTATCATCGTGGAATGGTTGTTCGCAGAAAATGTACAGCGACTTCGAGCTGCAGGGCGTGATCGACGACAAGCTGAACTCCAAGTCGTACCAGAGCGTGGCGGGCCGCATGCACACCGAGGAGGCCACGTGCAGCCTGCTGCTCGCCCAGCAGGACCAGGGGTACGCATGATAATTTGAATATATCGCACACCCAGATCAATAGTGAGACAACTCAAAAAAAGTCTCTGTCCCCTAAACGAAAAAAAAGTCTTTCTAAATCTTTTGTTAGCAAAGTTATTAAACTCAATTTTATTTTAGGTCACAAATGATGTGAAATACGACCTAAAATAAAAAATAAAGAGATTCATAACTTTGCTAACAAAAGATTGAGAAAAAACTTTTTTTTCGTTTAGGGGACAGAGACCTTTTTTGAGTTGTCTCACTATTGATCTGCAGGGTTAGCATGGGGAGGAGATAAAAGTTTTATCCCCCGATTTTATCCACTGACAAGGGATAAAATTATCTTCTTCCTGTGCTAAAGCATGGCGACAGGGAAAAGTAAAAGTATATTCCTATAAGAATATCCACTGTGGATGTTATTTCCACCGTTGTGCTCATGCTCGACAGGTGGATAAAACTGAGCGAAGGGATAAACATTTTATCCTTTCCCCGGGGATAAAATTTCTCCCGCCCATGTTAGCTATGCTGGGGGCTAATTCTGTAACTCAGTGCCTATCAACGACGATAGGCATTTTTTTATCCATTGAAGGTTTGAATAGAAATGTCATTCACTATTTCATAGTAAACCTTCCATGGATAAAAAATAGCTTTCATTTTTTGATAGGCACTGAGTTACAGAATCAGCCCCCTGGGTGTGCGATATATGCGAGTCCAACTCGCACACGAAGGTTTCCGTACCATCGTAAAAGCTTTACAAAAACACGTCCTTACAAAAATTGCTTTCACAGGAGCGGCGATGACGGCGGCTCCGAGGAAGGCGCCCGAAGTGGCAAATCTAAACTTGAATCTCTCACAGAAGAAGCAAAATTGGGAAACGTCACTGCTGTTGTTGGAAAGGTACCGTACCTCTAGCTTGAATAATTCCTATGCTTTCGTAATTTCGTTTCGCATTTTAGCGCCAAAACTAACACTACAATTAAATTTTACTACTGCCCACTAGATGGTGCTATGTATTCAAAATTAATTTAAAAAACTTATAATGTCTATGGTTGTTTTTGCTACGGTTACAGCGCCATCTATGACCAGACACTGATGTTACTGCTGCCATCTATCGTAATACACTAAGAAAGTTTAAAAACATTACAAGCTGCTAATAACAGATGGCGCTCGTTTTTTTTTTTAAAAAGTTTGGTTTCCTTGACGAAATTAATAATAATAAATAAAAACTTTATTGTCATAAAATATTAATAACTAAATAATGCCCGCGGCTTCGCTCGCGAGAATTTATTTTTTAAATCCCACAGAAACTTTTCTTTTCGGGAACAAAAAGTAGCCTATCTCATGCAACACATCACGTCGATCCGTTGCTTTGTTGAGGCGTGATTGAAGGAAAAACCAACAAACAAACACATTTTCACATTTATAATATTAGTAAGAATACCGAAGTAAACCTAAATACTTAAAGATTAGTATTTACCTAGTGGCAGTAAGGTGGTCTGGTGGGAGGCTTTGGCCGTGGCTAGTTACCACCGTACCGTGAAATACGTGACGTCAAGCAATTTAGCGTTCCGACACGATGACGTGTAGAAACCGATTAGGGGTATGGGTTGAATGTATACTGCGATACCCCTTCCAAGTTAGCCCGCTACCATATTAGACTCCATCGTCACTACCCTCAGGTGAGATCACAATCAAGGACTATCTTTTCATTACGTCGCACTCGTAACCAACATACTAACAAACAAACACACTTTCGCATTTATAATAAGTAATTAATTATGATTGTTACGTCAATCGATTCTCGTTAATCTTGGGAGAGTCACTAAAGACATGACAGTAATTAAAATTCAATATGGCGACCAGACGCTATATTGTGAAAAAGAAAAAAAAGAAAGTCGACGAACATAAATAAGGATAATTTTATTAAACCTTATTTATGATTAATTACTGACATTTGCAGATGGGCAACATGTTCGGACGCGGTATCGGCGAGCTCTCAACAAAATTAGGCGGCGCCTCGTCCTGGTTTTAGCGCTTCAAAGAGAACTTTATCAGTATCATATTTTTCTTTGCATATATCGATGTAATAAGATGAGGTTACAGATACGAAATGCTTACCAATGTTATAATAAATTAAAATTACTACCTGTGATGTCGATAAAATGGATTTAAACTAAAGTTATTATTTTGCATTCAACTTAGGGCTGCCAGATTAGTTAATTCTTGCATTAAACATGGTTTTATTATTCATTCATTTTACTCAGGTCATTTGTACATGCGATACCTATTTAATGATTCTAAATTACATGTCTTACTTACTGTTGTTTTTACAAGATTATGATTTTTCTTACCAAACTATTGTAATGCAAACTTTTAACTCCTATAAATAGATTATTTTATATGGCAACTCTAAGTCGATAGGATACTTCCGCCAGGCGCCATTAACGTTAACCAGAAGAAAATCAGATTGGCGTCTATCTATTATTATTATTATGTAAGCAAGCGTAGCTTAGTGAAAAACTAGTGTAAAAGTCTAGATTTTATTTTATAAAAAGCTTTGTACAGTTAGTCACATTATTCGTTTGGAGCAAAATAAACATGTACCTATTTATTTTATAAGTCTGTTTTGATAGGAACTTTTTATAAGAAAAAAAATCTTTACTTATAGAGGTCGAGTCTCATTTAGGTTCTACAAATTAGTAACGAACTTTTAACTGTGTACCGTATTTATTTCCTATTAATTTAATCTTCCCTTAGTTTAGTAAATTGCAATAGGTGTAATGCCTTAAAAAGTACCAACCCTAACAACTTTAAACCTAGTTCAAAAATGACGTAAAGGTTTAAAAATTTTAGTAAGAATATTCAAACTTAAAAAGATAGTAATTCTTGTTCTTATCACGGTAAAATCAGTTTCTATTAAAAATGGGAAATCCCCACAAAACCTATTTCAAAATCCGTGAATATTTTCAATGTTGCCTTACTTAAAAAAACCTTTGAATTTAGGGAAAATTATTATTGTTAAGCAAATAAGTCTACGGGTACTCGACTTCAATATTTTATATCATAATAATATGCCATGTATTACTATACATCTTATTTATAAATTTGTTCAACAAAGATTATTTTAATATTTAAGCTTCTATTTAAACAGACGTTAGGTGTGAATATTAAGGTTAGTATTTGATAACACGATTGATATAAAGAAAAATATAATATAGAAAAAAGCGTTAAATACATATAAACACGATGCTACAATAAGGAAACATATCGCTTTGTGCAAGTATTATGTAATTGAGACGGCATTATATGAAAATTATTTACAACATATGTTAAACACATTTTAGTAATTGAAAAAATATAATAGAGGAATGTGAGACAGAATATTATTTCGAGTACTTATTAGTTATTTTATTTATTATTAAATGCAATTAAACATTTTTAACAGTTTTTCTGCTTGCTGAAACTTATCTGAAACAAAATCTTTTTCTCTCGAAAAATGTGGGCTTAATCATGTTAATTTTTAAATTAATTATTTATGATTGAACCTAACATTTCTTTGGGTACTTAAAAAGTTAAAATTTTAAAATTATATCTTATTCAACGTGCTAACCAAATTAATCTAGTCGCCTTCCGAGTTAGCCTGCTGCCATCTTAGACTGCATCGTCACTTACCATCGGGTGCGATCGTAGTTTTAAGGGCTATCTTGTCATCGGTAATATCCAATCCGAGATATACAAATGTTTTTTTTTTCAGTTCAAATTGAGGATATGAGAAATGAAACGCAAATGTTTGTTAACGTGTTTAAGCTCCTTTTTCCTTTTTTAAAATCTCAAAGAGTGTTTTAATATTCTAGTTATGTAGTGCAGTTTTCAATGCAACTTTTTCTATACTAAAAAGCAATATTTTTCTAATATTAAAGTTTCAAGTTAAAATTCATGAGTTAATAATAATTGTAGCGTCTTTACCTCAAACTAACGCTATAAAATAATATACAGTTACTACATTTTTGTAAAAATAATAATCAAAGCCACAAAAAAAAACGTTAACAGTGAAAATGGCAGCAATAGCATAACAAATGCTAATAAAAATTATTAATGCATAATTCACGGCTTATTTTTACAAAAATGTTTACAACTTTACATGGGTTTGACAATGTTGAAAGTAAATACCTACCTACTAAAGATGTTTGAAATTGTTGATTTCGCGATTCGCCGA
Organism: Hipparchia semele; assembly: GCA_933228805.2. Classification (NCBI taxonomy): domain Eukaryota; kingdom Metazoa; phylum Arthropoda; class Insecta; order Lepidoptera; family Nymphalidae; genus Hipparchia; species Hipparchia semele. The sequence continues at coordinate 1,713,845 of OW121731.1, forward strand.
AAAATACAATACAATAAAAAGGGCTCCCAAACCAACAAAGTTATACGTCATGTGATGTTGTAAATCAAAATTTAGAAACTGTTTTGTCGTAGAATAATAAACGTTATAGTTTGAATGCTCTCTAGTTTCTAATAAAAATCTATTCGACATTAGAATAAAAACTTTACCTTGGAATAGTCGTCAAATATTTACCTTACATAAAAAAATACTACTATATCTATAACAAAAAATTATTCTTCTACGCTAATAAATTAACGTACAGATTTTTGAACAACTAGTTGACAATTTAAAAAGTTTTAGGTGAATAAATACTTAAAAAAACTTAAAACGGTAAGTTATTATGCTGATGCGCCTTAAAAGACAAAGAGGCTTGTGAGATGTCTGGAAACTAGTTAACTTTTACATCTTTCTAAGGCTAATATCACATTAGAATACATTAATTACCATAGATCTATGAGCTATATATACCCAGAATATTATCGTGTAAATTGTTTAAGATTCTGTTTTCTTAAATAGCAAAGTCTTGGGTACCTTCAAATAAAGAACGGATAGGCATCTTCTAAGCTCAGCTTCTAAGCAATAGCGCTCCACCTTTACTTAAGATTTGTCAAGCGCTAGTTTATTTGATTAAATAAATATACCTACAGTATATTGAAACCTCAACAGCTTAACAGGTAAGAGACTGGACTGAAACATGAAAAGTCGTCGGTTCAAACCTCACCCCATGCATTATTGTCATACCCACTTCTATCCACTCCTAACAAGGTTTACGGTTTTTAAATTACCTAATTAAATGGGGTGGGACGGATGAAAAATCAAAAAAGGGCAAATCATATTAAGTAATTATTGCAAGGTCTTATGAAATAACTCATAGATATCCGGTCATATAATATATTTGATGATGTGATATTGGCCTTATATACATACATTCCTTTTCGTTTTATATTTTAGTACTTATTTCATCAACTTCATTAAATAATGTTATGTTGTCTATCAACTATAATATCATTCGGAGGAAGCACTAGTTGCACTCTAAACTACTATTATATAAAGAGCATTCAATATAAAAAACAGCGCACTGTAACAATCTTTCCGAACTTCAGATATATTATATTTAATCGTATCAATTTTATTCAAAATATTATTATGAGAAAAGTTTTAAAATGTAAACACTCATGTAACTACCTTCTCACTCGTGATTTTTTCACTCTAGCAACATTAATTTACACCAGCACTCTAACACAGTACAAAAAATATATCTACATAATATTTTTCATTCCACAAAAATATTCGAATCGTATGACACGCATTTAATTTTTATAGTTATAATATTTTCTACTATCGTAAGCAGATACCTACCTAATTTTTGATCATATTTTATTTATAAATGCCATTTCACACGTAAAACGTGAAACATGCTCGTTCATAAACGTCATATAAAAGATCAGATCTATTTTAGTCTACTTTTAGTGTTCAGCTACTTTCAGTAACCATTTGCATCAGTATTAAATATTCAAAATTATAAATAAATCAATATTTCAGCATCTAAGATAAAAAAAATGTAACAAAAATCTAGATCTATCTTGAGCGATAATTGTGATAAGATCTATGTCTATTGCTAACTACTTTGTCTCACACTCAGGAATCCTCTGACACGGTGTCAGAGACCTTTTTAATGCGAATTTTGCTCTAAAAACGCGTTGACTGACCACTCACCACTGTAGGTATTTTTTTTTAAGACGCAGAAAAAGTTTTGACTCTTGTAATTTGCTTCTTGGAGTTCTTGAACTCTCGGATACTGAAATTCTTTTTCAGTCTCGTGTGAAATGGCATTAACATTTTGGTCATAACTTACATTAAGATGGTAAGGCTCAATGGAAGGAAGTCTAGTGTAAGTGCATTATAAGCCGACTGAAGTTACATAGTCGTAGTATTGCTTGTAAAATCTTCACATGGGACGACTCGCGATGGCTTAACTAGTGTATTCATATCTAGGTATAAAAATTCAACACTTCTGTGATTTTTTGCGACAGTATATTATTAAATAAACCTACATAGCATAGACTAACATAGACCAGTAATTTTTAGTCTAGATTTAAAAAAAAAAATAAGAAAAATATTTGTGTATTATGACTGTAAAATGTCTAATGAATAGGATATGAAAGATTCTGTGAGGATAAACAGAGGCTCTCTACAACCATTAAATAAAATAATCAAACTGGGGAATTTGTAATTTGCAACTATCGAACTCAATAATATATTTACCACAATTTTGTGCGCAATTTTTAAAAACAGCAACACCATGTTAACAAACGTCAATACGCCTTTGAAGTTTGTGTTTAATGCTTCAGTACAAACTACAAAAAGCACATCGCGAGCTCCACGATGATACAATAAATAATATTTACAATAAATAAAAATGTTTACTGTTCCCTTGTTGTTTTATTTTATCTATAAAGATATAATCCAATCCACCTGGACGATATAGTCGGTATGGATGGAATAGATCCTGGAAACGGTAGGAGTGGGAAATACATATTATTATAGTTATCTAAAAGTAATTCTGTGCCCTTGGCCCCTTGCTTTTATCGGTTTCTAAGTGGGAACGTGCTTGGTGGCACTGGGCATAACTTTGTTTGTGTAGGTTGGTAAGGGTAACTAACCATCACTGAAGCCACTATTACCCAATAATAATTTATAAACTATAATTATCCAAATTTGGCCCTATCGAGAATCGAACCCGGGACCTCTTGCTCGAGATTACTATGAACGAAGAGAAGAACGACGAGACGAACTCCCTAGGAGTTCGTCAAAAACATTGGTAAAGAAAATAATAACCAAGCGAGCTTTTATCTCAGGTTGCATCATCATTTACGAACGAAATGACACTCAAGCACATTCCTATACCTTCAAGGTACATAACTAATGGGTAGGTACTTAACTAATCGATAGCGAAAAGACACAATAATATTTTCTCTAACCGCAATATTTTGTGATTAGAGAATATATTATTATTTTCGTCTAAATTGAATGCAAGCCAGTGCCTTTCAAGCATTTATTTACTTTACGCTGATAAAGTCTGCAAACACGCGAAAACAGCAAAAATTAGTCATTAATACAAACATGAAATATAACGCATCATAAAAATTTACCATGGTATAAATATTTGGAATGAAGATCCATAAACCTCGCACCGATAAACCAGGTTTATGAATCCTTTCTTATTTTCCTGACTTCGTGTGGTACAGACTACAGATCTCTATCGAGAGCATTGAACTCTGTTTTTTTTATTTGTATGTTTGATCGCCCCACAGCTAATGATAAACCATCAGTCAGTACTCTGAACCTAACTCATTGTGCATGAAAGTGAAGCGTTAAAACTTAAAGGAATTAACATTTTTATTAATTATCAAGAAATTATGGAAAATCCGACACGACCGGAGACAGATCAGGCGCAGGACCAACGGCTTTACGTACTCTCCGAGGTACGGAGTTGACTCACCGCAATCTTCTTAACTCCGGACCAGCACTGAGAATTTCTTATCAGAAAACCCCAATGCATTTTTGGCCTGACCCAGGAGTCAAACCCGGGACCTCGTCATCCGCAGTCGAACTTGCTAACCACTAGACCAACGAGGCAGTTATTACATTATAGGCACATACTAGCCGTTTGGGTTTATGTAATTTTTAACCTATATTTTCAATCCAAAATGTCCCTATGCAAGTAGGTAAGTCTATTGGCACCTATATAATAATTTATAATAATATAGCTTCGTATAAAGAAATTGGTCTTACTCACATAGCTGTAGTTATTCGCTACATAGGTAGCGAATGTGATTATAACCGCTTAGAACTGCAACGCAATACGTGCCAACGAGCATTTTTAAATATTTGACCTATTTTTAGCCACTGCTAATAATAATAAAAGGTAGGTAATGTGAACCGCTCAGCTGGCGAAGAAATCGTGAGTGCGAATCGCGTTCGCGGGAACTCCAATATGTCCAATGGCAACTTTAATAGTAGCAAAATGCATGTAACATATAAAAAGTTCCTAGTTAGATTTATAAAGAGTGCTAAATAAAACTCTATTTAAATTATTTTATCTTTAGTTTTACCAATTTTTATCAATTTCTTCTATTAATTTAACTCTCAATAAAGTTGGAGAAAAGTGATCTAAAAACTTGCAACACCGAGTTCGAAAGTTTGACAGATCGCGGTTCAGTGGTGTACGTAGTGAACGTGTGTGTAGTTAAATTAAATTAATTTTTTTATGTAGTGATTTATTATAAGAGAAAATGTAAGTTTCTGACATAAACATTGTTATTTTCTTATTAGATTGTAAGTTTTTAAACACAGGTGCGTGAACAAAGTTCTTTGGAAGCGGTTTACATGCCCACTTTCCCGGAAATGCTTGTTATGTAGGACTGAAAAAAAAAGTAATAAAAAAAAAGCTTTGTGCGCGTATCATCTGTTGCATTCCATATGCATTGCGTGGACTTTGCTGTAAGTGGGTTCTTTATTATCGACACTTTGGATTTGGCGCGAATAATAATAATATTTGTTTTGAGCAAGAGTTTCTTGCGCGTACCTGATTCTTAAAATAGCTAAATGAAACGGATCTTCTTCAAATTGACGATGAATTCGTGTTAGTAGGTGAGGGTTAGAATGTACCTGAAAATAAGCCTTTTGTTTTACCTTCGCCTAAATATTTTCGAAAGTTGGAATGTGTTCTAATTTTAACTTTAGTTTTTCAAATGAGCTTTTTTATTTTTTTAGAACATTTTATTTGTGCTTTGGTAATGAAAATTGGTTTGAAAGTCTTGTTTATAATCTTGAGTATATTTTTATTTAAATAAATTGATTTATGAATTCAGTTATATGTATTTTGAAATTAATATTAAATTAGTATTCTAATTAGATTTTATGTAAATAGTACTTACAACAATTTTTATAACAAGAAGCGTTGATAAAATCAGTTTTTCATAGTAGTAGTAGTTATAATGGCATTCAGGGGGTTGCAGGTTCAATCTTGGGCATACACCTGTGACTTTTCTGAGTTTTTGTCAATATAAGAAATTAAATATTAAGTACTTACTTTAACATTGATCGATAGATGAAGATGGTTTCAAGCTAGCCTAGTAAACCACCCCGAATCTGTTTAGGCAAACGAAACCAAAAAAAAAATATTCAAATTGGTAGAGCCTTTTTTGAATTTTAGTCAGACTAACAAACTGCAACTGATTTTTATATGTAAGTAACATATAAGACTGAGTTCCCCCTTGTTCTAAGTTGGTCAAAAAGGATAATTTGTATATCAGTAACAGACAGACGGTGCACTAAGTGACAGATAACAAATCATTAGTGAAGTAAATAGTAAATACATTCTTTGGATTACGTCCAACTGTGCTGATAATGGCTGTTACATAGTCTATGTAACTACATAGTAATAAGAAAACTTACTTACAGAAAACAAAATTATGTAGAAGTTAGAGGATAAGAATATTCCTTAAGAATACATAATTTTACTAGATGATGCCCATGGTTTTGTGTAATATGTGGATTAAGGTTTTTTGATTTCTATGGGAACTCTTTAATTTTCCAGAATAAAATGTAGTCTGTGCTATTCTGATGTCCATTCTATTCTGATTATGAAGTTTCATCGAAATCCCTCCAGGAGTTTTAGTGTGAAAGAGTGACGAACATCCATCCAACAATCCTTACAAACTTTCCCATTTATTTATTGTAATCAACAGCATTACAGATAATACAGATTACTGTTAAGACTTTATACTAAAATTTGACAATTGCTATGTGCTTGCTTCGCTCGCAATAATCAGGAACTTTTAAACCCAAATAATAAAAAAATCTATGTACCTCTATAAAAATTAATTGCTGTTTGTTAGTCTGGCTAAAAGTCAAAAGCGGTTCAAAAACAAAAAAATTAAAAAATCACCAATCACAAGCTGTGGGTAAAAGCTTGTCTTAAATAAAAATTAAATTTTTTGTTAATGTAAGTTTCAACTTCAGAGCGTTATTATAATTTATTATAATTCACATCGCAAAATAAGCAAGCGTGAAACATTATTACAGATTTAAATGTAAAATAAAATATTATACTAACAGGTTGGCAAGAAAATTAATGTGTACTGATTTGGATGGGATTCAAAACGAGAAACTCCAGTGGTGTAATTTTGTTTATGTTGAGTGAATTTTCCGTACTTTTGAAGTCACGTTTAAATTTAGTTTTTACGCGTTTTCTGCTTATTTTTTAAATGACCTTGGCCCTTTGCTATTGCTTCTGCCATTATGGACACCTAAATCCTATGATTAATATTATAATGCGAAAGTTTGAATGTTTGTTACTCAATCACGCCGCAACGACTGAACCGATTTGGTTGGTTGGCCCACAGATAGATTATAATCTGGAATAACATATAGGCTACTTTTTACCCAGAAAAATAAAGAGTTTGCGCGGGATCAAAAAACCTTAATCCATGCGGACGAAGTCGCGGGCATCATCTAGTAAATAAATAAATGTTTATTGCTCCAAGAAAATATAATGGAAGTAAAATTCTGCAATTTACAATGAAAAATCTTAATATTCTAGTTTTAGTTACAATAAGCGAAAATAGTCATACAGAAAGCCAACATGGGTAGGTATAGTTGAGGGCCGGGAGAGTGACATACATTACCTACTTTTTATCCCGGAAAATCAATGAAATCCTGGGGAATTTTTAAAAAACTAAAGCCACGCGAGCGAAGCCGCGGGCATCAACTAGTGTTTATTATACTAAAGGGGTTGCAAGGCTTCACTTTGTAGCTTTTTCATGGGTCGCAACATAAAATTAGTTAAGAAATAATCCACCTACCAAGTATACCGTAAGCACTTGCCGCTATAAGCGTATTACAATACAGTTATTTCGGTGGTTATACCCGTCGGTAAGTCAATTGGCTCGATTGGTGACCGCCAGTCAATTAGGTCCGTAAACATGCATGCATCACAATCAATACTGTTTATTAACTCTTATCTGAGTATATATTATATCTCTTTGATAAATATTTATATCTTGTATAGCGACTTAGCTACTTTCTTTGTGAGCTTTACCACCCTATCGTCAAAGACATGCCGCGATTTAGCGTTCCGGTACGATGGCGTGTAGAAACAGATTTAGGGGTATCAAAATCAAAATCAAAATTTATTTATTTCATGTAGGCCAACTTGTAGCTCTTATGACACGTCATAAATCTACCACCGGTTCGGAATGCAGATTCTGCTGAGAAGAGCCGGCAAGAAACTCAGCAGTTGCTCTTTTCAAAAAAAATTTTTTTTGTATATACAATTGTTAAAAAAACTAGGCTATGCACACAATGTTTCCACACAGAAGTTTCAAAAATGCACACCTACCACAACCTAACACATGTTAACATGGGTAGACACAAAGCAGACCCATTGCCGTTGGTGGCACCCGTTCACGAGCATGACGCATGATCCAGCCATTGCTTCGCTCAACCATATTTGAGGGAACGTAACAACCCGCACCACACGACACCACCACAGAAATGTTTAAGTGAGCATGACATACTTATGGTTTGAATACTGTCATACCCCTTCCAAGTTAACCCGCTATACCATCTTAAACTGCATTGTGCATCTGCAGGCATCATCATCTGCATCTAACGCTGCATCTGCAAGTGAAGATGCAGCGTAAGATGGTGCGCGCTTGCCTACAAGATGCCTATTCACTCTTGATTTAAAGACACCCACATTATAGTAAGTTGGGAAAACGGAAGCCGGAAGGGCATTCCAAACTTTTGCGGTGCGTATTAGGAACGAGGAAGCAAAGTGCTTAAGTAAGTGGCAGAAAATCGTTATTGTAAAGACCACTGACGTTCGCATTTAAAATTGGTTGGTCGCAAATATGGTTGAGCGAAGCAATGGCTGGATCATGCGTCATGCTCGTGAACGGGTGCCACCAACAGGAATGGGTCTGCTTTTGTCTGCCTGTCTTAACATGTATTGGATTGTTTTGCATTTCTGAAACTTCATCGTTGAAACACTGTATACATAGTTTCGATACTTATTGTAAAAATATTTTTTTTTTTAAAAGAGCAACCGCCGAGTTTATTGCTGGCTCTACTAGGCAGGAAGGGCATTCCGAACCAGTCGAATTCATCGACGGTTCAAAAGTACTTGTAAAAGTTCATTTGAATAAAAAATATTTTTATTCTATTCTAAAGGCGGTCATTGAAAATCAGCGTTGGGGCACCTGGGCACTGAGAGAAGCGAAACTTGGTGGCATTGCCAATTTTAAGTCTGTGGGGCTAGCAGCCCGAACACAAGCTGAGTGACTCACCTTTTGGTAGCGTTGCACTGCTGTACAGAGTAACGATATTTAATACCTATCATAGCTGTGTTTTTAAATTTTGATTTCGACGACCTCCCTGGCGCAGTGGTGAGCGCTGTGGTCTTATAACTGGGAGGTCTCGGGTTCGATTCCCGGCGGGGGCAATTTAGGAATTTATAATTTCTAAATTGTCTCTGGTCTGGTTTGGTGGGAGGCTTTGGCCGTGGCTAGTTACCACCCTACCGTCAGAGACGTGCCGCCAAGCGATTTAGCGTTCCGGCACGATGGCGTGTAGAAACCGATTAGGGGTATGGGTTGAATTTACACTGCTATACCCCTTCCAAGTTAGCCCGCTACCATCTTAGACTGCATCGTCACTTACCATCAGGTGAGATCGCAGTCAAGGGCTATCTTGTCATCGAATAAAAAAAAAATGATTTATTTTGTACTTTTGTGTGTTTATAGCTGCCTTATTGGCATTGTTTGATTCTGATTGTGATTCTTAAGTGCGAGATCGTGGAATTTCGACCTTACTTTTTCTTTTGAGCATTAGGTAAAATCCTAAGGAAGCTCACGAGTTAATTGAGTCATACTTTCACCGTTATTCCAATGTTATCACGCCACTGCGCCCGACGGCCATGAACATAAATTGTCACGCCGGGTTATTATGCGATTGTGGTCTCAAATAAAAAACGGTTAATTTCAGTGGTTTTCCAAGTTTGATTCTAATATTACTGCTATTTCTATCATTTATTTTCACACACATTTACATTATGTTATTTTTAAAAAATGTTAACAAAAATGCAATGGGTCCTACTTGCTGCGGGGTGAGACCCAGCAGCCAGCGGTCAGGGCTCCAGAGTGAGGAACCTCCTCACAATGCGTGCCGTCTCAAGGAGTACCGCCCTCTGTATCCTGCCCTTGATCCAAGTAGGTACTAAGCGAAAGTTTCTTAAGTATGTTGATCGAAACGACAAATATTACTGTTATTAGTACTATTAAGTACCTACTAGCTTTTGCCCCCGCGACTTTGGCCGTGTGGAATTAGGTTTTCTGATGGATTTTTTAATTCCCGAGAGAACTCTTCAATTTTCCGGGGTAAAATGTAGCCTATGTGTTAATCCTGGGTATAAGCTGTTTTCATTCCATATTTCTGCCAAAGCATTACATTCCATCCTCACAAACTTCCGCATTTAATATTTAGTAGGATAGGATAGTGTCAGATTCATTTGACGATTCGAAACCACTTTGTAAAAGTTTATTTGAAAAAAAAAAATATTCTATTCTATTCTATAGGATAGTAGAAGTAGGATTAAAGAACTTGCCTAGTAGGTACCATAATAGAAGCCCTTAGATCTATGAATAATAACTGGGAGATATCTTAATATGATCTGTCACATTGGAACTTGACTCATAGCAACTGCTTTTAGGAACGTGTGCCAAATCATAACAATGCAGTCACGATCGTTATAAATATAAACATTGTTACTAATCCAGTGGCTTGACCTCAGCGCATTCTAAGCTAAGGCCGAACTCTCACTCAGCTCAGACTAAGCCCGGTTTCCACCGCAAAAGGGTAATGAGCGGGAAATAGCTAAGCGGAATGGACTTTTTGAAGACAAAATAAGTTTACACTAGCTTCGACCATTTAGCCGGGACGTGGCAAGCGCACGCATTCCCCTCTGCCGAAGTACATGTACAAACGTACGGTTCAGCTTGTGAGTGTGACAGCTTTTGAGTTAGTGTGTGTTCATAGAGACATTAAGTATTTACAAGAGTGTGCGGAAGTGAGTAAATGTGTGCTATACGTGATTACCCCACCTCACCGCAGAAAGTGGCAGAATATATTCAGTACTAAATCTGCGTAAAGGCGCGTCCCGGCTAAATGGTCGAAGACACCAAGAAAGAGTTTTAAAAGTTGCCTTAACGCCACTTCCGAAGGAGCTCATTTAGACTCTTTTTGAACTCTTTTGTCAGTCCTTTCCCTAGACTCTTTGTCGGTGGAAGTGCTTGTATGTAATTTTACTCTGCGAGTTGAGCGGAGTCCGTACAGAGTCCCCTCCGCTCGCGGTGGAAACTTCACTTGGTCTGGTGGGAGGCTTTGGCCGTGGCTAGTTGCCGCCCTACCGTAAAAGACGTGCCGCCCAGCGATTTAGCGTTCCGGCACGATGGCGTGTAGAAACCGATTAGGGGTATGGGTTGAATATACACTGCTATACCCCTTCCAAGTTAGCCCGCTACCATCTTAGGACTGAACTTAACAAAAATAATGTTAAAGTTCAAACATAATAAGTATGTCAAAAACGTAACTTGTATATGCGAGTAAATGTAATAACTGATGTGATGACTCAGCTAAGCGGTCATTCAATGTTATGATAACGAAAGCCTTTGTGCTTACTCTACCCATAGACTATTGAACGAGAAAATATTTTAAACTAGCTGATGCCCGCGACTTCGTCCGCGTGGATTAAGGTTTTTTGATCCCGCGGGAAATCTCTTCAATTTTCCGGGATAAAAAGTAGTCTATGTGTAAAAGTAGCCTAATCTATCTCTGGGACAAATTTCCAGCCAAATCGGTTCAGTCGTTGCGGCGTGATTGAGTCACAAACATTCAAACCTTTGCATTTATAATATTAGATAATAATAGGAAAACAGCCGACTACGGAAAATTGAATTTACCATCCGTCATTCTTTTTTTTTAGAATCTTAGCCAAACTGAATTTGACTAATATCCTCCTATCCTCTCCAATTAAGCGAAAAGCTTGTGCTAGGAGTGGGTACAACAATAGTGCAACGGGTGGGGTTCGAACCTGCGACTTTTCAGTTTTCAGTCCGCACATTTAAGCCAAGCGATTTAACTATTTTTTACATGACTACGAACTTCTATAATAATAATAATTATCGATCGAAGTTCTCTACCAATAGATAATCATAAACTAGGTCATCTACAATCCACCTTTGTTTAACATATTAATAGAATGCTTATAAAGATAGACTATCCAAGCATCAGCAAATAATTTAACACATAGGCCTAAAATAAAGCCTGACACAACGATAATTCTACTCTACGATGGACATTATGCGTATGCGATAAAGACAGGAATAGGAATGTTAACGCCATTTTGTAATTCCTGTCCTACTATGTTTGTAATAAAGTGTACAAGACAGATACACAAAATCCTATTTTTAATGGTCTTTTAAGACATAATATATGCTCTACTGAAATGATTTAGAGAATATGCTATGCTTATAATTTAAACGTAAAAATTCTTTTTACAAAACCGACTTCAAACGCCATTACAAAGTATATCAATTGTGCCTATAAAATTTGAAGAGTTCTCTCGATTTCTCCAGAATCCCATCATCAGATCCTGACGAATTTTCCAAATCGGTCCAGGCGTCTTCGAGTAACCGGAGAACATACATTAAAAAAAAGATTTCGACGAATTGAGAACCTCCTGTTTTTTTGGAAATCGGGTAAAAACAAAAATAAACAAACATCCAAAATTACAATATGGGTGTACTTTTCTGTTTTTATATAACTCTGTATCCAGATGGATAGGTTAGGGCTGCGGTGTCTTATTCTAAGCGTCGCGGGTTCAATCCCGGGCACACACCTCTGACTTTTCAAAATTATGTGCATCTAAGACTGTGATAGAAAAACATGAGGCCAACTGCACGCCTAAGAGTTCTCCACAACGTTCTTAATAAAGGTGTGTAGGTAAAGTCTGCCGATTTTCTTTGGGCCAGCGTGATGGCTTAATCGCTTCTCTAAGGCTGAAAACTAGACCGCACTCTCACTCAGCTCAGACTCAAAACAGAGTTAAAAGGAGACAGATTTATGTCGGAGCATATCTTTTCCAAAAGATAAGAAACCTAGAAATTCGTAAGAAAACCAAGCTAACAGATGCTCTTCAGTATGCTCTAGCACAGAAATGGAAGTGGGCAGGACATGTAGCAAGATATAAAGGTAAGAGGTGGAGCCCGTGGACCCATCAAACCACAAAATGGCTAGGTCCAGCAGGCAAAAGACGCGTGGAAAGGCAAAGGAAAAAATGGGCTGATGACTTCAAGCACACAGCGAGGAAGGACTGGATGTGTATTGCCCAAGACAGACAAAAATGGCAAAACATGGAAGAGGCTTTTACCCGTAGGGGACCACACACAAAGGGCTAGATCAGACTTACAAATCTAAAGCTTAATTTGTTAAGATACATGTGTGTAGGATAAACAAAGCTTAATAATAATAATATCTGTGTTTCATTTTAACTCTATCTTAAGTCAGAGCTGAGTTTGAGCACGCTCTATATAACTAAGCATAAGATGAGACCTGTGCTCAGTCGTGGGCCGTTGATGGCTTGCTTATGTTGATGGACATATCGGCACGAGATCTTGCTCTGTGAAGATTCTAGAGATCTATTTCCAGCGGATATCTATCGATCGATCGTCCGATTACGATACACCATTAAGAGCGCGTATAATGGTAAATCTTTAGATGCAGATTTGATTATTACAGCAGTAGGTCAAGTTTTAACTAATCGAAAAAAATAGCTAAAAGTTACATAATATTTCTAAGGGACGATACTGAGGAGAAACATAAAATAGTGGTTCGACAAAAAAAATCGCGAATTTAGGTCTAATTTTTAACCAATTTGCATTTATTTTCAACGTGTTGCATATTACAGAGCCACAATTTTTATATAAAATTCCTATACATATTACCAAGAGACGTCAGACGATACAGCAGTTAGTTACAAGAAATGAATATCTTACGAGTTATCTCTATATATAAAATTCAAAGTCCTGACTGACTGACTGACTGACTGAGATATCAACGCACAGCCTAAACTACTGAAGTTAGAAACTTGAAATTTTTACAGTTGGTTCCTTTTATGACGTAGGCGCACACTAAGAAAGGATTATTGGAAATTCCACCCCTAAGGGGTTTAAATAGGAGATGGAAGTTTATATGAAACTCCGTCATTTTTCAAGCTGTTTCCATCAAAGTTGGTATTTGAGCTTTCAGTTAAAAATAAAAAAGTACGTGTGTCACAGTTTTTGAAAATTCCACCCCAAAATCTAATTCCACGCAGACGAAGTCGCGGGGGCAAAAGCTAGTTAGAATACATGATGTATTTGGCGCTTACTACACTAGCACCTGAGTTTCACACGAGATTTCGGGTATGTTTTATTTCATTCGCAGGGGCTTTTTCTGGCATTGCGCACTGTTAATTCATTAGGTTCCGTGAATAAAGATAACGAAATGCAACCAGGAAACCGAGCTACAAACGTTATAGCCAGCTATGCATTGTCGTGACATAACGGCGAGTAAAATTAGCTGCGTCGGCGCATCTTCGCAGGTGCGTCGGTGTTGCCGCTCGCGAATAAACACGAATTACCCCGGATTTAGGGTGTTGAACCCGCGTTGAAGTGTACTTTACTTAAGTGATGCTGAAATCGGAATGAGTTATTCGATTTGCTCTCGCGCGTTTTAAGATGGGTCGGCTGAATGTGTGTTTATGAGGGAGTCGGGGCAAAGTGGTTTAAGGGTCTTCGCGCACTACGGGTTTACAAACACGATGCTTATACGATCAAGTGATTACGATTCGTCCAAGTACGCGCTACATATTGCCGCTTATCCGAACATCACCGCGCAAGTAATTTTGACTAATTTTATAGCAGGGTGAAAAAACTGCTTAAATTATATTATTATTAATTTCAAGAGCTTTAGTTAAATGAGTCATTTTATGGATGATACTTAAGTAATATTCTGTATCTTTATATACTACTAGTAGGGTGCGTGGGTGCGCGGCCCGCTACAGCGGACCGTGGTTTTTCTGCTCTTAGACTTTCAGGGCCTGATCATTTTCTACCACAAAACCACTATTCCAACTTGTACACTCTTTAAGATAGACATCGACGAAATTTGTGTGGCCGCCATCTTGAATCCGCCATTTTGGTGGTTTTTTTTCCAGCTCATTGCCAATTGGATGAGGTTTCGAGTGATTTTTGTTTGGGCACCCTCAACCTATCTTCAATACCCTGACCGTGCTCCTCACCCGTCTCCGAAATCCTCAATCATCAGCTCTCTCCATATTTCTCCTTCAAATGAATTTATGTCTTCTATACGAAACCGTCAGAAATTTTGAAAAGGAACCGTATTAAAGTCTTTCATATATTTAGTATAAAAAAAAATAAATACCGCCATCTTGAATTTTTTTCTAATCATCCAGTAGACCATCTAGTCCTGATCATCTTTTTCCAGAAAACCACTCTTCCATCTTTCATAGTCACCGAGATAGACACTGACGAAATTTGTATGGCCGCCATCTTGAATGCGCCATTGTGAAGTTTTTTTCAGCTCCCTGCCAACTGGATGAGGTTTTGAGTGACTTTTGTTTGAACACTCCCCACCTATCTTCGATACCTTAGCCGTGCTCCTCACCCGTCTCCGAAATCCTCAATCATCAGCTCTCTCCATATTTTTCCTCCAAATTATCAGAAATTTTGCAAAGGAAACCATATGAAATTCTTGCATAGTTCCCAATTCGCCATTATTATTGTATAAAAAAAACTTCGCCATCTTGAATTTTTTTCTATTCATCAAGTAGACCTTCAGGCCCTGATTATCTTTTTCCAAGAAACCACTCTTCCATCTTTCATAGTCTCCGAGATAGACACCGACGAAATTTGTATGGCCGCCATCTTAAATCCACCATTTTGAATTTTTTTTCAGCTCCCTGCCAATTGGATGAAGTTTCGAGTGACATTTGTTTGAACAACCCCCACCTATCTTCGATACTCTGGCCGTGCTCCTCACCCGTCTCCGAAATCCTCAACCATCAGCTCTCTCCATATTTTTCCTCCGAATGATTTTTTGTCCTCTATACGAAACCATCAGAAATTTTGAAAAGGAGCCGCATAAAGTCTTGCATATATTTTGTATGGAAAAAAATTAATTCCGCCATCTTGAATTTTTTTTCTGTTCATCAAGTGGAACTTCGGCTCCTGATCATCTTTTGCCAAAAAACCACTCTTCCATCTCTTATAGTCTCCGAGATAGACACCGACGAAATTTGTATGGCCGCCATCTTGAATCCGCCATTTTGAAGTTTTTTTCGGCTCTCTGCCAATTGGATGAGGTTTCGAGTGGCATTTGGTTGAACACCCCCTACCTATCTTCGATACCCTGGCCGGTGCTCCTCAGCCGTCTCCGAAATCCTCAATCATCAGCTCTCTCCATATTTTTCCTCCGAATGAATTTTTGTCCTCTATACGAAACCATGCGTGAAAAAATTTTTTTCCATACAAAATTTTACAGGAGAGGTGATCAATGAGTCAGTGAGTGAGTGAGTGAATCAGTGAATCAGCACGAGTAGCTATATATATATTAACTAGTAGGGCGCGTGGGTGCGCGGCCCGCTGCAGCGGACCGCGGTTTTTCTGTTCTTAGACTTTCAGGGCCTGATCATTTTCTACCACAAAACCACTATTCCAACTTGTACACTCTTTAAGATAGACATCGACGAAATTTGTGTAGCCGCCATCTTGAATCCGCCATTTTGGTATTTTTTTGAGCTCATTGTCAATTGGATGAGGTTTCAAGTGATTTTTGTTTGGGCACCCTCAACCTATCTTCAATACCCTGACCGTGCTCCTCACCCGTCTCCGAAATCCTCAATCATCAGCTCCCTCTATATTTTTCATCCAAATAAATTTTTGTCCTCTATACGAAACCATCAGCGGAAAGGAACGTATCAGTCTTGCATACATTTTATATGAAAAAAAATATCCGCCATCTTGAATTTTTTTCTATTCACCACGTACACCATCGGGTCCTGATCATCTTTTTCCAAGAAACCACTCTTCCATCTTTCATAGTCTCCGAGATAGATACCGACGAAATTTGTATGGCCGCCATCTTGAATCCGCCATTTTGAATTTTTTTTGGCTCTCTGCCAATTGGATGAGGTTTTGAGTGACTTTTGTTCGAATACCACCCACCTATCTTTGAAACCCTGGCCGTGCTCCTCACCCGTCTCCGAAATCCTCAACCATCAGCTCTCTCCATATTTTTCCTCCAAATAAGTTTTTGTCCTCTCTACGAAACCATCAGAAATTTTGAAAAGGAACCGTATAAAGTCTTGCATATATTTTGTATGGAAAAAAATAAAATCCGCCATCTTGAATTTTTTTTCTGTTCATCAAGTAGACCTTCGGGTCTTGATCATCTTTTGCCAAGAAACCACTCTTCCATCTCTTATACTCTCCGAGATAGACACAAACAAAATTTGTATGGCCGCCATCTTGAATTCGCCATTTTGGAGTTTTTTTTCGGCTCTCTGCCAATTGGATGAGGTTTCGAGTGACATTTGGTTGAACACCCCCCACCTATCTTCGATACCTTGGCCGGTGCTCCTCACCCGTCTCCGAAATCCTCAATCATCAGCTCTCTCCATATTTTTGTTCCGAATGAATTTTTGCCCTCTATACGAAACCATGAGTGAAAAAAAATTTTTCCATACAAAATTTTACAGGAGAGGTGATCAATCAGTCAGTCAGTCAGTCAGTGAATCAGCACGAGTAGCTATATATATATTAATTAGGTATTCTGTGTTGGCGTTAAGCATAGTTAACGTTAAATTGAAAAGTTAGGTTAGAAGCTATATTATTTACAATGGAGAATATTCACTAATTTTGACTTTGAAGACACGGTTAAACGACGCGCTATAACACGAGCCGAGCCTAGCTCGGCGCGTGGCTCGGCGCGCCACGCGCCGTGTAAACAACTACGCTCGGCGCGGCTCGGCAAACTTTGCCCGAGCCATCACTTGTCGGTTTTTTCGACACGGATCAAAGGCGCGCGCGCCATCTAGGCTCGGCTCGTGTTAATACGCGCCGTCTAAACAGATGGCACAGAGCGCGCGACGAACGAATGCCGCTGATGCCGCATCTCCACGGACGGCTCGGCTCGCGTAGGATCGTGCTACCCCGCGTCGTTTAAACGAGCAGGCTTGCGTCCGCATTAAGCCGAGCCGCGCCTACACGAATGGTGCGGCGCGGCGCGGCTCGTGTTATAGCGCGCCGTTTAACCGCACCTTTAGCTATTCGTATTTTCTGTTGAAAATAAAAAATACAAGCGAAATAATTATTTTGATACGTCAAGTAGTTTCGGAGATATGGAATTTTAAAATGAGCTCTGGCGAGTGTCGTCTCTATGCGAGTCAACGGCGCGTTGTCAAATGACGTCAAACCGTAATTACGGGGCTGTTAGCGGGACTAAGGGTAAAATCATGCCAAAGATGCCTCACTGCGATACCTCGCGGTCGCGGTTTAGCTCGCTACCTCGATGCCACCTCCATGTAAAACAAATGTATGCAAACAGACGAGCGCGAACATGCCGAAGGATACCTCACTGCGATACATCGCGGTACAGCGAGATATCTTCGACATGTTCGCGCTCGTCTGTTTGCATACATTTGTTTTACATGGAGGTGGCATCGAGGTAGCGAGCTAAACCGCGCCCGCGAGGTATCGCAGTGAGGCATCTCTGGCTTGTTCTCACCCTAAGGCGGGACTAGAGTGAATTTTAAATGTCTGTGAAATCATAACTACTAGTTTTTTTGAATGAAACAGGAACTAGTGTATTTATATCTTATTTTTCTGTGATCGAAGATTTAAATAGATATTCTTAATACGCACCGCAAAAATTTGGAATGCCCTTCCGGCTTCCGTTTTCCAACTAACTATAATTTGGGTGTCTTTAAATCAAGAGTGAATACGCATCTTCTAGGCAAGCGCGCACCAGCTTAGGCTGCATCTTCATTTACCATCTGGTTCAGTTGAGATCGCAGTCAAGCGTTAGTTTAAATATAAAATTTAAAAAAAAGATATGAGCTCTCCTGTGACAATTCAAGCTAAAACAAAAGATGTAAGCTCTACTGTGACAAATCAAGCTATTTTGCATACCCAATAACATTCTCCATTGAATGGTCCAAATACTAAATGTATTAGTTACCCTTTACCCTTCACGCTAGTCTAAATATATCCACAGCGGCGTGCCAAGCGAGTGGCCAGTGTGGACCAGGTGAGATGTTGAGATACCATTCCGGCATGCCTACTTGATTTAAATTACCCCCAATACTCTTTGAAGTTTGAACTGAAGCCGTGCTAGGCCTAACTAGGTCGGGTAAATGTGACTAATTTATTACAGTCAACTTTAACAGTTATGAGCAGTCCACTCTTCAGAAAGGCAAGTACAAAGGCCAGTGGTAGATTCATTTGACGATTCGAAAGCACTTTGTAAAAGTTTATTTGAATTAAAAATTATTCTATTTTATTCTAAAAAGGAAGTTTGGTTCAAATTAATTCCAATTCTCTATCATAAGTAACCCCCATACAAACAAAGTGATTTTTAAATTACCGCCAATTCTCTTTGAAGATTGAATAAAACCGTGCTATTTTTAATTCGGTGGAATTCTGACAGATGTCATTTTATAAATAGAGCGAGTTATTTGTATGAAAAACAGTATTACCACCTGTAGTTCGATTTTACCCCAAACTATCTGTCAGGCATTTGTCATATATCTATGTGCGGTAATTGATTTTTATTTGTATAAGTTTCAATTTATTATCTTTTTTGTGGGATTTTTTAATCTCTGGTAACATTAAGATACGTCAGAATTCCACGCAATTAAAAATCAGACTATAGGCCTAACTAAGTCGGGTAAACGTGACTAATTTATTACAGTCAACTTTAACAGTTATGAGAAGTCACTCTTCAGAAAGGAAGTTTGGTTCAAATAAATCCCTATTCTCTGTCAGAAGTAACCCTTAAGCGTGTCCAATACAAACGAAGTGGTTTTTAAATTACCGCCAATTCTCTTTGAAGTTTGAACTAAAGCCGTGTTAGGCCTAACTAGATCGGGTAAATGTGACTAATTTATTACAAGCAACTCTCTACTCTTACAAAAAACCACGTCGACCCGTGGCTCTGTTTCAGTGTGTTTGAAGGACAAACCAATTAACCAATATACCTAAATAATTGCGAAAGTGTCTTCGTTACATACTTTTGCATTGATAACATTAGTAGGGATACGACAGTTTTTCAAAATAAACGGAACTAAAGTAAATTCAGTGCCGGGAAAGTGTCAGCGCAACAAAAAATCGGTAAATCGACCGTTGTACATAATATTGACTATGTATTATGTACATGTCGCTATAATTTGAACTATAATTAACAATTACGTGCGTGTCTGTCTGTAACGGTTCATTTAACAGTATAATACCTACTTAAAGTTAAATACTACTAGCTGATGTCCGCGACTTCGTACGCGTGGATTGAGGTTTTTAATTCCCGCGGGAACTCCCTTATTTTCCGGGATGTAAAAAAGTAGCTTATGTGTTATTCCAGAATAAAATCTATGTATATCTGTGCCAAATCGGTTCAGGCGTTGCGGCGTCATTGAGAAACAAATATCCATCCATCCAAACTTTCGCATTTATAATATTAGTAGAATTACAGTACAGGAAAGTATTTTTTTTTTATTCGATGGCATTTTGTGATCTCACCTGATGGTATGTGTAGTTTAAGATGGTAGCGGTATAACTTGGAAGGGCAGCAGTTTTAACGATACCCCTAATCGGTTTCTACATCATCGTGCTGAAAGGCTAAATCTCTTGGCCGTACATCTCTTTAAAAAATAATATAAACGTAAAAATAAACTTTTTACGAAACCTAATTCAAACGCCAGTACAAAGTTTATCAGTTGTGCCTATAAAAATTGAAGAGTTCACTGGCTTTCTCCAGGATCCCATCATAAGATCGTGGTGTCGTGTGGTGCGGGTTGTTACGTTCCCTCAAATATGGTTGAGCGAAGCAATGGCTGGATCATGCGTCATGCTCGTGAATGGGTGCCACCAACGGGAATGGGTCTGCTTTGACTGCCCGTCTTGACATGCGTTGGATTGGTGTACCTACGTATGCATTTTTGTTTTTTTGAAGCTTTATTGTGGAAGCACTGTATACATAGCATAGCTTTGTAAAAAAAAATTTTTTTTCTGAAAAGAGCAACTGCTGAGTTTCTTGCCGGCCTTCTCAGCAGAATCTGCATTCCGAACCGGTTGTAGATTTGTGACGTGTCGTAAGAGCTGCAAGTTAGCCTATATGAAATAAATAAATTTTGAATTTGAATTTGATCCTGACCTGATGACAATGGGACCACCTTCACACTCACACTTCGTCGACCCCCACCCTCCCCCTTAACGTGTGACGTAATTTATGGATGGCCCCTTACGATCAAATCATTTCCGCATGATGAATTAATTGACACTCGCTGATGGCTCTAATTTGTGCGAAAGCGTGTAGACGCGCTTTGCATTCTACTTTTTTGCATTTCGATCTGCGCGTCTCACTATCACTGGTTTACTGCGCGTTCATCTAGTTTTCACTTACAACTGGTATGTGGGATTCCCTTATTGGGAACTAACATAATATATATCTAGCTAGCTAACTAAATACATCAAAAGTGTCTAGAGATCAAGCTCATTTTAACTAAAAAATTATCCAATTAATATTTAGCAAATCTAGTCCTCCAGACTGGCTTCTTACTTTAATTCTGGGAATTTATAATTTCTGAAATGGCTCTGGTCTGGTTTATGGCTAGTTAGCACCCTACCGTCTAAGACGTCCCGCCAAGTGATTTAGCGTTCCGGCACGATGGCGAGAAACCGATTATGAATGTACACTGCCATATTCCTTCCAAGTTAGCCCGTTATCATCTTAGACAGTATCGTCACTTACTATCAGGTGAGATCGCAGTCAAGGACGATATTGTCATCGAGTAAAAAAATTTTTTTTGGCACCAGTTGCAGCAACTCAGGCGTGCGCCAAGTTTCTTCAACTGGTGCACAATGGCCAGGTCTGGCGCAATCCGCAGTAGTATTCTGTGGAGTGCGCCAGACCTGGTCATGGCAGAGCTACAAGTACATGGCGTACCTCTTCGAAAGGCCTAAATTCAGAGAGCGCGAAGGGATAAGAGTTACGTGATAGAAAGAGAGAAAAGTCTAGATGAATAGGCAAGTAGCGCTGTGTCAACCTAAATTGCACTTTATTGTGTAGTATTTAAATCATTTTACGAAGTGAATCTTCCTCTACCTTTAGGTGCTATTAGGTATTCTGTGGCTATGGCTTAAATCGTTCTCATTCGTAAGAAACTTGTCCAGCAGTGGCTTTGAGTTTTTTTACGTATACATACCCAATTTATGTCATAGATTTAGTGTTACTCAAATATTGTATATTTTATCTTTTTTATTTACGTGTGAGCTGAATGAATGTTTATTTATTTATTTTAGAGATTCTGGAAAGGTAGAGCGAAATCCAGATGACGGCATTAAAGACCGCTGTGTAATCGTGAATCGGCGAAATTCCGTTGGCCACATTCCACCCACTCGGCCCAATCCAAATATACGTAAACAACGAACTTTATAATTTTGGAATACACCGACCAACTCCCCAACGCTTTCGCACGCCACATAATTATTATCTGAGTTTGCATCTTATTCAACACTAGCTTTAACCCGCGGCTTCGCTCACGTTAGGTTCGATTTTTTAACCCCTTATTTAACCCTCTTGGGGTTGAAATTTTCCAAAATCCTTTCTTAGCGCATGTCTACGTCCTAACAGCTATGTCCAGTGCTGTGCGTTGATAGATCAGTCAGTCAGTCACCTTTGCCTTTTATATATTTTTTTTGTTTCTTTATTTATTAGACTAGCGGACGCCCGCGACTTCGAGCTTCTTCAATTCACAATCGACAGTACCTAAATCTACGGATGTAGTCTAGTTGGTACCTACAATAACTCGACTGTTCCTTAGACCAAAGTCTCATCTGTTAAATTCATAACTTGAGATTTGAGCCTTAGAAGTTTTAGTAAACAAAAACTTTTAAGGCTCAAATTTCAAGTTGTGAATTTAGCAAATCTGACTTTGTTTTACGGAACAATCGAACTATTCATAATCGACAGTTCCTAAATCCTCACAGTTTAGGAGGGCAGTACGCCTGCAGTATCAGGATTGAGGAGTTGAAACCCGAAGTTTTTATGGGAGCATCTCGCAAAGTTTTTGTATCGATTAAAAAAAGGTTCAAGCAAATCGGTTTAGAAATCATGGAGACATCGATTTAAATAGGTAGAAAAACAGAAGTCCTTCTCCTTTTTTGATAGGCGGTTAAAAAAGTAGCCTGTTACTTCCGATAAAATCAGCTATCTACCAGTGAAAATCCAGTCAAAATCGGTTCAGCCGTTCCCGAGATTAGCGGCAACAAATAACAGATATACAGACAAAAATTTTAAAAATAGGTTTTTTATTATAACATTTTTTAGTTAATGAAGCCATTTTTTAGATATAGGTAGCTGGTAGGTACTATAAAATACTTTTTATAATACCTACCAGCTACTATATCTAGTAGCGTATGACACTCTGCAGGTCCTCAAGTATACCAATGCAAAAAATTACAAATTACCATTATTAAAATACCTCATTAGAAAAGCCGTTTTGCGCCTTGGCGTATTTTACCCTTATACGTTAAATCTGCCTTAAATTCCAAGATTGCTAGCCTACTTTGCTTGGGCTCAATTTTTTCTATACCTATCTGATGCAATTTTCCTCACTTCTTCAAGTAGAAGGTAATGGGAAGGCAGTGGCGTGCAGTTCATACAGGCAAACAAGCACTGCCTACTTTAACAAAAACAATATAAATTAAAGCTTCATTATCTTCTTCTTTTTTGTCTATACTATAAATTTTTGTCTTTGTTTAGTTAGTGGCGTCTTTCTTCTCTTGTCATTTTTTATTTAAAGTAGTGCATGTTCAGCTTATAATTTTCTTTCTTTTACGCCTGTAATTGACAACCATACTGTATTATGTAATAGAATTTGTTTGTCTTTTTTGTATGGAAGTTGTTGGTGTAAATAAATTAAAAAAAAGCACTTCAAAATAGTGAAATAGTGCCACACACTCTTTTTCAAATACCTACTTTTTTCGCGCACGGCGTAATCGATTGGCAATCTACGCCATCTATCGCTACAGACTAGCAATTACTTAGCTCCTGTATAGGTTGGAGCATAATTTAAAATGCCTCAAAAAAGGCCCTTCGTTTTAAATAACCGGTCAAATGCGAGTCGAACTCGCATTCGAAGTGTTCCGTATCGAAAAACGCCGAAAAAAACACGTTTCTAGTAATATAGATAAGCCCCCTTTAATTTTTAAGCTATTGCATAGCTTCTATCGCGGGCCAACGTGGAGACCGAATCCAGAAATTCCGTAACGAAAATAACCTGACACGGGACTCCTCTACGGTGAGCCGCTAGATGGCGTTGATAAAAAATGCTATGCAATAGTTTTACCGCGGCAGTCCCCGAGTGCCACACGTCTTTTTTTTATTATTTGTTGTTATTACGGCAACAGTAATACACATTCTCTGAAAATTTCAACTCTCTACCTATTACGGATCATGAGATACAGCCCGCTGACAGACAGACGGACGGATTCGTAATAGGGTCCCGTTGGCACCCTTTGGGGTACGGAACCATAAAAAACAATGAATCTAGTCAAAATAGTAAAGTCTAAATATACCGCGTCCCAATTAAACAAGAAATGCGACACGTTATTTTTCCACCATCAAACCAAACACGCTGAGGAATTGGAGTAAAAGGTGCACGCGCACTGTGGAGAATGCAATCTTTTGTGTTCGAAAATGCCCAAATTATTGGCTAAGACATTTGTTACTTTATTAACATGTGTGGAACACCTAGTTTTGTCTAGCACATGCATGAGTAGCCGCGAGTGGACACGCACACTGGCGCCGCATACTTGTAGAAGTGTCTGTGCCTATCTGGCGATTTTTTCGTATTGCACGAAAATACATATTGTAAATATGTTTCTCCTTTAGTTACAGAAATATTTGTCCTTTAGTTTCCTTTAGTTCTTTATTCCGGGAATGTTATTTTTGTTTATTGCTATGATTTATACGTCTGCGTTTTCGCGATTTTTCAACGCTGGTTTCTGCATTTTTGGTCGCAGATTTCTGCGTTCAATGTGTGCCCATGTTAGCGTTAAAAGCCATAAAAACGCCGATCGCTGTCTCTAATCCTGAGATCTATTACAGAGCGTGCTCACTCAGCTGAGACTCAAGATAGAGGGTGAAACGAGACACAAATATACTCTGGCATAAATCTGTCTCGTTTCAGCCTGAAAGTAGTCAGTCCGCCCTCTCCCTTACTCATGACATTGTGTCATAAGTGTACCTACACGTAGTGCGAATGGGGCTCATTTCGGATGACTCGGTGGCCGGTTGACTTTTGAGCGTATATTTATAGGAGCCATTACGTTTCGTATAAAACGCGCTACCTGACGCAGCGAGTGGCTACCGGGTGTGTCCATGTCAGATCTAGGATTAGAATCTCACAAACATATAGGAGAATACCTGGAGAAAGTTATTGGAATGTTGCCTTTGTTAAAAATAAATTCCCACTAAATTACAAAATGGGGTTATTCAAGGGGCGGACTAACGAATTGCTAAAAACCGACAACGCATTGGTGGTGGTGCCTCAGGTGACAGGTGCTACAAATGTTCACGGGCGGCGGTAATCACTTAACATTATGTGACCTGCTTGCTCGTTTGGTCGCTAAAAATTTAAAAAAACAAATTTTTTCACTAGCTGATTTTGCGTTTGCA
Organism: Hipparchia semele; assembly: GCA_933228805.2. Taxonomy (NCBI): domain Eukaryota; kingdom Metazoa; phylum Arthropoda; class Insecta; order Lepidoptera; family Nymphalidae; genus Hipparchia; species Hipparchia semele. The sequence goes on from OW121731.1 coordinate 1,738,922, forward strand.
TTGCGTTTTCGCAACTCAACAGCGTTCGATGCGCAGCTAAAAACGCAAAGGTCAGCGTTTTGGCGTCATTTACGCCGATCGTTGCCGCAAAAATAAGCCAGTCTGCCCTTTCCATTAGATTACAGTTTTAAACTATTATCTTTATTAAGCGACTTCAAAAAAGGAGGAAGTTCTCAATTCATCGGAATCTTTTTTTTATGTATATTCCCCGATTACTCCAAGACGCCTGGGCCGATATGAAAAATTATTTTTTTGTTTGAAAGGGTATACTTCCCAGGTGGTCCCATTGTCATCAGGTCAAGCTCTGATGATGGGATCCTGGAGAAATCGAGGGAACTCTTCAAATCTTATAAGCAAACTTGGATATACTTTGAAGGGGCGGGCGATTGAAAAATATTCTTGTTCTAAAACTAACTACGTATGTATTGGTTTCCAGAACAATGGCTGCCACAGTGGAGGCGTCCCAGTCCCTCATCACGTCCGAGTCCAGGGTTCACTACCAGGAGGTGGTGACCGAGAGGAAGGTCAAGAAGAGCAAGTCTCGCCGGCATAAGGACGAGGGCACCATATCCGTGGTGAGTGTCGTCTTTCGTAGTTGTCCACTGCTGGACAAGGAGGACTCAACAGCCCAACGGTTAAAGGTGTGGACTGAAAACTGAAAGGTCACAGGTTCGAATCCCACCCATTGCACTATTGTCCTGTATTTATTCAAGAAGTTGGTTGTGGATACATTGAAGCTTGAAACTTAGTCACTCTATATATTCTGTAATTCTATGTTGTTTTTTTTCCATTTTTTCATTGTTTTCCCCTATTTAAAAAAAATACTGTCCATAATGTCCACTTATACCTATTAAATGTAACTTGTGGTTTACGTGGTTGACGCCACAACTAATAATATTATTAGTTTATAATTATTACAATTGTGACGTTTGTGAACCCTAATAAAAAAAAAATTAAAAAAAAGACGTGTGGCACTCGGGGACTGCCGCGGTAAAGCTATTGCATAGCATTTTTTATCAACGCCATCTAGCGGTGAGAGTAGTCCCGTGTCAGGTTATTTTCGTTACGGAATTTCTGGATTCGGTCTCCACGCTCAAAGCCCGCGATAGAAGCTATGCAATAGCTTAAAATGAGCACGAGCTTTTCGCTTAATTGGAGGGGAGAGGAGAATATGTCAAATTCAGTTTGGAAGAGAAAAATAAGAAATCAAAAATCAGGCCATTCGACATTGAACACATACATACATAAGAGAATAGTATAAAACTATAGTCTACTGACTTACGGTACTTTCTCAATTACTCGATACTCGATATCTCATGACTTTTCACACGTCAGACAGGTAAGGAAAAATCTTGGACAAATCCACACAGCGCGTGTAGACTGGTACATTCAGAAATAAATAAAGCTGAAAGTAACCGTTCTAGTATTTCGCGCGGTGCGGACATGACGAGGTGGCCGAGTGGTTAAGGCGTTGGACTGCTAATCCAATGTGCTCTGCACGCGTGGGTTCGAATCCCATCCTCGTCGATTGGTTTTTATTCAGAATTTTTTTTTTTTTTTTTTTGTTAATTTATTATTTTTAATTTTTCGTTAGTAAATTTTAAAAGATTTGTCGATAAGATTTTGTAGATTTAACAATAATTTGCGATTTCTTATTTGTGAACGTATAAGAAGGTATATTTTGTCCTCGATTACGAGGACTAATTATAAAATATATTTTTTTTGTACATGCATGTTTTTATTATGATTGGTAATTGGTAATTTTTAAAATTGGTATTATTTTAAAATTAATAATACTAGTTTTTGCCAACGACTTTCTACGCGTGGAATTAGCTTTTAAAAATTCCGTTGTAATCCTCTATTTTTCCCGGATAAAGGTAGCCTCCATGTCCTCACTATGTATACCTACCTATGCAAAAAATCCGGTGGGAGGCTTTGGCCGTGGCTAGTTACCACCTTACCGTCAAAGACTTGCCGCCAAGCGACTTAGCGTTCCGGCACGATGGCGTGTAGAAACAGATTAGGGGTATGGGTTGAATGTACACTGCCCTTTCCAAGTTAGCCCGCTACCGTCTTAGACTGGATCGTCACTTACCATCAGGTGAGATCGCAGTCAAGGACTATCTTGTCATTCAATAAAAAAAAAAGAATCAGCTTTCCGAACCGGTGGTTGGTTCTCGACTTGTTATAAGAGGCCACAAGTTGGCTTACATAAAATAAATGATTTTTTTTTTTTAATTTTTAAATCCTTGTCCACAGTCAAAAAGCTCCGAAAAGCTATGCAAGAAGATGAAAGCTGCCGACGAGAACCCGATGTGCGTTAAATGCGCAAGACCAGTGTATGCCATGGAGAGGATCAAGGCAGAGCGACGCGCGTGGCACAAAGAGTGCTTCCGATGCGTGCAGTGCAACAAACACCTCACGTGAGTGTTGGTTATACTGCTATATTTGGACAGGAATTTGAGGAGATTGTCTACTCTGTGACCAACGACCAGTCTGTGCTATGGAGAGGATCAAGGCAGAACGACGCGCGTGGCACAAACAGATCACAAGGAATGCTTCCGATGCGTACCTAAAGTGCAACAAACACTCACGTGAGTATTGAGAGTTATTGGAGATTGTCAATAAAGTATTATTGACGCCATTTTGACGCTGTACACAATTACGAGTGGCCAAGGGACTTAGATTAGAAGCCACTATTTGACAATTGATAGTACATTCTTTTTGGCACTTCCCTACTATTAGTTCCAGAGACTCGTATCTAAATGTGGCGCTTCGATCCATAATTTAAGCTGTCACTTGTCTGGACAGCCAGTCCAGTGTAATTATAAAGGTCAGATGTTATACTGCTGTATTCGTGTTTACGTACTTGAGGAGATTGTCTACTTTTTCAATGGTGTGTGAAATCTGCTAATCCGCATTTTGCCAGCGCGATGGACTATGGCTTAAACCCTTCTCATTTTGAAAGGAGACCCGTGTCCGGTAAAAAGTAATTAATTAAGGAATTTAGTAATAATTAACTTGAGTAATAATGAATTAAGTAATTAATTCATGTAAAGGCGCTCGCTTCTCTCGCCAATGAATTCTGAAAGTCTGACGGAAAGTGTACTATTGCAGAGTAGAGACGTACCAGAGCGACCACACAACGTTGTACTGCAAGCCGCATTTCAAGCAACTGTTTGAGCCCAAACCTGTTGACGGAGACGACGAGCCCGATGGTACGCATTGTGTCTTAGTTTCCGTGTTCCGTACTAGATGGCGCTGTTCGTAATACCATCGCGCTAGTTAAGTTTTGTGTTTATTTAAGTGATGATAAGTCAATAACCTAGTGGTTATGACTGCAGTCTCTTATTCGGCAGGTCGCGGGATCGATTTGGGCACCTCTGGCGTAGAGTTATGTGCGTTTAAGCAATTGAATATAACTTGATTCAACGGTGAAGGAAAAATGTCGTGAGGAAACTTGTACGTCAGAGAGCTTTTAAGCTTTTACATAGCTTCTATCGCGGGCCAGCGTGGAGACCGTATCCAGAAATTCCGTAACGAAAATAACCTGACACGGGACTCTTCTACGGTAAGCCGCTAGATGACGCATTTTTTATCAACGCATCTAGCGGTGAGCCGCTAGATGGCGTTGATAAAAAATGCTATGCAATAGCTTTACCGCGGCAGTCCCCGAGTGCCACACGTCTTTTTTTTTTTCTCTCTTTTTCTTTCTCAGTGTTGAGCGCAGGTCTCCTCTGCTGCTGATGATGATGGTGATGAATAAGTTTTGGAACTTATGTACTAGTCTCTTTTTTTATATATATTTTTAGCGAGCAAACGAGCAGGCGGGTCACCTAATGTTAAGTGATTACCGCCGCTCATGAACACCAGTGCGTTGCCGGCTTTTCAGGAATTTGTTGTTCCGCCCCTTGAATAACCCCATGTTGTAATTTAGTGGGAACACCGTCGCAGGAAGTTGGTTCCATAGTTTGGTAGTTCGTGGAAAAAAAGATCTAGCACAATGGACGGTGGAAGTGCTCCAGGCATCCAGGTGGTGAGGGTGAAATTGTGTTCGGTGGCGAGCGGTATTTCATATTTAATTGTTACAAACAATAAACATATTTGAGATATGTGACATGTATTGTTTTTGATACAGCAACCCCCAAAAAACACCAAATGATCATTTGCGAGAGTCAGCCAGTAGAACTACCGCCGGATGTTGTTAGAGGTAAGATCCATTCATCTTGTTACATGAGATTAGTTTATACTTTATAGAAGGCTTAAGAAAAATTCGAAATGGATGAAACTATATGACTATGAATGCTCATTTTAAAGGAACTTAGAGGAACCATCCAAAATGTTGATTTAACTACTGGATTGAAAAGTATCCAGCATACGACAATCCGAGTTCCGACATAGATGCACTCAATTTCAGAAATCTACCTTGCATTACATTCAAAGTTTATACAAAAACTAGCTTTTAACCGCGGCTTCGCTCACGTTAAGTTCGATTTTTAAACCCCTATTTTAACCCTCTTGGGGTTGAAATTTTCAAAAATTCTTTCTTAGCGGATGCCTACGTCATAATAGCTACCTGTGTGGCAAATTTCAGCTCGATCGGTCCAGTGGTTAGAGCTGTGCGTTGATAGATCAGTCATTCAGTCAGTCACCTTTGCCTTTTATATATTTAGATTTAGCATAGGAAGAGCAAGAAAGGAAGTGATGTTTTATGCATGGCTAAAATTTTTCGAAATCTCGATTTTTTTACAGCATCAGACAAACCAGACCTTGGTCTGGAAGAGTTAGCGTCTCTGGACGTGAAGTCCAGGTTCCAGGTGTTCGAGCGCAAAGCCAAGCAAGATGAGGAACCCGCGCCGCTCGAACCGAGAGGTCCTAGAGAGAAGAGTTCCACCGTCTTATCCAAGTTGGCCAAGTAAGTATTTCTCTAAGTAAGTAGATGGCGCTGAACGTAGTTCCATCGCGCTGTAGAAGTGTTCGAGATATGATGATGATAATTGTGCTGTAAGCTCTTCAAAACTTTGTCTGGTGGGAGGCTTTAGCCGAAGCTAGTTACCACCTTACCGTCAAAGACGTGCCGCCAAGCGATTTGGCGTTCCAGTACGATGACGTGTAGAAACAGATAAGGGGTATGGATTGAATGTACACTGCCCCTTCCAAGTTAACCCGCTATCATCTTAGACTGCGTCGTCCCTTACCATCAGGTGAGATCGCAGTCAAGGACTATCTTGTCATTCAATTAAAAAAAAATACTTGACGGTAAATGGAGAACGGGAAGCCATAAGAAAGCAAGACAATTGTCTTCTCCGTCAACGACGTACAACTGCCTCGTTGGTCTAGTTGTGTTTTGTTCAGCTGCGGATGACGAGGTTCCGGGTTCGATTCCCGGATTGGAACAAAAAATGTATCCGGATTTTCTTTCAATAAACTTTCAATATAGACTAATATTGAAAATTTCTTGGAGTTAGGCATTCATTGTCATGGTGTGAAACCATGTAAAGCCATCGGTCCTGCTCCTGATCTCTCTCCAGTCGTGTCGGATTTCCGTCCCATCGGACTATGAGAGTGAGAGAATAAAGAGCACCTGTATTTGCGCTCACACTTGTGCACTATAGTATCTCCCGCGCAGATGGCTAATCTCTGTGGAGATTGGCCGCCGTGGCCGGATTCGGTCGGGAGGACATTATTATAATACTCCATAAAGAACAATTTAATGAGCATAATAAAAAGTACAGTATGATAAGCGTAGTTTTGATACTTGCAATACTAATTTAAAAAAAAAATGTTTTTTTCATCAAAAACAAATGTGTGTTAGGAGTGAATATGACATTTATAGAGTAGAATAGAATATTTTTTTATTAAAATAAACTTTTACAAAGTGCTATCGAATCGTCAAATGAATCTATAGTTTAATAATATATGTACGTGATACAAATAACATAAATAAGATAAAAGTTTAGTCCGTAGAATTAATTAATAATTTTTATTAGTGATTTAATAAAAAAAATATTGAACTGAATTATTATTAATATTATTATACAGCCTTTTTATCTACTCAATTTTTAATTAACAACTATGCTATAATATCTGTTCTTCCCGTTTTCTTGATCTGCTGTTTTCAAAATATCGTAGTTAAATTGATATATTTAAGTGTATACTTACTTACTACTTATATAGATGTCTCAATTTAGGTATAGATTATTGTGTACAACATAATTACTGCCTAATTCCTAAATCAAGATAAAATCAAGATACCTACTATTCGTCTAATCTTTTTTTTAACTAGCGCTTGACTGCGATCTCACCTGATGGTAAGTGAAGACGCAGCCTAAGGTGGTGTGCGCTTGCCTAGAAGATGCCTATATAGATATGATATTTCAAAACGATAATAAAAAATATTCAAGTATCAAACCGTCTCACTCCCCTTACAATAATGTCTAAAGTTTTGACGTCATTAAACTATTTTTACGTCCAACAACATGTGAACTGAAAACCAAATGTACGTAATCTTTCATCGAAACAAAACCATCCACATACATTACCGACTCAGCTTACGTGTACTTTAATAAGATGTAAATAGAAAACGCAATGTATTCCACAGAAATAAATAGAGTACTTAAAATATGAACGAATCGTAACTACGCTTATGTTCATGCAACATTAAATATGCACACATTTTTTGTAAATGTATTAGATTTTGAATCGTATGTCTGTAATAATAAAGGTTATTATAATTTTTGGTATATGTATTTAAAAGTTTGCGTTATTAAAAAAAGAAAGTATATTAGCTTCTGTCGGTCCAGCCAGTGTTCTTTTCAGAGTCCGTTAAACTTAACACGTACAGTTAAATGTGAAAGTATAATTAACTACATAGTTAATTTTATTACCTTATTTGTTTTGTGATTTTTTTTTGTTGTTAAAGATTAATAAATGAACGGGTAAGTGATTAGCAGTTATCAGTAAACTCACTGACCCCTTCCAAGTTAGCCCGCTCCCATCATAGACTGCATCGTCACTTACCATCAGGTGAGATCGCAGTCACGGATTAGATAGGGTAGATGACAAGATTGTCATTAAATAAAAGTAAAAAATGTTCCCCGATTACTCGAAGACGCCTGGACCAATTTGGAAAATTCGAAAGGGTATACTTCCCAGGTGGTCCCATTGTCATTAGGTCAGGATCTGATGATGGATGATGGATGGGTTGATATTCTTCGTAGTTGCGTTTGAAGTCGGTTTTGCAAAAAGAATTTTTACCTTTACTTTATACTAGCTGATATCCGCGACTTCGTACGCGTGGATTGAGGTTTTTTTGGAGTCCCGCGGGAACTAAAATTTTTTCGGGATAAAAAGTAGCCTATGCTTTAATTCAAGGTATAGTCGATCTCCATTTTAAATTTCAGCCAAATCGGTTCAGTACTTTTTGAGCCAATTCGTTACAAACACACTTATATACAAATCTTTCCTCTTTACAATTAATATATTATATTATAGTATAGAAAAATAAATAATTTCTTACCGATTTTATTTATTATTATATTCTTCCTCTTCTTCCAAAATAAGTAAAATACATATCGTAACTTCGTGAGATAAACGTTCGGTGATGGGTCTAGTACCATCGTACAAGATTTAACACCTGCTATTATTAAGTTCAAATAAAAACAAAAGCTTATTGTATGTTTAACTTTTTTTGGACGAAAGTCCCCTTAAACTCGAGATTATAAAATAAACGTTTTTTTATCATTTGTTATTAGTTGATGAATGAATGAATTTTTTTTCCAGGTTCAAGGCGAAGGGCATGGACATCGGCATCTCGGACGAGGCCCTGAACGGCGTGCAGCCCGAGCCCAGCTCCAGCGAGCACGAGGACGAGGACGGTGAGTGGATACAGCCGCCGCGAGACCGAGCGCTGTGGACGACGACCATGAATATCCGTCGTGATTATCTCGTAGTATCACCGGTGTTTAACTCGCAATATCACCGGTGTTTAACTCGCAATATCACCGGTGATTAACTCGTAGTATCACCGGTGTTTAACTCGCAATATCACCGGTGTTTAACTCGTAATATCACCGGTGTTTAACTCGCAATATCACCGGTGATTAACTCGTAATATCAACGGTGTTTAACTCGCAATATCACCGGTGTTTAACTCGCAATATCACCGGTGTTTAACTCGCAATATCACCGGTGTTTAACTCGTAGTATCACCGGTGTTTAACTCGTAATATCACCGGTGTTTAACTCGCAATATCACCGGTGTTTAACTCGTAGTATCACCGGTGATTATCTCGTAGTATCACCGGTGATTATCTCGTAGTATCACCGGTGTTTAACTCGTAGTATCACCGGTGTTTAACTCATAATATCACCGGTGTTTAACTCGTTGCCTATTGGTTTCCAGACGAGGATTCCCTGCTGAAGAAGTCGTACGCGCACAACGCGGTCCGCGAACAGACATCCCTGTGCGACATGAACGAGCTCGTGGGACGCTTCGAGAACCCGCGCAACACCACCCGCCACAACCAGCGCAAGCAGGAGATACAGAACATCCGCAGCCGGCTGTTCCTGGTGAGCACGTGACGTCAATAGAATAGAATAGAATAGAAATATTGTTTATTAAAATAAACTTTTACAAGCGCTTTTGAATCGTCAATGAATCTACCACTAGTTCGGAATGCCTTTTCTGCCGAGAAGAGCCAGCAATAAACTCGGCGGTTGCTCTTTTAAAAAAAAAAAAAAAATTTACAATAGGTAATGAAACTATGCTATGTATACAGTGCCTCCACGATGAAGTTTATTATTCATTATTAATGTTTGTTTTAATACTGTTTTATTTGGCTCAAATTTTCATTTCAATGAAATAATGAAATGAAATAAAAATATGATTGTACATATTAATAACTATTGCAATACATTAAAATTTTCTTTATACGAGATGTAATTATTTATGTATTCTATATAATAAAAATCGAATTTAAATAATTTCAGGGCAAGCAAGCCAAAATCAAGGAAATGTACGAACAATCAGTGATGCAGTGTGAACAAAGTAAGAAAACCTAGTTATCTTAATAAATTATTATAAGTTAATATACAATATAAATTTTTAGTGAATTATTTATTATTATGATTTAGAACTATATAATGTGTATGTATAAATCATCGTGTCTTATTTAGTTTTTGTGTGAGTTTTGAACTATTATTTTTTCTCCACATGAAAAATTCGTGCACTCTTATTTTCTATCCGATCATCAGAGATCGCTTCTTTGAGATAATTCCGCCATTTTGTATCATTGTGTATTGTTCTTGCAATTCATGAAGGCGCGTGTTTACTACACATTGTGTAAGTGTGCGTGCCTGTCAGGCGCCTAGATGGGAGCGGTCTGGCGCGAGCAAGCTCTCGCTCACACTTATACAGATACGACACACACACAACCATGACCCACAAGCCCTCGTGAATTGCAAGAACTATAATTTATTTTAGGTTTATTTTTTATGGTTTCAATAACGTGTTTATTTATTTATTCATAGACTTAAAAAAAGTGAACACAATTTACTTACACCATATTTATAGACCAAAGCATTAGACTAAAACTTGTGGCTGGTGATTGCAACTGGCAGCCCAATTGGACCGTAGCCTGTGCTAGGGCTGTCCAAATATCCTCGGCCAATTATATTAAATTTTGATTTGATTGATTGATAAAGTTTGATCTAAATATTTTTTTTTTGTATACCATTTGATTTCTTAAGTTTTTTCACCCCCAGGCGTAACTTCAGCGGATAAAATCGCCCGCGAGTTGGATTTGGACGCGGAAAAAGCGAAGGCCATCAAGCAGCGGTTCGAGAACGGAGAGATATTCAACGACGAAAACCAGCCGCCCAAGAACAGGGAGCTAGAGGACACTTCGCTGTTTAATGAAGGTACATTTCATTCATTCATTCATTCATCAACTTGTTGTGACGTCACACTACACAATCTATACTAATATATAAAGCTGAAGAGTTTGTTTGAACGCGCTAATCTCAGGAACTACTGGTTCGAATTGAAAAATTATTTTTGTGTTGGATAGTCCATTTATCGAGGAAGACTTTAGGCTAAATAACATCACGCTGAACATAATAACAGAAATTGACGCGGACGAAGTCGCAGGCAACAGCTAGTAAATGAATATTGCTGCTACAAGTAGCTTAGCCGTTTTCCTGTTAAGTTCCGCTACTGCATACTAGATGGCGCTGCATTGTATAAGTGGATTTTAAAGCGCCATCTATGAACTGACACTAATATATAATTACCGCCATCTATCGTAATACACTAGAAATCATTTTACAATGTCATAAACAGACAATAGATGGCGCTAGTTGTATTTATAATGAAAAAGTTATTTAATTTCCCAAATAATTGTCTCAGGTATAGCGAAAAAGTCGAGATCCATATTCCTAGAGCTCGACGCCAACGCGAAGCATATGGGTCCCCTGTCACCGCCCGCTCAAGAACCGCCCAAGAGGAAGGAAATCGTAAGAGCCAATAAAAATCATTATTCAGTTCAAATTCAAAATCATTTATTTCATGTAGGCCAACTTGTGGCACTTATGACAGGTCGAGACTCTCCCATCGGTTCGGAAAGGTGATTCTACTGAGAAAAGTTCTAGTTAACTACGAACTTTTACACGAGGTCTCAGTACGAACAGACCTGAGTATACTGCGATGCTACATGGCGTACCTCTTCGCAGGGCCTAAATTCAGAGAGTGCGAAAGGATAAGAGTTACATGATAGAAGTCAGAAAGAGTGAAAAGTCTAGGTGAATAAGACGGTAGGCAAGTAGCGCTGTGTCAACCTGAATTGCACTTTATTGTGTGGTAACAAGAGTCGCTATTTATTTAAATCATTTTGCGGAGTGAATCTTCTGTACCTTTAGGTACTATTAGGTATTCTGTGGTACGGAGCGAACCGCTGGTTAATTCTGAACCATTGTCACCAGCCTTTCATACCAAAAGACGTGGTCCGAGCGGCGGACAAGCTGGAGGACGTGAAGATCGAGACCGCGGACATATCGGACCGGTTCAAGTTCTTCGAGACCTACAAGCCCGAGACCAAGCGCAAGGAGTTCCGCATGACCCCGCCCAGGCATACGCAGGTGTGTGAGCCCACTTGTGGACATAGGATTCACTTGTGGACACAGGATTCACTTGTAGAAATTGCTCATGTATAGTCTTTTTAAAATTGTAGGACCATGGTCACTTTGAAACTGTTGATCCATAGTCGGAAACTGTCGATCCATAGTCACTTTGAATCTGTCGATCCATAGTCACTTTGAATCTGTTGATCCATAGTCGGAAACTGTTGATCCATAGTCACTTTGTAACTGTTGATCCATAGTCAGAAACTGTCGATAAATAGTCACTTTGAAACTGTTGATCCATAATCAGAAACTGCTGGTTCATAGTCACTATGAAACTGTTATTTCACAGTAATTTTGAAGCTGTTGTTCCACAGTCATCTCGAAACTTAATCCATAATCAGAAACTGCTGATTAATAAATAATCACTTTGAAACTGTTGATCCACGGTTAGAAACTGTTGACCCATAGTCAGAAACTTTTGATCCATAGTCACTTTGAAATTGTTGATCCATAGTCACAGTCACTGTGAAACTACTGTCGCTGTGAAACTACTGTCACTGTGTAACTATTGTCACTCTCAATCTATTGTCACTGTGAAACTATTGGCACTACGAAACTACTGTCACTGGGAAACTTGTTACTGTGATATTGCAATAGTCATCTCAAAACTGGGTTAATGTTACCATTATGGTCATGTGCTTCAACGCTTGTTTGCCCCGGTGCGGTCCGCGCGCCGCAGCGCCCCAAGTCGCCGTCGCCGGAGGTGTACCACGAGCCCAGCGTGGTGCGCAGCGACGAGCCCGCCGGCGACGCGGGGCTGGCCGCCAGCCGACACACCGCCTCCAGGATGATCTCCGTGTTCCGCCAGATGGAGGAGCAGCGCAACAGGCCCGACGACCAGCAAGGTTGGTGCACGTCCACCGCTGGACAAGGGTCTTCTGCGTGGACTTCCGTAGACTACCTCTCTCCCTCTCTCTCTCTATCTCTCTCACTCTCTCCCTCTTTCACTCTCTTTCTCTCTCTCAAATTCAAATTTTATTTATTTCATGTAGGCTACCTTGTAGCACTTATGACATGTCACACAAATCTAGCACCGGTTCGGAATGCAGATTCTGCTGAGAAGAACCGGCAAGAAACTCAGCAGTTGCTCTTTTCAAAAAATAAAATATCTCTCTCCCTCTCTTTCACTCTCTCTCTCCCTCTTTCGCACTCTCTTTCTCTCTCTCTCTCCCTCTTTTGCTCTCTCTCTCTCTCTCTCTCTCTCTCTACTTACGATTCAAGAATTCAGACCTATGCTGAAATCTATACATATCTATTTATCTCTGACTGAGCTCAGACTTAAAATAGAGTTAAAACGAGACACAAATATGCTTTGACATAAATCTCTGTCTTGAGTCTGAGCTGAGTCAGAGAACGGCCTATAGATTTCGATGCTTACAGGCTTCAGGGTCATAGGAGAGCACTCCTATGACCCTGAGATACCTAAAAAGTAGATCGACAACTGTAATGTGTCGCTACTAGATGTCGCTAACAGTTGCTATAAAACTGATTGAAAAAGTAGATACATATCACTAATTTCGTGGCTGACGTATGGTTCGGCCGTGGTGTAGCGGTAACACACTTGGGCGCGATTCCCAGAGAGACGCGGGTTCGAATCCCGCCGGCCTCGGAATTTTTGATATGTATTTATACAGGGTGTCCCACGGCTATGCCACATGGAGGGGAAGTACCTTAAATATTGTAGATGGAACATTTTACTGAAAGAAGACTTCATTTTAATTTAAAAAACAATTTAAACTGCATTCATAGATTTTTAAATAATTGCCTGGTTGAACCGGGACTCGAACCCGCTATACGAGAAAAAAAATTAACCTGTATCTTTATCATACCGATCGGAAGGCTTCATCATAAGGATTATTTTTTGTTAAATAACATAGCATGAGAAATAAAAGGAAGACCATAAATTTTAGCCTTTGATGTAAAATTTTGTTCAGAAAAATGAAAAGCTGACATTGGCGTATCGACATACAACTGACATGAACTATTACTAATGAGTACCCACTTGAGAAGTACGCATCATTTCCCGATCCTTACTATCCTTACTAATCCTTACTTATATTACCTATAAATGCGAATGTGTGTTTGTTTGTTGATTTATTGGTTTGTCCTTCAATCCCGCTGCAATAGAGCTACGAATTGCAGCGGGATTGAAGGACAAACAAATAAATCAACAAACAAACACACTTTCGCATTTATAGGTAATATAAGTAAGTATTAGTAAGGGATTCTTTGACGCTCGGTCGTCGTGTCAAAATCTAACTGTCGAACCTCACCATAAAAATTGTATTTAAATCTAATTATAACGCAGTTTTCAACTTATTGTGAAGTTTAATTTGATGATTCGGTTTGCTTTCGAAGGGATCAACAAATATTATATCGAAATATTGTGTATTACAAAAGTTATAAGGTGAATTGTTACGGTTAAACCTGAATCAGCTGACGCATGCGTGATCGGGAGTTTCATTCAGTGCAAGCGATTAACGCGGTTACGTGTGCACCGCAAGTGTCATCCTCGCGTGAACTCGCCTCGCCTTTGTTCCACTCACTGTCGTGATATCACCTGGTCATAGAATGAATAGTGCCGAGCGGACATTTTAAAGAGTTTACTCTGTGTGCGAGTTAGACATAATCTTCAACTTCGAGAAGGCATACTTCATCCTGGACGAGCTGGTGCTGGGTGGAGAGCTGCAGGAGACCAGCAAGAAGAACGTGCTCAAGGCCATCGCGGCGCAGGACCTGCTGCAGGAGGAGGAGACCCCGCAGGGATTCTTCGAAGACCACGGCCTCGGGTAGACCCCGCCCGCCCCCGCACCCCGGCCGAGCGGATACAAGGACTAGTGTAGTGATGTGCTTAGAGGCAAGGAATACAAACTCTGTAATTACAAGCCGTACAATGGTGACCGTTCTGCTGTACACAATCTAACTTAACCTACAGTTCTTAACGTAAAGCCCGCAGGGACCTGTCAATTTAGTTCAGTTTGGATATTTTGACTAATTCTGTTGTTGGACACAATCTCTAAAATACACTAAAGAGGCAGAAAATTTTTATTGGCTTAAATAAATAGGCATCTCGAGAGGGTCCAAAATCTACATTTGGACCCCCACTTTACCGGCTCCTCTCGGTGGAAAAGGTGGCTCCTTTAGGCGGCTAAAATACCAATTTTATTTTATTTAGTTTTTAATTAGTTTAATTGACGTTGGGGGCTTTCTACACCCTCAATTATAGGCACCGACTTGGGAGGCTTCTTCACCTCCCAAATTTATTACAATTCAGTTTTGACATTGGGGCTTTTTACACCCCAAAATTGTATAAATAACGTGTTTTTGTATTGTTGACATTGGAAGACTTTTACATCTCCCAAATCTTATTGTAATTATCCTAATATTATTTCGTTTTATTATTTATTGACACGGGAGGCCTTTTACACCTCCCACATACTGGTTAAAATTTGTTGGTTAGGTGTAATTAAATATTATTGACTGGTTGGGTTTTTAATAAATTATTGACTTGGGAGGCATTTACACCTCCCAATCACTAATTGTATATACAATTTTTGAAGTAATCCTCCGTTTCTTTGTTAACTGTTCTTTTATTTGTCACCAAAATGTTCGGCGTTGGATATAGGACCCCCTCAAAAGTGAACCAAGCCACGGCGGACCTGGACCTGGATAAGGCTGTGCCTCCAGAAGGAAAGGTGGTCACGGAAACGGGACCGTCAGAGGCTCTGGTAGAAATAGAGAGCACAACTAAAGTGAGGAGGAGTATCGGGGAATGGGAGACCGGCAAAACAGGAAGTAATCCGAAATCCCCGACTCCCTCGTGTTCCCCATTTAATGTGCTCCCAGTTGGCCCTGTCAAGGCTCTCAGTCAGGGGAATTCGTCGTCGAAGCTCTCACCTAGAATAATGGAGGCCAAATCTTGTCTGATGAAAGCAAAACTGCAGATCAACAGTTCTAAGAACTTGAAAACAGAAATTAAAGTAGAGGTTATACAAATAATCGAACGTATGTACCAATTGGTTAAAGAGACCGATGTGCCGAACCCCAAAATTACCAAAAAACCCGCAACTAAGCCGGTTATAGAACGTGAAAAGTCAGAGGGCGATGAAACTAAGGTGGGTACAGAAAAAGACCTAATATACAAGATAGAAGAACATAGCAAATTGATGAAGGAAAATTCAGAGGAGATTAGGAAATTGCAGGAAACTATCGCGAAACACCAGCTGCTACAGGAAAAAGCCGCAACGTATGCGACCGTGGCAGCCGGTGTCCCTGAAAAACGGAGTCAGGTTCATACTGCACTGCATTCGGTAGTGGTATCATCGAAAGATGAAACTGAGACTGGAGAAGAAGTTTTGACTCAAATAAGAGCGGCAGTAAATGCTAAAGATGGCTGGGTTAAGGTTGAAAAGGTACGCAAGGCGAAGGACAGAAAGGTTATTGTGGGGTGTAGCTCGGAAGAGGAAAGACAAAAGGTCAAAGATAGATTGAAAAGTGTGAGTGATCGTCTGGACGTGGTAGAAATTCAAAATAAGGACCCCCTTCTGATTCTCAGAGACGTTCTTCAATTTAACAGTGACGATGATATCAAGAACGCCTTGAGGAATCAGAACAGGAGCCTCTTCGAGGGCATCGGTAACGATGACCGAATCGAAATCAGGTTCAGACGAAAAGCAAGAAATCCACACACTAATCATGTAATTCTAAGATTGTGTCCTAAGCTGTGGCAGCGTATGGTCGAGGCAGAGTCGGTGCATATCGATATGCAAAAAATCAGAGTGGCGGATTATTCGCCGCTGGTGCAATGCTCACTCTGCCTCGGCTATGGGCACGGAAGACGTTTCTGTAAAGAAACTGTTACCAAATGCAGCCATTGTGGAGGGCCCCATATGAAAACCGAATGCGCTGACTGGCTCGCTAATGTAACCCCCACATGTTGCAACTGCACCCGCGCCAAACTGGACCAGACCGACCACAATGCGTTTAGCCCGGAATGTCCAGTGAGGCGCAAGTGGGATGCATTGGCTAGAACCAGTATAGCGTATTGCTAAGGGCTCCCAGAGGAACATCAATGTACCATATCAAGTCGTTCAAGTCAATCTTCATAGAAGCAAACTAGCCTTCAATGAGCTCCTTTTAGAGGCACAAAAGTGCGGGATCAGTATCGCTCTCGTTCAAGAACCTTACATAGGCGCGACCGGCGAGATAACACAAAAGTCTGGCTATAGGGTGGTTCAGCGATCGCAGTCGAGGACAAAGCCGATAAAAGCTGCTATATTAATTTTTAATAATGACATGAGAATCGTCGAATGCCCTATGATGACCACAGAAAATATTTCCGTCGTGATCCTGAAACACAGCGAGGGGGATATCGGTATCATCTCAATATATCTCGAAGGTAACCTCCCCGTGGATCCATACTTGATGGAAATCAAAACAATAATAGAAAACTTAAAACTAAAAAATATTATAATAGGCGGAGACATCAACGCGTGGAGTCCGTGGTGGGGCAGCAGTCGAGAAGATCAAAGAGGAAAAGAAATTACTGGAGCATTACTGGAAATGAACCTGAACATCTTGAACGAGGGCACCGTCCCGACTTTTTACACCGTAAGAAATGATAAGGAATACAAAAGCATAGTTGATGTGACTGCTTGCAGTGAAAATTTAATAGGACTCATAACTGGATGGAAAGTAAATGAAGCGATGACCAGTTCGGACCATAATGCCATCACTTTTAATATTAACCTTAAAAAGGATCAAGAAAAACGTATGGCAAAGTCAACAAGAATTTACAATACAAAAAAAGCAGATTGGAAGAGATTTAGACAGGAATTAAAAAATGGTTTACAAAATAAAAAAGTAGAAACTGAAGAAATTAGCAAAATAAACGCAAAAGATAAATTAGACGAATTAGTAAATAAATATGTAAGAAGCGTTACAGAGGCATGCGAAAAAGCTATTCCAACAATAAAAATAAATAAAAAAGTACACTTACCTTGGTGGAATCCGGAACTAGAGAAGCTAAAGAAGGAAATGATGACGAAGAGAAGAAGGATCCGTTGCGCTGCACCCCACAGGAAGCACTACGTAATCGGAGAATACCTGCAAACAAAGAAAAAATATGAGGAGGAAACTTCAAGTGCTCAAGTTAAGAGTTGGAAGGAGTTTTGTGGCACTCAAGACAGAGAAAGCTTATGGGATGGTGTATACCGTGTGATCAGAAAAACATCAAACCGGTACGAGGATCAACCACTAGTGAGCAATGGAATCCTGCAAACACCAGAAGATTCGGTCAAATTACTCGCAGAAACCTTTTTTCCACCGGACTTAGAGAAAAATGATAACCAAGAGCATAAAGAAATCAGAAACAAAGCCAGGGGGGCGGACGAGTTTAAACAGAATGATAAGCAGGATCCAATGTTCACAAGGGATGAACTTCTAAACGCGACTCGTACCTTCAAACCGAAGAAAGCGCCGGGCCCTGACGGCTTTACGGCCGACATTTGTTCGGAAGCCTTGCTGTCCCACACGGAGATACTTCTGGCCATTTTTAACAAGTGCCTCGAATTACATCACTTCCCAGTATCTTGGAAAGAGGCTGCCATAGTGGTCCTACGGAAACCGGGTAAGTCGGATTATAACAATGCAAAATCATACCGACCCATAGGGCTATCGATCTTCGGTAAGATACTGGAGAAGATGATGGTTCGTAGAATTCGATGGCACGTGATGCCGAAATTAAACCCAAAACAGTACGGCTTCATGCCACAACGCAGCACCGAAGACTCCCTCTATGACCTGGTAAGGCACATTAAAAATAATTTGTTAAACAAATTGATTAATGTAGTAGTTTCTTTGGACATAGAGGGGGCCTTCGACAGTGCCTGGTGGCCTGCGATAAAGTGTCGGCTGGAGGAGAAAGGATGCCCACAAAACATACGGCAACTGGTAACTAGTTACCTTGAAGACAGAAGTGTGCGAGTCCGTTATTGCGACCATGAATACACCGTCCAAACATCAAAAGGATGCGTGCAGGGTTCTATAGCCGGTCCCACATTCTGGAATCTGCTTTTGGATCCCTTACTCAACGGGATAGGCGAAAAAGGCGCGTACTGCCAGGCGTTCGCCGATGACGTGGTCCTAGTGTTCTCCGGGCATTCGATCTCCAAAATCGAGGAACAGGCCGATCGTGTTCTGAGCTATGTGTATGAGTGGGGAGTGCAAAACAAACTGAAGTTTGCGCCACATAAGACCAATGCCATGATAGTGACGAAGAAGCTTAAATTTGACACCCCACTCATACGCATGGCGGGAACTACCATCGACCTAGTAAAGGAGATAAAGGTTTTGGGGCTGATCATAGACAACAAACTAACGTTTAACAGCCACGTTAGTTACGTTTGTACAAAGGCTCTCAATATATACAAACCGTTGTCTAGATCAGCCAAGATAAACTGGGGACTACAATCGGAGATCATTAGGACTATTTACGTCTCGGTGATAGAGCCGATTGTGCTGTACGCGGCCAGTGCTTGGGCTCCAGCTACGGAAAAACTGACAGTGCAGAAGCAATTAAATGCAGTACAAAGGGGCTTCGCACAAAAAATTGTCAAATCTTATCGCACAGTTTCGCTTCACGCGGCTTTAACCCTGGCGAGGCTTATCCCGCTTGACCTTAGAGTTCGAGAAGCGGCTCTACTCTACGAAGCCAAGAGGGGACAGCCACAGTCCGCATTAGCGGGTAGGGAGGTTGAACAAAAAGTCAGCTTTTTAAACGCCCCGCACCCCACTGAAGAAGCAGACGTGGGGTTTCAGTGTCTGGGAGAATTAGCGCCGGAATCGCAGGTAGATTGCGGCACGACTGATCTAAGGATATTCACAGACGGCAGCAAAATGGATGAAGGAGTGGGCGCAGCTCTGTCTGGATGGAAAGGCGGCGTCGAAATAATAAGTAAAAAATTTAGACTAGCCCCCTATTGTACAGTTTTCCAGGCAGAGTTGTACGCACTATATCAAGCAACAAATGTTGCTCTCAAGACGCAGGAAACCTCTGTGAATATCCTTAGCGACTCAAGGTCGGCGCTGCAAACCGTAGCCAGGGCCGGAACTTTCCACCCTTTGTCCTTTGAAATCAGGAGGAATTTAAGCCTCCTGAAGGCAAGGGGCAGAGGTGTCAACCTTTTCTGGGTGCGTGCACACAAGGGGCTGACAGGAAACGAGAGGGCTGATTTCTTGGCTAAAGAGGCCGTAACAAGACTCAAAACGAAGCCCAGCTATGATGATTGTCCGCTCTCCTTTATAAAAAGGACCATACGAGCGGACACCATCATGAGCTGGGACGAACGATATAAATCGGGAGAAACGGCCTCTCAAACGAAGTATTTTCTGCCAACAATACCACAGGCGTATAAAATTCTAAGCAAAATTAGGCTGACTCCCCTCCTTGTGCAAATCCTCTCAGGACACGGAGCATTTGCGGGGTACCTGCACAAGTTCAAATGTATGGAAGATCCTGGCTGTGACTGCGACGAAAACATAGAAGAAACGGTCCTTCATTTAATTATAGACTGTCCGCAGCACAGCCGAGCTAGAGAGGACTTACTCCAGCAAATACAAATGAATTTGTGCAGGGACTCAATCCCCGCTATATTAAATAATAAAATGACGAGAGAGCTGCTTCTCCAATTCTTCACGAGAATTGCGCAAAAAGCAGTGAAAAGGAACAGTACACGGCAGTAAAGATGCAATGTTGTACCTATATTATTGAATATAAATATTAACATGCATAAAAACCGCTTGTGTACTGTTGCTAATCACTGTATATGAAAATCTAAAAGTAATATACTATTATAAGACGCACGTAAAACATAAATAAATAAAATAAAAAAGGCACACAAAACTCCGACACATATCGGAGAAAAAACCGCGTCTCTAAGTTGAGACATTTAAAAAAAAAAAAAAAAAAAAAAAAAAGTATTAGTAAGGATAGTAAGGATCGGGAAATGATGCGTACTTCTCAAGTGGGTACTCATTAGTAATAGTTCATGTCAGTTGTATGTCGATACGCCAATGTCAGCTTTTTATTTTTCTGAACAAAATTTTACATCAAAGGCTAAAATTTATGGTCTTCCTTTTATTTCTCATGCTATGTTATTTAACAAAAAATAATCCTTATGATGAAGCCTTCCGATCGGTATGATAAAGATACAGGTTAATTTTTTTTCTCGTATAGCGGGTTCGAGTCCCGGTTCAACCAGGCAATTATTTAAAAATCTATGAATGCAGTTTAAATTGTTTTTTAAATTAAAATGAAGTCTTCTTTCAGTAAAATGTTCCATCTACAATATTTAAGGTACTTCCCCTCCATGTGGCATAGCCGTGGGACACCCTGTATATATTATATTAGGTTATTTCCTTTAAGCCTGCAGTCTGGACGCGTGGGAAGTTGCGATTGAACACCCACATTGATAATTTCTATTCACACAGACATATCATACAATATTAGTATACGCACCCTGGAAAGTAACAATCTTAACAATCTACGTTTGGCGCTTCCCTCAAGTTAAATGTACATCACGCGTTCGTCTTAGTAGGATATTAATGAATTTCACAGAAAATACGCAATGTATTTAACCATTAGATTGTCGTTTTGTTTAGTTCGCGGGCGGCGACGTGCGGTAGTGAGTAGCCGGGTGAATATTCAAAGTAATGAAAATTACGTGTTTCAGTGAATAAAAAATTGAAACTTAAGTTTAGACTCCATTTAATATACGTTTATCATGCACACCTATGTACTTTATCGTGCACATGGTGTGTTTATTGAAATTTCTATGTAAATCACTCAAATTTTTAGTGAAAATAACATTAAAATTCATTACCGGCACCTGTTTTATTACTAGATATTATATATTTAATAATATTTAGTAAACCTAGCACAAAAATAATGTTAATTTGACTACTGTGCCGAATAATTAAATAATTTTTTATTACTTCTTCATAATTTAAAATTTAGTTTACAAAGAAATACATAGTCAAATATGTTTTTAAAGTTTTGTCACGATGCAAAGTTCATTACCGGAACCCTCCGGAATCATCACGGGAAACATGTTTTTACGTGACAAAATCTTGCCGCTACATAGTGAGCTCTCGGCGTCCCGCACCTCAGACCTCAGTCGACCGGAAAACGTAGCAGAAGGAAGACGTACGCACGAACTCGCGCAAAAAATTACAACTGAAAGTGTATTATAATGTTTTGTCACAGTTTATGTTTCATTACCAGTCCGCTTATATTTTGATAAATATTTAAAATTGGAATTTTATTGCGATAACAATACATCAAGTTCTCGTCTAGTTTAATTTTTGAATGATTAGATAGCATATACTGCTTATAGAAAAATTAATAATAAATTAAAAGTGCATATTTGTCATTACCGTGTCCTTCATTACCGTCGTTTACCGTAACCTTTTTGAAGTTCATTTAATGATTTTTACTGAAACTACATTATATACAGGAATACTTTCGAAGGGAGATGATTCTACAATATGGTAGTACACGGAAAAAAAGATCTGGAGCACCTGATGGTCGAAGTGCTCCAGGCACCCAGGTGGTGGGGGTGAAATTACGTTCGGTGGCGTGCGGTGCGGTTGTAGAAGTTAGAGGGCTCCCCGTTATATAGCCGATAGAGCACGCAAAGCGAGCTTACGTCGCGGTGTTCCAAGCTTTCCAGCGAGTAAGTTAATTTGGGATTGTCTACAAGCCGAAGTGCCCTCTTTTGAATCCCAATGCTGTTGGTAGGAGTAAGGGAAGTGTTCTGAAAGAGAAGAGGCGTGGTAAAAGGAGCCTTTTTTGCGGTAAAAGCACAAACTTGTGTTTTTGAAGGGTTAAATTTAACAAGATTTTGTGAACCCCATACGGACACTTTCTAGAGAGAAGTCTCAATGTCCAACACAAGTTTGGCTCTATCCTCCTCCAGCACTGCGCGAGAGAACTGTGCATGGCCTTTGTAAAGGGCATCAGAAGTACTGTCATCCGCATAACAAAATATGCTGCTGTTATGCAACATATCATTGATATGCAGAATGAACAAAGTAGGCGATAGCACTGAGCCCTGTGGAATGCCAGCATTGATGGGCTTAGGTTAAGAGCAAAAACCGTCGACAGGGACCTTGATGCTGCGCCCATAAAGAAAGCTAGCGACCCAATTGCACAGCTTCGCAGGAAGTCCGTAAGATGGCAGCTTCGATAGCCAAGCCCTATGCCAAACCCGATCAAAGGCTTTAGCGATGTCGAGGCTGACCGCTAGGGCTTCCCCCTTACTGTCAATATATCTCCAATATACCCCGTATATCACGCAAAGAGCTTTGACACCGCGGGATGGTCAGGGGTGTTTTCCCACCATCATCAAGCGTAGAGTTGGCAGCAAAGAGAGTGCCCAGAATTTCGGCTTTTTCTTTGGCAGTGTAGGCCAGTGTATCATCCGGTTTGCGTAAAGGTGGAAACGAGGAACGACAGAAGTTACCTTGTATGGCTTTCAACAGAAATCAGAAAGCACGGGAACCAGAAGGCAGTGAGACTAGTCTCTGCCCAATTCTGTCAATGTGCTCAAATTTTGCCCTGGCAATGGCATTTTTGTAGGCTCTGGACGCAGCGTTAAAGATTTTCTTAACATTTGCAGCATTGGGATCATTGGTGCAATGTGCAGAGAGCCAGGACTGGTAGGAGGTTTGTTTAAGTATAGCAGCCTTATTACAGATCCCGTTGAACCATTTCTGCGCGCGCTTCCCAAAAGGTATGAGGGAGTTGGGAATATAGCAGTCCATACCTTGGAGTATAGCATCAGCAACTGCTTCAGCACAGGTGTTAAGGTCGTTTGTTGAAAAACAAAGCTGTGCCCACGGATATGAGGCTACCGGTATTACGCGTGCGAACAGAGGATGGAAGTGGCACGGAAGTCTGTACTAGGCAGGGGTTAGATGTTCCTAGGGGAGCATCGACTGTTACCTGGTAGCCGGTAGGGTGAGTGGTAAGGAAGAGGTCCAATATAGAGGGAGTCTATTAAGTTATGGAAGAACTGCTTGATATTTTGTTATTTGAAACGATCTTACTCCAAGCAGTGACGGTCCCAACAAGGTTCTCGGTCGACGAGTGAATTACCAATTCCCTGTGCACGGCTGGGCACTTGCTTTTATTCGTACAAGTTTATTCAAATAGAGAATTCATAAGAAATTCTGCCAAAAGTATACATAAAAATTCATTACCGTATACAGGGTTCATTACCGTAGCTTGACATAAATTTCTAGTGGCAATAACTCTTTGAATATTTGAAATATATACGTGCCTTTCACTTGTGTATTTAATGAAATAGCACCAAACATTATAATACTATCAAATATTAAAAAAAATGAAATTATGCTTGTTCCTAAAAAAATGCGCAAATATTGTCGAAAGTGAATATTCACCCAGCCGGTGGCATAGGGTGGGGTCACAGTGCACGCTTTTTGTCATGTAACTTTTGCGTGAATGAATAACTTCTAAATAAGAGGTCCGATTCGAATTATTTAAAGAGGAATTTCCAAATACATAGTCAATTATAGTTACAAAAATATGTAATTGGATAAAGATTACTAAATAATCATGATGAGAACGTCAACATTTTTCATCGTACTCATGTTTCAACAGACTAATTTGAATAAAAAAGGGGTTATAGTTGCTCAACTATAATAGTTCAATATATAGATCCGCGGACGTGCTTGTAGGTAATTATGAGTATTGCAAACATGTATAGTACGTATATCTCACGAAGTTACGGTTAATTTTTTTTAAATAAAATATAGCTCATGTTACTTAGTAATAATAGCTTTCCATGAGTGTAAGAATTTTTAAAATCGTTTAAGTAGTAGTTTTTGAGTTTATCCATTACAAACAATTTTACAAACTTACAAATAAGCAAATATTTCATCTTTATGATATTAGTTTAGACAAAACAAGTGTCACTAAATAATTCAAACTCAAACTCAAAATTATTTATTTCATATAGAATGCTGATTCTGCTGAGAAGAACCGGCAAGAAACTCGGCAGTTGCTCTTTTCAAAACAAAAAATGTTACAATATGTAGCTTATGTATCTTGTGGCAGTTGAAGCAAGCAGATTGGTTCCAAGTAACTTTGTCATTTTACAATTATATTTTGCATGTTTTGTACTTGTTTCCTGAAATAGAACTCTCGTTGCTTTTTCAACATCAGTGCACGCATCATCCTTCAAGCTTTTGTTTTCCAGAATTGACACTTTGTTTCCTGAAACAATATAGTTAATAAGGTATTTATTAGAAATTAGGATATAATTAATTAAATTAGATTTTTGGCAAACCCCAATTAGATTTTAAAGGTTTAAAAGGTAGCCTATATGTTAATCCAGGGTATAAGCTATCTGAATTCCAAAATATGTATCAGCCAAATCGGTTTAGTGTTTGTAGGGTTATAAAGACAGCTAGTCCATTTTAAAGTAATTTTTTAATACGGTTGCTCAAAGAGCTTTTTGTAGCTGTATCTCGTGCGGAAAGTTCGATTTTCCGCATTTGTATCAAAATATACTATTGAAGGTTAACAAACATTCAGCCAGAAAACATAACAATGTTTTGGGCTTCGCCACAGTCGAAGTCGAAGCTTTGTCTGGGGGGAGGCTTTAGCCGTGAGTAGTTACCACCCTACGTCAAAGACGTGCCGCCAAGCGATTTAGCGTTTCGGCACGATGGCCTGTAGAAACCGATTAGGCTTAGGTTGAATTTACACTGCCGTACCCATTCCAAGTTAGTCCGCTACCATCTAAGACTGGCATCGTCACTTACCATCAGGTGAGATCGCAGTCAAAGACTATCTTGTCAACGATAAAAATAAAAAAGTCGGGTAAAAAGATGAGTACATTATAAGTACTTACAGCTTTATGTTAAATCTTCCTTTGTTTTTTTTGTGTTTTTAGTAATTTCCTTTACGCTTTTTCATATCTACCTGAAGTGAGAAGAAAAATAAGTTACGATATTAATGAGTACATTAGTGTTTGCTAATTAATGAAGTGTTTGATGATTAAATAAATACATGATAAAACTCACATACTTACTACGTACTCGAAGAATACAAATAAAATTAGCAGTCGTTTCCGACACTCGCGACCCACCCTAATGCTCGTCGAAACAATTATTATATCGCGGTCGCCGGAGTTGCGGTGCTCTACGAAAACGAGCGTGCTATCACCTTGAATATTGGGACGCGATTGAATTCATTTCTGGTTGAACACTGTAATATAAAGCGAATTACGGGCGCCTACTGCTTCATACTAAAATGTATGAGCAACGGGGAACGATTTTCGCTACAAAATGTTCGGGACACTGCGTGCACCCGAACACTACACCGTCAGCAGTTTACGCCATCGTCGGGCCGCGCGTTAGTTATTACCAGTCAGTGCACCGCGGGCTGCCCTACGACGCGCTCAACATATCATATCAATAATTATCATATTATCATATATCATTATCAATATCATTATCAATATCATTATCAATATCAATATCATATCATATTAATATCATTAAATTATACAGTCCACTAAAATATATCAATTATTATCATTTATCAGTAGGGATAACACCCTACATTTTGGTCCTTCGTGCTAACCGTGTTTGGCGGGACCACGAACTTTGTGTAGTGGTGTGAATCAGTGACAGACCTATTGTGAAATTAGTCGGTGACACCATCAGCATCCATCAGCACCAGCATCATCACCAGTAAGCAGCATATCAAGTAAGATCTATCCAGTTTTTATTCTTTCATATAAAAAACAAGCAGAATGGCCTACATGTACGAATCACAGGTTGAGCTGTATACAGCGATGGAGACGCTGTATACAAATATGAAAAAAGATGGAAAAGATCGTAAAGCTATCATTAATTATTTTACACGGAAGCTGGAAATTTTAGAAAGCTATTGGTCGGAATATCAGAGTAATCATAAGATTCTTTCGTTAATGGAGGATAAAGACCTACCATATTTCCAAGAACAGCATTGGGAAGAAGCGGAAAGACTCTATCAAAAGATTAAGGAATATATCAGTAAGTCCATGGAAACGTTGCGTAGCAAAAGCTCTTGTCAGGACGAGCAAACTCCTGGGACAAGCGCCAATTATCATTCACCAAAAGATCAGCCTCATAAAACAGAATCATCAGGATCATTATCAGCCAATTATCAGGAACAATCTGGGGGTAAAAAGTCGCAGGGATCAAACAGTAAGACAGACGAAATGCTGCACATACAAAAAATAAATTTCAAAGCCTTTATGCGCACTGTCAATACTATCAATTTAGAGAACATTGCAGAGAAGTGGGAATTCGAGGATTTGTTGTCTCAGTTACAAGACAGGTGGAAAGTTATCGACGCTCAGCACTGGAAAATCCAAGCAGAGCAAGATGACGAGAACATAGAGTATGAAAAAGCTTTCACTTATCATGAAAATATTTATATCACTTTCAAGAAAAATATAAATTCAAAGCTCTGGTCTGTAAGTCACAGAGAAAAAGTAACACCAAAGGTAGATATACCTATATTTATGGGCAACTATCATCAATGGGTATCATTTAAAGATTTATTTAAGGAAGCTGTTCACTTAAATCCAGCCTTATCAAAAGCACAAAAAATGCAATTTCTTAAAAGCAAAGTAAAAGGTGAGGCAGAGAGATTAATTCAACATCTACCTATAAGCACGGATAACTACGACACATGCTGGGAAATTCTGAATCACCGATATAACAACAAAAAATTGATTTTTTCATCCCATATCAACATGATGATGAATCTACCAACAGCAAATCATCAATCAGTTGTCCACATCAGGAGGATGCATGATGTTACATTAGAAACTTTAAACGCCATAAAAAACCTGGGAGTCGATATCAGCACGTGGGACCCACTCATAGTGCATATATTATCACACAAGTTAGACGCGGACTCATACTCGGAGTATCTTGACTCATTGAAAGACTCCCGAGCACTTCCAATTTTAAAAGATTTTTTGAATTACCTTGAAACCAAATTCACTGCTTTAGAACAAGGCCGAAAACAGCATAACATACAGCAAAGAAATAATTACACTCAGCAAGATCAGCATGAACAAAACATGAACCCTCGAATCTCTGCAAATTATAATAACAACTATCATAGAAACACTCCATCAAAGCCCTTCATGAAATCATACCACGTATCATCTCCTACATCAGCAAATAAGTGTCCTCTATGCAACTTAGAACATGGATTATTTTATTGCAAAATCTTTTTAAGTATGTCAAATGATGAAAAGTTGAAATTTATTACGAAACATGGTATTTGCAAAAATTGTTTATATTCGCATTTTAATAAACCATGCATATCACAAAAAAGGTGCCGCATATGCACATATGGAGTTCATAACACCTTGTTACACGATGCCTTTACGCGCCAACAATGGCTACCGACTCAGCAAAAAACAAAACAATTAAGTTCCGATTTAGCAAATGAACAACAAAGCGTGACCAAAGTGTCTCACATATCACAAAAGGATTTATCACTATCACAAATACTATTATCGACTGCAATTATAAAGGTGAGAACACACGACGGGAGTTTTATTAAAATGAGAGCCTTAATCGATCAAGGGTCACAAATATCAATTATCACGGAACATGGAGCACAAAGCTTAGGTATCAAGAGACAACATTCTCCAGGGATATTTTTCGGCGTTGGAGAAAAGGAAACTAATTGCAAAGGAATGTTTAATATCCATTGTCAATCAATTTACAACGAATTTTCATTCAACACAGACGTCTTTATCATGAATAAGTTAATCAAAAATTTGCCAAATATATCATTTGAAAAACCTACATGGGATTACATACAGAATATTAATTTAGCAGACCCGGAATTTTATAGCAGTAGACCAGTAGATTTATTATTTGGAGCGGACATTTATTCAACGATTATGTTAGGAGGAATCATAAGAGGAGAAGATCAATCATTACCTTTGGCCCAACAAACGCAACTAGGATGGTTATTATGTGGAAATATGAAATCTTATCAATGTAATGTAGTTTTATCAAACATAGAAAACATTCAGAAGTTTTGGGAAGTGGAAGATATCAATGAATCATCAAATTTATCAGAGGAAGATCAACGGTGTATCAATCATTATATCAAAACAACCAAACGGAGAGAAGATGGAAGATATCAAGTAGAGTTACCATTCAAAGAGAATTTTGAAGAAGATTTAGGAAAATCAAAGGAGAAAGCAATTGCACAGTTTAGAAACATGGAAAAGAAAATGAGCAAAGACCCTATATTATCAGCTGACTATCATGCATTTATCCATGAGTACATAGCCTTAGGGCACATGATGCCAGCAAAAAGTTCAAGTAAATCAGACTGTTATCTCCCACACCACGCGGTGCATCGTGCTGACTCGGCTACTTCAAAGATCCGAGTGGTATTTAATGCATCTGCAAAGACTTCGTCTTCAGTGAGCCTAAATGACGTCATGTACAAGGGACCAAACTTACAGCAGGACTTACAATCACTGCTACTCAAATGGCGGCAGTATAGGTACGCTTACACTGCAGACATCGAAAAAATGTATAGACAGGTTTTTATCAGTGAACATCATCAAAAGTATCAGAAGATTGTATGGAGAGACTCAGTAACTCAGCCAATTCAAGAATATCAATTGACAACTATCACATACGGTACCAAGGCGGCACCATTTTTAGCTATGATGACGTTGAGACAGTTGGCCGCTGATGAAAGAAACAATTATCCTGACGTCACAAAAATAGTAGAACAGGCATTTTATATGGATGACTTAGTTCATGGCTCCCATTCTATCGAACAAGGTAAACATCAAATATCACAGCTAAGCAGTTTATTCAAATCAGGAGGTTTCACATTAAGGAAGTGGTCATGTAACGAAAATCAACTATTGGAACCTATCATGGAAAATCAAAACAAAGACAACATCGTATTTTATTTTATATCAGACAACACAGGTAAAACATTAGGCTTACGTTGGAATTCAAGGGAAGATAAATTCACCTTTGAGTGTAACATGACACCGATGACAAAAACGAACCTAACAAAAAGAGTATTACTGTCAGAGATTTCTAAATTATTTGACCCTATAGGATGGTTAGTGCCAGTTGCTACCACACTAAAATTACTTTTTCAAACAGTTTGGATGGAATGTTCTAAATGGGATGACGTCATATCACAAAAAGAATTTACAGAATGGATGAAAATTAGAGCTGATTTAGAAAATATCAATCAAATTGAAATACCACGTTGGATCGGAAGTACTCAACAAGATATCATCGAATTTCATGGCTTCTGCGATGCCTCCTTGAAAGCGTACGCAGCTGCTATTTATGTAAGGATCAAAAAGGAATCAGGATATCATGTTACGCTACTAACTGCAAAAAGTAAGTTGGTGCCTATCAAAAAGAAAGTATCATTACCTAGGTTGGAGTTATGCGGAGCTCAACTGTTGGCAAAATTAATGAACAAGGTAATCGAGTGCTATCAAGAAAGCTATAATATCAGGGTGTACGGTTGGAGTGACTCGATGGTGGTACTTGGCTGGCTGCAAGGCGAGGCTTCTCGTTGGAAACCATTTGTAGCTAATCGAGTTAAACAAATCAAGAACATCATTTCATCGGAAAAATGGAATTATGTAAAAACAAAGGAAAACCCGGCGGATATTGCTAGTCGTGGTTCAAACATAACTCAGTTAAAAGATCATAAAATTTGGTGGAGTGGGCCAGAGTGGCTACAAACTTTATCATCGCAGGAAATTAACACAAAACAAAATCAATATGCAACAAATCATGAACTTCAAATTAAACAAACAAATATCATTCAAAGAGACCCAAAGATGGATATCATTACTCAACTTTTAGAAAAACATAATTCATTTATAAAAATATGTCGTTTATTAGCATGGATACAGCGGGCATTGACTCGTAAACAGAAACCGAAACCTACTTATATCACGTTACAAGAAATTAAACAATCGAAGTTGAAAATAATAAAATATGTACAACACAGCGAATTTGCGAGCGAAGTAGAATATTTACAGAAATTCAATAAATTAAATAATAAAAGTAACTTATGGAACTTATCACCATTTATCGATCAAGATGGAATCTTAAGGGTAGGTGGACGTTTGAAAAATGCCAATTTATCCTATGGGATGAAGCATCCGATTGTCATACCACATAGGCATAGATTGACACAAATATTAATACATGAAGCACACCAGTTGACTTTTCATGGGGGTCCAAGATTAACACTTTCAAACTTAAGAAAAAATTATTGGGTAATTGGAGGAAATAGAGCAACCAAAAAAGAGTTACGAAACTGTATCATATGTAGGAAAAACAACCCAGAGAGCAGGTATCAACTCATGGGAGATTTACCAGAATCACGCACGGACCCAGCCCCGCCGTTTTATCATACAGGCGTCGATTACACGGGGTTAGTAGACGTGAAAGCCAACAAGGGAAGAGGAATTAAAACAACAAAAGGATATATCGTTGTTTTCATCTGTATGGTTACGAAGGCGGTCCATCTGGAAATAGTGTCAGATTTAACCAGCGAAGCTTTTTTATCAGCCCTTCGTAGAATGGCAGCCAGAAAATCGGCTCCTCATCATATTTATAGCGATTGTGGTTCCAACTTTATAAAAGCCAATAGAATCATTCGGGAAGAACATCAGGAATTAGAGAAAGTCTTCAATGATCAGTTTTATCAGGAAATAACAAGCATGAATATCACCTGGCATTTTAATGCACCCTCTTGGCCATCGGCCGGGGGATTGTGGGAAAGAGCAGCACGTAGTCTAAAGTATCATTTGAAAAGAACTATCGGTGAGCAAAAGTTAACTTTTGAAGAATATTCCACTCTATTAGCTCAAATTGAAGCTTGTCTCAATTCACGCCCCTTATGTTCAATATCAGAAGATGTCGAAGATCTTGATTTTCTGACACCGGCCCACTTTTTATCGGGTAGAGCAGACCTAACTATCATTGAAACAGAGCATGATGCAAGAACAAGATGGCATCTTATAAACAAATTAAAAGAAGATATTTGGAAGAGGTGGAAAACAGAATATTTAAGTCAGTTATCAACTCGAAGTAAATGGTTCAAGCGACAGGAAAACATCAAAATAGGAGACGTGGTACTAATTAAAGAGGATCAGTTACCAACAGGAAAGTGGGCGATGGGTCGTGTTACGGAAGTGCATCCAGGACATGACGGCATTATCAGAGTAGTGACATTAAAGACTAAAAATGGATATTTCAAAAGACCAGTAGCAAAACTATCAATATTACCTTTGCAATCAACAAAAGAATCATCACTATATCAAGAAGAAAAAGAAAGAAAAGAAGATAAAGATTAATCACATAGAAAACAAAATTGCGACGTATCAAAAAGCTGTAATAAGTTTATATCATGGCTTTAACATTTACTTTGTTTATGAGTATTATATCACCAACAAGCAATCATTATATTTTGATTTTATATCAGACTTACAAATATCAAGTTATATCGCAATTAATTTACAAAAAGATTATTATATCATTACGACGTACAATGAGCTTCAAGATTGGCTGAATTTATGTAAAATGAGAAACCCTGTTCGACATTTATCAGTACATGAAAAGTTCAAAAATCAGTTACGTGATGGTAGCAGCGGCAGCGGCTCTGGGAGCATTCATCTGGTGGAGGCGGAGGCGCTTGCGAATCGTGTCTCCCTCCCCCGCCCCGGCGACGCAGCAGTGTGTGTGTGAGAGTGTTAGTGATGAGTGCGCGAGTGACCATAGTGTTTATGTCAGTGAAAACAGTGATTAAAAATAGTGTTTAAAAGACAAGTATCAAGAAGAATCATAGGGGACTTTAAGTAAAAGTTTAGAGACTATTAAAAACATAATCATAAGATAAATATCATAATAATCATAAGAGAATAATTTTTGTATAATCAATCACGCTTCTTGTAAATTGCTTTATCTTCATCCCTATAATTGTTATCATATCATCCCTCATCTCGCCGGCGGGAGCATGTTCGGGACACTGCGTGCACCCGAACACTACACCGTCAGCAGTTTACGCCATCGTCGGGCCGCGCGTTAGTTATTACCAGTCAGTGCACCGCGGGCTGCCCTACGACGCGCTCAACATATCATATCAATAATTATCATATTATCATATATCATTATCAATATCATTATCAATATCATTATCAATATCAATATCATATCATATTAATATCATTAAATTATACAGTCCACTAAAATATATCAATTATTATCATTTATCAGTAGGGATAACACCCTACACAAAATTAATGATTTTTAGTCTTATATTATTGCTTTTTGGTTTGAATTAATATAAAATTTTAATGGTGAAAATAATCTCTATACTTCCTTCTCACGATTTAACCAAAAATTATTCCAAATATAACATCGGAATAGCATAAGATGTATTAAATAGAAAAGGTCAATTTCGGTGATTTTGATAATGTTGCCGATTTTTTTTCTCAAAAACTGAGATTTATTTTAGATATATTTCGTGGCGTACTTATAGCCTCATCTATTAAGCAATTGAGGTTTTTTTGTGGTGTCATTCAATTCAATGAGTTTTTTTAATTTGCGTTAAACCGTAAGTATCTATTTGCGCATTTCTTCCAGACTTGCCCCTTAAGTAAACTTCAATAAAAATTAAAAAATCTAAGCATCTGGACTGCTCCCCCAGGTCCGAAGCCGCTGAAGCGCTTCACGCCGCCGCCGCCCGGCGAGCAGGCGCGCCACGCCGACTCGTCCTCCGAGTACAGCTCGGAGGACGAGCAGGACAGCGAGGACGAGCAGCGCCGCCGCTACCGCGAGGCCGTGCAGCGCGACGAGGCGCTCAAGCAGGTACAGCACTTTTTTTTTTAAATAAACTAGGTAGTGCTTGATTGCGATCTCACCTGATGGTAAGCGAAGATGGTGTGCGCTTGCCTAGAAGATGCCTATTCACTCTTGATTTAAAGATTCAAAAACACCCACATTATAGCTAGTTGGAAAAACGAAAGCCGGAAGGGCACTGCTTCAATTTAAAAAAAAGCAGCCTTAGTTTCACTTTTATAAACCCGAATAGTTTAGTTAGGACACTGTATGTGTAACGAGGATGATATAAGAATAAGAATATGTATTTATATTTTTATTTATTTGTAATTTACCTGCAATAAGTAAATGCAATTTAAAGGCATGTAATTAAACGAGCTTCTATTTAATACCATTATTGGCTTCTAAATTACTAAGTCAGCTTCAACTAGTGAGCCTCTAAAAAATATAATTT
The DNA here is from genome assembly GCA_933228805.2 of Hipparchia semele. NCBI lineage: Eukaryota > Metazoa > Arthropoda > Insecta > Lepidoptera > Nymphalidae > Hipparchia > Hipparchia semele. The sequence goes on from OW121731.1 coordinate 1,772,508, forward strand.
TAGCATCTATATTTATAACTTAGCTTCAAACCGTGAACTCCTAAAATACATAAATATTAGCATCAAATAATACACCAAATCTTCAACCACATTTTTAATTTTTTTTTTGTGAGAAAAATGAAATAAAAAAATGTTTCTAACTAAATAAAAAAAATTTTTTTTTGATAAAATGAAATTAAAAAAATGATTGTTTTTAAATTTAACTCAAGATAAATACCTACACATAACATTATAACATTTTTGAAAAAAAAAATCAAATTTTTTTTCAATTTTTTTTTAGTTTTAGGTAGGTTTACGATCCCAACAAAACCTAAGTGCCCGGCCTTCGGCCGGGCACCTGAATATTCATGTATAACCCTAACCTAACCTAACTTTAGTTTAAAGAAAAAATTATACAAAAATAATTGCAATATTAACACACTAACAACAGAACAACAAAAAAAACAAATGCATGTTTTGAATGGCGCTCTCTGATTGGTGCAAATAGCCATAACCAACGAGTTTCGTGCAAATTGCCAGTCGCATCCGTCTCACTCGCACCAACGAAATCGTGCAAATGGCCAGTCGTATCCATCTCACTCGCACCAAATCGTGCAGTGGCAGTGGACAATAATAAAAATAGTGGCTCTTTATTTGATGCTTTCTTTGGAATATTTTGTGGCCATTGTGAAGAAGCCGAGTTAGTATATTAGAAGCTTCATCATTTTCCCGTTGCTGAGTTATTAAATTAGAAGCTAGGTTTTGATGCCAAAAAATAAATTTTGTTGGTCGACTTATTATATTCCCAATTTAAACAGTAAACAGCTAAAAGTAAGTCATGAATTTGGGCTTTATACTTCAATAGCCTACACACGAACATTTTAACTTTCGAACAGCAAAGGTACAGTTAACGCCAATGTATGAAAATGACAGGAAAATTCTGTCATTTTCATACAACGTTTCTTGCTGGCGTTGAAGCTTTACCTTTACTATTCGAAAGTTAAAGAAATTAAACAAAAAAGTTACAATGTTCTCGCTTAGTAGCCTAAGCAATAGAAACGAGTATTTTTTTTTCTACTCAGGCTCAACAGCTGGCCCGCACCAAGAGTTTCCGCGACCGCTTCGAGCACTGGTCGGAGAGCGAGCGGGAGCACGAGCCGCGCCCGCCCTCCGCGCTGCTCGACCGACAGGCCGAGGACGACGGCGAGTCGCAGCTGGAGACCGCCAAGAGGTACGACATTCACTTCACCGATAATAGATGGCGCTGCAGTAAAGAGGACGGGGAGTCGCAGCTGGAGACCGCCAGAGGGTACGACGTTCACTTCACCGCTAATAGATGGCGCTAAAGTAAAGAGGACGGGGAGTCCCAGCTGGAGACCGCCAAGAGGTACGACATTCACTTCACCGCTAATAGATGGCGCTACAGTAAAGAGGACGGGCAGTCCCAGCTGGAGACCGCCAATAGGTACGACATTCACTTCACCGCTAATAGATGGCGCTACAGTAAAGAGGACGGGGAGCCCCAGCTGGAGACCGCCAAGAGGTACGACATTCAATTCACCGCTAATAGATGGCGCTACAGTAAAGATGACGGGGAGTTCTAGCTGGAGACTGCTAAGAGGTGCATTTGCGCTTGCTGTTTCATTTCACCGCTAATAGATGGCGCTAAGATTTAAATGTAATTTAATTAAGGTTAAAAATTATTATAATCTGTTTGGATTGTCTAAATAAAAAAAAATACAGTACGAAGATAAAGGAGGTCCCAGCTAGAGACTGCAAAGAGGTACATTCGCGCTTGCTGCTTTACATCACCGCTAATAGATGGCGCTGCAGTCCGAAAAGGATAGGGGGGTTCCAGTTGAAGATTGCAAATGGTACAACAATTGGACGCACATAGGCCATAACGTTTCAACATACAAACCTTTGTCAAATTAAATACATACATAATGTAAAGGAATAAAGTTAACTTTTCAAATGATAAGTTGTGTGGTTTGACTCTTTATTGCGTATGTGCATCAATTTGCACTAGCTGTTTTACTTCACCGCTAATAGATGGCGCTACCATCAAGTGAGATCGCAGTCAAGGACTTGTCATCGAATAAAAATGTGACCATATAAATTGGCTTTTAGTGAAATACCGTACTTTTTGTGACTTTAATTTTCTTTCGCAGCTTGCGTGAAAAGTTTGAAAACATGAAGGTGCAGACGACGACGGTCAATAAAACTGTGGCGACGAAAGTTAACCGATTTGTGGTGAGTTCCACGTGTTTACTTTAGCCCTTTTAGTAAGCTGTGATAGCCTAGTGGTTAACCTTTAGCCTCGTTTTCGGGTTTCTGGGATTCGAATCCCTGTTATGCATCTTTTAACTTCTCGGAGTCTTGTGCGTTTTAAGCAATTAGCGTCTGGCGGGAGGCTTTGGTCATGGCTAGTTACCACCCTACCGTCAAAGATGTGCCGCCAAGCGGCATTTTTTGATTTTTTTTTTTTCAATCGTCGCCTATTTTTTTTCTAGTAACCATCGAGTGGAGTCACGGAGCGGCCTCAAAATTTACCAAAGCACTATTTAACATTTAACATCGTAAACCATTAAAGATAATCCTATCTTGCCAGTTTAAAAAAAAGAATCTCAATTATTTCAATCCCTCTCAACCTTTTGTGTTACTATTTGATTCATTTATTATTGTAATTATTTATCTAAATAATTTTTTAAGCAGTTACTCATTAGTATAAGAAATCTAGTCTAAAGTATTAATAAAAATTTAAGGCGAATTTTCACAAGCTATGACATACCTATTAAGAAAAAAATTTATAAATTCAAGATAATAATTCGAAATTATTTTTTTTTGAAAAATGTTAGATATTAATTATGAAAATCGCTATTTTTGTGAAAATTCGTCTTGGGTAAAAATTCTTGACATTTTTTAGTATTATTTAGTATACAAAGTTTTGCAATAACTACTAAATGAAAAATTATATTTATTTGTATTAGAACTACTTTTATGTATGTAGATAGTACATGACTGATAGTAGGTTGCATTTTGAATAATAGTGCCTTAAATGTGCAATTATTAGAAATTAGAGATAATCTGTAAATTACGTAAACTACTTTTTGTCTTTTCTTACTTTGTACTCTTTGGTAATAATAAAATTAAAGAAATGATATTTACCCTTACCTACCTAATTTTCATATTGTGATAAAAAAAAATTCAAAAAGGAGGTCAGTTTACGTAATTTATTTTTCTCTTCATCTTTTTATACTTTACGATATATTTACTGTGAAATATATAAAAGTTACATAGATTTTAAGGACCGACTCTCCTACATTTACAAAAATGTTTAGATTTTTAATTGTATATACTATATACCCTATCTTTAAAAATATATATCTGTTCTTATATTTTTAAGTCTTATTTTGTGACTTAAAAAAATGACTAAGTATAATTTTGTCATTCACAAAATATTGTGAATTTAAAATAAGCCAATATTTTTATTTGACAAATTTTTATATAAAAAAATTTGTTTTAATATTTATGACAATGTTAAAAAATTTTGCCCCTCCATTACAACTTCCTTATAAATTGTTTGTCAAAGAAATTTTTTTCAAATATAATGTTATGTACGACGAAAATCTGCCTAGCTGGTGCTATCTCAGACTTTATATTGTTTTTATTTTATTTAATATTTTATTCTACATGCATGAACCTTATACTCTTTATGGTTCATGTCTACATGAGGTGCCATTTATGAGCCTAACGCACAATATAATAATTTATGCTTCTAAATAAATAAACATAATAAAAGGAAATTATAAAGCAAAGTTTAGTTACATATTTGCCAAAATTATTTTTCGCCAACTTTGGTTTTTAGATTAAATGTAAAAAAAATTAAAGGTGTGAGCATTTACCGAAAAAAAAATGTAGGTATATAGAAAAAAAGTATTCGAGAACTGCAGAAAATAATATGGTTGTGTAATATAAGAAAAATAATATTTTTATGACAATAATTTATAGCTACCTATATAATATCTACCACAGTAGCATGTGATTATTGTAATCAATATTAATTATTGTATCATCAGTTCTATATAATATTTAGACTGAATATTAACTTCGTATTGTTTGTACTTAAATGCTGTTGTGTCGGTGTTTCTTTTTTTTTTCTTTTTCATTTATATATGTTACAGAAACTGCGATAATTATAAGCGATAAATAAAGAAAATTATTTAAAAATCTGTTCGTTTAATTTTTGCTTTTTGCCTTTATGCTACTCTAAAAATAACATCAGTGTCACGATTGCAATGTCCTCTGATTGGCTGAATTTATGGCCTTCGCATTAATGCATTTTAACCACTGATCTCTATATTAGTCTATGATTAACACTGAACTTGTTGCTGTGATTTTTTTTTGGGCCAACTTGATTGGCGCCATTTTGATTTGATTGACGCCATTTTGGCGCTGTAAGCACTAAGCAGCCATACGAGTGTCTGGAACTAATAGGTAATATTGCAAATGGCGCTTGAAAAAAGTTTGACGAGGGTAATAGGTAGGTATGAAGAAAAGAAAACGACCAAGAAGTTTTCTATCATAATCTATTTTATTATTTTCAATCAAAAAAATATAGGAAACGTGAAACAATAAATTAACCATCTAAACTTAAACGCGACAATTTTACTTATCGATCACATTGCAGTCGACTTGAGACCATTTCAAACTGGGTCTAGTTGAGTCTGAGCAGAGCAAGAGTGCGGTCTATAGATTTCAGACTCAAGACAGAGTAAAGACGCAAATATGCTCAGACATAAGTCTGCCTCGTTTTTAGTCTGAGCTAAGTCAGAGCACGCTCTATAGATCTCAGCATAAGTCGATTCCGCTTTCACTTTGACTCAGCGCCAGTGGGAATCGACCTTCACACCTTATTTTACACTTTGCTCACATTTTTGAGAACTTATTGAAGCTCTCACATTTTACATTGGCGCTCTGTTAAGGGATGTTCCAAAAATGCACCAGTGTGACAATGTCAATCAACGATTGGCTGAATTTATGGCGTTCTTGCAGCGTCAGTGTTAACTACCTACCAGCAGTAGAGTACTTGTCGATCAAAGGTTATCGTCACACTGGTGCATTTTAGATATACAATAATAGTTCTTTCAATTCACTAGGGCGCGTGAGCTTCACTTGTGGTTACGTCGTGTACCTACATATTGCGTAAGTGTGCGCGCTTGTCAGGAGCCTAGGTGGGAACGGTCAGGCGCGAGCAAGCTCTCGCTCACACTTATACAGATACGATACACACACAACATTGAGCCACGCGCCCTCGTGAATTGCAAGAACTATACCAAAGCTTTTTTAAATTATTTAGACTAGTGCTTGGCTGCGATCACACCTGATTGTAAAGTATGAAAATGCAGCCTTAGATGGAGCGCGCTTGTCTAGAAAATGCCTATTCACTCTTGATTTGAAGATACCCAAATTGTAGTTACCTATCTGGAAAAACGAATTGGTAGCTGGTACGATGTCACTCAAAGCACGCTTGGATTGGTCGAGAGTGCATTGCTAAGGTTTTCAGTAATATCCATTAGTCCACTTATCTGACTGGAGTAGGCGGTAACCTGTCAAAAATGTCAGATGAACGCCATCTCCAATATCCCAGTTGTCTACTTGATAACTTTGTCATAGTATAGCTACGAATAAATAATAAGTAAGGAAGTCTAATTCAGAACAAAATCCACTCAAAAAATGGCCCTACTTCAAACCAAAACGACGTATGATTCAAAATACGAATCACTTCCGAGGTAACCAAACACCAAGCATATCTAATGCTTGGTCATTGTTTCAAATTCAGAACGAAAGCATTGGTTCGCGCGCGTGCTGTTGTTTGCTATGACAGCTGAGCCATTGGACGATGTTATGAAAATTTGACGTGCAAGAAAAATGCTCAACTGTTGCTATTTTTTTTTGTTTTTAAATCCCGCCTCCAACGACTCAATTTTAATCTCCGCCCACTTTGACACAATTTTTGTAGGGGTCATTTTTTAACACAGTTAGACTTCCTTACTTATTATTTATTCGTAATATTATAGACTATAGCCTTGTGTATAGTTGGTTCAATCCACGAAAAGAAAAAGCCTTCGCATAGAACACCCAGTTCCTATAGGAACCGGGCGTAAATGTAATAGCCCAGCGGTTAAAGGTACGGACTGAATCTGAGAGGTCGTCGGTTCAACCCCCATCTATTGCACTATTGTCGTACCAACTCCTAACACAAGCTTTACACTTATTATAAAAAAAATACCCTCCGATGTGAGACAAAGACAGACAAAGCAGAAAAGGCGATCAAACTTATAACATCACTCTTTTTCAATCGGCGGTTAAAAACTAGGTATACATTCAATGCCAGCGGGCTTATTACGAATCTCTTGACAGGTTTGTGACTAGCGTAAATGCGATCGTTGCTGTCAAACGTCACTTCTCACCCTGATTATGTAAAATTTGCAGTAGCAAAGAGACAGAAATCACTACGCGACCGGTCGCAAAATGTCACTAAAAAATCGTATATCTTATTGCTCGCCTGTCGTACTTTTCTCCTTTTAGAGATGCTTAATGGCGAAGAAAGGAGGGCCGAATACTTGGGAGAGGATCTTTACCACAGACAAAAAAAAAAAAGACGTGTGGCACTCGGGGACTGCCGCAGCAAAGCTATTGCATAGCATTTTTTATCAACGCCATCTAGCGGTGAGAAGAGTCCCGTATCAGGTTATTTTCGTTATGGAATTTCTGGATTCGGTCTCCACGCTCGAGGCCCGCGATAGAAGCTATGCAATAGCTTAAAAATATAAAAATTCAACCACAGATGATAAAAACTGTGTATTTTGTTGTATATTGCTGTTCTATCGCGAGTGGCGCTAGTATCGACAGGTGAGCAATAGACGTGCGATTGGCTTCCGTAATACGATTTTTAATGACATTTTGCGACCGATCGCGTAGTGATTGCTATCGCTTTGCTGCTGCTGTCGCTACTGCAAAGGTTTACGTAATAAGGGTGCCTGTGCCGAACGAATCCACACATACTTCGGTACCTAGGCTTTATTTTTATCATAATCTCAGTCAATAATTAATAATACAAAATGGTAGCTACAAAACATGTAGCTCCAAATATACTTTTCAGCATTCCTACGAGACTTATTTCGTCCACCAACAAATAATTTGGTGACACTGTACTCGGCAAGGGTGACATAGGTCCTAAAAATTAAAACTTAAAACTTACTTTGGAAAACATAAAATAGATAAAAAATCGTATTTTATGAAATAAGGAAGTTTTCATTATATATTATGCTCATTCTCGATTACTTTGAACCTACTAAAGATTATAATAAGGAAATCTAATATTTTATACAATCATTTTTTATAAAAGTTTAGAAAATTAAAGGCTCGCACACATTTCGACGCGTTGCGCAACTTTTAAATCCACCCGAAAATATTGTGCTCATAGAGCTAGGTGTATATCGAATTCCTACCACAAATGCCCTCACATAGATAGACAGATAGAAATTTCTTTATTGCTATACAAGTTTACAATAAAGAACACATAGTACCCTTGAAGGCACTAGTGGTACTAGTTTGTATCGCTAGTACCCTTGAAATATTTACAATAAATTGGCCCTGGTTTACTCATATTGTGAACTAGCTTTTGCCTGCGGCTTAAGTTCGATTTGTCAAATGTCTATTTTACCCCCTTAGAGGCTTAATTTTCAAAAATTCTTTCTTAGCGGATGCCTACATCATAAAAGCTATCTGTATGCCAAATTTCAGCCCGATCCGTTCAGCAGTTAGAGCTGTGCGTTGATAGATCGGTCAGTCAGTCAATCAGTCAGTCAGTCAGTCACCTTTGCCTTTTATATATTTAGATAATATTGAGCATATTCAAAAGAGACTAATATCATCACATAAGAAGAAAAATACGTCTATCGCTCGACAACGGTTAGTACTCTGTATCTCTGTGATCTACTTGTGACAGATAAGCTAAGGTTTTTATTAAAATAACAGCTATTATAGCTTATTTTTATTTAAAAAAAAAACAATACCAACATTAACATATAAAATAAGCTTAAGCATTTCTATGAAAATCCGTATTTGACCAACGTAGTATATTTAAGATTTTAATATGCAATCGGTCCGCCAAAGTGTGCGCGCGCCTTAATAACTTTGATCCGTGAGCAATCCTTAAATTTTGATTCATCGTGAGCAGTTTTAATTTTATTATTATTCTATTTTAAAATTGGTAATTCGCACTATAAAGTATAATTTAAAAAAAAGACATACTTATATTTCAAATATTTCATTCATTTGCTAGAATACTGTTGTTCTCAAAAATCCTGATAGGAAACAAAAAATTAATGTTTATTAAATACTTATTTATTTATTATTTTCAAAGCGTGAAATGTATTTTAAAGTGTAAAACAAGTAGGCATGGCTTAAAATTTTTGTAAATAATAAACACAAGAGATATTGTCTTTTACAAAATTATTTCAGTGAGGGCTGGTAAGAAAATTTTATATTACTGAAAGGTGAAAGTGAAAAAATTTAAATTATGTATCCTACGCAGCTCTTAAACTTAATAATGGCCTTCCAATTGAATCTATGCGTGAGATATAATGCACAGATGTCGGCGCACACACAGGTGCACTCTCTATTCCCTCACTCTCATAGTCCGATGGGACGGAGATCCGACACGGCCGGAAAGATCAGGCACAGGAACGACGTCTTCACGTGCTCTGCGAGGCACGGGCGTGGAGCACCGCATACTTTCTAACTCCGGGCGTAGTTCTACTGAAAATTTCTTGACAGAAAAATCATTATATTTTTTGGTCCGACCCGCGGATTGAACCCGGGATCTCTTAAATTACACTAGTTTGGGCTCACCCTTACAGAAGTTGGCCTTGATCATTCTATTTGTTTAATAGTTCAACGAGATAGCAAAGTTCATTTTTGTTGCGAGTGCTTAGTTTGAACCCCGAGCGGGCGAAGGATTCTAAGTTAGAATCCTGAGTGAGGTGAAAATAACTTTTTCACCTCACTAGCTCAAAAAGGGCGCCTTTGCTGTGTAAAACCAGTGAGCAAAAGAAGTTTTTGCTCACTGGTTTTGGTGACACAGTGAGGTGAAAAGTTGTATCACACCATAGCAGTTTTTGTTTCTTGTACCTTTGAATCCCTGGCTACACTCAGGATTCTATTATAGAATCCTTCGGCCGCTCGGGGTTGAAATTATAGGCACTAGCAACAAAAATGAACTTTGCTATCTTGTTGAACAAATAACTATTTGACATTATTAAAAATATTAAACTTTTCACTTAATCCCGTGAGAAAAGTTATGCCCTCACTGATAAAAATATTATAACAACTTGTAAGTATTTTACTTTGTTTCGTAAATAAATACACAACTCAAAAACTGTTCAACATCCGGTGTTTGTAAGTTAGCCGCACTGTCTCGGGGAAAGTAATAAATAATTTAATTATAATTTAAAAAAAAAATCACAAAAAGAAATTACTCTAACCTTAACTAAACTATCAGTAAATGTATTTTTACTTTTATAGCCTTTTTACGTTGTACGATACGATATCGCTATCGGACGCGGATCCGATATTTGGGTGTACAAAGTGCACTTCAAACTTAATTTTCACGAATTTTGAAGGTATTTTATTTAAAAACTAATATTGTCTGATTTAAACTTTTAGATTTTTTCTGTACCAAAAATGAATAAGAAAAACGATATTGTAATCTCTTTGTATCACCACAAAGGAGATCGTCCATTTTTGGGCCCAACTTGTTACACGGAAAAAAAATATTGAAAAAAATCGTTTATTTTATGCTCAACCAAAATCACTAAAAATAATTTTAATTTACAGTTGCTAAATATAGAAAAATATTTTTGTAAATGTTTGTGTTTTTTGTTGAGATCGTGCATTCCGTAAAATGGAATGGTAGTCTATGGTAAAAATGTCAATGTGACAACTATAAACTATTGCCATTCGCTCTGTGTTTACGCGCAAGTGAATGTGTTTTGGTGCGATATTCGTGTTATCGGTGATTTTTTCAATGACTTGGACTGCTTCACGGAACCTGACGAATCTTGCCTTCACGAACTACCTTGGCACGAACACGGACTTTGTATCTGCTTCTTTGATTGACTATATTATTGTAATTATATAGTAGGAAGGCGTACAGTTGGCTGTTGCGCACGTATAATGTCGATCATATGGTATTTGAGTTGGGCTAGGTACCAAGAGTATATTTCACCCCCTGCACACATCCTAGATTCCATTCTAGTTGTCTATGAAGATGAATGACTAATGTATGCATAATTAATGAATCATTAAAAGGCACGATTACCTATAAAACTGTTGTTTATCTTTTAACTACCTAACCTATTTTCTTTACCTAGGAATAATAAACTTACCTACTATTATTAGTGTTATACATATATTATGTAACACAAACCTTTCTACCTAAAGAGTTACCTATTACTCATCTGATAAATATTTATTAGATTGATAATTGCAAAAAGTATTGTTCAAATAACACATTTTCTAACATAACCTAGTCAAAGATTCGAAGCCATGTATCTTTAATATGCAATTGTCAATCAAACTGAAACTAACGAAATTTAAAGTTGATATTTTTATCTAAGGAATGGCATTAATTTGAAACCTGTAACGATTCATCAACTCCTGGACCCAACAATGTATGGGAGATGGTCGGTCTCCTTTTTGTAATCGGCCGTATAGTGGCTAAGTATTATTTATTACATCACATTATTGTTTTATAACAAAAAAAATATTATTTATATTTCGAACTTGAACGAAAATAATATTTAAATAACATAAAATCAACAAAATATGAATAAATATTTACTTCTTAGTGAAAAACCTTCAATTGTATTTTGCCGTACACGCGGTCGGTAAATTGTAGATAAAACAGTAGCTGCGATTTTTAAAATTTTCTCTACTTTAAGCTGCCCACTAGATATTGTAATAACTTATTACATTGTAATTATAATTATAGCTACATAAAATTGTCGGATCTGCGTTCGTTATCGATGTCGCATCGTACAATATAAATACTTTTTTAGTGCACGTTCATTAGAAATATGTGTGGATATTTTAAAATTTATTTCCCTCTTAAAAATTATTTATTTTACTTTATTTATTAATTATTACTATTAATAATAATTATTATAAACTTCGACTTCGTTAAAACTTTTACATCACATTCAGAACGCAGTTTCAGATGTTAATAGGAAATTGTTTAATAAAAAATATTTTTTTTTACATGAAACTTAAATAATTTAATTACGAAACGTAAGAGCGCTAGTTAAGGTCAACAAAAGGTTAGAAAAATTATCCTGTATTTTATGTTAGAATAATATGTGTGGTAAACATCTTGTGAAAGTAGTAAATATGTTTCTGTATCAAATTTTATTTAAGGCCCAAGAGACGGGGCTGCCCGCGAAATTCAAATTTAATTTGGTTTTTCGCAATTTGTAAACTAATACGACAAAGTAGGCTTATGGTATTCAAATTGTGCCAATGGCAGTATCATCTTTACAGGTTTATATACTATTCTTTACGTGAAAGTATCCAGTTTAAGAAATTAGTCAAAATAATGAGTTTGACGTGAGATACTCACAAATAAGTCATTATTTTGATTAATTTCTTATACTGGATACTTTCACGTAAAGATTAGGTATATAAACCTGTGAAGATGATACTGCCATTGGCACAATTTGAATACCATAAGCCTACTTTGTCGTATTCGTTTATAAATGGCGAAAAACCAAATTAAATTTGAATTTCGCGGGCAGCTCCGTGTCTTGGGCCTTAAGGCTGATGAAGCTTTGGCGCTAATTTGGCTGTACATAATCTTCAACTTAACTTATCCTTTTCCACTCCACAGAGAATAATGGAGAATGTTGACTAATTTTGACTTTTAGCTCTTCATATCTTTTTTTTTATATTATTCGATGACAAGATAGTCCTTGACTGCGATCTCGCCTGATGGTAAGTGACGATGCAGTCTAAGATGGTAGCAGGCTAACTTAGAAGAGGTATACGTATGGCAGTGTAGATTCAACCCATACCCCTAATCAGTTTCTACACGCCATCGTGCCGAAACGCTGAATCGCTTGGCGGCACGTCTTTGACGGTAAGGTGGTAGCCACGACCAAATCCTCCCACCAGACCAAAGAGGCAATTTAGAAATTGTAAATTCCCATATTGCCCCCGCCGGGAATCGAACCCGAGACCTCCCAGTTATAAAACCACAGCGCTCACCACTGCGCCAGGGAGGTCGTCAAATTATTTTACATATTTTAGCTAAATTCAGCAAATAAAATAATATTTACTTTTGAAGATGGTATACAAATAAAATTAGGGGAATTTCAGAGTAGACTTATTTAACTCATTAATCTTTGTTTTACAAAATTAAATTAAATGAATTTTTTTTTGAAAAAAACTAATAAGCGCATAATAATAGAATATTTATTTAATAATACTTAAATCAGTTTAATAATGTAAGTGTTGGTACGTATGTAAACTGTAAGTGAAGATAAACATAAATAAACAAAAATCACTGGTCTAAAATAAACAAAAGTGGATTATTATTAGAGATTGAATAATCAGATGCATATTAATATAATGTTCAGATGTTGGCAAATATGGAATGCACTTTTGTATCAAAAAATTAATCAATCGACAAAGATCACCCAGTAGAATAGCAAGAATTAGAATTTATAGTGAAATCAAAAACATTTTAAGTATGTTTTTAGCCGACTTCCAAAAAAGGAGGTTTTCAATTTAACAGACATCTCTTTTTTGTAGTTATAAATCAATAATAATTTATAGTTGACATGTTCAAAGTACATTCAATATTAATTTGAAATTATTACTTTTGACACAACTTCTGTATTGGATGCCTATTTTTGTATCTAAAAATTTAAAATACAGCAAAATAAAAATCTATGTGTATAAAAGAAAACATTTGAATTATAAATTTTGTATTTTATTAGATATGGATTTTTTTAAATAAAATAATTTCAAAAGCCATTTCCATTCTTTTACAGCAAAAAAATTAACCTTAGTTTAATATGCATTTGATTACACAATATCTGCTTATCTAAAACTGCGTGTTCAATCATTCTTTGCTTAGCCTCTACGAGACTCTTAATCCTAATATTTACAGGGGGCATTTAACCTATTGTACCCATTTGATACTTAGCGCGCCTTCCGAACTGTTTCGAACCTTGTACGGTTGTAATAGAGATCAAAATTGTATAGCAATTTTTTTTAAAATATACTATCAATCTTCGTACTAAACTAAATACATAGTAATTATGCATCTTTTAAAATTTTACAACTATAAATTTAGTAAATTTCAAAATCAGACATTTCAATATACTTACATCATTTCTTGACACATTTTGATATAGGTATGTTTCACTGGTTTTACTTGTGTCACACAATATTTTCAGTCAATTCTGTTCATTAACAAAATCCACGTAACCATATACATAATTTTCGAATTAATATCCTTAACTATACCTTACCACACACACAAGGCTCTAATTTTTTGGAAAACGCACAAGCACAAATCAAGTGTCTACACGTGCACACACCTAATCTGGAGGTCGGTGGACAAGTTGCGGTAACTTTTCACTTTGCACTTTGGATTCACTTTTCACTTCCCTCACTGCTTTCACTTCTTTATCCCTGTGCCTTTCGTATTTTTTCTCATCCGGCTTATGATCCTTCTTGTGATCCTTATCTTTCGATCTATCAGATTTGTGATGAGATCTGTGTCGTGACGATGAATGTCTTCTGTGACTGTCGTGCGATTTATCCGACGACCTGTCCGGTTTCTCGGACCGATCCACTGTTCTGTTTTCTTTCTCAGTTCTGCTCTCAGATTTGTGCTCCGATCTGTCAGACTTATCTGCTGGGCTATCATTTTTGTCCGTTTTGGGATCTGATGACTGATCTTTGTCACTTTTATCTGACGATCTGTCAGTTTTGACATCTGATTTATCCGTCCGACTGTGCTTTTCTTTATCTGGTCGGTCAGATTTATTTTCTTTATCCGACGTTTTTGTGTCCAATTTGTCTGATCTGTCTAACTTTTCTGTTGACTTCTCTAGTTTTTCCGTCCGACTGTCGGATTTGTCGGTTCTGTGCTTGTCGTCCCTGTGTCTATGTTTGTCTTTGTCTGCCTTATCTGTTCTTTCGCCTGACCGCCTGTCCTTCTTTTCGTCTGCTTTCTCTTTAGCTTCCCCTCTGACCTCCAAACTTTTTCTGCTCTCGGAGATTTTTAGCGCCGCTTTTTCTTTGAATTTAGCACTTAGAGCTCTCATTTCTATGACGCCGCTCTTGTGTTTGGTCGACTTCTTGGTTTCTGGAAATAATTGGTAATTTATTTATACAAATATAATGGCCTTTTTAACGTCTCATAATGTTTAAGAATGTTATTAATATTATTTTATTATTGTCATTGTGTCTTTAATACGTAAGACTCAAATACCGAATTCACACAGCTCATAAAGTGCACGGAAGGTATTGAAATCTTTAGATGATACCACGACACAATCCAGAATGAAATCTGACCAAACGCAATCCTTTCCTCTAATATTTCTATTGTGGTCTAACATGACAGTGTCGTGATTGTGGAGTTTTCCACAATGGGTTGTAATTGTAGCCTTTTTTTGTGCAATTATTATGCAAGTCATGTGGCATGTGGAAATCTATGCAAGAGTCTATTCCATGACACTAAAGTGTCCAAAATTCAAAATTCAAAAAATTCAAAATTCAAAATTCAAAATTTATTTATTTCATGTAGGCTACCCTGTAGCACTTATGATAAGTCAAAAATCTACCACCGGTTCGGAATGCAGATTCTGCTGAGAAGAACCGGCAAGAAACTCAGCAGTTGCTCTTTTCAAAAAATAAAATAAACTAATTTTACAATAAGTAATAAAACTAAGCTAAGTATACAGTGCTTCCACAGTGAAGCTTCAAAAATACAATAAATACAATCTAACACATGTCAGCATGGGAAGTCAAAGCAGACCCATTCCCGTTGGCGGCACCCGTTCACGAGCACGACGCATGATCCAGCCATTGCTTCGCTCAACCATATTTGAGGGAACGTAACAACCCGCAAAAAAAAATTAGCTGGTAATAGTTAATTTATCCATACTCGACTTGCTGTTTACTTCTTTATCTTCTTCTTTTTTGTCTATACTATAAGTTTTCGTCTATATTTTATAGACGTAATGCATGTTTAGTTAGTGTCGTCTTTCTTTCTTTCTTCTCATTTTTTTATTTAAAGTAGTGCATGTTTAGCTTATAATTTTCTTTCTTTTACGCCTGTAATTGACAACCATACTGTACTGTGTAATAGAATTTGTTTGTCTTTTTTGTATGGAAGTTGTAGGTGTAAATAAAAAAATAAAAAAAATCTATGTCTATCGGTTGATAAATAAGTAAGTCTCAATAGAAAAATGTATGTACCGGTATGATTGATGATGGGCTGGTCGGGTGGAGGCCGCTCGTCAGCTGGCGACGAGGCTTCTGACGACGGGTAATACTGCTTCAGACGGAGGTGCCACGCTGCGGGAACAGCATTAAGTCAAATTCAAATTCAAAATCCATTTATTTCATGTAGGCCAAGTTGTAGCTCTTATGACACGTCATTAATCTACCACCGGTTCGGAATACAGATTAGCCGAGCCGGTAAGAAGAGCCGGTAAGAAACTCAGAAGTTGCTCTTTTAAAAAAAAAAAAAATTTTTTACAATAGGTAACAAAACTATACTATGCATACACATAGAGTGCTTCCACAATGAAGCTTCAAAAATGCATATGTAACTGTTAGGCTATTGAGTCTTAATTTTTTTTAATTGTATGTCAGATATCTACAGAATTATAATAATCCAAACACGTAAAAGCTTAAATTTTAATTACCTATGGAGGTGACCGCGGACACGGTCCTGAACTGGTGTATGATGTTCCTTGGCAGGAAGTACACGTCGTCCGAGCACAGCGGCAGCCGCGAGTAGCGCACGCCCTCGCGCCGGAGCTGGTTCAGCTTCGCTTCCTCCAACCTGGACATACCACATCACAAGGTTAATATAGGCTCTTGGTTCCTCAATTGCACCTGAGGAAAATCTGAACAACGTTGTCGGAATGGGCGTGACGTTCCAGCTGCAGCAGCTGCACGAGCTTGTTGAAGGCGACCACATCCTCGGCGATGACGACACGACTCACCAAGTGACACACTGTGAGATGGGCGGCTCGTACAGATCCAGCTGCAGCAGCTGCACGAGCTTGTTGAAGGCGACCACGTCCTCGGCGATGACGACACGACTCACCAAGTGACGCACTGTGAGATGGGCGGCTCGTACAGATCCAGCTGCAGCAGCTGCACGAGCTTGTTGAAGGCGACCACGTCCTCGGCGATGACGACACGACTCACCAAGTGACGCACTGTGAGATGGGCGGCTCGTACAGATCCAGCTGCAGCAGCTGCACGAGCTTGTTGAAGTCCCCCGCGTGGAAGGCGACCACGTCCTCGGCGATGACGACACGACTCACCAAGTGACGCACTGTGAGATGGGCGGCTCGTACAGATCCAGCTGCAGCAGCTGCACGAGCTTGTTGAAGTCCCCCGCGTGGAAGGCGACCACGTCCTCGGCGATGACGACACGACTCACCAAGTGACGCACTGTGAGATGGGCGGCTCGTACAGATCCAGCTGCAGCAGCTGCACGAGCTTGTTGAAGTCCCCCGCGTGGAAGGCGACCACGTCCTCGGCGATGACGACACAACTCACCAAGTGACGCACTGTGAGATGGGCGGCTCGTACAGATCCAGCTGCAGCAGCTGCACGAGCTTGTTGAAGTCCCCCGCGTGGAAGGCGACCACGTCCTCGGCGATGACGACACGACTCACCAAGTGACGCACTGTGAGATGGGCGGCTCGTACAGATCCAGCTGCAGCAGCTGCACGAGCTTGTTGAAGTCCCCCGCGTGGAAGGCGACCACGTCCTCGGCGATGACGACACGACTCACCAAGTGACGCACTGTGAGATGGGCGGCTCGTACAGATCCAGCTGCAGCAGCTGCACGAGCTTGTTGAAGTCCCCCGCGTGGAAGGCGACCACGTCCTCGGCGATGACGACACGACTCACCAAGTGACGCACTGTGAGATGGGCGGCTCGTACAGATCCAGCTGCAGCAGCTGCACGAGCTTGTTGAAGTCCCCCGCGTGGAAGGCGACCACGTCCTCGGCGATGACGACACGACTCACCAAGTGACGCACTGTGAGATGGGCGGCTCGTACAGATCCAGCTGCAGCAGCTGCACGAGCTTGTTGAAGTCCCCCGCGTGGAAGGCGACCACGTCCTCGGCGATGACGACACGACTCACCAAGTGACGCACTGTGAGATGGGCGGCTCGTACAGATCCAGCTGCAGCAGCTGCACGAGCTTGTTGAAGTCCCCCGCGTGGAAGGCGACCACGTCCTTGGTGATGCGGCCCCGGTCCGACTCGTCCCCGCAGTGGATCGCCTTTAGGACCCCTGCAAACACGGTGTATTTTTTAAGAGAAACTTCTTTTTACATGCTCTTTCTTCGTCCTCATGTCTGTAAGACCTTCATAGACGATACTACAAGACTGCTTGTAGGGCCTGGTTTTTTCATTTTGTTAGGCTCTGCTGGACTCACGGAGCAACTTCAATTACCAGGAGCAAGTTTCTACAGTCGCTATGTCTGCACAGTTTCTCAAAATTATAAGAAAATACAGCGAATACCCAATTGTCACAATATGCCCATTTTCACCAAAATTCCCTAACTTTTACAGGATAGCTAAGGTGATGCTTTCTGTCAATGTCATTTTCACAAACCTTTAGGGAAGACCTAAAGAATAAATAATATTGAGAGGTATACATTGGCTCTCCAGCTACACTTCCTGAAGTCCTCCTGGTCCGACCTGAGTGGCCTGCTCGGATATTGGAGGGGGCTCGGCTGGCTGGAGTGATCCAGCGGGGAGCCGTACCAGCGGAACCACGCAAAACGGGCGAATCAACGCCTACTTGCGAAGATACGTTAAGAGGAGGATCTACTTAGGGCATGATTTTTAATTTTTTTTTTTTTTTTGAAGTGTTAACCTACACTTAAAGGAATGTATTAGGGCATGATTTAGGTATTCATGGGAGCTCTTGTGGTTCAACTCACCGACGGCGGCGGTGGTGATGCGGTCGAGGCCGTGGCCCACGTGGTCGGCGTGCGCGCGCGTGCGGTCCTCGAACAGGAACTCGCGCGCCTCGCTCCAGCGCGGCAGGTACTGCAGGTTCCGCAGCTCGTTCATGCCCGTCCTGGACACAGAATATACCGTGTCAAAGCCGTACCATAAGCGGTACCGTAGCCGTAAGATGGGAGGATGACCTACCAGAGGGGTGGCACAGATTTGCACACGATAAGAGTTAAATGGAAATTTCCAGAGGAGGATTTCCAAAGGACAACCTAATCCGTAATGCTGGGGTTACGATTCTTAACATAAGATATATGTATAAGAAAAATGAATCAATTAATATTAGCAATAGGAAATAGTAATAATGTTAGTTAGTAAGTCGTATAATATAAGAGATCAGAGAATAAAGGCTATTTTTATTTTTATTAATTTATTTTAAGAGCCGTACCCACTGACATCTATTTTTTATTCCTTTTTTTTTTTTAATATATAGACCAGCGCTTGACTGGGATCTCACCTGATGGTAAATAAAGATGCAGCCTAAGATGGTGCGCGCTTGCCTAAAAGATGCCTATTCACTCTTGACTTAAAGACACCCACATTATAGTTAGTTGGAAAAACGGAAGCCGGAAGGGCATTCCAAATTTTTGCGGTGCGTATTAGGAACGAGGAAGCGAAGCGCTTGGTGCGAGATCGTGGAATTTCGACCACGTAGCGGTGCAGATTCGTACGATGCCTTGCGGTTCGGTGGTAGAATGAATATTTGATGACAAGTTAGTCCTTGACTGCGATCTCACCTGATGGTTAAGTGACGATGCAGTCTAATGGTATGGATGCGGGCTAACTTGGAAAGGGTATGGCAGTGTACATTTAACCCAGACTCCTAATCTGTTTCTACCCGCCATCGTGCCGGAATGCTTAAAAGGCCAAAGCCTCCCACTAGACAAATACCTCTATAATTAATGTATGATTTATGTTGTACTGTATGTATGCTCAGTGTGCCCCCACCGATATGGTACGCGCGGTGCAACACCAGCCTATACCATATTCGCTGATGTTGCACTATGCATTGTTTAATGTCTTTTGGATCTTCCTTCATTTTTATTACACGATTTACGATCAACCTGAGAGGGCGTTTAATTTCCACCAGCACCCTTCACTACATGGCGACCTTGCCCTAAGAACCAGACAGACAATGGGAAAGAAGTTTTCAAAGTCCAAGGAAGAGACCATTGTGGTGGCACAAAATGCGAATGGAGAAGCGAGTGCTGGTCGGATTTATTCAGAACTCGAGTTAAGTGACATATTACTAATTGTGGTGTTGACGATCATGATCCTTGGAATTATGCTCTATTTTTATAAAAAGTGCCAAGAGAGATCAATTAATATTTTAAGACGGGAAATGAATGCCAGCCACATAAATCTGGTATCGAGGCCCCCCGAGTTGGCAAGCACAGCACATATTTGAGCCCGCGGCTTCCAGTTTCGAGGAATTTAATCGACCCGACCCGCGATTGTGTAACTGTGACTACGTGACAAATGAAATGTATTGTAACTTTTTCTGAGAACTGTGTGTGAAATGAAATTATAAAATTACGCAAGAAAATTACTATATGGAACTAGAACAGTTAAATGCAATATTAGTGGCGTTAAATCAGATAAGGACTTATTTAGTTAAAATTGGACCTACTAGGAGAAAAGGGGACATATTAGTGAAAAAGTACAGTGAAGCGAATAAATACTATGACAGTTATTTAGAAGTGTTAGGATTAATAAATAAAAAAATAGATAAAAAGGAGTATACGCAGGATACTGAAAATTATGTATTAGAAATTAAATATAAGATAGAATTCGTGCATAGGGATATTTTTAAATTGTGTAATTTGCAGGAAAATTTAACAGAAATGGAGAGCAAGGTAAACTTTGACTTGAAAACAGCGGTAAGTTTATTACCTGTAATGAATGACGATGAAACAGTGACTCTAAAATTGATAGATGCCATTGAACTTTACAGCTCAATGATAAATAGTGAAAGTAGATGTTTACTTATAAATTTTATTTTAAAAACACGCCTGTCGCGTTCCGCTCAGCTACGTCTTAATACAAAGTACAATGATGTAGAGTCATTGTTACAGGACATGAAGCTACACCTTTTAACTAAAAAATCCGATGTAGCGTTACAAAGTAAACTACAATCGACTGTTCAGGCCAATAAGTCGATTGAAGAATTCGGTAAGGAAATTGAGCAATTATTTATTGATTTAACTATTTCTCAGGCCGACGGAGAGCCGGCGAAATATGAAATTTTGCGGCCCTTAAATGAAAAAACGGCAATTAAGCGCTTTGCAGATGGGTTGAAAAGTCAGAAGCTGAGTACAATAATAGCGGCGCGCAATTTCAGTAATTTGAAGGATGCAATTAGAGCAGCGGAGGACGAATCCCAATCGAATCCTCCGCCGCCATTCATGGCTTTTCGGGGCAGGCGAAGTTATAGCAATTATAACCGAAGGCCACACTTTTCGAGGTCGTATGGTCCACCAAGATATACCACAAATGATTATGATTCATATCATAACAATAATAATTTTTATGATACTAATTACTCGCAACGAAATTCATCTAAACGGGGGTTTTCGGCAAATAGAAATGCTTATAGGGGTTTCAACCCTAATCGAGGTCGTTCTGGGTATCGATATAACGGCAGAAATCGATATGCGAACCGGTATCAGGGAAGAGTAAATTGTTTTAATACGGAAAATAATAACCAGGACTCTGTAACAACTGAAAACCACCATAATACCAGCAAATTTTTTCGTCCCTAAATTTATTTTTAGCGGGAACGGCGTAAACTGGGTAGATTTTAGACGATATGGTCAAACGATAGATTTATTGGTGGATACAGGAGCATCAATTTGTGCGATTAAGCGAAGTGCGTTGGATAAATTTATAAATAAACCTACTTTTTATCCTGATGAGTTTGAGATTCATGGAGTCGGTGGAGGTCTTATGTCGGAAGGATATATATTTTTAGATCTTTATGGCTATGGCAGAAAATTCGTACAGAAATTTTACGTTTTTCGTGATTTACCTTGTAATTCATCTGGAATTTTAGGACAAGATTTTCTTTTAAAATATCGCGGTATTGTTAATTATAAAAATAAGTGTTTAATTTTAAGGAGTAGATTTAGAACAGTACGATTATCGCTTAACTTCGATGACGTAATAGAAATAGAACCCAGGTGTGAAGTTATAAAGTATATTCCTACTACTTTAAATAAAGATTGTGTAATTGTAAGCAATGAAGTGGCTAGTGGTGTTTTCATAGCGAATTCAATTTCGTCACCGAAAAATGGGTGTTTGCCTATTAAGATATTAAATACAACGGAAGATAAAGTGATTTTGAGAAACATTAAGCCAGTTATACATGATTCAGATGATTATTATATAAGTAAGTTTAGTTCTAGTATAATAAATCCTTCACGCACTCGTGAATTATTTTCTTTATTAAAGTTAGAATCTTACTTGAACGAAGAAGAACAAATAACGATTGAAAACATTTGTGCTAAGTATAGTGACATTTTTCACTTGCCAAATGATAAATTGAGTGTAACGAATATCTATAAGCAGGATATTAAATTAAAAGAGAATACTTCAGCGGTTTATAGTAAACCATATAGGTTGCCTTTCGCACAAAAGAAAGAAATTGCGAAACAAGTTGAAGACTTACTTAGAAACGACATTATAGAAGAAGCAGTTAGTGATTGGTCAAGTCCATTACTTATAGTTCCAAAAAAGGCAGATAATACAGGTGAAAAGAAGTGGAGAGTTGTTATAGATTATAGGAAGTTGAATGAAAATATAAAAGATGACAAATTTCCACTGCCCAACATAACAGACATTTTAGATTCATTATCAGGGTTTATATATTTTTCACATCTTGATTTATCGCAAGGGTATTATCAAATTGAATTAGAACCACAAAGTAGAAAATATACTGCTTTTTCGACTGATCAAGGTCAGTATCAAATGAAAAGACTACCTATGGGTCTGAAAATCAGCCCAAGTGCTTTTTCTAGAGCAATGACAGTTGCTATGGCAGGATTGAATTATGAAAAATGTCTGATATACCTAGATGATTTAATTGTTTTAGGTAGAAATTTGGAAGATCATAATAAAAATTTAATGTCAATTTTTGAAAGACTTAGGAAAGTTAATCTCAAGTTAAACCCTTCAAAGTGTGAATTTCTGAAAAAGGAACTCTTATATTTAGGACATGTTATTTCAGAAAATGGTATTTTACCAGATCCAGAAAAAATTAAAGTAGTAAAGAACTATCCTATTCCAAAATCAACTGATGATGTTAAACGTTTTGTAGCATTTGCTAACTATTATCGAAAATTTGTTAAAAATTTTGCAGACATTGTTTTACCTTTGAATAAACTTTGTAGAAAAGACGCAACTTTTAATTGGTCATTAGAATGCAAAGAAGCTTTTAACAGGTTAAAAAATATTCTCATCAATCCTCCAGTATTAAGTTATCCAGACTTTTCAGATAGTAATGAGTTTGTTTTGGAAACAGACAGCTCTGGTTTTGCAATAGGCAGTGTATTATGTAATAAAAATGGTAAACCAATCGCTTATGCGAGCAGAAATTTAAATAAAGCAGAATTAAACTATCCAATTATTGAGAAAGAATTACTAGCTATAGTATGGTCAGTAAAATATTTTAGGCCTTATTTATATGCTCGAAAATTCAAAATAAAAACAGACCATAAACCATTAACATATTTATTTGGTATGAGAAATCCTACCAGTCGTTTAACAAAATTTAGACTATGTTTGGAAGAGTATGATTTTGTGGTTGAGTATGTGAAAGGAAAGAGTAATGTAGCTGCAGATGCATTATCTCGTATGGTTGTAGAATCTAGTGAATTGAAGAGTATGAATGAGAAGTGTGTGAGTGAGAAGAATGTTAATGTGATGACGCGTGCTCAGTATAGGAAAGCGAGAGAATGTGAGAATAATAATACAAATAAGGACTTACCAGTAGACAGCGTAAGGACTGATCAACCTAACGTTGTTGAAATACTTAAAAAGACTATTAATGACACGGAATTGACAATAATAGGTGAGAGGAAGTGGTTGAGTATTTTAAATGATAAGAGACTAAATAAACGCGTTTCAAAAAATAAAAACTACATGTATGTCAGGGAAAAAGCGACTATATATTCATGTTTAAATCCAAATTCTTTATCAATAAGAGCGCGAGACGACTTGTTGAAAGAGTTGGAAGATATGTGTAAAGAGATAAATATAAAAGAGCTCGTAATAATAAAAAATAAAGATAATCTGAAAATAATTAAAACAATGTTGAATAAAATAAAAGATGATAAAAGAAAAAATGAAGAAAATCTTCGATTTTGTGTTATAAATGATGTTGAAAGAATAAGCGATAATGATAAAAAGAAACTAATATTAAATGACTTCCATTTGTTACCTTCAAGTGGACATGCAGGAGTTAGGAGAACTCTTAACAATATTAAAAAATATTACTATTGGCCAGGGATGGAAACAGATGTTATCGAGTTTGTTAAAAAGTGTATTAAGTGTCAAAAGTGTAAGCATCATAAGTATATTCGAGAACCTCTAACTGTAACAACAACAGCATCTTCAGCCTTAGATAAAGTATTTTTAGATATTGTTGGTCCTATAGATAAAGATGATTATGGATATAAATATATACTGACGATTCAATGTGAATTAACAAAATATTTAGAAGCATATCCGTTAATTACAAAATCAGCTGAAGAGGTTGCTAAAGTTTTTGTTGAAAAATTTGTATTATCTTATGGGATTCCAAGAATTATTGGAACAGACAGAGGATCCGAGTTTATTAGTGCTGTAATGAAAGAAACTTGTAATATTTTAGGTATAGAAAAATTGTTATCAACTGCTTATCATCATGAATCAATTGGTGCGTTAGAAAATACACATAAAGGTTTAGGTAATTTTCTCAGGATACAAACTAATGGTTTTCCAAATTCATGGAGTACTTGGATTCCGTTCTGGAAATTTTCTTACAATACAACAGTTCATAGTGAAACTAAATATACGCCTTATGAATTAGTATTTGGTCATGTATGTGTATTACCTAACAATCTGACATCAAAAGTTGAACCTTTATATAACTTTGAAAGCTATCCTCTTGAATTTAAATACAGATTACAAAAAGCTCAAAATGATGCGAGAAATAATTTGATAAAAAGCAAAGAGCATCGAAAATTTAAATATGATACAAAAATAAATCCAGTAAATTACAAAAAGAATGATTTGGTTTTGGTTAAGCAAGAAAATACTAAAAAATTGGAAAATTTATATAAAGGTCCGTATACAGTATTAGAAGACGTTTCTCCTAATGTTAAGATAATGGTAGATGATAAGATTAAATTAGTTCATAAAAATAGAACTATTCCTTTTTATAATTAAGTTGTATTATGTGTAAGGTTTCATTTTATTATTTTTTTTCTTTAAAAAAAAAAAAAACGGTGGAGGTGTACTGTATGTATGCTCAGTGTGCCCCCACCGATATGGTACGCGCGGTGCAACACCAGCCTATACCATATTCGCTGATGTTGCACTATGCATTGTTTAATGTCTTTTGGATCTTCCTTCATTTTTATTACACGATTTACGATCAACCTGAGAGGGCGTTTAATTTCCACCAGCACCCTTCACTACAATGTTACCACAGGACAGGCTGCTGTCTGATGCTTGCTGATGTCTATTCTTACTAATATTATAAATGTGAAAGTGTGTTTGTTTGTTGGTTTATTGATTTGTTGGTGTGTCCTTCAATAACGCTGCAACAGAGCTACGGATCGACGTGATTTTTTGCATGGGTATAGTTGAGGACCTGGAGAATGACATAAGCTACTTTTTAAACTGGATACTTTCACGTAAAGATTAGGTATATAAACCTGTGAAGATGATACTGCCATTGGCGCAATTTGAATACCATAAGCCTACTTTGTCGTATTAGTTTACAAATTGCGAAAAACCAAACTAAATTTGAATTTCGCGGGCAGACCCGTGTCTTGGGCCTTAAGACGGGCAGCCATAAAGTAGATCCATTCCAGTCGCAGATATATACCTTCTCTTCTTGATGGGACTCTTGCCCAGTTCAGCGGTGGGCACCAGCTGCTCGCCCGGCCGGATCCACAGGATGGGGCCATCGTTGGACTCGCGGGGCTCCATCTCCACCGCCGACATCGGGCCCCAGGGCATCGTCTATAGAATTTAAAATCAAATCTGATGAGAAAATAAGGTGAGATTGCAGTCAGTCAAATGAATGTTGAAGTGTCTGTTGTAATATCAAAATAACAGCTTTTTACTACAATTGAGACAATTCAGAAATTGTAAATTCGCAATTAATATGTTTTACATGCATAAAAATATAAGTTTATAAACAATAAGGTAATAGTAATGTAAGGCAAAATAATCATGATCACAGTTAAAAAAAAAAAGAACCTGTTTCATGACAAACTAAAAGAGAAAGGCTAAAAAAAAAAAAGAAGGCCGTGTTAAGCTATATAAAGTCTCCGATAACCATGTCGGACGATTATCAGCGGAACATACAAATAATAAAAAAATAATAAAAATTCGCAATTGCCCCCGCCGGGAATCGAACCCGAGACCTCCCAGTTATAAGACCACAGCGCTCATTACTGCGCCAGGGAGGTCGTCAAGTGCCTACTTCGAATGTGCAGAATCAGCATTCCGAACCGGTGGTAGATTTTCGACTTGTCATAAGAGCCACAAGTTGGCCTACATGAAATAAATACAGCAGGACCTTCTATCTTCTTCTTCTTTAATCTGAACCCCTTCTAATTCGAACACCTCTATAATCCGAACACCCTGCCCCACTCTTTTTTCACTCACCATCTCACCAGTTACTTATCGAATGTCAAGTAGGTGTCACTAGACAATACAGCATTGTAAAGTCCATATCAAATTCAAATTCAAAATTTATTTATTTCATATAGGTTAACTTGTAGCTCTTATGACACGTCATAAATCTACCACCGGTTCGGAATGCAGACTCTGCTGAGAAGAGCCGGTAAGAAACTCAGTAGTTGCTCTTTTCAAAAAAAAATTTTTTTTTCTCCAGAGGATGCTCCGGTGTCGGGGCGAAACGTGCGTCGAGAATAGTATAAAAGTCTTATGTGGTGGTGCATGTGAGTGATGGTGGCATTGCTTGCTTGGGAACTTTGCTTTATTGCTTGGTTGGGGAGGTAAGCGGTGCTTAGCTTGTAACTGCATGTTTGACCATACAGATTTTTTCTGTTGGTGGATTACAGCAAAATAATTCTAATATTTTTTTGTTAATCCCCCGCCAAAAATGTAATGTTTATAGATGATACATTTAAAATTTCACAATACTGTTAGTTTTTTCTCATAAAATATGCCCTTTAAATTCTCTGTAGTATTTATTATAATCCAAAGTGCTCCATGAACCATGGTAAACGTAACTAATAATGATGCTCCTTTTTATAAGCTTTTATACGAGTATTAATTTATTTTGGTTCCGTGAACGCTTAATTCTAAAATATTAAATCAAAGCTTAAAAAAATGACTAAAATGTATGAAAAAGCCGAAACACTCTCTTTTTGGGTAATATTGTCTGTAACTTACTATTTTTTTTATCGTCTAAACTTTATATTAAAATAAAGTTTATATCTTCAAGTATATAAATACATTTACAATTTGTCGGAATCTGGAACTTTTTTTTTCGAGTGTATGAGGGGCGGATTTTGGGCCTTATCAACCCACCTCCTTTTCGGAATTCGGAATAAAGGGGGTCTGCTTTAATTTTGAATTTTTTTGAATTTTGTGACTTTATGTATTAGTGGAGAAGGCTCACCAGATTGAGGAAGGGGCACTCGGCGAGCATGTCGAGCATGTCGGGGAAGTAGCCGCCCACCTCCTCGTGCACGGTGCCCACCAGCGAGATCTGGTGGAGGGGCCCGCAGCGGAACGTGCCCGCCAAGTACGACTGTTGTACCTGGAACAATGTCACACTGTGTATAGTAAATAACACTCTTGACTATAAAATATAACTCTTATACTGTGCGGGACGATTAAGACTAATATATAGTACAGAGTGTAGTGTAGTGAATAGTTTAGGAGGGGAAGAGGGCGTAGGGGAGAAGGGGAGGAGGAGGGGGAGGAGGAGGAGGAGGAGGACGAGAACAAGGAAGAGGACGAGGACAAGGATAGTAGGAGGAAGAGGACGAGGAAGACGGCGAGGACAAGGACGAGGACGAAGAAGAGGAAAAGGAGGAAAAAGAGGAAGAAGAGGAAGATGAAGAAGAGGAAGAGGAAGAAGAAAAAGAGGAAGAAGGGGTGGAAGAGGAAGAAGAAGAATAAGAAGAAGAAGAGGAAGAAAAAGAACATTGAAATTATTTCTTTACAATAAAACTGTTAAACTTAATTTTCTTTTAGCTATCATTTACTCTTTTATGGCAAACTATACCTGCTGGTAGTATCTGCTGATGGTGGTGGTCTCGATGTCCGAGGCGCGCGCCAGCACGCCCGCCTTCACGGTGAGGGTCGGGTGGGTCTCGGAGAGGTACTGCAGGAGGCAGGGCAGCCTCGCCGCCGCTCCGCGTACCACCCCGCATACGAAGTTGGCCCAACCCTCGCCGTCTTCCGAGAACACCAACTGTGTGCAAAAAAGTTATATTTTTTACTAGCTTTAACCCGCGGCTTCGCTCACGTTAGGTTCGATTTTTTAACCCCCTATTTAACACTCTTGGGGTTGAAATTTTCCAAAATCCTTTCTTAGCGGATGTCTACGTCCTAACAGCTACCTGTATACCAAATTTCAGCTCGATCGGTCCAGTGGTTAGAGCTGTGCGTTGATAGATCAGTCAGTCAGTCAGTCAGTCATTCAGTCACCTTTGCCTTTTATATATTTAGATTCTTTGTTTGTCTGGTGGGAGGCTTTGGCCGTGGCTAGGTACCACCCTACCGTCAAAGACGTACCGCCAAGCGATTTAGCGTTTCAGCACGATGGCGTGTAGAAACCGATTATACCCCTTCCAAGTTAGCCTGCTACCATCTTAGACTGCATCGTCACTTTCCATCAGGTGAGATTGCAGATGGCGCTACCAAGCCTGGCGCACTCCGCATTAAACTGCGGAGCTACAAGCACCTTATCGAAGATAAATTCAAAGAGTACGAAGTGATAAAAGTTACGTGATAGAAAGAGAGAAGGTGAATAAGACGGAACGTAAGTAGCGCTGTGTCCACCTGGATTGCCCTTTATTGTGTGGGAACAAGTCGCTATTTATTTAAATTGTTTTGCAGAGTACAGCTCCTTTAGGTAGAATAGAATAGAATAGAAATATTTTTTATTCAAATAAACTTTTGCAAGTGCTTTTGAATCGGTGATGAATCTACCGTACGTAAGTCGTATCTACGTGCTATTAGGTATTCTGTGGCGTTACTAAAAGACGCGTTGTCAACAGTGGATGATGCATGTTGGACAGGGCCTCGACCCTCAAAGACTAACCTTCAGAAACTCCTTAGCGAGAGACTCCTGTTGTGAAGTGCTCAGCATGTCGATATCGTGCTGGTAAAGGTACACTACACTCGCACCGCCGTTCGGATGGGTCTCCACGCGCATCAACCTGGGTGCAAAGAAAAAAAGTGTACTTGGTAACTTTTTTTTTTTTTTTTTACTTATATCTTATATTTATATCTACGTATCGAAAATTCTGATTTCGGCGGGACTCGAACCCACATGTCTCGGGAATCGCGCCCTGAGTGTGTTAAACACGTCTTTGACAGAAAGAGTGGTAATTAGCCACGGCCAAAGCCTTCCACTGGACCAGAGACAATTCAAAAATCATAAATACACTTTAATAATATGTATACTTAAATTTTTTTTTTCTGAGTTACTGTAGTCAGTGACAACTTCCCCAGTGGGAAGAACTCCATGTGTCTTATTAGCTTATTAAGCTATATTGTCCAATATATACCGTCTCTTTAAGCGGTGATTGCTTCTGGCATTGTTAACTGCCCTGCAAGATTGTTGGGATGATTGGACAGTCTTGTTCTGTGTACAGTTGAAGTTAAATAAATTTCTGGTGGGAGGCTTTGACCGTGGCTAGTTACCACCCTACCGTCAAAAACGTGCCGCCAAGCGATTTAGCGTTCCGGCGTGTAGAAACCGATTAGGGGTATGGGTTGAATTTACACTGCCCCTACCCCTTCCAAGTTAGCCCACTACCATCGTCTTCGTCTTCGTTTCCTGGGAATCTTTTCCGCAAGTAGGCGTCAATTCGCCCGCTACCATCTTAGACATGCAAAAAAAAATATTTGCCAGTATTAAATGGAACTCACCTGTGATACTTGAGCCCCTTAAAGTCCAGGCTGTGCGCGACGGTGCCCCACACGGGGCCAGTTTTGTCCTTTTCCCTGCGGCACTGTACCCCAATGGAGCATCGTTTAATCCTCGCCCGTCTTCTACACTGTTGGCAAGATGAATGACGGGACGAATGGGACGATCTGTGAAGAATACATCAAAACATTTATGTACACAAAAGTGTTTTTTATTAAGTATGATAACACTCAGTTATACGGAAATACCGCTAGATGGCGTTATCTGTACCTAACTCACGCAAATAACAATTTTCCGATGAAATGGTGTTTTACAAATCCTATCCAACCACCTACAGTTAAGGAATAATGATATAGGTTGTCATTTGACACTTAACACAAGTATGACCATTAAAAGCAAATGCAACATTTCTCCAAATGATGATGTAATTTGTGACATATCACCTTGACTCAATTAGAGGAAGCTGTAGTATATTTCTTCATCTCAACATCTAGCATGAATACCAATTTAAAGTTCTTTTTAAGTTGCCTATTCCTTAAAGCTTAAATTTTTAGAATGGAAGGTTACAACTTAGAATATCGCTCTTAGGGACCATGCCTACATCACTGCCAAGATATCAACTAATGAAAAATGAATAATAAATAGATCCCAACAGCTAAAAAAGGATATCAAAATAACTTACCTATCCCTCTCTCTTTCTCTCTCTTTACTCCTGTCCTTTTCCCCCTCATACTTCACTAATTCCCTTTCAACTTTCACTTTAACTTCACTTGGTTTTTCACTTTCACTTTTAACACTCCTAATCGAAGGATAAAACTGTGTCGAGACATTCTCCTGTTTCATTTTCAGTGGCAATTCCAAATTTCCGTAACAAGGTAATTCTCTTCTCGGTGTAGATTGGAATTTGATTGCTTTCAAAGACATACTGAAATGTGTGGACAGACGTCTCGAATTTGATTCCAGCAGAACGTTCGCTCTTGTAACTTTAGGGTATTTGTATCTGAACATTGAACGCTGGAAGTGTGCATTTATTATTCTCAACTGACGAGAAACAGATGAGTAGATACGTTTGGTCAAATCGTCTTGAGGTATTGTGTTGGACAGCTGAGTTTGCTTCCACGACGTATTGATGCCTCCGAACCAATCGATGTATGAATCGTTGATATTGAAATCGTCTTGCTTGAAGAGTAAAGGGTTTTTCATTGGTGGTGTCTTCTGCAGAATGTGCATTGTTAGTACTGCGGAGTTACCGAATCCTCCCGAGTCAAACACTGGCCATATCTTGCTGTATTTAGCTGGTCTCATATTCTCTCCCCAAACACATAATTCTTTGGATTCACTGCTCCGTTTACGCTTTTTCCCTATAAACAAAAATAAAAGAGATTAGTAAACTTGGCTCTTTGTTCAACTTCTTTTATTGGTGTTGAGAGGCTCATAAATTTCAGATCTCTCAGTGGACTATGAACAAAGATTAGCTAAAGAAGTAATGGTTGGTTACACAAAATCATCAAAAATTTAAATTGCTCAAAGTGCAACAAAGTGATGCTTCATATACATATAAATTATATAGGAAGCATCAGTTTGAATTATTACTTTTAAGTTTTAATAGATGGCAGGAGTGAAGCTAGTTATTTATAATTTTATTATTGAATATTCTATACACATTATAAATTAATCATAATATACTAGTTGCCCACGACTTCATTTGCGTGAATTAAGATTTTTTAATTCCCGCAGGAACTCTCTTATTTTCCGAGATACAAAATAGCCTATATGTTATTCCAGACAAATCCAGTATTGGTCCACGCGTTTGATCTCCAGAGTACCACAAATGTACATAGGTACATACATAGACTGATAAACATATTATCCTTCTTTGCATCACAGTTGAGTAAAAATATGTAATTAATTACTTAATAGGTACACACAATTTTCCTAGTTACTTTAATGAATGAATTCCATAAATCTATGGATGACTCATAGAAGTAAGGAAAATTATTATTAGATTACAACATTGCTTTTTTTTACTAGGTTTTACTCGTGGCTTTCACACCTCTGCAGATTGGGAATTCTTCTCCTAGTGTTTCTAATTTAATTTGGGCTGAACAATTATTATGTGTTTTTGAGAATTCTAAATACTTATTGGCTACTCCTTGGTTTTTAATGCATTCCAAATACTAAAAAATGTGTTGTATGTCTATTTTCACCAACATTCCCTAACGTTTACTGGTTACCTAAACTAAGTTAGGTGACACATAAGGTGACATTGGGTAAGAGATTGTATTTAGAGGCTGTATAAAGGGACATTAGGGGGTGATTTAGGTGAAGTTAGTAAAAAAGGGCATAAATCAAATGGGGTTTATCTTAGTTTTTGAAAATTTTATAGTTATTATGAGTTTATTTTTCAACTAATGTAGTTATCATAGAACATGAAATGTTGATTTTTTCTTTATTACTAGTTTAAAATCAATACTTTTTTGAGATAAAACACCAAAAAAATATGCCATAAAATCAGGCAATCACAATAGTTGAGAATGTTAACACCTGTAAATCACATGTTATGTGCAAATAAATTGAATTTAATTGAATTGTAGCAATGTGATACAATTAATCACAACTTGCAAAGGGAACATGTTACAGATGTCTCTCAACAAGTAAATAAATTTTTTGAATAAAAAGCATCCTTGGGGGTAACTTATGCTTTCTTTTTTATTTGAATAAAAACTTTTCTATTCTATTTTTCATGCAATTTTTACCAGCCATCTAGGAATGACCCTTGGAATATTAAAATATTCTAATTTTGTGCATTTGAAGGTACTGTCATGGTTCTGATGGAATATTTCTATGGTTATTTATATGGTTTAGGCTGTGCATTGTCTAGTCAGTCAGTTACTTTACTGTTTTAGAAGTTAGGCTGAAATCTATAGACCACACTCTCACTCTGCTCAATCTCAAGACAGAGATAAAATGAGACAGATTTATGTCGGAACATATTTGTGTCTCATTTTAACTCTTATATTGAGTCTGAGCTAAGTCAGAGTACTGATCAGCATTGAAGTTTTCTTTATTATTTTACTTTTAATTGCTTTTTGAAAAATGAGCATTTTAGAGATATAGTTTTATGCTTCTGAGATAGAGATTATACAGCAAACAGATATATTTATGATGAGAATTTATTGAAGATCAAAATAACAAAATAATAATTTTAATAATTATTATTATTAAACCAAAATTATTTTCTGATTTATTTAAGTACCTACAGCTTTCAATGAATATTGCTTTTTATGAATTACTACTACCTTTCTCCTGTTTCTTCTCAGTATATTATGGTTTATGAACCAGTTGTGATCTTCACATGTCTTAGGCATTACATGACTTAATAATCAGTCATTACAACCCCTCTGTATAAGAGGCAAGTTCCAATAACCAATTAACAAGTTTGAACTTACAGTTTTTTCATTGTGGCATGGTGCAGACAGGTCAATAAAATGTACTTATTTTTATACCATATTTTTGTAGTCATAAGGTTCAAATTCACACCATTAAAATCTATGTTGCCGATGCTACAATGAAAAAGCTGTACTTAGTACATTTTGCAATTAAAACAAATGCCAATATAGGACTGTGTCCTGCTGATACCAGGAAACTTTTATTCTAGATATTAAAATACAGCTATTTTCAGTCATAAAGATTGTAAAGATTGCAAGTACCTTTGTTACTGAACTGAATGTGAATTTCAGTTGCAACCTTGTGCAACTGCTTTCAATCTGCGTTGAATGAAAAACTGACATAAATTGCTGATGAATCATTGCTCGATACTTATGTTCATTAAAAAACCTAAATAACGACTTTTTGTGTGATAAAAGAAAAATTATAGTGACAATTGTATTAATAACTGCATTAATTCAGTAATAAAACTCTTTGTGAGTGTAAAAATCATGAAATAATCAGTAGAAAGTACTTTGGAATCTTTAGCAAGGTCACCCACTGATGCAAGATCCAGCATCCCATGGCAACAGGGGACCAACAGAAAAACACCATATAACACATTTTTTTGGAAATTGTAATAAAATAATGGAATTAAAGGCCACAAATGTGCATGAAATGTTTATCAACATAAATGACCTCCATAGTGATGTAATTTAAGACTGATAGGTTACCAGCTTTCCCACCAAAACAAACCGTGAATAATATCACAATTACATGAAATGTTAAGTATAAAAGGGTATTAAAACTTTCATAACTAAACAGGTATTGAGGTACGAGTTATTTGTTACCTTTGGAATCACCAGGTGATGCGTGTTTCGAATTAGTTGGCATACTTGGATCGTATCCCAATTTCGAAAGTTTTCGATAGTCGTGTGTCACTCGACGACGCTTGGTGCTCTCGCCGGCGTCGTTGTCGCTGCTTGCATTGCTGCATTCTTCCACGAAACCACCATTTTCACCAACTTTTACGTGGGATTCCATGGAATCATTGGACGCCATTGTTTCACGGCAAAAGGTGAAACATCGACTTTTTAACCACTAATCGTCAATGAAACATCAATGGTAGCCAACAAATTGATACTACTGACACGACAACATTTCAAATGACATAGTAAGATTAGAAACACATTGAAATCGAATAAAAAACAACTTGAGACGCCATTTACTTTGCTGCCTCGCACCAGGGTTACCAACTCCTAAAAAAAATTAGCCCTAACATCAACATGAAATACCCCTAAATAACCCTAAATGCAATATTCAAAAGCCCCAAAAAAACCCCTGTATCTTGTTACCATTCAAGGCTAATGTTTAAATGAGTTTCCCGTTTTATTGAGCTTAGCTATACGCTTTAGCTAAAACGATTTTAAGCATATTATTCCGGAATACCATAGACGTTTTGCTTTATTTACTCGTTTTGGTCAGTCAATTATGTGACGCTTGAAAATTTATTTATGCCCCTAAAAATAGCCCTAAATTTTTTTGGGCCCTGAAAAAATCCCAATATGCAAAATTCCGCCCTAAATTTGGGGCTAAAAGCCCTAAGTTGGGAACCCTGCCTCGCACTTTTTTTTGTTGAGTTTTTTTTTCGAATGTTTTGTTGCCAGCTTTTGAAGCAATGGAAAGTTTTTTTTATACAGCCACAAAATGTATTAATTCATAAATAGGTAAATGTTTATTTATACAATATATAATTTTTAATGTAATAAATAAAAAGAAAAATAAGTCTTTTGAATTTGAAATTATAATTACAAATCTTCTTAACAAAACTTTACCTGCCATCTAGCGAGTAATAGCGCAATATTTTCCCAGAGTGCCGTAGAACAATGTTTGTAATACAATCTGTCGCTAGATGTCGTACTTGAATATTAATTTTTTTGTTGCTTAATTAATATTTGTCTTGATATTTATAACAATATTGCAGACTTGAGGCAGAGCCCAAAGAGAATATTTCACTACGTTTTATCAATTTTAAAAAATCCTTATAAATTATAAAGTATCTTTAACCACTTTTACATATACTTACTTTTTGCATACGCGGGATATTCAAAATTGCAGGACGCCCACCATTGACTAGACATGTAAAAAGGTTCTATTAATTCTTAGCTCTGGCAGACAGACAGACACGTGCAAATTAAGTAGGATTATAATAATCAGCACAGACAGTGGACTAGACCTATCGATGTACTAGACCTCACTTCAGTTTCACTTCGCTCCGTCAAATAGGTATAATTTTTTGTTTTCCTAAAAAATAGTCTGTTTGTAAACCAGTTTTCGGGTCTTTTGCGTTTTTCTTTAAAAAAAACCGCCATGCATAAACATCGGACGTACCAAATTAGTAAAACTTGTGTGTCATTTTGCTTTATAGCAAATTCCTAGGGTTGCCACTTCGGTAAGAAAATATTAAACTAGTCTTTCCCTTACTAATACTATACTATGGTGCGGGTGACAGGTCGGTAGAACGTAACTTATTTTGTACCCTATTGTTGGAATAAAGATTATAGTTTGGAATGACATATAGGCTTTTTATCCCCGTAATATAAGAGTTCCCGCAGAAATAAATAACCTTGAGCCACGCAAGCGTCGCGGGCATCATTTAGTTAGTGATAACTTGATAAGTTCATGAACGCTATTCATATAATAGTTTGTCATCTCTATCAGAGATCAGAAAAAAAATTATAAGATGTAATAAATATATATAATAAACTTAATGAAATAACTATGTCTCTATAGATAGCATTTACCTAATACTTATAGTAATTTCAGAAAAAAAATTGCAAGTCAAACGTGACAGCCCTGCAATAGGAATATATACGACTGTGACTGTCGAATAAACTGTCGACTCGCAAATATAAATTCTACATCACACATGTTTATGTATTGTATATATTTTTTAGGGTTCAACCCCTTTTCTACTAAGTATTTAACTAGGTAAGTACATCAAGATCAAGGGTCAAGGCCCTATATTAGTTACCTAGGTTTTGAGTTTTTTTTTTTTACTTTTGACGTTTAATGAAGAGTTGCTATGTTGGCAATTTGGCAATTAGCATGTCGATTCTCTAAAACTTATTGCATCAGTGTAGCGATCGCAATGACCTCTGATTGGCTGGTACCCTCCCGCTATTGGTTAAAATCCATTGATGTAGCAAGAACGCCATAAATTCAGCCAATCAGAGGCCATTGCGATCGTTACACTGATGCAATCGTTTTTACGGAACCGATGTTTTAGTCATTTTGGCAACTTTGTAATAGGGATAGAAATGGCATCCTTATTGCACGGCTGTAGTTTCATCTTAGAATTTCATTCAAATTGAAATTCTAAGATGATTGAATTTCTGAAAGAGGTGAATGTGCTCATGAAACTGAACAACTTTCCCCAAGGAACTAAAAGGACAACACTACACACTACACAGTCCAGAAGTGGGAATCATCCGTCCTAAACTAATCACGCCTTAAGAGATCTGATCTCTTAAAACACTGAAACCCTACCTACAGCCGTCTCCAACCGCCCCTTTATAACGGCCCCTGTCCTCACATCTAATCTATTTAACCACAACACGTCAGACAAAACCACCATCTGCACGCGTGGGTAATTATCAAAAATATAATTTAATCAATTACACTAATCCTAACCTCCGACAATATTTATTCGATTAGGACGCGATTGCTATCGCAATTCCTTAATCAAACACAACGACCTAGACGCGAGAGCATCCAATAGCCGGATGAGTCTCTGGGAGAGACTGAATTCGCAACGTCCAACCCGCCTATTTATAGCCGATGGCCGGCGCCAGTCCGGCGCCAGACGAGTTTCTACGCCGCACAGCAACACTGTTTTTATCAAACTACCTTCCAATAATAAAAGATCAATTTAAATATGACCCTACCTTCAATACATTAAAGTTTATACTTTACTATTTCAATATTTCGTAATCAATTTTAAACATGAGGCTAACAGCTCGGCCATCCTGCAACCAAACACGTCCCCGTGTTTTCCATCCGTCATAACTACAATCACTAATTCATGTCATGGTCAAGTCATGGGCTTATCCTCGCCCTTAGTCATGGGCTTGCCTCGCCCTCCAGTCACAGGCTTACCTCGCCCTCAGTCAAGTCAGTAACAGTCAACTGTCAAAACAACACAACTGTGAAGATGACGCGAGCAAATCAAGGCAACGTGGCTCTATTATCCCACTTCTGAACTAAAAGGACAACACTACACACTACACAGTCCAGAAGTGGGAATCATCCGTCCTAAACTAATCACGCCTTAAGAGATCTGATCTCTTAAAACACTGAAACCCTACCTACAGCCGTCTCCAACCGCCCCTTTATAACGGCCCCTGTCCTCACATCTAATCTATTTAACCACAACACGTCAGACAAAACCACCATCTGCACGCGTGGGTAATTATCAAAAATATAATTTAATCAATTACACTAATCCTAACCTCCGACAATATTTATTCGATTAGGACGCGATTGCTATCGCAATTCCTTAATCAAACACAACGACCTAGACGCGAGAGCATCCAATAGCCGGATGAGTCTCTGGGAGAGACTGAATTCGCAACGTCCAACCCGCCTATTTATAGCCGATGGCCGGCGCCAGTCCGGCGCCAGACGAGTTTCTACGCCGCACAGCAACACTGTTTTTATCAAACTACCTTCCAATAATAAAAGATCAATTTAAATATGACCCTACCTTCAATACATTAAAGTTTATACTTTACTATTTCAATATTTCGTAATCAATTTTAAACATGAGGCTAACAGCTATAGGTCGAAATATGAAAAAAAATTTTGGACCTCCGATAGTAAATCAATCAGCTAATCGTCAATTTCTTATGGAGGGTCCAATTTTTTTTTTCATATTTCGACCTATGTTCCTTGGGGAAAGTTGTTCAGTTTCATGAGCACATACACCACCTTCAGGGTTTACGGGGAATAAAATTTCACCGTGTATAGATAGTCTACTGTCATAGATAAAGGCTGTAATCTATAGACTGCATTTTGATGCTGAGATCTATAGAGCGTGCTCTGACTCACCTCAGACTCAAGATAGAGGTTAATACGAGACACAAATATGCTCAGACATAAATCTGTCTCGTTTTAACTCTCTCTTGAGCCTGAGCTGAGTTGGTTAGTCTATAGGTAGTTCTCACCTTTAGACTATTCAAGAGTCCAAAAACAAATAAAAAAAAAGACTTGTGGCACTCGAGGATTGCCGCGGTAAATTATTGCATAGCATTTTTTATCAACGCCATCTAGCGGCTCACCGTAGAGGAGTCCCGTGTCAGGTTATTTTCGTTACGGAATTTCTGGATTGGTCTCCACGCTGGCCCGCGATAGAAGCTATGCAATAGCTTAAAAATATATCGACGGAACCTTATAGCTTAGATAGATGCTCCATCTTGAGAGGGTTTTTATGAAGTCATAAAAATATTTTGTATGCGAGTTAGGAAGCGGCGTTGTCTATAGTAAATAGCACCACATACTTTACTCGGAACTGTCGTTTGAGTCTAACAAGCCTATTACTTTTTTTTTAATGTTTAAATTCTAAGGTCATTATGAAATACGCTGAAATTAAATATATTTTGTTTATTTATTTTATTTATTTATGTACAAAAATACAATGAAACCGAGAGGAAAGTAAGCCAGGAGTGGATACGACAATAATGCAACGGGTGAGCATCGAACCTGTGACCTTTTCATTTTTCAGTCCGTGCTGTGCTTTTAACCGTTGGGCTATTGAGGCTATAGATATTAGAAGAGCTGCAGAGCATACGCTGGCTGGTGCGGTTAAACGGCGCGCTATAACACGAGCCGCGCCGCGCCGCACCATCCGTGTAGGCGCGGCTCAGCTTAATGCGGACGCAAGCCTGCTCGTTTATAACACGAGCCGAGCCTAGCTCGGCGCGTGGCTCGGCGCTCCACGCGCCGTGTAAACTACGCTCGGCGCGGCTCGGCAAACTTTGCCCGATCCATCACTTGTCGGTTTTTTCGACACGGATCAAAGGCGCGCGCGCCATCTAGGCTGGGCTCGTGTTAATACGCGCCGTCTAAACAGATGACACAGAGCGCGCGACGAACGAATGCCGCTGATGCCGCATCTCCACGGACGGCTCGGCTCGTGCTACCCCGCGTCGTTTGAACGAGCAGCCTGGCGTCCGCATTAAGCCGAGCCGCGCCTACACGGATGGTGCGGCGCGGCGCGGCTCGTGTTATAGCGCGCCGTTTAACCGCACCTTATTGGGCAAAGTTTGCCGAGCCGCACCGAGCGTAGTTGTTTACAAGGCGCGTGGCGCCGAGCCACGCGCCGAGCTAGGCTCGGCTCGTGTTATAGCGCGCCGTTTAACCGCGTCTATGACATAAATAAATTTTGAATTTTGAACTTTAGGTCCACACTGGCCAGCTAAATGTCAAAGAAATAAATCTTTAAAAATATATTTTCACTCTACCATCATTCATCATTCTACTTTTCAACAACTGTCTCATTGATTATTATTTAATAAAAGCTTTTATTTAACTTGCAATGTATATACTGTGTAGGTACATAGGTAGCTATGTAGGAACTGTTTGTTCGGGTGGAATTTGCAACTCAATTTTGAAGCAGATAATATCTTCAACCGATTGAGCTGAAATGTGTAGCTGTGTGACGTCATTCTAAGTCCAACATGGCGAACCACCCAAGATGGCGGGCTAGTTATTTTTATTACCTGTGTAGATAAACAAGTAAATTAAATAACTTGATCTCATTGATTTTAATTTTTAAAATTTTCAAACTAAGTAATTATACTAGTATCTACTAAGTGGGTGCTCATATAATTACTTAGTTTGAAATCTCGCGACAAGCTTCTTTATCATAGATATGAATTGTGTTGTAAAAGTTGATAGTAAAAGCTTTTTAAAGAAAAGTTTATTCTATAATTTTTAGCGCATTTAAATAAAAGCTTGTTTTTAAAAAAGTTTTTTATTAATCCTATAAATCCATGTCGGTATGTCATTAATTTTAATAATCACTCATTCTATTCGCAAATTCAACGTACAAAATTCACGGTCAAAACGTCCGCTACGGACGAGGACGGCGTATCAATGAGGTAAGTTGTAGGATGGTTGTAGGTAAGTTACGGCCTCTGACGTAATCTCGGAGGAAAAAAAATTTGTGTTTGTAATAATCCTCCTAGGACGTAATACACGGTACCTAGGCTAGACCAGAGATTAGAGAGAAGTAGGTATAGATTGCTAAGCTAAAGTAGGCTCGAAACGAATAAGCTCGCGTAAATCAGTAGTGGTAGGTATGCGCTGTGGTCTTGTATCTGGGAGGTCTGTCCCGGCGAAGGTAATTTGGGAATTTATAATTAATGCGTTTCGTTCATCCGATTGAGGTGAGTACAGGAACGGATGACGTCCTAGAGACGGATATAGGACACTTTTCATCCCGCGAAAATTTCAGCTAAATCGGTTCATTCGGTGTGGCGTGAAGGAGTAACCATCCATCCTCACAAACTTTCCCATTCATAATATAGGTAGGTACCAGTGGATGCCCGCAAGTTCATTCGCGTGGATCAAGATCCAAGTTTTAATTCTAACTCTCTTATTTTCCGGGATAAAAAGTATCCTAATTTGGGTCCTGGCTGAAAATCAGCGCTGAATATCTTTCTCAAAGGTATTTAGTTTTTTGCTGAGCTCGGACCTTTTTTCGGGTTGTGACTAGGGTTGCCAGATTTTGTTTCAGCCTGTAAGGGACAAATGGTTAAATGGGTAAAAAATACGGGATTTCAGTTTTTTACCCGGGACAAAAAAAAATTATTTAGTGTCATTTTTTTTGATATTTTTCCGAGGGTCGAGTCAATTTAAACATATTTTTATTCGTTTTAACATATCTGCAATAATCAATACAATTATAACCGTAATTATAAACGGTCATCAACTCGCTTTTTTACGAATGTTGCGTGTGTGAATACATACTTGGATCGATTTCATAATGAAAAACGAAGTACAGTTCAAATACGGGACATAGCCTGTCCCGCCGGGACATTTTAAATTATGCCTAAAATACGGGATGTCCCGGGAAATACGGGATGTCCCGGGAAATACGGGACGTCTGGCAACGCTAGTTGTGACACACATGACATTTATGTTAGCCCGGCGCTTCTATTGCTTGGTTTTTTTACAAATGCTTGAGCGATAGAAGTGTCGGCATAATTATATGGTAATGTGTGACACAATTTCTTAAATAAATGCTTTTTCTTTCTTTCTTTCTTTCCTATGTGTTATCCCAGACTATAATCTATCGCTGTGCCAGATTTCAGCCAAATCGGTTCAGTCGTTGCGGCGTGATCGAGTAACAAA
This sequence comes from Hipparchia semele, assembly GCA_933228805.2. Taxonomy (NCBI): domain Eukaryota; kingdom Metazoa; phylum Arthropoda; class Insecta; order Lepidoptera; family Nymphalidae; genus Hipparchia; species Hipparchia semele. Next base: position 1,814,024 of record OW121731.1, read on the forward strand.
CATTCATCCATCCATCCATTCATAGATCCAAACTTTCGCATTTAAAATATTAATAATAGGAAGTAGGATTCTATTCTATTCGACGACACGACTTTTGGGTTCCTGAGTTCAAAATATGGAATCAGGAACCCAAATACACCTGCTAACCCAGCAGATACCACAATTTACGCTGACCTTGGTGACGAATAAATATTTGGTGTGTTCCGATCGACGATAGCGGTGATAACTGATAACGCTAAAACACTTTGATAAATAACGCTAACGCTGAAACTGGACGTTTGTACATACAATGTAATCTCTATTTTTGTTTGTTTAACTAGGTAAACTAAGTAGATACTACAGACTGATAATAATATAACACAAAAGTCTTTTTATAAACCCGCCTTCGATTATAAGTATGTCATGCTCGCTTTAAACATTTCTGTGGTGGTGTCGTGTGTTGTTAGTGTTGTTACGTTCCCTCAAATATGGTTGAGCGAAGCAATGGCTGAATCATGCGTCATGGTGCCACCAACGGGAATGGGTCTGCTTTGGCTGCCCATCTTGACATGCGTTGGATTGGTGTACCTACGTAGGCATTTTTGCATTTTTTTGAAGCTTTATTGTGGAAGCACTGTATACATAGCATAGCTTTGTAAAAAAAAAAAAAATTTTTGTTTTTGAAAAGAGCAACTGCTGAGTTTCTTACCGGCTCTTCTCAGCTGAGTCTGCATTCCGAACCGGTGGTAGATTTACGACGTGTCATAAGAGCTACAAGTTAGCCTATATGAAATAAATTAATTTTGAATTTGAATTTTTATAATTTAACTAATTTGGGGCCGTAGGGCTCGGGGGCTCGAGCTCTTTTTGAAGAGCTAAGTAAAAAGATCATCGCGTCCACCGGGGATCCAAAAGCTGGCAGCTACCTTGGCCAAAGAATTAGTTTGGCCATTCAAAGGGGCAATGCTGCCAGCATCTTGGTTACTATGCCGCGCTGCGGTGACATCGATGAGGTTTTAGGTTTATATTAGTTTTAATTTTAGAAATAATTATTGTTAATAGTTTTAATTTTAGAAATAGTTATGTATATTTAACTAGCGGTCAGTTCCTAAATCCCCACAGTTTAGGTGGGCACAACCCCTGCAGCTTCTGGATTCGGGAGTTGGGGTCCTGGAATTCAACGATGTAGTCTTTACGTGGTAGGTACCTACAATAACTATTCATATTTCGACATTTTCTAAATCCCCACAGTTTAGGAGTTCATCATCAGGATTGAGGAGTTGGAATCCGAAGTTTTTATGGGAACATCTCGCAAAGCTTTTGTATCGATGAAAAAAAGATTCACGAAAATTGGTATAGATATCGATCTATATATTTATGTAGAAAAATACAACTCCTCCTCCTTCTTTTACATATTATGCATTTAGGAAAAAGCTGTTATTTTGATATTACTATAATTTCTTAATTAATTTATTTAATTTTTTTTAAATTTCTATAAGAAAGAAACATAAATAAAAATTTTGGCGCCGAATTTGCCGCCCACTAAAAGCCGCCCTAGGCTCCAACCTACTCAGCCTTTTGGTAAATCCATCCCTGCATGAGATACAGCCATTTGACGGACGGACGGACGGACGGACGGACGGACGGACGGACGGACGGACGGACGGATGGACGGACGGACGGACGGACGGACGGACGGACGGATGAACAGCGGAGGCTTAGTAATACTAAAAAGGTCGCAGGTTCGAACCCCATCTATTGCACTATTGTCGTACCCACTCCTAACGCGAGCTTTTTTAAAATATTAGCCAAGCTGAACTTGACTTATGTCCTCCTATCCCCTGCAAATAAGCGAAAAGCTTGTGCTAGGAGCGGGTACGACAATAGTGCAACGGTTGAGGTTCGAACCTGCGACCTTTCAGTTTTCAGTCCGCACCTTTAACCGTTGGGCTATTGAGGCTATTTGGAAGGAGGAGAGGAGGGTATTGTTTTAAAAAAAACTGGTAGAAAAACACGCAATCTCATAATGTTTTTGGCATACCTAAATAGAGCTATGTTTATCTTTTATTTTAGTTTGCCGGGTGTTGATATGATAACATAGTGACCGGGATTCGAATCCGTGCCTCATAGATAAGTTTGTTTTAAATATAGAAAGATATATTCGAAAGTAGTTTTTTTTTAAATTATGTTCCCCGATTACTCGAAGACGCCTGGACCGATTTGGAAATTTTTTTTTGTTTGAAAAGGTAGGTATACTTTCCAGGTGGGCCCATTGTCATCAGCTCAGGATCTGATGGTGGGATCCTGGAGAAATCAAGGGAACTCTTCAAATTTTGTAGGCACAACTGACATAACTCAGCGAGTCGCAAAACTGAAGTGGAAATAGGCGGTGCTGGAGTGGTGACCCCGCACCGGGAAGCGCAGTGTTGGCAGACCCCCCACTAGGTGGACCGACGACATCAAACGAGTCGCAGGAAGCCGCTGGATTCAGGCGGCACAAGACCGAGCACTACAAGTCCATGCAAGAGACCTATGTCCAGCTGTGGACGTCTATCGGTTGATAAAGAAGAAGAAGAGAAGAATTTTGAAGACTTTAAGTGACATTATTCTCAACTCTTATCCCGGAAGAGCCCAGGGTTGTCACGAGATTTTTAAAACTAACTCCATGTGGATGAAGTCGTAGGCAAATACTGGTAGAACATAAAAACATCCCAATTAGCAAAGTAATCCTATAACAAAAGACTACAAGTCTATCAATACTTATAGAGCTCCTATAAAGGCATTGTATTACACTGTTTTACTTATAATAGCATTTTACAATACAAGTAGATTATAAGATATAGAAATAAATGCTCCTGTAACTACGCCCAAATCCACCTGTATCGTATGCTACAAGTATTTTTTAAGTGTAAAAAAAGAACTCTTGAAGATCGTTTTAAATCAAAATTTTGTTAGTTGGGATCTAGACTCAAATACTAAGAAATCAAATGTACGCTGAGAGAGCCCGTGTTGTTGAGCCATAGTACTGAAAAAAAGTTCAATCTACGATGGAGGCATTATTCTCAACTTTTTACAAACCTATCTATAGCTACCTAGGTATAGGCTTCCTGACCAATTCTGGTCTGAGTCTCACACAAAATATCTAGATAAGTTGTTACCTTCTACTATAAACATTAAAAAAATAATATAAAAACTAGAGCCGGCCAAGCCCGATTCAGACTTGCGAACCGCAGGTTCCGTTGCCGTAATTTATTAACACATAAATTGCGTATATATGGAATTCCTTCGTAATAGTCGTATACAGGGACTGAAAGCGGTAGCAAAATAAGTAGTATTAGCAAAATAAATAGTAAAGCGGTAGTAAATAACAATAAATATCTTTTTTTTTATTCGATGACAAGATAGCCCTTGACTGCGATCTCACCTGATGGTAAGTGACGATGCAGTCTAAGATGGTAGCGAGCTAACGTGGAAGGGGTATAGCAGTGTAAATTCAACCCATACCCCTAATCTTATTATTATTTAACCCTAACTAACCGTTACCGTTTTGTTAATCCTTTTCAGTCATACCTATCTACCACTATTTAACCGAAATCTTATTGCGGTGCCGAAAGACAAGATCTTGATTACGCTGCACCTAATGACAGCTCAGTAATTAAGGTTAAAATCTATAGACCGCGCTCTCACTCTGCTCAGAGTTAAAACGAGACAGATTTATGTCAAAGCATATTTCAATACCTCCTACGTAAGTTTTTGTATCCCACAAAATTAGCAATTTAGGATTGTTGCACTTACCATTTGTTGGAACGAAGTTCCTTATCGCGCGTTGTGAAAGGGGGCTAGACGGAAAAAATTCTTACGAAAAGTTGTCACGACACTTTTTGCTATAGTAAGCTATTGTAAGCTGTGCGGCGTCGCATGTTTCTCTGTCTGTCTCTCTCTCTCTCTTATAGAAAGCAAGCCAGATATTTTCATTTCTATTTCGCATTGAACTTCGTTCCATCCGGGTGTCCCTTGACACCTCTCAAGTTTTTTTTTATCTATTTTATGTGTTCGTTTAAAAAAAAATCAAAAACAGCATTCTTTAACATACTTTCAAGATGTATAAAGTTGTGTCGTTATTAAAATGACGGCGTAAGCCATTGTATTGACCTTCACAATATTTGACGCGTCACGTAAGCGTTTTGGGCATACAACAACTTACGTAGGAGGTATCGATTTGTGTCTCATTTTAACTCTATCTTAAGTCCGAGCTAAGTCAGAGCATGCTCTATAGATATCAGCATTAGACAACTAGGTCTAGAAACGAAGAAATTAGGAAATAACGATATTAAGTTAGTTTAATGCTCAAACACTCCATGCAAACTGTATGCATAAACTCACCTATATAAAAACTTGTGTATAACATACGAACAGACGAAGTCTTTCCATAAGGATTCCTTCTTTACTATTTTGGTAAGGAACCCCAAAAACACTTAAGGGGAACGAAGTCGTGAAAAAATAGTTCAGCTGGAGTCGAATTTACGTGTAGAGTTCCGTAGAATAAACTATGAAGTATGAAATACACTGTATATGTGACGACTTTTTGATGTAAAGTATACGAAACTCAATTTGGCCTGAACACCTCAGTATCAACTCCTTCCATTTGACCCGGATTCAAAAGAGGGCAGTTTGGCTTGTAGACAATCCCAAATTAACCAGTTCGCTGGAAAGCTTGAACGAACACCGCAGAGACGTAAGCTCTCCTTGCATGTTCTATCGGCTATATAACGGGGAATGTTCATTTATTAATTGGTTTGCCAACAGGAAAACACACAAGAATTACAAAGAATTATACTACATCTATAGAAACATTTCAGGTGTGCACCCAATTACAGGCAAACCGACATGCGTATAAGCAAAAGTGCAAATGCGGGTTTGCCAGTTAACAATTACAGAAGTCTACAATTGAACTATGAGAAGCATATGATGCTGTTAAAATATATTGATACAATGTTCTGAAGAGTTATTTGATCTTATTCCACCCTCTAACTTCTACAACCGCACCGCACGTCACCGAATGCAATTTCACTCTCACCACCTGGGTGCCTGGAGCACTTCGACCATCCGTTGGTCCAGATCTTTTTTTTCACGTACCACCAAATTGTGGAATCAACTCCCTACGACGAATGACTTCCCGCCTGCACATTTTTCTGTTATTCATATTTAAAAAAAAAAGACGTGAGGCACTCGGGGACTGCCGCGGTAAAGCTATTGCGTAGCATTTTTTATCAACGCCATCTAGCGGTGAGAGGAGTCCCGTGTCAGGTTATTTTCGTTACGGAATTTCTGGATTCGGTCTCCACGCTCTAGGCCCGCGATAGAAGCTATGCAATAGCTTAACTATTTCCGCAAGTGGTTGATGCACGGCGTCCTTCCGGTTTGCGTTGCATGATGTATCACGATTCGCCCGCGGATCTCTAAAAACCTTGCGCTCGCAAAGTGGAATGACTCCGTGACTCTCGCGTTACGATTTTTTGTGACAAACAAATGAAACTAAAGAATAGGCTTTAGCCAGGTCTCGCTTGAAATTCATTCACTCGCCTACATACAGATAATTATGTTTTTTTTAATTCAATGACAAGATAGTTCTTGACTGCGATCTCACCTGATGGTAAGTGATGATGCAGTCTAAGATGGTAGCGGGCTAATTTGGAACGGGTATGGCAGTGTACTTCAACCCATACCCCTAATCGGTTTTTACATGCCATCGTGCCGGAACGCTATAAGTAGCCACGGCCAAAGCCTCCCACCAGATCAGACCAGAGTCAATTCGGAAATTAAAAATTCATAATTGCGCCCACCCTTGCATTTATTCAAAGTTTTGTTACTGTTACGTTTTGAATGTCTTTAAATTAGTTATTTATTTTTGTTTAGTTACTATTGTTAGTATATCGTCTTCTATGATGATTTAAAAAGGAAAAGTTTTGCATAGCGTAGATTATTAATTAGTTCAGTTAGTGACTTTTTTCAAGCAGAAAAAAATGAGAAATTAAAAATTACGCCTTTAGACTTTCAAGGTGTCATTGTCATGAAAAGCATTCCAGAGAAAAAAACTTCCGTCATAGTTGTGGTTAAAGTAAAAAATACAATTATTATTTTCTTGTCAACGGTACGGTATGACGTCATTTTGTAACGGTCGACGACGGCCAACTTGACGTGGACAGCTAGTATATCTATAGCAACCTGTAAATTATAGAATAGAATAGAAATATTTTTTATTCAAGTAAACTTTTACAAGTGCTTTTCAATCGTCGATGAATCTACCACTGGTTCGGAATGCCCTTCCTGCAGAGAAGAGCCAGCAATAAACTCGGCAGTTGCTCTTTTCAAAAAAAAAATATTTTTTACAATAGGTAATAAAACTAATTCGGGTGCTAAACGCGCATAGCTAATTAATTCGCATAGACAATGAGTTGACGTTGCTCGGCCACATTTAACCTGGGGACCGATGATCTGAAAACCAAAGATACGCAGAGAAAGAAATATAATTTTTTGAGTGGTCATTATGTCGGTAGTACTTAATTATTTATTAATTAATCTTCTGGAACTTCAAAAAAAACACACACACACACGTATGTATGTAATATTATTGGAACTGCAAAATATTCACATAGTATGATAAATTAAAATTATTATCTAGAGCTTCCAAACAAATATATTATGTACTTACAAAATTTTATAGGTGTATGTATGTACTTTGTAAGTAAGTTTGTCCATGCATTTCTCACAAACTATTTTTTTTTTTTTTTAATTAATTTATTGCGTGATTGTGAGTTACAGTTAAGATGTTACAGATATGTCATTAGTCTAGGTACATGTCACAATCTGCCATTCTTGGCGTGCAATGTTAACAATAATTGAACGAGCGAAGCGAGTTCTCTGAGTCAACTAGGGCGCTTGCCTACTAGACAGAGAAATGTGTACGTCCAAATGTCTGTCAGAGCCCTATAACTTCTGAATTACTGAATATTAGAACGTGAAACTTGGTTGAAAAATCAGTTATATCCTGTACTTGAACAACAATTACTAAAATTAGATAAATGTTATAAAGAAACGAAATTATTTAATTTTAATGCGCCATCTATTAGCATTATTGTGAAGCTAATAGCTTCACTATAATAGATGGCGCTGTGTCAGTAAAACAGTTTTATGTCAACTATTATTTTTTTTATTGCGTCTAATGTTAAAAGTTAATTATTACAATATATAATTAAAACTTTTGGGAATTATGGGATATCGCGAGGTCTCAGTTCGGGGCGAACCACTAGTAGAATTTCGTCAAAACAAATTGTGATAAATAATTAAATTAAGAATAAAATAATAAGCTAAATGTCACAGGAAAAGAAAAATTAAATGTCAATCAAAAATTAATAATATATACAAAGAAAATTGGACACTAATAGTAATATAATTTGTCATAAAGATTACTTTAGGGTGGGACAAATATTCATTTACAGAATAAAAGCATCAGAATAAAAGCTATTAATTGGATTGTGATCATTCTTTATTCATTTGCTTACATCAACTTAAGGTACAATAAAATTTGATCAAAATCGGTTCAGTAGTTTTCAAGATATGGACACTTTCTATTTTCAATTACACTTTTTTTCGGTGTATTTAAGTCGGTTTAATTTTTTTTTTCTTAAATTCTTTAAAAAAACAAGCGCAAACTTTGGAGTCACCTGACGAGTAATCCTACTAATCCTATTAATATTATAAATGCAAAAGTTTGGATGCATGGATGGATGTTTGTTATTCAAGTACGCCGCAACGACTGAACCGACTGGGCTGAAAGGCATAGAGATAGATTATAGTCGGGAACAACACATAGGATTTTTATCCCGCAAAATAAGAGAGTTCCCGCGAGAATAAATAACGTTAATCGACGCGAACGAAATTGCTGGAATCATCTAGTATTAAATATATTTTAAAAATTTTATATCTGAATTTTATATGATAGTAAGTCCAAAACAATTTTTTTTGAATTTTTTGTCGGTCTGTCTGTGCGCATATCACGCGGAAACTTCTGAACGGAATTGCATAAAATTTGATACAGTGATAGCTGATAATCCGGATCAATATATAAAATAATTTTTATCCTGATAAACAACAAGGTTTATCCAGGATAGGGGATGAAAGTTTTTGTTGTATTTGGTCCATAACTTCGTCAAATCGAAACCGAATTTAATAGTTCTTTCTTTATTATAAATTGTGTACTATTTGAAATATTTTGTCTAATTTTGGTGAAGATCTACTAAATATTATTGGAGATAGAGGAGATAACTTCTCGCAGATAGTACCAAGTCGCACTAAACTTTTTCCACACGGACGAAGTCGCGGGAATCAGCTAGTTTGCAATAATTTCACAAATATGTATTCCCAAACTGATTCTTCATGACAACTAATCCTGTACCTTAGTAAAGTAATACTATAAAACACCAGAGTGATTGACGACAATGAGCGTTTTACAAACTTAACTTATGGCTGGAATTAATAACCTATCGATTATCTAATCTAGCAACCGATGATCCAATCCAGATATTATGTAAAGTGTAAAGTATTTGCCAATTGGTGAAACAAATTGCAATCCCAATACGATCGATGGATCGATGTTTTTTATTGACATGCTTTACCAATAAACTAGATTTAAGTTTCGACCTTCAATCTGACGATTTTGGATTAGATAAGTTTTATTAATATCGGCCGATAGACAAGTAGGACCAATCTCAGTTTCAAGTTTTTTCTCACGTGAGGTTGTATGCACGAGAGCGATAGTATAATATCTTTGGTTCGAACATCAATGGTCGCGAAATTAAAAATAAATCGCTAGTCTATGGCCGCGTCCGTCCCGCGCGCGTTCCACATTCGAAATAATAATTGTATTAAGGAAACATGAGCGCCGCGCATGTGTTTGTTTGTTTGTTTACCCGCCGGTGACGTCATATGTTTATTCTCGCGGGGAGGTAGGGGTCGGATGGAAACTTACAATTTTTTATGGTTAATTTTTTTTATGTATTCGGGCGTGAGTGTTTTCACGTTGTTTATAAATGCATTTTATGATTATTATTAATCTAAATAAAATTAATTGCAGCAAACAAGTTGAGTCCATTAGGACCTCGATGTTTTTCTGTATTTTTTTATGTGGTGTGGCGTCTTCTTTATCCACTTATTGTCTACTGCTGGACATAGGTCTCTTGCATGGACCTCCACAGGCCTCGGTTTTGCGCCGCCTGAATCCAGCGGCTCCCTGCGACTCGTTTGATGTCGTCGGTCCACCTCGTGGGGGGTCTGCCAACACTGGACTTCCTGGTGCGGGGTCGCCACTCGAGCACCTTGGGACCCATCGACCATCAACTCTTCAAACTACGTTGTATAGACAGTGGTATGATCTCAAAGGCTTCTCGGTAGGCAGTAGCATTGATGTCTTGATGAAATCGCAAGGCTTCATTGTGGTCAGGAGTACTGAAGTCTTGATGAGACCTCATTTCTCAAGGCTTCATTGTGGTCAGGTGGATTGAAATCTAGATGCGATCTCAAGGCTTTGTTAACTTGTAGAATACATAAAAATTAAGATTTCACTTCCCACACAGACATTAATTTTGAAGTCTGGATGTGATGTCAAGGCTTCGCAGTAGACAGACAGGTGCACTGAAGTCTGGACATTATGTCAATTATTTACTGCGGACTGGAGTATTGAAGTCCTGATGTGATCTTAAGGCTTCGTGGTAGACAGGAATACATGAACATGATGTCAAAGATATACTGCGGATAGGAGCATTGAAGTCTGGATGTGATTTCAAGGCTTTGCTACAGATATATTGAAGTCTTCCGCCGATCTCAAGGTTTCATTGAGGATAGGGTGTAATTACAAAGCTTACGTCAAGGCTTCGCAGTAGATAGGAGCATTGAAGTCTGGACACAATGCCAAAGCATCGGACTTAAAGTGCGAAGGCAAAGTGCTGTCGACAATTAAAAAGGAAGTAAGATTCGCGATTGTCAGGCCGTCATGCGAGCCGCGACGCCCCTTGTTTACACACGCACACAGCGGCGCGCACGCACACTCGGCCGCGCCCGTCGTGCCGCTTATTTAGGTATATTGTTGTTTATTTTATTCGGCGCTATGCTCTACCACGGGGCGAGCCTTTCGACTCAGTTTTAACGCGCACGTTTTATGAAACGACAACTATGCGTCGATGGTCGCTCGCAGCCGATAATTATTCATATCAGGACCGCTTCTAGCGACGAAAATAGCATCGCCGTAAACAAATTCGCGATTTTTATTGCCGGCAATAATCGGTTTTTATTTAATATTATTTTTTTTGCGTTCGCATGTCGCTCGCCGGTGTCTCCGCGAATCTTAATGGCAGTTAATCATAGTTTATTTTTACCGCGCAACGTGTGCTAATAATTGTGTTGGGGCCTCGTCGGCGTGTTTCTTTTATTTTCTGTTCTTGGTCCTAGCGTTTGATCGAGTCGCGCATTGCGGAAGTTGTTTCGCGAATAATTTGTCAACGCAATTAAGATTATTTTGTCGTATTAGTGAGGCGGCCGTGACCGGCGTTCGCGAACGTGTTCCAGGGAGGTTTGCGCGCGTTTTCAAAACTTGGGATTTTCGAACGGTTTTGGCGGGAACGGCCGGGGGAGGTGCTCACCGAGGAGTTTGTACCGAAAGTTTTGAAAAGTGTTGAGCACACATCGGATGCGGCGAGTGTTTTTTCAACGCGTTTTCGAGGCTAAGCGCTAGTTGTTTGAACAAGTGTGTTTTCTAATGGATTTATTTTGAGGTGAGTTTAAATTTACTTGTGTTGGTGTTTGTATTGTTTGCTCTCGGTGTTTTGTGTGCGTGCACACGTCGAGCTGATGTGTGGTGGCGGGAAACCGAATACCCAGCCGGTTCCGAGCGTGTGTGAGTGTACAAACAATACGCCAGTGTGTGTAGTACTGTGTACCGACACTGCGCGGATTGTCACTTTATGTAAGAGGGGACAGCGAGGGATACTTGTCATGTATTTAGGCGAAGATGAAACGTTGATGAGTTAACTTTTTAATTTATTTATTGTCCTTAAACAGCGATTGGAAAGATGGTGTTTGCTCACGTCCCGAATTTGTCTACAACATATTGACTTTTTAGCGTCGACCCACCAAAAATGTTGTGTAAATGCCAAATGTAATGGCTTTTTAATATCAATACATCGCCTACACACTTTGACGATTTTTTCGCACTAGAAAATATTGTTTATTTTGCGCTATTTGCAACAAACATTATTTGAATTTTCATTTAGTTACGAGTACTAGTATGTACCTACTTACCTATTCAGAATGATATTTAATTTTTTCCCAACTAGCAAAATGTTCTTTTTTCTCTTTCTTTTATTACACTTAAAAAATACTTGTAGCATACCTACTTATAAAGGTAAATTTAGGCGTAGTTATAGGAGTATTTATTTCTATAACGATCTTATAATCTACTTATAGTCTACCTGTGCTTGTGAAATGCTACTATAAGTAAAAGAGTGTACTTAATACAATGTCTTTATAGGAGCTTTATTAGTATTGATAGACTTATAGTATTTTTTATTGGACTACTTTGCTAGTTGGGTTAAATTAAACGCACATAACTCAAAAAGATACATGCTACAAAGATCCTACTATTCGGCAATTTGTTTGAAATGGAAATCAAAGCCCCCCCCCCCCCCCTCTCCCATTCAAATCAAATGATTAAAATAACTCCAACGAGATCAGAAAAAATATTAAGCTAAGTTGATAAAGTTAATAGGAACTTATTTTACTGTAGATGTAGTAACTGTAACAGGTAGGTACCTACTACCTACTACTAACTTTAAAAAAAAATGGATTTTTAATTCACGCTTTTCGCGAAATTTATTCTAATTTTATTTGATTATTATAAATTATGCACTTATAACTACATAATATTTAGCTTATAAATACATAATTAGCATTTATAAAGAAACTAGCTCTTATCCGCGACTTCGCTTCCGCCATAGATGTATTAATTTAAGTAGATAGTTACCTAGGTATCTACCCGATTCGAAGTTCGATTTCCAGCTGTTGTTTTGAGTTTTCTTTATTTCAAGGGTTCTGTACCCGAAGGGTAACCAACGGGACCCTGTTACTAAATCTCCGCTGTCCGTCCGTACGTCCGTTCGTCTGTCTGTCACCGATCTGAATCTCATGAACTTTAATAGGAAGAGTTGAAAATCATACATTCAATAAAAAACTGTTACAATAATTTTTTAAGCTATTGCATAGCTTCTATCGCGAGCCTTGAGCGTGGAGACCGAATCCAGAAATTCCGTAACGAAAATAACCTGACACGGGACTCCTCTCACCGCTAGATGGCATTGATAAAAAATGCTATGCAATAGCTTTACCGCGGCAGTCCCCGAGTGCCACACGTCTTTTTTTTAAAGAATATTAGCCAAGGTAAGCTCGACTTATATTCTCCTCTCCCCTCCAAATAAGCGAAAAGCTTGTGCTCGAACCTGTGACCTTTCAGTCTTCAGTCGCACCTTTAACCGTTGAGTTATTTAAGCCTCAATAGCCCAACGGTTAAAGATGCGGACTGAAAACTGTAAGGTCGCAGGTTCGAATCCCACCCGTTGCACTATTGTCGTACCCACTCCTAACACAAGCTTTCGCTTATTTGGAGGGGAGAGGAGGATATTACTCAACTTCAAGTCGCCCAATATTCTTTTTGAAAAAAAAGACAAAAAAGACAAAAGTTAAAACTTTTTTTTTTATTTTTTTATTCGATGACAAAATAGCCCTTGACTGCGATCTCACCTGATGGTAAGTGACGATGCAGTCTAAGATGGTAGCGGGCTAACTTGGAAGGGGTATAGCAGTGTAAATTCAACCCATACCCCTAATCGGTTTCTACACGCCATCGTGCCGGGACGCTAAATCGCTTGACGGCACGTCTTTGACGGTAGGGTGGTAACTAGCCACGGCCAAAGCCTGCCACCAGACATAAACTGGACAGATAGGTATGCTATGACATAAATCTGTCACGTATTCTGTCTTTGATTTTTGCATTACAAACAGACACTTCAATTTTATTTATTTGTATATATTGTTTAGCTGTTTCTAATCGACATAGTCGCGTCGGTAGGCGTTGCTCTTGTTTTCCGGGTTCCAAATCTTTAGCAAGTTATCGCGTTTTAATGATTTACTATGACTCTTTTGGCATTGTAAGATAGCACGGAGTTGTCATATTTCTAGAGCAACAATTCTTATACTTAAGTACTAACTGTGCGGTTGCACACAAGGAATTGAATTAAACCAAGATCAAACTTTAAGAAAAGTTGTAGGGTAAAGCGCTTTGCTTCCTCGTTCCTAATACGCACCGCAAAAATTTGGAATGCTCTTCCGGCTTCCGTTTTTCCAACTAACTATAATGTGGGTGTCTTTAAATCAAGAGTGAATAGGCATCTTCTAGGCAAGCGCGCACCATCTTAGGCTGCATCTTCACTTACCATCAGGTGAGATCACAGTCAAGCGCTAGTGTATAAATTTAAAAAAAAAAGGTTTTGTAAATAATAATTCTTTCAAAAACTAGGTACCTTTGTCAAAATGAGCCAAGAATAGGCACTCGTTCATATATGCAAAACCCGTTATCTAGATAGGTATATACCTACTAATATATTTTATGTACTTAGGTGGTTAGATAAAAAAATAAGTACATTTTTTTACGGTAGGTACAAAATAAGTTTTGCGTTTTTATTAAACTCTATCGTGGTAAACTTAAGTTTACATAATTAGTTATTAATTTATTTAATTATATTTCCGCGCGCAGATTTTATTTAAATATAAATAAATATATACATATTATATTAATTATTATTTATATTTAATGCGGAAGAATCCGTCGCAATAAATTATTATTTCTTGCCGATTATTGTTATTAAATAGAGTCTTTCAAAATAAGTAAAATGCACACACTCTGTTCGTTTTAAGAGTCTTTCACAATGTATTTTTAACCGACTTCCAAAAAAGAAGGAGATTCTCAATTCGTAGGAATCTTTTTTCATGTATGTTCCCCGATTACTCGAAGACGCCTGGACCGATTTGGAAAATTCTTTTCATATTTGAGTGTTCGGAATGCCATATCTAGTATGGCAATATCCCTGTTCTATTCGAAAATATTTATTTGCATAGATTTGCTTAAATTATTCGCAAAAATAATTTCTGACTGACCGTTACTGCTGAGCCAAGCGTGACTTCAAGCAGAGTTATGACTAGGGTAGCCAGATTTTTTTCAGCCTATAAGGGACATATGGTTAAATAGCCAAAACATACGCGATTTTAATTTTTTTTCCCGGGACAAATAAAAAAACAAAATTATTAAATTAGTGTCATTTTTTTTGATAATTTTTCGAGGATCAAGTCAGTTTTAACATATTTCTATTCGTTTTAACATATCTGTTAAAATCAGTACAATAATTATAATCGTAATTAAAAATGGTGATCAACTCGCTTTTTTACGAATGTTGCGTGTGTGAATATTTGGACCGATTTCATAATGAAAAACAAAGTACAGTTCAAATACGGGACAGAGTCAGTCCCGCCGGGACACTTTAAACTATGCCTAAAATACGGGATGTCCCGGGAAATACGGGACGTCTGGCAACGCTAGTTATGACGTAAGTACGCAAGTAATATAGATACTTATTTGATGTTTCCCGCGACTTTGTCCCTCTTTAATTTTTCGGGATAAAAAGCCTAATTTTTTTTTTATAACAGGGTGTCCCCTTCCATAAAAAGGGATTTTGTTTTGCTATTTTATTATTTACTAATTTTTAATTTTTATTGACTTTAAAAGTTTGAATTTTGCATGTTATCATTAATTTTTCATAATTTAAAACCTAATACTCGTAAAAAGGTGTGACCACGTAATTCTTCGAAGTAGCGTATATGTTACTCTTGGGTGTGAGCTATCTACACACACACACACATACAAACTTTCGCCTTTATAATTTTAGTGCGATATTGTGATAATATTTACGCTATGTGTGTCTCTATAGAGATTCACCCGTGCCTCAGAGAGCACGTAAAGCCGTCGGTCCCGCGCCTGATTCTCTCCGGTCGTGTCCGGATATTTTATCCCATCGGACTATGAGAGTAAGGGAATCGAGAGTGCACCTGTGTTTGCGCACTCATTTGTGCACTATAATATCTCCCGTGCATATGGCTAATCTCTTTGGAGATTGGCCGCCGTGGCCGGAATCGGTCGGTAGGACATCAGTATCATATACAAGACTAGCTTTTGCTCGCGGCTTTGCTCACGTTAAGTTCAATTTTTCAAACCCCTATTTTACCCCCTTAGGGGTTGAATTTTCAAAAATCCTTCCTTAGTGTGCGCCTATGTCATAAAAGGAACCAACTGTAAAAAGGAGGTGGGTTGATAAGGCCCAAAATCCGCCCCTCATGCACTCGAAAAAAAAAGTTCCAGATTCCGACAAATTGTAAATGTATTTATATACTTGAAGATATAAACTTTATTCTAATATAAAGTTTAGGTGATAAAAAAAATAGTAAGTTACAGAAAATATTACCCAAAAAGAGAGTGTTTCTTTTACTTTTCTTACATTTTCATACATTTTAGTCGTTTTTTAAGCTTTGATTTAATATTTTAGAATGAGGCGCTCCATGAACCAAAATAAATTAATACTCATATAAAAGCTTATAAAAAGGAGCATCATTATCAGTTACGTTTACCATGGTTCATGGAGCGCCTCATTCTAAAATATTAAGTCAAAGCTTAAAAAACGACTAAAATGTATGAAAATGTAAGAAAAGTAAAAGAAACACTCTCTTTTTGGGTAATATTTTCTGTAACTTACTATTTTTTTTATCACCTAAACTTTATATTAGAATAAAGTTTATATCTTCAAGTATATAAATACATTTACAATTTGTCGAAATCTGGAACTTTTTTTTTCGAGTGTATGAGGGGCGGATTTTGTTGCCTTATCAACCCACCTCCTTTCAAGTTTCTAACTTCAGTAGTTTAGTCTGTGCGTTGGTATCTCAGTCAGTCAGTCAGTCAGGACTTTGAATTTTATATATATATAGAAGATAGGTATAAGTCATATCATAATGAGAAAATTTTAGGTTACTTAGGTTACTTACTATGTTAATCCCTATGTATGTAGTTACTAGTAAGGGGCGGTAGGTACTGACTCATATTATGATGTTTTATGTATATATATTTTAACTAGGCACTTCTCATAAAAGGAAGTTTGTTTTAGTTTCGTATTTAAAGGCTCAAGTTTGTTTAAAGTTGTCGAACAAACAAACAATTGTTTTAAAATGTGAGTCAAGTGTGAACTATATACTTGCGTGCATAGGGTTCCGCGCCCGCTTCAACTTTAGAGGTTCTAGATAGGTAGGTACTGTAGCGGTATCGTAGAACCTTAAGATAACGGCCAATTTATATTTTCATAAAATTCGCATTGTTGTTTTGTTGATTTATTGGTTTGTTGGTTTTTCCTTCAATCACGCCGCAACAAAGCAACGAATCAACATGATTTTTTGCATGGAAATAGTTGAAGACCGGGAGAGTGACATAGACTATCCTGGAAAATTAAGAGTTTTTTAAAAACTAAATCCATGCGAGCGAAGCCGCGGGCATCAACTGATTTATAATATTAATAAGGATTTTGTAGCCCCTTCACGATTCTCGAGGTAACAAGCGCCAAGCGACAGTGGTTTTTTCACTCTCGGTATGTCTACGGAACCCTAAAAATAAAACAAACACACCATTCCACGAAGTCGCGCCCGTGTTCCGAAGTAAAACGTCATTTAAAAGAGATAAGATGTAAGGACGAAACATACAGCTACGGATATGATTTCACAAACATACATAAAAAGAAATAGCTTTCCTCTTATTCATTTTAAAAAGTGGCCTAGTTTAAACGTAAAAATTCTTTTTACAAAACCTACTTCAAACGCCACTACAAAGTATACCAATTGTGCCTATAAAATTTGAAAAGTTCCCTCGATTTCTCCAGGATCCCATCATCAGGTCATGACCTGATGACTATGGGACCACCTGGGAAGTTACACCCTTTCAAACAAAAAAAGAATTTTCCAAATCGGTCCAGGCATCTTCGAGTAATCGGGGGTAAATAAAATAAAGATTCCGACGAATTGAGAACTTCCTCCTTTTTTGGAAGTCGGTTAAAAATTCAAAAAAATATGCAGAGCAACCTGTCAAATAACAAGTCAAGACTCTACCACCGGTAGGAGCTGGCAAGCAACTCAATCTTATTAAATTGAAGTTTCGGATAAAAATGCATGGATAGTCTTAGTCATGCAGGGATGTACGGGTACCTATAATAAGATCTTATTCATCACTGACTATTATTTTTATTTTAGACTAGCTTTTGATCGCGTTTGCGCTCACGATAAGTTCGATTTTTCTAAACCCAATATTACACCCCTAGGGTTGAAATTAGCGGATGCCTACATGATGGATGATTACATTATTTGAATTAAAGAAAATATATAAAGTTCAACAGAGAATTCATAATACAATATGATTGTTAAATTAGGGTAATTTTCAGATGTATGCCAATCAGCCCCAACTGTCCAGTGATTTGAGCTGCGCTTGATAGATAAGTCAGTCAGTCACATTTTCTTTTAAACATGTATTCAGATAAGTCGGTATTATGTACATTATAGATAAATAGATAGAAACATAATTTTGATTAAAATAAACAAGCCGATAAGACTTACTTTGACTTGATTTGATTTATTTGTAAACTGTGTTTTCTTTCACTTGAAAGATAACAAGATATCTTATTACGTCATGTCGGCAGAACTCTGTAATGTTTTCACGTCAGTTTGTCTATTTTTCTGTGACTTTTAGACTAGCTTTTAGCCGCGGCTTCGCTCCCGCCATCTTATAAAGCAATCTAAAATGATGATGATAGTATACAAAATTACTAATTGTAATTTTTTGATTTTTCAGCTTTTTTTTTTGGGAAAAAAGAATTTTCCAAATCGGTCCAGGCGTCTTCGCGTAATCGGGGAACGTACATAAAAAAAGGATTCCGACGAATTCAGAACCTCCTCCTTTTTTGGTCGGTTAAAAGTATTAAGCTAAGTTCATGAAGCTAAGTACAACAATAGTAAGAGTCGGTTAAAAACCTTTGACGACCTCCCTGGCGCAGTGGTGAGCGCTGTGGTCTTATAACTGGGAGGTCTCGGGTTCGAATCCCGGCGGGGGCAGTTTAGGAATTTATAATTTCTAAATTGTCTCTGGTCTGGTCTGGTGGGAGGCTTTGGCCGTGGCTAGTTACCACCCTACCGTCAAAGACGTGCCGCCAAGCGATTTAGCGTTCCAGCACGATGGCGTGTAGAAACCGATTAGGGGTATGGGTTGAATTTACACTGCTATACCTACCCCTTCCAAGTTAGCCCGCTACCATCTTAGACATGCTTAGACAAGGGCTATCTTGTCATCGAATAAAAAAAAAGGGAAAATCTTATGGCTTCCCGTCACTGAAATGCTAGCCAGTAGGTATCTACGTGTTTTTCACTTCTATGTATATACAACTAGCGGACGCCCGCGACTTCGTCCGCGTTCTTAAATTGTTGAAATTTTTCCTGAATTTTCTTTGTTATAAACCTTACGGAGCCCGAGACCTTTCCAACGAATGCAAAACCGTGGAAATCGGTTCGTGCGTTCTGGAGTTATAGCGTCAGGAAGGAAAACCCGACTTATTTTTATATAGGTATAGGTACAATATGTATAGCAATGTACCTAGGTACGGAGCCCTCGGCCGGCTCGTTTCGCGTAGGACCCCTTCCGCGCAAGTAACGCCTAGGATAATACAATAACGAGGTCGGAAGTGCGTTTTGATAGTCATTTATTTAGAATTCGAGGCCGCTCCATTATTTAGGTTGTTTTGTTTTATCAGTTTACCAAGGCGCAATTTCGTGCTAAAAACTAATATATGCAAAAATATCAGATAAAACTCGAGCGGCTAATGGCTGTATTGTGAGCGGAAATATGGACGACTTAAGTTGATATATTTTTAAGCTATTGCATAGCTTCTATCGCGGGCCTTGAGCGTGGAGACCGAATCCAGAAATTCCGTAACGAAAATAACCTGACACGGGACTCACCGTTAGATGGCGTTGATAAAAAATGCTATGCAATAGCTTTACCGCGGCAGTCCCCGAGTGTCACACGTCTTTTTTTTTAAAGTATAAGTGTAAGTCATGTTGATCATCCTCTATCCTTACATGCGTTTGTTTGTTGGTTTGTCTTATCTTATGGTTGAACTATGGACCTATGTGATTTTTTTGCTCAAGTTTAGTTGACTGGGAGAGTGACATAGGCAACATTTTATCCCGGAAAAATAAAGGTTCCCGTGGGATTTTAAAACCTAAATCCGGATGATAATATATAATAATAGCGGATGTAGTCGCGGGCGTCAGCTAGTACATAATATTGACAAAGCATGCAAGCATTTTTATGAGAATATTTTGCAAATAGGCATGTTAATTATATCGCCACTATCGGCTATAGAGCATGAATACTCTAAAGCTATGGACAGCGAATAACAGCGAGTAGAAACCGATTAGGGGTATAGGTTGAATGTACACTGCCATTACCCCTTCCGAGTTAGTCCGCTACCATTGTCTACTACTCGTTATTCGTAACTCTCCCATCCGTAGGTAGCAAGCTATCGGTAATTTAGCTTACGAAACGTTTTTTATAGGAATGGTTTTGACTTACGCCTCGTAGTAACTAGTACTTAAGAAAAACGATTCTTTTCCTACTTATAGGAACCGGGCATTAGACTACATCGCCACTTACCATCAGGTGAGATCGCAGTGTAGGACTGCTACCATCTACCTTGCCATCAAATAAAAAAAAGTCGTACTTCGGGGTGCAGTACAAGTAAAATACCTGTGTTTTATCTTGGACTCTGGCATATACTGCATGTTTGTTGTATATTTTTGCAAGGCTCGGGCCGATAGCGTTATCAGTCGTCACGCCTACACGCACACACACGCACACTCTCACACATTCATGGAGCACTGTATTTTCGTGTTACTAACGGTGCCTAAAACAATATACCAATAATATCTTCTTTATATGTATAGCTATATAAGACAATTCCACTCACTGACTAATCACAAAATCTCAGGAAATATAAAGCCCACAAAATTAAAATTTTGAGGGTCGGTTTCCTCTAGACCTAGAGTGTAGACGTCAGCTAAGAAAGGGTTTTTGAAATGGGGTTTTTAAAGTCACAGCCATGTAAATCGGCATTTACTCGGTTAGATAACCCGTGATTAGGTAGGGCTACGCGGACGAAGTCACGGGCGACCGCTAGTGATAATTTATATAAAAATCAGTTGCTGTTCGTTGGTTTTGCTAAAACTCAAAAGAAAGTCGCAGAGCGGCGCCGGGTACAGGGGGCGCAAGACCGAGACATGTGGGAAGTCTATGCAAGAGAAATATCCATTCAAATGCGAGTCGGACTTGCATACGAAGGGTTCTGTACCAAAAAACAACGAAAAAACACATTTTCTTATGACTGAATTTCTTGTAAGACATTTCTCATAAGACACAAGAAATTTTCTTAAAATGTGTAAAAGGCCTTAACGTATTGTTTTCTACGATGAGTAAAAAAGGAAAAAAAAAGGAAAAAAAGGAAAAGTTTTGCATAGCGCTGACTGTTAATTACTTTAATTACTTAATGACTTTTTTCAGCGGGAAAAAATAAGAAATTAAAAATTACGCCTTTCAACATTCAAGATGTCATTGCCATGAAAAGCATTGCCAGAGAAAAAAACTTCCGTCATAGTTGTGGTTACAGAAAAAAATACAATTATTATTTTCTTGTCAACGGTGCGGCGTGACGTTATATTGTAACGGTCGACGACGGCCAACTTGACGTGAACGTATGTACGTTAGTTTCCAAACGTGTAACTTATCAATGGGTCAACTTTTTGTACATATACTATATCATAGTGGGTTAATTATACGTGATATTTTCACGTACGTCACTAAGTTATATTTAAAAAATATTAAAAAAAGACGTGTGGCATTCGGGGACTGCCGCGGTAAAGCTATTGAATAGCATTTTTTATCAACGCCATCTAGCGGTGAGAGGAGTCCCGTGTCAGGTTATTTTCGTTACGGAATTTCTGGATTCGGTCTCCACGCTCAAGGCCCGCGATAGAAGCTATGCAATAGCTTAAAAATACAGTTATTATTTTCTTGTCAACGGTACGGCGTGACGTCATTTTGTAACGATCGACGACGGTCAACTTGACGTAAACGGGAGTACGTTAGTTTCCAAACGGGTAACTTTATCAATGGATTAATAAATAATTAATTAAACCTGATATTTTCACGTACGTCACTAAGTTATATTTAAAAACTTTAAAAGGTTAGGTACCTGCCTACAATGTAAATGCAAATTATATTATTTTTATAAGTAGGTTTAATTAAGTAAGCAATTAAGTAAAGTAAAAATAAAGAACAAAGAGTTTAAAATGTTAATTTTAATAATGTAAATAATCGAATCGCGAGGCTCTGGTGGCGACAACGTAAGTAACCCAATTTACTTAATTTTTTTTATAGAAAACTAGCCTTTGCCAGCGGCTGCACTCAAGTTAAATTCGATTTTTCAAACCCCTATTTTATCCCTTTAGGGGTTTAATTTTCAAAAATCTTTTCTTAGCTTTTCTTCTTCAAATATGGTTGAGCGAAACAACGGCTGGATCATGCGTCATGCTCGTGAACGGGTGCCACTAACGGGAATAGGTCTGCTTTGTCTGCCCGTCTTGACATGCATTGGATTGTGTGTACGTAGTTACGTACATATGCATTTTTGAAGCTTCATTGTGGAAGCATTGTATACATAGCATAGTTACCTGTTGTAAAAATTTAATTAATTTTTTTTTTTTGAAAAGAGCAACTACTGAGTTTCTTGCCGGCTCTTCTCAGCAGAATCTGCATTCTGAACCGGTGTGGTGGTAGATTTATGACGTGTCATAAGAGCTACAAGTTGGCCTACATGAAATGAATTTGATTTTGAATTTGAATTAGCGGATGCCTACGTCATAATAGCTACGAGTTCTGAATGCCTTCAGCCGTCCAATCAAGGGTTTGAACTGTGCGTTGATAGATCAGTTAGTAAGTCAGTTATTCAGTCACCTTTCCTTTTACATATTTAGAAAAAAAAAATCGCTAACGGGTAAATCGACCGTGGCCCTAGTGTAAACTGGTTAACACAGTCAGGGGCGATTTCCGGGAGATGTGGTCAATCGAGGGAATTCTTTGATTTTCCGGGATAAAAAGTAGCCTATGTAGTTACATACAACTCTCAAGGTCCTCAACTATATCCATGCAAAAAATCAGGTAGCTCTGTTACCTTTATTTATTTCATGTAGGCTACCTTGTAGCTCTTATGACACGTCATAAATTTACCACCGGTTCGGAATGCAGATTCTGCTGAGAAGAACCGGCAAGAAACTCAGCAGTTGCTCTTTTCAAAAAATAAAATAATTTTACAATAAGTAACCAAACTAAGCTATGTATACAGTGCTTCCACGGTGAAGCTTCAAAAATGCAATACATATAATCCAACACATGTCAACATGGGAAGACAAAGCAGACCCATTCCCGTTGGTGGCACCCGTTCACGAGCACGACGCATGATTAGTAAGGATAGTTAGGATTAGGATTGGACAGGATAGGATATATCCGGTCTGAAATTAAAATACCTACGCTTTGTTTACCTTTGGCTTTACAGATAAACTAGCTCGCACTTGCGAAACATGTTGAACCGAACCTTTGTATTCGTATAGGTAAGGGCGGGTTCATAAGGCTTCATATAATATCCTTACTAACATTATAAATGTTATAATGTGTTTGTTTGTCGGTTTGTCCTTCAATCACGCAGCAACGCATTGATTGTTTAACCCCCGACGGAAAAAGAGAGGTGTCATCTAATCACACTATCAAACTAATATTTCACACTAATATTATAAAGGCGAAAGTTTGTATGTGTATGTGTGTGTGTATGTTTGTTACTCCTTCACGCCACAACGAATGAACCGATTTGGCTGTTTGAAATGGAGATAGCTCACACCCAGGATTAAGACATAGGCTACATTTTATCCCGGAAAATTACAGAGTTGCCAAGGGAATTGAAAAACCTTCATCCACGCGGACGAAGTCGCGGGCATCGTCTAGTACACTCATAAGTTTGACGTGCACATCTGTGTATCCGATTGGACCGATTTGGATGCGATTTTTTTCTGTTTGAAATCTAACTAGTTAAGTGATCGAAATGGGTCTTAGGTATTAATAATTAAAGAAGATCTGCTCAGGAACAGAAACAGTATGTCAGGTTGAAGACTTTTATTTTTAAAGTATACTAGTCAAGCTAAACTTGACTTATATTTTGCTTTCCCCTCCAAATAAGCAAAAAACTTGTGCTAGGAGTGGGTACGACAATAGTGCAACGGGTGAGGCCTGAACCTGCGACCTTACAGTTTTCAGTCCGCACATTTAACCGACGGCCATGGCTTGCTATGCACGCACCCTAACAACTCGCTAGTGTGCGTACTGTTTGTATGTATGTTAGTTTATTTGTATGTAATAAGTATGTATAACAGAAAGGCGGGCTATTTTCCCATCGCTCATTGTTTTTCACCGACTTAACAAACAAAGGTTGCGTAAACGCAGCTCGGCAAGCGGCAACCTGAGATTTTGCATCATACATTGTTTACGAGATTGCGCGATTGCTAAGTGTTATTTGTTTTATATTTTCACCTATACAACATGAATATAGAACTCCCGGATTTGCAAAGGTCTCCTTTGCCTGTCTCCTTTTATAGGAGCTTTATCAGAATTGATAGACTTATAGTCTTTTTTACCTACTTTGCTAGTTGGGTAGTATATAATAGAAATAGAAATAGAAATATTTTTTATTCAAATAAACTTTTATAAGCACTTTTGAGTCGTCAATGAATCTACCACTGGTTCGGAATGCCTTTCCGGCCGAGAAGAGCCAGCAAGAAACTCGGCGATTGTTCTTTTCAAAAAAAAAAAAATTGTACAATAGTTAATGAAACTATGCTATGTACCTATACAGTGCTTCCACGATGAAGTTTCCCAAGTCCAATACAATACAAATACAAATAAATACAATCCAATGCATGTTAAGACGAGCAGACAGAAAGCAGACCCATTCCCGTTGGTGGCACCCCGTTCACGAGCATGACGCATGATCCAGCCGTTGCTTCGCTCAACCATATTTGAGGGAACGTAACAACCCGCACCACACGACACCAAGAGGGCATGACATACCCAGGCCCAGGCTACCCAATTGTATACCCAATAATAATACATAGGTATTCCAAGCAAACGAAGTCGTGGGCGACGTTTCGTGTAGTATAAAAGTAACGTTACTTAAGCAAATAATTTAGAAATATACAACAAATATACAAAGTCAACAGTGACTAAATGTGAATATTCATTAGACGGCGGCTTGGCAGCTAGCTCACTTACACCGCTCCGTTATGTTACTTTTAAGTGTTATTAACACTAAGGGTGAAAGCACATTGCGACGGGCCGCACCATGGCCATCGTTAGCGCAAAATTAATAATTTTATTTTTTTTATTCGACGACAAGATAGTCCTTGTAATATGATGTCTTGGAAAAAAGTAGATCGACAACTGTAATGTGTCGCTACTAGATGTCGCTAACAGTTGCTATAAAACTGATTGAAAAAGTACATACATATCACCAACATATCATTAATTTCGTGGCTGACATGTGGTTCAGCCGTGGTGTAACTGTTAACACACTCGGGCGCGATTCCCAGAGAGATGTGGGTTCGAATCCCGCCGGCCTCGGAGTTTTTGATATGTATTTATAAATCTATTAAGATAATCCTTGTCTGCGATCTCACCTGATGGTAAGTGACGATGCAGTCTAAGATGGTAGCGAGCTAACTTGGAAGCGGTATGGCAGTGTAGATTCAACCCGTACCAGTGATCTGCTTCTACACGCCATTATGCCGAAACGCTGATTCGTTTGGCGGCTTTAACGGTAGTGTGGTAACTAGCCACGGCCAAAGCCTCCCACCAGACCAGACCAGAGACAATTTAGAAATTATAAATTCCCAAATTTTGTACGTCGGGAATCGAACCCCAGACCCCCCAGTTATAAGACCACAGCATTCACCACTGCGCCAGGGAGATCGTCAAATAACGCTCAATAGCCCAACGATTAACGGTGCGGACTGAAAACTGAAAGGTCACAGGTTCGATGCCAAAAAAAGACTATAGCTTAACACTTATACCGTCAAATTGTATATGTACCATAAGATGTACCACTGCCCCAAACTATGGTGCGAAGCAATTTATGCGGATTTTTGCGCTGCGACCCGTCACAGTGTGCGCTTATCTTTATTAGGTATTGAATTTGAAAGTAGTTGGGTACATAGACATACATACTTACATCCATGCAAATAAATAAAAATTGTAGTGTCAGTCTTTGATTTCTTACAGCTAGTAATGATAGGGCCGCGACTTCGTCGTTAATTTTTTTATCTCTCTTAGTCTCCCCGGGATTTAAACTGTTTTTCTTTCTTATTTCATCAAAATCGGTTCTGCGGTTAAAACATGAAATGATCCTGTGATAGCGTTCCTTCTTCTACTTTATCAATCGATAGAAGTTCACTGCTGGACATAGTTCTCTTGCATGGACTTACACAGGCCTCGGTCTTGCGCCGCCTGAATCCAGCGGCTCCCTGCCACTCGTTTGAAGTCGTCGGACCACCTAGTGGAGGGTCTGTCAACACCCCTTAGGACCCCAAAAATTTTTAATAATTGTCCCTATTTGTACAGGTAATATAAGTTAAGGTACAGGTAAAATAAGTTAAACCTTAATAGCCTTCAATTCCAGCCCGTTGCACTTTTGTCGTAATACCCACTCCTTACATCCTAATGTACAGTTACGTTTATTTGTAGGGGAGAGGGGAATACTAGTCAGTTTCTGCATGGCTTAACAGCATTTCTTAAAAAAATCGCCACATACCATCAGGTGAGATCGCAATCAAGTACTGTCTTGTCATCGAATAAAAAAATATATCTACTGTTAAATTTTTTACGCGGGAAATCTGTACAGTTCCGGGATAAACCTGTTAAGAAAAACCCGGAAAATACACAGACAGACAAAAGTTTTAATACGTGTTTGGATTAGGCTATCGTTCAAATAATCTTAGAGCTTAATAAGAGGAAGTTATTTCGAAACCAAAGCAAACACTTCATTTTTATTTGCTTGTTGTATAGATTTCTTCTGAGCTAGGTAATAATGAGGTTTTTTCAGAAGGTAAGTAAAGGTAAGTGTCATTAACTCAAGGATTAAGATGGCGAGTGACGCATAACAGGCAGGTTCATTTTTACATACTCTCTGGTTAAAAAAAAAGACGTGTGGCACTCGGGGACTGCCGCGGTGAAGCTATTGCATAGCATTTTTTATCAACGCCATCTAGCATCTCACCGCTAGATGGCGTTGATAAAAAATGCGCCATCTAGCGGCTCACCATAGAGGAATCCCGTGTCAGGTTATTATCGTTACGGAATTTCTGGACTCGGTCTCCACGCTGGCCCGCGATAGAAGCTATGCAATAGCTTAAATGTACGAGGTATATAAATGCAGACACCCCGATTCCTTGCAGTCTTGTCTATCCTACCCCTGCTCACGAAGGAGGTCTTGAATGAAGCGAGCTTACGAGGTTGAGTAGATGAAGCTGAATGAACGGACGACAATAGAGCGAGTGTTCTGGCGTAGCTCATTCGATTTGTTACTAAATCTAAGATGGCCGATCACATTTTTTTTCGCAATTGCCTCAATATGGGTATCGAATAAAAGGGCTTGACTAGTACAATACTATACACTAATACACTATGATTTTCGAATCGAAGATTGCCGCGATCTATACGTCTATTTTTTTTTATGTCACATGTCGGGGGTGTTTTCAATTTTATATTTACACTTGTCTTAATTTATTTGTAGTATTTGTACATGTGATACCTGCGAGAGAGCCAAATGATACATTTAGTAGTGATGTAGAGATTCGATTCGAATCAGTTGATCACTTTGAGGAAACGACTCACGTCGATTCACCCCTACACACACACACACACGCACACACGCACCCACGCACGCACGCACACACGCACTCAGTGTCAGCTAAATTAATTATTGTCATATGTATTCACTTTAGCTGCTTATTAATACATATGTAATTTTGTATCCCTGGAAGGAACTATCTTCTGCAACACAGGTTTTCCAAGCGCAAAGGATAGGGTATACCTATTATTATAAATTGTATAACTATAAATAAATTCTTATTCTTATTCATGTACCTACCTACAAGCATTCGGCACGGCGATTTATATTTGCTCGTGTTTTGCCCCAATTTATTTCTAGACAGCCTCAAAAGAAAGCCGAATATTATCTAACTTGACCTCCAATGTTGTATCTTTGACACACATTTCCATACGCACAAACTACACAGCCACATAATGTAGGTACAACAATAGCGAAGATATCCACATGTTTATTTAAAAATTTACAATCTTATCGCCTCGGCTTTGCTTATTTGTGTAATCTAAATAGTTATTTGCGAATGCCAAAAAAATAAGTCGTGTAAATATTCTGCAATATATACTGCCGTCATAAGGAAAAAAGACGCATCTGTCATTTTTTTCGAAATTGAGTTAGGCACATATTCGGCATCAAAACAAAAAACGCATCTACCAGTATTTTTAAATTTTGTTTAAACTGATTCCTGTGATATAAAATTCCGATAAGTACTGTTAGACGCGTTTTTTGGTTTGATGTCGAATATGTGCCTAACTCAATTTCGAAAAAAAATGACAGATGCGTCTTTTTTCCTTATGACGGCAGTATAAGTAGGTAAACCTGTCACAGATTTTTAATTCGATTCGCATAAAAATGCATACAAATTACAATAAAAGAGAGTGAGTTTCAAAAATGATAGGATCATTTTGATGGCCTTACTGGGATCGCAATATAGTATATACACAAACTAAAAGACGAAACGTAAGAATTAGGTAGCACCTAGTTATACCTACCTAATTAAAAAAAAGTAGGCACAAAAAAAAGTTCAATAAAGTGTAACCCGTCTATGGAAAGCTGGATGTAACTTCATAAGTTTTTTCATTCTACGTTGACTTTTGCGTCGTATAAAATGTAGCCTATGTCAATTAGACCATAATACCGAATCGATAGACATCTCATTAATCAAAATCGGCTCAGTATTTTAGGCGTTACGGTGGAACGTCTAAAACCCTTCCTTTTGGATTTATGTAATTAGTTGGGGGAAAAACACCTCTTTCTTTCAGTTGTAAATGATAACGATCTTACATTCAGTTCTGTGATCCTTTAATAAATTATATCCTGACAACGTTACATACCTACCTACCCAGTAGGTACCTACCTACTCAACAGTTCACACAGAATTTATAACTGCCATGCCTGAACTGTGCAAACAAAAACACTTGTGTACAAACGAAACACGTATACAGCTGTAAAAACACAACCACACACACATGTACAGACGTGCACACAAAATAAACCAGGAAACGTCTAGCGAAAAACAAACAAGGGTCTTTTGTGTTGTGTAAACAATCGAATGGCCCAAGCAACAGGCGTGACGGTGGAAAAATTAATAGTACAGGTTACTTTGTATAGATGGCGGTGTTAGGTTTGGCTAACCATAAAAATGTTATCACTGAAGTCAAAGGTTGGGGTTATTTGTGACGTAGTTCCGGGTTATTGAAATAGGTGGCGTTGTTATGAAATCTTCGAAAAGAGGTTCTATTTTCTTTTTAATTTGGAAAGCTCTCCCTCGTAGCTTCCTAACGAATGACCCGATTTTGATGTGATTTTTTGTCTTTAGATTAATACTAGCTGATGCCCGCGACTTCGTCCACGTGAATTTAATTTTTAAAATCCCGTGGGATTTCTTGGATTTTCCGGGACAAAAAGTAGCCCATGTCACTCTCCAGATTCTCAATTATAACCTACCCATGCAAAAAATCACGTCGATCCGTAGCTCTGTTTCAGCGTTATTGAAGGACAAACCAACAAACAAACACACATATGTATATGAGTAAGGATTATGAATTCTTGCATAATTATCATGAAGATAAATAAATTGAATCTATAAATTAAAAGGAAAAATTATATTTTGTCCCTTACGCATTTCTTCCGATTTAGCTGACATCAGCAACTTGGCACAGACACAGCTTGCATCCTCGTCGCTTGTATCATTTATCAAAGTCTTTGTCAGTAATTCGTTGTCAATTTCGTGGCATTAGGGTACCTATCCACTGAAGCAGAGCGGAGCGGAGACGTGTGACGCCTATAGATCATTATTGTACGTCAGATCATTATTGGCGACAAGGCGTCTACACTAGATTCAATTTAATGCTGAAATCGATAGAGTCTGCTCTGACTCAGCTCAGACTTAAGATAGAGGTTAAAACGAGATGCAAATATGTTCTGATATAAATATGTCTCATTTTATCTCGGTTTTGAGTCTACGCTGAGTGAGAGTGCGGTCTATAGATTTCTCAATGTGTAGAGAATGGTCTAAATGTGTAGGTGTTTGATAGATTATGATCGAGGAGCAGAAATCGGCCATCAGCTCAACGTTACCATGCCTTGTAAATAATCCGAAGTAACAGAACATCAAACCCCAAATCAATCGCACCAGTGAAAGTTTGTAAGACCTTTTTATCAAGTAGAAAATGAGCTGATGATCTTCAAACGCCTGAGCAGATTTTATAAATGACTAGCTGATACCCGCAACTTCGTTCGCGTGGATTGAGGTTTTTTATTTCCGCAGGAACTCTCTTATTTCCCGCAATAAAAATTAGCCTATGTCCTATTCTAGACTATAATCTATCTTTGTGCAAAATTTCAGCCAAATCGGTTCAGTCGTTGCGACGTGATTGAGTAACAAACATCCAAACATCCACACTTTCACATTTATAATATTAGGATTACTAGCTGATTAGTAGGATAGTTAAAATCTATCTAGATCACATTAGCTTTAAAGCAGAAAAACCATTGATTAGGGAACTACGAGGGAACAGACAGACTAACAGATGCACCGACACACAAATACACATGTCAAACTTATAGCACCTCTCTTTTCGTCGGGGGTTGAAAATCGATCGAAATTAGCAACCCTAAATGAAGCACATGGATCTCCGCTCCGCTCTTCTCCACTCCAACAGCCACAGGTCTCCGCTCCGCTCTTATCCACTCCTGCAATGGCCAGGCACCCTTATGTACGTAGCTAAGTATTAAGTTGCTTGTTTTGTTTTGTATGCTAGCTCGTGTTTAGGAACTGTGCCGCGGAGTGTCGGGTGACACCTAAACAACGCGTATTGTTGGTGGAAACGCTAGCTTTATTAGGTCAGCGTTCTTAATTTAGAAATGACTAGCTGATGCTCGCGACTTTAACCTCGTAGATCTAGGTTTTTAAAAATCCCGGCGGGACGTCTTGATTTTCCGTGATAAGAAGCATCATTCATTCGCCTCCAGAATATAAGTTCAAATTAAAATTCAAAATGACAATACATATTGTAACATTTTTTTGTTTTGAAAAAAGCAACTGCTGAGTTTCTTGTCGGCTCTTCTCAGCAGAATCAGCATTCCGAACTGGTGGTAGATTCTCGACTTGTCATAAGAGCCACAAGTTGACCTACATTAAATAAATAATTTTGAGTTTGAGTTTGAAAAAATTGTTCATTTGATGCCTTTTTGATGCCTTCATGCAGGCTATTTGTGGCTTTTATGACAAGTCAAGCCTATAATATTATTTTGAATAGAGCCTGCTCTAACTTAGAGTACTTACAATTTCAAATTGGACAGCTAAATAGGCAAAGTTATATAGCCTCAATAGCCCAATGGTTACAGGTGCGGACTGAAAACTGAAAGGTCGCAGGTTCGAACCCCACCCGTTGCACTATTGTCGTACCCACTCCTAACAAAAGTTCAGATACAATTCAGAAATTATAAATGCCCAAATTGCGTCCGTCGGGAATCGAACCCGAGACCTCCCAGTTATAAGGCAGCCAGGGAGGGAGGGAGGGGTCGTCAAATTTTGGTCCGATATCTAGGAAAGCTCCCGAAAGCTGTACCACTACATCGATAGAAATAACATCTACGCTATATATGCAAAAAAAAGACAATTTCTGATATTTCGGCTAGGCCTTTGACGTATTTGGCCATAAGGAGCTATAGGTAAAGTCTACTCAAATGAAGAATTATCTTCAGCTGGAGTAAGATTAATTCCATTAGGATTTTAAATGTCTGCCTGTCGTAATAAAATGTTCAGTACCTTCTTATTATGATACCTCTAAAACTATGTTTACACAAACATAAAAAATCAACCAGTATTCCATAAAACATACTCAGACATCTGCTCGGAACTGCCTTAACTAAAATCTACTCTAAGTGGTTAAAAATAAAGTTTATTCTGCATTAGCGTTTGACCACATAAGTCATTATACCTACATTCTAAACTTAAACTACTTTAAGACTTATGCACTGTGTACATTATTCCAGTCGCTTGATTCGATACATTCCAGTCGATTACTTAAATCGATTTTATCGTTCACTTAGTCGTACTTTGAAAACAAAAGTGACACTATGTGGAACTTTTTTTTTAAAACAATGTTTTCTAAATTAACTCCATAATTTACTGGCATGTTTTCAGTACACAACTTAAATTAGATAGTCAAACTGATAAATGAAATTAATTGCATTCCTTTCTTCCAGTTATTTGCTAAGATATTGAACAAAAATGCTGCGTTAACTTTAAATGGTCGTACTGAAAAGTTACAATTTTTGTAAAACGCCACTTTTGTTTTCAAGGTGCGAAGTATTCACTAGTTCAATGGACCATTAATTTATGCTCTTAATTTTTGTCTGTATGGATTTTGGTAATTCTGCAGGAACTCTTGGTTTTCCCGGAATAAAAAATATCTTTATATCCGTCCCCGGAATATAAGCTATCTCTCTGATGTTGAAACTCGTTGGCTAGTTGTGGCTTAAAGAAGTAAATTTTCAATAGAGTTCAAATTAAAACCAGATTATATAAAATTTATTTTATTTATGATTATGAGCTTATGAGCAAATTACTAGAAACTTTTGGATCTATACTATAAAAAGTGTGGGTTGAGTTGAAAATTTACTTATTTACTACTATGATTAATTCATGTATTAGATAAAACTAGTCACACTAAACTGAACAATATATCGCCATTCCCATGACTGGACTGAATTACTTCCCGAATCTAATAAGATCTTTCAATACATTATATTTTTTGGCATTAACTAAATATTCCAATCACAGCAGATCGCTGAACTGCTAATGCTGCTGTATCAATGTGAACAGGCCATAATGTACTTAAGTCTTAAAGCCACTGCTACTGGCAGCAAAGTTTATTATTGTTTTTCTGTACTGTTACAGATTGTATTCAAAACATAAGGAGTCGTATCGCTTCAGTCATACTTCAAGACGTCAAGAGTATTGTCGAGGTGTGCCGCAGGGTAGTTCGTTGGGCCCCGAACTATTGACAATTCATATAAAGTATAGAAGTGAAGTGATACGAAAACTGTTCTAAGGTGTGATACCTGGATGTGTCTCCAACGGGACGAAGAGAATGGTCACCTCATAGATGAAGCGGTGAGTTTTAGAATCTTGATTAGAGTTTCTTCTAGCTTTTTTAACTAATTTCAAAAAAAAAAACAAGTTAATTTTTCATGTGTTTATTTATGTTATATTATTGGGACTGCAGAATATTCACATCATCACACTATCACACTAATATTATAAAACCGAAGGTTTGTATGTGTATGTGTGTGTGTGTGTGTGTGTGTGTATGTTTGTTACTCCTTCACGCCACAACGAATGAACCGATTTGGCTGAAATTTGAAATAGAGATAGTTCATACCCAGGATTAAAACAGGCTACTTTTTATCCCGGAAAATTACAGAGTTCCCGCGGGAATCAAAAAACCTTTATCCACGCGTACGAAGTCGCGGGCATCGTCTAGTAATATGATAATTAGTCTATTAGCGCTTCCAAAAAAATAGGTACCTATGCAAAATTGTATGATGATTTATGTTTGTCCACGCAATTCTCGGCAGTCCTTTTTATTTGCTTACATTTACTTCAACTTAGGCTTTGAAAGAGGAAATGCGATCGGAGAGCCTTTTGAAAAATAGGTATTTGAAAAAAGAGAAAAACGGTTGCGTATAAATCACTCTCCAAGTTCTCAATTATACTCATGCAAAAAACATGTGTAATTGCAGGACAAATCAACAAACAAACACACTTTTGTATTTATAAAAATAATAAGGAAATGTATAAATACAGAACATACAACAAAATAAAACTTAAATAAATAACTTAAATAAAGTAGTGCCGTCGCTCTACAAAAGTTCGGAGGGCGTCCGGGTGCGATAGGGAAAAAATCCAGATTCCACTGTTTAGCCTACATAAAAAGGCATAATTCGAGGTTTGACTCTCTACTGTTTCCTCCTCCAATATTGGACCAATTTAAAAGATATTTCATGTACTGAATAAGAAGGATATATACTGTGCTCCTATGTTTTCCTTTTTTCGCTAATAGTTGTTTATGTACGCTAGGCCTCTATTGACAGCGGTTTAAAATAGGCAATTTTAAGCATTTTGTGTGGGTTCTAGTGCTAAGAAAAATAATGTATTTACAAAATAGAAAACATAGAGACATAGAAAACGTTGATATTTATTTATTTGTAAAAAATCAATTTTCTAGGGTCATTAACCACGATGGAAACAGGCGAGAGCGTTTGTATGGAGAAAATATCTCTCGCATTTCGCGAAATCGCGGGAAAAAGCTAGTTAATGACGAATATAATATTACGCCTGCGTAGCCAGCAAATTCGCGTGTAACAGCTATAATATAGATAACATAGTTAGCAATAAAATAAATAATCACACATAAAGTCGTCTGTTTTTAATAATAATAAGTAAATAATCTGACTTCCTGAGTGTTTCTAAGGAGAATTATAATATTTAGTGCGACCGGGCGGCCTTGAGACGAGTTTTCGGTATACACGTGTTTTGTTTTAGAATCATGGACATACGCATTAACAAACAATACCTACTTTTCTTATGAGTTAAGCTGCTTTTTCGTACATTTTAAATGTTCCGTACCTACTTAAAAGAATAAAGGTTGTCTCTCACTTAATCAACCCGGCAGTCTACCCGACCTCAAGTTGTTGGGATTCTTTAAATATAATAGATTTGCCCATGGCTTCGCTTACGTTAAATTCGGGGTTTCAAACCCCTATTTTACTCTCTAGGGGGTTGAATTTTCAAAAATCCTTTTTTAGCGGATTTTAGCATAAATAATTAAAACAACATAGGTATAATTATGAGCCTCCTCACTCTTAAGTTGTTTCTGAGAAAAGGGATTTTGACACACAGACAGACGGATAAGGGTTCTATTTTTTACGGAACCCTAAAAATTGTTGTCTTACTATTTTCTCCATAGACCCCTAAAAGTAGGCATCGGAAAATCTTTTCAACATCGCTTCGTTGGAAATTGTAAGATAAATTCGATGATGATTGGGCGATTTTCAACGTGATTTAGCGATTTTTTTGGGAAAAACATATTTTGAACGCCCTTTGGGTATCTGATAATAAAAATAAAATAATAATAATGTTCTCCCGACCAAATCCAGACACGAATCTCCACAGACATTAGCCATCTGCGCGGGGGATGTTATAGTGCACAAATGTGTGCGCAAACACAGGTGGACCCTCTATTCCCTTACTCTCATAGTCCGATGGGATGGAAAAAGGATTTTTGGAAATCCGACACGAGCGGAGAGAGATCAGGCGCAGGACCGACGGCTTTACGTGCTCTCCGAGGCACGGGGGTGACTCATCGCCAACTTCCTAACTCCGGGCTAGTACTGAGAATTTCTTCTGTCTATCTTGTATCTTTTTTAAATTTTTTATTGAAGTGCTAACCTACACTTAAAGGAAATAACCTAATAGGTTTATAAATACATATCAAAAATTCCGAGGCCAGCGGGATTCGAACCCACATCTCTCTGGGAATCGCGCCCGAGTGTGTTAACCGTTACACCACGGCCGAATCACACGTCAGCCACGAAATATGGTATCTTGGAAAAAAGTAGATCGACAACTGTAATGTGTCGCTACTAGATGTCATGTAACAGTTGCTATAAAACTGATTGAAAAAGTACTGATATCACTGTAATTACTGTAATTACTCATATGACTAATTTCGTGGCTGACGTGTGGTTCGGCCGTGGTGTAACGGTTAACACACTCGGGCGCGATACCCAGAGAGATGTGGGTTGGAATCCCGCCGGCCTCGGAATTTTTGATATGTATTTATAAACCTACTAGCTTTAACCCGCGGCTTCGCTCACGTTAGGTTCGATTTTTTAAACTCCTATTTTACCTCCTTCGGGGTTGAATTTTGAAAAATCCTTTCTTAGCGGATGACTTCGTCATCATAGCTACCTGTATGCCAAATTTCAGCTCGATCGGTCCAGTGGTTAGAGCTGTGCGTTGATAGATCAGTCAGTCAGTCAGTCAGTCAGTCAGTCAGTCAGTCACCTTTGCCTTTTATATATTTAGATTAGGTTATCTTGTATCTTGTCAAGAGTAACAAATTCCTACCTATTTTGAAAACTCTTAAAAATACGAGATTAAAAACAATGTTATCTCGCCAGTGTTTAGGTGAACCGAACAAAATGTTTTGCAAATAGCAACTCGAACATAACGTAAACTCCTCAGGCGCGAAGAATCATAAAACTAAACAATTTTTCGTGCGCCTTCAAAGATTTTATAAACAAGAAAAATCGATTGAATACAAACATTATCACGCGGGCTAACACACGATCGAGTTCAATACCAGTTTCTCTCTTTAACACAATTTCACCCTCACCACCTGGGTGCCTGGTGCACTTCGACCATCCGTTGTGCCAGATCTTTTTTCCACGTACTTTGAAACTGTGGAACCAACTTCCTGCGATGGTGTTCCCACTAAATTACAACATGGGGTTATTCAAGGGGCGGACCAACAAATTCCTGAAAAGCCGGCAACGCATTTGTCCCTCAAGTGCTACAATGGGCGTAATCACTTAACATCAGGTGACCCGCCTGCTCCTTTGCTCGCTAAAAATAAAAAAAAAGAAGTTTTCAACAACCGTACCTACCTTAAATCTAAATCATCCCTAGGAGTTTCTTTAGGTACGTAGGTAGTAAATACCAACCCTTAACCAATGTCCTTTTTCCCTTTAGATGTTCCCCGAAAGGTTCGTGATAATATAATAGTAAAATTAGTTTTACAAAACTGACTAAAGATTGTGCTAGGGGTGGGTAACACAATAGTGCAAAGGGGTTCGAACCAGCGACCTTTCAGTTTTCAGTCCGCACCTTTAACCGTTGGGCTATGGAGGTGTTTATCGGTAATTCGAACTATGTGCGAAAATGCAAACAAAACCACGCAGCTAATCCTAGCTAACATGAAGTCATACTTGCGTTATCTATTCTATGTCTAGTTTTACAGCTTTAGAATATCTACAAATATTGAATTATCACTTATTTACATAATAGGTACTATAGTTAATAGTTACGATAGTGAATGCATGCGATAAAATTAGCAAATATAAACAATGACAATATGGTAGGTACTTACCTTTAGCTACAAGTTACGAGTATTGCGCCCGTTTTCACCATCCATACCTAAATCATCCCCTGAGTAGGAATACTATCGCTTACCCAAAGTCATAAAACACCCCCGACATGTGAAATTAAAAAAAATAAGTAATTCGCCATTTTGTGGTGGCGGCCATCTTGGATTTGATAATAGTATTCTGCTAGTCAAGCCCTTTCATTTGATACCCATATTGAGGGAGTTGTGAAAAAAAATAGTAATCAGCCATCTTAGATTTAGTAACAAATCAAATCGCTCATTTGCGACAAGGTGACATAATTCAAAATTCACCAATTTTAGTGTCGAAAATTTATACTTTATGCTATAAACACAACATTACGCTAAGCACAAAACAATAAGAACGAGAGAGATTGTGACTTAATGCTCTGTCGCTTTGTTGGCCGCTGTGTTGTTTCGAGACCGCAGCATCCACAAAACATTACTCTCTAACGAGAGAATTCTCTCATCGTCGATTTTGAATTATGTCACTTGTCGCAAATGTGCGAAATTACCCATAGATTTAGTAACAAATCGAATGAGCTACGCCAGAACACTCGCTCTGTCGTTGTTCGTTCATTCAGCTTAATCTACTCGACCTCGTAAGCTCATTTCATTCAAGACCTCCTTCGCGAGGACAGACAAGACTGCGTGGAATCGGGGTGTCTGCATTTATATACTTACCTCGTACTTATTTATATACTTTATTACCCAGAGGCTATGTCAGAATGAATATGCTACATATGAACATACACAATTTTTTTAATGGTTAGTTATGAAAACAAAAACTGATAAGGATAAAAGCTGTTGTTATCAGTGCGCAGGCGCCGGTCAAGGAAATATGTTGGGGTTCAAAGATTTTGCTGTTATTCTTGACCTTCGCTGATTTTTTGGGTTTATAATATTTTGTTTACTAGTCACCGGAAACTTTGTATCAAAAAGTTGGATAAAGAAGTTTTTATAGAATTGGGTATTTGAAATTTTTTTTAATTTACACTTGTTTTATTTTCAGAGTCCAATGGTGCAACTACCAATACTGGTAAGTGGATTTTTAAAGTTTATTTTTGTAATTACTAGATAGTGCCTGCGATATCGATCTTGAAGATTTCAGTTTTTTAAAAATCCTACTTTTAGATTTCATGGGATAAAACAAAATCTATGTATGATTCCGAGATGCAGTTCTTTTTCAAAGTTCGTCACAATCGCTTCTTGCGAGAAAGATAATTTTAGGTGGCAGACCCAAAATTTTAAAGTTGATTTTATACGCGCTTTAGAACCTCTTTAGAACGAACCGATTTTGAGGGAATTTTCACTGATAGATAGCTGAGATTATCGGGAGTAACATAGGCTACTTTTTCAACCGACTTTCGAAAAAGGAGAACAACGAATTGTTTCTACCTATGTATATTAATATCTCCTATCGATGGCTTGCTCGCGCCTGATCGCTCCCACCTAGGCTCCTGACAGGCACGCACACTTACGCAATGTGCATGTACACGACTTAACCACAAGTAAAGCTCACGCGCCCTCATGAATTGCAAGAACTATATTACAATATATCGAAATAACTTCGTCATTTCTGAGTATGTTTACGTAACATCTCAACATTAAACCCTAAGGGTCGCTACACAGCGCCCCTGTTTGTTAAAGGGCTAAAGCTTCCTTCTTATTTTGGCATTAAGGTCTCGAGGACAGGCTTTAAGATTTTTATTGTTTGTAATGTAACATTATTGAGGATATTACTATGTCATACTGCGTCATGTTACCATCTCGAAATTTTCAAATATTTTTAAGGGTTCTATACTTACTTTGAAAAAGCTGAGAAACGATCATTTTGTGGAGTTAAGCAATTAATCTAAATTTTAAGGAACATCCCAATAGGGATACTATCCTTGCTACATATGCAATGACCTTCTTGTGTATAGAAGGCTTTGGATATAATATAACCAACGACGGTATATACGGTCATTGTACATAATATATATATTTTTTTTAATTCGATGACAAGATAGCCCTTGACTGCGATCTCACCTGATGGTAAGTGACGATGCAGTCTAAGATGGTAGCGGGCTAACTTGGAAGGGGTATAGCAGTGTAAATTCAACCCATACCCCTAATCGGTTTCTACACGCCATCGTGCCGGAACGTTAAATCGCTTGGCAGCACGTCTTTGACGGTAGGGTGGTAACTAGCCACGGCCAAAGCCTCCCACCAGACAAAATCTATATACATAGATACTATCCCCGCTAATATTATAAATGCATAATATAAACGTAAAAACTCTTTTTACAAAACCGACTTCAAACGTCACTACAAAGTATATCAATTGTGCCTATAAAATTTGAAGAATTCCTTCGATTTCTTCATTCAGGATCCCATCATCAGATACTGGCCTAATGACAATGGGACCACCTGGGAAGTATACCCTTTAAAAAAAAAGAATTTTCCAAATCGGTCCAGGCGTCTTCGAGTGTCATCGGGGAACATACATAAAAAATATAAAAATTTAAAAAAAAAGACGTGTGGCACTCGGGGACTGCCGCGGTAAAGCTATTGCATAGCATTCTTTATCAACGCCATCTAGCGGTGAGAGGAGTCCCGTGTCAGGTATTTCGTTACGGAATTTCTGGATTCGGTCTCCACGCTCAAGGCCCGCGAGAAAGCTATGCAATAGCTTAAAAGTTTCCAACGAATTGAGAACCTCCTCCTTTTTTAGAAGTCGGTTAAAAAGTGTGTTTGTTTGTTGGTTTGTTAGTTTTTCCTTCAATCACGCAGCAACGTAGCAACGCATTTATCTGATTTCTTGCATTGGTATTGTTGAGGACTTGGGAAGTGATAGGTATAGGTCTTCTATCCCGTATTACCGTAAAAAATACTGATACATTAACTGTAATATATAGAAAAAATACTGATATTTTTACGGGGTTACTTTACACGCTGGTCTAAATAAATTAATACAAAACGAAGTCGCGGGCATCGTCTAGAATGGTAAGCATAAACTATATCAAAGGAGTAAGGAATTAACCGAAAACTTTGCATCATCTTTAGTGCGACAATAAAAGCAAACATTTATTGCCACTAAATCCAACGGTCTGTCAAAATGGCCGCTACCAAGCAGTTTTTTACGACGAGAAAACAAACTTTTATTACTTATTTACTTACCAATGTTCGAAGGTAATCTTAGGCATGGGTTTTTTTAAAATATATAGTACTAGCTTTTGCCTTTGCTTTTAGCTTCGAATTAGATTTTGGGGTGGAATTTTCAAAAACTGTGACACACGTACTTCTTTATTTTTAACTGAAAGCTCTAATACCAACTTTGATGGAAACAGCTTGAAAAATGACGGAGTTTCATATAAACTTCCATCCTCTATTTAAACCCCTTAGGGGTGGAATTTCCAATAATCCTTTCTTAGTGTGCGCCTACGTTATAAAAGGAACCAACTGTAAAAATTTCAAGTTTCTAACTTCAGTAATTAGGCTGTGCGTTGATATCTCAGTCAGTCAGGACTTTGAATTTTATATATATAGTAGTAACAGACGAAAATGCTCAGTCTATCAATGCACGCAATGTCACCTGTCTATCGGTCTTCTATCGAATATACTTTGGAGAGTGCGAGTAGGAACTTCACAACCTTGTGCCTCCCTCACCGTTTTACCACAGAACTTCGAGAAATCGTGAGCGATGGCACCCATACGTGGTTGAAATTCAACCTTCTCGCACGAAACGCTTCAGTTCAACGTTTCTGAAACAAACGGCTAAGGTATGGAACGCACTTCCAGCTTCTGTGTTTCCGGCTACGTATAATCTGCGTACCTTCAAGACATAGTGAATAGGCATTTTCTAAGCAAGCGCGCTCCAACCTAGAACTCATCAATGCTTTCCATCATTGATCGTCGTCAAGCGCAAGCCTGTCTCGTAATAAAAAAAAAAAACTAGCGCTTAACTGTGATTCCTTTAGGTACTATTAGGTATTCTGTGCTGATGGTTAGTGAAGATGCAGCCTAAGTTGGTGTGCGCATGCCTAGAAGATGCCTATTCACTCTTGGTTTAAAGATACCCAAGTCATTGTTAGTTGGAAAAACGGAAGCCGTAAGGGCATTCCATAGGAACTTATTAATTATAGATAGATAAGAGAGGTCAACCGCCAAATCCAATCTGGCTGGACAGCGTTCAAGAAGCTTCTAGATATCGCACATTGAAAACAAAAGTGGCGTTTTACAAAAATTGTAATTTTTCAGTACGACCATTTAAAGTTGACGCAGCATTTTTGTTCAATATCTTAGCAAATAACTGGAAGAAAAGAATGCAATTAATTTCATTTATCAGTTTGACTATCTAATTTAATTTGTGTACTGAAAACATGCCAGTAAATTATGGAGTTAATTTAGAAAACATGGTTCTAAAAAAAAGTTCCACATAGTGCCACTTTTGTTTTCAAGGTGCGATATCTTCTCGTTATAAATCCCTCAGTCTGAGGATTAAAAGTCTTTGGACAATGCGTGTTGCCACTTGCCAGTGATGCCTTCAGGATCTGAAAAATAAAAAAAGACGTGTGGCACTCGGGGACTGCCGCGGTAAAGCTATTGCATAGCATTTTTTATCAACGCCATCTAGCGGTGAGAGTAGAGTTCCGTAACGAAAATAACCTGACACGGGACTCCCGTGTCAGGTTATTTTCGTTACGGAATTTCTGGATTCGGTCTCCACGCTCAAGGCCCGCGATAGAAGCTATGCAATAGCTTAAAAAAAAATAAGTGTTTCACACTTTTTAATAATTCCATCCTCAAAGGGGATGCATAGGGGATTGTAATATACTATGTTTTACCGGTTTTACCCTTTCAAACAAAAAAAAAATCCAAATCGGTCCAGACGTCTTCGAGTAGGTACCTAATCGGGGAACATACATAAAAAAAAAGATTCCGATGAATTAAGAACGTCTCCTGCTTTTTTGGGAGTCAGTTAAAAATAGAAGCTGATATATTTTACGTAGTTAGGTGGAAGAAGGTTGCTGAATCTAAGTAAGTAGGTACGTACCTAATTGTTTTTTTTTTTTTTTTTAATCTTTAATTGGAAGGCTTTTACGTTAAAACGTATGTCAGCCTTATTGTACCCTAAAAATCTAAAAACTATTTACAAAATATTAAACTACAATACTATTTACACATGAATAGACTGAACAAACTGCACGCTCCGTCAGAATTTGGATTTGCCAATAAATTGTGAAAGACACCAACGTGCAGCCTGTTCAGTCTTAAATCTTTAATTGTTGAAATCGTTAACTTCCGTTCGCTTCCGTAATCTAGGAAGCAGACGGAGTGCATTATGCAGGGCTGTAAACCAGACAGACCTAGATGCAGTCTAGATCTAGATGTAGATATGTCTACAAATTGCCGCGTCTCCGCTTTTATTGCTCTTGAAGCGATTGCTATTCCGCCATTAACGAGTGTAGTCCAGGAGATGGAGGTTACGAAAAATAATGTTAATATCCAAAAAAAAAAAAAACATTTTTTTGATCTATGATTTCTTTATGGAATAACTTAGAAACCGGTGGCGAGGAACTGAAATTTTTAATTGTTTTATTTTAATAATTTCGTAGCTCAGAGAAAAAAAAATTTCTACAAAAGAAATAATTTGTTTCTTCTGCCATGTTGATTATATTTTAATATCTTCAACATTAATTGATTTTTTTGGGCACCAAAAGTTCATATTTAGCTAGGTAAATATTTTGCGTTTTATGAAAATATCAACTAGTCGTACTTTGTACAATCGTTATTTTTGATGTAGTGTAGTTATAACCGAACCAGTAGTAGATTCATTAGGCGATTCGAAAGCACTTTGTAAAAGTTTATTTGAATAAAAATTTATTCTATTCTAACAATTTCTATTAATATAGTCTACCTACTCGAAAATACATTGCTGTAATAATCTGCGAATGATATCACCGTAAGATATCAATCATGAATGAATATCGCGACCAAAAAAAGCTATGAATAAAATACATTGT
The DNA here is from genome assembly GCA_933228805.2 of Hipparchia semele. Classification (NCBI taxonomy): domain Eukaryota; kingdom Metazoa; phylum Arthropoda; class Insecta; order Lepidoptera; family Nymphalidae; genus Hipparchia; species Hipparchia semele. The sequence continues at coordinate 1,856,906 of OW121731.1, forward strand.
CGAAATAAAAACTATATAAATAAATAAAATTGAAGTGTTTGTCTGTTATACCGAAATGTATATATATGCTTATTAAGCTCATTATTAACATCCGTAAGATACTAAATAGACGTTTTTGAATTTTTGTCTATCTGTCTGTTTAGATTAGCTGATTTTTTTTCGCTACTTTCACATGCAGTTAGAGATTTGAAATGAAAGGAATACACTTTTTTGTACACTAATTAAAATACATAAAGTAAGGGATAGGATTCTTACTACGTTTGGCGTAGTAAGAATCCTATTCTAATCCTAGTCAAAGTTTTCCCAAGAGATTCTTAAGACCTATTTCTATGTAGATAAAGTAGCGGCAATAGGGAAGTTGGGTTTCATATTTTTAAATTTTTTTCTGTCTGCTTGAAAAGTCTGTAGTCTGAACGGTTTACGCTACTTTCCTTGGCTATATAAGGATTATACAATTATATACATATATACGGTAATTAAGAATACCTACTATCCCAAAAATCTAAGTTTTCCCAAGGGATTCTTAAGGCGTAAATCTACGCGGATGAAGTAACGAGTATCAGCAAGTTGGGTGTAAAGTCTAAATATAAAAGCCCAAGCTATCTCTCGTAACTGAAACGCGGGTAGGCGGTCGCTCTAAAGCGGTCTGGGCGTCACTGTACAGGGCCGTAGCTCCGCCTACTCGCTCATAAGCTACTATGCCACTATACTATGTTGTACTAGTACATAGTTCATTCGTAATTAAATTTTTTTCTGTTTAAACTGAGACGCCATTACGCTTTTTGTGGACTTCGTGAATGTTTTATGAGGCAAAAACAAACTGACTATGTTTTCATATTATATTGAAATGCCCCGTTTCAATAATGATGTTTTAATTTTTTCCAAATATGCATTTAAAAAAAAGATTAAATATTATTCTTCTCAATACGAGGAGAACTTTGTGACTCAAAAAATCACGCCACATAAAATAAAACGAGTCAATTTAATCTAAATATACAGAACAATAATTATTTAAATTACTGTACAGATACAACTGATTTCAATTCTTATTATGCAAAAGTTAAACGATTTAAATAAATAAAATGAAATCTAGTTTAGATATTTACGTTCTAAGTACCAAAAAAAATTAAGTTAGCGTAAATAATTTAAATTCATGTTCATTTTTTTATTTGCATATTTATATTATAAAAATGGTTAAACTTAAAATGAAGAATAAATGCAAAAAAATTATTATTATATTTTAGTCTTTAAGAATCTAAAATAGTGATAAAAACATCTTTATGTTGCAAAACATTATGACGAACTCAATTACTCAAATTGCAATGCCAGACATAGATAACTACGTATGACTAACCTAACTGAAACAGAAAAAAATCAAGTCTTGTAACAATAATCTTACATCTGTAAAATTAAAATGAAGCGAAAGATTCATAATCAAAATATTTTTATTCCATACAGACAGGCCAACGTACGGTCTACGAATACTTTCAGAAGGAAACAAATTCCATGTAGGCTTACATGATTTATTTCATATAGGCCAATTGTGACTCTTATGATAAGTCAAGGCTCTATCACCAGTTCAAAAAGCAGATTCTGCTGAAAAAGTAGACAAGCTGACAAGCCACTATCTTATGGGCAACTGAATGCAAATAGAATTGCTTCTATAAGTTCCATGACACTTTGTCATTAAAAAAATTAGTAATTGTGTAACAATCTCAATTTAACAAAATTGTTTTTACGAAGTTTTGTCTAAGTAATTGGATGAGCTAGGAGTTTTTATTGAAAGTTAACCATTTAAAAAAGTAATAGCAGGATTGATCAGTATATCAAGTCTAGACGTGATGTCACTAGACCAAAGCCCTAAATTCAAATTTTCTTCCGGATGAGTGGTGGCGACGCAATCGATAGCCTCTAAATCATCGCCCAATAAAAATGTCAATGGCCTACTGGGAGCTAGCTTACAGTTACACCGAATTCGTGCAAATGTATTATTACAATCAGACATCATATTGTTTGCTTTATAATCTCCATGATCTGTCAAACGCTTATCTAATGTAGTATTAATTAGATTAAGATGATGCCATATTTTCGTCCTTGGCTTCAGCAATTATTTTCGATGCCCTTCTATTGTTTGTTATCTTTGACTACTGCCTTCACATAACTCCACAAGATTCCCAGTGTCTGGTCAATGGTACTCTAGTGTTGCTTGGTCAACCAAGTCTTCAACACCATTTGCACAGGGTATAGTACTGAGGTATTTGATGAATGATAAAATTTATCTTTATTTACGCTTTATCATTTATGATAGTGATTTAAATTATGGTCACCAACAACTAACAGCACTCAGTACATTTAAAAACAGCCAATATCAGAGAGTATGTGTTGTTTCTAGTTTTTTGTATATTTTTAATAAAGAGTTCTACAAAAAATAGATTACTGGTAGTTTTATCAATCATCATGTGTATTTGGTTTTAACGTTTACCTGTTAAATCATAGCCCGTGTATGCTAATCATGCAAATAAAAATAGTATATTATAATTGATTTTAATAACTTGGTGTATGGTTTCAATTTGCCAGCAGGGTTACATTGCAAACGATTTTTATCTCAATATTGTCACGTACAAACGCAAAGACACGAAGACTGTTTGAAATAATTTGTATGTATTCAGATTCAGACAATTTTTCAATGTCATTTATCATACTAAAAACAAAGCTGGTTTAATAATACTTATTCGTTGATGATCAAAGAAATTAGAAAGTTCGGAAACACTCAGCAGTCGTTATGCTCAAAATTTCTCTACGTGATCAAATCAGAAATGAGGAAAATCATAGAGGAGCTAACCAAATATGTATTTATTTCTAGTTACTAACCAAATATAGCTCAACTAGGCACATAATTTGAAGAATCAATAGAATTCGGGGTCCCAATGTATTGGAATGATGGACTACCTCTAATGAAGGGAATAAATGAAATGAGATAAATCACAGGGATTCGCTAAAAAGTCCTAAGTACAAGAGTCTTATGACCAGCAGACAGCAGTCAACAGTCGGTTGAATACTGTTAAAGAAATATTAATTTAAAAATTATTTCAACGTCGGTGTGAATGAGGTCGGACGCATGCGTGGTGGCCTCATATCGGATAATAATTGATATAAATCCGTTCAAACTCCCCGTGGACTTGTTAAGTTAATGCTTTCTATGATATCTTTTCTCCACCTTGTACTTTTAACATACAAACTTTCTTTCTGCAGTTTATCTAGTTAAATATTTCTAACTTTTAATAATTCGGCACTATTTTGAAATTTTGCAGAGTCAGGCTTGGGTCTTCATTTTTTTTAAGTTCAGGAAGAGTTTCAGTTTGGGAAATTCAAAATGGCAGCGATACCGTTACATCCAGGAGCTGCGTCGGTGTTGCGCCAAAAAATAAATATTTTGCATCGTCAATAACATTTCGCTCTCTCATCCTTGCGCATGCGTACAGTAGATCAATCGTTTCCCCTGTCAGAAATATGCAAATTAATCCATAAAAAAGCAATTTAGGGAATCAACTATAACATCTCTAGTTTGTGAGATAAATCTAGTTGGTATAATGATGGAATTGTTGGCAATCATACGGGTTGAAGCATTAGTCTCGAGTGCGTCGATGAGTTCTGCGAGTAGCTTCATCTCTGTCTGCATCTACCGCGCATGCCCGGTTGTAATGTTTATATTATTTGTATTTGAGCTGTGTATCACGTAAACTATAACTACCACAGCCATAGCGCCAATACTGAGGGCCAGTGCCGCCCCCTCCCCGCTTCGGTAGTTAAATATTTCTTGCTTATTTCGACCTAGCATTGTTGATGCCGCCGCGGCGAAGGCTGTTGTGTATTGTTTAGAGGCGCGTTTATAAGCAAATATACATTTTTTTTTGCAACACAATTTTACGTGACGCGTGCATTAAACGAAAAGTGTATGGAACGTTACAGTTTATGTTTCGTATTGTATGCACTCGAGTGCAGTGTAAATAATTTGCATCGGACTGCATTCGGAACTTATGAGTGGTAGTTTGCATCGCTGTTCAGTGTTGGGGTTTTTTGACGTGGTTTTTTAATCGTTTTGTTTATGTTTTGGCTGGTTTAATTCATCCGACCTCGGAATTGAGCGTGATTTTTCCGCATTAGGTATTTTTTTCGTCTTTTAAGTTTATCTTATCTCTTCAATGCCGATTGATATGCGAATTTATGGATGTTATTCAGTCCGCGATTTATTTTAATTAACTTTGATTTCATCTATGTGTGCTGTATATCGGTGATTCGTAAGTAGACACATTCGATTTTTACAAACACAATAAGTTATAAATAAAAAATATATAATAAACAAAAAATATATAAACATTTCACAAAACTCATAAATGAACACCAAACATATTTATTAATAACATTTCCAGAAAACGCTAATGTATACAAAATAATAAATTGCATTGCGCGTAAAAAGTTTGTATTTCGAACTCGGAACTTATAAGCACGTGGTCTGTCGCTCATATGTTCGGCGCGGACCAATCGCGTCGTCGCTTATAAGCGGGCAGCCAATGGCGGGGGCCGCTTTACAGCGCCGTTTTTGACAGCTGATAAGAGACTAAGATTTCCCGCGCGAATACTACGTTTCGATTCACGAATTTGCGACGGCTTTACTTTTCTGTCGGAATTTTTTTGTTCGGCTCTTGGAGTAAATTATTTTTTCTTCCACGAAATAGTTTTTTTTTAAATCAAATAGATAGCTATTACGGATAAAGAATAGTTAGTTTCTTTATAAACGATAAAACAAATTGTGTAGAGTTAATTTTTATGTGAACAATAATAATAATTACTATGGTTTATAGTCCTACTCCTATCTTACTAAATTATAACTGCGAAAGTTTGTATGGATGGATGGATGTTTGTTCCTCAATCACGCCGCAATGACTGAACCGATTTGGCTGTTTGGCACAGATATAGTTTATAGTCTGGAATAACACATAGGCTACTTTTTATCCCGGAAAATAAGAGAGTTCCCGCGGGAATTAAAACCTCGATCCACGCGTATGAAGTCGCTGGCATTAGCTAGTTATAAATAAAATAATTGATAGGTATTTAGATATTTAATTGCTTAAACGAACAAAAGCCCGAAAATTCAGAGGTGCGTGCCGGATGGAATCCGCGATCCTCGAGTAGGTCCTATAACCACTAGGTCTATAACCTAACATTTTATCAAAAACTAGCGGATGCCCGCGACTTCGTCCGCTTCTTCTATTCACAATCCACAGCTCTTAAATTCCCACAGTTGAGGTGGGCAGAACCCCTTCAGCATCAGGATTGAGGAGTTGGGTCCTGGAATTCAACAATGTAGTATTCACTTGGTCCCTACAATAACTATTCATAATCAACAGTTTCTAAATCCCCACAGTTTAGGGGAGCAGTACCCCTGCAGCATCAGGATTGAGGAGTTGGAACCCGAAGTTTTTATGGGAGCATCTCTCGATTGAAAATAGATTCACGCAAATCGGTTAAGAAATCATAGATATCGATATACGGAGGTAGAAAAACACAACTCCTTCTCCTTGCGGGAATTATCATTTGGGGCCACCCGGGTATCGAACCCGGGACCTCATCTTCTGCAATCGAACCTGCTAACCCCTAGACCAACGAGGTAGTTATTAAAGATCTAATAGGCCGGTAAACCTTTACAATCCACTTTCCTTAGCTATCCTAAACGGTATCATAAACTAGTAACACCATACTATCGTCTGCGTAAAGTGCAGAAGTCCTTTGTGGGCTCGAGTATACGCTTTTATAACTTGATTCCGAAACAATTGGTAGATTTACCATTACATAAATTTAAACACTTTGTAAAGACACATTTAACAAGTGGAGGTTATTACTTATCAGTTATTACACAGTTAATGAATTCCTTAATGACAAAGTTGCTTGGAACCAATCTGCTTTGCTTCAGCTGTCCACAAGATAGATAAGCTACATATTGTAAAAGACACATTTAATAAGTAGAAGTTATTACACAGTTAATAAATTCCCTAATGACAAAGTTCCTTCGAATCGAAACAATCTGCTTTGCTTCAGTTGTCTGTCATAGATAAGCTACATTAACATTTTTTGTTTTGAAAAGAGCAACTGCTGAGTTTCTTGCGGCTCTTCTCAGCAGAATCAGCATTCCGCACCGGTGGTAGATTCTCGACTTGTCATAAGAGCCACAAGTTGGCCTAACCTAACTTCGTCCTACCTAAGGACGTCGTAGCGCCTGGCTACATTCTACGGCTACACGATTACTCCGAAACACTGACCTTTTTATTATTACTAGCTTTTGCCCCCGCGACTTCGTCCGCGTGGAATTAGGTACCTATTGGGGTGGAATTTTCAAAAACTTTGACACACGTACTTCTTTATTTTTAACTGAAAGCTCAAATACCAACTTTGATGGAAACAGCTTGAAAAAATGACAGAGTTTCATATAAACTTCCATCCCTTAAACCCCTTAGGGGTGGAATTTCCAATAATCCTTTCTTAGTGTGCGCCTACGTCATAAAAGGAACCAATTTTAAAAATTTCAAGTTTCTAACTTCAGTAGTTTAGGCTGTGCGTTGATATCTCAGTCAGTCAGTCAGGACTTTGAATTTTATATTTATAGATTAGTTTTTAATCGATGACAAGATAGTCCTTGACTGCAATCTCACCGCGCGGAGAAAATAATGATGGATGTTGTATAAAATTTTCCGTAGTTGAGGTACAGTTTTCAGTACATGTGTGGGGATCGAACCTGCAACCTTTAGGTTTTCAGTTCGCACCTGTAACCGTTGGGCTATTGAGGCTTATATATAAAATCTCGAGGGAATTCTTTGATTTTTCCGAGATACAATATGTCACTCTCCAGGTTATTTATTAGGTCTGTATTATATATGATCAAACGAACTTGCAAAGTGAAGTTCGATCGATATTATATGAGTACGCTTCATTCGAAGATATAGTGAAGCGACGAAATATAATTAATTAGGTCTATCTGTTACGCTTTCGTGCCTAAACCGCCGAACCAATTTTGATGGATCTTGGTATAGAGATAGAACGGACTTTGGAGAAGGAAATAGGCTACCTCGTGTTGCAATACAAACTTGAGGGGGGTGAAATAGGGGATGAAAGTTTTGGCGATTTTATTCTATAACTTCATGACGCCTGAACCAATTGTAGTACATAATTTTCTTTCTTTATTAAAAAGTGCGTATCATCGGGTTAGTTTTACAATTTGAATAAATTAAAACCTAAATGAATGAGTCGTGGGCATCAGCTAGTTGAGGCTTTTTGGATTCCCGCGGGAACTCTCTTATTTTCTTGGATTAAAAGTAGCCTATGTGCTATTTCAGTCTATAATCTATCTATGAGCCAAATGTCGGCCAAATCGGTTCAGGCGTTGCGGCGTGATTGAGGAACAAACAGACATCCAAACTTTCGCATTTATAATTAAACTAGCTGATGCCCGCGACTTCGTTCGCGTGGATTGAGATTTTGTGATTCCCGCGGGAACTCTGTTATTTTCCGGAATAAAAAGTAGCCTATGTGTTATTCCAGACTACAATCTATCTCTGTGCCAAATTTCAGCCAAATCGGTTCAGTCGTTGCGACGTGATTGAGTAACAAACATCCAAACATCCAAACATCCACACTTTCACATTTATAATATTAGTAGGATAGTAGGATAGGACTAGCTGATGGCTTCGCTCACGTTAAATTCTATTTTTCAAACCCCTATTTTACCCCCTTAAGGGATGCCTACGTCATAATAGATATCTATTATAGTATGCCAAACGGCCCGATCCATCCAGTGATTTGAGCTGTGCGTTGATAGATCAGTCAGTCAGTCACCTTCCCTTTATATGTTTTCCTTTTATATATTCAGATTTTTTTTTATTCAATGACAAGATAGTCTTAACTGCGATCTTATCTGATAGTAAGTGATGCTGCAGTCTAAGATGGTAGCGGGCTAACTTGGAAGGGGTATGGCAGTGTAACTTAAATCTATACCCCAAATCCCCCCTATATCGGTTTCTACACGCCATCGTTCTGGAACGCTAAATCGCTTGGCGGCACGTCTTTGAAAGTATTTAGAAGATACGGATTTAAAAAATCTATCACAGAGTTACAAGACTAGCCGCGACAGTGTCTTTGCCTATAGTATAATATCCTACAAATATAATAAACGCGAAAGTTTGTAAGTATGGATGGATGGATGGATGTTAGTTACTCTTTCACGTAAAAACTACTAAACCGATTTGGCTGAAATTTGGCATAAACATAGATTATAGTGTGGAATAACACATAGGCTACTCTTTTTCCCGGATAATAAGAGAGTTCCCGCGGGAATCACAAAACCTTAATCCACGCGAACGAAGTTGCGGGCATTAACTTATCTTATCTTATAAATATATAAAAGGCAAAGGTGACTGACTGACTGACTGATCTATCAATGCACAGCTCTAACCACTGGACCGATCCAGCTGAAATTTGGTATACAGGTAGCTGTTAGGACGTAGACATCCGCTAAGAAAGGATTTTGGAAAATTTCAACCCCAAGAGGGTTAAATAGGGGGTTAAAAAATCGAACCTAACGTGAGAAAAGCCGCGAGCAAAAGCTAGTAGAGTATATTTTAACAGTTCCTTCGAAAAGAAAAAGCATAAAAAGCGTACACATTTCATTATTACTTTCAGTAGTTGCGAGCCGGTAGGCGTCGGTTTTCAGCGGGTGGGCGTGTCACTTTTCAGTGCCGTCACGCCATTGGTCGGTTCGACACTGTTGAGGGGGTGGGGACGACGCTCTTGAGGGGGTGGGGACGACGCTTTTGAGGGGGTAGCCGCCACAACCAGGCGTAATATTTTATTCGAAGCTTTTTACTTCGCTGGGAATTGTTGGAATTACTTGGTATTTTGTGTAGATACTACTTTGCGAGCGCGGTATCGCACGTTGAATGGACGTGCTGAGTTTCCAACTGATATTCCCAAAATAGGTCGAACCGTTTTGAATGATAGGTGTAATGTTAAATAACTTTACTACTACATATTACTACATCTGCGTAGGGTTTTTAAATCCTGCGGGAATTTTTTTTTTGACATCAAAAAGTAAAGACCCTCTTCTAGGTAGGTACTATACCCATGCAAAAAAACTATATTTTTCATAGTGATTGAAGGACAATTCATTATAACAAATACACTTTCGTATTTATAATATTTACAGGGAATACAGGATTACAAGTCGTGAATCCTGCACCTTCATTAGACTATGAGAGCGAGGAAATGAAGAGTGCACCTGTGTTTGCGCATACACTTGTGCACTGCAATATCTCCAGTGAAGATAATATCTCTATGTATTTGGTAGAGAATATTATTGTCAATTATCTCGTATTCTTGAACTCTATGGTTTTACCAAAAAGTGAAGATAGTCTGGTGGTAAAGCTAGTGGGTTCTGCTTCTTTTACGGGTGGTCCGAGGTTCAATAACAGTTGCGGCATCTTTGATTTTTCAGAGTTTTTCATTTAAAGCAATAAATATCACATGATTTTGGTGAAGGAAAATATCAAAGTGAAAATCTTTTTTTTAATTCGATGACAAGATAGCCCTTGACTGAGATCTCACTCGATGGCAAGTGACGATGCAGTCTAAGATGGTAGTGAGCTACCTAACTAGGAACGGGTATGGCTGTACCCATATACCTACCTAAGCACCTAATTTTGAATTGAAAAGCCAAATATAACTTACATTTTTTCTTTTTTATTCGCTAACAATATCTTGTTCTATCGTCCATGACTGTGATCTCACCTTATGGTAAGTGACGATGCAGTCTAAGCTGGTAGCAGGCTAACTTGAAATGGCAGTGTACATTAAACCCATACCGGTAATCAGTTTCTACACGCCATTGCACCAGAACGCTAACTCGCTTGGCGGCACGTCTTTGACGGTAGGGTGGTAACTAGCCACGGCCAAAGCCTCCCACCAGACAAACCTGATCTGAGAATTCTCCATAATGTTCTCTATAAAAGGTGTGTGAAATGAGCCAGTTCACACTTGGCCAAACTCCTCAAAATTATTTATTTCATGTAGGCCAGGCCAGTGTGGTGCACTATGACCTAAACCCTTCTCTGAAAGGGTTGCTGATGAATCAATTAATGAATGATTGTTTCACCACCTATTTTTATTATTTACTAGCTTTTAACCGTGACTTCGCTCCCGCCGTCTATTAAAAAGTAATCCGAAATGGTGATTCCCATACGTAATTATCTATCAATTTTTAATTTTCGATTTTTCAGGTGTTCTTTTGGGTTTCCCTATTTTATTTTTAATTTTTAAACCACCCCTGTATTAGAACGAACATAACAAAAAAAAGTTCAAATCGGCCGTTCTTGAGTTTCAGCCAGACTTAAAACACCAATATATTTTAAGTAGATTTTTTTATAATATACTTACTTAGGTAGATATATTTAAAACTTGTCAACACTGAACAGTGACGTAAGCACATATTAAATCGAACGCAATCTTTCAGAATCATCTTATTACTATGACGATAATAAATTAATAATAATATATTATAATAATAATAAACAATAATATGGGAATAAACACAGTAATTACAATAACAAGCGCAAATAAATCGTTTGATATGACTGATTTGATCTCGTTGCAATAAGATTTATTCTTGTTTATTAATAAAGTAAGTGAGCCGTGTTATTAATAATAAATAGTGATTTAACAAGTTTGGGGGTCGCAAGATGCTGTATGCTGTAAGACAGGTGAGTGGATTTTAGATTTTGAACCCTACTAGACGATGCCCGCGACTTCGCCCGCGTGGATGAATTTTTTTTTTATTTTTATTCGATGACAAGATAGCCCTTGACTGCGATCTCATCTGATGGTAAGTGACGATGCAGTCTAAGATGGTAGCGGGCTAACTTGGAAGGGGTAAAGCAGTGTAAATTCAACCCATACCCCTAATCGGTTTCTACACGCCATCGTGCCGGAACGCTAAATCGCTTGGCGGCACGTCTTTGACGGTAGGGTGGTAACTAGCCACGGCCAAAGCCTCCTACCAGACCAGACCAGAGACAATTTAGAAATTATAAATTTCTTAATTGCCCCCGCCGGGAATCGAACCCGAGACCTCCCAGTTATAAGATCACAGCGCTCACCACTGCGCCAGGGAGGTCGTCGAAAAGGAGGATGAAGGTTTTAGTTCCCGCGGGACAAAATGTATCCTTTGTGTTAATCCTGAAAAATGCAACCGCTGAGTTAATTCCCGGCTCTTCTCAGCAATCTGCTTTCCTAACCGGTGGAAATCGATTATTATATCCTGGGTATGAGCTATCTCCATTCCAAATTTCAGCCTAATCGGTTCATTCGTTGTGGCGTGAAGGAGTAACAAACATACACACATACACATACAAACTTTCGGCTTTATAATATTAGTGTGATATTGTTTGTTTCGAACTTACGGTTAGGTACCGTAGGTTCCAAACAAACAATTATTTTTCAAATCGGACTGAAAATTGTATTTTCTGAACAGTTTGAACATTTTACAACAAGTTACTTTTACATTTCTTTAATATTCAAACAAATAAATCAGTGTGATAGTAGATATTATAATTTTCTTAGTTGAATTTATGTTTAACTAGTTAATGCCCGCAACTTCGTCCGTATGGTTTCAGCTTGTAAAATCCCGCGCGAACTCTTTGATTTTCCGGGATAAAAAGTAGACTATATCACTCTACAGGTCCTCAGCTATACCCATGCAAAAAATCTCGTCGATCCGTAGCTCTTTTGCGGCGTGATTGAAGGACAAACCAACAAACAAATACACTTTCGCATTTAAAAAATTAGTAGGGATATCAGTAGGGACTTCGAGCGAAATGTCAAAATATTTTTTTACAGAATATCAGCCAAGCTGAACTTGACTGATGTTCTCCTCTCCCCTCCAAATAAGTGAAAACTTGTGTTAGGAGTGGGTACGACAATAGTACAACGAAGTAATAGTACTTTATCGACGGTTAAAAAATGAATAATGTGTTTAGTTATCGGGTTCCATGTTTTGTTTTTTACAGCATGACCGGCCGAACAATAACACGTGTTTTGTTTTGGCTGTAAATGATGCTTGGGCTGCATTACTCATTGCTTCATGAAGGCTCTATAGAAAGTAATAGGTACCTACTTGGGTTGATCAAGATATGTATCGTTGTTTTTCGGGTTCCGTACCCGAAGGTTAACCAACAGGGCCCTATTACTAAGCCTCCGTCCGTCTGTTCGTCGGGCTGTATTTCATGATCCATAATAGGTAGAGAGTTGAAATTTTCAGCGAATGTGTTGGTACTTATTTCTGTAGCCGCTATAACAACATAAAATAATAAAAATTAATTAAAAATTAAGGGAAACGTGTGTTTTACGTGTACGTAAACCTTCAAATTCAAAATTTATTTATTTCATGTAGGCCAATTTGTAGCTCTTATGACACGTCATAAATCTACCACCGGTTCGGAATGCAGATTCTGCTGAGAAGAGCCGGTAAGAAACTCAGCAGTTGCTGTACAATAGGTAACAAAACTATGCTATGTATACAGTGCTTCCACAATGAAGCTTCAAAAATGCATACAGGCAGAAAAAGCAGACCCATTCCCGTTGGTGGCACCCGTTCACGAGCATGACGCATAATAGTCTTAAGTAAGCGAGTTCGACTCGTACTTGATTGGTTATTTCTTAGGTATATGTACAGCGAGCAAACGAGAAGGCGGGTCACCTGATGTTAAGTGATTGCCGCCGCCCATGAACACTTGTAGCACCTGAGGCACCACCAATGCGTTGCCGGCTTTTTTGGAATTTGTTGGTCCATCCTAAGGGGTGGACCCCATTGGGTTATTCAAGAATAACCCGGCGTTTGAACCGACGAAAAAAAGACGAAAGAAGATTACAAACCATTTTTTTTTTGGAAGAATTTTCGCTGTCATGCTTACAAAAATAAAGTTATTAATAATTAAGCTTTTAAAAAAGTTTGTCACCGACTCAAAATAAGTTATTACATTAGTTTAGGAACTTATTTATTAAGACGAAAAAGTTTTACTTTACTTTTCCCTTTTTAGTTGCTTTTATGGTCGGTTCAACTTATTGTTAAAGTTAATAAGCACCTAGTTCTCAGTTATCGACTCATATCTTTACGAACTCAAACATTTTCTCTAACTTTCTAGTTAGTAAATCCCTCCGCAAAATAAGCAGTGTGCTGTAATAGTTGGAATTTCTTCCGAGAAAGATATGCGATATATTGTCGACTGTCACGTAACGGATTGTTTACTCTACGTGATGTTAACGTCAACAGATGCAGCCTGTGGACCCGTACCTACCGCTCGGTAGGCCCAGTCAGTAAAATAACAAAATAATATTCTCCCGAACATTCTCCACAGAGATTGGCCATTCGTGCTAAAGTTATTCTATCTTCTAAATATATAAAAGGCAAAGGTGACTGACTGACTGATCTATCAACGCACAGCTCAAACCGCTGGACGGATCGGGCTGAAATTTGGCATACAGATAGCTATTATGATGTATGCATCCGCTAAGAAAGGATTTTTGAAAATTCAGCCCCTAAGGGGATAAAATAGGGGTTGGAAGAATCGAACTTAACGTGAGCGAAGCCGCGGGATAAAGCTAGTTAATATTATAAATGCGAAAGTTTGGATGGATGGATGAATTTTTTTTTAAATAATATCTCTATGAAAATTGGCTGCAGTGGCTGGATTCGGTGGAGAAGATTATTATCAGTTACCTCGTATTCTTGAACTTTATGGTTTTACCAAAAAGTGGCGATAGTCTGGTGGTTAACCTTAAGGCTTAATAGCCCAACGGTTAAAGGTGCGGACGGAAAACTGAAAGGTCGCAGATTCGAGCCCCACCCGTTGCACTATTGTCGTACCCACAACTAGCACCAGTTTTCCGCTTATTTGGAGGGGGGAGGAGAATATAAATCAAGTTTAGCTTGGCTTATACGTATACTAGACGATGCCCGCGACTTCGTACGCGTGGATAAAGGTTTTTTGATTCCCGCGGGAACTCTGTAATTTTCCGGGATTAGAAGTAGCCTATGTTTTAATACTGGGTATGAACTATCTCCATTTCAAATTTCAGCCAAATCGGTTCATTCGTTGTGGCGTGAAGGAGACAAACATACACACACACACACACACACATACAAACTTTCGGCTTTATAATATTAGTGTGATTCTTTTTTTAAAAAAAGGTTTGGAATTTGAATTTGGAGCTTCTCATTGCTGATCAACCACGCATGGACCACGGCTAGTATATACTTAGAGAATTGTCACGTAACAGCAATTGTTTGCCTACGTGACGTTAGTGCAAACACGGTGCAGGGTTTTAATTGTTTATTAATTGCTTCGAATAAAACGTGCCACTGTATCGCCGCCTTATCATACACAATCTCGAATTCGGGACATTACACTATTGGATGTAATATATTGATTTTGTTAAACCAGGGGCCCAAGTCTGCTATTGCAATTGTAGTTCAATTGTCTATCAATGACATCCCAATTGCTACTTTTAGCAATTTTGGTAGTCTACTAATTCAATGGCGTCACAATTGTTTTCCGATGGTTTGCCACTGACACATCTAGCTTTGAATCTAGCTTAAATAAACGTTTTAATATGTAGTTTTTTTTGAAACTCATTTCGGCAAACGCTTTTTAAGTTAATGGCAATACCGAGGTATCATTGAATTATAATCCAATTATAAGAAATCGAACGACCATTGTGAATTTAGTAGACTACGAAATTTTGGACCAATGATAATTGAATTGTAATTGTATGTCGGTTCAATGACAATGACATGGAAAATAGCAGACTTGGGGTCCTGCTCGATCACGGCTGATTCTTAGTTGTCTATTGTTTAGGAATATTTGTTCTGACTAATATTTTTTTGAGGCATACCGCATAATATTATTCAATAAAAAAAAATCTAATAACCCAGTTCAAAGTTATGCGTGATAGAATCGGATAACAAGTAGGTACCTAAACCATGTGTTAACCAAAGGTCGCAGACTCGAGCCCCACCCGTTGCACTACTGTCGTACTCACACCTAACATAAGCTTTTCGCTTGTTTGGAGGGGAAAGGAGAATAAAAGTCATGTTCAGCGTGGCTGATATTCTTAAAAAAAAATTGCCGTTATGAGGATCTATTTTTTTTTAATGTTCTCTTTTAAAGAGCTGAGTCACTGGAGTAACTATGTTGCTCTCATAGGTACACAATGAAATATTAATTCTAATTATCTATATATATAAAATTCAAAGTCCTGACTGACTTACTGACTGACTGACTGAGATATCAACGCACAGCCTAAACTACTGAAGTTAGAAACTTGAAATTTTTACAGTTGGTCCCTTTTATGACGTAGGCGCACACTAAGAAAGGATTATTGGAAATTCCACCCCTAAGGGGTTTAAATAGGGGATGGAAGTTTATATGAAACTCCGTCATTTTTCAAGCTGTTTCCATCAAAGTTGGTATTTGAGCTTTCAGTTAAAAATAAAGAAGTACGTGTATCACAGTTTTTGAAAATTCCACCCCAAAATCTAATTCCACGCGGACAAAGTCGCGGGGGCAAAAGCTAGTTAGGTCTATTTTTTAAGTGCAGTCTAAACTGCCCTTTATGCTTTCATCGACAGTCATTGTTCTAATATTCAAGCCCTAGCGCTGAGTAAGAAAAACTAGCTAATATGTTATTATAGTGGGCAGCCGGAGACATAAACATATTTGCACTATGAGCTCACGGAGAGGTGTTTTGATGGCCTGTGTCAACACGCCCCGCGGGTGTTCAATGTAAACTATTATATTGTGTTACTATTTCATACCTATTATTTTTCTATAACAACCGGTTTTTAATTTATTATTTGTTCTATTAATGTAAATATTGGAACTATTGTCAGGTTACCTGCATATAGCGTTGCCAGGCGTCCGGATAAAGCCGGACACAGTCAGGCTTTTTGGTTGAGTGTCCGGCCAAATTAGACGGTGTCCGGCCTATCTGACTTTTGTTAAGCTTTTTAAGTTTAACTATTGTTTTTAAATATTTGTCATGTGTTGGTTTCCGCTGCACTCGCCTCACCTTGTATCGCTACGCTTGCGCAAGCGGGCTTTTAAAAAAAAATGTCATTTTGTACTAGGTCTAAATAATAAGGGTGTCCGGTCTTTTTACACAAATGTCCGGCTAAACTGGCTGGCCTGTCCGACTTTTCGGTTTGAAAACCTGGCAACCCTACCTGCATACCTAAGCATATCCTTTAATTTAATTTTATTATTTTACGCTTTGATCTTGGTTCTTATTCGGTTCTCGTCGGGTGACCGCCCTCGACCACCGACTTACCGCATCGCATTGTTCGCCCGCGCTATTTTTCTTTTTGCTCGGCTTCTAAGAGTCGTACCGAGATATTAAATAGCCTATCTATAACCTTTTGGGCTATCAGATACAAAAATATTTTTTCAAATCCGACTGATAGTTCCAGAGATAAACGCGTTCAAACAAATAAACTCTTGCACTTTATTATATAAAGTATAGATTATGTTAACTATTTGCTACTAGTAGCTAGTCGTAGTTAGTCACGATAAATAGTAGTACTATTTATCGTGACTAACAGTCATCCGAAACCTTTGGATCCACGGAAGAAAAGCGTTATGCCTGCGCTTTCACCACAGGGATAGCATATGAGTGGAGTCCATTTTGGGACCACACATATTTACCTATTTGTTTTGTATATCTCTCTGTCATGAACTGTGCTGTGTCTCAAATAAATGCTTTTTCTTTCTTTCTTTTTTCTTTAATGCTACGTTTACATGCTTGCCGAGGCTTGGCAAGCGTCCACAAGCTCCAAGCCTTTACAAACGCCCGACATTAGCCCGGATCGGCGACAAGCTCACGCAAGCCAAGCCAAACGGAGTGTTTACACGCTTGTGTTTGTGGACGAGATTTATAGAGCGTGCTCTGACTCAGCTGACTTAAGATAGAGTTAAAACGAGACACAAGTATGCTCTCCTCACATAATCTGTCTCGTTTTAATTCTGTCTTGAGTCTAAGCTGAGTGAGAGTGCGGTTTAGGGTTGCCAATTTTTTTTAAGCCTATAAGGGACAAATGGTTAAATGAGTAAAAAATACGGGATTTCAGTTTTTTACCCGGGACAAATAAAAAACAAAATTATTTAGTGTCGTATTTAATTATTATGTAATGTTTTTCCGAGGATCGATTCAGTTTAAACATATTTTTATTCGTTTTAACATATCTCCAAAAATCAATACAGTTATAATCGTAATTAGGTAGGTATAAACGATCATCAACTCGCTTTTCTACGAATGTTGCGTGTGTGAATACTTGAATCGATTTTATAATGAAAAACGAAGTACAGTTCAAATACGGGACATAGCCTGTCCCGCCGGGACATTTTAAATTATGCCTAAAATACGGGATGTCCCGGTAAATACGGGACGTCTGGCAACGCTAGTGCGGTCTATAGATCTCAGTCTAGTCCGTTCCGCATGGTTCCGCTAAGCCGTCTCTCGCTCATTTTTTTAAAAGAATATCAGCCAAGCTGAATTTGACTGATGTCATTATTATGTCATTATCCTTTTGCAGTGAACACCTTGTTTTACAGTTCGTTTCATTCGTTCCCAGGGTCCGGAGTCGGCACTGAACTCAACCCCGGGTGGGGCCGCCAAGCCGCCGCCTCTCAACTCATTCGAGCTGGACCGCTGTTTGGACAGGTAATGATTGAATGAACGAACGAATGCATGTATAAAAGAGTGAGAGAGTAAGTGAATGAATGAATGATTTTTTTAAATAAATAATTAGAAATAAATAAACATTTATTCATTGCAAAGTGTTGAATACGACTACTCGCTTTTTTTGACGCGGTCTGGTTTTTCTTTTTTTTTTCTAATAATTTATTCATTTGTTTACCGCTTCGACCATTTAGCCAGGACTTGGCAAGCGCATTCCCCTCTGCCGAAATACATGTACAAACGTACGGTTCCGCTTGTAAGTGTGACAGCTTTTGAGTTGGTGTGCGTTCATAGAGACATTAAGTATTTATAAGAGTGAGTAAATGTGTGCTGTACGTGATTATCTCACCTCCCGCAGAAAGTGGCAGAATATATTCAGTACTAAATCTGCGTCAAGGCAAGTCCTTTCTGAATCATTCAAGGTTTATTGTTCATACAATACAATACGCAATTTGCTTAGTATTTCATTTTAGTAAACTATTTTGAAAACATATATTATCCAGGTCCCTAGATAAATACAATTTGAATCCAAATAATCGCCTATTATGATGGAAATATTCTCCAATTACAAATTATTTTGGTTGGCATACCTCACCTGTCGCAGAAAGTGGTAGAATATATTCAGTACTAAATCTGCGTAAAGGCAAGTCCTTTCTGAATCGTTCAAGGTTTACAGTGACATGTGTGTTTCAGAGAGGAGTCCGGCAGGTGGGGCGGCGACGCGGCGCGGCGTCGCAGGCGCAGCTCGCCGCCGCGCCGCTCCCCGCCGCCGACCAATGAGCCCATCTCGCTCACACGGGTACGTGGCTTTTAGGGAATTCCCTGATCCGCTAATACCGGGCAATACCGGTACTGGCGAGTTGCGGCCAATCCCGGTACCGCCCAAGTTTGTATGGGCCTTGTGTCGAGTGACAGCAGATGTATGAAATATTCATTGAGGAAACTCACAGAAATGAGCTCATAATTATACCTTTTTTATTTTGAGGCTGATATATTTGTGAGATATACCTACCTAAAGAAAGATCTTTCAATGTACCTTGATAATTGAGTATTTGAAAATTTCAGCCAAATCGGTTCATTCGTTGTGGCGTGAAGGAGAAACAAACATACACAATTACATACATACTATCGCCTTTATAATATTAGTGTGATGTGATGTGAAACACACTCTAGGGGTGGGACAGACAATACTGCGTGGAGTCAGGGTGTTCGGATTTCGTTCTGAAATAAATATAAATCCAGGCGTCAGCACCGACGTCCCCCACGGGAGGGTCAGCGCAATCCAGCCCCGCGCCCGTGTCCCCGGCCGGCAGCAGCAGCGCGCCGCCGCGCTCGCCGCTGCCGCTCGTGGCGCCCGACCTGCTGGCCATGCAGCTGCTGGACCAGCACTCGCAGCTGCAGGCGCTGATGAAGCAGCGGCTGTTCCATCAGCACCACATGCAGAAACAGGTACGCCGCGATCCGCTCGGGCTCTGAACCTCCCTGGCGCAGTGGTGAATAGATGAACGAATGAATGAATGAATAAATGAATGAATTAAATATTCTTTATTGTATTGTAAATCCAATACAAAAATCTAAATTTATAAAAGGCAAAGGTGACTGACTGACTGACTGATCTATCAACGCACAGCTCTAACCAGTGGACCGATCGAGCTGAAATTTGGTATACAGGTAGCTGTTAGGACGTAGACATCCGCTAAGAAAGGATTTTGGAAAATTTCAACCCCAAGAGGGTTAAATAGGGGGTTGAAAAATCGAACCTAACGTGAGCGAAGCCGCGGGTTAAAGCTAGTAAAAAATAAAAATCAAGAAACAAAAAGTAAACAGAACAGAGTACAATAGGCGGCCTTATCGTCAAGAAGTGATCTCATTTAAGCAATCACAGGGTGTGTATTTCCATGCACGTTTTTGCATTAATTTGAATCCAATCGTTTTATCTTAAATCATGATAATTTTGTTATGTTATTTTAAAAAGTAAAAAAGTACATTTTATGATGAAAATTAAATTTATGTTCCTACTCCCTTTAAGTATGCATAAAGTGACGGGTAATTTCGGAACCTAGACTGCGCGTAGGCTACACGCACTTGACCATTTATTTTAAGCATCTGAAAACTTCTAATGATACTGATATTCGGGTTGTTTCTGCAGCACATGTCATCGGAGGCTGCGAAGCGGCAGCTCGAACAATCCCGGTTACAGGAGCAGATCAATCTTAACTTGCTCTCACAGTCCCACCTACAGCCTCCGGACAGTTCGCCTAGTAAGTTAAAAGGTTTTTTAAATATATATAGACTAGCACTTGACTGCGATCTCACCTGATGGTAAGTGAAGATGCAGCCTAAGATGGCGCGCGCTTGTCTAGAAGATGCCTATTCAGACACCCACATTATAGTTAGTTGGAAGAACAGAATCTGGAAGGGCATTCCATATTTTAGCGGTGCGTATTAGGAACGAGGAAGCAAAGCGCTTGGTGCGAGATCGTGGAATTTCGACCACGTAGTGGTGCAGATTCGTACGATGCCTTGCGGTTCGGTGGTAAAATGGTGATGAGGAACTAAATTGAAAAGGTTGCAAAATTTAAAAAAAATATTTCATGCACGCAAACTCTGTGAAATAAGAAGGCTCAGGATCAGCGGGTGATGGAGAGAGCATCCCTGCGAGATCAAATCAGAAACGAGGAACGTAGGAAAACCAGAGTCACCGACATAGCTCAGCGAGTCGTGAAACTGAAGTGGAAATGGGCGGGGATGCATAGTCCGAAGAGCGGTCGTTGAAGCTCCAAGGTACTGGAGTGGCGACCCCGCACTGGGAAGCGCAGTGTTGGTAGACCTCTCACTAGGTGGACCGACGACGTGAAACAAGTTGCTAGATTCAAGCGGCGCAAGACTAGTAAAGTAGAATTTCGTGCAAGAGACCTTGTCCAGCATTGGACGTCTATCGATTGACAGAGAAGAAGAAGAACCCTGTGGTATAAAAGCCAAAATGAAAAATTCTACCACCGGTTCGGAAAGTCGATTCAGCTGAGAAGAGGCGGCAAAAACTCAAAAAAAAAAGTTAAATAGAACAATGTCAGCGCAGTAGAGCAGTAATAGCCTAATCGGGTGGGTCACAAGTTTGATCCCCGGCAAGACCTTTGACTTTTTCTGTATACTATTATTGTCATATTTATAAATTTTAAAAACCATTGTTTAGTACCTCTGTTGTACGTTTTGTACCTCGTATCGAAGAGATAATGTATAATGCAATAAATTACCATTGACTTTTAACTTTCTTCGCAGTCCGCCAATTTGCACTGGACCAGTATAATGGGCTATGGCCTGCGCTCAGCAATGAGCCGTTGATGGTTTTTTTTTTGTATTCCGCTGGTGGAAATGTTTTTTACGCATACCCTCCGAGAGCTGTGCACTCATTTAAGATGAGTCCACACCTATCGAAAGGCATGTGAGACTTCCGGTTGCCCAGCCTACCCATTAAAACTACCAGCGGTCCCTATGCACTATCGCTATTAATTGTGCGTTACCCTTCGGACTGTTTGATTTTAAAACTGTGTTTATATATCCCTAAAGTTGCACACCAGTAATAAGCTAGGCGACAGACTCAGTCACTGCGTCATGCTGTGGAGCAGAGACAGTGTCGGTCAATCCACCTTCTACCGCAAAAAGCCGTTGATGGGCTGCTGATAATGATTTGTCGTATGTCAGGCTCTCTGCAGCAGCAGCTGGGCGCGCAGCAGCAGCAACTCGTGCAGCAGCTGCAGGCGGTGCAGCGGCAATACTTGATGCACGCGCCCATGTCAGTGCCGCCCAATGCCCCCACAGGTCAGTACTCTCTGCATCGTACCCCTCGTTGCTGACAGTCCTCACTCCTTCCTATGAACAAGTGTAAATTGAAGAGGATAATGTGTAATTTGATATTTGACTATTGTCAAAATGTGAATATTCATTAATTACAATCGAAAACAGTTACAAATAAAAACAGAAAATGAGCCTGTCAAAACAAATAAGTTATAAGCTGTTTTACTGCGACTGTATCTTACTAAAACGAAATTTTGTATGGGTGTATGGAGCTACTGAAACGTGACGTCATGTTGCAATAGCGCTCTCTTTTGGAAACTTAAATTCCCTCTATATTTTCGAGATAAGTTTGTTGGATTTTTTGTTTATTTGGTGTGCAAGAAAGAATACTCCATCCATTCATTCATTCTAGGGTTAATGCTGTGGGGTGGTGAGATAGAAGAACATCCGCTGTTCGGTAGAGGAGTGTGCAAGTGGCCCGGCTGCGATGCTCTGGCGGATGACTTCCAAGCGTTCCTCAAGTAAGTTCTTTTTAGGGTTCCGTACCCGATGCGAAAACCCGAGGATATTCCACGTCCATCTTAAAGAGGCCTATGTCCAACCGTGGATGGCTGATAACTACGTCAGCCATAATGTTAGTAATTCGTGTCACTGTATAAATCGTTATCATATACAGGCACTTAGAAGGTGCGCACACACTCGACGACCGGTCGGCGGCGCAGGCGCGGGTGCAGATGCAGGTGGTGGCGCAACTCGAGCTGCAGTTGCGACGCGAGCGCGACCGCCTCGCCGCCATGATGCGGCACCTGCACGCCGCCAGGGACAACCACCACGCCAAGCTGCCTCACGGTGAGTGACCAGGGCACAGAGACCAGGGACTCGGCACCAGGAATCATGATTCCAGATGCAGATGGTGGCGCAACTGCGACGCGAGCGCGAGCGTCTCGCCGCCATGATGCGGCACCTGCACGCTGCCAGGAACAACCACCACGCCAAGCTGCCTCACGGTGAGTGGCCAGGGTACAGAGACCAGGGAGCTGACACCAGGAATAGTGACTCCAGATGCAGATGGTGGCGCAATTCGAGCTGCAGCTGCGACGCGAGCGCGACCGCCTCGCCGCCATGATGCGGCACCTGCACGCCGCCAGGGACAACCACCACGCCAAGCTGCCTCACGGTGAGTGACCAGGGCATAGAGACCAGGGACCTGGCACCAGGAATCGTGACTCCAGATGCAGGTGGTGGCGCAACTTGAGCTGCAGCTGCGACGCGAGCGCGAGCGTCTCGCCGCCATGATGCGGCACCTGCACGCTGCCAGGAACAACCACCACGCCAAGCTGCCTCACGGTGAGTGATCAGGGTACAGAGACCAGGGAGCTGACACCAGGAATAGTGACTCCAGATGCAGATGGTGGCGCAATTCGAGCTGCAGCTGCGACGCGAGCGCGACCGCCTCGCCGCCATGATGCGGCACCTGCACGCCGCCAGGGACAACCACCACGCCAAGCTGCCTCACGGTGAGTGATCAGGGCACAGAGACTAGGGACCTGGCACCAGGGATCGTGATTACAGATGCAGGTGGTGGCGCAACTCGAGCTGCACCTCGCCACCTGCACACCGCCAGGGACAACCAACAGTGAACGGGGCGTGGAGACCAGAAACCTGACACCAGGCAACAGCGATTACGATGAAAAACTAAGGTACAGATATCAGGTGGAATGTCAAGAATATTACCTGGATCAGGGATAAGAAAAATGTCGTCACTTATTTATAAAATCAATTCGGCACCCAATCAGCATCGCCTCGTCGCTTGGTATCCTAGTCCTGTGTCCTTGGTATCCTAGGCTCGTTATCGACAGGTGGACACCAAGCAAAGTTAACAAGCTAGTTCTTCATTCGCCTGGAATCTGTTTGTTTCTTTTCACATCAAGCTCATTTTAAAATTCTGAAAGAATTACAAAAATTTATGAACGGTTTGATATATTTTGAAAGAATCGACGAAATATCAACATTGTTTTCAATTTAGATTTAATCCTGGTGTTTAAGTATTTCTTAATTTTCTAGGAGCTCCAAGTGAAGGTGCTTCTCCTGGCCCGGTGCGGCGTCGGGTCTCCGACAAATCTGGCGTCGCGATTGCCGGAGGTCAGCATATTTGCGTTATTTATTTGAATACCGCTTCAAAATGGATTTTCATTTCACACCAACTACCCTCAACTAAGTTGGTCCTTCGAGTCGGATTCATATCCATACAAATAAAATTAATATAAACGTGTCTGTCTGTTAATTATGTTGTCTGGTAATATTGTTGATCTTTACGAAATTTGGCACAAATACAGAAAAGTATAGGTACATTTTTGCGCTAAAAATAGAATTTACTAAACCTTGCTGACTTTGGATAACAGTAAGTCATTCTATTATTCATATTCATTTATTATTATTATTATTATTATTAAGTCATTCTATGTTTATAAACTTACAGTTGACAACATTTATCCAAAATCTACTGAGTAATGAATCTCTGGGAAAAACATTTTCCGAGGTAGTTTAAGATTTTCGGAATGTTAATATTTTCGAAATGTTTTTGTTAAGGTCTGCCTTATATGCTCGAAAGAGCTGGATTAGACGTCCAACAAGGTAAATATTTTCTAGGAAGAATTGTTTTTTTATATTCGATTAAATGTTGGCTCTCAGCTTTTAGCCGACTTCAGTTTATGAAGATGCTGAGTTATAGTTAAAAGTATTATGTATATTCCATTTCAGAAATACAACGCAATCGTGAATTTTACAAGACTGCAGATGTGCGACCTCCGTTCACATACGCGTCGCTCATAAGACAGGTTCATATTTTTATTTTCTACTCTCAGTAAAGTGTGTTCACAATTAACTTTAAATATGGGTAAACCACTGCAAGCTTGGCCCTTGTGATGGTCTGCGGACGCGGGGCGGGTGATGCGGTCGAAATTGAATACGCATAGGCTATACACGATGCGATGTAATTACCACCTTATTTGTTGTGTTGTAAGCGCGACCCTCCTGATAGTCTGCGAGGCGTAGGGTGAGAGCGCGCTTAACCAATGAAGTAGTCTGCTGCTGTTTGCCGATAGTGACTGATGTAATGGCTGGTCTGCGCGTGATATTTTCCTAGCGACTGCTGCACGTGGTATTTTATTATTATTGAAATTATTGAACAATCACAAGATACATCATATATTATATCTTCAAATTAAGAATATTCTAGTGAGTGACCGCATCACCCGCCCCGCGCCGCGCAGACCATCAGTCAGACCAACCTATAGTTTAGAACAAAAATTCCTTAAGCAATCTGAAAACGAAATCTCATCCAGATTCAGCTGGTCTTAAAGTGTCATTCGAATATTTCAAAACTTGTTTCAGGCCATAATCGAATCTCCCGACAAACAACTAACCCTGAATGAGATCTACAACTGGTTCCAATCCACCTTCTGCTACTTCCGACGCAATGCCGCTACTTGGAAGGTAAGTTGACTTGAGCCTTTATACTGACTATGAGGGCTTTTGTGTGCCGGTCCGATGCGATTTCGAGAAAATATATCTTAAAAGCCATTCAATCTATATATTGTTACTCATGTCCGGTATAAATAGCTTATCTAATCCAAAATCTACAGATTGAAGATCGAAAAAACCACATATGTAGTAAAGCGTGTTATTAAATAATAATAATAATTGTTTTTTCTTTCTTTATCATGGCTGCTACGCTATGACCCACTCAAATGTTCACACAATACACAAATATACAATCAGTTATTGATACAATTATTAAAAGAATTACAATAATTTTACATTTGAATTAAATTCTCAATACCAACATAACCTAAACCAAAAAAAACAAAAAAAAAACATAAATTATTAGAAATTATCTTTGAATGAGTCCTATGTTGATATGTAATATTTTGAGTAGTTTTCGTGCGTTTCGGCGTCTTATCTACGCGAAAACGCCGATCGCTGCCGCAAAAAGAAGCTAGTCTACCATTTCCCTAATTAATAAACTGTTTGCAATAAAAAAAAATATTTTTGGGATTAAATGTAAAATTTATTTATTTATTTCATCTCGCTTAAATAAATCTTAACAGGTACTTACGCCTAATTCGATAGAGATTTAAAATTGCATTTAATTAGGTTACCGATTCTCAACTATTTTTAGTTTTCTCATTAACAAAAAATAGCCTTGCATATATTACATATACTCGTATCTGGATTAAATCCTTCAATTTTTAGATTCAAGATTAGATAATGTTTTTCTAAAAGAGATTTAATACAAAAATTGATTTTTTGAAAATTTTTTCGAGTTCGGATCTGAAATGTGCACAACCGCCCTTATTATTTACAAGTTAAAATATGGAAGTTAAATATTTTGAACCTTACAAAATTAAAGAAAAACTTAAGTCTTAGTTCGATAATAGAAATCTAATTCAAGTGAAGTGAAACCTCTTTACTGTTTCTTATGTTATACTTATGTTTACAACATTAATTAGATGTATAGAACAGAAAACTGTGTAGCCTCTAGTCTAGAGTATACAAAAATCAGTCAACAAAATTTTTTTTTTTGTCAGATATAGCAACTAACTAGGTATCAAAGTGATTAATTTATTTCTTTTTTGTTAGAATAGTGAATAAATTTTGTGCTAAATACGTCACAATATAACATTTTTCGTACTTGCAGTATTTTTGAATCTTTAAATACAGTTACAGAAAGCTACTCTAAAAGTTAAACTGTTTTTTATTTTTTTTTGCGAGCCCAACGTCATACTGAAACGTTGGAAGAAAAATAAAATACCTATAATTCTGGTTTATTTTCTTACCCATAAAATAAAATACAAATATCATAGCAATTTCTTTTTTCACAAAAAAGTAATCAAGTGCCAAAAGCAGAAAGAGGTTTCACTTTTGAAAATTTAAAAATGAGTCAATTTGAGGATGTTACTAAAATTTTTGAAAATAAATTGTACATCGCTGCAGTCGAGTTATAAGGTAAACTGTAGTTAGTGTTAGCACATGTAATTCGTTTTAGTTTTTTTTTGCTACTGAAAAATCAAAACCATACGTGCGATGGTAATGATTCAATTTTTTTTTACACTGTTGTTTCTTTTTTCTGGTGACGTGATGAGCAAAATACAAAAAACACTAAAAAAATGACATCTCGTCATCAGGATTTTCCAAAAAAATTTACTTAATAAATGTTTTTAATATTTTTGTATCTACCTAGCCACAAAAAAGTATTTAAGAATGAAGAAAATGAAATGATGATGCTCTTAAAAAATTATCGTCAATGTAAAGCTGTTTTTATGATTTGTCAAATACATAGATTTGGGTCACTATAAAAATGAATACAATAATTTTGTCACTATTCATTAAGCATGCGTAAAATAAATGTTTATATGGAGCTTCATCCTTTTTGTAATTAGACGTCACAGTTAACTGAAAAATATAGGAATAAAATAAAAAAAAAATCGTTTCAACCTAACAAAAAAACTTAGTACAGAATTAACGCTTCGTCGTATCTTATAATTTTAGTAAAAAGCACCTGAAGTGAAATTTCTACGTCAAAAATATTTTTTCACTTTTTTAGAACCCAAACGTAAAACCACTTGGCATAACTGAGGCCTAGAAATTTTTCGATCATTTTAGATTGGTATGCTAAGCTCCTAAAATATGCAATCAAAGAAAATTCACTTCAGAAAAAATTCAATAAGTTCAACATATTGTATGTTATGTAAAAACTGGCGCACATGTATCCGAGAACGTATAACAAGTAGCCAAGTACAAACAGAACGCGGTGCGTCACAACCTGTCGCTGCACAAGTGCTTCATGCGCGTCGAGAATGTCAAGGGTGCGGTTTGGACCGTGGACGAAGTGGAGTTCTACAAACGGCGGCCGCAGCGCGCAGCACACGCACCGCCGCCGCAGATGCACGCCGGGTACAGACGCCCGACCTTCGCAGACCACTTCACTTTTTTTAGATTGTTTATCACTTTTACAGAACACTCTACGATATACATTGGACTACTACAATTGACTCGTAACACGTACAAACAGTTTAAACAATACAGATGCCTGACCTTTGCAGACCACTTCACTTTTTTAGATTGTTTATCACTTTTACAGAACACTCTACGATATACATTGGACTACTACAATTGACTGGTAACACGTACAAACAGTTTAAACAATGGATACAGATGCCTGACCTTTGCAGACCACTTCACTTTTTTAGATTGTTTATCACTTTTACAGAACACTTTACGATATACATTGGACTACTACAATTGACTCGTAAACTGTACAACCAGTTTAAGCAATAGATACAGATCCCTGACCTTTGCAGACAATTTCACTTTTTTTAGATTGTTTATCACTTTTACAGAACACACTACGATATACATAGGACTACTACAATTGACTCGTAACACGTACAAACAGTTTAAACAATACAGATGCCTGACCTTTGCAGACCACTTCAATTTTTTTAGATTGTTTATCACCTATGCAGAACACTTTACGATATACATAGAACTAGATACTACAATTGATTAGAAACATGTGAAAACAGTTTAAACATGGGTACAGATTCCTGACCTTCGCAGACTACTTCAATGTTTATCACTTTTACAAAGCACTCTACTTCACTTTTTTAGATTGTTTATCACTTTTACAGAACGCTCTATAATACACAAAGAACTACTACAATAGACTCGTAACACGTAAAAACAATGCATACAGAAGCCTGACCCATGCAGACCACTTCACTTTTTCAGTTTGTTTATCAATTTTGCAGAAGATTCTATGATACACATTACATATAGAACTACTACAACTGACTTGTAACGCCTAAACACAATTTAAACGATGGATACATATTCCTGACCTTTGCGAACCACTTCAATTTTTTCTCTGATTGTTCATCAGTATCACTTTCACAGAACGCTCTATGACGTTTACAAAAAATACTCATATGAGGTTGAAATATGTAATTTAAACATTGGGTACATATCTCTGATCTTTACAGACCACTTCACTTTTTTTAGATTGTTTATTACTTTCATCAGGATCACTTTTACAGAACACCACGATAAACATAGAACTACACAAATGACTCATCTCATACAGAAATATGTTCAACACTGGATGCTGATCCTAGACCTTCTTCATTATTTTTAGAATATTTACTAACCACTTTCATATAACACTTTACTACATAGATTTAGACGTCCCACAGGGATAAAAGTTTAAAAATTATAACCCAACTACGGAAAGGATATAACATCTGTCATATTAACTTTGTTCATAGAATGTAGCCTATATTATCCAGACCCTCGAAAGGAATGGATTCATCGATATCGGCTCAGTAGTTTGTTCGTTTCAATGGAAGTGGAACATATGTATGTTCCACTGTTCCATTGATCCATTGTTATACATGCATACAGAGATTGCTTAAATCATAACCACAATATGAATTATACATTTATACCTTCATGAATTAGGAATATATTTTGCTTTTTACAAAACCATAAATATATGGATTTTTAGTTATTCCAGAGAGAAAAGTTTTGAATAACATTTCATCGTATTATACTTTAAATGCAAAAATTCTCGTTTTGATAAAAAACATATTTTATTATAGAATTTACAAAAATGTAAATTCGTTCAAATATTATTGTGAATTACACATTCTTTTTGATTATTATGAATTACACTCATAATTACGATATTATCTCTAACATTCACACTCAACAGAGATTTACTCTTTCATATTTACACTATACAAATTAATATCTTCTTAAATATTTTCTATCTAATCTAGTTATGTACCTAACTTTTATCGTGTAAATAAACGTTTTTCTCATTTCAGATTTTAAATTTGTAATTATTTGTGTAGAGAAATTTTGAATTTACTTGTAAGTGACGTTGTAACCGAGTGTAACATTAGCGCAAATACAAAATCGTTTGTGACGTTACAAAATGTGATTGTAATATTTGTATTTAGGGTTCGTTATTTGTGTGTGTTCGTGGATTTCGGCGCAACTTAACATTTTTCTCGCTTGCCTATTAACCTGGCTCCTCTCATTTTATCCCGTCCTGGGGTCTCTCTTCTTGGGCCATACCTGCATGCCTTTATACCACCTACACTTCCACGACGATCTTAATGTGCTCCCATTGTTGTCTTAGTAAAATCTTCAATAAAATCACCTTTATGTAACAATTGGAGCTCATTACTAACTTAACGTTAACAAAAATGGTCTTTCGGAGGAAATAATTCAATTTTCTTTTGTATGTGCTAAAAAGAGATGAATTATAGAATGCGATCCGGACCAACCTGTCTCTGCACAAATGTTTCGTCCGCTATGAAGATGACTTCGGTTCGTTCTGGATGGTGGACGATGCAGAGTTCGTGAAGAGACGTCACCTGAGCCGCGGGCGACCCAGAAAGTATGAACCGTCGCCTGGACCTAACACCGCTCCTCCACAGTAAGGGCGCAGCGCATCAGAAGTTGCGACCGTCCAACGAATCCTAACTTAGACACAAGCTTCTTACAAAATTTGCCATTCAGCATCTCATAGTCTTTTTAATACTGCTGCAAAATATAAATTTTTAAATATTTCTCGAATAATATTTAATCTTTCTATGCTGAATCACAAATACCAGTTATTAATTTATAAATATCAATTCAAATTGTATTGGAATTAGCTTTGATGCATTAAAAACATGCCTAGAAAAATCAGCGCACTAAAAATAATATGATCAAGTTTCTGGCGTGAACCGTTGGACGATCGCGTCCAAATTTAGCGTTTTCTTGTATGTGAGAATATTCAGCAATAATCGAAAATTATCATGTGCGGTGATAATTTTCGATTAGAATTACTTAGATCGGTGTTTCTGACCATAATGTACGGTGTATCACTGTGTAATCTTAGATACAATCAATATGTCATGTTAGTTTGTAACTAGAATCACAATATGTTTATTCCAAAGTTATATAGTATAACTACTTTGTGTGTTCATATATCAAATTTTCATTTATTACACTTGTAGCCAAGGAAAAAATAATCACTTATCAAAAGCTAATGAAAAGTCATCTTTCCTCTTGAGGCTACAATCTTTTGAAATACATATATTAACACATAAAACCAAAATAGAATTAGAATGCGAAGCTATAACTTCATTGTTTTGCAATAGATTTTAACATCACGTTTCAATATAACTTATATAATTATTATTAGCTTTAATCATAATATGTTGCTATTGTACCTCCCATTGATACATTTTGATTTATACATAATTGTCAGAGAGCGTTACGTTAATCTATTGATTGTGACCATGTCTATTTAATTGAATATCGTCTAACTGTGCATGTATATTGCATTTATAATAAACTGTAAAGAAGGATCGTCGTTGGATACCCAAGTAAGATGATGAGATCTTTAAACATTCTTGAATAATCCCCTCTTTTATACTTGCATGGTTCCTTATTATATCTGAGGTAAGTGTTTCGCTTAAAACGCTTTGCACGTGCATTTTCGTCGCATGCTAGTTGTCGATTTTTCCAATATCTTTTCTATAAGCTTGCCTTTTTTATCTATTTTTTATTATTCTATTTATTATCTTTTCACTTTTGACATTGACATACACTGATTATTGACACTAACAAGTATCACATTATACAGACGAATTGGTCATTTATCCATTCCAAATTAGACACTTTACAAATATTACACTTTAACAGATAATACTGTCAATTTTATAGTGGTTTAAAATTTTGAAGAGGTCTGAGATGGCCGGGGTATGATTTTTTATTCTATACTTTTGTTTTATTTTTTCAAGAATTAAATGCCTTGTAAATTATCGCAGGAATAAAGTTAATTTTAAAAAGTTATTAAGAAATATTATGATTTTTACACTAATTTTTATTTACATTATTGTAAAAATTATAATTTTTACAATATTGTTGTTAAATGTACAGGTTTATGGGAGCTCAGAGTCCACCAATGATGACAAGCCCCCACGGTTATTCCGAAGCCCTTAAACGAAATCTTCAGGTATTTTGAATAAATCAACTATTGTATTTTTTTGTAGTAATAAAATTTTAAATGTTAATAAGTACTCCATTCCAATTTCAGGGTATGATGGAAGACTGCAACCTATCCTATATGACCGGAGATGACCACATGATGCAAAGTGACGATTATCCATCAGCACATGATGATTACAGGTAAATAATATTCAATGAAAAGTTAAAAAGAAATTATTGTTAAAAATTTAAGAAAATTAATGATTAATTTCTTTGAATACAAAATATGTTTTACTTATCTTTCATAACTATCAGAAATTACAGATAAGATATTCACGAAAATCTATCACTTGAATATACCACTCAACATTTCCAGAATTGATTTTGGGATAAAAATTTGTTTTCCAAAAATTTTGGTATCCAAAAACTTCTCCCGAAATTTTGATATGGTTGTTTAAATTACATTACGTTTTATAATTCACTTTTCCTCTATTAATTCTCAGTCGACCACCAATGATGAACGGATACGGCGGCAGTAGTTCATCGCACGACGTGAAAGCAGAAGACTTGAGTGGAAACGATGCGCCGGACATCAAACCAAATCTGTATGCTCTGAAAAATGAGATGCAAGCTTCAGATTATTCTAATAAAGGTACTTTCTGCACTTCAAAACAGCTACATAATAAAAAATGGTGAACCGGTGAAAGAATAGGACTTCAGTCTCCTTTTTGGGGGTCAGTGGTTTGATCCCAGGCACATATCTCTAACTTCTTGGAGTTATGTGCATTTTAAGCATTCAAATATCTCCTACACTATACTGATACTTCCTCATTCCTTAGAATATTTTCCTGTAACGTTAACGGTATAGGAAAATATTGTGAGGAAAGAGCCTAAGGGTTTCCTGAGAGTTCTATATAAAATTCTACAAGGTGTGTAAAATCTGCCAATCTATATGACCCTCAACTCTCATGAGACATTCTCTTGATAACATTGATATATATTTTAAAATGACCTAATCATGTAGAATTTTTCCTTAAATACAGTTTTTCTAATGTTTTCAGATTATCAAAATTCCACTAAAGAATCATCAAGCAATCGCTCGAGTGAAACTAGTCAGTATGATGACTATCCACGTTCAGAGGATAGATACCGTGCTTCGATATCCCACATCAAGGATGAAGCCGAAAACTTATCACTTAATGAACAGAGATCTGAGAAATAAAGCGTAAAAAGTTGTACAAGACTTCACAAAAAAAAAACTTGGCTATTGACAAATCTCAATAATTTATGGAGGTTTCAAAAGAGGCTGAATAAGTGTTGGTGTAAAGTAATTTATAGAAATCAAAAGCAATTTAGCGGATTGCGAATAAAAAAATATAATCAACGAATTATATGAATTTATCGATCGACTTAAGAATTTAACGCATTGTGATCGTTTGAGTGAAATTCTGGACATTACAAAAGTGAAATTATGAACTGAATTTATGCAATTTGGAATTACTTTGTGATTATTATCCAATGGACGTTTTTCGCGTATTCTCTAGAGTAGTGTATCTAGTGTATAATATCACTGTATGTAATACGATTTATATTTACGGGTTTAGATCTATTTCAAGTTAGAGAACGGTGTTTTAATGTGTTCACTGTTGGATTTTTATAATTAAAGTATAAATGGATCGATTTAGGAATAACCAAATATATTTTTTTTTTCAGTTTTATTTTTATTGTTTTTCCCGGTTTTAACGGGATATTTGAAGTATTATAGGTTTAAAGTTCTATTATATTTTTTTTAATTTCCTGTTTTTAAGGTAAGTAACATAGCTAAAGTTAAATATTTCGAATTGTTAGAAATTATTTTAGCGTAAGTGTTAGGTTAATGTTGGATAAAAAAAATAATCGGACAGTCAACGATAGACAACCTTAAAGGTCCATATCAATATTTAAAATTATATAATCATTATTTGTAATAAACAAATAAGAACAATAAGTAGTGTTATTGGTCTGTCTTAGAATAATATGGTACATAAAGTTCTAAACACGCATAGCGTTTTGGTTCGAAATCCATTCCTTGTTAGTTATTTCATGTTTTGCTTTAGCGTTGTTATTTTATTATTTTACCAACAATTTTGAAATCTACTTAAAATCTGACAAGGATGCAAAATTTACGAAGATCTCAAGATTTTTTTAACAACCAGAGTTGCTTTTAATAATTAAGTACTGAAGTATACGGAATTGATTTATGTATGATCTGACTAGTTATTTTTTAAATTTTATTTTTGTATAAGTTTCACGCAGTGTGCCATACGTTATCATCGATGGTACTTTTTGCTTAATTGTGATTGGATGGAATTGTTTCAGGCTGTACATATTTATTACGATTGTCAAATATAAATTGTTTAAGGAATTTAAATTCTAGGCTTATATGTAAACGTTCACGTATTATATAAATTGATGCATATATTAAATCGTTCATGTTGTAGGAAATTTAGATGAAAAAAAAAATTAGTAGTAAAATTTTCACTGTAATAGATAACCGATTCTGAGAATTGATTTTGTTTATAAATAAAAAAAATATGAATTCGTTCAGAATTTTTAGTGTTTCATAATATTCTTGTAAGCATTTATGAAAATAATCGTCAATAGAATTTGATCGTGTAATTCCGAATAATTATAAAATAATAAATAAAGGGTGGAAATAATCATATCACAATTATGTATTTTTAGAAAATAAATAGTTCTGTAACTTTGATGGATATCAGGATATATTCAAAGCATTTAAAATATATGTAGGATATGTTGCACTTCATTATCCGGTAAGAGACAGTTCCAATATTTTGTAAGAAAAGTATATGAACGTACAATTGTATGTACAAAACATTATTTTTATTTACTATTACATACCTACGAGTACATACATCGAACTATTACGCTCAGTAACGCAATAGTCGAAGCGGTGATAAGCCATTTTTAGTAAGCCGACTACACAGTATCGTCGCTCAGTACGAGCTCGCAGACAATTATTAAAAAATGACGTACTGTATTGTGAAAGGGTGTCAGAATTAATCACAATAAACAGCAAAAGGGAGAGAGGGTGGGAGGGTCTGGTGGGACGCTTTGGCCGTGGCTAGTTACCACCCTACCGTCAAAGACGTGCCGCTAAGTGATTTAGCGTTTCGTAGCGTACCGGCACGATGGCGTGTATAAACCGATTAGGGGTATGGGTTGAATTTACACTGCTATATCCCTTCCAAGTCAGCCCGCTACCATCTTAGACTGCATCGTCACTCACCATCAGGTGAGATTGCAGTCAAGGGCTATCTTGTCATCGAATAAAAAAAAAAGAATATAGTACCGAAAACAATTACATGGCAATTGGCACTCGCATATTTATTGGTTGTTGTGAGCCTTCGTTTAGAGCGGAATTCCGTTTGAAACTCCTGTTCTTAGCGTTATAGTTCGATGCCTACATATTTTTTTTAATATATTTAAGTGGGACAAAACCAAGTTTACATGTACATTTTTTATTTAAAAAAATTACTATCTAAAACCTCTGTACAGAATCGTACTTAAACTGTGTAACGAAAAAATATTTTCATTCATAATTAAATTTTTTTGTATTTTAAAATTGAATTTGGTTTAAACGCAAACTAGCCTAGGTTTAATACTGGCATAGGCTTATTGTTACTCTTATGATTTTTATAAAGTTAAAGTATAGATAATACTTTCAACTTGTTGTTTGGTTAGCGCATTATACTTTAGACCAAGATCGTGAAATTGACCCAAAATTGACATTAAAAAATCAAGCTAATTGTATCAAAATATTCTATAGTTTTTTCAACTCACGACGGCGCGTGGCTCATGGTTGTGTGTGTGTCGTATCTGTATAAGTGTGAGCGAGAGCTTGCTCGCGCCTGACCGCTCCCACCTAGGCTCCTGACAGGCACGCACACTTCCGCAATGTACATGTACACGACGTAACCACAAGTAAAGCTCACGCGCCCTCGTGAATTGCAAGAACTATACACAAATAAACAAATGTATGACAGGTAGCAAAGGTATGTTTTAGTTTCTTGTTTTTAATTCTAACATTATAAAATTTATGTTTTTCAGAATCGCACTATGGTCTAAAAATATTTCTAAAAAAATATACTCGACGAATTGAGAACCTCCTGTTTTTTTAGTCGGTTATAAAGTTAAGAAGAGTGCAATAAGTACCTACTCTCATATAGATTTGTATTGACTGTACATAACACTGTCCATTATATTATTATCTTGATGACAGTTTAGTGACGTTAGGTGTCGATATATTTTTTATCGATAAAAATCTACTGCTGGTAATTTGCAATGTGTGGTATGATAAACGTAAAGTATCGCAGCGCATAGAACATTCTTACCGCGTTGATATAGAATTTATACTCAAATTCAAAATTATTTATTTCATGTAGACCAACTTGTGGCTCTTATGACAAGTCGAGAATCTACCACCGGTTCGGAATGCTGATTCTGCTGAGAAGAGCCGGCAAGAAACTCAGCAGTTGCTCTTTTCAAAACAAAAAATGTTAATGTAGCTTATCTATCTTGTGGACAGCTGAAGCAAAGCAGATTGGTTCCAAGCAACTTTGTCATTAAACAATTCATTAACTGATGGATGATTAATTTTCTAACAATAATAATAATTAATAATGAAACATCGTTCGTTGCTTTATATCATAGCTGAGTGCAAATGTCAAATAGATATAGTATATTGGACAGAGTGTTAGAAGCATTTCAAAGTTATTAATATACAATTGTATGTCTCAATAATCAGAAGTTTGTATTGCATGCCGATACGCCATTCGGGGCTCTGGCGCTGACATATTTATTGATGATCATTGTAAATTATACTTAATTAGTGTTGTATTAAACCAAATCATTACAAATACTTTTCTGTTTTATTTGGCCCTTATTTTTTTTCAGTAAAAGGTTACATTCCTTACTATCGTAACTAATA
This sequence comes from Hipparchia semele, assembly GCA_933228805.2. Taxonomy (NCBI): domain Eukaryota; kingdom Metazoa; phylum Arthropoda; class Insecta; order Lepidoptera; family Nymphalidae; genus Hipparchia; species Hipparchia semele. Next base: position 1,893,567 of record OW121731.1, read on the forward strand.
TCCTGACCTAATATTATAAATGCGAAAGTGTGTTTGTTTGTTGGTTTATTCGTTTGTTGGTAACGGATTTTTTGCATGAGTACAGTTGAGAATCTGGAAAGTGACATAAGCTACTTTTTACTTGGAAAATCAAAGAGTTCCCGCAAGATTTTAAAAATTAAATCCATGTGGAAGAAGTCGCGGGCATCAGCTAGTATAACTTATCATCATCATCGCGTGCCTTCTTCGAAGTGAAGTTTGGCGGTCAGCATACGAAAAGCTTCTCTACGCAAGGCCGCTTCCTTCAGTTTAGGATAGCTAAGCCCAGTCCACTCCCTCACATCGTCCAACCACTTGCGTCTTTGGCGACCTGGTGCTCTCTTGCCTGCAATTCTTCCTATAACTTATAACCTAACCTAAATACTATAAGAATCATGCCTGCGTGGAATGGTGCCAAGAATGAAGATACTTCGCGCAAAAAATGAGCCAACTTTTCTCCAAATAAAGTAATTAACCGCGGTGAAAATATGTCTATCGTTCTTCTACTGCGGGGCTGTTTTTTTTATTCGATGATAAGATAGTCCTTGACTGTAATCTCACTTGATGGTAAGTGACGATTCAGTCTAAGATGGTAGCGGGCTAACTTGGAAGGGATATCGCAGTGAAGTTTCTACACGCAATCGTGCCAGAACGCTAAATCGCCTGGAGGCACCTCTTTGACGCTAGGGTGGTAATAAGCTACATTCAAAGCCTCCCACCACACCAGACCAGAGACCATTCAGAAATTATCAAATTACCCCCGCCGGGAATCGAACCCGAGACCACCCAGTTATAAGACAGCGCTCACCACTGCGCCAGGGAGCGCCAAAATTCAAAATTAGAACATAAATAAAAAAATATACTCTGCAATTCACTTTATTCATCACTTGAAATAACAATTAAAAAAAGTTAAAACATAGTTCTTCAATTAAAAAGTTTTGAATACCAAACTTAGAAAAACTACGATTTATCAAAAAAAAAAAAAAAACATTTCTCACGTGTGTCGCATAACATAATCACTGCCATATGCTACATTACTCATCTTCAAGAAAAAATTACAACTAAAACTACTAAAACACGTTCGACTACTAAATTAACCCCTAACTTTCCATTTCGAATCGAAATGACATTTTTGGACGAAAAAAACTAAAATTTAACCCATTCGTAGACATGTGGGTGAAAAGTAACGGGGCAAGTGCGAGCCGGGTTGCACATAAAATGGGGTTCTGCAGCCATGATAGGAAAAAATTAAAGTTCTTCCTGCATTCCTACTAATACGATAAATGCGAACGTTTGAATGTATGAATAGATGGATGGATGTTTGTTAATCAATCACCCGACAACGACTGCACTGATTTGGCTGTTTAGCACAGAGAAGTGGACAATGGTGAAACTTATTTCTGTAATAGAAATTTCTTCCAGCTTCTCTCAATGGTAAGGCGAAATAGAATAGAATAGAAATATCTTTATTGGTAGCAATAAACACAAAAATATACAAAATAAGTCAAAATTAAAAACACAATGGTTCTAAATATACATCATAACAATATGTGAGTTCTATCTAATATTTATTAAATAAATTAATAAAATATAAATAAAAATGCTGTCTACGGAACCCTAGAAGTGATGTTTTTTTATAGAGTTCAGTAACCAGATCGGGATTAAAAACACAGTTATTTTAGAGTTTTTTGTCGGTTCAATGGTTTTGTAGTTGCTCGCGATCGGAGATATGATTAAGTGCCACATGTCAGCGTGTTAGGGTTGGGTGCGTGTCGATAGAATGTTTTTTTTTATTCCATGACAAGATAGCCCTTGACTGCGTTCTCAGCTGATGGTAAGTGACGATGCAGTCTAAGATGGAATCTAACTTGGAAGGGGGTTCTACACGTCATCGTGCCGGTACGCTAAATCGCTTGGCGGTACGTCTTTAACGGTAGAGTGGTAACTAGCCACTGCCAAAGCCTTCCACCAGACCAGACCAGACACAATTCAGAAATTATCAATTCCTTAATTGCCCCCGCCGGGAATCGAATCCGAGACCTGCCAGTTATAAGACCACAGCGCTCACCACTGCGCCAGGGAGGTAGTCAAATACAATAGAATAGAATAGAATGGAATAATTTTTTATTCAATTAAACTTTTAGTAAGTCCTTCCGAATCGTCACATGAATCTACTACCTACTTTCGGAATGCCGTTCCACCCGAGAACGTAAAGTCTGCCTCGTTGGTCTAGTGGTTAACAAGTTCGACTGCAGATGACGAGGTCCCGGGTTCGCTTCCCGGGTCGGGCCATAAAATGGATTGGGTTTTTCTGTCAAGAAATTCTCAGTAGTAGCCCGGAGTTAGGAAGTGGGCGGTATGTCACCCCCCGTGCCTCACAGAGCACCTAAAGCTGTCGGTCCCACGCCTGATCTCTCTGCGGTCGTGACACGGATTTCAGCCCCATCGTGCTATGAGAGTAAGGAAATAGAGAGTGCACCTGTGTAATAAGCATAGTAAGCAAGGTCCAGTTAAACTCCTGGAACGTGCTACGTATAAAAGTATCGATAATATCGATATCGATATTTTAATTCTGGGATCAACACATCCCTAGCGTGCACTTGTTCATACCATAAATCAAGCGAGCGCAAGTGTATCTGCGGTGTATTGATGAAATTACATTCTATATTGAAAAACCTTTGTTATTATTGTAAGATGGTTATTTTCATTTTTTATTAACTTTGATCTAGGTAGGTACATGTCGTTTGGACCGATTTTTTTGAGTTAGAATAAAAGTTGACTGACCAAACCTGTGGTATCGAAGGTGGTATCAGACATTCAAATTGTGGAAAAGTGGGTAAATGCCTAAATACTTTGGTATTACGTCGGTTGATAAAGAAAATCAATTTTTTAATACATAATAACCTATATAATAACTAGCTTTTGCCTGCAGCTTCGCTCACTTTAAGTTCAATTTTTCAAACCATAATTTTACGCCACTTAGAGATATAGTAACACTAGAGATATAATAACATCCAAGAGATGGTACTATATCTCTTGCCTACAAGCAAGGGTAAGGGAATAAATTTATTCTATTTTACTCTAGTTATAATAGAATTACACATATTAAATGAAATTATTCAAAAGTTAGTTACTTTTGAATCCACGCAATCTTACTCCAAATCCAAAATAAATGCCGACACATACTTAAACAAAAAAAAAAAACAATCGGGCAATCGACGAACATAAAGAGCGATTAAAAAAACAATCATATCTAGCTTTGAAAGGAAAGTTTATTTATAATAAGTTTTTTCCATGTGCGGGGAAGCGTGTGGCGCAATTACTCGTTTATATTTATTTCTGTGCGGCACATGTGCGCGTGGCGGCCATCGATCGATTCCCAACCGTGGGCCGCTTGTTGCATACTACTTTTTTACTAATTTATTTAATATTTAAGATTTTGACAAAGGTTTTTTAATGCCTGAGGCTTTTTCCGCACTAAATACTTGTAAAAGTAAAAGCAGTAAAAGCTCCTTATTCGCGCTTCCTTCATTCGCCTTTTCACTATTCGCGGATTAAAAAAATGTGACCCAATTTCTATATTCGCGGCTAAAGATTTCTCTATTCGCGAATCTAATCCATACATCGGTACATACATAAAAAGGATTCCAATAGGTACCAAGCCCAATATCCTTTGTGAACGCGTCGTCAAATGGACTAATATTTGCAAAATCTCAGTGAAGGTTTAAGAATGGCAAATGAGCTTTGTGATTTTTTTATGAAAACTGATCCGTCTATAGAACAAAGTCTTATTTATAAGAGGCAAATTGCTAATGCCACTGCTGAATATCAGTCTGAATTGTAGGAGCTTTTGAAAAGCGTCAAGCTCATCAAAAGAAAAAATTAAGTACAAAATTCTTTAAACCATTGCCTAAACCTGAAAATAATAATTAATCAAATATGATCAAAAACTTAAATAAAATTGTTAAGCTATTGCATAGCTTCTATCGCGGGCCAGCATGGAGACCGAATCCAGAAATTCCGTAACGAAAATAACCTGACACGGGACTCCTCTACGGTGAGCCGCTAGATGGCGCATTTTTAAAAAATGCTATGCAATAGCTTTACCGCGGCAGTCCCCGAGTGCCACGCGTCTTTTTTTTTATATATGTACCTATATCCGATCTGTAGGGTCAGTATAAGATTTAATTCGATTGATCGTATTCGTATACGATGACATTAGCGTCAAAATAATTTGAACCATAACGAGATTGAATTAGAGCTCAAGAACTCTCTTATGCTGTGATCTATAGAGCATGCTCTGAATCAGCTTACACTCAAAATAGAGATTAAAACGAGAAACAGGCTCTGACATAAATCTGTCTCGTTTTAACCCTGTCTTGAGTCTGAGCTGACTAAGAGTGCGATATATAGATTTCAGTTTATTTTCCGCGATAAAAAGTATGTGTTATTCCAGATTATAATCTATCTCTGTGCTAATTTTCAGCCAAATCGGTTCCATCCTTGCGGTGTGATTGAATAATAACATCCAGCCATCCTTTGTTTTTTTTTTTTTGATTGTTACACAATCACGCCGCAACGACTGAACCGATTTGGCTGAAATGTGGCACAGAGATAGATTATGGTCTGTAATAACACATAGGCTACTTTATATCCCGGAAAATTGAGTTTCCGCGGGAACAGAAAATCTCAATCCACGCGAACGAAGTCGTGGGCATCAGCTAGTAAATTAACAACCCAAGCCCAATTCTACAAACCCAGGTGGTTTTTTGATGCTAGCTATAAGTATTATATGTAAATATAAATAAATAAATAAATAATAAATATTGACAGCGGGCCGGGGTTGACGTTCGGTGCGCGCGCGAGTGTGTTAATTCGGTGTACCACCGCGACGATCAGCGCTTCCCAAACTTTACGCCTTTCACTCATTGTTACTCTTGTTATTTTAACGGCAGACATAACATCGGTACTTCCATATACTTTTTATTATTAACGAAAAATACATGTACGTACTTCCATTTGACGGTAGGGTGGTAACTGGGTAAGGCCGTAGATTTTGCCACTTTGTAACATAGAGTAACATAGACACTCCTATGTTACGGTAACGTAGAAGTAACGTGAAAGTAACACAGTGTTTGTAAGGCTGAGTACATAACGTACTTATTTTAACCGACTTCAAAAAAGGAGGAGATTTTTGTAATAAACTTGTAAGTATAGCATTTTTTATAATCGTCGATCATTCAGAGATAAGAGAGAGAATTCAGTAATCGGAAAAATATATTTTTTTAAACTATCATCAATGGAATTTAGTAACCAAAACTCTCTGGCTGTTTATCAAATAAAGGTACATTATTCTGATTATTACGAAGAAGAGTTTCAATTAACTCATCTTCTTTTAAACTCATTCTTTATTTAAAAGAACTATTTGAAAAATCCGCTTCTGGCAGAATATGTACATTAACCTTTACAACACTTTAACGTTACTAAATAACAATCAACGTTACCAGTAACATAGAAGTCACATAAAAGTAACGTCGAAGCGTAATTTTTGAGGTTTTAAACAGGAATAATTACTAAATGCGAGACGATTTTAGTCAAATACACATTATCATGTTTTTATAAATCACTTTAGCTTAGTATAACACATACATGTGTGCAATAAAAACTGTTTTTTACCTTTAAAATCACAAAAATTCACAAAAAAAAGCTGCTGACGAAACACACGCGCACACCTTTGATAAAATTCCACAGGCTAGAAAATGGCGGTTTCTTTTTTTTTATTTCGTTGCAGGAATCTTTAGTGTGGCCAGTGCTATTATAAAATACTACCCTAAAGTTATTGAATATTTCGATGCCCAATTTTGGTAACATACAAAATAGTAACGTAATAAGTGAAAATAAGGAGACAACATTTTGAATTGCGATAAAACATTTAAAAACGCATATTTAAATACATGGAACCCAGGATGTAATTGCTTAATCTATTCACATTTCAGATATTCATAGTAAATTAGCACTTTAAATAGAAATAATGTAGTTATAACGAGCCAAATATTTGACTTGATCAAAAAGACAGCTTATTTTGGGCAAAATTTCGGGGTAAGGTCGGTTTTAAGTCATTGTATTTTTTTAAATATACGACATACATTAAATTTAAGAATGCACTATAGGAGTTTAAGAACTACGTAACCTAAGTAGTATACTTGCATAACAATTTACGCAGTACTTCGATTTTTAATACGCATGTCAAGTTAAGGGACATTTTCTTTTTACAAAAAGTGGCAAAATCTACGGCCTTACCCAACTAGCAACGGCCAAAGTCTCCCCACTAGACCAGACCAGAGTCAATTCAGAAATAATAAATTACAAAATCGCCTCCGCCGTTAATCAAACCCGCGACCTCCCAATTATAAGACCACAACGCTCACCACTACGCCAGAGAGGTTGTCAGGATGCCAAAGTTCACGATTTCTCGCAGTAATATCATCACATTTGAAGCCTCAATAGCCCAACGGTTAGTGGTGCGGACTGAAAACTGAAAGGTTGCAGGTTCGAACCCCAGCCGTCAGAGGCGTAACTATACCGTTTGAGGCCCGTGGCAAATTCATCGGATGGGGCCCTCCCTCCCCCAATATAAAGAAGCTCATCCAATGAGATAGTATTTTTTATTTTTTCATAAATCACTACGTGAAGTAGGTACATACAAACGCAATTACAATCACTTGATTTTCTAATAACCTTTAATTCGGAGCGTATTGTATTTATGATTACATTACGGCACTTAAGTAGTCCGTTCTTAGCACCTACAATAGCAACGTAAAAGCGACATTTTCGCGAGCGAAGCGAGCGCCAAATTTTTTATGATTGCATTACGGCACTTAGTAGTCCATTCTTGGCACTTACAATAGCAACATAAAAGTGACATTTTCGCGATGGAAGCGAGCGTGAAATTTTTTATGATTACATTACGGTACTTAGTAGTCCATTTTTTACCCCTACAATAGCAACATAAAAGTGACATTTTCGCGAGCGAAGCGAGCGCGAAATTTTTTATGATTACATTACGGCACTTAGTAGTCCATTCTTGGCACCTACAATAGCAACATAAAAGTGACATTTTCGCGAGCGAAGCGAGCGCGAAATTTTTTATGATTACATTACGGCACTTAGTAGTTGGAGGCGCCGAGTCCCTGTTCTTGCTGTTGGGGATGTCTCGGTAGCCAAAATAATAGACTGTATCCACCAAAACAATTTATATTTCATAAAAGAACAGATTTTATGTTACAAGTGTACGCTAGTTGGTTGACAATTAAGTTCACCGCGAATCGCCCCTCCGATACGCGGCCGAGTTATACCTAAACCATCGATTCGTGCGACCGACTTAATTTGGCCGCTTAACATGACCGATACCGCGACTGTGTCGCTAACAGTAGTTCATTCTTGGTACCTACAATAGCAACGTAAAAGCGACATTTTCGCAAGCGGAGCGGGCGCAAAGTTTTTTATGGTTGCATTACGGCAACTAGTAGTCTATACTTGGCACCTACAATAGGAACGTAAAAGCGACATTTTCACGAACGAAGTGAGCGCGAAATTTTGTATTCTGCACTACGCCATATCTAGTCCTGTACTTTTGGCGCTTGAGACCCTGCGCTAGTATGCGCCGCACACTCGGCATCGTAGGTAAAGTCGGCCCTACCAACTATTTAGTTATTGTTATTGGGGTTATTTTAAAATGTGTTTGTGGACCTAATGACATTTAGGTATTACAAATATGTATCTTTTTAATTTCTGTAAGACATAAATAAAAATTTTGGCCCCAAATTCGCCGCCCCTAGAATCTGCTGCCCTAGGCTCCAGTCAAAACAGCCATTTGGTAAATCTACCACTGTGCGTAACCTTTCTTGTCCCAAAGAGTTTAGTTTATATCAATTTTTATTTTGAAAATGATCGCTCGGCACTAGCCGTAGTCACAGGAATGGCTGTAAATGTTATGATCATCTTGTGCTTCCGTTCCTCTCTGACCGGGGGCCCCTGCCGGCTGGGGGCCCGTGGCATTTTGCCGTCATGCCACCCTATAGTTACGCCTCTGCCAGCCTTTGCACTATTGTCGTACCCACTCCTAACACATCCGCTTATTTGGAGGTGATAGGAGAATATTAGTCAATTTCAGCTTGGCTAATATTCTTTTTTAAAATTAAAAAAAAAAAACACATTTATCTACGCTTTGGGCGCCACTGTTCTCAACAAGTGTAAGCATTTCTCGACCCATGTCCTAGATAAGGCCAGAAACAATAGTTAATTTAATATAGCCATTAATCACCGTGTCCCAGAACTGCAGCCTTGAGTTTATATTAATTACGGTTTTATTTGGTTAATAACTTGCACTTTTAGGTAAAAGGTAAAACTCTGAAAAGGTAACAACCCATTTTCACTTACCTGTCCTGAAATGTAAACAAGAGTTTTTTGCAGAAAGGTGTAAAAGATAGAATTTTCTGATAATGTAGTTTTTTTTTTAAAGATCAACCACCGAGATTCTTGCTGGTCCTTCTCGGTTGTATCGGTAGGTAATCCGAACCAATGCAAAGGTTACTTGACGATGTAAAAGCACTTCGCAAAAGTTTATTTCAATAAAAAACGGAGGTAGGTATTCTATTTTATATCATACTTGCTCAGTAACTAGGGATTACTATGGTGGAAAGTCTCCTTGTAAGTTGGTGTTTGCAATTCAAGGCAACATTACGTCGCACTATGCTTTAATTGTAATGTTCACATTACAGTTCAAGCTATGCAAAACTCCTTGGTAAACAATCTCTTTTCTTATAAAATGGTAAGAAAACTTTTTACTGAAAAAAAAAACACTGAACATGGTGGCATTTAATTTCCATACATTTCAAACTATGCAAAACTCCTTGGAACTCAGAGCCGTAAAAAAAAAAATGGAAAACTATTTACGAAAAAAAAAATTTCATTTGATCTGAAAGTTTGTGAAGTTTGTTCGTAAAGGGATTTAAGTTATTTACAACAATGTAGGAGAGCCTGATTTTTGTTTGCTTGAAGCAGAACAAATGATGCAAAACCTTTTGCCGGATAAGTCCAAAGTTACCTCGCAAGAATGATATAAAGTAGAATGCTTACCTCGGTTGCAAGTAGCTATTACACCCTCGAACTATATTCACCCTCGCTCGCTGCGCTCGCTCGTGTGACTAAATATCTCGGGTGCACGCGATCCATTAGCGCCCTATGCGAGCTGCGCTCGCACTGGCGCCAAATTGGATCTTGTTCTGTAATAGCTTACTTACGTCCCTTGTGTAACAATCTACTATTATTCTTAACTAAATGATGAATTTATTCCTCCTTCACCGTTCTACTACCGAACTGCGAGAAGTCGTGAGCGTTAACATCCTTATGTTAACGTCTACTCCAGTCGTATGTATCTATCTGAAACGAACCACTAACGTGTGGAACGACCGGCCAGTGTCCACGGCATCTTCTGGGCGAGGGCGCTCCAACAACTTCGTCGTTGGTCTCTATCAGGCATGACTGTCAAGCGCAAACCAGACATTTAAAAAAAAAAGCCTGGGCGTCTTGCCTTTTTAAGCAGCCATGTGAAAGACGCTCAAGGTTGTCTGCAGCAGCAACAAATATGCTGAAATAATACTCAACATTAGCGATATCTTGGGCAATAGTATCTAGGTGATGTGCGCTCAGTTCATGGTCTAGTAAACGTAAAAATTATTTTTACAAAACCGACTTCAAACGCCATGACAAAGTATATCAACTGTGCCTATAAAATTTGATGAGTTTCCTTTATATCTCCAGGATCCTGACCTGATGGCCATGGGACCACCTGGGACGTATATACCCTTTCAAACACAAAAAGAATTTTCCCAATCGGTCCAAGCGTCTTCGAGTAATCGGGGAACATACATAAAAAAAATATAATCAAGATCCTCTATGTTTGCGTCAAAAATGCTGATGTATGCAAAAAGATGCGTCTACAGAACCCAATAAAGAACAACATCTTTAATATCAATATCGTACCGTCAATAAAACAAAAGTTAATAAAACACGACGAAAGTACAGCATCGATGTAGAGACGCGGGAGCTTTCCCATAAAGGGTCTTTTTCTTCGTCATTTTTTTTTCGAGTCTTTTTATTTTATCCATTGTTGGACATAGGCCTCCTAATATATTTTTTTTAAGAATATTAGCCAAGCTGAAGTTGACTAGTATCCTCTTATCCCAAATAAGCGGAAAGCTTGTGCTAGGAGTGGGTACGACAATAGATTATTTTCTGATTATTGAGGCTTAAGTGTGCACGTCATTCCTGTCAGTGTTCTGCCAGTCTCATCCAAGTTTTGCCTAGAAGCTTGACGATGTCGTCGGACCAGCGCGTTGGTTACCGCACTTCTTTCTTTTGCCGGCACGTGGTCTCCACTCGAGCACAAAAATCACATAATACTCACATTACGCTATAATTTATTAACTTAGTACCTATTATTCAGTTTTCACTATGATTATTTTTTACAAAACTTGCAAGGAAACTTGAGGAAAATATTAAAGCTCATCACAAGTTTTCATACATTTATATGAATGTACATCCAACCTTATACCTGAGGCATGTAGTCTTTATTATCCGACTACGGCAAAAAACATAGTTTCCGCTTCACGGGACTATGAGAGTGAGGGAATAGAGAGTGCACCTGTGTTGGTGCACACACTTGTACACTACCTAATAATAATCTCTTCAGAGAATCTCACTAGATAATAATCTCTTGTTCAGATGGCTAAACTCGGTGGAGATTGGCCGCCGTTGCCGGATTCTGTCGGGCGGGCATGATGCTACATTTACCTACTCAACAAGCATCCACAAACACAAGCGTATAAACACTCGTGCTTGGCTTGCGTGAGGTTGTCGCCGATCCAGGCTAATGTCGGGCGTTTGTAAAGGCTTGGAGCTTGTGGACGCTTGCCAAGCCTCGGCAAGCATGTAAACGTAGCGTTACATTTGCGAGACAACCCCGTGGTCTTGAAGGATATAGCGTGGATATAGCCAACTCCGTGGTATATGAAACGGGCGAGGCTTGTCTTGTCGTTTTATTATCGTGTTGCACTTGTGCGCGACACGTGTTCTGAGCGGCACATAGATACGATTTGACGCACCGCTACCAGGAATAACAGCCATGCAATTATACTTAGAAGATGAATTAAGTCGGTACAATCACTTTATTAGGAATATTTTTTCACAGGAACATGAAAATCCTTACTAATTATAAATGCGAAAGTGTTTGTCTGTTGGTTTGTCCGTCATTCACGCTGCAACAGAACTACGGATCGACGTGATTTTTTGCATGGGTATAGTTGAGGACCTGGAGAGTGACATAGGCTACTTTGAAAATCAGAGAGTTCCTGCGGGATTTTAAATACTAAATCCACGCGGACGAAGGCGCGGGCATCAGCTAGGACCTACTTAATAAAAACATTTATAGCTCTGTTGCAGCGTTATTGAAGGACAAACCAACCAGCAAACAAACACACTTTCGCATTTATTATTTACTAGCTTTTGCCCCCGCGACTTCGTCCGCGTGGAATTAGGTATTGGGGTGGAATTTTCAAAAACTGTGACACGCTTACTTCTTTATTTTTAACTGAAAGCTCTAATACCAACTTTGATGGAAACAGCTTGAAAAATGACGGAGTTTCATATAAACTTCCATCCCCTATTTGAACCCCTTAGGGGTGGACTTTCCAATAATCCTTTCTTAGTGTGCGCCTACGTCATAAAAGGAACCAACTGTAAAATTTTCAAGTTTGTAACTTCAGTAGTTTAGGCTGTGCGTTGATATCTCAGTCAGTCAGGACTTTGAATTTTATATATATAGATTAGTAAGTATTATTATGACTTCGCCGCTATGAATGACGTAGTACTATCGGAAAATGACTGCATCAAGTGACCCCTAAAGATTTACTTATGGATAAGAGTTAGATAGGTTCAAAGGCGTCTTCACATAGTTGCAATCGGTGGGTGAACACCCTCTTAATGAGTAAACAGCTATTACACGTGGGTTTTCAATGGTAGATTCTTTACTTCTGTCTGGTGGAAGCAATGGTAGATTCATTGACGATTCAAAAGTGCTTGTAAAAGTTTATTTGAATAAAAAATATTTCTATTTCTATTGGAAGGTTTTGGCCGTGGCTAGTTACCACCCTACCGTCGAAGATGTGCCGCCAAGCGATTTAGCGTTCCGGCACGATGGCGTGTAGAAAGTAGAAACCGATCAGGGGTATGCCCTTTCCAAGTTAGCCCGCTACCATCTTAGACAGGTGAGATCGCAGTCAAGGACCTTGTCATCGAATAAAAAAAACAAAAAAAATTTCAGGCACTCTTCGGCTGTCTCGTTGGTCCAGTGGTTAGCATGTTCGACTGCAGATGACGAAGTCCCTAATTCGATTCCCGGGTCAAGCCAAAAGTGGTCAAGAAATTCTCAGTAGGTACTAATCTAGAGTAAGAAAGTAGACGGCGTGTCACTTTCTAGCCTTGAAGAGCACGTAAAGCCATTGATCCTGCGCCTGATCTTTCTCCGGTCGGTCTATGAGAGTGAGGGAATAGAGGGTGCACCTGTGTGGGCACACACTTGTACTGTAATATGATGTTGCCCTCACAGCTGTAACTCTTTACTTTAAGCCTCAATAGCCCAACGATTAAAGGTGCGGACTGAAAACTGGAAGGTCACAAGTTCGATCCCCACTCGTTGCACTAGTGTCGTATCCACTTCTAAGACACGCTTTCCGCTTATTTGGAACAAAAAAAAAAAAAAACTGTTATTTCAGCCTCATTTACTTACTACTGCGTCAAAATTGACTCTAGTAAAATAATGTTAATATGTTTTTCTCTCTTGTTTTTTCTTAGCAATAACTTTTACGACAGGCCCTCTAAAATCATTACCAGTTGTGAGTTAAAACGTAAACACGTGGCCGAGAAAAAAGATCATCCTATTATTATTATTTTTTTGTTTTTTTTTCATATTTTTCCGTCGACGTCGTTACATCTTCATCCTAATGTCAGTTTAACACCGTTTTTTTGTTTTTTATTTGAGTTTTATTTTCTTTAAGCCTTTTTAAACAGAATACTTAAATTTAATTATATTATTGATGTTTTTTCAGGGTTCTTGTTGTTTTAAATAGTTACCTATCCTCAACGTGTATATAGGGATAGAATATATTTTTCAACACACTTGCTCATAAAATGGCTCCCGGTTCACCGCAATTAGGCACACAATGACACCTTTAACTCAAACTGTGACTTTTGATTACTATTATTCACAATGTGAGTTATAGAATTTTTTTTTTTTAATTTTATTGGTTGAGTTGCTTTGTTCTTAAAAAAGTTTCTATTACAAAAAAAATCCTACCTATTGCCAAGATACCTATTGCTTGCTCATTTCATACAACTTCGTATTTAAATAGATAATTTCAACTTGTACGTGTCTCAAATATAACTTTTGTTTTTTCTGTAATACTTAAAGAAAACTGGAAATTCCCCATTTTGTACGTGGCTATAAGAGAAAAGCCAAAAAAAAAAGAAACCTCATTCTTTTAGTCTATGGCCATTAAAGGTGTGCGCGCATTCCGGAAAACTGATTAAATCAAATAAATCCCTGAATAGGCTGTATGGTCGTCGATTTTTGCCTGCCCTCAAGAGCATCTCAAGAGGGCGAACAAAAAAACAACATTAATTTTTCCCGCCATTGCGAAAAAATTTTCACAACTCGTTTTCACCGTTTTGTACCATAATGTACTATTTTAGTATTATTTTCTTTACAAGTGTGTTGAAAAACGTCGTATGATACACGTGTATATTGATGATTACCGTCCACGGCTACCTTAAGACCCTCACCTAACGGCTCGGGTCTCAATAGCGCCTCAGCGGTAATCACCAACTTTGACACTTGTACCATAATGTACTATTAAGAGTGTCTCATTATTTACTACCTACTCCTTTGTCATTACTCGTACACTTATGCTAAGATTAAGTCAGAGACTTAGCTCGGACTTGAGATAGACTTAAAACGAGACACAAACTATGCTCCTACATAAATTTATCTCGTTTTAACTCTGTCTTGATTTCAGCTTTTGTGATTTTAACTACATAATAATGTAGAAAAATCGTCATATTATATATATGTACATTATGTATGTATTATGTATGTGTTCCATGAAAATTACATAAGTTAAAAAGTAAGCTCACATAAGACTGCTCTAAAATCAAAAACTAAGATTTTGAAAATTTTACTTTCAGACACATATTTGAAAAAATCGGGAGTTTTGAGATAAAACAGTATTACAGCGAGCGAGCAAATTATATTTTTGCTCTGAGGATTGCGTTATCAATATAAGCGATTTCAGAAACTATCACACATGAAAAGTGGGAGTAAAATGCGTACACCGGTTGCAAAAAACTTGCTGTTACAATGCAAAAATTTGCAATCGTCAAATTTTCAAAATGTGTAATTGCGATCGCCACAATGTACCAATCAGTTTCAAAAAAAAAAAATCTTCAGCTGCTTGATAGGATCCAAAATTATATTACACTAGCTTTTCCCCGTGGCTTCGCTCACGTTAAGTTCGATTTTTCAAACCCCTATTTTATCCCTTTAGGGGTTGAATTTTCAAAAATCCTTTCTTAGCGGACCCCTACGTTATAATAGCTATCTACATGCAAAATTTCAGCCTGATCCGTCCAGTGGTTTAAGCTCTGCGTTGATAGATCAGTCAGTCAGTCAGTCAGTCAGTCAGTCATCTTTGCCTTTTATATATTTAGATAGCAAGCTCATTAACAAGGTACTCATATACTAGCACTGAAATTAGAACAAAAATATAGCTGATAGCTATAAAATACCTTTTGACACCTTCTAATTAATTAGTAAAAGTCTAAAAAAGTCTGCGAAAGAAAAACTATTTACTAAAACTACTTCCTAAAAAGTAATAAGCAATCAGAAAAAATAATAAAAGCTAATTAAATGACAAATGAATTAACAAACAGTATAATATTATGGCGCCAAAAGACAGTAATCTTATTAGACTATTGTAATTGCGGCCAAAAACTTTTCATGCCGCGCAACTTTGCACCTTAGTCCGTTGTGAAAAGAAAGTTCAACTGTTTGTCTATGGTTTGACAGCTGAAAGAAATATGATGGTGGTTATTAACACATGTGTAAGTTTTGAGTGAGGTTTTTTTCGCTATCCCTTCAGCTCCTGTTATTCCCGATTGATATCCCAATCAGGGCGGTCGTGGTTACCACTTAACCATTAGTTAACCCTTAACAGTGAGTGAGCATAGATAATTGAGTCAAGTGTCAAGTTGACGGCTTGAGGTTTTGTGAAATTGAGTGTTGTCTGTTCCGACAATTTTCCCTATAGAGCAGTAAGTTTTTTTTTTTGGGTTTATAACTTTTTCTTTATTATTGGTTGTCCCTTGTGGTAATTAAGTATATTTTGATAAATATTTAAACCTCTAGATACCGGTTTTAAAAAAAAAAACTTTTTTTGTTAGAATTTGAAATTTTTTCAATAAATTGCAAAAAATTTTTTTTACATGTGTACTTAAACAGTTATAACTTTTGTTTATATAATAATTGCATATCACGTTTCTTTACTTAAACAAAGTAAATAAAAAAAGTAAATCCATATATTATTACAATTATTATTATTCATTTGTTAACTGACAAGCGAATTTTTAAAACTTTACTACAATAACTCCTGGAAGTGGCCTATACCCACCCTTGTTTAAAAAGATATCAGTCTAAAATCCAGAGTGAAGCAGCATTCTTTATGTATTGCTTAGTTACATATTATATTTTATATACTAGGTATGACAGTATATGTACAATGTACAGTTTTGACCTATACCGCTCTATAATTTCACCTTACTGACTTTCAAGGGAAGCTAGAAAATTTTTTTTTTTAAACATAAGTTTCACCTAAGTCCACTTCTTCTAATATTTTCTTTTCTTGTAATTCTTTATATGTACATAAAAATTCAAAATTAAATAAAAAATTCAAAATTATTTTCCTTTTATATGAAGGTGGCAAAATTTTTACACATTATTTAAATGAATGCAATGGCGAAAACTTTCATAAGCTTAAAGATAAACCTATGGTTCTCCAGAAGAATTTTTCAGACTCCAGAAGAATAAGGAACATAGACGTAAAGCGGTTATTTAGGAATATATGGGCTATCAACTAAACCTAAATAACCTTTAAGCTGTACAAAAATGAAAAATCATGTAAAAAGTCCACTTCCTGAGCCTGACGATACAAGGTGTTCATAACACCCACACGTGTTGCGAAATGTGTAATAGGAATAACAATAGTAATTAAATTTATAATTCGCAGATGCTTGAGCCACGCGAGATCATGCCCGGAGAAAGTTTATTTTTATAATAATAGCAAAACCATACCATATGCGGCGATCGGAGTACACCACATGTCAATTACATGTTACAGCTACCTCACTATTGGGATTACTGAACTTTATTAGGCTAACGAACTTATTACACTAACCATGGCTGATTATGACCTCATACCTTATGAAGACGATGAACTGTTTCGAGAAAAAAACGATAGCGTCACAGATCTACATGCGTATTACATGTCACAGTTCAATCTAGAACTTGAAAATGGTAAACCTAAAGCGAAAAACGATTTTAGATACAACGTTGAACAAAAAAATGATAACTTCAGGTTCGGAGTCGAAGAAAGCTTCGATTTTGAAGTTTTTGACGGTTGGAATAATACAGAAAGTAATCGGACAGATTTCGAAATTATTGACGAAGTTATAGACACTAATATTAATGATCAAAACATAAAAGAAGTCCTTTTAGATTTAGATAATATTGAATTTGATGATAGCAGTTTTAAATCTGATTCATGCGATAGTAACAAGAAAACTGACTGTCACTACAATAATGATTATATTGATGATGAATCACTGATAGATGAACTTTGTAGAGAAGATGGAGAATCGCGATTAACACCCGAAACTTTTAACGATGAATATTTAAAGACAACGCCTAATGAAAACTTATTGCCATCGATTGAAACAGCGTTTTCAAAACGATATTGCAATTACAATAACACAGAAGAATGTCCGATGCAGCAGAATGTATACGATGTTAATACAAGTCAACCTGCAATTAATACTCAAACTGTGAGTAGCATGGAACATTACAGTTATCCCAATAATATAATGTATAATGTAGATTGTGAAAAGCATTACATTCTACCTGATACACCAACTAGCTGTACGGAGTTTAATTTCGATAGACATTCTAGAACCGTCTCGATTTCGGATTCTGTGGAAAGTGACGTGCACAGTGGAGGATATTATGACGAGAATTCGGAAAATTTTGATGAGGATGAACTATTTATTAATTTAGATGATTTTGGTTTGGTTTTTGAACGAGAGAATGAAGGGCCTGATAATGATAGAGTTGGTCAGAATAGTGGAAGACCAGACAAGGAGAAATCACAAGGTAAGATTAAATAGTTTAGATATAGTATAGACTATAGACTTATAACAATCAAAATATCCATATTAAAAACATTTTACGACCCGACGGAAGTCTAAGATGTCGTTAACTAACTAAACGAATAAACGCCTACGTAATAATATCTAACTATATCTAAATGCCAAACAGCCCGATCTGCCCAGTGGTTTGAGCTATGCGTTGATAGATCAGTCAGTCAGTTAGTCAGTCACCTTTTCCTTTTATATATTTAGACTTCTTATCTTTGAAAAACCGCAGTGTTTAAGGTATAACAATAAATCAATTGATGTTATTGATGTATGTTTATGTTTTAGGTGAAAGGGTATGTCTATGGGAGCACTGTCACGAAAGATATCCCAATCAGAACACCCTGGTGGAGCATATTGAGAGGGCGCATGTTAACACTTACAAAGGTAAGCTGGATGTTTATTTTCTTTATCCAGTCCTATGATATTCTACTAGGGATGAGGTATATACTCACAAAACAAGCGACAAAATTGTTCCGAACGACGAAGAGTAGGTACAATAGAGTACTTCATTGTTAAATTACATGACAAATTACGAGAAATATCTTCCATTACGCGCTTCATTTACCGCACGCTTGTAACATATCCACCTCTTTTTATACATATACTATATCATAGATCCAGTCCAAATTGTTTATATTTAAGCCTAACTTTTACCCGCGGATTCCTTTATTAATTATTATTACTGTCCTTTTGGGGTTTCCCTATTTATTTATTTTTTTAACCACCCCTGTATTAGTTCGAACAAAACGAAAATAAAATATTCAAATCACTCACGACTTATGAACGTAAGTTAAAATTAGTTGATTTTTGTATGTATAGACTACTATATTTTTTATCCGCGAGTTAGGTTATTAACAATTCTGAGGAACCCCTGGGATAAGACTTAAGAGGAAGCCTATATCATTCCAAGTCCACAGCTATACTTATGAAAAAAATCACGTCGATCCGTAGCTCTGTTGCAGCGTTATTGAAGGACAAGCCAACAAACAACCACACTTTCACATTTATACTACTAGCTGATGATATAAAATACGCCGGAATCATCTTAGTTTTTTTATTGTAATCAAGGATTTTTTCCAAGTTCCGTCATAATTAAGTCATCTGCATGTCTGGAGGCTTCGGGAATTTTTATTTTGGTACATTTCTGGCTCTAGTCACCGGAAAAATATGTTACGTTACTAAAAATAGTATCGATGATTAGTCCTGAAGGATTGTTCTTGAGTACTACGAAGTATGAATCAGGTTATGTTGAATGCAGTTTTTTCACGACGTGGTTACTCATATTCTACAAGATAATTAAAAAAAAAAAAACAAAATCCGGCGGCAAACTAAGAAACTTTACACTTTAAAGACTGCCTTTTACCCACGACTTTGTCCGCGTGGAGTTTGGTTTTCAAATCCCGCGGGAATCCTTTGCTTTTTCAGGATAAAAAGTAGCCTCTAATGTGACTGACACCCAGGTTCTGAACTGTATCCTGAGATGTGATTTTTTCTCTTGGGTTTGTAATAGACATGAAAATATGTTTGTTTGAAAGAAAAGTTTCGGAAAATCTACCGGAAATTTAGATGCTTATTTTGTATGAAAATAAATACCAATTTCTGCATAGGTAGTAAAATGCACTCGTGTGGATCCTGGGCGGGTTGTAACTAGGTATTTAAATGCGAAAGTATGTTTGTTTGTTGGTTTGTCCTTTAATCACGCAACAATGAAGCAATGATTCGACGTGCTTTTTTGCATAAGTATAGTTGAGGACCTGGAGAATAACATAGGCTACTTTTTACCCTAGGAAACATAGGATTCCTGAAGGATTTTGAAAACCTAACTCCATGCGGATAATGTCACGGGCAAAAGCTAGTAAACATAATATATAATAATAATAAGTTATTATATTGTAATATTATGTTGCTATGCATTAATATTGTAATATTTTGTCTTAAAAAGAGCAACTGCTGAGTTTCTTGCCGGCTTTTCTCAGCAGAATCTGCATTCCGAACCGGTGGTAGATTTATGACGTGTCATAAGAGCTACAAGTTGGCCTACATGAAATAAATAATTTTGAATTTAGATTTTTTTTGAATTTTATAGGAAAACTAAAAGTGGAGTATGTTTCAGGAGATGAATTCAGCTGCCTTTGGCGAGAGTGCCTGCGCGCGCGCCGCCCGTTCAATGCTCGCTACAAACTGCTGATACACATGCGAGTTCATTCCGGACACAAGCCTAACAGATGCCACGTAAGTTATACAACTTTAAGGACCTAGGCTTAAGAAGGTATTACTAGAATTGCCACTGAATTTCACACTACATTGCTGTCACTAAAACTCCTGTTTGGGCCTCATAAGAAGGCTCAGCGGGCGATGGAGAGAGCTATGCTCGGAGTATCCTTGTGAGATCTACCTAATCAGAAATGAGGAAATCCGTAGGAGAACCAGTTACCGACATATCAAGATTTTTTTTATACGATAACAAGATCGTCCTTGTCTGCGATCTTACCTGATGGTAATTGACGATGCAGTTGACGGGGTGTGGTACCTAGTGTACATTCAACCCATACCCCTGATCGGTTTCTACACGGCATCGTGTCAACGTCATAATTTTAAGAACTGATGGTAGTTGGTGTTCCAAATTACTGGAGTGGAGTGGTAAAAAGGTGAAGAAGATCGGCTGCCCCATTTCAAAACCTAGTAAGTGTGATTGACAAAATTTTACAGGGGCCAAAAAAACATGTTTTCTAGATGGCTTAGCGAAGTAATAAATATGTCCAATAAAAGCTTACAAAGTAGTTTATTTACGAAACATTAGTTCACCAACAGATACTCAAGAGTTCAGAGTTCAGAAGGGCTACCACAAATATGTTTTTTGGTCTCCTTTAAAATTTTGTCAATCACACTTACTAGGTTTTGAAATGGTGCAGCCGAGATGTATAGATCACTGAATACATCCCTTTTGAACAGCATCCAGGGTGCGGGAAAGCGTTCTCGAGGCTGGAGAACCTCAAGATCCACGTCCGCTCGCACACCGGGGAGAGGCCATATGCCTGTCCAGCGCCGCACTGCCGCAAGGCCTTCTCCAACTCCTCGGACAGGGCGAAGCACCAGAGGACGCACTTCAACGCTGTAAGTCAAATTCAAAATTCAAAATCAAAATTTATTTATTTCATGTAATCAACCTTGTAGCACTTATGACACGTCATAAATCTAACACCGGTTCGGAATGCAGATTCTGCTGAGAAGAACCGGCAAGAAACTCAGCAGTTGCTCTTTTCAAAAAATAAAATGATTTTACAATAAGTAACCAAACTAAGCTAAGTATACAGTGCTTCCACAGTGAAGCTTCAAAAATGCAATATATATAATCCAACACGTCAACATGGGAAGACAAAGCAGACCCATTCCCGTTGGTGGCACCCGTTCACGAGCATGACGCATGATCCAGCCGTTGCTTCGCTCAACCATATTTGAGGGAACGTACCTATTTTTTAACCAACTTCCAAAAAGGAGGAGGTTATCAATTCGGCCGGTATCTTTTTTTTTTTTCTATGTACGTCCACCGATTACTCTGGGGTTTCTGGACTGATTCACGCGAATTTTTTTTTAATCGACAGAGGAAGCTCCTGAGAGAGAGAGGATGGTCCCATAAAAATTTCTATTTAAGCCGTCCGACTTCGACAAACGTGTACAAAATAAAATTATTTTTATACTTTGTAGTGGCGTTTGAAGTCGGTTTTTTTGGAAAGAATTTTTATTTTTTATTCGATGCCAAGATAGTCCTTGACTGCGATCTCACCTGATGAAGTGACGATGCAGTCTAAGATGGTAACGGACTAACTTGGAAGGAGTATGGCAGTGTAGATTCAACCCCTAATCAGTTTCTACACGCCATAGTACCGGAACGCTAAATCGCTTGGCAGCACGTCTTTAACGGTAGGGTGGTAACTAGCCACGGCCAAAGCCTCCCAACAGGCAATCTACTTACGATTTCTTAACTACCTCTTTGGTCTAGTGGTCAGTAAGTTTAATTGCTGATGACGAGGTCCCGGGTTCGGTTCCCGGGTCGGGCCAAAAATGTATTAGGTTTTTCTGTCAAGAAATTCTCAGTACTAGCCCGGAGTTAGGAAGTTGGCAGTGAGTCGCCCCCGTGCCTCGGTGAGCACGTAAAGCTGTCGGTCTTGCGCCTGATCTCTTTCCGGTCGTGTCGGATTTCCCGTCCCATCGGACTATGAGAACCGGCAACAAAATCAATAGGTAATATAACCTACCTATACTTACCGGATATTAATCCAATTTTCTGTAATCGGGGTTTTTTTTTAAATATAGTATAGAGTAGCGCTTGACGGCGATCTCACCTGATGGTACAAGTGAAGATGCAGCCTAAGATGGTGCGCGCTTGCCTAGAATATGCCTATTCACTCTTGATTTAAAGACACCCACATTATAGTTAGTTGGAAAAACGGAAGCCGGAACGGCATTCCAAATTTTTGCGGTGCGTATTAGGAACGAGGAAGCAAAGCGCTTGGTCCGAGATCGTGAGATTTCGACCACGTAGCAGTTACAGTTTGAAAATTATCTCTTGTGTTACAGAGACCTTACGCGTGCGGCGCCGTAGGCTGCGGCAAGCGATACACCGACCCATCCTCCCTCCGGAAGCACGTGAAGTCGCACCCCCACGTGACCGCGTCGCCGCGACCCTGCCTGCCGCCCGTCCGGCCGATCAGACGAGCCGAGGAGCAACTCGTCCCTAGCTCACCGGCCAAGCTCACCACCCTCAGGTGTATTCGGGACAAGCTGACAGTGCCTAAGCTGCAAAAGATGTAGTCCATTCATTCATCTCACCTTATCGAGAACGATTTGTGAACATTACGGAAAACATGACCCTGCCTGCCGTCCGTCAGACCAATCAGAAGAGTCAAGGAGCAACTGGTACCTAGCTCACCAGCCAAGCGCACCACGTTCAGGTGTATTCTCTCATTCATTCATCCGTTCATTTATGCATTCATTCATCTCAAGCTCAACTCATCGAGAACGTCTTTGGCCATAGTCAACCAGGCTGGCCAAGTGCGGGTTAGCAGCTTTCATACACATTTGAGCACATTACGGAAAACATGACCCTGCCTGCCGTCCGTCAGACCAATCAGAAGAGCCAAGGAGCAACTGGTACCTAGCTCAACAGCCAATCTCACTATCCTCGGGTGTATTCGAGATAAACTGACGGTGCCTAAGCTGCAAGAAACGTTATCAATTCATTTAATCATTCATTCATCTCAAACTATTCGCCGGCCCATTCCAGGGCACACGACACCTCGCGAATGAGAAGGGTTTAGGGCCAAAACTTTAGGCCATGGTTCACCACGCTGGCCAAATGCAGCGCTTGTATGAAGTCTGCCAATCTTTGAAATGCCGTTGCTTATAATTTTATTTAATTCCTATTTTCATGAGCAGTTTTAAATCTTTAAAAACCTGCGCGGTGTGCAATTAAATATTTTGTCATGGTAACACCGTCAAGGTTCTTATTTTGTAGACCGAATAACAAATTAGACAGGACAATAAAAATCATTTTTATCAAAAATTGTGCTAAGTATTTTATTTGAGGAAAAAGTAAATAAAAGTTTACAGATTTAAGTATCTAGATACCTACATGTTTTAGATTTCGATATGATAGGTAATTAGGTGTATTATGTATAATAGATTTAGATCTAAGGAAATAAAGAGCGCTCAATAAAAGACTGTCCAAAGTAACAGGCTCAAAAATTATTATAGTTGCTAAGTTTTGTTGTAAATTATTATTATTAAGAGATTGTGTTCAAAACATAATCTCTGTTAGGTTTTGGGACCAATTCCAATTTATTAGGCTGCCTAAGTAGACGATGTATAGGTACAGTCTATTATTGTAAAATTATTTATTAGGTTACGTTATGTTTCTATACAGAAGTTCGAAAGACACCTACGATTGCTCAATTAAATAATTTTGATAAAAATCTTAAGATATTTAATTTTTAATTAAGTTATTATAAAAATGATTGTTGTTTCATCAATCTTCTTTTTTTTAATTAACTTACATTTTTTTTTTTTTTAATTAGCTTGTGTTAGGAGTGAGTACGAAAACTGGGCAACGGAATGAACCGTGGACTTTTCAGTTTTCAGTCCGCACCTTCAACCGTTGGTCTATTAATGCTATTCTTTTAAGGAGTATTAAGTAAAATAATTTCTTTTTATATCAACTTATTGGAAAAAAATCTTATATATTTTTTAAATATTTTTCTGTACACGATGACATGCCTGAAAGTTTGTTTTGCCCACTATTTTATTATATTTTTGCATTTTATAGATGAAAAAGTGTCCAGTAAAAATCGGAATAGTAATTTATACTAGGACAAAAATTTAATCGTTCCGTAGTTTTTAAGCGTTAAAAAAAATATTATTCTCTATAAGCAAATTATGCATTGTAAGTTTGTAAAGACGCGTGGTGTCCACAGCAGATTTTTTTTAAAACCACTGTAACTTAAAAAATACATTCTACATTAATGTCTCACCATTTCTGATAAGAAATTTTAGTTTTTAATAAATTTTTATCAAAAAAATTAAGTAAGTAACACCCTGGTAACAGTTTACTGGCTACTTCACGCGTGATTACTTGCGTTTGTTAGATATTGTAAGTATTTTTATAATGTACAAAAAAGTTGGATGCTTTCCAAAGAATCTCCTTTTGTTTAGTATTCTGTAAGATATTTTCCATTTAAGATCTCTTTTTTGCTCATTTGAGATTTTTTTTCGTATTTTAAGTTAGGTTTAAGACAGCTGCTGTCAAAGATATTGCTCATTTTTAAATAAATGTTTTTTTATGACGGATTTTATATTTTGGTTTTTTTTTTTAAGAGGTATTAAATCAATCTCCTTTTTATTTAATCCTATTATCCTAATCCTAGAAGTCGCGGGCATCATCCAGTATCCCTACTTCCCTACTAATCCCTACTAATATTATAAATGCGAAAGTGTGTTTGTTGGTTTGTTGGTTTGTTGGTTTGTTGGTTTGTTGGTTTGTTGGTTTGTTGGTTTGTCCTTCAATCACGCAGCAACAGAGCAACGGCTTGCTGTGATTTTTTGCATAGGGGTAATTTACGGGCCGGAGAGTGACATAGGCTACTTTTTATCCCGAAAAATTGCAGAGTTCCCGTGGGAATTGCAAAACCTTGATCCACGCAGACGAAGTCGCGGGCATCGTCTAGTAATATTATAAATGCTAAAGTTTGGATGGATTTTTTTTATTTTATTCGATGACAAGATAGCACTTGACTGCGATTAGGGAATGCAATCTCGATCTCGCGAGATCTCGTTTTCGCGAGATCTCGGCCTTTTTTAGCGAGATTGATCTCGGCCGAAAAAAGGGCGAGATCTCGCGAGATTAACGAGATTGCACTCGAGCATAAAAAGTCTTATTCGAAGCGCGGACTGACACTGACGGAGTTGCGACCTGTTGGTTTCATTCGGTGCGCGAATTAATTTTTAAATTACTAAAAGATTTGCGTTTGATATTAGAAGAGAAGACTGGTTGTTTTTTTCGTTTGTTATTTCAAATTCAAAATTTATTTATTTCATGTAGGCCAACTTGTAGCTCTTATAAATCTACCAACGGTTCGGAATGCAGATTCTGCTGAGAAGAACCGGCAAGAAACTCAGCAGTTGCTTTTCAAAAAATAAAAAATAAAATTTTTTACAATAAGTAACCAAACTGTGCTATGTATACTGCAGTGCTTCCACAGTGATTTGATTGAAACGTACGTCAAAGTTTACTACTTAGAAGTTTATTAAAAAATTATAGACAATTTGATTCATAAAAGTCTATTGAAAAAATTCGTGAAAATAAACGTTATCTTATAATACTTATAATTTTTATTATTTTTTTTCTAATTTATTCAAATATTAAAAAAAAACAAACAAAACTGCCAATCTCGCGAGATCTCGAAATTGGCGAGATCTCGCGGTATTGTTATTTACAATCTCGCGAGATCTCGCTTGAGCCCCAATCTCGCGAGATTTGCATTCCCTAACTGCGATCTCACCTGATGGTAAGTGACGATGCAGTCTAAGATGGTAGTGGGCTAACTTGGAAGGGGTATAGCACAGTAAATTCAACCCATACTCCTAAGCGGTTTCTACACGCCATCGTGCCGGAACGCTAAATCGCTTGGCGGCACGTCTTTGACGGTAGGGTGGTAACTAGCTACGGGCAAAGCCTCCCACCAGACCAGACCAGAGACAATTTAGAAATTATAAATTTCTTAATTGCGCCCGCCGGGAATCGAACCCGAGACCTCCCAGTTATAAGATCATAGCGCTCACCACTGCGCCAGGGAGGTCATCAAAGGGAGGGATGTTTGTTACTCAACCACTCTGCAACGACTAAACTGATTTGGCTGAAATTTGGCACAGATGTAAATTATAGACTGGAATAGCACATATGCTACTTTTTATCCCGCAAAATAAGAGAGTTCCCGCGGGATCTAAAAACGCGCGGGCATCATCTAGTAGTAAATATTCCATCAAAATCGGTTGAGTAGTTTCTATGATAAGGACACTTTTCCCTTTTCAGTTATTCTTTATTTCGGTGTATCGAAGTCAGTTTAATTTTTCCTATATCATAGCTTGTGCACGCGTGTACCTAGATAAAATCCTGCAACGCTCTCACTTTCTGAAGTTCAGCTGCATAAGCCAATACTTATCTCTACCCTGTGACATCAGGCAGCATACATTGTACTTATCACCGAAGACCGAATATAAGGTCAGAGACTACACGTGTTATATATTATTATGTATTAAGTATATAAAGGCTGGGGAGATTGAATCGGAGCAGAAGTCCTCTTCTCCGTGAAGTGACAACATCTAGGGCAGTGTTGGGTGATCATGAAGATTATAGTGCTCGCGGCCGTTTTAGGTGAGTTTTTTTAAAATAAAATTACACATAAATTAATTTAACTAACTCAACCTTTTCCTTTTATATATTTAGAAGACATGACATCAAATTAATTATTCTTTTTTTTAATTAAATGAAAAGATAACTTAACTGCGATCTTACCCGGTTAGTGACGATATAGTCTAAGATGGTAGTGGGCAAACTTGGAAGGGGTATGGCAACCCATACCCCTAATCTGTTTCTACACGCCATCGCTTGATTACGAGTAGTATGAATGTAATATAATTATTATTAATTAGTATTAAAGCGATTTTAAAACTAATTATATTATTATTCATACTAATATTATTAATGCGAAAGTATGTCGACAGACAAGTATTTTTATTCCGGATAATGAAAGAATTCATATGTAATTTTTAAAACCGAAATTCATGAAGTCGCCGGCTTCAGATAATTATGTATAGGTATTCGTTCGCTACCCTAGGTATTCAGTTAGCTGTTATGATTTAACAATCATTTAAAATAAGAACAGAAATAAAATTTTTACCATTATTTTGTATGCGAAAATTTGTTTGTTTGTTGGTTTGTACTTCAATTACGCCAAAACAGAGCTACGAATCGACGTAATTTTGTATTTTGTAACGGTATAGTTGAGGACCTAGAGGGAGACATAGGCTACTTTTTCAGCTATTCGTTCTATAAATAAAAAGTCGTTATATAAATTTTCATTTCGCATTAATTTATTTGTTTTTCAGTAAGTATCTAAATACGTAATCCCATTTCTTTCAGTGGCCGTTGCACTAGCCGGTTCTAGCAAGAAAAAGGATACCGAAGAGCTATCCCAATGGCCTTGGAAAGTGGGCACAATTTACCGCTATGATGCAGAAACACACACCTTAGCCTACCACCACTGGGAGGGGGCCAGCGCAGGCAACACCTACAGGACCAGAGTCATCGTACGCGTCAAAGCCCCAGGACATCTGGAAGTTCGATTGGAAAACTCAGAGAACGCCCAAGTTCACCAAGAGTTGAAACACCATGAACCTATGCCTGCGGACCTAGACTACAAAGCCGGCCCAAAACTCGATAAGCCATTCGAGATTTTCGTGTCTGGCGGTAGAGTTAAGTCCTTACGTCTGCCTTCTACTCTTAGTCTGGCTCAGGAGAACTTGATCAAGGGTCTCGTTGGCGCGCTCCAGGTAGATTTATCCACTTACCGAAATGTTCACAGTTCACACGATACTTTCGACAAGACCACTAAACAAGGCTTATTCAGAAAGATGGAGACTGACGTCACTGGTGATTGTGAAACACTGTACACCGTGTCCCCTGTCGCAGCTGAGTGGAGGCGCGAACTCCCAGAATTCTTTTCTGATGAAGAACCAATAGAAATCACGAAGAGCAAAAACTATGGTCATTGTCACCACAGAGTCGACTACCACTTCGGTGTTCCCGAAGGTGCTGAATGGACTGGTACCGCGCATAGCACCAAGAAGGAGCAGTTCATAAACAGAGCGACAGTCTCTAGAATTCTTGTCGGCAGAGATGGCCCCATCTACAAAGCTGAGACGACAAGCACTGTTACTGTTAACCCTCACTTGTATGGCAAGCAACGAGCTGAAGTACATAGCAAAGTCAGCGTTCGATTGGTTTCTTACGAACCGGATTCTGAGCCTGAATGGCCAAAACTTGTAGGAGGTCGCGAAATCCTAAATTTATTGTACACTCTGACGCCAAAACAAGTTAATATCGACGACTGGTCAGCCTCATCTGAATCTTATGAGAAGGATATTCACATTGAAAAATATCAGCGAGAGCGCCGCTCAGCTAGACCTTTAGGCAAAAAGGCAGTTTCTGTTAATAAAGTAATAATGAAAAACCGTGTAAGCGATGAGGATAGTTCATCAAGTTCCAGTGAATCTGCCTCAGCTTACGTCAACGACGATATTCCTCATGACAACGAACCAGCGTATGCTGCTTTATACATGAACCCCCAGCCTCATGGCGACAAGAAACAAAATCCAATGAACGCTCAGAAACTTGTCCAAGAAATTTCGCATCAATTACAAAACCCAAACAACATGCCCAAAGCTGATTTCCTAACTAAATTCATCATTCTTGTCCGTGTTCTCGCTTCTATGAGTTACGGTCAACTGACTCAAACCAGCCACAGCATAGAAGTCGCAAGGACAAGCAACGACATTGTTAAGAGAGATATGTGGATGATCTACAGAGACGCTGTGGCCCACGCTGGAACTCTGCCTGCGTTCCAACAGATAAGAACTTGGATCGAGAAGAAGACTATTGAAGGAGAAGAGGCAGCGGAAGTCATTGCCGTGCTATCTAGATCTTTACGTTATCCTACCACAGGTGTTATGAAGCAATTCTTCGAACTGGCCATGAGCCCTGTGGTCATTGATCAGTTATACCTCAACACCTCAGCGTTGATTTCTGCAACCAAATTCATCAATATGGGTCAAGTAAACAATGAAACCGTTCACCGTTTCTACCCCACGCACATGTATGGCCGTCTTTCACGTAAACATGATAGCTTCGTTGTAGATGAGATTCTCCCTCGTCTTAGTCAGGAACTAAGAGTCGCTATCGAGAAAGAAGACAGCCACAAAGCACAAGTATACATTAGAGCTATTGGTAACCTCGGTCATCGTGCTATCCTTGAAGTTTTCGCGCCGTATCTTGAAGGAAGAATCCCAGTATCTACTTATCTCAGAACAAGAATGGTAGAAAACCTCCGCGTTGTTGCTTACCACGGAGACCATCACGTGCGTGCTGTATTATTCAGTATTCTTAAGAATACAGCTGAACCCTATGAAGTCAGAGTAGCTGCTATTCACAACATCTTTATGGCTCGCCCTACAACCGCTATGATGCAGGCAATGGCTGAAATGACTAAAGAAGATCCTAGCGTTCAAGTCCGAGCTGTCCTTAAATCAGTGATTGTTTCAGTAGCTGAGCTTAAAAATCCTCGTTACTTCCAACTGTAAGTTATAACTTCGAGTTTATTTTCAATTTAACTATTGGTTTAAATATGCTTCATTTGATGGACAGTTAATTAAACATAACTTTTTAAACATTACTTTTTCAGTTCTCAGACCGCCGCAGCTGTTAAAGACATGTTAACGGAAGAAAACTTTGGTATGCAATACTCCACTAAGAAGGCTTTTGAGTTCTGGGAGGGCGATGATGATCTTGGTATTACCAATTTCATATCGAGCATTGGCAGCAAGGATAGCTTATATCCTAAGTGGTTCAAATATACTTGGAAAAACAGAATTGGAGGTTGGGATGATGAAACTTCGGTAAGTAATCTGTGAATTAAATTTTATTTATTTTTGAATAATTTTTTAGATATTTTAAAGAAATAATACAGCTAAATAATACACGTAAAGCACAAAAAACGCTGTTCATAACAATATTAATAATTTACAGTTCTCCTGGGCTGCTTCAAGTGGACGCAAAGTAGTTGATTACTTTGTTAATAAAATCTTTGCTGAAGTCAACAAAGAAAGAAGCACTGAATTCAATCATAAATACTCCGCTAACAAGATATCCGAGATGCTGAACATCAAGTTTGACGACAAGGAGTCATTGGAAGCTTCCCTCTACTTTGATTTCATGCATGAACAACGACTATTTGCCTTTGGTGAAAACGATATCAAGGACTTAGCTATTAGGTGGGCTGAATACTTAGAAAAACTTAAAAATGGCATTGATGTACACTACACAAAGGTCATTAATAGAAACGAAGTATCAGTTATGTTCCCACTCGTTTCGGGTATGCCTTTCATATTTAAGTACAAAGAACCAACTCTCATCCACGTACAAGGCAAAATTCAAGGCAAAGTCGACTTCTTAGACACAGAGTATTACAAGACAGCCATGACACTGGACCATGATATTCGTGTCACCTACGCTCAAAATCATGATGGAAGCGTTGGTTTCCTGGACTCACTCGGCAATCAATATGCGATTGCAGGTCTTGTTAGGAAGCTTCAATTAAACATTCCCCTAAGAATGAAGTTAGAAACGAAGCAGGGTGAGATTAAAACTCACATTCAACCAATCGAGCCTGAACAAGATACAACTTTAGTACATTACAGTGTTTGGCCGTACACTGCAAACCAGAAGAAGGATTCACTAGTGCCATTCTCACTTGATCCTACCACAAAACTTATTTCAAGACCCAATAAAGTGGTTTCGCTTGACTATAAGTGGGGACAGCAAATTGGTTCACTATTCCAGGTTCAAGGATATTCTTATTCTGAAGATTACAGAAATATTTTCAACATGATACGGCCCAACGATTATATGTCGAGCTTGATTGCTGCTTTTAAACAAAGAGATGTTGCACAAACTCACTTCAACTTGAGATATCTAGGAAAACAGGCTAAGAGCAAGGGTGTTTGGTTAACAGGTGTTTATGGTAAGCAATGCAAAAGTCACTGTATCTAATGCAATAGTTTAACATCTTTATCCAATACTATTATAACATTTTGTATTTTACAGATACTCTTTATAACCTAAAGAATGAAGGTCAAATGCCAGAAGCAGCGTCTGAAATGACCGACGTGGCACCTAATAGTCCTTCACGAAGAGAAGAATTGATCAAACGAGTTACTGCGGGAATAAATTCAGCAAGAGCCACAGTCTTAGACTTTAGCGCCAAATTCGATCTGCCTCAGCAACAAGAATACGTTTTCACAGCTGCTGTTGGTGAAAGCCATGTAGATCCTAAGGTTCAGTTTGCATTGTTTGTTGGCAGAAATTCGGATGTACCAAATCAATTGAATTTAGTGGGCACATTAAAGAAACCCTCTTCAATATCGCCAATGAATTTCCAAGAAGCTCTTCAGAAAGAACTGAAAATGGAATTCGAAGCCGATATTCGTTACAACAAAAAGGAAAATATTCACATCCACGGCTCTTCAGAGCGTACGAAAAAATATGTGGAAGAGTTACAAAAGCAAACTTGGGCTGCAGAATGCCTAGAGGAAATCGCCAGCGGCAACTGGTATCAGCGTGCATGTCACAAAGCAATCGTAAAGGCTCACGCCCCAGACAACTTCAAGTTCGGTGTTGTCATCAAGGATGTCAGCCCCTTAATCAACAACGGAGTCTACCAAGTGTTCAAAATTGCTGAAGGTCTTGGTCTGTGGCACTTTGAAGAGATCCCACAAAAGCTGCCCCGCGATGGCAAACTCGACATTAACTGGGATCTTTCATACTGGACAAACACGTGGAGCCTTGAATTGTTCCATTCGTTCTATGGACGTATGCGCATAAAGAACATGCCTCTTCCTGAAGTTGCGCCTGTTGTTTTGGCTACATACTGGCCAATCAAACCATATGAACGCATGTACAATTATTACAAAAACCACCAGTTCTTACGTAAGTAGTCTCACTTAAATACACTAACATAATTTTTGTACTTGTAACAAAAGTGCAGCGGAAAAGT
Organism: Hipparchia semele; assembly: GCA_933228805.2. NCBI lineage: Eukaryota > Metazoa > Arthropoda > Insecta > Lepidoptera > Nymphalidae > Hipparchia > Hipparchia semele. The sequence goes on from OW121731.1 coordinate 1,925,546, forward strand.
TCTGTATCTTCAACTGTTCTCGAATTTTCCTTTACTGAAAAAATTGTTTGACTTGATTATAAATCTTCCTAATCAATTACAGCAATGTGCAGCGTCGATGACTCCAAAGTGAGAACCTTTAGCGACCGCAACTATGATTACAAACTGTCTCGCTCATGGCACGTCGTTATGATCGATGACAGGCCTGGAAACATTGAAGATCTGGTTGTCCTAGCGAGAAGGCCCAGCGAGAAGAAACAAGATATTTACATCTCTTACAGGTAATTAGGTCCTTAACTTTTTGGTATTTTTTTAATTACTTTTCTCTCGTACTTCCCACGCCCACGCTTCCAATACGGCATTTCCCGATGCGAGGTGACCATTATAGTACCTTGGGACCCCAATGTTTATCTACAAATTGTCGTAGCTAGCCGCTGGATACAAGCGATACAAGATCGTGCTTTGTGGTGATTCATGCAAAAAACCTATATCCAACAGTGAACGTCTATTGGTTGAAACGATAATGAGGCCTTTACCTGTATATTTTCACTGTAAGATTTTTTAACTTGTTCGCTAGAAGAAAATACAATTAATAATATGTAATTCACTTTTCTTTCACAGCTCTCACACTGGCAAACATGTGGAAGTTGAATTGCACCCTGCACCAGAAGGTCAAAAAGTTCACATTGTGAAAGTTAACACCAACGCCAAGAAAGTAGCCGATGGACTTCTTACCACTTACTGGGACGAGGTTGATGAAATTCCCATTCTGGAGTACTACATGGAAGGAGACAATGTGCTTATACTGGAAATCCGTGAAGACCGCCTTCGTATTATGTACGACGGTTATAGATTTAGTCTTCTTTCTGACGAAAGACGCAACAACATCAGAGGAATCTGTGGCTACATGAGCGGAGAGCCCCGTGATGACTACCTTACTCCTAACGGTGTGATCGACAAACCTGAATACTACGGCGCTTCTTATGTGCTCATCGATGGTGAAGCTGACCCTAAAGACAAGGAACTGCAAGAAGAAGCACGTAAAGTAGCCTACCAACCTAGAAAACAATTCACAGCAATCCTCAAATCGGACGAAGAATGGACTACCCAAATGCGTTCAGCCAACGAAGAGGAATGGGGCGTTGAACTCATTTTCAAGTCGAGGAACTATCTGAAATCGAAGGACCGTTGCGAACTGAAGCCTCAAGTGCAGTATTACGAGAGCCATGGGGAGATTTGCATAACGACAAACCCTTTACCCGCTTGCCAGAGCCACTGCATCGGTGAGGAGTTCAGGATTCAAGCTACTCAAGTAGTTTGCAAATCCAAGTTAGACGAGAAATTCTGGTCATACAAAACCCTTATCCGTCAAGGTGAAAGTCCTAAAGTGACTGGAGTAGCAAAAATAGCGCAATACAGAGTCCCTAGCTCATGCAAAGCATAAAATTTTCACCTGTCTACATAAATGTCTGCTTTACCTATAAGTCCTATGTTTCTAAGTTTCGCAAACTGGCTTGCTAAATGGTTACGAATAGATATTATATTTTATTATATTAATATTGTATAGATATAAAATTTCGACCGTATTGTATGTATTTATGTAAATTCTATCCATCGTTTGTATTTTGATATATATTTTATGTATTTTTTTTTATATATTGTATTGTATTTATTTATTTTTGATACTGACATATAGTATTATTTTATTATTAGATTAGATAAGAAGCAAATTTTAAAAAATACCAAAAAAATGGAAATAAATTACCTACAATCAATAACATTTACCTTTTTGTTTTTTTTTTACTTGTTAATATTCTTGTGATCTTATTCAATCAAAACCGAATGGAAATTACGGAAGTTCCTTATAAGTGGAAAAACAGCTTTTTCGCTTTTTACGAAGAATATAAATAAATGTCCTTGTCTAAACTTTTATCAGTCAACGCCAACGGGCATACAGCTGACAGTGACATTTCTAGCTCTATAATTAATATTAAAATGTTACCAAAAAGCAAAAAATTCCCAAAATTTAAGAAAATTTGGAACCAGTAGGTAGAGATTATTCAAAATGAAAATCGTCGTGGGAATGGAAGGCGCAGATATGTTAAAACCTTTTTGTTTACTATTAAATTAAATAGCGTTAGTTCACTGTTTGGCCAATGCGGTCCTCTTTTTGAACAGACTCTACAAATTTAAAAACTAAGAAAGAAATACGTGATAGGATAATAATAAAAAGTAAGAAGTTGTTCACTCAATACAATAATAATTATAACTATTTGGATAATCTTGACGTCATAATGAAGAGCAGAAAAGTAAGAGAGAAGAGGAAAGGTTACAGTTTCCTTGTTTGAATTTTTGAAAAAAAAATTGTGGTAAGAAGGAAATATAAAACAACAATAATTTTTAATCATGAAATCGGTTGTTTTAAGTAGTTCATAATAGTATTATGTAATTGTAAACGTATCACCCGTTAATTTAAATTTTATGAGACATTGAGAAATATTTCAAAAATTTTGTGGATTTTTAAATCTAGTACTGGCAACCCACAAGCTTACATCAGCTGTTTGTCAGAAGTAATGTCAAATCAATGTCATTTTTTCGGTATCGTTAAACATTTTAGGACTTAGGACTAGGAGCTTTTTATTACTTCTTGCATAGATAATACATATAGACTGGGAATAGATGAGCCACTGACGGATCCTCCTTTTTTTATTTACACGCCCTCTCCACTAGATGGCGCTGGCATCTTTGTTAGCATATTTTATATAGGTATACATATACCTACCTAGTATCTAGCTCCTATATACCTAATGTAAGGTAGGTATCTATAGTACGATAATAATTATAGGCTGTTTGTAGACTTTAGGTTAGGTTAGTAGGAACTTGTGTAAAAAAATCTAAAACCGAAAGCCACAACGTGAAAAAGAATATACCGTCTTGTGGTTTTCTGGATACAGATTTAGTTACACAATATATATTTTAATAAAAGTAAAAACAACCAGTTTTTATTGTATAATTTATTTTACCTAGATATGGTGATAAACTGAGAAACGAACATAACAAAAACAAAATAAATTTTACGAACAGACCACTCATACCTTATTCATTATTATTTCATCATCAAAGTCAAATCAAATTAATTCATATTGTTATACCTTCTACAAACCCTGAGTCCCAGACAAATCAATCAAAAAATATATCATGCAATGCAAAACAAAGTGTAGATAAATCAATTAAAATAAAAGTTACAGACATTTTAGCCAAATAAATGAGTAAAAATAAATAACATAGGTATGTATAACTAAATTTAATATTAAGAGATCTTGCCATGATAGTAATTATTACTATTTTCGTTTTCTATGGCTTTTATTGTAATTGAGAGCCTGTAATTTAACTGCATCTTTGTAATCAAAAGCAACAATTTTTCCAACTAAAATTCTATTTACATTTGTACACCAACTATTGACTATTAAATTTATTGATAAATTAATTAGGTAATCTATCAATACCAATTTATGTTTGCTACAAGTTAATATCGAAAAATCACACCTACAATTTATAAAGAACACCATTTTATCTTTTAAATTACTAATATCAGGAGAATCCCGTAGACATGTCACAATCATGAAATAAATTTCATTGAGTAATTTCACAAAATCGTCACATGCATTGAATAAAGATTTTTTAGTATAATCAATCATATAATTAAAGGAATCAGGATCAATTTCAGACTTCATCAGATCTTTCATACAAGTTGTACAATTTTTTATTATTTTACTTTTACATTTTTTTACTATGTATCCTGCTACATATTTTTTTGATTCGTCATGCAAAATATTGTCGCTCGATTTAATTTCATTCATTGTGGTAATCAAAGAATCAACTTCACATGCAAAATCAGTACAAAGTGAAGCACCATTTTTCTCTGTTAATAAAAATGACATTGATTGTAGTGATTCATAATCATCCTTTTCACAATTAGCATTAATTGAATGAGCTGATGTCATATTATTAATTAAAAGTGTTTTATAAGCATGCATAAATTGCATGCAAGTGGGATTAATATTTCTGATTCCATTACTCCTGATACAGCAAAAGAAATTCTCAAGAGGATCTTGATTAAAATTTCTGGTCAAAATATTAGTAACTTTAAATTTTTCATTAATGTGTTTCCACATTTCTTTAAATGTCGTGATATTGTGGATCCAGTTCTGGACTGATGGCACTTTTTCGTACTTTGTGGTTTCTGTGCCATCTTGATTTTTTATAATTTTTACAAACTCTATAGATTTTAATATAGGTAATATTTCATCCCAGAACTGGAAATGTTTGGAATTATTTTTAAGACATGACTTGAGAACTTTTGCTGTATCACGGTATGAGTGGCCATTAAATGAATCAAATAATTTATCAAAGATAATTAATAGATCTGCAGTATCTTCACTCTCAGCAGGTAGGATTTTGCGTCCTGAAACAAGAAATGAACAGTTTATTTGCCAGCAAGCACTACATTTTAGTAAAAAAACAACCTAAAATTATTAGATATTAGATTTAATTATTAATAGATAACATAATGAAATTTATCGGTCATTAAAATGTAATTTCTTCACTTCACTTCAGATATTGTGCAGCCCAAGTTAGTACAAAATATATTGATTTTAAAGTTTAAAATATTATATAGCACAAAAATCATCATCTGAACTAATAAACTGCTGGACATAGCTACGCCTGAGATTGTCCATCTGTCTAATAGAGGGATGGCGCATGGACTCCAGTCCCTCCAGCCAGATAAATATACTTAAAATAATACTTATTATAACATCAGTATTATATCATTCTGGCTTTTTTTTTTCTAGGAACACTATTTAGACTAGAGAAATTTTTAATATTATGCACAATCAATTATTATAGAACAATAATTGATTTCAACAATTAAAAAAAATTGGAAGGGGTTTACTCTGTTCATTCATTTTTTCAAAAAATATCACACCTAACACATTTAACTACTGAAACTATAAGTGTGGGAAATTTCATACTCCTCCGTCCACACAATTTTCGTAAAAAGTTTACAAAACAAACACAAAGTTTTTGCTTCACATATTAATATATAGATTATATACCTACATAATATATATTATACTATAATTATAATATATATTTACATAATTTTACAATACATACAAATGAATATAATCGGATATCTACTTATAAGATTCTCGGTAAAATTATGAGATACTTACTTGCTAGAAATCTCATAACAGCAGACACTCGTTGACTGAAAATTTGGGCTGCATATTTAACCTTCATTTTGGGAATTTTCGCAGGATCTACATGATACTCTGTTAATTTATTCAGAATTCTTATTTCATCATCTCCTTTATCTTCATTCAACAACATGCGTAAATGTTCCCATTTAGCTAATTTTATTTTTCCATTTTGTTCAAATTTAACATCTTTTGTCAGAAAGTTATTACGTACACCTTTTAATAAATGAGGTGTATCAAATAAGGGGAAGATTTTTAAATCATCAACTTCAAAAGCATTCGAATGATATTCTTTATTTTGCCTTAAATATTTCTCCCTCGTCTCTTTTTGTAACATTTTTATCGTGCTTACATTTGAAGTTGCTTGGTCACAAATAGTGGCCACAATAATGATACCAGCATTTCTTAATTGTTGTATAGTATCTATTATAACTTTTTTTAATTCAAATGCTTTTGTTGTGCTTTTACAGAAATGAAATAGGATTGGCTGCTTTGCTTTAGATTTGATACCTTTGATCATAAGAACCAATGCATGATCAGCAATGTTTTTACTTTTTTTTTCCCCAAAATCTTCAAACCCTATAATTTCATTTTTATTAAAATCTAGCCCTGGCATCAATGAAACTTCATCGAACAACAGTGTAAACAGCCTTTTTTCCAGTGGAAGTTTTTTAACAGTTTCTTTCAAATTTTTAAAAATTTTTTTATTAATTCCCGGTTTGATACAAAAAGCACTCAATAAACGTTGTAGTGTTCTTTTTGATGGTAGTACAACAAATGTTCTTAAAAAATTGTAGCCTTTCTGGCTTTGTTTCAAAATTGAGGCACACATAATTTTTTCTTCTAAAGAAAATTTTCTCCCCCTTGCCTTTTGTTGACATTTTAGTTGCATTTTCATAAACACTTTTAATTTGTCTGGCATTGTGTCAATAATTTTCATGAAAGATTTTGTTTCAGAAATCTTTTTAGCAGCTTTAATTCTTTTGGTTTGGGTTTTACATTTTTGCGATAATCTTAATATCTTCTGGCTCAACTTTTCAATTACTTTAAGGTGATTACTTTTCTTCGTACCACCTGAAAATAAAATTGTTATTTTGTTTAGTTTTGTTCTTCCAAATTTCAAATATAAAAAACTTTCTAAATGCGATTCGGACCTGCACATGAAGGGTTTCGTACTATTGTACAAAATTTAACAACAGCTATTATTAAGATCAATCATAAACAGGGCAAAAATGGGCAGGCACATAGTTCGAGGAGCTGATGGTTGTTGGGGTCCCAAGGTACTGGAGTGGCAACCCCCACCAGGAATCACAGTATTAGCAGACTCCCCACAAGGTGGACCGACGACATCAAACGAGTCGCAGGGAACCGCTGGATGCAGGCGGCGAAAGACCGAAGCCTGAATAACTAGGCTAACTGCTTCTATTTGTCCGTATGAGTTACTTTACTCAGAAGGTACTAAAGATACATAGACAAAATTTTAAATGACTAATTGATGAAAAATATTATTCACATGTGGTGTAAGGAGTGATGCTGTGCCATTAAATAGATCTTAAATGTGAGGTAGGAAAGATTTAAGTCACTTTTTAAAGGTCCTAAGCTTGTTAATAATGTGCCAAAACTCATCCTTGCAAATATGATGATGTTTTATGAATACTTGTAATGTTAACTACCAACCTGTCTTTAATTTTCGCTTTAAAGAAGTGTTTGCAACTTTTGAAACTACAGGAGGAGCTGCCACAACACTTAATTCTGCTGATGTGGATGGTGTCACATCTACTTGGGGGCTCGGTATCTGTGTATTGGTGGAATCTGTAATAGAGAACAGAAAAAATTATTTGTTTATAATTTATTCTCAAGCAAAAATTAATTTACTATCAATACTATCTGTACTAATATTATAAAGAGGTAAAGTTCGAAGTTTATTTGTTTGGTTTGTAGGGGCTAATCTCTGGAATTACTACACTTAGTACTAAGAACCACACAAGGTAATTTCATCACTAGTAAAAAAGTTTGATACCCTGCAAAGTGGGCATAGGTCAGTTAGTATACCTACCTACCTATAAAATTTTACCTATAGTAAAACTACTTTTTATAAAAATGTTATTCACACATTTAGGTGCAAGGAATGATGCTGTGCCATTGAATAGATCTTAAATGTGAGGTAGGAAGGATTTAAGTCACTTTTTTAAGGTCCTAATCTTATTAATAACTAGCTTTAACCCCCTATTTAACCCTCTTGGGGTTGAAATTTTCCAAAATCCTTTCTTAGCGGATGTCTACGTCCTAACAGCTACCTGTATACCAAATTTCAGCTCGATCGGTCCAGTGGTTAGACCTGTGCGTTGATAGATCAGTCAGTCGTCAGCCAGTCACCTTTGCCTTTTATATATTTAGATGTGCCAAATTTCGTCCTTACAAATATGATGATGGTCCCTATGAATACTCTTAAAGTTAACTACCAACCTGTCTTTAATTTTCGGTTTAAAGTAGTATTTGCAACTTTAGAAACTACAGGAGCTGACACAACACTTAATTCTGCTGATATGGATGGTGTCACATCTACTTGGGGGCTCGGTATCTGTGTAATGGTGGAATCTGTAATAGAGAACAGAAATTATTTGTTTATAATTTATAACTCAAGAGAAAAATTAATTTATTGTATAGGTACCTATAAAGTTTTACCTAAGATAAAACTATTTCTTAGAGAAATGTGTTTAATACTAAACGTTCACTGCAAGTTGGCCGCTACATCGCAATATGTTTCCCCACACAGCACCTCAAGTCAGACTTGCTAGTACAGATGGCAACATACCACTTGAGATTCTCACTGTTGATCTTATGTTAAAATGTTTTTGTTATATGTATTTAATTTTTATTTGATTACTATTGTTCACATGTCATTTTCTATGAAGAGTTTAAAAAAGGACTAGCACTTTTACTATTGACTTTCTTTGAAGAGAAGAAAAATAACAAATAAAAAATCGCACCCTTCAACATTCAAAACGTCATTGCCATGAAAAGCATTTCTAGAAAAGAAAACTTCCATCACAGTTACAGTAATTGTTATTATTTTACTGTCAATGATACCGACCAGTATGACATTATTTTGTAACAGTTGACGACAGGCAACTTGGAGTGAACAGGTAGTACACAATAGAGATGTTAAAACTAGTTAATGTTAAATACATATGAACAAACTTCATATCACATTTTAGGTATTATCTTTCAAACTACTGAACTAATTTTAATGAAACTTGCTACTCTTACAACTTAGGGAAAATTCAAAATATTATTATACTTAGGTATGTATTACATATTCTTACCTTCTTTATTAACATATAAAGTTGGAACTGCATTTCTTGTTAAGCGGTTGCTTGAGGATTTAAAATAATTTTCAAAATGTTTATGACATAATCTCAGTTGATTGTAAATGTATATATTTCCTTTCTCTTTCGTTTCGTCATCTAAAACTTCTTTCCACACATCAAATCTTTCCACATCCCCATCAGGTTTGGGAAAGTGATGTAGCGGACCTGAAATTAAATCGTTCAAATTAAAACCCGAAGACAATACTCTGATCAAGTTGGGTTAGAGATGGTAAAAAAGTCTGAATAGAATTCTATAGTATTAGGTATTTACCTCCTTCTTTACATCCGAAATAACAGTTGGAGCGTGGTTTTTTCGGTAAACTCGCCATCAGTATAGTATAAAATCGTAGCCAATTCTTCAGGTAAAACGTACACGTCAAGTCCAATAAACGAAGCCAGGGTCAGTCAGTTTAGGAGCATAAATCGGTGTCCGTATGAAATAACCAAATCACAGTCAAGGAAGCACTATCAGGGTCCGGAAAACACGCCAAGTTATTAAATATAAAATAATAAAAACCACAACAGAAAATGCACACGAACTTATCACCACCTCGACCAGACAAGAACAAGAATTTGAAAATAAGACGGTTGATTTGACGTATTTTATGAATCTGCTACTATAGTGACATCTAGTACAGTTTTAAGGCTCTATGCGAAATATGTCAGCACGCCCTGGACGCTAGATGGCATCGCTTTCCATACAATAATTTTGTAGTAGCAAGAAGTATGTCACTGTCACCCCCATGACTTCTTGGTTTAATTTGTGCGTCAGGTATGCTTAATTACAAATAAAATGTATAAAATTTTAGTTTATACTAGAGTTATAGTGTAGATAGAATTTAATAATGTGTCATATTATCCTTACATTAATTAAAAAAAGTAGATGAGTGGTCGTGTTCGATTTTTGAATCTCGGCGTGCATTGTAAGTACTCACCTTGCTATTATTCGAATTAAGATTTGTGTTTTTTGTGTACCTAGGTGTTTAGTATTTGGTGTCAATGCCTACATTTAATAATTTAAAGTAAGTAGGTGCCAAGTATAACTTGATGCCCATGGCTTCATTCTTAGAGAATTTCTTTTTTTATAGAATGGATGAAAGTATTTTAATGTCTATCTCCAAAATGTTAGCCAAGCCAATCTATGAGTCAAATTTCAGCGAGATTGGATTAACTTCTTTCATATATTTGTGTATATATTAGTGTATGAAATAAGTTGTTGCCAGCTAACTCTTTTCCAGGATGAAATTGAAGTGCTAAATGGTTCTGTGTTTGTTTATGTACTTCAGTCTAATGGGGCTCCCTATAATAGATTGATGGAATAAGATGAAACCGGTGAAAACTCGTAGAGATTTCATTGAACTTCGTGAATATAATGATTAAATCCCATGAACCTGTACTAAAACGTTGCAAATCAGCGTTAATCCAGCGGGGTCCTTTTTTGTTATGAGGTTGATAAATTTGAGATATATACCAAAAGAAAACGCTTTCAGAATTCGACGGCCTTATCATTGAAACTTATTAATTAATATTTTTTACTTATCCATGGGTGAAAGGCTAATTGATCTAAGCGACATTTTGTAATACTTGCAGGAAGACAGGAAATAAAAATCTTTTATGATTTTTTTTCCAAAAAAAAAAAAAACTTTGATCAGTCTTCCTGCAAGTTTTACAAAATGTCGCTTAGATCAATTAGCCTTTCACCAGTCGATATGATGATTTATGTAGGGGCAGTTGAATTATGTGTTTAAATTAGAAAATCTTTGATAGCACTGGAAAAATTAGATCCGAAAGTTTTGTCAAACTAGCGGGGTCCTTTTTATCTTTAATAGATAGATGTAAAAATATAGTAGCAAATAAAAGCATATATTCAGAGTACATTTCAGATTTCGGCCAACTTTCAAAATAACTATTTCTTAATAATTTTGGTAAAAGAAAAAACTCCAAGCATTAAGTATAATATGGCAAGTACAGTCTGCTCAGTGAAGACAGACAGACATAAGGACTGAATAAAACTATGAGGGTTCCTTAATTTACTACATAACCCTAAAACCGGGTTAAAAAGGGCTTGGACTAGTAAATTATAGCAAGTGTAAATTTTTTAAGCCTCAATAGCCCAACGGTTAAAGGTGCTGACTGAAAACTGAAAGGTCCCAGGTTCGAATCCCACCTGTTGCACTATTGTCGTACCCACTCCTAGCACAAGCTTTCCGCTTATTTGGGGGGGATAGGAGGATATTAGTCAATTTCAGGTTGGTAATATTCTTTAAAAAATAGAATAGAATAATTTTTTATTCAAATAAACCTTTACAAAGTGCTATCGAATCATCAAATGAATCTACCACTGGTTCAGAATGCCTTAAAAAAAATTACCATGTTTTTGAAATACCACAACAGCACACCTGTCAAATCATTCGACCGTGAAACTTGGAAATATCTCTTTGTCAAGTGAGAAATAAGCTAATGATCTCCAAACCCCTGAACAGATCTGCATAAATTATTTATTGTTAAGAACCATAAAAAAACCAATAAAAATTGGCACATTCATTGCAGAGCTACAAGGGAACAGAAAGACATACATACACACGTCAAACTTATAACACCCTTCTTTTTTCCGTCGGGTGCAGGAGATTAGATAGAAAATTGCCTCTGATCTTCCTACTTTAATATTTCATTGTAATGTTTACAAAGAACTCATTTGCTATTAGACTATTTCAGGGGCACAACTTTAATTTTTGAAATAGGAATTCATTACCTATGTTTACGTACTTTTATTATAGGCAAAGATCCAAAGTCATTGAGCTTCTTGACCAAGTAGTCATTTAATAGATGGATTGGAACATTTGCCGGCCTGCCGGTCAACAAATAGTTCTTGCTTTTACTTTAAAACTAATTTTCACTAAAAAAATTCTTTACATCTGAAAAACACAAATCTTCCTTCTTGATTAGAATTCCCACATTTTACTTTATTTAAAATACATATTTAAAAACACAGTTTTTAAATATGTATTTTAAATCAACTTGTTTTCACTTATCTTTTCATATACTAAGTATACTTTAGGATGTCATTCTTGTAAGTGATTGTTATCAACATAATTTAAAATTAATACAAGGTTTATGGCGATAAGAATCTATCTAATACTAGCTTTTACCCGCGGCTTAGCTTCCGCCATCTATTAAAATTTAAAAGTAATCCGAAGTGGTGATTCAATTTAGATTTTTTTCGATTTTTCAGCAGTTTTGTGGGGTTTTTTTTGTTCTTAAATCACCCTTCTATTAAAGCGAACAAAACAAAAAAAAAATTGAAAAACTGCGCCTTTAAAAAAACTGCGTCGGTTAAAAATCTCAATTTATTCATTAGTAAAAATATTTTGCTTGTTCTTAGATAAGTAGGAACTTACTAATACTACGATTGTAACACTTTATTTGTTGACGGTACATTATTCGCTATTTGCTTTTGATTAGAAAAGAACGTCATATGGATACTTAAGTACATTGTAATGCCTGCCTGGCAAATACTATGTAAATTCTATAAAAACAATAGGTAAATATTATGTAAGAGACTGTGAGTAACTTGAAAAACAAATTTAACTAGGTTAAATATTAAGTGAGTAAGTACCTAGTAAGCAAAATTGCTAAAAATAACCATAATTTTTACTATATTTTCAACGGTAAACATTAAAGTACCTACCTAATTACCTTAAAATCTTAGCATTGGAGCCAAAATGAAAATGAAAGAAAAAATATATTTTTTATATGAGTCATTGGGATCCATTTATAAAGTACCCACTACTCAACCTATTATTTACAAAGTACCTACTACTCAACCCCTTGTGCATCTATTATTAACAAAGTACCTACAACTCAACCCCTTGTGCATCTATTTATCAAGATTATTTCACTTAAATTCTTATACATAACTATATTCATTCTCCTATACTTACTATACTACTCCTATACTATTTACATAAAAATTGCTAGATGATGCCCGCGACTACGTCCGCGTGGATTAAAGTTTTTTACTTGTTTTTTAGTCTCGCGGGAACTCTTTAATTTTGTGGAATAAAATGCCTATGTGTTAATCCTGAATTTAAGCTGTCTCCATTCCAAACAGCCAAATTGTTTCAGTCATTGCGCGTGATTGAGTAACAAACATCAATCCATCCATCCATACATCCATCCATGAAATAAATAATTTTGAATTTTTGTGGATTTTCAATAAATATTTTTTATTCAAATAAACTTTTACAAGTACTTTTGAGTCGTCGATGAATCTACCATCAAGGGCATGGTACTAGTTATGTAAACTCCATGTTTCGTCAAACCAAATAAGGCGATACACACCCACAAATACATGCAATTCACCGTTTAATTGCGTCAGCCATGCGTCAGCGGCGCGCCTCTGCGACCGCGACTTTCATTGGTCCTACGCGTAAAATATCACGCAACAACCTGACAGATTTCGGGCGTTTCTAAGTCTAAGAAATTTCCAAAAAACTGATAATGATGATTGCGATGATGATGAATGATGATACCGTCTTCCTTCTTCATCTTCATCATTTCCTGGGAATCTTCTCCGCAAGTAGGCGTCGATTCGCCCGTTTTGCGTGGTTCCTTTAGTACGGCTCCCCGCTGGATCACTCCAGCCAGCCAAGCTCCCTCCAAAATCCGAGCAGGCCACCCAGGTCGGCGAGGACTTCAGGAAGTGTAGCTGGAGAGCCAATGTATTCATGTCGTTGGTCGGATACACACCGTCTTCCATAACCCCTGTGGAACTTATTCACGGGACATGATTTCAAGCTCGGGTCTATTCTCTATTTTTGACATTTTCAGTGGCCAGTTGAACTAAGAACTGCCCAAACCGCATTTCTTCATATAAATACTCGTACATATATTCCGTGTTTAACAGTTTTAGTTAGTAACTAATGATAGAGCCAATAAGATGGTGAATAACTCCCCAGAAGCCCTCAAATGTGAGATGGTGAGCCGAAGATAGAATAGGACAGAATAATTATTCAAATAAATTTTTACAAGGTACTTTCGAATTGGAAAGCGAATCAAACAATATACTTAAGCGTAAAAATTCTTTTAACAAAACCAAACGCTACTACAAAGTATACCAATTCAATTGTGCCTATATTTGAAGAGTTTCGCTCGATTTCTCCAGGATCCCATCATCAGATCCTGACCTAATGACAATGGGACCACCTGGGAAGTATACCCTTTCAAACAAAAAAATAATTTTCCAAATCGATCCAGGACTCTTCGAGTAATCGGGGAACGTACATAAAAAAAAAGATTCCGATGAATTGAGAACCTCCTCCTTTTTGGAAGTCGGTTAAAAATAGAGCAGTACAAATACATACTGTATTTCTCTCTGCTTCTTTTTGCATGTTCATTACGAGTGCTGATGGTCGGTAAATCTTTGTTTTTTTCCCTATGATGTTATGCCATTTCGGTTTGCTCGTAACATTTGGGAAAGAAACAGGGAAAATGTGAAGGGAGGTAAATCGGTATCCAAAAAACCGTGTCAAATGTGGGTTAAGAATACATTTTGATAGACCAGGAAAATACTAGGGTACACAATAATTTACTCACCATCTATAAAATTACTACCTACGTCAGACATGCGTCAGCGGCGCGCCTCTTCGTTGATCGTCTTTCATTGGTCCTACGAGGCCTTTAGCACGTACGCAAAATGGCGGACGTTATGGAATGTCAGCTGTTTACTTTTGGATGCATTTGAAGGGCGCCGTGGTTGCGTCTTGCTTACTAAGCCCTCACATGGGAGGATAAAGAGCCTTTTTAACCGACTTCCACAAAAATTTCTCAATTTCAATACTTCGGAATCTTTAATTTTTTTTTGTTTGTTTCCCGATTACTCAAAGACACCTGGACCGATTTGAAAAGTTCTTTTTTTGTTTGAAAGGGTATACTTCCCAGGTGGTCCCATAGTCATCAGGTCAGGATCTGATGATGGGATCCTGGAGAAATGGAGAGAACTTTCCAAATTTTATAGGTACAATTGATATACTTTGTTTGAAGTCGGTTTTGTAAAAAGAATTTTTACGTTTATATTATTCTATTTAGATAGGAAGATACTTAAGATTCTTTTTAAGATTGGTACGTATTAGGTTTTACGCAATCTCTAAACTAAATTGAAATGTCTTAAAAAAGTTCTATCCTTTTTAGAAAACTTCTTGCGAAAAAGGATAGGCAACTAGCTTTTGTATAGAGATGTCTCTCTAGGCCTCAACTACCCATGCAGAAAATCACGTCGATCCGTAGCTCTGTTGCAGCGTTATAGAAGGACAAACCAACAACCAAACACACTTTCGCATTTATCATATTATATTAAGGAGGATAAGGAGCAGGATTAGCAAGGATTTCGAGAAATGTTATGAGTAGAATGCAAGTATCCTTGCGGTGTTTACTCGATTGTGAAATATCAGCTTAGACGGCATGTTAGTGTACTTTGACGTGTAGTGTACACATTAACTCATTTGTCAAGATGTTTACCAATCGCGAAGCGGAAAGTGCCACTGTGTATCGATCCACACATCTGTTCTAGCAACAATCTCTGCTATAAACTGTATCTTATAACTGGATCTATACTGTACCTACATAATCTTCACTTGAATAGATTTTTAAGCTATCGCATAGCTTCTATCGCTGGCCTTGAGCGTGGAGACCGAATCCAGAAATTCCGTAACGAAAATAACCTGACACGGGACTCCTCTCACCGCTAGATGGCGTTGATAAAAAATGCTATGCAATAGCTTTACCGCGGCAGTCCCCGAGTGCCACACGTCTTTTTTTTATCAAAAAATTATGTTGAATATCTAAAAAAAAAATCGAGTTGGAAAATCTTCTTTATGCTACTGCTCCATCTGCATTGTTAGTGTTAACGGCTGCGCTCAAATGGATTAGCGCTTAGCGTCTAACGTCATTACATACATTTAACGCAGTAAAATATTGGCCCCATCTGCGTAATGCCTTTATTATCGTGTTAATTTACGCGTTACGGCAGTAATAGCGCTTTTCCACGATTTCGTCCGCATGGTTTTCCGGAATAAAAGGTTGACTATGTCAATCTCCTTTATCTATCCATGCAAAAATTTCGTTGATCCGTGCTCCGTTGCTGTTTGATTTAAAGAAAAACTAACAAACAAAGTTTATTTTATCGGGGTTACGTACTTATTAGTTTTTTCTCCGCCGATATTAATGAATATCTAATTTTGCCATTTGGAATGGCGGTTCGAGGTCACAAGTTTTAGATTAATTAGAAACCTGATTCACGTGTTGTTTGCTCGATAAAAATTGGATTCGCGGAAATTCGCCACGCCTGTACTTAATTGAAAAAAAAAAAAAAATGCTGGCGACTTGATAAAATATTTATCCAAAACAAACCACACCTACCAACGCCTTACAATAATTGGACTCAACCGCGAACATTATCTCTCTTCTCTCTCTCTTTTCGTTATTGCATGATTGAAGGACCAACCAACAAACCAACACACTTTCGCATTAATATTAGTAAGGAAGGAACGATAAACCAGTCTTAGATATACAAGAAACACACAGGCACACAGGTGGTTATATGATTTTTGCATTAACCTTTCTAACCGGTTCCGTTGCTAAACACTGAAACCGTACCAAGGTCTACGACTTTCTATAGCTTTCAGATTATATTGTACAAGCGATAGCGACTTAGGCTAGACCTTGGCTAGATTTGGTTTTGTTATTTTTAGATACGGAGGAAAGTATTTTCTTGTCTTTACAGTATAGGTTTCTCAGATGTTAAATTGACCAAGACAAAAAGCTAGAATCTACTAGA
Source organism: Hipparchia semele (assembly GCA_933228805.2). Lineage (NCBI taxonomy): Eukaryota > Metazoa > Arthropoda > Insecta > Lepidoptera > Nymphalidae > Hipparchia > Hipparchia semele. The sequence continues at coordinate 1,941,991 of OW121731.1, forward strand.
CTAAAATGTTTGACAAATCCTGAAGATCTGATATGAACCGAGGACGATGGTAGAACCATAGCAGTTAAAGCCATATTTTCATCGTCGTTGTCGTCTCAACCAATGGACGTCCATTGCTGGACATTGGTTTCTCGCAAGTATTGCCACAGAGAAAATCTTGTGCCACTTGTGTGTAGCGACTGCCAGCGACTCGCTTTGAGAATTCAGATCATATTATGTTCACATATTTTCTGAATTCTTAAAGCGCATTATTTATGCGTCTACATAAATAATGCGAAGTTTATGCAGATGAGAGACAACTAGTTTCTTTTTAAAGGTGATAACTTTTTTATATGCTCCAACCGTATAAGCGTGTGGAATCGTCTGACCTTCATGAAGTAGACAGGATTGGCATTTATGCATTGGTAATGTTAAAACAATGAATTTGATGAAGGGTTTACTACTCTTATACTAAATAAATGCTGAAATCTATAGAGCGTGATCTCACTAACTAAGCGTGACCTACATCTTTTACTGAAATTAGTTAAAAATGATATAAGTAGCTAGCACAAAATGGTAAAAGATGGCGGATTAATTAATCGGTTTAAAACAGTAAAACCGCTGTTTTCCGTGTAATGTCACGCAGTCATGCCATTCCATCGAATGCGCCTGACTCGATGACGTCATGGAGGCGCGTTGGTCTCAGCCAATCAGAGGCCGGGGTTCTAGAGGCTCGCCACAATGCAACATGGCCGCCGTTGCATGTCTGTGTGTGTGTGTTGTTTCCAACGAAACACTGGTAATTTGTAATTTGAACGCGATCGTGGTTTCTTGTTATTTTATTATGAATATTGATAACGATAATGCATTAATGGGATTAGTTGTTGAATAGAGTACATATTGATTACTTTAGTATGTATTTCGAACGTTTATCGCGATTTTTTTAGCTTATACACAGATAACAAATGGCTTTCTATCAAAGGGATGCGTCTATAAAATTCTAGAAAGTATTATCCAGATTCCTACTGATATATATGCGATTTTTTTGTATGGGTATAGCTGAGGATATGGAGAGTGACACAGGCTACTTTTTATTTCGAAATAGAAAGGGATTTCCGCGTTATTTTGAAAAATCTAATTCGATTCGGATTAAGTTGAGGGTATTTATTTATTAATTCTAGCTGTATTTATAGACCTATTTCGGGAAATTACCCGTTTTTGGGGAATTACCCGCCAATTGGCAGTGTTGCCACAACCTTCATTTGTAGGTATGTACTATATCAAACTGAACGTTTTTGTTAAGAGCTGGGGATTTCGAAGGTCACAGAATACTAAACACTATAAGAGGAGATTCTATTATATATATTCTATTATATATAGACAGTAATAACAGATACAAAAACTTATTAAAATTCAGTTGAGAGTCGCAAAAACTAGGTAGGTAGGTATAATTAGTTGATTAGTTATACATTTTATAAGCTAGCCTTCTGTGCTAAATATAGAGGTGACACCATTTCCATAAAAATATATGATAAGCAAGGCAAAGTATGTAATTCTTAGAAATAAAATTCACATTTTATTTCTTAGTAATAATAATAATAAATTATTAAAGTAGTAAAGTGTAGCAGTATTGAAATTAAATGTTTAAATACATATTTATATACTCGTACTTAATATCAAAAATTATAGTGGAAATTTTGAAAATTAATGTCGGAAAAATAATATTATACTTAATGAAGAGTTAAAGAGTTATATAAATTAATTCAGAAGTAAGACTCTGACAAACAGATAGACACTAGACAGACAAGTTTAAATTCACCCAATTGGGTAGACAGAGATTTCGCTTCGCTTTGTCAATAATAACTTATTCCTGCAGGACTTCTAAAAACCTAAAGTTAGTCCCTATCACACTAATATTATAAGAGCGACAGTTTGTGTGTGTGCGTGTGTGTGTGTCCGTGCGTGTGTATGTTTGTTACTCTTTCATGCAAAACTACTGGATGGATTTGGCTGTGGAATGGAGATAGATTATACCCTGGATTAACACATAGTCCACTCCCGGAATATTACACAGTTCCCGCGGGATTATAAAATCTTGATCCACGCGGACGAAATCGCGGGTATCATCTAGTTAATTTATAAAGTGCTGTGTATCGTATGTAGTAGGTATATCGATGGTCTCCAGTAGGGATAGCATCTCTGCATGCCGCTGTACGTGATTGCTCGCACGTAGATATCATTTAACGGCTCATTCCTATATTTGTTACGCCTACATCAAAATGACCTGGCGAACTAACTCTACAGTACAATTTATACGTGCTCAATGCTGTTTTAGATTTATTTATTTACTAGCTGTTGTGCGCGACTTCGTCCGCATGGATTAAGGTTTTTCGATTCCCGAGGGGACTCTTTAATTTTTCGGAATAAAAACTAGTCTATGTATTAATCCAGGGTATAATCTATCTCCATTTCAAATTTCAGCGAAACACGTCCTGTAGTTTTTGCGTGAAAGAGTTACGAACACAAACACACACACGCGCACACGCACACATACAAACATACAAACAAACTTTCTCATTAAGATATTGGTGTGATGATGTAAGCTTATCTCTATATTAGAAACTCCCAGCTTCCTTCGAAATGAGTGAAGCGAATTTATAATACTAGAGTATAGTTTGTATGGTCGTGAAATATGCTCCGGTCTTTGACCTTAGGTCTTATGACTCTTGAGGATTTCCTTAACTGACTAAAGAAATCGATTTCAAATTGAAGCGGTTAATAGTGCTTAATATGTAACAAACAATGAAATGATAACGTTAACGTACATATAATAAAAAGTACAGATACATTATGAAGAAGTCTAAGAAATAATTAAAATAAACGCAATGGAATAAATGATGTTACAAACAGAGTTATTTTCCAATACTGCCACGAATTACGTAACACTCCCATGTAGTAATAAACACTTAGCAAAAAATCTGAAATTAGCCATAATAATTAGGTTTCAGAACATCAGGCATCATACGATCGTAATTGCCTGATCGACCAATCACAAATAAGCTCTCTGGCGCACCTACAAAATACTTCACTTGAGAAATCCACCGCTGCAGAATTTACGCAGCGTTCGATGATATTTCGTTATGTTTAGACGACGAAGATATCAAGCGTTTGATGTTTATGATGGAAATGATAGTGTGCAACACGTAAAATATATCGCTGCAGAATTTTTTCTAGCGCTTGATGATTTATAATGTTTAGACTAAGATAATGTCACACCGCTTGATAGTGATGATTGAGTTGATGGAATCACTGTTCTTTTAAGACGTAACTTCGTGGAAACTGCAATTCATGGTCTAATAATAATTGCTTGAAGTGAGATTGATGGAACATGGCGCCGAGTTCACAATTCAAATCAGTGTGATAATGATGATTAATGGGAATATATTGCGTTTATTTTGGAGTATATTGGGCTGTTGTAAAATTAATATAAACTACTATCTGTCATTATAATGCTACTGCTCCATCTGCATTAACGCAGTAAAATATTGGCCCCATCTGTGTAATGCCTTTATTATCGTGTTAATTTACGCGTTACGGCGCAGGTGGAGCAGGGGCATTAGGGCAAACAATGTGAGGAATCCTGCAATTCCTGCATCATAATGACGTTAGACGCTAAGCGCTAATCCATTTGAGCGCAGCCGTTAACACAACATTAATGGAGATGGAGCAGTAGCATAAAACAAAGAAATTAGCGAGGAAGAAGCAGAGAAACTAATTTTGATAAAGTTTACTCTGGCAAGTGTGTCTTTTTTTTTTAAATATTACTTCTAATGCTGAGATCTATAGAGCGTGCTCTGGCTCAGCTCAAACTCAAGATGCTTAGGTCTATAGAGAGTGGTCTAAATTAGCTCGGATTTGAGATAGAGGTTAAAAGCGAGACTCGAATGTGCTCTGACGTAAGTAAATCTGTTTCATTTTAACTCTGTCTTGAGTCTGAGCTGAGTGCGAGTGCAGCCTTTAGATTTCAGCCTTAGAAGCCATCTTAACTTTCGGTCTTTTGTATGAATAAATGATTTGAATATTTATTATATTTTTTAAAGTGCAGACGTGCATTAAATACAAATCTAAAATTAAACGTGTTGATTAGAGATTTACGAAAGTAAATCTCATCGTCATCTGTTATAAGATAAAAGATAAAGTGAGAACTTATCAGCTCTTAAAGAGCTGATAGATAACGTCTAGGAAGATTGTGTAGGTACTAAAATTTTTCTAATTAAAAATTATGAAATATAAGTGAGTGAAAAGTTTTCAAAACTCCTGTTTTTCCATTTTGTTTATTTGCACATACATAGTTGGAAGAACTGAGCTGATCGTTATACCATTATAATTGTCATAATTTTTAATAGCAATACAATTAGCAGCACACCTTTTGACTACAATTTTGCACACCATGCGAATGGTAAAGTGTGAGATATTTTAAAATGTTCTATACCATCTTTGTACCTTTGCTGTACTCACATTTGGCAAAATAAAATAAACTGAGGATCATTGGATTCCCAAGGTGTTGGACCAGACCCTTCAGTAGGCGGACCAACGACAATAGACGAGTCGTAGCTAGATGCAGAGTGCAGACGGAGCAAGACTGAAGCCTGTGGAAGGCCATCCAAGAGATTTTTGTTCAGCAGTGGACCTCTACCATTGAGAAAAAAGAAGAAGAAAACTATAGTTTTCTTCTTTATCAAGTGTCAATGGATCTTTGCACAATTGCAAAATCCTTGCCTTAACTCACGTGTCTTTCTAAAAACCACTTGATCCACTCGAGCGGATGCAGTCCACAATGCGTCATTATAAGAATTGTTAACCCTCACACACATACACAGCTTTATCGGTGTATGCTTGTTGTAAGCTACGTCACTTTCGTCCAATGAATTATGTTCATGTGTGTAGGCTTTTGTACACCTATACACTGCGAAACAATCGTTTTTCAGTTAGTTGATATCGGACTGTCGGTAGAGACGGACGTGTTTTTCTTTGAAACTCCCGCTTCTCGTAATTTTGTAACTGTGCGCCTAGTGTCGTGTTGGGATTAAATCGAACTTGTAGCTTGGTGAGTTGTATTGTTATGCTGTTTGCACTGTTTGTTCACTGTGATCTTGATACGCTCTATATACTGTCAGTACAGAAATAAACGTTTTGGCACAACTTCGCGCAGTTACCCTTGAAGTAGAGTCGGCAAAGACAACTTTTTTGCATTTGAAAAGTTTATTTTCTCCTATAACCAACTACCAAAATTGAAAATTCCTTATTTTCTCTACTTAGATAAATTTAACGCACGTGCTTCCGTTTTAACCGTATCAAAATCCTTGACTATTGCATAATGTAATGGTTTCAAGGTGGATACTCGTATTTTAGTATTCTCTTTTATGATGATTATGTCAAACGTGTGCTTCTATTACAGTCTTATTTCATGTACTGTAAAGACTAATTTTGCGTACTTGACCTGCACTTTGGTTCTTGTTCTCACGGTACATTTGACGATGTCTTCAACATTCTTATAGTCATTGGATTCAATTCTTACCGTATCAATTACAGATTTGTTACAATGAGCATAAATGAATTGCAATTTCCTTTATTTATCTAATTGCAACAGTGCTCACTTGATTCCAGAGTAATTAGCTAGGTACATTAGGTAAGCCATCTATGTCAGCTAAGTCTTGCGTAATGAACGTTGCTTTTTTTTGCAACTAGACAGAGTATTTTTAAAGCAATGGAATAGTAACATTTGAGAAGTAATCTGGTATTATATGAAACAACTTTATTAATGAATAACTTATTGATTACTTTACAGTTTACGAAGTGATTAGTTACGTTGTTCTCTTTATCATTTATCGTAACATTTGTTAAATCTTTTCGCTTTTATTTAATTTCTTTCGCCATTTGTTGCAGAATCCTTGCGAAATTTTTTAAAAAATAATGAGATTCGCAAAAGCTAATTCTTAAGGTCAAACAAGCGTCCTTTATAATGCCATTCACTCTATCGTGTGAGCCGGTTTAATTAACATAATAGGAAGTATTCGGGCCACCTTTTCTATGATATTATTCACTCCTATATTATACTTATAGTTACATAAAAATCAATTAAGTAGATGGTTAAAAAAAATTGGCAAACCTCATAAGGACAGCTGAAAAATCGAAAATATCAAAATTGATAAGTTTGTATAGAAATCACCACTTCAGATTATATATCTATCTAAATCAATGACCTTAAGGTCATTGATCTAAATATATAAAAGGAAAAGGTGACTGACAGACTGATCAAAGCAAAGGTCAAACCACTGGATGGATCAGGCTGAAATTTGGCATACAGATAGCTTTTATGACATAGGTCTCCGCTAAGAAAAGATTTTTAAGGGGTTAAAATAGGGGGTTGAAGAATTGAATTTAATATGAGCGAAGTCGTGGGCAAAAGCTAGTTTGTAATTAATAGCGGGAGCGAAGCCGCCGATAAAAGTTAATTTGTAATAATTGTTGCATTTCATTGATAAACCGAAAGGTCGCAGGTTCACACCCCCCCGATTACTCCTATGTCAAAGTTTTCAGTGTCAGGCTATTTTAAGAATAGCTAACAATAACTCGAGGTTTTTTATTTGTGGAGTTTACTTTTAGTTTTCTGTTTTACATTTCATGGCTCAATAATTTAATTTTGGTTTTGGATTGAAAACTCTTCTACCAGCGTGACCTTTATTATTTACACAAAGTTATTATTTAAGTCTATTAATCTTATTTTTTTTTTGGTTGCTTTGCCAAGCTGAAATGGACTTATATTCTCCTCTTCCCTCCAAATAAGCGAAAAGCTTGTGCTAGGAGTGGGTACGACAATAGCGCAACGGGTGGGGTTCGAACCTGCGATCTTTCAATTTTCAGTCCACACCTTTAACCGTTGGGCTATTGAGGCTTCAAACTTGCAACGTTCAAATTTCAGCTCAATATCTTCACTCAGCCTTATCTTAGTTGCCTTAAAAAGTAAGCAAATTACTATTTGTTTGGAAACACTTAGAAGAAATGCGTAACGACGATCTTAGGCGGCTTTCCTAAGAGGAAATGCGGCCGCTCTTTTCTCCATACATGATCTCGCCTGATTTCTAGGTTTATGACATTAAAGCAATGATATTTTACAGTTAAATAAGTATCACCTCTTCTATGTCCCTGTGTTTTCCTTTTTGATGTTTATAAGCACTAGAACCCTCACATAATGCTAACAATTGTCTATTTAGACCGCTATCAACAGAGGCCAAGTAAGCGTGTAGCGGGAAATTTGGAAAATAGACCTTATTAGGACATAGGCCTTATTTGGGTCACCCACCTTACATATTTGACAACTTATAATGAAATCGGATGGATCTGCAGGTGTTCTTATCGCATGAATGTGCTTTATGAACAAGTGCAGAGCGACAGCGATAGCCATTTTTTCAAATAGCTAAGTTTCAAAAGTCTCTCCAACCGTATTTATTCTTAAGTTTGGCTTAACACTTCTAGCACAGTGTCATTGTTAGTGCGGTAAGAACATCGACAGTGTATGCCAGTTACGCACATAACTTCGAAAAGTCAAAGGTCGGGTTCGAACCTGCGACCCCCTGATTAGAAGACCGCAGTCCTAACCACTAGGCTCTCAATGCTTCTGCAGTAATTTAAAAATGGTAGAGTTATTTGTTAATTCTTCATCATTCAACGATTTCATTTTTGACGACCTCCCTGGCGCAGTGGTGAGCGCTGTGGTCTTATAACTGGGAGGTCTCGGGTTCGATTCCCGGCGGGGGCAGTTTAGGAATTTATAATTTTCTAAATTGTCTCTGGTCTGGTCTGGTGGGAGGCTTTGGCCGTGGCTAGTTACCACCATACCGTCAAAGACGTGCCGCCAAGCGATTTAGCGTTCCGGCACAATGGCGTGTAGAAACCGATAAGGGGTATGGGTTGAATTTACACTGCTATACCCCTTCCAAGTTAGGCCGCTACCATCTTAGACTGCATCGTCACTTACCATCAGGTGAGATCGCAGTCAAGGGCTATCTTGTCATTGATAAAAAAAAAAAAAAATTCAAATTCCAAGTTGTCTCTGGTATCTTCCACCGCATTCTATAAATAGTGACAGTAAGCGAATTGACGTGAACGTGGGCGACAATAAGAGGAAAATTAGCTCGAATTAGAGCAATTGGCAGTGAGAAATCACCCGTCATGTAGCTACGGATAGTTAACTTTACTGGCGAAATACGGTTACTCTTCTTTTAAGATACTAACTCGCGCTTTCACCGAGAACCTTAAATAGGGAATACTTAAGCCCAATTAGATGACAATGAACCTATGTTTAAGGGTTTCTACCAAGGGATACTTTAACGCATCCGATACCTAATGTTATATCGCCCATAATGTTCGCCAACAGAGGTGATTACGATCATCCAATTGCAGATTTCCTTAGCTTTTCGACGACCTCCCTGGCGCAGTGGTGAGCGCTGTGGTCTTAAAACTGGGAGGTCTCGGGTTCGATTCCCGGCGAGGGCAATTTGGGAATTTATAATTTCTAAATTGTCTCTGGTCTGGTCTGGTGGGAGGCTTTAGCCGTGGCTAGTTACCACCCTACCGTCAAAGACGTGCCGCCAAGCGATTTAGCGTTCCGGCACGATGGCGGGTAGAAACCGATTTAGGGGTATGGGTTGAATTTACACTGCTATACCCCTTCCAAGTTAGTCCGCTACCATCTTAGACTGCATCGTCACTTACCATCAGGTGAGATCGCAGTAAAGGGCTATCTTGTCATTTCTCGCAGAACAACGTAAGCGACGCGCTCTCACCTGATGATAAGTGGAGATGCAGCCTAAGATGCATTCCTTACATACTCTATGACAGAATATTGTCGACCGTGCCCGCGGGAGTTTTGTTCTGATTTGCGTTTCTATGTCTATCTATTTAAGTGGTGTACAAGAATTAATACCTTGTCGATTCAGGCGAGTCATTTCGCTGTTTTGAATGAGTATTTCCCACGTTTCGTGCATTTATTTTGCACGTTTTATTCACTTGAAAATTGCATGTATAGTATAATGGAGTTGTAATAATTAGCATATATTATGCAATCGTTGCCGTGGCGCGACGCGTCGCAGACACTCACGTGGCATCCACTTACGCGGCATCGAGTACCAGCCAGGGTACTCATGATTGGAGAGGATTAGCTTTAGCTGTGCTGTCTTCTTCTTCTTTATCAACTGGTAGACATCCACTGTTAGATATAAGACTCTTGCATGGACCTCCACAGGCCTCGGTCTGGCGCCGCCTGAATCAGCGGCTCCCTGCGACTCGTTTGATGTCGTCGGTCCACCTAGTGGGGGGTCTGCCAACACTGCGCTTCCTGGTGCGTGGTCGCCACTCCAGCCCCTTGGGACCCTATCGACCATTAACTCTTCGAACTATGTGCCCCGCCCATTTCCACTTCAGTTTCGCAACTCGCAGAGCTATGTTGGTGTCGGAGCTGTGCTATCGGTTAAAATTGACGACATTGGAACCAGAGTGATCTAAGTGACATTTTTACTAGCGGACGCCCGCGCCTACGTCCGCGTTTCCAATTCACAATCAGCCAGTCCTAATGCTGCAGGACCCCTGCAGCATCAGGATTGAGGAGTTGGGTGGGAGTTAATGGTGTAGTTCGACATCGAGTACCAGACGTCCAGCTGTCGATTCTTTAAAAATGATTGCTACAGCAGTGTTACTATTGCAATCGCCTCTGATTGGCCGATACTCACTCGCTATTGGCTAAAATTGCAAAAAGAATGCGATAAATTCAGCTAATCACCTTTGAGACTGGAGCGATTGATGCAGCTTTTTCATAATTGGCCAACGGGTACTTTCTCCTACGGCTCTCTTCATTGCAAATTTTATCCTCTAACAAAGTTCTCTCCATAGCTTGCTGAGCGACTTTAAATTGGTGGATTAAGCCCTTTGGCAGTATCCACGTTTCAGCGCTGACTGGAATGCAAACAACTAATGCACTGTCGACAGTGCATGTCAGTTGAACAAAGTCAGTGTTCGGAACGCCTCATCGAGTACGTAGTACAATTACATCGGATCGATGTTGTACACACAGATGTTGATTAACTAGACATCGACATAAACTAGTAACTAGAAAGCTATTCTCAGAATCTCCATGCGAGATAAAATCAGAAATATGGAGATCCGTAGAAGTGCAAATAGGATGGCATAGATCGAAGGTCGTTGGGGTGCCAAAGTGCTGGAGTGGCGATCTCGCATCAGAAAGCATAAGTTGTGGCTGAAGGCGACCCGTGTACAGATCGCGACCCTCAGTTATGAGGATAACCTTGTACCTACAGAAATACTGAAAAGAGCTGCATCATTTCTATTCCTTTTATATTAGTGGAGAGAAAATTGTATTCAGGTTCTTTGGTCTCGCAAGGTCAAAATGTCATGCACTTTGTTCAAATATATACTCTATGATTCATGTAGAGTCAATGAACCTTTTCGAGCAGAATGTATGATAAGTGGAAATTGTATAGGTGGGTAAACTGCACAAGTGTACAGCAATAACGCTATTTATTTAGACACTACCTAATGCCCGCGACTTCGTCCGCGTGGATTTATATTTTTAACTCCCGCGAGAACTCTTTAATTTTCCGGGATGAAAAGTAGCCTACGTCACTCTCCAGTCCTCAACTATACTCATGCAAAAACTCATGTCGATCCGTTGCTGCGTGATTGAAAGACCAACCAATAAATCAAATGAATACACTTTATTGAACACTAATAAAAAGCCAAATCTCATTTAAATAAACAATAAAAAAAATCCGCTCAGATTCGAGTCGACCTCGCATATGAAGGGTTCCGTACTTAAAAACGCCGATAAAACACATTTCTAGTAGGGGAAAAACCCTTTCATTTTTTATTTATTTTTATTATTTGTTGTTATAGCGGCAACAGAAATACACATTTTCTGAAAATTTCAACTCTCTACCTATTACGGATCATGAGATACAGCCTGCTGACAGACAGACGAACGGACAGACGCACGGACGGGTAGACGGACAACAAGGCTTAGTAATAAGGTCTCGTTGGTTACCCTTCGGGTACGGAACACTTAACAGTACAACTGACAACTTGAGTTGAGTTAAATAAGAAGAAACGCAAAAACTCAAGGCTAACATCTTTGTATACTAGTAAATAGATTTTTTAGTACCGAATCAAATTAATCCGAGTATAATATAAGAAGAAACGAATAACACAATTCTGACTCTATACTTAAAGTATGTTAATGCGAATAAAGGACTATTAGAACTACTAGCTGACGCCCGCGACTTCGTACGCGTGGATGGAGGTTTTAAGCTATTGCATAGCTTCTATCGCGGGCCTTGAGCGTGGAGACCGAATCCAGAAATTCCGTAACGAAAATAACCTGACACGGGACTCCTCTCACGGCTAGATGGCGTTGATAAAAAATGCTATGCAATAGCTTTACCGCGGCAGTCCCCGAGTGCCACACGTCTTTTTTATTTCCGCAGGAACTCTTATTTTTTTGGATAAAGAGTCACATATTATAGGCCATGTGGTATTCCAATTTCCAGACTATAATGTATCTCTGTGCCAAATGCTTTAAAAAGGTTCTAAATCGGTTCGGTCCTTGCGGCGTGATTGAGTAACAAATCCACCCATCCATACATCCAAACTTTTGCATTTATAATATTAGTAGGATTATTACGAACATAAAATACGGAAAAAAACCCAAAGCAGACAAGTTATAGGTAAGTAGCAGATTTTTTAGTATAGACTCATGGAACCTGTCTGCACAGGAAGTGACGAATTATGTATTTCTAACTCTAATGGTTCTTTAACTACTTGGCTTAAAATAGACTTTTCAAATTGGCAAGAGTTATAGGGACTACGTTTCAAAATTGGAACATCCTAAGGTGATTGACTCTATGTTATACAAGGCGATATTCATGCTTTCAACGGTCTATTTAGGAGAAAATGGTGCGATGAAAAGATTGCTGAGATTTTGTGTTCCACTAGCTGATGAAAATTCCGCGGGAACTCTTTGATTTCCAGAATGAAGTCTATGTCACTCTCCAGGTCCTCTATACTCATGCAATAATATAAACGCTAAAATTAATTGTGCCTATAACCTTTGGAGAGTTCCCTCGATCTTTCCAGGATCCCAACATCAGATCCTGACCTGATGACAGTGGGACCACCTGGAAAATATATCCTTTTAGACAAAAAAAGAATTTTTCAAATCGGTCCAGAGGTCTTCGAGTAATCGGAGAACATACATAAAAAATATTAAAAAAAAGATTCCAACGACTTGAGAACCTCTTTTTTTTGGAAGTCGGTTAAAAACAAGCCTACAAGTGTCACTGCAATTGACGTAGAAGAATTATGTTTAAAATTAGCTGTGCAATTGACCAGTCATATTTTGTTTCGTGCCAAATTATAATCTTGCCAACTTCCAATAGAATGTCTAAATCCATTGATGTAGAGGACACTCCCACAAAATCTCGGGAACGGCTGGACCGATTTTGACGGTACATTTACTGGTAGATAGCTGATGTTTTCGGGAGTAACATAGGCTACTTATTAAACCGACTTTCGAAAAATTAGGAGTAGGAGTTGTGTTTTTCTACCTATGTATATCGATATGTCCGTGATTTCAAAACCGATTTGCGTGAATTTTTTTTATTCGATACAAAAACTTTGCTAAATGGTCCCATAAAACTTTGGATTTGAACTCCTCAATCCTGATGTTGCAAGGGTACTGGCCACCTAAACTGTGGGGATTTAGGAATTATTGATTATGTATCAAGTAAAGACTACATTGTTAAATTCCAGGACCCCATTCCTCAATCCTAATGCTACAGGGGTTCTGTCCATCTAAATATTTCTTATTAGGGTTCCATTATTTCATACAATATTTGCTTGTGTAAGATGTAATTTGTCACAACGTAAGTGTACATATTTTATCTTCAACTCTTCTTGGCTTCTATTCAAAACGTGCAATAGTATTTTGAGTACTTGGATATTTCTAATCTGTATTCATTATATTTCACAAAAGCTATAATATATTATCATTTCCAAAATATTTCTTATTTAGGGTTTCATTATTTCATACAATATTTGCTTGTGTATTTTATGATTTGTCAAGGCGTAAGTATATTTTATATTCACCTCTTCTTGGCTTTCATTCAAAAGGTGCAATAGTATTTTGAGTACTTGGACAACATTCCAAAGATCATCCGATTTCTTCTAATATAGAGTTGGACGTCATACCTTTTGGGGGTGTGCCCGGGATACTAATTTGTACAAAGTTGTATGTGGGTTGGGCCTCACGTGATTTTGTGTTGATAATGTTGTTGTTGTTTTGTACTCAATTGAATTCATCTTTTCTAAATTTGGTTTTAACTATTGTATCTTAATTATGTACTACATAATCTACTTCAAAAAATACTTACTAAATTAAAACCTATTGATGAATATAAATTACGTTCACAATATCTCGACGTTATCGTTCTTTTTTTTTAAATTTTTGCTTGTTATCCTTTTCTCGTATGATTCTGAAGAATATTTCACTTTTATTTCACTGAGATGATTTCTTACTATTCTGTGTAATATGGCAGTATTTACTTTCTTACAACATTAGAATCAGATTAATCTATTAGTTATATAATATGTTTCTCAACAAAAAAATGTAAAATTGTTTGGCATTACAGAGTGTAAGATACAGCTGTATTTTTACATTTTTCCATCGTCAGGTTAATAGCGTATTTTCAGTCAATCTATCATCGAAGTACATAGTTGTGCTACGTGACGAATTACTGTTATTTATCTTGGCTGTATTTCAAGAATCTATTTCACTTAGATTCCGCCACATCTGGCGCGAGGTAAACGTAGAAAATCGCGCGATCCTGCAGATGTATTACGAGTACGTTTACGTAACAATCGTTCCTATTGTTGTTATTTATTGAATCTGTTGTGAGTTTACGTGCTGGTTTCACATGATTGGGTTTCTGCGTTACTGCGCAATCGCAGCGACACTCTTGAATCTAATGTCATGCTTCCTCCTGAGATTTCAGTTCTCCTCACAAACAGTGTCAACTTGCTTTGCGGAATTGCGTGATGCACAAGAAACGAACAAAACTCCTTTTGCTATAATGCGCCAAACCAGAAAAATGGGATGGTACAATGCAGTGTACACTGCCGCTCTTGCATACAAACCTACCAAAATACACTGATTATATCTACTTCTGGTTTGTCGGATTATACCAAAAGATGTTTGTTGTTGTTCCAAACCGGTGGTAGAGTCATGAAGTGTCATAAAAGCTACATGAAATAAATAATTTTGAATTTGAATTCTTGTGTGTTAATAGCGGATGAGTATGGGCCAATCTGAAGAATTGGGTGTTTGACAAAATTTTTTTCAAAATAAAGCTTTTTAATATTAAAACACATTGCCATTTTTCTTTCGACCATCCTTTAAGAGTTGGGCTTTAGTATGTACATCCATATTTTGACAACAGTCAAATAGCTAATTGTGATTGTGGAATACTTGCATCAGTTTGAGTATTGCAGCGGTTTCCACAATAGATCATGACGTCACAAATGTTTGAGGGTGTGCCTGTTTTGGATTGTCGCCGAGAGATTCCATCTCGCTTACAATCTACGTAAACGAGTAGGTGGGTCACATGATTCTATTTGGATATAATTTCAGTGTTGTTTTGTTTCCTTTTGGCATTTACATGAGTTAGTTACAACTTCTCTTTAAATGGAATAATTATTCTTTTGTGTTCACTTCGTCGATAAATATATTTAGAGGAAATAATCTAAACCGTCACATTTCATTTAGAAAGAAAATAATATAATTATTAATAATATAATTATTAATAATAATATAATTATTAATAATATAGATACGAAAGTGTGTTTGTTTGTTTGTTGGTTTGTCTTTTAATAAAGCTGCAACAGAGCTACAGATCGATGTGATTTTTTGCGTGTGATTTTATGCTCATGCATTGCTGGAGCAAGTTATGCCCACGCTTTTTTATGCCCACGCTTTTTTATCATTTACTAGCTGAAGCCCGCGACTCCGTCCGCGTGAATTTAGTTTTTAAAATCCCGCGTGAACTCTTTGATTTTCCGGGATAAAATGTAGCCTATGTTTTAATCTTAGGTATAATCTATCTCCATTTTAAATTTCAGCCAAATCGGTGCAGTAGTTTTTGCGTGAAAGAGTAACAAACATACACACACACACACACACACACACACACAAACACATACACATACAAACTTTCGGCTTTATAATATTAGTGTGAACTGTGAAGTGTGATGTGGTGTGGTGTTATTCTTTTTTCATTCTTCATGCTGGATGCATTGCCTTACTCCAATCATCCCAGCTCTCTCCAAAAGCCTAGCAGGCCGTCCAGGTTGCCAAGGACTTCTCGAAGTGAGGCTGGGGATCCTATATGGTTCTTGCGTTGTGCGGTGTATGTAATATGGAAAATCCCCTGCGATCCGTTTTAATGCAAATATTTGGAAGTTACTAGACCGACTGATCCAAGGTTGTCCGAAGGTAACCTGTAATCTTCCAATTGATACTTGACGTCCAATTGGCTGGTCGTAACTCGAGCGGATGAATACACTTTGCTATTCCGTGTTCGCCCGCCTGATTACCAGTAAAAATAATATAAACGTAAAATCCTTTTCACAAAACCGACTTCAAACGCCACTGCAAATTATATCAATTGTGCCTATAAAATTTGAAGAGTTTCCACGATTTCTCCAGGATTGCATTATCAGATCCTGACCTGATGACAATGGGACCACCTGGGAAGTATACCCTTTCAAACAAAAATAGAATTTTCCAAATCGGTCCAGGCGTCTTCTAGTAATCGGGGAACATACAGTCGCGGTCTGAAAATGTTTACCACCTTAAGATTCATAATTACATGCACACGTCTATGCCTGACAGTCGACATGCTTTCGATATTCTATGGCGTTATATACCTTACTGCACGCAATGTGATATAGAATCTACTATGAAAACTGATAAACATTTTTAGACCGCGACCATACATAAAAAAAAAGATTCCAACGAATGGAGAATTTTTCGGAAGTCGTTAAAAATATCTATCTTATTTTAGCAAAAAAAAGGTTTAGTAGGTACAATTGCACTGAAAAAAGAACAACACTGTTATTTTATACTATTGTAGGGTTATTGAGTCCAGATCATCCTGGGGGTCATAAACTAACTAAATTGATCTGATCACTTAGTCCCCCATTCGCAATTCGACATTTATCTCTGCACATACTCGTTAAAATTTCGCACGATTATTTATCAACGATTAGAATTAGCTACGAGTACATTGGGCTCGTGGACGTTTTAGTGATTTTTTTTTATATAAATAACGGGCTAACAAGCAGGCGGGTCATCTGATGTTAAGTGAATACGTTGCCAATACCACCAATGCGTTGCTGGCTTTTCAGGAATTTATTGATCCGCCCCATGAATAACCCCATATTGTAACTAGCTTTTGCTCGCGGCTTTGCTCACGTTAAGTTCAATTTTTCAAACCCCTATTTTACCCCCTTAGGGGTTGAATTTTCAAAAATCCTTCCTTAGTGTGCACCTACGTCATAAAAGGAACCAACTGTAAAAATTTCAAGTTTCTAACTTCAGTAGTTTAGGCTGTGCGTTGATATCTCAGTCAGTCAGTCAGTCAGGACTTTGAATTTTATATATATAGATTAAGTGGGAACACTGTCGAAGGGAGATGATTTTTTTTTTACCCAATGATTTGACTTTAATGATCAAATGGTGGAGGCGCCGGGACAATCTAATCTAGATAACCTTATTTCGGTATACCTATTGGGTGATGTGTGGCACAATTTTTATTTTTTTATTCGATGACAAGATAGCCCTTGACTGCGATCCCACCTGATGATAAGCGACGCGACGATGCAGTCTTAGATGGTAGCGGGCTAACTTGGAAGGGGTATAGCAGTGTAAATTCAACCTATACCCCTTATCGGTTTCTACACGCCATCGTGCCGGAACGCTAAATCGCTTGGCGGCACGTCTTTGACGGTAGGGTGGTAACTAGCCACGGCCAAAGCCTCCCACCAGATCAGACCAAAGACAATTTAGAAATTATAAATTCCTAAACTGCCCCCGCCGGGAATCGAACCTGAGACCTCCCAGTTACTTATAACTGGGTCTTAGCGCTGTGGTCTTAACCACAGCGCTCACCACTGCGCCAGGGAGGTCGTCAAATTTATAATGTAAAAGTTTTTTTAAATTAAATGAAATATATATAAATTTTAAAGTAAATGAGCATTTTTATTCGGAAACATATCTTCACGCAGATTTACTCTCTATGCACAATCCGACACCTATGTACCCAAGCTTTTTTGTATGTCATAGACACGTGACTTTTATAAAAATAGAAAAATGACTCATAATAAGAGTTTGTGATTTATAAACAGTTTTCATAATAGTAGACTGTTGTAGATATGTCAAAATAGCATAATTATTATCTTAAAAAATTATGCAGCACTTTGAGTGCTACAAAATGATATCATTTGAAAGGCTTTATCTTTTGATGACAAAGTGTAATGTAAAACTCTGATAGGCTATTGTTTCTGAGTGCAGTCTATAATTAAACATTTATTGTGGATTTTGATTTTAATGACAAAATATAATATATTCTGTCTGATAAGTATTATTATTAGTACACTTAGTGCACCCAGCTTCGATTTTAGTTTTAATTTAATTTTTTTGCTTTTGGTACCTGGTAGAGATCCCTTAATAAAAATTTATTAACGACTAGCTTTAACCCGCGGCTTCGCTCACGTTAGGTTCGATTTTTTAACCCCCCATTTTACCCTCTTGGGGTTAAATTTTCCAAAATCCTTACTTAGCGGATCTCTACGTCCTAACAGCTACCTGTATGCCAAATTTCAGCTCGATCGGTCCAGTGGTAAGAGCTGTGCGTTGATAGATCAGTCAGTCAGTCACCTTTGTATGTTTTGTTGAATTTTTTGTTCGTTGTTTTTTGTTATTTGGTGTACAATCCTTACTAATATTATAAATGCGAAAGTGTGATTGTTTGTTGGCTTGTCCTTCAATAACGCTGCAACAGAGCTACGGATCGACGTGATTTTTTGCATGGGTATAGTTGCGGACCTAGAGAGTCATCAAATAGGCTACTTTTTATCCCGGAGAATCAAAGAGTTTCTGCTGGATTTTAAAAACTAAATCCACGATTAACCGGCTCGCTGAAAAGCTTGGAACACCGCAGAGACATAAGCTCTCTTTGCGTGTTCTATCGGCTATATAACGGGGAGTGTTCTGAAGAACTGTTTGATCTTATTCCACCCTCTAACTTCTGCAACCGCACCGCACGCCACCGAACGCAATTTACTACAAGTGTTCATGGGCGGCGGTAATCACTTAACATCAGATGAATCGACTGCTCGTTTGCTCGCTATTTATATAAAAAAACCAGTCAAATATCCAATTGGGTACCTATCTAGCAACTATGATATAAAAAGAGGTGGATATATTACAAGCGTGCGGTGAATGAAGCGCGTAATGGCAGATATTTGTCGTAATTTGTCATGTCATTTAACAATGAAGTACCTACTCTATTATACTCTTCGTCGTTCGGAACAATTTTTTCGCTTGTTTTATGAGTATATAACTCATCTCTAGTAGAATATCGTAGTCTAGCAAGTAATGAACTTCTCTTTTGTTCCAGAACTGGGCACCGAACAGTGCCCTTCATCAGGAGAGCGTCGCCCACAAAAATACCGCCCATCATGACCGGCCAACCATTCAGAAGGAAGCCGTTCAAAATCCTCAGCACATTTCTAAACACATAGAGCATAGACCAAAGCTAAAACTATCAGTGATAGCATAAGTTCCTTTATTTATTTTAAAAAATCAGCAAACGAGTGATATTAGTGTAATTTAGTGTTATCTAGTGTAAGCTTAGTGCCATAAGTGAACAATGATTGTGATAAGTGTATTGCTGCTCGCGTTGGGCGTGGTGGCAGATCGCTCCAAGTTACCCGCGCCGTGTGAAAGGTGAGTTACTGATCTGTAGAGTTAGTGTAAGATTTGATTGATTGTATTCATTAGCGTCAAAGTAAAATGAACCTTAACTGTACTGATTTAAAGTCACAAATTCAGTACCACCGATTTTAATTTGGAGCGTATCTTTATACGTAAACGTATAAAAATACATGCACGAAATTGTGCTCTAATTCAATATGTTATGGTTCAATTTACTATTATTGACAGGTGGCAATACTGTCGATTGTACTATCGATATCCTGAATAGTTTTCGAGGTCAACTATCGATAGTTAAACTATCGATAATTTGGCAACACTGTAATGTTAGCGCGCACGCAGGTACAGGGTGCGCTTTTATTAGTGCACAGGATAGGATTTGAACCGTTGATCTTCAGGCTTTCAATCCTCGCCTGAACTTTTGCGCCATTGAGTCTTCCGAGTAGTCATTTTATAGAAATTGCACTCTTGATAATATCAACGAAAAGACCATATCAAGTTGATATGGTCTTTTCGTTACCGCCAAAAAAAGTTGTGATGATATTCGACTTTTATATTAAAATACAAGTTGATGCCCGCGGCTTCAATCGCGTGGATTTAGCTTTTTAAAAATCCCACGAGATCTCTTGGATTTTCCGGGATAAAAAGTAGCCTAGATGTCACTCTCGCGGTTCTTAACTATACCTATGCAAACAATCACGTCGATCCGCTGCTTTTTTGTGGCGTGATTGAAGGACAAAACAATAAACAAACACACGTTCGCATTTAGTATAAGGATCTAATATTTACATATTCCAAATAATCAGAATATGTAAATGCAATTTTGCAGGATTACATGACGTTGCCGAAATATGGATATGCCATTTTTATATTCCAATAAGTTGGAATTTACCTCTATATTTTTTGTTACTTTTTTTATCCGAGATAGGCTTGCGCTTGACGACAATCAATACTGGATAGCATTGATGAGGTCTAGGTTGGAGCGCGCTTGCCTAGAAAATGCCTATTCACTCTTGCCTTGAAGGTACTCAAATTATAAGTGGCAGGAAACACGGATGCTGGAAGAGTGTGTCACACCTTAGCGGTTCTTATCAGAAACATTTCGTTCGAGTAGGTTGGTTACTTTACGAATGAAATAAGTTCCACAAATGCCATATAAGATTACGCGAGTATCTATGTAATTGTAGGTAGACAGGTAGGTAGGTTAGGTATCAGTCATTCATTCTGGATAACAAACAAACGGACGGACAAGGCCGCGGCACTTCCGGATTTATGTCACTACACTCGCCAGCGGCTTTGTTTATATAAATGGCAGCTATCTGATTGAATTATTGTAAACATTTATGCTATACCTATGTCCGATAATAATCGTAGTAAATGCTTTTGTTGTCCAAAACTTTTTTAACATCCTGATCCATACTAATCCTTACTTTCTTACTAATATACAAATGGGAAAGTGTGTTTGTTTTTTGGTTTGTCCTTCAATCACGCTGCAACAAAGCAACGGATCGACGAGATTTTTTGCTTGAAACTAGATCCACGCGGACGAAGTCGCGGGCGTCAGCTGGTTAATAATAGTACAATTAATTAATCCTACTTAATATTATAAATGCGAAAGTTTGGATGTATGGATGGATGGATGGGTGGATGTATGTTTGATACTCAATCATGCAGCAACGACTGAACCAAATAAAAAAAAAAAGTCGGTCAAGCCATTTTTGAGTTATAGCCAGACTAACGAACAGCATTTTATTTTTTTTAGTATATGTAGATTGGGATTCTGTCACACGTATGTATGTTATAAATGTATGATACAATACATGTACCTATTCGATATCAGTTTGGACAGGGATTGAGGATGAATTTTGATCCCGCGAGTCGCAACCTAGAGATAATTACAAAAAATAACATTTGGTCATCACGCCTATTTTGCATGACAATAATATCCAATAATTATAATTTTTTTCAAACGTTGCTGTGTCCGGAAATAATGCTTTTGTATCAATTTAATAACAATAGACAAGATTAGCACTTTTTATTATGTACATGTAAGACCAAAATATAAAATCAATATTTTTTTCTAACGCTATTTGCTTGATTCTTATTTTGTGACGATACCATGGATCAAGGAAATAATGCTCTGTATAATTTTAATTACAATAGCAAAATGTACAGTAACGGAATTTTTCGTCAACGTTCCCTAACTTTTACGGGCTATATAAGCTAAGTTAGGTGACGCTTTCTGTTAATTTCGTTGTCACAAACCTTTAAGGGACACCTTTAGGTGACAATGATATTAACTTACACCTTACATACCTTAGATTTAACCGATTAGGCTGAAATTTCTAATGGAGATAGCTCATACCCAGGATTAACACATAGGCTACATTTTATCCCCAAAAATAGATCCCGCGCGGATTCAAAAACTTTAATCTATGCGGATGACGTTTCGGGCATCATCTAGTTATTCATTTTAATATGTTTTTTTTTTTTTTCAATGACAAGATAGCCCTTGCCTGCGATCTCATCTGATGGTAAGTGACGATGCAGTCTAAGATGGTAGCGGGCTAACTTGGAAGAGATATAGCAGTGTAAATTCAACCCATACCCCTAATTGGTTTCTACACGTTTCTTCCATCGTGCCTGAACGCTAAATCGCTTGGCGGCACGTCTTTGAAGGCAGGGTGGTAACTAGCCACGGCCAAAGCCTCCCACCAGACCAGAACAGAGACAATTTAGAAATAATAAACTCCTAAATTGCCCCCGCCGGGAATCGTACCCGAGACCTCCCAGTTATATGACCATAGCGCTCACCACTGCGCCAGGGAGGTCGTCAAATGTAGTTGTAACAGCAACCACATGTATCGTATCAATATTTACAAGTAACAATTAAATATTTGCATACTATTCCGATGTCGCCTGTACCCATTAGGTATACGTTACGCACACTTGTGACCTATACAATACAATCTGGTTTGAACTGGATATTTCCTGTGGAAATAAATACCTCTGTAAATATACTGAATACTTGTGAATAGTTATTGGCTTCTAATACATTGATTCAATATCTATATATATATAAAATTCAAAGTCCTGACTGACTGACTGAGATATCAACGCACAGCCTAAACTACTGAAGTGAGAAACTTGAAATTTTTACAGTTGGTTCCTTTTATGACGTAGGCGCACACTAAGAAAGGATTATTGGAAATTCCACCCCTAAGGGGTTTAAATAGGGGATGGAAGTTTATATGAAACTCCGTCATTTTTCAAGCTGTTTCCATCAAAGTTGGTATTAGAGCTTTCAGTTAAAAAAAAAATTCTTTTCAAAAAACCGACTTCAAACGCCACTACAAAGTATAAAAATAATTTGATTTTGTACACGTTTGTTGAAGTCGGGCGGCTTAAATAGAAACGATGAAACGGATACGCGATGCTCGCCCGATTTCAATAAACGTGTCTCTTATATATCACCATATTAAGGTAAGCGTCGCGCATCGATTTCATCGTTTCTAGTTAAGCCCGCCCGACTTCAACAAACGTGTACAAAATCAAATTATTTTTATACTTTGTAGTGGCGTTTGAAGTCGGTTTTTTGAAAAGAATTTTTATTTTAAGCTTTTTAGTGTAGCTTGTTCCTGCTCTCTTTCTCCCCTCCCTCCAACCCTACGGTACTAATGTAGTATATACTTGGTATCTACAGTACTTATTAACAATACACAATTTCTAAAGAGCTAGGACCAGGAGCTCCATGATGTAGTCCATGCTTGGTACCAACAATATCAATTCGAAAGCGACAGTTCGTAATTCCTCCAACCCTGCAGCATCAGGATTGAGGAGCTAGAACCTTGAACTTTATGATGTAGTATATGCTCGGTACCAACAATATCAATTCGTAAACGACAGTTCCTCAATCCTCACAGTTTAGGTAGGCAGTACCCCTGCAGCATCAGTATTGAAGAGCTAGGACCTTGAGTTCTACGATGTAGAATATGCTTGATACTAACAATATCAATCCGCAAACGAAAGTTCCTAAATCCTCACAGTTTAAGTGGGCAGTACCCTGCAGCATCAGGATTGAGGAGCTAGAACCTTGACCTCGATGGTGTAGTATATGCTTATTACATACAATAACACTTTATGATTAGCAGTTCCTAAATCCCTATAATTTACGTGGGCAGTAGCCTGCAGCATCAGGATTGAGGAGTAGGACCTGGAGCTCTAGGATCTAGTATATGCTTAGGCCAAGCATACCAATTCGTAAACGACGATTCCTAAAGTCCCATAATTTAGGGGGGAAATACCCCTGCAGCATCAGGATTGAAGAGTTGAAGGTAAAAATTTTTATGGGACCATTTCGCGAGCTTCCTCTGTCGATTAAAAAAAAAATCTCGTGAATCGGTCCAGAAACCTCGGAGTAATCGGTGGACATACATAGAAAAAAAAAAAAAAAAAAAAAAAAGATACCGGCCGAATTGATAACCTCCTCCTTTTTGGAAGTCGGTTAATAAAGAAGTACGTGTGTCACAGTGTGTGTTTTTGAAAATTCCACCCCAATACCTAATTCCACGCGGACAAAGTCGCGGGGGCAAAAGCTAGTTAGGTATATGTATTACTAGCTGATGCCCGCGTGGATTAAGGTTTTTTGATTCCCGCGGGAACTCTTTAATTTTCCGGGATAGAATGTAACCTATGTGTTAAACCTGGGAATGAGCTATCTCCATTCCAAATTTCAGCCGAATCGGTTCATTCGTTGTTGCGTGAAGGAGTAATGGGTGGACCCATTCATCCATCCATAGATCCATTCATACATCCATCCTCAGAAACTAACAGAATAGAATAGAATAGAATAGAATAGAATAGAATAGAATAGAATAGAATAGAATAGAATTGAAATATTTTTTATTCAACTAAACTTTTTTACAAGCACTTTTGAATCGTCAATGAATCTACCACTGGTTCGGAATGCCTTTCCTGCCGAGAAGAGCCAGCAAGAAACTCGGCGGTTGCTCTTTTCAAAAAAAATAAAAATTTTACAATTGTTATTGAAACTATGCTATGTATTCAGTGCTTCCACGATGAATTTTCCTGAGTACAATACAAGTAAAAATAAATACAATACAAATACAAATAAATACAATTCAATACATGTCAACACAGTCAACATTTATAATATCAGTAGGATAGGATAATATTAGCCTACGACGTAAAAAGAGGAGTGCTATAAGTTTCACCGCTTTGTTTGTCTGTTTTTTTGCTTATAGTCTGGAATAACACATACACTACTTTTTATCCGGGTTCACACGCGTCATCTATTAAAGTAACCTGAAGTGGTGATTCAGATCGATGACAAAATTACCAACTTTGATTTTTAGATTTTTCAGCTGTTTTTTTTTTGTTTTTTCCAATTTTTTTTTAATTAAACTATTATTACTAACTAGGTATTAGAGAAAAAAAATTAAATCGGTCGGTGTGCGTCTAATAATTTTTTTTTAATAGGTTCTTACATATAAATATTACAGTAAGTTGTTCTTTTTCTTTCCAGTATGATCTACTGCCATGGACCCTTACTACATACGGTGCAAATGGCTGGTCTCTACAATGACTCCAAGACCTTCGTTGATAAGAAGATGAAGTCCCCAGCCGACGTCATCATGGAGAACTTCCAGAAGATGATGAATAGGTGATTATTATTTAAAAAAATTTAACTGTCTTTAACTGGTCTTTAAAGATAAACATAGCGTTTCTCACAGAAAAGCGTAAGCGATACTCTAGTATGCCACAGTGATAATAATGAAACAGTGTTACAAGTGAGAAAGAAGTCCTGAGAAAGTTGTAAACACCCGGGTACGCTGACGCGGGAAATACTAGTGCACAAGTGTGTACGCAGACACAGGTGCACTCTCTATTCCTTCACTCTCATAGTGCGACTCAACTGGAGAGAGATCAGGCGCAGGACCGACGGCTTTACGTGCTCTCCGAGGCACGGGGGCAACTCACCCCCAACTTCCTAACTCCGGGCTAGTATTGAGAATTTCTTTCACAGAAAAATCCAATACATTTTTTTTTGCGGCCCGACCCGGGAATCGAACCCCGAACCTCGACCAACTAGGGGTCTGGTGGGAGGCTTTGGCCGTGGCTAGTTACCACCCTACCGTCAGACGTGCCGCGAAGCGATTTAGCGTTCCGGCACGATGGCGTGTAGAAACCGATAAGGGGTATGGGTTGAATTTACACTGCTATACCCCTTCCAAGTTAGCCCGCTACCATCTTAGACTGCATCGTCACTTACCATCAGGTGAGATCGCAGTCAAGGGCTATCTTGTCATCGAATAAAAAAAAACTAGACCAACGAGGCAAATACATATTGTGTACGTGTATAGTGTGTGTGTGTGTGTGTGGGTGTGACCGCGGAAGTCGCGCCAAATTGAATCGTGCAAAAGTAACTTAGGAAGTAAATATCAAGGCTATCTTTGCATAATTATGATAAATGTTTGATTCAATAACCTCGACACACAGTGGACTAATGAGTAGTAGACCGAAGGCCGATTTCCGACCGAAGCTGAAGCCGATTAATCGGTTGTCCCCACAACCTTCGACCGAAGCCGAAAGCGAAGCCTGATATTTTTTTTATACACTATAATAAGCCTCAATAGCCCAACGGTTAAAGGTGCGGACTGAAAATTGAAAGGTCGCAGGTTCGAGCCTCACCCGTTGCACTATTGTCGTACCCACTCCTAGCACAAGCTTTTCGCTTATTTGGAGGAGAGAGGAGAATATAAGTCAAGTTCAGCTTGGCTGATATTCTTTAAACAATATAGCAGGTATATAGGTCCGAGGTAGCTGCCAGCTACAAAGAATTAGTCTAGCTATCCAAAGAGGGAACGCTGCCAGTATCTACGAAACCTTGCCTAAAGGGACTCCTTTTTTTAATAATATATTTTAATTTAGTATATACACGGTGTTATTTTATTCCCTGTAAACCCTGAAGGAGGTGAATGTGCTCATGAAACTGAACAACTTTCCCCAAGGAACATAGGTCGATATATGAAAAAAAATTTTGGACCTCCCATAGTAAATCAATCAGCTAAAGGTCGTTACTGTAAAGTGCACCTCCAGAGCACGATATTAAGTCCATATTTGAATGCTCATACTTTTGTTGGGTGGGAGCGGTGTCGTGTAAATGGGCTACGATCTTAATCGTCAATTTTGTATGGAGGGTCCAATTCTTTTTTTCATATTTCGAGCTGTTCCTTGGGGAAAGTTGTTCAGTTTCATGAGCACATTCACCTCCTTCAGGGTTTACGGGGAATAAAATAACACCGTGTATTATATTTTTAAAGGTTTTTAGTTTTAGGTTCATATTTTGTTCTAGTATATATTTCTTTAAAAAAATACATAGCCTGATAAACACATTACCCTCCTAAGCGTGCTTGTTGGGTAAAAAGTTTAATGCATGCTTCGCTCTTGTTCCAGGACAGATTACCGGCCAACGAAGGAAGAGATCCGGATATTTGTGGATGACAACTTTGACGTGGAAGGTTCCGAGTTCGAGGACTGGCAGCCGTTAGATTGGAAACACAATCCTGGTATCCCTTTAGCTTCCTCTTTTTACATGGCTTCAAAGCCAAAGTAGTCTCGACGACCTCTTTGGCGCAGTGGTGAGCGCTGTGGTCTTATAACTGGGAGGTCTCGGGTTCGATTCCCGGCGGGGGCAATTTAGGAATTTATTATTTCTAAATTGTCTCTGGTCTGGTCTGATGGGAGGCTTTGGCCGTGGCTAGTTACCATCCTACCGTCAAAAACGTGCCGCCAAGCGATTTAGCATTCCGGCACGATGGCGTGTAGAAACCGATTAGGGGTATGGGTTGAATTTACACTGCTATACCCCTTCCAAGTTAGCCCGCTACCATCTTAGACTGCATCGTCACTTACCATCAGGTGAGATAGCAGTCGAGGGCTATCTTGTCATAGCATAAAAAAAATTAAAAAAAAACATCCAGTTACCCAGTATTTTGTTCCATCATTAGATAGAGAAATAATGAATTACGCCGGGAATCGAACCCGAGACCTAACAGTTATAAGACCACAGCGCTCACCACTGCGCCAGGGAGGTCGTCAAAAAGCCAGTTATAGCATACATACCCCAGCCAAAGATTCACTGTCGGGGGTGTTTTAAATTTTCTTTACACTTGTTTTTACAGCCTTCCTCCAAAGAATAAAGGATCCCTTGTTGTTGGAATGGGCCAAAAGTCTGAACGAATTGTGGCTCAACCTCGGTCGGAAAATGAAGAACGAAGTCAAGGAAAACCAAGATCTGTACTCCATTATATACGTTGACCATCCTGTTATTGTGCCCGGTGAGGAAAACAATACCAATAATATCTTTATTTATATTTATATCCTTATCCGTGCTAATATTACAAACTATAGTTCATGCAAATTTAGTTTTCAAAATCCCGCAGGAACTCATTTATTTTCCGGGATAAAAATAGCCTATGTCACTCACCCGCTCCTCAACTATACCCATGCAAAAAATCACGTCGATCCGTTGCTTTTTTGCGGCGTGATTGAAGGATAAACCAAAAAACAAGCACACCTTCGCATTTATAATATTAGTACGAAAGTACGAATAAGAAGTACGAGGAAGATATTACATAGATATTTCTATCTTAATCTTAATTTATCTTACGATCGACGTATCTTAGGCTAAAATTTACAGACCCCACTCTCAATCATTTCAGATTCAAGACAGACTTAAAACGAGACAGATTTATGTCAGAGCATATTTTTTGTCTCGTTTTAACTCTATCTCGAGTCTGAGGTAAGACAGAACACGCT
The DNA here is from genome assembly GCA_933228805.2 of Hipparchia semele. Taxonomy (NCBI): domain Eukaryota; kingdom Metazoa; phylum Arthropoda; class Insecta; order Lepidoptera; family Nymphalidae; genus Hipparchia; species Hipparchia semele. The sequence continues at coordinate 1,969,928 of OW121731.1, forward strand.
CTATAGATCTCAACATAAATCTTACGATTCTATTCTATTCCAGGTGGGCGTTTCCGGGAATTTTACTACTGGGACTCATACTGGATAATAAAAGGGTTGCTGTTATCAGAAATGCACGCCACAGCTACGGGGATGGTCACCAACTTTCTGGACATCGTTGACCGATACGGCTTCATTCCCAACGGTGGAAGGATTTATTATTTGATGAGGTGAGACTAGAGACACGCTTGGTAAGTCTCGACAAGCGTCTACAAACACAAGCGTGTAAACTCTCCGTTTGGCTTGGCTTGCGCGAGCTTGTCGCCGATCCAGGCTAATTTCGGGCGTTTGTAAAGGCTTGCAGCTTGTGGAAGCTTGCCAAGCCTCGGCAAGCATGTAAACGTAGCGTTAGGTGAACAACTGTAAGTGCGAAGGTTGATGGTTTGCGGGGTATGGAGCGGGAGCTCAATCAATGAGGTAATGATCTCAGACCAGGGCCCCATGTCTGCTATTTTACATGTCATTGTCATTGAACCGCAATACAATTACAATTCTATTATCATTGGTCCAAAATTTCGTAGTCTACTAAATTCACAATGGTCATTCGATTTCTTATAATTGGATTGTAATTAAATGATACCTCGGTATTGCCATTAGCTTAAAAAGCGTTTGCCGAAATGAGTTTCAAAAAAAAAACTACATATTAAAAACGTTTATTTAAGCTAGATTCAAAGCTAGATGTGTCAGTGGCAAATCATCGGAAAATAATTGTGACGCCATTGAATTAGTAGACTACCAAAATTGCTAAAAGTAGCAATTGTAATGTCATTGATAGACAATTGAACTACAATTGTAATAGCAGACTTGGGCCCCAGCCTTTACGTCAATCACTGCCGGCGGACAGTGCCGGCAAAATAAATACGTTTTTTATAATCCATGAATCCTATTTCATGAGAAAAATTCATAATTTTATTGATTCTTGGTTAGTGTCACCATGTGATGATCATGTTCCTTTAGAATTAGATAGACAGATAGATAGATAGTTTCTTTTATTTTTCTCACAAAAAATCGCTTACCAAGTAAGAAAATCTAAAATTTCAAAAAAATATAAGTGGCCATGGAAAAGTAAGGCACCCCACTCAGCCCAAAGCCACAGCATGCTGCAGCACTGGTTTTCAGGGGGAACCCAAGTGTCCACAGACGTGATTCCGTAACCTAATTAATTAAACTATATTGAATAAAATATAAAAAAATTATATTAATTACAGATCACAGCCGCCTCTGCTCATCCCCATGGTGAAGTTACTGATGGATGACATCGGGGACCTCGACTTCCTCAAGCAGCACATCGGGACCATGGACAAGGAGTTCAACTTCTGGATCAAAAACCACACCGTCGAAGTCGAACACAATGGGAGGACGTAAGTTTAAAAATCCTTACTAATATTATAAATGCGATAGTGTGTTGGTTTGTCCTTCAATCACGCCACACCAAATTTAACGAGATTTTTTGCATGGGTGTAGTTGAAGTCCAGGAGAGTGACATAGGCTTTTTATCCCAGAAAATCAATGGGATCCCGCGGGATTAAAAAAAAATTAAATCCAAGCGAGCGAAGCCGCGGGCATCAACTAGTTAAACTATAATTTCATTGTTTTTGCTGTATGATTTCATAGATTAATTACAGAGGTCGGTGCGCCATTTGCAATATTATTAGTTCCAGAGACACTCGTGTGTCAAAGTGGCGCTTCAAATTGATTCATAACTAAGCTGTCATTTGTATATACACGGTGTTATTTTATTCCCCGTAAACCCTGAAGGAGGTGAATGTGCTCATGAAACTGAACAACTTTCCCCAAGGAACATAGGTCGAAATATGAAAAAAAATTTTGGACCTCCCATAGTAAATCAATCAGCTAATCGTCAATTTTGTATGGAGGGTCCAATTTTTTTTTTCATATTTCGAGCTATGTTTCTTGGGGAAAGTTCTTCAGTTTCATGAGCACATTTACCTCCTTCAGGGTTTACGGGGAATAAAATAACACTGTGTATAAAGATGCGTGATGATGACTATTAATTTATTATAATTCTTGGTCAGATATCAAATGACGCGGTACATGGAGCAATCGCAAGGACCTAGACCGGAGAGTTACAAAGAGGACATTGATGTTGCCAGGTAAGCCATTGTCATATTCATATTCATTTATTTTTTGCATTCCAATGTCATAGGTACAATGATTCTTAAAACTAGAGACCATCCTTTACATTAGAACCCCGTTGGGGCACAGCAAAATATTGGCTTAGTAGAGAGACGGACGCCAAGTTACTCATTAAGGAAGTCATTTATTTTATAGTAGGCTTTATCTATAAGAAATTTTTTTAGGGAATTGATAAACGCCGTATCATTCTTAGTTTCTTTTATTTTACTAGGGATTTTATTATATATTCTAACGCACATCGGGTTAGGACTGGTACTGTGGATCTTCAGATTGGAGCTTGGTATGACTAGATTATGTTTACGTGTGGGCCGAAGTTCATAACATCGTGGTACATCTTGAAGTTTTGTGAAATTTTGTGGTTGTTTTCTAACGAATTTGGAAGCTTCTAATGTGTAGATGCATTGTTTTTTTTTATTCCATGGAATAAAAAAAAGAAAATGTATCTTGTCATGACAATTGGCAATTGACTGCGATTTCACGTAGTAGTTCTTTCACTTCGATGATATCCAATTTATTAATTCGACTGTTCCGTAGAACAAAGTCTCATCTGCTAAATTCATAACTTGATATTTGAGCCTTAGAAATTTTAGTTTTAAGGCTCAAATTTCAAGTTGTGAATTTAGCAGATGTGACTTTGTTGTACGGAACAGTCGAATTTTATCATTTCACTCGACTACGGCAAAAGACAGGTTATGACTTTAGCCGTCTACGTATGTATGTTCCACCGTAGCGTAAGCCGATACGTTATTTTAGTCCGGGTGACATAGCAAAATGAATATGACAGATATTTAAACTCTATTATTGTTAATTACAGGCATTTTGACACGGTGGACAAGAAAGAGGAACTTTACGCTGAATTGAAATCCGCTGCGGAGTCCGGTTGGGACTTCTCCTCTAGATGGTTTATACTCAATGGCACTAACAAAGGTAATTTTGATCACATGAAAGGCAAATGAGAAATCCAAATAGGTTCGTGATTCCTCAACTACGCCTCAAGAAAGTCCGAAAGTCATATGTAGAAATGGGCGTGATATTCTTTAATAAAATTCCACAGTCGGTTATAGATTTGCTTTAACACAAGATTATAAATCTATTAGATAGTTTTAATAGATTTCTCATGAAAATGGTACATTACTGCAGCGGCCAGCAAAAGAGGCATTGATGGACGAACGTGTAAATGTGGGCCGAGGCATTCATACCTAAGTCCATCAATGCCTAGTTGTGGCCAAGGCTTGTTATAGTACTTTTATCAAATAAAAGTTTTAAATTACACGACAGATATGAGTTTGCTATGTAATTTATTTGGCCTCTAAACCACGACAGAAATGGATTTTCATACAACTTTTGCCGGCCGCTGCTCGGCCAGTACAGCAATTTCAATTTAACTCGAAGAAGGTTGTCAAAATGCTCAAATTTCCAAGCATGTTTGAGAAAAACCATATTATAGAAAACTAGCTGATATCCGCGACTTCGTACGCGTGGATTGAGGTTTTTTTGGAGTCCCACGGGAACTATAATCTTTTTCGGGATAAAAAGTAGCCTATGTTTTAATCCAAGGTATAGCCTATCTCCATTTTAAATTTCAGCTAAATCGGTCCAGTACTTTTTGAGCCAATTCGTTACAAACATACACACAAAAACACAAATCTTTCCTCTTTATAATAGTAATGTAGATTAAAGTTTATTTGGTTCTAACTCCTCTAATCCCACAGGCAACCTAACGAACCTGAAGACCCGGTCGATAATCCCCGTGGACCTGAACGCGTTCATGTGCTGGAACGCGCAGCTCATGGCCGACTTCCACGAGCTGCTGGAGAACTTCGAGAAGGCCAAGTACTACAAGACGATGCACGCCAAGTACAAGGAGGCCATCGAACACGTGAGTTCAACTAGAATAGAATAGCCTAAGTATGTCATGTTTTCTTTAAACATTTCTGTGGTGGTGTCGTGTGGTGCGGGTTGTTACGTTCCCTCAAATATGGTTGAGCGAAGCAACGGCTGGATCATGCGTCGTGCTCGTGAACGGGTGCCACCAACGGGAATGGGTCTGCTTTCTATCTACTCGTCTTAACATGCATTGGATTGTATTTATTTGTATTTAGTTGTATTTGTATTGTATTGGACTTAGGAAACTTCATCGTGGAAGCATTGTATACATAGCATAGTTTCATTACTTATTGTAAATTTTTTTTTGAAAAAAGCAACCGCCGAGTTTCTTGCTGGCTCTTCTCGGCAGGAAAGGCATTCCGAACCAGTGGTAGATTCATTGACAATTCAAAAGTGCTTGTCAAAGTTTATTTGAATAAAAAATATTTCTATTTCTATTTCTTATTACAGGTCCTGTGGCATGAAGACGTGGGGGCGTGGTTGGATTTCAACCTGGAGTCCGGCAGACGGAGAGACTACTTCTACCCCACGAACATAGCGCCGCTGTGGACGGGCTGCTACGACGTGGACCGGACTGATTACTACACCAATAGGGTTATCAATTATTTGGAAAAAGTTAAGGTCAGTTAACCTTTAGCGAGAGTTTATTATCAAAGCCTTTAGCCTATGCACGAACATTTTAACTCTCGAATGATAAATGTGAAGTTAACGCCAACAATAAATTAAAAAAAAAATGCTTAAGTTATAGGTTGTCTAATATAGGGGTTGCTAATTTTATTTATTTATTTTATTTTTTATGTACATATAAGGATTTACAAGACAACATATATAGAAGAAGTAGACATACATGAAGCATATTCTTTTGTACTAAAAATATAATAAAGTGTATTTATTGTAGTATTTAAGGAGTAAACCTGTAACAATTTTTTTTTTTTTCCTACCATAAAGCACCATGTAACGGTGGCTTTATTTTATACTACCATCTAGCCTGTGGGGCTTATAAGTAATATTACTTTAACTTAAACTTCTACTTATTATTAATGTCTATATCTAATTTACAGTCCAATAACTGTCCTTAGTTTATTCTAACGAGTTCACTATGAGTTCACTTTGAGTTCACTGTGAGTTCACTATTCGAACATTTTAACTTTCGAATAGTAAAGGTGAAATTAACGCCACCAAGAAATAAAAAAAATGTTAAACCACCAACGGGAATGGGTCTGCTTTGGCTGCCCATCTTGACATGCGTTGGCTTGGTGTACCTACGTATGCATTTTTGCATTTTTGAAGCTTTATTGTGGAAGCACTGTATACATAGCATAGCTTTGTAAAAAAAAAAATTTTTTTGAAAAGAGCAACTGCTGAGCTTCTTGCCGGCTCTTCTCAGCAGAATCTGCATTCCGAACCGGCGGTAGATTTATGACGTGTCATAAGAGCTACAAGTTGGCCTACATGAAATAAATGAAATTTTGATTTGATTAACTTTTGTCGCCCCAGGTGGACATCTTCGAGGGTGGTATCCCCACCACGTTCGAGCACTCGGGCGAGCAGTGGGACTACCCCAACGCGTGGCCGCCGCTGCAGTACATGGTGGTGATGGGGCTGGACAACACCCGCAACAAGGAGGCCATGCGCCTCGCCAACGAGATGGCCACCAAGTGGGTGCGCTCCAACTTCGAAGTGTGGAAGCAGAAGAAGGCCATGTTGGAAAAGGTAGGTTGAAAGCAAATGACATCGCTCATTTGCGACAAGGGTGACATAATTTTAAATTCACCAATTTTAGCGTCGAAAATGTATACTTTTTGCTATAAAAACAACATTACGCTAAGCACAAAACAATAAGAGCGAGAGAGATTGTGACTTAATGCTCTGTCGCTTTGTTGGCCGCTGTGTTGTTTCGAGACCGCAGCATCCACAAAACATTACTCTCTAACGAGAGAATTCTCTCATCGTCGATTTTGAGTTATGTCACTCTTATCGCAAATGAGCGACATGGTCTAGGCCCTAAGAATGCCCTTAATGTTATTTTGGGTACTAGGGTGAGTAGTGCCCAAATTTGAAGCCTCAATAGCCTAACGGTTAAAGGTGCGGACTGAAAACTGAAAGGTCGCAGGTTCGAATCCCACCCGTTGCACTATTGTTGTAGCCACTCCTGACACAAGTTTTCACTTAATTGGAGGGGAGAGGAGAACATTAGTCAAGTTCAGCTTGTTTATTCTTTAAAAAAAAATGTTTACTCCAATTGGGAACGAGCAATCAATTGGGTGAGCATTGCGATTGGCTACCAAGTAGATACCATCACACTTTGAGGTGTGGAAAGAGAAGAAGGCTACATGGCGTACTCCTAAGAGCCTAAATTCAGAGAGTGCGAAGGGATAAGAGTTACGTGATAGAAAGAGACGACATCAAACGAGTTGCAGGGAGCCGCTGGATTCAGGCGGCGCAAGACCGAGGCTTGTGGAGGTCCATGCAGGAGACTTATGTCCAGTAGTGGACGTCCATTAGTTGATAAAGAAGAAGAAGATAGAAAGAGAGAAAGTCTAGGTGAATAAGTCGGTAGGTAACTAGCGCTGTGTCAAACTGAATTGCAATTTATTGTCTGGTAATAAAAGTCGCTATTTATTTAAATCATTTTGTTGAGTGAATCTTCTATACCTTTAGGTACCTATTACGTATTCTGTGACAAAGTCTACAATATAGTCACGATAGAATAGAATAGATTAATTTTTTGTCCAAATAAACTTTTATAAGGTGCTTTCGAATCGTCAAATGACTCTACCACTGGTTCGGTTTGTTTTTGTGCCGCAAATAAAGCTGGTAATTTTTTCCACGGACATTGTGTACAATGTAACAATGTACTTTCTTCACACGTGGCGTAAAGTAATAATATTATTATTATTATTAATTATAATATAATCAACAAACTTAAAATAATATAAAATTAAACTCTAAATTAAAACTATAAATAATAATTATTATTTCTAAAATTAAAACTAATATAAACCTAAAACCTCATCGATGTCACCGCAGCGCGGCATAGTACCCAAGATATAATAACTTATTATTTTTATTCCTCGCAGTATGATGCCACAATCTTCGGCGGCTTTGGCGGTGGCGGGGAATATGTAGTACAAAAAGGATTTGGCTGGACCAATGGTGTTGTTATGGCTCTACTCAACTTATATGGAGGTAAGGGAATGTGCACTTTATTGCTAGAGGCACATGGTCGAGGGTTGCTTGCCATAAGTTATATAAAAAGTTGATCAACATCATGAACTTACCTATTTTTTGAAACTTAATCATTAAATTAAAACGTAAGTTAAATAGAATTCATTACATTTTTAACATCAATTCTTAATATTATCATCAAAAAGAAAACTTTACATTTGGATAATTGACTATTTCTTTTCTATTGATTTTGTAATGGAAGAAAGCCTTATAAATATTTTATATTTATTAGGCTTTTTGGAAACAATTTCCGCCTGCCTAGCCGGCTACCATCTTAGACTGCATTTTCACTTACTATCAGGTGCGATTGCAGTCAAGGACTATCTTGTCATCGTCATCATAAAGAAAAAAGTTTTTTTTTATTGGACGATACAGAGACGATTTATTAAGTGACGATACAGTCTAAGATGGTAGCAGGCTAACTTGGAAAGGGTATGGCTGTGTAGATTCAACCCATACCCCTAATCGGTTTCTACACACCATCGTGCCGGAACACTGAATCGCTTGGCGGCACGTCTTCGACAATAGGGAGGTAACTAGCCACGCCCAAAGCCTCCCACCAGACAAAAGTTTTTTTAAACGTAAAAGTAATCGTCAATTATCCAACTATTATCATGGCATTTCATTACAATATATTTTTTTTTGTTCATCCATCGCTCGACGTGAAGTTGGTGATATAGGTATGTAATAATTATATTATTTTACTTGTGTGTTATATAATTGTTATGTACCTATAATTATAATATCCATAAAAGGTAACTTTTCCATTCAAAAATATATGTATGAATAATTTTGGTGTCGGTATACATTATTTATATATATTAGATTATTTCTAAACTAAACTAAATCTAAACTTCATGCTATCCTTTTCTAATGCTCACTGCAGTAAAGGATAGCTAGATATAGACCTATCAATTTAGCTCTTTTAGCTCAATTTAGTTTAGATTAAAAATTGTGTGCAACAGAATAGACAGATAGTTGTCGATGTTATGTTTTTTTAATGCAACCCTAAATATAATATGATGCAAATATTATTACATATATAAATTAAATATATGTATTATGTATTTATTTTATAAAATATTTATCATTATCATAAATGCCTATACCTAATACTCATATTATATTAATTACTTTAATTCACTATAATGTTATATGAATGATTATATTATTTAGTAATCATACTTGAAAGTAAATACTTGCGCTTATTATTTATTTATATATTTTATTAGCATACTGGTGCTAATTCGATTGTACACAACGTTTAAACTATAGTGCCATGTCTAAAAATATTTTCTACTCTGCGGAACATTGCTGAAAAGACGTCATGCCAAAGTTTGGAAATTGTGTATAAGATAATTTGCACCATTTTTTAATCAAAGGAATTTAATTATAATGTCATAAACTACGAATTAATAATAAGTAAGGAAGTCTAACTGCGTTAAAAAATGACCTTAACAAAAATTGCGCCGAAGTGGGTGGAGATTAAAATTAAGCCGTTAGAGGCGGGGATTAAAAGCAAAAACAGCACGTCAACAGTTGGGCATTTTTCTTGCACGTCAAATTTTCATAACATCGTCCAATGACTCAGCTGTCATAGCAAATATAGCAGCACGCGCGCGAACCAATCATTGCTTTCGTTCTGAATTTGAACCGATCGCCAAGCATGTCTACCTGTAACCTCGTAAGTGATTCGTATAATTCTTATTTTGAATCGTACGTCGTTTTGGTTTGAAGTAGGGCCATTTTTTGAGTGGATTTTGTTCTGAATTAGACTTCCTTACTTTATTTATTCGTAGGTCATAAAACAGTTATGTTTATTTCTTTTTTATATTTTAGCTCTGCATGCGTCGGTGGGCACTTCTATATGGTCTTAATAGTAGTTAATCTATGTTTAATGGTTATAGACAATTGGGTATTTGACATTTTTTTTTTAAATACTTAAAACAAAGGTTTTTAATATCATAACACAATGTCATTTTTCTTTTTTTAATATCTTAACTAGTCCCGAAAATACAGAGCTTTTAAGTTTCGTGTTAGAAAAAGAGCGCTTTTGCAACGTGACGTCACGATTGAGTAGCTCCATACACTATCCATACAAAATTTCACTTTAGAAAGAGACCGACAGACAGACAATCGCAGTGCGACAGCTTATTATAATTTATTTGTTTTTTGACCGATTTATTTTATGTTTTTACAAATGTTATTCTTACATGTTACATTTTCAATATGACTACAGTCCAATACCCAATTTAAGTTGCACTTACACTTGTAGACTTTAAATATTCTTTATTGTATTAGTATTTTGTATTTAGATAGCAAGGTTAATAATTCATATAAGGCACGAAGTCTGAGCACGTTTATTTATTCATAAGTTCAATTTATTTCTTAATTTTTATTTTTATTTTAGCATATCTTTCCCATTGTCATATTTTGATGTAATCTAAAACAGTAGATACTTCCAAACTGAGTTTTATCTAATTCTTTGCCCTTTTCTTTCTTTCCATACGTCATTTATTCAGGGAATAGTTTAATATGTTATTTACTTTGAGTATATAACCAACTATTTATTTTGTAATTTCATAATTTTTCGCCCAAGTCAATGATGCTCAAGACTTATTCTTTTCGATTTTAATTAAAAAAAAAAAGCATAAAAACTATTTTGTATTGGAATTTGAATATTATACCGGTGTTTTTCGTTCAAGTAGGTATAATCTGTTCAAAAAATCAGTTGACTTACAAGGGTTACTTTTTTACATTTATTTCACCTCCACATTGTGTGCATAGTTTATACTTATTTAGAACTTTCTCTATACATGGACAAATCGTACCGGTGGTAAGCCACACCATCTTTTTTCTGCGTCGTTAATGAATTATTTCGGCACTTTTTGATCGCGCACTAGGCATCTTGACAGCTTCGCGGTGAACATGCGACTAATGAAGAAAGTGTGCTTACACCGAGTTTAAGCACACTTTCTTATGCCCTTGTTATGCGCGCCAGTACGATGTCCTCATTGCTTATATAATTAAAATCAGATTTACTTTTATCAAACTGTTTGATTCATCGAACTTCCTTCCACAACGTTTCTACAACCTATTTTTCTGTTCACTCGACGTCAGCTGATTTTTTGAACAGAAATATTTTAGACAAAAATGATGTCCCTAGTATAAAAGCCATAGAGCAAATGCCCCGTATAGAAGTGCCCGCCGAGTCAACGTTGACCGGTGGACATTTTGACAGACACGTTGTACGCAGCGGACGCGTTCGGCGAGGCGCCCGGCCAATCGGGGGCCGTGTACGGCGCGCACGTGGGCGCCGGGGGGATATTCACGGCGCTTCTAGTTGTTATTGCGTCTGTGGCCGCCGGCGCTTTGGGGTGAGGTGAGTGAAGTATCCTGGTTTTTCTTTTTATTTTTTACTAGTTGATCCCCTAGACTTCGTTCACGTGAATTAAGGTTTTTCTGTTCTTCCGCTAAAACTCTTTAATTTTAAATTTAAAAAAAAAAATAGCCTATAGGCTATTGCAGACTAATCTATCTCCGTGCCAAATTTCAACCAAATCGGTTCGGTCGTTGTGACGTGATTGAGTAACATACATACAAACTTTCGCCTTTATAATATTACTAGCTTTTGCTCGCGGCTTTGCTCACGTTAAGTTCGATTTTTCAAACCCCTATTTTACCCTCTTAAGGGTTGAATTTTCAAAAATCCTTCCTTAGTGTGCGCCTACGTCATAAAAGGAACCAACTGTAAAAATTTCAAGTTTCTAACTTCAGTAGTTTAGGCTGTGCGTTGATATCTCAGTCAATCAGTCAGGACTTTGAATTTTATATATATATATAGATAATAGCATTCGATGTTAAGATAGTTCTTGACTGCGATATTCCTTATGGTAAGTGACGATGCAGCCTAAGATGGTAGCGGGCTAACTTGGAAGTAGTACAGCTTACTTATACCCCTAATCAGTCTCTACACGCCATCGTGCCGGAACGCTAAATCGCTTGGCGGCAGGTCTTCGACGGTAGGATGGTAACTAGCTACGGCCAAAGCCTCTCACCAGACCAGACCAGAGACAATTTCGAAATTCAATTTTAAATAAACGTTGTTTTCTCTTGTTGCAGATTCATTTTGGTGTTTCATTACTACTAACGAGGCCCGTTAAAAGTAAGATCTTTCCATATTTTTTTTCTAATTAAGTATAATATTATTATAATAGGACCAAGATAACACAAAGTAATTACTTTGTGTTATCTTTGTCCAGTACTTTAATATATAAATATAATAGTTTGTGGATACTTCTGTTTATTATTCATCCAGTGTGCACATTCCTATACAGTTGAATTAAGGTAATTTAAATGATAATTATCATTTAAATTACCATAATTTAAATTATAATTATAGTATAAATTAAGTAACTTATTAAATTTAGTTAAATTGACTTATTTTTATTTTAAATTGGCCCTTAGATCTGATTTCACCAAACTTCTTTTTTTTTCTTTCACCATATTTTCGAGAGTAACTTATCAGGAATTATTTTATTCTCCATATTTACTTCTAGACAATAGTAGATATTTTAGTCTTGGAATAACTGTTTACTTGAGAGCTTATTCCATTTTGGTGAAATTGCGCCTAAGTTAACTAATGAAAAATAGATTATAATATAAGAAGTACATAAAGACATAAGTGCATAAAGAGTTATTACTTAAATTCTTTTACTATTACAAATATTACTATCAATAAATTATTCATCTTTTTAATTTTTTTTTTCTTTATTTTATCTTTCTTAATATTTCACTATTTCCTTTCTATGTATAAAGTATATAATATAAAGCGTTTGAAAGTGCTTGAAAATACTGAAGGATGTATTATGTGCATTTTATATAGAATCCTTGAGAATAAGTGTTGGAACCATTAAGTATTTTCAAGTACTTACCTACTTTCTTTACACGTTGCACTAGTTTTTTTTTTAAATTTATACTTGTATTATTGCAAAGTAAAGCGCGCACTGTTTTTTATTTTTGATAAGGTATAATAAAAAAAAGACAATGCGCGCTTTGCTTATTCTTAGCTGAATACTTTTCTTTTAGATTAATTAATTTATGTAAGTTAATGTATTGATAAATAAATTGACCGGTTGTGAACAAAAAAAAATACTTATTTAATTATTTATTTTAATATTCTGTTCTATCTAATACATACATTTTGACACGCTTGATTTAAAATATAGTTATTCAGGTCAATTTGCCGTTTTAATATTGTTTATAATTAGTGTGAATTTCTTACTTCGAATGTATGTCATTAAAAAAAGAAATAGTTCAGTTTCTAGACTTTTTTGCTAAGATATACTTACATGTACTTAATAAAGGATCGTGCGTGATCGTCAAGTTTTCATGAACTTTAAATGCTGTAAGAACCATAGACAATGGTTATATCTGTCAATTTCGCCATTCGGCTATACGTGGCTGGTCTATGATCTATGCTTTTTCTACACGTAATAGCAGGCCAGGCGCACTCCACAGTGCTCGGTGCACGATTTGTTGGGCCCACTCAATGGGGTGACGTAGTAAGGGATAAGAGTTACGCGTTAGAAAGAGAAGCAACTTCTAGGTGAATATAACTTAAGCTTCAATAGCCCGACGGTTAAAGGTACGGACTGAAAACTGAAAGGTCGCAGGTTCGAATCTCACCCGTTGCACTATTGTCGTACCCACTCCTATCACAAGTTTTCACTTATTTGGAGGGGAGAGGAGAACATCAGTCAAGTTCAGCTTGGCTGATATTCTTTTTATAAAAAAAATAAAAAAAAATAAACTGTAGGTAATTTAGCGTCGCGCGACCTGAATTACACTTTATTGTTTGGTAGCAAGGATCTTTAAATAATTTTGCGGAGTGTATGTATGTTTGTGTATTTTGTGGTAATAGCAACATCTACGTCACAAGAATCATGTGCATCAATTATTATTATCCTCGTGATAACTCGTGTATGAGGAACTCGCAATCTCCGGGATCGTCTACTGAACATCCGGGTTATATTTATCCCATATAACCTTGCCTTTAAGTCTATAATGACGGTTACCGCACGTGCAGTAAGATTTCCTTTCCTATAATAAAATCATGGTTTGCGTGTCTAATAAAGGAGGATTTATGTTCCACTGAACCCGTGCACAAACAGAATGAAAAATGAAAATGTTTTTTTTTTTTTTTTATTCAAATAAACTTTTACAAGTGATTTTGAATCGTCGATGAATCTACCACTGGTTCGGAATGCTGTTCCTGCCGAGAAGAGCCAGCAATAAACTCGGCGGTTGCTGTTTTCAAAAAAAAAAAAAAAATTTTTTTTTACAATACAGCTATTGCTTCGCTCAACCATATTTGAGCGAAGCAATGGATTAAGAAAACAAATAAATAAACACATTTTAAAAGCATACAAAGGCGACCTTATTGCTAACAGAGCAAACTCTACCAGGCAACCATCGGTGACAGGAGTGAATTAGGTGATAGGGTATGGCAAGATTCAATGAATTTCTGTATAACATCCCTACTCTACTCGCCTTAGGAAAGTTCGAAAGTCGTTTGTGGGAATGGGCGTGACGATCTATAATCAAATTCAGCAGTCAATTTTAGCCTAGTCTTTACATAAGTTTAAAAACTATTAAAAATATTATGCTTAAATTATAACTATAACATGCTATAATAATAAATGCGCAAGAGTGTTTTAGTTAATAGATTTTATAAGGAATACTATAGTATTCCTAACAAACTACCTAACTTTCCTTATCTACATATAGCAAAATCCTGTATACAGGAGGATAATATTTTGCTATATGTAGATGTTTTCCCTCATTCCTTTTTTTTTTAATACGTCTCGTAATATGACTTGTTTTGGGTACGTTACCAAAGTAAGGAAGTACGTAAGGAATATTTAATTTATTTCTGAGCAAAGTTCGATGTAACTTAGTAAAATTACAAAAAAATACGTTAACAATTTGATAAATTTTTTGCATAGATAAAATATTGCAATTGGGTATTCGAATAAATAAATAAAAAATAATGTAATTTATCTGAGCACAGTTCGATCTATCAAGACCGTTATAACAAAAAATGTACACAAAAATGTCCACGTTATTTAGCACTTATTTGCGAAGGTTTTAAATATTCAAGAAAAAACACGATAATTTTAATTAGTTGGAGCCTGTATTTGATTATTCATTGAAAAAAAAAAAAAAAAAAGACAATTAACCCATATACATTTGTAAAATGGAGCCTCAGGCAATAACTTAGTATAGATTTCGTTTATCTTAATTATTATGGTTTTATGAAGTACAAATACACGTTCACTTAGCCTTGCCTCTATAGTTTATTTTTGCTCTTAACGCCTCTCGCCAACTACCGATTCTTGGATATTTTTTGTTCACCCTTGGCAAAGTCCACGAGTACAGGAAGTATTCGTTCATTTGGGTTTGCCGTGTGTTCCTGTTGAAATAAAAAAAACATTTTTTTTTTGTTTTTTTTTTTTGATTTGGGTTTGTTGTGTGTACCTGTTTAAATGTTGAATGTATTGGAAAAAGTGTCCCGTGCCCCGGAGAGTACGATCTTCGGCTTACGACTTTTCCTGTATTAACCGGCAGGTAGACGCACAGTGCTGGACATAGGTCTCTTATAAACTTCCACATATCTCGGTCTTGCGC
Source organism: Hipparchia semele (assembly GCA_933228805.2). Lineage (NCBI taxonomy): Eukaryota > Metazoa > Arthropoda > Insecta > Lepidoptera > Nymphalidae > Hipparchia > Hipparchia semele. The sequence goes on from OW121731.1 coordinate 1,984,928, forward strand.
CGCCTGTATCCAACGGCCTCTTCGCCCGATGTCGTCCGTCCGCTTTCCGGTGCGAAATCACTACCAGCATCTTGGAAACCAAACGACTATAAGTTTTTCGATTTCAGTGTTCTATGTTTTCTCTTGTTTTTATTATTTGTTTGTTGGTTTGTCCTTCAATCACGCAGCAACGGAGAAACCGATTGACGTGGTTTTTTGCATGAGTATAGTTGGGAACCCGGAGAGTGTACTCGTAGGATACTTTTTATCCCGGAAAATAGTTCCCGAGGGATTTTAAACCTAACTCCGCGCGAAAAAAAATAGACAGATAGAGTGGTATCGTGTCAAAAAATCGGTCTCAAACAAAAAGCCGTCGTCTGCGTTTGCTTTAACTTTAGTTCTAAACCGGTAGGTTTCTGTAAGGTTGTCTTGACAAATTGATCTTGAATCACAATCTATTCATCAGTTCTAAAGTAGTCTAACCCGCAATTTTTCAAAAAAAATTAAATTTTCCAAATGTTTAAACTTTGTATGGACTTTATATTACAAGTGAGTAGTTGATTTTAAGTAAATAAATAAATAGTATTTTATACATATACTTATTCGTATTTTAAAATTAATGCAACCTGTTTTAACAGTCATCTTTTGTAGCTGAAAGCGGACGCGGTGGCAAGCCGCAAGGTCGTTATTATCTCGCATCTGCATTGTCGTATTTAATCACCAACACAAACAGATTCAAAGATAGCGTCTATTGTAAAATTATATTGTTTGTAATTTGTTATGGTCCAATGTACAAGCGTACAACTTATTAATGTTTAAAGTTGCAACGATTGGTAGGGGCCATATTTCTAGTTTTTTCTAATTTAGAACCCTTCCAACTTTTCCTTATCTGATTTAAAGAAAGGAAATAATAAGTTTTTCATCATACCTATTCGAAAAACAAATATTGGCTTCAGAGGATAGCGGGAGCAAAATTTAATTTTTAGTCCCATAGGAGTTTTCATTTCTCTCTTCTGATTGGTCCGCGTTCGTGCTTTAGTATGTGTTTATTACTACTGCGATCGTTGCAGAAATTCAAAAAACTCGAAATTCAAAAATGTTTGAGCAGCTGTTGTCTTCGATAAGTCACGTGATCATAGAAGGTTGATACTCCTAGTTTTTTCTCATAGGTAATGATGAAAAATAGTGTGTGTCACTCGGGGCCAAATTTTTTGTTCTCGGGCGGCGTATATTGAATTCCTCGCTACGCTCAGGATTCTACTATAGAATCCTTCACTTCTCTTTGAATTCAAAATAGCGCCCTCGGGGAACAAAAATTTTCTTTGGCCCCATATAACACAAATAACTATTTCAGGCGATGATTTTTTCAGTATGAGAGATAACTAAGAACTCGACACCGCTATAAAAATACCTATAGTGAAGATTACTACTAATACAAAACATTAGTTAATATTGACGCAAGCTCGATATCTATTCCTATAAAATGACAAAATACACGTCTACGATATGCATGTCCTTTATATGGTTTTATCTCTGGTACTAAATATATATAAATTAGTTTCGCGGGCGATTATTTTCTCATAACAAGAGTTGATAAGAAAATACCTGACATGAAAAGTTAAACTACGTTGATAAAAAACTACGTAAAATACTTTAAAATAAATTAAACAACAATTATATATGCCTGACTAGATAATGATAATTAAAGGTTTTTTTAATTCCCACGAGAACTATTTAATTTTCCAAGATAAAATGTAGCCTATGTGTTAATCCTGGGTATGAGCTATCTCCATTTCAAAATTCAACCAAATCGGTTCATACGTTGTGGCGTGAAGGAGTAACAAACATACACACATTCTAACTTTCGCCTTTATAATATTAGTGTGATGTGATGTGATAAACTTGAATTTACCTAAGTCAAAAATTAGAAAAAAATGTAATCTATGCATTTGTATTAGGTTTCTTTTATTTGTTTACGGGAGGGGAGGAGACTTCTAAAGATAGGACTTCTAGGGGATTCTGGGGGAGGGGGAGAAGTTCGGGTGTTATGTAGGATTTTTACTTACTAAAACCCCCTCAATGGCCACCCTCAGCGCATATTGGAACGCTCCTACGATTATGTATATCAATTTTTTTTTTGCTAAAACATTACTTATACCCTTTTCCACTGGAAACAAGGATCTTTTATTATCTGGTCATTAAATAGGTGAGCAATTTTTCACTTCTGACGTCAATCTGGTTGCTACTCCCATTATTACGGCTTCATTGTATCGCCGGCCATTGTGCCTGGTAATTGCGCAGCGCTGCACTTCCTGGCGACCTCTATGGTGCAGTGGTGCTTATTCCCCTGTTCAGAAGGGTCCAGCATTCTAAAAACTAACATATCTGGAAACTTAATTACAATATGGGGTTATTCAAGGGGTGGACCCATAAATTCCTGAAAAGCCAGCAACGCATTGATGGTGCCTATGGTACTACAAGTGTTCATGGGCGGAGGTAATCACTTAACATCAGGTGACCCGCCTGCTCGTTTGCCCGCTATTCATATAAAAAAAACTTAGTTTTCTTCATCTCAACTGTTAGACTTCCACTGGATATAGGCCTCTTGCGAGATTCACCACGGAATACGATCTTGTGCTGCTTGTATCCACCTAACCTAACCATGCGCTACCTACTTCATCGTTCCACCTTACAATGCATCAAAACTTAGTTACGAATAAGTATTTAAGTATGGCTAAAGATCAAACTTCTTTTTAAGCTATTGCATAGCTTCTATCGCGGGCCAGCGTGGAGACCGAATCCAGAAATTCCGTAACGAAAATAACCTGACACGGGACTCCTCTACGGTGAGCCGCTAGATGGCGCATTTTTTATCAACGCCATCTAGCGTGAAAAAATGCTATGCAATAGCTGTACCGCGGCAGTCCCCGAGTGCCACACGTCTTTTTTTTCTTTTGCCTGCTACTTCATCCTTGTGGAGTAAGGTTTTTAAAAATTGTGCGTGAACCGTCCATTTTCCGGGATGAAAAGTAGCCTTTCTCCTCAACTTGAGAAGCCTCAATAGCCCAACGGTTAAAGGTGCGGACTGAAAACTGAAAGGTCGCAGGTTCGAGCCCCACCCGTTGCACTTTTGTCGTACCCACTCTTAGCACAAGCTTTCCGCTTATTTGGAAGGGAGAGGAGAATATAAGTCAAGTACAGCTTGGCATTATTCTAAAAAAAACTGTACCTATGCAAAGAACCACGATATTGCTGCGTGATTGAAAGACAAACCAACAAACAAACACATTCGTATGTATAATATTAATAAGGATATGTTATATAGGTGCTAAATGAAACTCAAAACTGTGCAAATATTTATTTAAAATTGTACGGAAATGGCGGACACTTTTAGTAGAATTCGAGGTCATTTTATCTTTGCCCAAGTTTTCTAAAACTGAGACAATTAGTGTAACACGGTTAAAAAAAAATCCGCATTACTACTGGTAGGAACACGGGTAACGAATGGTCATACCTTGCCTTGCCCTTTTCAAGTTCGACTACTTATTTTTTATGTTTTATATTGTTTTGGAATAGTTGTTACTTTTCTTTCCTTAATTCGCCACCTATTTTACTTCCTGTGAAATAAAAATAAAATAGAATTTAGAATTATTGTAAATCGTTCATATGTTTGTAAGTATTTCTAAAATTACTAGTAATCCAGAAAAATCGCTACGTAACGCTCTATAAAAACTATATTAGTTGAAAAATAAACGCACAGAATACTTTACTATAAAATTTTAAAAAATTAAGGTTTTGAAAATATTAGACATAGTTTTTTGGAGAATTGGGATTTTTAAGAGAGAGTCAGTGATATTCCGTGAAAAAAGCGAAATGTTTAAATTAAAAATGTTAAGAGAATAAAACAATAAGCATAGGCAAAAAAAGGTAATATTAAGACTAATGTTAGTAAAGAATTAAATTGATCTAATTTGGAAAATCCCATGATTATGAATTTTGAAATTTTATTACAGTTTAAAAACTTTGTATTTAGTATTAAGTCGTATTAATTAATTAAATTCCGAGTTTTAAACATTTATAATTTAGTTTCGTTTATCTTTAATTTTTAAGCAAATGAATTAAAATAATAAAAGACAACTTTTAAAGCTAAACTTATGAATTTAAAGATGCTACTGACCTTAATGAATAACAACCACTTCCTTTTATTATCAACCCTTGATGAGTTTAAAATTTAACTTGACATATTTAGAACTGGACTTATAGTATAAAATATTTATTAATTTAAATACATAGTGCTGTATATGCGTGTGCTTTCGTCGACGGTTCGGAGATGACTGAAGCTGAAATGGTTTGTGGAGCGACGAAGCCTGCCCCAGATGTTGCGCTTGCGCATGTCGCTTATTTAATTATATCACCTGTAATATACAGGATGCTTTGTTATTTGTTGTATTAATACATTTTTTTTCCAACTGTGTAATTGGATGCACAGTGCAATAAAGAGTCAACCCAGACAACTTATTAATTGAAAAGTTAACTTTATTCCTTTACATTATGTATGTATTTAATTTGACAAAGGCTTGTGGGTTGAAACGTTATTGCGTATGTGCGTCCAATTATATGATTATATGGGCATTATATCACACAATTCTGTTATATATGTATATGTGAGACGCTTTTATTGTTTGAGATAGAGGAACTTGGTGTAAAAACTTAATGTTCCTTAGAATAGAATATAAAAGAAACGCTTTTTATTTAAACAAACTTTTACGATGTACAAGTAAGTAAGTTTTGATTCGTCAAATTCCTCTATTTTTTATCGTTGACTGGCACAATCAGATACATTCATTACACTGAATTTAATGACTCATTAACTTTATTATCCTTCAAATAATCTCTTAATGAGCTGTCATTTTTACGTCTTTTTAATTCTCAACGAGGACTGCAATTTAACCTGATGATAAGTGACGATGCAGTCTAACTTAGAAGGAATATTGTAGTTTTTTAATTAAACCCAAACCTATAATGTAAGTACTAAAGAAGTGTTAAAATGAATCTGAGAGTATTTTTAACTCTAAGTGTTAGTGGCAGTTACTTACTAAGTTTTTGACACACTTTCAAAATGACACCCTGTATAAAACATTCCTAATTGGTTCTAGTATTTTCCGAGTTTATTAATATGTAAATGAAACGTGTAGATTAGTGCGAGTATTAGATAAGTACATACAATGCGGGTTGGGCAATGTCTTAACAATAGTTTATGATAAGTTATTATACTAAGATGAAATCTTAGTAAGCGTCTCGGTATATCGCATTACACATAAGTCCTACTCCATACTAATATTTAAATGCGAAAGTTTGAGTATATGGATGGATGAATGGATGAAAGAAAGAAAGAAAACTATTTTATTTGATCAATACAATAATTCTTAAACAACTAGAATAAAATAAATAAATAATCGCATTTGATCCAATAAGGTCCCCACTCAGCATCATGATGAAATAAGGTTTGTTACTCAATCACGCTGCAACGACTGAACCGATTTCGCTGAAATTTGGCACAGAGATAGGTTATAGTATGGAATAACAGATGGGTTAATAATAATGATAGAATTTTTATCCCGGAAAATAAGAGAGTTCCCGCGGGAATTAAAAACCTTCAATCCACGCTAACTCAAAAAAAAGAAGTGTGGCACTCGGGGACTGCCGCGGTAAAGTTATTGCATAGCATTTTTTATCAACGCCATCTAGCGGTGAGGGAAGTCCCGTATCAGGTTGTTTTCGTTACGGAATTTCTGGATTCGGTCTCCACGCTCAAGGCCCACGATAGAAGCTATGCAATAGCTTAACAACATTGGTAAATGAATAATAAAATGGAAACTATAATGACACTTATTAAAATTGACGAATATAAAGTGATAATTAAATAAAACTTAAACTTTAATAGATATTGTGATTTGTGATAGTATAAATCATTGAAATTAAAACGGAAAAATAGAGATTCTTTCTATGAAAGGGGACAAAACTCGCATAAAAAAAACCAAAAAACTACTGTGATATATGGACAGGTTTACCGACCCTCAGAAATGAGTAGTATTACGCTCACATAGAGCTAAACAAATGTAGAATAGAGCCATAAACAGTTATTGTTTTTCATAAACAAACATAGACATCTGCTTTGCATTAAACTTTATGATCACTATAACTAATCTTTAAAGCTATAGAAAAGTAAGCTGTTTTATTTGCAACAATGTAGGTATACCTAGATACTAAATCTAAACTAACCAGCTTAGGGCCGTTGAGGGGCGAATTAAACCTATTTTAATATGTATTGTTGAGAGAAACACTAATGTATGAACTAAAGGAGGATGGGCAATTTGGGTCCCTAGTCCAATAGCAATCTATGTAGTGTCGATGAATAGGTCTTAACACAAGGAAAAATATTTATTAAGGTGACTTGTCTCAAATCGTTGTACTTTTTCCGTGAGACCGCAGGAAACTTCCCCCTATCCAAATCTATATTTTAGGTGAAATCATGTCGAAAATAAAACTACATTAAGTATTTTAAGTTTTTAACCTTCAATTATCAATTTGTTATCTTCTTATCAAAAACAACCTAATAGAAAACAGTATCAATAATATTCATCAATATTATTGCACGTGTCTCACAGGACGACGTGCAGTTGGCACTTGTGCACATGTCGTATCTATCGTGTGGTACCTAGGATACGGCAGACATGAAGGGTTTACTGCCCCTGCATGGTCACTAAATGACGTGATTATAGACAGTAATATATTTTAGTGTTAATAATAAAGAATACTTATATATATTATTTTTTAAATATATTATTTTTAAAAATGTTAACAAAAATATATACTACTAATATATATTTTTGTTAACATTTTTAAAAATAATATAATGTAATGTGTGTAAAAATAAATGATAAAGAATACTTATAATCAAAAATAAATGACATTGAGTTAAAATACGTTTTCTTTACAATCAGCAATAGTATCCCATGCCCATATCATACCTAATATATATTTATATACGTATTTATTATTAGGTAATTATTTTTTTTGATTCAAAATAATGTTTTTGGTTTATTTTCTCTGCATTAGTGATATTATATTAGGTCTACATGTTATTTTTAATGACAAAAATCAAATGACTTATAGTATATATTATAAATATTAAACACCACATAACTCGGTTGGTACAGCGATTGGAGACAAGCGACCTGGTAATAATTGCTCTTTATAAAAAGACCTTTCCAATGATACATAAATGATGTCTATTGGAGCGGGACCCAACTTCCATACATTTTTGCCCATCCTCCTTTAAATTTTATGAATACTAGTATTTTTAATTGTATTTTTAGCAATCCTTTGAGTAATTCGGCTGTTAAAGTATATACATTTGTTAGTGATTCTCTCAAATTGGTATAGTTATATAGGTAGTAATTAGTATAATTGTAATATTTTGTGAGTACCGATGGGGCTGACATGAAGGTCACCTTCAAAAGTCCCTAATTAAAAAAAGAGAATAAAAAAAAATGTATTAATTTTTAGCTGCTTTTTTTTAGAGCTTAAAATCAATAATTTAAACGTAGGTTTTGTAAAAATTCTTTTTACAAAACCGACTTCAAACGCCACTAAAACTAAGTGTGTGAATTGTGCCTTTAAAAGAGTTCCTTCGATTTCTCCAGGATCCCATCATCAGATCCTATGATAACTATGGGATCACCTGGGAAGTATACCCTTTCAAACAAAAAAAGGGATTTTCCAAATCGGTCCATGCGTCTTCGAGTAATCGGGGAACATACATAAAAAATATATTAAAAAAAGATTCCGTTCAATTGAGAACTTCCTTTTTTGTAAGTCGGTTAAAAATATTCAAATAATGAATAAAATTCGCACTCTGTTTACGCTCGTAATATTTTATTGTCAACGCTTGATTACCTTGTAATATTGTAATATCCAATCTAAAGTCGTGAACACTGATGAGAAATTACGATATCAGACCAATTTTGTGGTAGTTCTTGCAATTCACAAGGGCGCGTGGCTCATGGTTGTGTGTGTATCGTATCTGTATAAGTGTGCGCGAGAGCTTGGTCGCGCCTGACCGCTCCCACCTAGGTTCCTGACAAGCACGCACACTTACGCAATGCGCATGTGCACGACGTAACCACAAGTAAAGCTCACGCGCCCTCGTGAATTGCAAGAACTGTAGCGCTACTGTGAATTTCAATCTCTATTAGAATAGAAAGCACCAATAGCTCAAATGTTAAAGGTGCGCACTGAAAACTGAAAGGCTGCAGGTTTGATCCCCACGCGTTGCACTATTGTCATAACCATTTTTAGTGTATTTTAGTTTTATTAAGATACTAGCTGATGCCCGCGACTTCGTCCGCGTGGATTTAGTTTTTTAATTCCCGCGAATCCAAGGTATAATCTATCTCCATTTTAAATTTCAGCCAAATCGGTCCAGTAGTTTTTGCGTGAAAGAGTAACAAACACACACACACACATACAAACTTTCGGTTTTATAATATTAGTGTGATTTTATTTAGTTGTATAGATTAGATTAAGCGATAATTCCACCATCGATGCATCGGTTAGGTGAATTAATTAAAAGTTATTACTTAGTAAATACAAAGTTAATTCAAAATAAATTAATTGAAGTATCCACAAAACTTACTTAATTTGTACTATACTATATAACTTATTTTACGGAGCCTCCTTTTGCGACTAGAATTTAAGAAAATTAAAATACCAACTTACCTAATTTTTTTTTTTAATTTTAGGCTCATGGTGTACAGAAAGCGTCGCGACTACGTGCCACTTAACGGGAATGAAGATCTGAAGCTCCTTGGACGAAAACCGTATACGGAACTGAAGAGCCTGAACGGGGCATCGAACCCGCGACAACGGTGAATCCACCCGTGGTAACTACCTCGCACCCCTACCAATGTTAGCCGTTACAGTGAGTTCACAGTGACTTTCGACTTGTAAAGTTTTATTTTATTTTTACGGACGTATAATACTTCTCATTTAAAAAACAGCCGGTTTCGTTTTTAATTTTTTATTGAAGTGTTAACCTACACTTAAAGGAAATAACCTAATAGTAGATTTATAAATGGGTCGTTCTACTTTTCTACCGACAATAGTCTGTCTTTCTTCTTATTATGGCATCTCGTTGGAGTATTAATATAAACGGTTTTTTATTCGGTTCGAATAAACGTCCATATTTTTCTTATCTATTAATATTATGTCATTTTTCATGCTCTCTAACCAGCATATTTTATACGTTCGTTTTCTGTATAATGCCGTGACAGAGTGGTAAACTGAAATGTGGTCTCTACAGAAAAAGACCACTTTGTCACATTATTTTTTCAAAAACCAACATTAAAAAAGAATCAATATTAGCTAGGAAGGAAACTTTAATTAGTACTAATGAAAACACAGATGCAGTTTTTTTTAAATCCCACACATAAAACACAATTATAGATAGTTCAAAAAACCAAAAAAACAGAAAAACGTCGTTTCATTGTCGGTAGAAAAGTAGAACGACCCAAATACATATCAAAAATTCCGAGGCCGGGATTCGAACCCACATCTCTCTGGGAATCGCGCCCGAGTGTGTTAACCGTTACACCACGGCCGAACCACACGTCAGCCACGTAATTAGTGATATGTATCTACTTTTTCAATCAGTTTTATAGCAACTGTTAGCGACATCTAGTAGCGACACATCACAAATAATAAATAAAAGGAATTTTTGATATGTATTTATAAATCTATTCGGTTTCGTTTTGTTTTTAATTTTTTTACAATTTGATGTTAAACGCAATTTAAGTAATACCTCAATAGCCGAACTATTAAAGGTGTGGACTGAAAACTGAAAGGTCGCAGGTTCGAACCCCACCCGTTGCACTATAGTCGTACCCACTCCTAGCATAAGCTTTCCGCTTATTTGAAGGGGAGAGGAGAATATTATTCAACTTCAGCTTGTCTAATTAGCAATAGAAAGATCTTCTTTCGGGATAATATGGCGCCCAGGGACTGGCTGGTCCGCTTTGCATAATTATGTTTGATCCATCTGGAAATATTATTTCTCTAGCGCGATGTAGGATCGCCTGTTTTATTGCGATTGTTCTTTGGATATTATTCTGGATCGTAAAGCGCCATCTGGTTCAATACTTGTGAGTTTTTGCTTGCATTAAATCAATTCAAAATAAGTATATTTGCATCATTTTGTATGAAAACAAACTGAACCCGATCTTTTAAATGAGAAGTTTAATTTATATATTTGTATGCCAAATATAGATTAATATAATTTGGGTTATGGAATAAATGTGACACTAACTTATTATAACAAAATAGCAATATTTAGTTCTTGCAATTCACGAGGGTGCGTGAGCTTTACTTGTGGTTACGTCGTGTACATGCACATTGCGTAAGTGTGCTTGCCTGTCAGGAGCCTAGGTGGGAGCGGTCAGGCGCGAGCAAGCTCTCGCTCCCACTTATATAAATATGACACACACACAACCATGAGCCACGCGCCCTCGTGAATTGCTAGAACAGATTGTAAGATTTGACTTTTTAAAAACATAGTGATTTTATGTATGGAAATCCAAGAATTATGATCAAATCAGTTTTTTGATTAAACTCCTAGGATTTTCATCCAAAACCGGACGATGATATAATCGATGGACTCGGTTTCTTATCTACACAAATCCAAATTTTTGATGAAATATGTAATACTAGAAATATTGCTCATGTCGTTTAAAAATTTAAAACGCTCATTAAATGTATACTTTTAAATCACTTCTTATACAATAATTGTGTATGAGTACAACTTTAATAAAATAGCCATAGACAATTGGTAGGGACAAAATTGTCAGTATTGTCCGAATAAGAAAATCGATTTTAACGATTTGTAATCGATTTTAAACTCTATTTAACTGGATCTGAGTTGATTTTTAAAAATAAATAGTTTTTTTTAAAGGAGCTTGTGTTACATCATTTATCTCAAGTGCTGTGAATTTGAACTCCTATGTAAATAAATTTACGAATGTATATTGCTTGTATATTATAGATTTTTTAAATAAACTATTTTATGTATCGACACAAATTACAATTATTGAAATCATGAAGTCATTTTATGCAGTCATTTAAGATTTTTTTTTATAATATCGACTAAAAATACGATTATATTAATATTATATTTTGTATACGATACGAAAATAATATTTTAACTATATTCCATGTGATTTTTTTTAAATAGTTCTCATTTAGGTCTTAAAATGTAAAACATTAATGTTTGAACAATTTCTTATGTGTTAGGGCTAGTCTAGTTGGGATTTTTTAAATCTCAGCAGTTGATTAAATACCCAAAGTTTAAAACTGCATTAATAATAGTCAGGAATTTTAATGCCTTTTGGTACGGTAACATTTACAATAACTTATGTTTTTATCCATATTGTTAAAAAGTTGAAATAAAAAAAATGAAAGTTCAAAATGAATTCTAACTTAACAGTGAAATTTGGTCGCCATTTTGAAAAGACTGCCAGTAACTTCCCCTAACGGTTATTTAAATTGTGAGGATTTTTAATTAAGTAAATTAATTTTTGCAATTTTAAAGAAAGGTATTTTTATCAACCCGACTAGGCTAAGCATAATATATAAAATGAAAACTGCTTTAGCTACTTATTTTGTTTACATTTTCAAAATTTCATTTCAATTATATAACACGAACACTACCTTTGCTGTATAATTAGGGTTGCCAGGTCTTAAGACCGAAAAGCCGGACATACCGGTCAGTTTAACCGGACATTTGGGTAAAAAGGTCGGATACCCTTAATTTTTTATTCTTACAACTACACGTCAATTTTTTTTACTAAAACAAGGCTCTCTTAAATTTTAATGAAACAATTACATTGAACGAATCAGTCTTTGTTATCAATATTCATTACAATATTAATTTCAATAATTGAAAAACACATGGCAAATGGAAAAATATTGCCAGAATAAAACCGGACAAGCCGGAGGCTGTCCGGACCTGACCGTGTCCGGCTTTATCCGAACGCCTGGCAACGATATGTATAATGTACATTTCTATCCTTGAACAAAGTGAACAATAGTCAATCTATTAATAATTGTAATAGGTATTATTATTAATGAATAATAATATAATTAATAACCCAGAGTATTATTAGTGTAGTTGTTTAATGTTAGTTTTAAGTAGACAAATGCGTTTTATCTAAAATCGTGGTGTAAATAGTTTTTTTTTTCGTTATTATTATTTTTGCTTGCATTTATTGATGGAAGTGTGATTTTCACATTAATTAATTGGATAAATTGTACGTCATTTAGGAGAAATTTCCCTCGAGCTTCCCTAGCGCGCTCCATACAAACGAAGTTTGATTCATATTTTAATATTAATATGTCTTTTGTAATGCTCATTTAAGAATTCGCGGGGTATCCGTTGCGAGTGGAACGGACTCCGTACGTACACCGTTTAACTCGCTGAGGAAACTTACCTACCATCAACAAAGAGTCTAAAGGAAAGTTTAAGGAAAGTTTCAATAGCCCAACGGTTAAAGGTGCGGACTGAAAACTGTAAGGTCGCAGGTTCGAATCCCATCCGTTGCACTATTGTCTTACCCACTCCTAGCACAAGCTTTCCGCGTATTTGGAGGGGATAGGAGGATATTAGACAACTTCAGGTTGCCTAATATTCTTAAAAAAAAAAAAAATCAGTCCTTTCCGAAGCAAGCAAAACTCATTCAAAATGAGTATAAATAAGCACGAGTGGAAGTGGTTATTACTACACTAAAGTCAAAACTCTTTGTTAGTAGAATTGCAACCCTATTTCGTCTATACAGAGTCCATCTCGGTTAGCCATTTCCCACGCTTTTACAGTGGAAAGGTTAAAGTGTCTGATGTATACAAAACTGAACTACTAGAACTACTACTTTAAGTCTTCTAGTAACTCAGTTACTAGAAGAAATTCTATTCTTATCAAAAAAAATTGTTAAGCTAGAGTTTTGAGGCGACGCGACCGCTAAGCGCGACATCTTGCTAAATGTATAGAAATTAACGGAAGGTGTTTGACGTGAGCGACCGCGACGCGCCACTTGTCGTAGCAGTTAGTCGCGCGACAGTGTCGCCTCGAAGCGTCAAAGAAACCTACCTTTAAAAGGATGACACTCTCTTTAGTCGCTATCATATTAGTTTAGTTCCGTCGAATGACGTTAAAATGACATTTTTAAAGATGAGTTAAGTAGAAAATCATTTAGTAAAATTATTTAGGTAGTTAATTGTTTAACATATTTATTTATATATTTGCATTATGCCATTGTATTATCTGTATTATTCATCTATCGACAAAAAAATATCAATAAATATTTTTAGTTGTATTTTTATGCGTGTGTTTTATTTTTCTTTCTATAAAACTCCTTTGCTTCATCTACCCTTGCTAATTATTATTATAAATGCGAAAGTGTGTTTGTTTGTTTGTTGGTTTATCATTTAATCACGCAACAATGCAGCAAAGAATCAACTAGATTTTTTGCATGTACAGTATCCCTGAAAAACAGCGTTCTCGCGGTATCTTTAAATACTGTACTATACGCGGACAAAGTCGCGGCCAAGAGCTAGTTTGAAATAAATTGAATATGCAATTTTAGAAAGGAAAATTGGAGTATTTATCGAAACATTTCTAGATTTATTACATCAGTGATTAAACAAAATAACGTTAGACCATACATTTTAAAGTAAGTATAGGTATTTAAAATTTTATACTTAGTAGTTTGTTACAAAGGCATGACTAATCAAAGAACAATATTTAAACAGGTAAGCAAAAAAATGATTGCTTGCGTTGTGTTAGAATAGTGTCGCCAGTAAAATTTGCTTTTATCAAGGATATTATCCTTTGCTATAATTCGCCAAACAAAAAAAAGACGTGTGGCACTCGGGGACTGCCGCGGTAAAGCTATTGCATAGCATTTTTTATCAACGCCATCTAGCGGCTCACCGCTAGATGGCGTTGATAAAAAATGCGCCATCTAGCGGCTCACCGTAGAGGAGTCCCGTGTCAGGTTATTTTCGTTACGGAATTTCTGGATTCGGTCTCCACGCTGGCCCGCGATAGAAGCTATGCAATAGCTTAAAAAAATCAATAGCAAAGGAATTTTACTTTTCCTTCAATTAATGGAATTCCGCAAATCAGGCTTGCTTTTTATCCAATAAAAATAAACACAAAATAAAATTCTAAGTAGGTAGTACGAATTTCCATAGTAGATATTCTATTGCTTTTCGAGTGAGACTTATATCACATACAAAATTAAATAGCTTCTAGTTTGTTCATCTCGAGACCTATTACTCGATCTCTTTTAGTGTTGTCGAAATATTTAAACTTTTACTATAGTTCTTGCAATTCTTGAGGGCGCGTGGGCTTTACTTGTGGTTACGTCGTGTACATGCACATTGCATAAGTGCGCGTGCCTGTTAGGAGCCTAGGTGGGAGCGGTCAGGCGCGAGCAAGCTCTCACTCCCACTTTTAAAGATACCACACACACACACACACACAACCATGAGCCACACGCCCTCGTGCAAGAACTAGAAATGAAATGAAATAATTTATTACTGATATAGAAATGCGGGGAGCAAAATGCTAAGATAATTAAGAATAGTCTTGTAATATTACCACCAGTCATATTTGAGCCTGGAGGAATCAAAATATCCGGTAAAAAGTTAATTTATGGTATCACTACATGTACAAAAAATAGGTCATAAAGTACCTACTTTCATATAATTATTTTTTGTTATGTAACATTCAAAGAATAAGTTTAATTTTGATTTCGCCGATCATTATGTCGCAAGAATTTAGATTACATTATAACTTTATTAGATCAATTTATATATTTATATTTTTGTTTATTTAATTAATTTACTTAATGGTTTTGTTCAGTTTCATTTACACATTTTATTTTAATTCTTATAGATAATTTATTTCACAATGTTAATATTTATTTTATTTATTCAATTATTAACAGTAATTAACTCTGAGTTATACATTAATAGTACAACATACAAAATTAAATACATTCTGAATAAATACAAGGCGTTAAGGTCACGGCGATGTGCTAATTTAGGAAATGGTGAATATTTGAAGATTACCAATTTTGCGGAGAATACTTTACGCTTTCTGGAGAAGACTGAGAGATTTGGAGAATATTTGAAGTATATTAATGTCAGTGACTGTAGTGCTGGTGAAAGTGATATTGTTTATAAGAAGCAACATTGTTTAAATGGATTGTTAATACATGAAGAAGTCCCAGAGTCACACTGGGAGGAATATAAGGTACCTACTTGGTTTTTTAAGACGAATGTACCTATTTGGATTGAGCAAGACTAAATCCAAACGATGAAACCGATGCGCGACGCTGGCCCGACTTCAATACGTGTACAAACTAAAGTTATTTTATACTTTTAAGTGGTGTTTGAAGTCGGGTTTGTTAAATATTTTTTCATATTATTATTTTAAGCTTTTTAGTGTAGCTTCATAGGACCAATTCACTAGATCCTTAAAAAAAAATTAAAATACCGAATAGAAATTTAGCATATGTATGTATGCTACGAAGTATGCATGGTTAAAATCCTACACACACTCTGATCACGAGCGATTTGCTCTTATTCATTGAGGAGTTCCGTCCTCCATCTCCGAAGATATTTATCAGATCTTTACCAAATTTAAATGGGCAACTTGACGATACGTCCTTTCAAATAGAAAAATTATTGAAATCGCTTCAGATTTGACGGAATTATGGAGTAACATCGCCAAAAAAAATGCGCGACGAATTGAGAACCTCCTCTTTTTTTTGAAGTCGGTTAATTACAAATCATGGTTAGATATACTATAACCCCTTCCCTTTGGCTTTGCAGTTCACGGGTAAAAACTTTCAGTGTCATGTTTTAGGTAGCATATAGCAAGGAGTACCTCAGTCATCATCACGAGAAATCAGCATGGTCAGTATGGAAGCAGAATCTGAAACGAGTTGCGCAACATAACCAGCAATATCTAGCCGGGCAACAGACGTACTCGCTACACCTCAATCATTTTGGAGATTGGGTTAGTATAGGAAGTATTGATGTGCTAATTCCATTGTGCACTCTCTAAACTAATAGACGGCCTGCAAGTGCTAGCTATTCATCATCGTTTTCATCGATAGACGTTCACTGCTGGCCTCTTAAAAGGATCGCCACAGAATACGGTCCTATGGCGCTTGCAATACTTTTCAGGAATTTGTTGGTCCCTTGAATAACCCTAAAAATTGAATAGCACGTTGCGACGACTTGAGCGCTATGGTCTTATAACTGGTCATGGGTTTGATTCCCGGCAGGGGCAATTTGCGTATTTATTATTTCTGAATTATCTCTGGTCTGGTCTTGTGGGAGGCTTTGGCCTACCGTCAAAGACGTGCCGCCAAGCAATTTAGCGTTCCGGCGTGATGGGTTGATTGTACACTGCTATACCCCTTCCAAGTTAGCCCGCTACCATCTTAGACGGCATCGTCACTTACTATCAGGTGAGATCGCAGTCTGTCTTGTCATCGAATAAAAAAAGGCAATGCTTTATCAATTTCAGCCAATAGCAGCGTACATAACACAGATACTTAAGCTGATAAAAACCATACGACTATTCGATCCGGCAGAAGACCACAAGAAGACAACGTATCGCAACAATTTACAGCGCAGGATCCCGAAAAAGGTTACTAGTAGTATTTATTAATCTACTAGCGGACCCGACAGACGTTGTCCTGTCTTAAGTTTTTTTACATCCTCTTTGACGAAATTGGCAGCACGCATTCTGTCAATGTTATGTCAAACGCCATAAGGTTACATCAAAAAAGTTTGAATTGTAAAAGCGGTTACATTAGAAATAATTTAATATGGTGGTTAATATTTCTTAAATTTTCTAATTTTCCGCGCAATTTTCTTAATTTTTTCTTTCATAAGAACCTTCTCCTAACAATAACAAACACAATAAAAAAAGAATTAGCGAAATCGGTCCAGCCGTTCACGCGTGATGCGCTTACCAACACATTAAGCGATTCATTTTTATACATTAGAAGACTAGCTGAATCGTTAGTATAAGATTTAATTCGATTGATCGTATTCGTATTCGATAACATAACCGTCAAAGTAAATTGAACCATAATACTATTACATTAGAGCTCAATTTCGAACAGGCATTCTTGTACGTTTACGTCAAAGTAAATTGAACCATATTCTCATTGAATTAAAGCTCAATTTCGAGCAGGCATTCTTACACGTTTACGTATGTGGATACGCTCCAAATTACTATCGGTTGTAGTGAATTTAAGACTTTAAATCGATGCCGTTAAGGTTCATTTTACTATGACGCTAATGTCCTCGAATACGAATACGATCAATCGAATTAAATCTTATACTAACCTCACTGATTGCCCGCGGTCCTAAAAACTAAATCTACGTCCGCGTGGATTTAGTTTTTAGGGTTCTGTACACATTCTATTACTAAGCCTCTGCCGTCCGTCCGTCCGCTCGTATGTCCGTCTGTCTGTCTGTCTGTCAGCGGGCTGTATCTCATGATCTTATGACCCTTAATAGGTAAACAGTTGAAATTTTCAGAGAATCTGTATTTCTCACATGATTTATTTGGCGCTTACTACACTCCTATTCGGCGCAATACGCTAGCATCTGTCGCGCTTGACACGAAGTTTCGGGCATGTTTTATTTCATCGCTTATTCACGATTGCGTGGGTGAAATCTGATTTTTTCTGGCATTCTGTGCAGTTGTAACCAATGGTCGTTACATTGCAGGTGGACTGGCGTACAGAGGGCTACACACCGAAGCGCGAAGAGCAGTGGCGTTGCGGCGCCTGCTACGCTTTTGCGATCACGCACGCGTTGCAGGCGCAGCTGTACAAGAAGCATAGAAACTGGAAGGAATTGAGGTAAGTATCTACAAAATTAATTAATTAATTATTAATTTTGCTTACTACCATTTATTTTCACACACTATTATTTTTTAAAATGTTTACAAAAATACAATATTCCTATATAACATCCTCAAAAATAAGTACAATGAAGTGGGTTCCACTTGCTGCGGGGTAGGAACCAAGCAGCCAGTGGTCAGGGCTCCAGAGTGAGGAACCTCCTCACAATGCGTGCCGTCTCAAGGAGTACCGCCTTCTATATTCTGCACTTGATCCGAGTACTAAGCGAAAGTTTCTTAAGGTGCTGATCGAAACTTTTCGCTATAAGATCATTGACCGAAACGACAATCGGAACTACAACCGTTGAATCAACATTCCACATGGCGGTAATCTCGTGGGCAAGGTCTAAATATTTTGATAATTTTTCTTTTTCCGCCTTCACCAGATGATCATTATGTGTTTTTATTAAATTTCACTTGTTTGCCTATTACATTCTTCCAGCCCACAGCAGATAGTGGACTGTAGCTTCAGAGATGGCAACTTGGGTTGCGACGGAGGGTCACTGCAAGCGGCGCTCAGGTACGCGGCAAGAGATGGACTGACGACGGAAACGTATTATCCTTACGTTGGGAGGGTAGGTATCAGTTATTTGTGATGTTCTTCTAAACAAGAGCTTCAGAAATGGCTTCTTGTACTGCAACAAAATACTTCTTGCACTACAACAAGAGATATCAATTTATCCTTATTTTGGGAGTAGTCTAGAGGTTAGCATCTTCGACTGAGTTTCTTGGTTCCATCTAAAATATTGTCAATATTTTGATCAAGTAATTCTCATTTCTTATTACGAGTATCTTTGTGGAAATGGTGGCCAAATTCTGACGTTATTATTGTTTGGTAGTAGAAAGAGTAGATGGCTTGTAATGTGGAAATGGTAGCCAAATTCTGACAGTATTATTGATTGGTCATTGAAAAAGCTTATCTCTGTGAAAATGGTGGCCAAATTCTAACATTATTATTATATGGTCAAAGAAAGGGCAGATGACTTATCTCTGCGGAAATAGTGGCCAAATTCTGACAGTATTGTTATTGATTGGTCATTGAAAAAGCTTATCTCTGCGGAAATGGTGGCCAAATTCTGACATTATTATATCTATTGTTTGGTCAAAGAAAGGGCAGATGGCGTATCTTTGTGGAAATGGTGGCCAAATTCTAACATTATTTTTCTTTGTTCATAGAAAGGGCGTTGCCACTATAACAGACAGACGGCCAGGGTGAGAGCGCGTCGTTGGGCCACGCTGCCAGCGGGTGACGAGGAGGCCATGGAACTAGCGGTGGCCACTATAGGGCCGTTGGCCGTGGCTGTCAACGCTTCCCCTTTTACCTTCCAACTTTACAGGTACGTTGTCCTTACAAATATTTTAAAATTCAAAATTATATTCATGCACTCCGTATTACTTTACACACACTCACACACGCACGCATGCACGCGCACACACACGCACAGACATACACATGCAATGTCATACCGATTAATTTAACTTAAGCAATTTATTTTATGGAATATTCCTGGAAGGAACTATCGTCTGCAACACAGGTTTTCCTAGCGCAGATGATTAGGACTAATAAACATATTCATACAACATACTTTCCATGTCAATAAATACATTTTTATTCTTTTTTATTCATATATATTTATTTCACTAGCCGATGGTCGCGACTTCATCCGCGTGTTTTTTTAAAATCGCGGGAACTCTTTGATTTTCCTGAATAAAAAGTAGCCTATCTCACTCTCTTGATCTTCAACTATACACGTGCAAGAACCCACGTCGATACATAGGTCTGTTGTAGCGTGATTGAAGGACAAACCAAACCAATGAATTTATGTTTTCAGAAGTGGTATCTATAACGACCCATTCTGCGTACCCTGGAAACTAAACCACGCGATGCTGCTAGTTGGGTATACTCCGGAATATTGGATTCTACTCAACTGGTGGGGCAGAAAATGGGGGGAGGATGGGTACATGAGGTAAAGTTCTTTTTTTTATTCGATGACACGATAGCCCTTGACTGCGATCTCACCTGATGGTAAGTGACGACGCAGTCTAACATAGTAGCGGGCTAACTTGGAAGGGGTACAGTGTAAATTCAACCCAAACCCCTAATCAGTTTCTACACGCCATCGTGCCGGAACGCTAAATCGCTTGGCGGCACGTCGTTGACGGTAGGGTGGTAACTAGCCACGGCCAAAGCCTCCCACCAGACAATACATCTACTACACCACTATCTAATGCAACTTGTGGACTGACAAAGAACTGACTTTTCCCTCCCCAGGGAGGTTTTAGGCCTAGTGGTCTAAAACTGTGACGTCCCGTTCGAGGGGTCACAGGTTCGATACGTGGCACCTCTGACTGTTCGGTGCAATTAAATATCGGCGGCAATCACTCAACATCAGGTGACCCGTCTGCTCGTTTGCCCGCTATTCATATATAAAAAAAAAAAGACGTGTGGCACTCGGGGACTGCCGCGGTAAAGCTATTGCATAGCATTTTTTATCAACGCCATCTAGCGGTGAGAGGAGTCCCGTGTCAGGTTATTTTCGTTACGAAATTTCTGGATTCGGTCTCCACGCTCAAGGCCCGCGATAGAAGCTATGCAATAGCTTAATATTTGATAGGATTTTCAAAGGCAAAAGTTAAATTATAAAGGTATATTTATTATTATATTTTTTACAGGATCCAAAGAGGCTTTAACGTTTGCGGAGTGGCAAATATGGCGACGTACGTGGAAATAGAATGATAAACTTTATAAAAGTATATAATTATAAATTTATAGAAAAACGCAATAGACTTTTATTGATTTTGATCTCTAGATACTTAATAAAAAAATTCTACCTATTTATAATAATAACGATAAAGATTTTCGCGGGAACTCTTTAATTTTCTGAGATAAAATGTTAGCCTATGTGTTATTCCTCGGTATGAGCTATCTCCATTCCAAATTTCAGTCAAATCTGAACGATTTGACTGAAATTTGAAACGTTCATTCGTTGTGGAACGAGTAACAAACATACACACACATATAAGCGACCTCCCTGGCGCAGTGGTGCGCGCTGTGGTCTTATAAATGTTAGGTCTCGGGTTCGATTCCCGGCGGCGGTAATTTGGGAATTTATAGTCCTTTCTGGTGGGAGGCTTTGGCCGTTGCTAATTACCACCCTACCGTCAGACGTGCCGCCAAGCGATTTAACGTTCCGGCACGATGGCGTATAGAAACCGATTAGGGGGTATGAGTTGAATCTACACTGCTATATCTACTTTAGCCCGCTACAATCTTAGACTGCATCGTCACTTACCATCAGGTGAGATCGCAGTCAAGGACTATCTTGTCAACGAATAAAATAAAATACCTAAAAATACCTACAAACTTTCACCTTTATAGTATTAGTTATCACTTAGCATAAGAGATTGCAATGGGATTACGCTCTTCAATCTAAAGCATAAGCTCCTAATACTATTTAATTAAGTATATTTAACTTGAATACACTACATTGTAAAACAAAGTCTTTCCGCCAAAGACAATCTAAGGTTGAAGTAATATAGAGAGTGCTCTAACTTGCCTCTGACTTAAGGTGGTTTGATCCGGTCAGCTAAGCACATCAGCGCCAATAGATGGCGTAGATTTTGTAATTAGACTTATTTTATTTTTTTTATGAATGAAAATGTGAATATTTTTTTATAATAATATGGTTCCCGGTTGTCGCGGTATATTTGTAATATATCCAACTACGTTTCAGATGTATTTTAATTTTCAAAATACTTTCATTTGTCCTGATATAAATAAAGTATATTGAGCAGCAGTGCTACTACCACCGCGTGATTATCAGTATAATATATTAAAAAAGCTATGCTATGTATACAGTGTTTCCACAATAAAGCTTCAAAAATGCAAAAATGCATACGTAGGTACACCAATTCAACGCATGTCAAGATGGGCAGTCAAAGCAGATCCATTCCCGTTGGTGGCACCCGTTCACGAGCATGACGCAAGATCCAGCCATTGCTTGTTCACAACAATGTCGAAGATCAAACAGTTGCTAATCTAATATTGTATTGTTACACTTAAAGACGGCTTAACGTACATATTTTAATTAGGCACTTAATGCGATAAAGTGTAACACATACCTACTTACGTTATAATCGTTTATACAGCCACGTATTGTTTTATATTATCTAGCTCAACAAGACATTTTACTGTTAAAACGACAGCACGTGTTAAATAATAGGTACTTACAATGTAACGCGATCATTTTACTGATATAAACTTTTCCAGTTTTGTTTTTAATATAAGTCCCTACATATACTTATACTATTTTTTTTGTAACAGTTTTCTAGACAGAATTTTACTTAATTCTAACATGAGATTGATCGATGACGTTTATTTTTGGAGACAGGTAAGTGTTTTTTTTTGTGTGAAATTATTCCCTGACCTAAATTTTACTATTTTATATATTTTCTATTAAAAACAAAGCTTGGATGTTGTGTATGTGTGTGGGTGTCTGTGTGTGTGTCACACACCCAGGATTAACAGACAGGCTACATTTTTAATACATAGCCTACGTTCCCGTCGGAATTGAAATCCACGCGGATGAAGTCGCGGATATCATCTTCGTTCTTCTTCTTCTTCAACTTATGGACGTCCACTGCTGGACATAAGTCTCTTGCATGGACCTCCACAGATCTCGGTCTTGCGCCGCCTGAATCCAGCGACTCCCTGCGACTCGTTTGATGTCGTCGGTCCACCTAGTGGGGGTCTGCCAACACTGCGCTTCCCGGTGCGGGGTCGACACTCCGGCAAGATATCATCTAGTTCACCAATAATTTTCAGAGTCTCGTGCTTATAGCGGACTGCATACATTCTGTGGGCACTGGCTTCATGCTGTCATTTCCTTCCGTGCTGCAACCTGCCATCCTTTCCCCGAACACTACAGGAATACGTGCGACACCAGAGGAAGCTTCTTGGATCGGTAAGTCAAGTCCACTCTTCGACCATTTAGCCGGGACGCGCCTTTACGCAGATTTAGTACTGAACTAGCGGCCCGCTCTGGCTTCGCACGAGTATAAAATATATAGCCTATGTCATTCACTGTTAATGGAACATCCATTAATATATATTATTATACATATAAACCTTCCTCTTTAATCACTCTATCTATTAAAAAAAGCCGCATCAAAATCCGTTGCGTAGTTTTAAAGATTTAAGCGTACATAGGGACAGAGAAAGCGACTTTGTTTTATACTATGTAGTGATATATTCTACCACTTTCTGCGGTGAGGTGGGGTAATCACGTACAGCACACATTTACTCACTTCCGCACACTCTTGTAAAAAACTTAATGTCTCTATGAACGCACACTAACTCAAAAGCTGTCACACTTATAAACTGAACCGTACCTACGTTGTACATGTACTTCGGCAGAGGGGAATGCGTGCGCTTGCTAAGTCCTGGCTAAATGGTCGAATAGTCCACTGAATAGGTAAATAAGGTTAGAAGGGCCCTAGTCCCTATTTTGTATCAGGACCAGTGTCGCCGCTTGACTCCCACCATTTAATTTGCAATACCTATTTCTTCAATTAATAACTATTTCGCACACAAACAAACCGCACACCCATTCATCTCAGGTTTGCTATTCGTTCCCACACTAAAACAAACTCCTTATAGGTAACGTACAACACATGTGCACAACGCCATCGATACGCTATGAAACATAGGATCACGGCGAACAAACGTTACGTCAATGAACACGATACATTACGTTGTCGTTGCGTTGATAATGCGCGAGAACCTACTATACCGAGCAATGTATATATTTTTGTAATGTGTTGCAAAACTATACTATAGTTCTAGCAACTCACGAGGGCGCGTGGCTCATGGTTGTGTGTGTGTCGTATCTGTATAACTGGGAGTGAGAGCTTCCTCGCACCCGACCGCTCCCACCTAGGCTCCTGACAGGCATACATACGCAATGTGCATATACACGACGTAACCACAAGTAAAGCTCACGTGCCCTCGTGAAATTAAATAACTATAGTAAAACTATGGAACCAACTTCCTGCGACGGTGTTCCCACTGAATTACAACATGGGGTTATTCAAGGGGCGGACCAACAAATTCCTTAAAAGCCGGGAACGCATTGGTGGTGCCTCAGGTGCTACAAATGTTCATGGACGGCGGTAATCACCTAACATCAGTTGACCCGCCTGCTCGTTTGCTCGCTAAAAATAAAAATAAAAAAGTTAACAAAAAATTTATCCATTCCCTAAAAAGTTTCAATAAAAATTTTATCTGTTTCAGCTGCCAGTAATGGTTTATCGGCCATGGTGGGATTTACCATGGTTCCATTCATGATGCAAACTCTGGGCCGAAAAACTATGCACATCGCATTGAACCTCTTCATCAGCGTTGGTTTCCTTATCTTTACTCAAGCGCAAAGCGTCCCTGTTTTGTACGTGGCAAGAATCATTCAAGGGTGGTCAGTTTGTGGAGTGTATGTCACGTCTATAATGATGGGAGAATATGCAAGCCCGAAGAGAAGGGGATATTTTATGACGCTCAAAAAATCTTCAGTCGCCGTTGGCTCGCTGATGTGCCACTCTATGGCTCTATCCTGGACCTGGAGACAAATCGCTATGTTTGCTATATTTCCTTCCCTCATTGCTATTTTAATAACATTTGCATGGCCTGAAAGCCCAGCGTTTTTGGCTTTCAATGGAAGATACGATGAGTGTATCAAATCGTACACGTGGTTGCACGGGGATACTTTAACAAATAGAAAAGAATTAAAAGACCTAATAGCCACCCAAACAGAAAGAAGAGAACAGGCGAGAAACAAGAAAAATTGGAAAACTGTGATAACGAAACTGTTGAAGAAAGATTTCACGAAACCGTTCGTAATAGCTTCTCTGTTAACTCTGTTAGTGGAAGCGTGTGGAAGGTACTACATGATAGTTTACGTAATCCAAATTCTGACTGAAATCACGGGAGATAAGTCCATTGCTGCATATTGTACCATCGGAGCTGACACGTTGACTACAATAGCGTTGCTGATATCGTGCTATGTAATTCGTTGTTTTAAACGACGAACTTTGCTTTTCACTGCTGGATTAACTTCTGTTTGTTTAATGTTTTTAACTAGTTTAGTTGCTTTTTTGAAAACTCTTCCAAATATTGGAGAGGCTGCTCAATGGATAACAGTTATTTTTATATTATTAAACGTTTTTATTGTTAACGTAGGCGTTGTACCAGTATGCTTTGCAATTATTGGCGAAATATTTCTCTTGGAACATAAAGGTACTGGTTCATTCGCAACTGGTATAGTATTTACTATTTTGTATGTACTCGTCATGAAGTTCACACCATTGATGATGGAAAAGACTGGAGTAGAAGGGACTTTTGGTATCTATGGACTCCATGTCACTGCCGGTTTGTTGATATTATATTTTATATTAAATGAAACTAAGGATAAAACTTTACAAGAAATAGAAAACGAATTTAAAGGCGTTAAGCCTCTGGTTGATAGATAGCGCAAATGTTATTTACCTATTAGAAACATAGTATATTTTAGTTACTTATTCGAAATATTTCATAGTATTATTATTTTAAATTATTTTTTGAATTATTTTTATATTAAGTATTAATTAGATTTATTATTAGTATAGTTCTTGCAATTCACGATTACGCGTGGCGTGGTTTGTTTTTTTTTTTTAATTATTTTTTTTAATTTAAAAAAAGAGAATTTATTGCAAGAACTATAATTATTGTAGTTAACTATTTATCTGATTGAAAAATTGTACATGTAGGTATACAAATATGCAGGAGTTATGCTGTATATTTTTATCGTAGAACTTTTTGACCTAGGTCACTTAGATAATGGCGGAGGGAAGATATATTCCTCCCAAATACTGGTTTAAGGGGCGAGAGGCGGTCGCTCAAGGATCTCAGAAGCTCAGAATATCTAAATATATAAAAGGTAAAGGTGACTGATTGATTGACTGACTGACTGACTGACTGACTGACTGATCTATCAACGCACATCCCTAACCACTGGACGGATCGGGCTGAATTTTTTCATCCAGACGTAGGCACCCGCTAAGAAAGGATTTTTGAAAATTCAACCCCTAAGGGGGTAAAATAGGGGTTTAAAAAATCGAATTTAACGTTAGCGAAGCCGCGAGCAAAAGCTAGTTATTAATAAGAACTTCAAATGGTACAAATTCTACCAAATTGTAATTCTCTTTTCTCTTTTTTAAAAGCTTTTATTTAACTTGCAATGTATGTATGTTTGATCGGGTGAAATCTTGCAACTTAATTTTGAAGCAGATATCTTCAACCGATTTTCCTGGCCTGGACCTGGCCCCTTTAATTAATAGTGAAAACCGCTGTTTATTGAGATTATTTTGTTTGCCTATTAAATTATAATATTATTTTTACGAGAATATTTCCAGGTTTCGAGTTTCACTTTGTTGTCCGTCTGTCTGTGTTTCAAGGCCCTTTTTCTCAGAAACAAAACATTCAAAACGTACCAATAACAAATTGAAAAGTTTGGTAGTGAGAATTGCAAGTGGTATGTGTATGCTATCTGTATTAAGCGGGTATGACTTGAGGTGCGGGGAAGCGCGAGGCGATGCAGCGGCCAACTTGACGTGGACAGGTAGTATATTGTAAAATCATTATGTATTCAATTTAGTATTTTTTTTTTATCAAATCAGGCTCTGTTTCTCTTATGTATTTGCATATAATAAATATTAACGACTAGTGATCGGAATGTTGTCGATATTCACAAGTTATCGGTGACAATCGATAGTTATTTAAAAAAATATCTATTACGTAATTTAAACCTAAATAGCGGCTAAATCCTTACTAATATTAAAAAGAATATTAGCCAAGCTGAAGTTGACTAATATTCTCCTATCCCCTCCAAATAAGCGGAAAGCTTGTGCTAGGAGTGGGTACGACAATAGTGCAACGGGTGGGGTTCGAACCTGCGACCTTTCAGTTTTCAGTCCGCACCTTTAACCGTTGGGCTATTGAGGCTTTTTAACTTTGTCCTTCAATCACGCCGCAAGAAAACAACGGATCGACGTCATTTTTTGGATGGGTATAGTTGAGGACCGGGAGTGTGACTTAGGCTAAATTATATCGCGGAAAATCAAACAGTGTCCGCGGGATTTTAAAAATTAAATCCAAACGAGCGAATCCGCGGGCATCAACTAGTGATTTATAAAATAAACTAAAAGTTACTGCTAAAATTGAAACTAAATTAAATCAAAAAGAACATCGAAGTCACTGCATTGTGGTTTGGTACTTGGTCAACTTGGATAAAGTTGCTAACAGCGTTGCCCCTTTTAATGACCAAACTAATCATTTTTAAGTTAAGCCCAAGTTACTTCGTAGCTGCCAGCTCGATAGTTTTGACTATCGATATCAATAGAACATCATTGGTGAATAAACCTTCACATTATCACACGGTTGAGCAAAATACGTGTTCAAAAACCAGAATGAATTTTTATTTAACAAAACGTTTTTTAGATAGTGCTATGTTTTGAAGTGATAAAATTGAAAGAAACGACCAATTTTCTAATATTTAAACCATGGGATGCTTTCGTGATGTTTATTTTTGGAGACAGGTGAGTACTTACTTATTTTGTTATGTATGCGCATGTTAATGAAAGATCATCCTGTGGGTTTTTGAATTCTGCTTGAACTCTACAATTTTCTGGGATAACATGTAGCCTATGTGCTATTGTAATGTAAAAGCTACTAGTTGATGCCCACGACTTCATCCGCGTGGATTTACTGTTTGAAATCCCACGGGAACTTTTTATTTCGCGGGATAAAACGTAGCCTAAGTCACTATCCAGATCCTCAAAAATATCCCCCTGCAAAAATCACGTTGATCCGTAGCTCTGTTACGGTTTGATTGAAGGACAATCCAACAAGCAATTACACTCGCAATTAGTATAGTTCTTGCAATTCACGAGGGCGCGTGAGCTTTACTTGTGTTACGTCGTATACATCCAAATCGCATACAAAAAAGATTACTCGAAGACGTCTGGACCGATTTGGAAAATTCCTTTTTGTTTGAAAGGGTATACTTCCCAGATGGTCCCATTTTCATTAGGTCAGGATCTGATGATGGGATCCTGGAGAAATGTAGGGAACTCTTCAAATTTTGTAGGCACAATTGATATACTTTGTAATGGCGTTTGAAGTCGGTTTTGCAATAAGATCTTTTACGTTTATATTAGGTATTATTTAAGCTACTCATTCGAATCTGCAGTTGTTCTTATGGCACGAATGTGCTTTATGAACAACTGCAGAGCGACAGCAATAGTTTCTTTAAATACCAAGTTTTCAAAAGTCCTTTCGACTGCATTTCCTCTTAACCGCCTTCTTATTCAGAAAAGAAACCCATGCCATGTCTAAAACGCAGTTCATACGATCCATCATCGATTGATGATTATTTATTACTGATCGATGTGGTTGTGGACTCTGCATCACTGTGATTATTATTGTTTAAAATGAAAAGAAGAAAAACGCTTATTGTCTTGCCGTCTAGACCTTTTTGACCTTCCTCCTGAGTTCGTGACTTGGCTGGGGAATTTGGACATCTAAATATATAAAAGGCAAAGGTGACTGACTGACTGACTGACTGACTGACTGACTGACTGACTGATCTATCAACGCACAGCTGTAACCACTGGACCGATCGAGCTGAAATTTGGTACACAGGTAGCTGTTAGGATGTAGACATCCGCTAAGAAAGAATTTTGGAAAATTTCAACCCCAAGAGGATTAAATAGGGGTTTAAAAAATCGAACCTAACGTGAGCGAAGCCGCGGGTTAAAGCTGACATTTAAATTATGACATTTACATTATACTGTAATAACAATAATTACAATTAACGCTTATTATGGTCAAATTTATGCCATACGATTAAATAAATAAATTGTTGTTGTTGTTGTTTTAGCTTTCTGGCTAAATAAATTATTTAAAATGCATTCAGAAATGAGAATAGATGCGGCTTTTTTTATAGCTGGAGATCGCATTATTCAAACAAACTTAATTATTTAAAATAGTGTTTTTTGACCCTTTTCGAATGAATACTATTGCGTGAGCGGTACTTGTGGTTACGTCGTGTACGTGCACATTGCGTAAGTGTGCGTGCCTGTCAGGAGCTAAGTGGGAGCGGTCAGGCGCAAGTAAGCTCTCGCTCACTTTTCTACAGATATGACATACACACACAACCATGAGCCACGAGCCCTCGTGAATTGAAAGAACTATACTAAAAGCTTGTTTTTAAATAAATAAAAATAAAATGAAATAAAATATATTTAAAATAAAATTTTATATATTTAAAATAAATTTTATATATTTAAAATAAAATTTTTAAAAATATTTTTTTTTAATTCACACTTGTTTCAGTGTATAGTGTTGATAGGCTGCTGCATGTTGTCAATTGGGACTGGTTTCGTGCTTTCTTTCCCCGCGGTACTGAACCCCGACATATTGTCTCCAAATGGCACCTTACATGTAACCTCAAGTGATGCTGCGTGGATTGGTAATCAAAAAACTTTAACTGTCATCATCATCATCGTTTAATCGTTTTTTATACGTTTAGATATTTAAATGTACATTTATGTATGTTACATTTATGTAAAAAATATTAATGTTCCAACCATTTTCATACATTATTATATCATTTAATACTTTCAAAGTACCGGTGTACGGATAAAAACAATCGGGTTTTTGATAAACCGATTGTATAATATTACAAAAATGTATTATTAAAATACATGTATACGCTTAGTGTATATATGTGTATTTGTTTTAAATAAAAGTAGGTTATTTTATATGGAACAAAATGCATACAGTTTATTTACGTTCTGATGTAAAATATTTATATATAAATTGTATAATTTATATAGGTGAAATAATGGAGTGGACACTAAAGATATCTTTGTTTATTTTAGCCGCCAGCACTGGATTTTCAGGCATATTGGGGTTCTGCACAGTGCCATATATCATGCAAATTTACGGCCGCAAAATTGTACACATTGCGATAAATTTCTGCTGCGCAGTCGGTTTCCTAGTCTTGGCGCTTGCAAATAGTGTCACCTGTTTGTACGTAGCAAGAGTTCTGCAAGGAAGTCTAGTGTGTATGATGTACGTTGGATCCATAATGATTGGCGAATATTCGCACCCGAAACGTCGGGGCTACTTCATCATTCTCAAAAAGTTCTCCGCTGCCATCGGTTCGCTGCTATGCCACTCCCTGGCTTTATGTTGGACCTGGAGACAGATTGCTACTCTTGCAATAGTTCCTCACACAATTTCAATCATAATGACATTCATGTGGCCAGAAAGTCCCGCGTTTTTGGCATTCAAGGGCAGATACGCTGAATGTGACAAATCACACAACTACCTTTACGGAGAAAGTCCAAAGAACATGAAAGAGTTAGAAGATTTAATATCCACCCAAATCAAAAGAAATGATCAGACAACGAACAAGAGAGATATGAAAACTGTTCTTAAGGAAATGCTGAAGAAAGATTTCATGAAACCATTCATAATAGCTTCCTTATTAACTCTGTTGGTAGACGCGTGTGGGAGATACTACATGCTGGCTTATGTGATCGAAATTCTAACTGAGATCACGGGAGATAAATCCATTGCTGTAGATTGCACCATAGGAGCTGATGCGTTAACTATAATCGCGTTGTTGATATCATGCTATGTAATTAGATGTTGTAAACGACGAACCTTACTGTTCACTGCTGGAATAACTTCTGTGTGTTTGATGTTCTTAATCAGTTTCGTTTCGACGTTGAAAACCCGTGATATCATTGGAGGGATTGCGCAATGGATAACTACTGTCCTTATTTTGTTAAACGTTTTCACTGTTAACTTAGGGATTATACCAGTATGCTTCGCCATTATAGGGGAAATATTCCCGTTGCAACACAAAGGTACAGGTTCATTCGCGGCTGGTATAGTATTCACAGTTTTATATGTACTCGTCATGAAATGTACACCATTGATGATGGAAAAGACTGGTGTTGAAGGGACTTTTGCTATCTACGGATCTCTAATGCTCGCCGCTTTGTTTATGTTGTATTTTGTTTTAAATGAAACTAAGGACAAAACGTTACAAGAAATAGAAAACGAAATTAAAGAAAACTAAACTCACAACAATTGGGTATTTGACTAAATTTTTTTGTACTTAAAATACTTAAATATCTATACTAATATTATAAAGCTGAAGAGTTTGTTTGCTTGAACGCGCTAATCTCAGGAACTACTAGTTCGAATTGAAAAATTCTTTTTATGTTGGATAGTCCATTTATCGAGGAAGGCTTTAGGTTCTATTACATCACGCTGCGACCAATAGGAGCGAAGCATCAGTGAAAAATATTGCAAAAACGGGGAAAAGTATCCATATTATTTAAAATATATTCTTTTAAAAACTTCTAATCGTGATCATAATAACAGAAATTGAGGCGGACGAAGTCGCGCGCAACAGTTAGTATTTGATATTATAACACTGTCATTGTTCTTTTTTTAATATCTTTACTAGTCTCGAAAATAAAGAGTTTTTAAGTTTACTGTTAGAAAAAGAGAGTGCTATTGCAATATGACGTCACGATTCAGTAGTTCCAAACACGCTCCGTCCAAAATTTAGTTTTAGAAAAAAAAAACGGATGTAGTCGCAGTAAAACAACTTATACCTTTTTTGTTTTTTGACCGATTTATTATCTGTTTTTATCAATATTATTCTTACATGTTACATTTTCGATTGTAATTAATGAATATTTTGACAACAGTTAAATACCCAATTGACAGTGATTTTCATTGCTTTCTCTGCAATGTTTTGAGCTACTAAGTTCCAATGAAGTATTTAGTGAACCTATCGTAGAAACTCGGTACAGTGAAAATTATGTTAGATAAGTAAATAAGTAAATGTGTACGTTATTTTTGTCAGACACGATTAAATAGTAAGAAAAGAAAAGATTAAAAAATAAGAATTAATGAGAAATTTATGCTAATCATTTTTCAATTGAAACAACACCACTTGAAATAACACAATATAATAAACTAGCGAGCAATAAAGTTCGGTCACCACAAATATCATTTCATCAAAATACTAATTATTGTTAACTAGCCCGTGGATTTAGTTTTTAAAAATCCCGTGGGATCTCTTTGATTTTCCGGGATAAAAAGTAGCCTATGTCAATCTCCAGGTCCTCAACTATATCCACGCAAAAACTGAAGTCAATCAGTTGCTTCCTTTGCTCTGGCCTCTGACGATAAATAATTTTTTGGTCCAGTTTTCCACCATTTTTAACATTGACATAATAATTAAACATCCTGCAAACAAAGATGAATATTATAATAAGAAAAGAAAAATATACCGACATAGCTTAAGTCCTTCTTGAATTTTTATTAATCGGTATACTTACATGCAGTCTAGTCACTGAATAATAAAGCATTGTAAAGTCGACATCTCCTGAGGATGCTCCGGTGTCGGGGCAAAACGTGCGTCGAGAGTAGTATTCTGCGGTGGTGCATGTGATTGGTTGCTAGCTTGCTTGCTTGGTTGGGGAGGTAAGCGGTGCTTAGCTTGTAACTGCATGTTTGACCATACAGATTTTTTCTGTTGGCGGATTATAGCAAAATAGCTCTAACCTTTTCTTGCTAATCATGAACTTCCGCAAAGTAACGCCTGATTCTATCCAATAGCAACATATATCGTTGAAAATCTTATACTTAATTGTTGAAAACCTATTCTTTGAATTTTTTGCTGCCGGCGTTTTTTCGCCAATATTTAGGTGACCGAATTTTGTTGCTTG
Organism: Hipparchia semele; assembly: GCA_933228805.2. Classification (NCBI taxonomy): domain Eukaryota; kingdom Metazoa; phylum Arthropoda; class Insecta; order Lepidoptera; family Nymphalidae; genus Hipparchia; species Hipparchia semele. Next base: position 2,017,797 of record OW121731.1, read on the forward strand.
TTAGTTTTCTTCATTAAAACAGCGATAAAAGAATGTTAAACTAAGTATGTTTTTTAACCTTCACAATAGTGTCACATTATGAAAAAAAAGACATCAGAAAATCGATTTCACTTTGTCCTTTAATATATTTAGAAATGTGTTTTTTTTTCTCAAGTAGGTAGGTATTTATATTTAATGAAAACGTGATATTTAGCCAACCTTTATTACATGTTCAAAACATAAATATTAGTAATAGTTGCTTTATGTGATGTTTATTTTTGGTATGTATTCTCTTTTGTTTATTTTTATATTTCTTATACTAGATGATGCCCGCGACTTCGTCCGCATGTGTAGCGGATGGAAACAGTAAAACACTGCTTTTGACTTTTGAGCAAAAGGGCTTGGCGGAATCTTAATTTGTAGGAGCTTGTGATTTGGGCGGTTAGCGACGGGCGGCGAATTCAAAACGGACTTTTTTTCAAAACGTTAGTGTCACCAACTGACAGTTGCCCCCCGCACCCCTGCCTCCGTACGAACTACGTTCCGTTTATGCCGTATTTATTATAATTATAAAATATGGCAACACAAAACAATATTTAAATAATTCGCGTCGCTAACAGCGTGGATTAAAATTTTTCGCTTCCCGCGGGAACTCTTTAATTTTCCAGGATAAAATTTAGCCTATGCTTTAATTCTAGGAGTGAGCTATCTTCATTCCAAACTTCATCCAAATCGGTTCATTTGTTGTGGTGTGAAGGAGTAACAAACACACACACACACACATACATTTTGGTTGCTTTTAACTTAATATTTATTTTTAGGCTTGATCCTTTATGCATAACTTCTTCCAACTAATCGTGCCTTATAATCGAATGCGCATTTTAACCTTCAAAATATCTAGGTACGAGAAGGTTGTAAAGTGGCATACCTACTTAAGTTTTTATTTTGTTTTTATAGCAAAAATATAAAACAAATATGCATAAGTACACTGGACCGAAAAGATTCGAATTTATAATATTATATAATTAGCTGATTCCTGCGACTTCGTCCGCGTGGAAAAAGTCTAGAGTGACTTGCTACTATCCGCGAGAAGTTATGTTCTCTATCTCCGATAATATTTAGTAGATCTTCACCAAAATTGGACAAAATATTTTTAATAGAACACAATTTATAATAAAGAAAGAATTATCAAATTCGGTTTAGATTTGATGAAGTTATGGAGCAAAATCAATAAAAACTTTCATCCCCTAACCCGGATAAATCCGGAATATCAGCTAACACTATACCGAATTTCATTGAAATCTGTTTAGTAATTTTCGCGTGATGAACAGACACAGATAGACAGACAGATAGACAAAAAATTCAAAAAATAGTTTTGGGCTCAGTATCGATAATAAAGCATCCTCCGATTTAAATTTTGAAAATTTATTTAATGTCTGTACATTAAATAAATTCATCCTTTTACAGTTTTATTATAAGTACTGATAAATTAATATCACCTAGTAACAACGGCTAAGATTAAACAGTAAATGAACTTCAATACTGATATGCGATTGTCTGAAAATGATTGTTACAGAGTAGGCTATTGCAGTTTCGTTCGTTTCGTTATTTTAAACCTAAACTTCGCTCGACAATGCACCTGTAGTCAATTACTGTTATTGCGATAAACCTTAAAACATACCAATGTATGTTAATTCACATAACCAGCAGTGATGATAACATGTGCAAATGTTATTATTTAGTGATACTTTTTTCAGGTTATATTGCTGTGTATTCCTTTGCCAAGTGTTCCTCACAGTGCACATAGTTTCGCTGTTCAATAAACAATAAGTATGGGTCTGATCGGTGACGTTTACTTTTGGAGACAGGTATGGATTTTTTTAATACTTTCCAAACATTTTGTTTCATTCATCCCTTATTTTATAATTATTTCTTACTTCATATAAATACATATTTTGTTTCATTCATCCTTTATTTTATAATTTCTTACTTCATATAAATACATATTTTGAGATTTCTTATTTCAAATAAATAAATAATTTCTGCTTTTTAATTTACTTAGTCTACATCTAGATTTATTCATTATTCTTAAATCTAAGTACGCATAATATTATGACAAACAGGTCTTGAATAAATAACGAAGAAGGAATACCTATTTAAAGTAAATAATGTTATAGTGTAATTTTTTTTTACTAATTCATATTTGATGTATTATTTTAGTCTATATTTTTGAAATATATGTACTTAGTTAAATCGATAATTATAAATCAAAACAGTGGCATTTTTATCATTTTGCATAAAAGATTATTCCAAACAGCCTTATAATAATTAATATAAATGCGAAAGTGTGTTTTGTTTATTGGTCTTAAAACTCATAAAACATAATTGTGCTTCAGTCTATTTTGACCTTAGACTTACGTCCAAAAAAATAGAGCTTCTCTATGTCTTCTACTCACTGGAGAGTGACAACAGCTACTAATTATCCCGGAAAACAAGTGGTTCCCGTGGGATAAATAATTTACTCCACGCGGATGAAATCGCGAGCGAAAGCTATTATTTTAATCATACTAATATTTTAAAGGCGAAAGTTTGTATGTGTGTCTATGTGTGTGCGCATGTTTGTTACTCCTTCACGCCACAACGAATTAACCTATTTAGCTGAAATTTGGAATGGAGGCAGCTCACATCCAGGATCAATACATAGGCTACATTTTATCCCGGAAAATTAAAGAGTTCCTACGGGAATCACAAAAACCTTAATCCACGCGGACGAAGTCGCTGGCATATAGTAAACTAGCTTTTGCCCCCGCGACTTCGTCCGCGTGGAATTAGATTTTGGGGTGGAATTTTCAAAAACTGTGACACACGTACTTCTTTATTTTTAACTGAAAGCTCAAATACCAACTTTGGTGGAAACAGCTTGAAAAATGACGGAGTTTCATATAAACTTCCATCCCCTATTTAAACCCCTTAGGGGTGGAATTTCCAATAATCCTTTCTTAGTGTGCGCCTACGTCATAAAAGGAACCAATTGTAAAAATTTCAAGTTCTCTAACTTCAGTACTTTAGGCTGTGCGTTGATATCTTAGTCAGTCAGTGAGTCAGTCAGTCAGGACTTTGAATTTTATATATATAGATAATAATACATCTTAAATAAGTGTTTAAGTTTTAAGATGCTTTAGATACAGCTTATGGAATCGTTAATCATTGTATTTTAAAGGACTTTCTTCTTGTTTAATTTATATTTCAGAGCCTCATTCTTATAGCGGATTGCATACATTCCGTCGGCACTGGCTTCCTGCTGTCCTTTCCTGCTGTACTGCATCCGGCCATCCTGGACCCCAACTCCACAGGAATACACGCGACACCAGATGAGGCTACTTGGATCGGTATGTAGATAAAGAAACAGAAGAATACGAAAGTAATGCCCATTTTCACCAATCATATTCCCTCACCACCCGGGTGCCTGGAGCACTTCGACCATCCATTGCTCCAGATCTTATTTTCCACGTACTACCAAATTGTGGAATCATCTCCCTTTGACAGTGTTCCCACTTAATTACAATATGGGGTTATTCAAGGGGCGAGCCAATAAGTTCCTGAAAAGCCGGCAACGCATTGATGGTGCCTCTGGTACTACAAGTGTTCGTGGGCGGCGGTAATCACTTTACATCAGGTGATCCGCCAGCTCGTTTGCCCGCTATTCATATAAAAAACCACTAAGAAGGAGATTCTTTAAATAGGCATTCCCTTGGATCCATCTCGACGCAGTCTGGTAGAAGGCCGTGCCAAAGGTAAGGCCAAAGGCCCTAACTAGTTACCAACCTACCGTTAAAGACGTGCCGCCTAGCGTTACGGTACGATGGCGTGTAGAAACAGATTAGGGGTATGGGTTGAATGTACACTGCCATACCCCTTCCAAGTTAGCCCGCTGCTATCTTAGATTGCATCGTCACTTACCATCTGGAGGAGATCGCAGTCGAGGACTATCTTGTCATCCAACAAAAAATAAATAAAAAACACAAGTAGATAAATTTTATTATCTAGTAATATATTTTTCATGACTTTTCTAAGTGTTATGCTCGTATACATAATATTATAATATGAAAAATTTTGTTACTTTGTTATCATTAATATATTGTATTCATCTATTTCAGCTGCCAGTCTCGGTTTATCAGGCATGGTTGGATTTTCCATGGTCCCGTTTTTGATGCAAACTCTAGGACGAAAAACTGTCCACATCGGATTAAATCTTCTCGTCGGCATTGGCTTCCTTATATTTGCACTGGCCCAAAGCATCACAGCTTTATACGTGGCAAGAGTGATTCAAGGTCTGACGATATGTGGAGTGTATGTGACGTGTATAATGCTGGGAGAATATTCAGATCCAAAACGAAGAGGATACTTCCTGACACTCAAAAAATGTTCCGTCGCCATTGGTTCTCTGACTTGCCACTCCCTGGCTTTGTGTTGGAACTGGAAGCAGATCGCTACCTTTGCAATAGTTCCTCACATCACTGCAATTGTATTGACCTTCATGTGGCCGGAAAGTCCAGCATTCTTAGCCTTACACGGGAGATACGACGAATGCGAAAAATCACACACATGGCTGCACGGGGAAAGTCCAAAAAATAGGAAGGAGTTAGAAGATTTAATAGCCACCCAGAAGGAAAGAAGAGAAACGGCGAAGAACAAGAAAAATTTGAGAACAGTGATAAATAAAATGCTGAAGAAAGACTTCATTAAACCATTCGCGATAGCTTCTTTATTAACTCTGTTGGTAGACGCGTGTGGAAGATACTACATGCTGGCTTATGTAGTCCAAATTCTAACTGAGATCACGGGAGATAAGTCCATTGCTGCATTTTGTACTATAGGTGCCGATGGGCTAACTATAATTGCGTTTTTAATATCGTGCTATGTTATTCGATGTTTTAAACGACGGACTTTACTGTTTACTGCTGGAATAACGTCTGCTTTTTTAATGTTTTCAACCAGTTTAATTGCAATGTTGAAAACCCACCGTTACATCGGAGAATCCGCACAATGGATAATTCCAAGCGTTATTTTGTTAAACGTTTTCATAGTTAACGTAGGAGTTGTTCCAGTATGTTTCGCGATTATTGGTGAAATATTTCCGTTGGAACATAAAGGTACTGGTTCATTCGCAACCGGTATAGTATTTACTATTTTGTATTCACTTGTCATGAAATATACACCACTGTTGATGGAGAAAACGGGAGTTGAAGGTACATTTGCCACGTACGCACTTCACGTGTTAGTCGGTTTGTTGATATTATACTTTTTACTGAACGAAACTAAGGATAAAACGTTACAAGAAATTGAAAAAGAAATCAGAGGCGTTAAACCATGCGAGTTAAATGAGTATTATTTAAATAATAAGCCCCTCATAGAGGAGGGCAAAATTTGAGACCAATATGATACTAGTAAATGAAGTAAATGAATAGTTAGTATTACTGTTACTACTAACTTGCTGATGCCAGCGACTTTGTACGCGCGGATTAGGGCTTTTTGGTTCCCGCGGGAACTTTTAAATTCTCCTTTCAGCCAAATCGGTACATTCGTTGTGACGTGAAAGAGTCCATCCAACCATATATCCATCCTCACAAACTGTCACATTTAAGATTAAGTTGCAAATAAGTAAATAGGATTTAGTTACTTTTAAAAAGATTTTATTAATAATTAAGATAAGATAAGCAAAGACAAGGATACACTGCAAAATTCTGATAAGAATGAATTACCGTTTGAGTCTTGAAGTGTAACAAATGGACAGACAGAATATAGATTTATATATTATTTTCACACTTATAATATTATAGTATGGAGTGACGACATGTCAAAGATAGACAGACATTTATGGAAAAGGTAAAGAAGGTTTTCACAGGGAAAAGCGATCCTTTTTGAGGGTAGTCAGTATAAAAAAGTAAAACACACCACATATATAGAATATTATATAATTTTATAATTATCATAAAAATTAGTACCTAACCAGTAATAATTATGTATTTGAGTTTATGTTGTGGTACAGAATAAATAATAAAAAGTATGATACAAATTATGGATTTGGATAATAGGTACATTTATATTAACAAAAACCAGTTTCAACTTATGATTACCATATGTTATTATAATTATAATCATTTTATAACGTATTTCTTGGTATTATGTCTGCTATTTACTCAAATGTATTATTTTAAGCCTCAATAGCCCAACGGTTAAAGGTGCGGACTGAAAACTGTGTAGGTTCGAATCCCACCCGTTGCACTATTGTGGTACCTACTCCTAACACAAGCTTTCTGCTTATTTGGAGGGGGTAGGAGGAAATTAGTCATTAGGAGAGAGCTATCTCTCTCCATCGCTTGATTCTTATGAGGTCCATATTTAGCGACCATGTTTCGGATACATCAGGATAAAATATTACTCTAAATTCATATTACTAAAATAAATCGGGTAAAGCTTTCACAGAATTATATTTTTTGTCCGCCAGTTTCAAATTGTTCGTAGCCAGCGGCACGTCAGATTTGAGGTGAAGTTTTAATTGGAAAAATTTCCACCTCGCCGAATGTAAGTAAATTTTTTATCGCACTATCTACTGGCTGTTGTATGGCTTATTAAGAGCGCGTGTAGTGGTAAATCTTCAGATGCAGATTTGATTTTTACAGCAGTAGATCAAGATAGATAAAATCTTTATTGCACACTAGCTGATGCTCGCGACTTCGTTCACGTGGAATTAGTTTTCAAGATTCCGCGGGATAAAATGTAGCCTATGTTTTAATCCAAGGTACTTATAAGCTATCTTCATTTTAAATTTCAGCCAAATCGGTCTAGTAATTTTTGAGTTTATTCATTACAAACATACACACAAAAATACAAATCTTTCCTGTTTATAATAGTAGTGTGGATAAAAAAGAAACAAAATTGAATACATCTTAAAACTGCGCATGCAAAGGCGGCCTTATTGCCAACAGAGCAATCCCTACTAGGCAACCATTGGTGACAGGAATGAAATAAGGTACAATTATGAAAAAAAACCAGGCAAAAATTACATCATATTTCCAAGGGACGATACTGAGTACAAACGTAATATAATGTTTGTTTGACAAAATAAAACCGCGAAGTTAGGTCTAATTTTTAACCAATTTACATTTATTTTCAATGTGTCGCATATTACAGAGCCAAGATTTTTTTACAAAATTCCTATATTCCTATACATATTACTAAGAGACGATACAGCCATTAAAAAAAATGAATATCTTATGAGTTATTAGAATGATGTATTTGGTGCTTATTGCACTTCTATTCCGCGCATTACGCTAGCATCTGTCGCGTTTCGCACGAGGTTCCGGGCATGTTTTATTTCATCGTTTAATCGCAATCGCGTAAGTGAAATGTAATTTTTTCTGGCATTCTGCGCAGTCTTAACATAGATTGTATTTTATATTCGGAGTATCCCTGTGAGATCAAATCATAAATGAGGTGATCCGGAGGAGAATCAAAGTCTCCGACGTAGCTCAACGAGTCGCGAAGCTAAGCTAAGCTAAGCGCGAAATAAAACTAGGTGGGGCACATAGTTCGAAGAGCTGATGGTTGTTAGGGGTCCCAAGGTGCGGGAGTAGCGACTCTGTACCGGAAAGCGAAATGTTGGCAGGCCTCCAACTAGATGGATCAACGCCATCAGACCCGGGGCCCAAGTCTGCTATTGCAATTGTAGTTACATTGCCTATCAATGACATCCCAATTGCTACTTTTAGCAATTTTGGTAGTCTACTAATTCAATGGCGTCACAATTGTTTTCCGATGGTTTGCCACTGACACATCTAGCTTTAAATCTAGCTTAAATAAACGTTTTTAATATGTATTTTTTTTTTGAAACTCATTTCGGGAAACGCTTTTTAAGCTAATTCCAATACCGAGGTATCATTAAATTACAATCCAATTATAAGAAATCGAACGACCATTGTGAATTTAGTAGACTACGAAATTTTGGACCAATGATAATTGTATTGTAATTGTATTGCGGATCAATGACAATGACATGTAAAATAGCAGACTTGGGGCCCAGGTGCAGGGAGCAACTGCACATAGGCAGCGCAAGTTCAAGCCCTGTGGAAGTCCATGCAAGAATTGCAAGAGACCTTTGTCCAGCAGTGGACGTCTATCCGTTAATAAAGAAGAAGATAAGTACCTATGCTGAGATCTATACTGTCTCTGACTCAGCTTAGACTCGAGATATAGGTTAAAACGAGACACAAACATGTTCTGAGATAAATCTGTCTCGTTTTAACCCTGTCTTGAGTCTGAGCTGAGTGAGCGAGCGATCTATAGATTTCAACTTTAGATACCTAAATTAATTGAGTAAAGTTAGCAGAATATTTTCCAATTAAAAGTTTACTACCAATGTGACATACCTACCCCTCGCTCCCAACAATCCAAAACTTTTGCGGCAATCAGAACATTTTTGGGGAGTTAGAAAATTTATATAGAATGTTTTGTTTTAATTTTGCCTTTTATATTTCCGTTTGTTTTTTATTCGATGTCCAAATACTTTTTCCACATGTTACCTAGTGTTACCTTTTTCTACATGTGGTTTAGAGCACAAAAATATATTAAGATAGAACGGAAGAACAGACACAGATACGCGACATACAAACACACAAACTAAGAGATACACAGACACACAGACACAGACAAACTTATAATTCCCCTCTTTGTCTGTCGGCGAAAATAGACAACAGGTATATTATTAAAATAAGCTGTAATTAAAAAAAATAAAAATCACGACTGCCCAGCCAAAGACTAAAAAGTTAAATACTATAACCCTTTGCAAACTTATTCACATTTTTAAACGGTATTTTTTTGTGAATCACTGGATAGTGTGACTATAGTGTTATATATTTTTTGGAATCTACTCATTATTTTCTAGATGATGATTATATAAGTTACTTAATCTTATTTTCGAATTTTCTTTTTAACTTTAGTCTATAATTCGGGGCCATTGTCACCCCATCATTTTTTTTTCAAATTTTACTAGCCTATGTCACCCGGAATATGTTAAGGATTCTAACGATACCTCATTCATCAAAATCGGTTCAGGCGTATAGAAGTTATGGTGGAATATAGAAACTCACATACACACATACATGAATCCTGAAAACAATGTACTTCTTTTTTCAGGCAGTCGTATAAAAAACAAACGTAGAAACAATTTTTTGTCTTTTATTACATTTCGCAAGATAAGCGAACAAAAAGCGTTTTGTATTTCCGCATTTATACAAAGTGAATCCGATGAGAGAGCTGTAGGTCTCAAGTTGTCTCTCAAGATTTGGTCTTAAGAATGCCACGTCAGCGGTTTTCAACACCGGCTTAAGACAGCGTTTTAACGCTGCTTGAGTACCCGTTTAAAATTTAAATGTTATTTTTGTGTGTACTATTATTTTCTTTTTAATTGTTTTGCGATTATCTTTTGTCATGAACGCTGCGTGTAGCTAAATTGAAAATTATTTATTTGAGACTTGCTATAGTAATTAATTTTTTCAAAATAAGTAAACAATAGGTAATATTTCATATCTAGCTCAGCGCTTTTAATGCTGCTTGAGTACACATTTAATAGTTATTTTTGGGTGTAGTGTTATTTCTTTCAACCGATTTGTGATATTCTTGTCATGAACGCTGCGTGTAGCAAAAATGAAAATTATTTATTTGAGACCTGCAGCTTTTTCAAAATAAGTAGTAGTAGTAGTTGTAACCAGTGGACGTCAATCAGTTGATAAAGAAGAAGAAGAAGAGTAGTTTAATAGTTTTGCCCACGGTTTCGCTAGCTCGATTTTTCAAATTTCTATACCCCTAGGTACTTCTATTACCCCTTTAAGGGTTGAATTTTCAAAAATCTAGCATTATCTTTATGATAAAATTTCAGCCTGAGAATTTAAGAAAAGAATTTTCAAAAATCCTTTCTTAGCTTTTTCAAAATAAGGACCTAGTAGTAGTACTTACCCAGTAATAGTTTTACCCACGGTTTCGCTCACGTTAGCTCGATTTTTCAAACTACTCCTAATACCCCTTTAGGGGTTGAATTTTCAAAAATCCTTTCTTAGTCTTTATGTAAAAAATTTCATCCTGAGAATTTAAGCTATGCGTTGATAGATCAGTCAGTTCTTTCATATATTTAGAAGATATAATATCTTAAAAATAGTGAACAATTAATATTAAACGGCATGTAATTAAACGAGCTTCTATTTAATACCATTATTGGCTTCTAAATTACTAAGTCAGCTTCAACTAGTGAGCCTCTAAAAAATATAATTTTAGCATCTATATTTATAACTTAGCTTCAAACCGTGAACTCCTAAAATACTTAAATATTAGCATCAAATAATACACCAAATCTTCAACCACATTTTTAATTTTTTTTTGTGTGAGAAAAATGAAATAAAAAAATGTTTCTAACTAAATAAAAAACGTTTTTTTTTTATAAAATGAAATTAAAAAAATGATTGTTTTTAAATTTAACTCAAGATAAAAAATACCTACACATAACATTATAACATTTTTGAAAAAAAAATTAAATTTTTTTTCAACTTTTTTTTTAGTTTTAGGTAGGTTTACGATCCCAACAGAACCTAAGTGCCCGGCCTTCGGCCGGGCACCTGAATATTCATGTATAACCCTAACCTAACCTAACTTTAGTTTAAAGAAAAAATTATACAAAAATAATTGCAATATTAACACACTAACAACAGAACAACAAAAAAACAAATGCATGTTTTGAATGGCGCTCTCTGATTGGTGCAAATAGCCATAACCAACGAGATCGTGCAAATTGCCAGTCGCATCCGTCTCACTCGCACCAACGAAATCGTGCAAATGGCCAGTCGTATCCATCTCACTCGCACCAAATCGTGCAGTGGCAGTGAACAATAATAAAAATAGTGGCTCTTTATTTGATGCTTTCTTTGGAATATTTTGTGGCCATTGTGAAGAAACCGAGTTAGTATATTAGAAGCTTCATCATTTTCCCGTTGCTGAGTTATTAAATTAGAAGCTAGATTTTGATGCCAAAAAATAAATTTTGTTGGTCGACTTATTATATTCCATATTAAACTACTACAAAATTAAAACTGAAGTTAGAACCTCATCGATGTCACCGCAGCGCGGCGTAGTACCCATTCTTACAGAATCGCGCCGCTGAATTTTTCAATAACACTCATACCAGATTATTTCGACGCTGGAAAGCGATTTTGCTGTATCTCGTATAATCCAAATATATAAAACACTGCAAAATCGCTTTCCAGCGTTGATATGTACCTACCTAATAATATAAAATCTATATAGATACCTGTATAAAAAGCAATCGTTGTTCGTAAGTCTGGCTAAAACTAAAAAATGGCTTGACCGATTCGAATATTTTTTAATTTCACCTTAAAAAATAGGAAACCTCAAAAGAACAGCTGAAAATTGGAAAATAACAAAATTGGTAAATAGTTCTTGCAGTTCACGAAGGCGCGTGAGCTTTACTTGTGGTTACATCGTGTACATGCACATTGCGTAAGTGTGCGTGCCTGTCAGGAGCCTAGGTGGGAGCGGTCAAGCGCGACCAAGCTCTCGCTCACACTTATCCAACCATATAAGCCACGCGTCCTCGTGAGTTGAAAGAAATATAATAGATGGCGAGAACGAAGCCGCGGGTAAAAGCTAGTCACTAATAGAATCATCTTCTCTCCTTCATCAATCGATAGACATCTACACAAAGATCCATCAAGTTCGAACTATGTGCCCCGCCCATTACCACTTCAGCTTCACGACTCGTAATATAATAATAAAGTTTACACGTAATAGAATAATGAAGGTTAACACCACCTGCGTCTGTTATCTAGGGGTGGGTAAAAAGGTAACAAATGTACCCGTGTTTTTGTCACCGCAGCTGAGCCGGCGCGTCGGCCGGCGGACAGGTGACTAATGATCTCCACGAAAAATGGCATCAGTTACCCCACTTGACCTATTTCGAGCTCAAATAAGTAGAGCTGACCAAGGTAGAAATCTATTCGGTATGACTTGGCCCCGATTTGAGACAAGTAAAACTTCATAAAAGTAAAACGTCATAAATCTGTCTCGTTTTAACTCTGTCTTTAGTTTGAGCAAAGTGATACCATCAGTTATTTCGAGCTCAAATAAGTAGAGCTGACCAAGGCACAAATCTATTGGGTCTGAATTAGCTCAGATTTCAGACAAGTAAAACGAGACACGAGTATTTAGGTATGCCCTGTCATAAATCTGTCTTGTTTTAACTCTGTCTTGAGTTTGAGCAAAGTTATGGCATCAGTTACCCCACTTGACCTATTTCGAGCTCAAATAAGTAGAGCTGACCAAGGCAGAAATCTATTGGGTCTGACTTAGCTCAGATTTCAGACAAGTAAAACGAGACACGAGTATTTAGGTATGCCCTGTCATAAATCTGTCTTGTTTTAACTCTATCTTGAGTTTGAGCAAAGTTATGGCATCAGTTACCCCACTTGACCTATTTCGAGCTCAAATAAGTAGAGCTGACTAAGGCCGAAATCTATTCGGTCTAACTTGCCTCAGATTTGAGACAATTAAAACGAGACACGAGTATTTAGGTATGCCCTGTCATAATTCTATCTCGTTTAAACTCTGTCTGTTTTGCAGGGATTATTTGTCTCAAATTTGAGCTAAGTTAGACCACGTTATAAATTTCGGCCTTGGTCAGCTCTACATATTTGAGCTCAAAGTATGCCAATTGTGGTAATTGATGTCATAACTTTGCTCATATTCAAGACAGAGTTAAAACGAGACAGATTTATGTCAGAGCATATTTGTGTCTCGTTTTAACCTCTATCTTGAGTCTGAGCTGAGTCAGAGTACGCTCCATAGATCTCAGCATCAGTGTTGGGTCTGAGCAAAATGAGAGTACGATCTTTAAACATGTACCAACAGGTATAGTTGAGGAGCTGGAGAGTAATGAAAATATTTCGCAAAATAACAACTAACACACTTAAAATTTCAATACATTAAAAAAATTACCTGCAAAACGACCACCTCCCTAAGTAATTCTAGCAATAACAATATAATCATCAAGGGAATATATACCTTACTATAAAGAAATAGGGCTTATTTATCCATTGAACAATTTCATAATCTCGTCTCGTTTTCAGTAAAATAATTCTGGATGCGACGCGACGTCGAAAATTCAAATTTTATGAGGCCCAGAACAAAAAGCATCGCGGCCTTTTTGAACGAGAAGCTACTACATATGTTTCTAACAAAATACCAGCCCGTTGGATCAAAAAAAAATATAGCTGTCGAACGTAGGCCAATAATTTAATGTACTAGCTGTACATATACTATCGGCTACCAAAAAGAGTCCGTGATAAAGTAAGTTCTGGCTCAAGGAGGGAACGCCAGTGAAAAGTTCCATGTGAAAACGTTTCACGATACCGCAGTGCAATTTAAAAATTAGTAAAAACAGTAACACAATAAGTGTATATAAATCATTTTTCTATTTAAAGTTAATTTAAATTAACGATCCAATAAGTGTATGAAATTTGAAACAAAATATAGTTTAGTATATTTCTCATATCGGAGAACTATTTTCATAGAAACTTTTTTAATATAAATTGCTAGAAATGTGATAATCAACAGATACTCTGCCGTTTGACTGACGATCTTAAAAACATCACCGAAAGGCAATAGACGTAGTGTAGTTAAGCAGTAGTCGGACATGGGCTGATGATGTTGATAATCATATTTTATGTGCTAAGGGCCTTTTTCTGTCGTAGTATTTTGCTTTACTGTTCTACTTTTCAAGATGCAATTTATAATAAGTACCTATTATGAGAAATAATTACTAGATAATATACAAGAGAATAATTAGAAGATTAAACATTTCAAGACTCTTTTTATAAATTGCCTGAATTTTTGAAGAGTTAGGACAGTGTGTCGTCTTGTATACGTGTCACTCGACGAGCACAGACACCTCGGTTTCAGCATTAACATTTATAGCGGCTGTTTATATTTAGGAAATGTTTTTATGAAAGAAAATAACATGCGAAAAATCCGGAGGAATGTCTTGAGGATAATGCCATTCGAGCGCTGGGACCGGAATGCGACAATTATTATGTTGCGGAAGGAAAAATCAGTTAACTTTTGTTTTAGAGTATCAGGAACTTTGAGTATCAGAATGGGGATACCCGTAGAAGAACTACTGTACTCTCACGGGATACATGGATCTTAAGCTTGCGTGGGGGCATAGTACCAACGCATGCAAGCTTCTTGAGAGAGTTGATTTACTTTAAAAGAAATACACAAATTCTTAGTTAATTCACTTAATCCGATTAGATTACTAGAATTAACAAAAATTCCGTTGCCTATATGAAAATCGTTGCATATATGAAGTATCATGTTGCGTATATGAAGTATCTGGGAAGATATTTTACTTCGGATCTTGATCACCTGCAAGAAATAAAATGTCGCATTAGCCAAGCTAAAGTCATGTTTCACAAGATGTCCAAGACACTCTGCAACACCAAACTACAGCTCGAACTAAGATGCCGTCTCATGAAATGCTATGTCTGGTCCACTCTCTTGTATGGCTGCGAAACATGGGTTCTCAAAAAAGAAGCAACTAGTCGATTGAAAGCATTCGAAATGTGGATATATCGCAGAATGCTCAAGATTCCCTGGAACAGCTTCACATCGAATGCGAAGGTACTCGAATTAGTTAGCAAAAAGAGAGAACTCATGTCAACCATTATGCGGAGAAAACTCGCTTTCTTTGGCCACTTGCAGCGGGGAGCCCAATTCTTATTCCCGAGATTGGTGTTGGAAGGAAGAATTGCAGGCAGGAGAGCACCAGGTCGCCAAAGACGCAAGTGGTTGGACGATGTGAGGGAGTGGACTGGGCTTAGCTATCCTACACTGAAGGAAGCGGCCCTGCGAAGAGAAGCTTTTCGGATGCTGACCGCCAAACTTCACCTTGAAGAAGGCACATGATGATGATGATGATATGAAAATACTAGCTGATGCCCGCGACTTCGTTCGCGTGTATTGAGGTTTTTTGATTCCCACGGGAACTCTCTTATTTTTCGGGATAAAAGTAGCTTATATTATTCCAGAGTATATTATGATCTATCTCGCCAAATTTCAGCTAAATCGATTCAGTCGTTGCGGCGTGATTGAGTAACAAACATCCATCGATACATACAAATTACAAACATCCAAACCGACTTTTTCGAAATTTACACGGACAAACCCTGGAGGCAAAGAATCGTATCCAGCTACATATATGTGTCATGGGGGCGTAAACGTATAGAATTTCCTAGAATTCCTTCCAGTTCTAATTCATTTGTATCAGTATCAAACGTGCCAGTAACTAATAACGATGTTAATCATTACAATAATATTAGTGTTTTTCGTCAACCAGACGATGAATCAGGAGATCAACAACCGATTAAATAAAAGCAGAGTGGAACAGCAACTGCACAAGGATTTATTGAAAGACTATCTGTCATATCAACCTCCAACCAAAAATGTAACCGAAGTATCCATAGCGTTCATTTTAAAATACTTCTATTTTGACAGCCACGAAGAGGGGTTTCGCGTTTACACCTGGACATGCCTGAGTTGGAATGATCCCAGACTTGTCTGGAAGCCAGAAGATTACGAAGATATAATTAAAACTCACTTACAATCGATCTTTATTTGGAGACCGGAATCGTCTTTCATAAACATCAACAACCGTAATGACGAAGGAGCTGAAATTGTAAGATCATCAGGTACTTGTCGAGTGAAAAATGATGGTGAAGTACTTTGCTTATTACGACAGTATCATGTTTCAACTTGTAATACAAATCTGACCAACTGGCCGTACGATATTCAATTTTGCTCTATCAAATTCGTATCCCAACGCTATGAGCCGTTTAAGAATCGACGTCACAGAATTAAGTACTCTTTTATATCGAGAAATGGTTTAATATCACAACCATTATCGTACGGTACTGGCTGGAGCATAGTCAAGACGAATAGTGGTATTTTAGAAGCTAATGATACTACTATTCACTTTGATTTTTTAGTAGAAAGGCAGGCTTTAGGATTCGCTATAATTGTCGTGATACCTTCAATGGTTATGGGTATTTTTACATTATCTTCGCTGTTTTTGGATGTGAGATGTAATGTTAGAATTGTGATTCAGTGTTTAAGTTTAATTAACCATTTTACTCTGCTAGAAATAATTAGTGTTTTCTTACCACATCTAAATTCAGGTACTCCTTTAATATTACGTTTCATTTCTGCATCGATCTATGTTACTGTTTGTGCTATTTTTTTCTCTATTACTTTAAAATTATTACTAAAAAAGACAACATTATTATCAACAGCAAAGGTGATAACTTTTAATGAATGGATGTTTAATTCACGCTTTACGATTTTCATATTTCCAAAGTGGGAAGTACTAGCTAATAAAGAGAGTGAAAATTCTAGAAATATAACTGAAATGTGGACTAATTTTACAAGTATAATTAATAGTTTATTTCTGTATACCTCGTTATTCGTGTATTTAATTTTGTATTGTGTTTTTATACCTCGACCTACTAAAGCTTAATGATAGGTACTAAAAATTTTCAAAATAAAGTTAAAAATACTTATTACCTTAAGAGGGTACTCTAGTGGGCATTTCTCCATACAAACGTATTCTGCTGTTTTCTTCGTGGATAATGCCTCTAGAGCAATGATTTTTTTCCAAAAAATCTAGGTCTAATTAATACGTGCCCCTATGTTTTTCTTTTTTCCAAAAAATTATCATTAAAAAAAATATGACAATCCAAAAACCCGAAAAAAACCCTCGATTTTACCGCCATGTTCAAACGACTATCAGACAAATTTGATAAGTTTTTAACAAAAAAGAAAAACATAGAAGCATAGATATACTCTTCCTCTAAATTTTGATATAAGAATATTTGAGATTTGTCCAGTTTTGAAGAAGGAAACAGCAGAATACGAAACGTCTTTTGGCCAAGGTTTTTGTAGGTAAAATCAGCCCGAGCTGCAGTTGTCCCTTTCGTACTTTACGGGGGTAGGGTGGAGGTGAGGGAGGGTAAGGCTTACTTGTACACTAATAGGGAAGTGACAATTGTCGATATTTTTATCGATACTCTAGTGATGTACTCTGATGTCGATATTTACACTATACAATGATTATTTTATTTATTACTAGCGGACACCCGTGACTTCGTCCGCGTTCCTAAATCACCACAGTTTAGGTTGGCAGAACCCCTTCAGCATCAGGATTGAGGAGTTGGATCCTGGAATTTAACGATGTCTTTACTTGGTCCCTACAATAACTATTCATAATAATCAACAATTCCTAAATCCCCACAGTTTAGGGAAGCAGTACCCCTGCAGCATCAGGATTGAAGAGTTGAAACCCGAAGTTTTTATGGGACCATCTCGCAAAGTTTTTGTGTCGATTAAAAAAAGATTCACGCAAATCGGTTAAGAAATCACGGAGATATCGATATACAGAGGTAGAAAAACACAATTCCTCCTCCTTTTAGCCTATACGATGCCCGATAATATCTACCAGTGAAAGTCCCGTTAAAATCGGTTCAGCCATTCCCGAGATTAGTGGCAACAAACAGACTAAGTAGTAGTAAAGTACAAACAGAATAAGTACCGTATTTACTTTCGTATGCAGTTAGTAAAAAGCGGCCAAGTGCGAGTCGGACTCGCCCATGAAGGGTTCCGTAGCAGCAATTGCGGTTTACGATTTATGACGTATTAAAAAAAACTATTTACTAGATCTCGTTCAAACTAATTGTCGGTGGAAGTTTGCATGGTAATGTACATCATATTATATTTTTTTTAGTTTTATTATTCTCTTATTTCAGAAGTTACGGGGGGGGACACGTTTTACCACTTTGGAAGTGTCTCTCGCGCAAACTATTCAGTTTAGAAAAAAATGATATCAGAAACCTCAATATCATTTTTGAAGACCTATCCAAAGATACTACACACGAATAGGTTTGATGAAAAAAAAATTTTTGAGTTTCTGTTCTAAGTATGGGGAACCCCAAAATGTATTGTTTTTTTTTCTATTCTTGTGTGGAAATCTTAATGCGGTTAAGAGAATACATCTACTTACCAAGTTTCAACAGTATAGTTCTTATAGTTTCCGAAAAAAGTGACTGTGACATACGGACGGACCGACAGACAGACAGACATGACGAATCTATAAGGGTTCCGTTTTTTGCTATTTGGCTACGGAACCCTAAAAAGTTGTTCTTTTGATATTACATTACAAACAAACACTTCACTTCAACACAGACAATATTATTTATTTTTATATGTATATATATACTAGCTGATGCCCGCGACTTCGTCCGCGTAAGTAAATACGAGTACCTAGTTAACTCGCGAAGAACGTTTATATCATATATTTAAATTGTGTAATGACATAACAAGTTGATAGTAAAAGTTTTAACAGAAAAGTTCTAATAAAAAATGAATTAATGAAATCGGAATACACGTTAATGAATTACAATGAAATACACATTTTGACTTTCATCCCCTCTCCCAAGGGAACCGTGCTGAATTTCGGGATAAAAAGTATCCTATATTTTACCTCGTAGTATGAACTTAAATCATGTTACGTTTCATTTAAATCCGTCCAGTAGTTTCAGTGTGATGCGCGGCCAAGATACAGACAGACGAAAAATTAAAAAAAAAAAAATTGTTTTGGGCTCAGTATCAATAGTAAAGCATCATCCGATTCAAATTTTCAAAATATATTTATTCACCCGCAGGCGGCCGGCGGGTGAATGTTACGGGCATGGGAGGGGCGAAGGCTCGCGCACACAAATACACTACTCGTACACATGGATAACTCCTGTTGATCGGGCGCAGCGCGACGGCGATATTTTCTTCAAATACCTATTTTTCAAATTCCTTGGGACTAGAGTACCGTCTTAATCTTAAATCAAACTTCTGACACTTTTCTAATACAGATTAAGTTTCACTGAAACTTTTAAAAATAAATTAGAATTAGGTTGAAAATAAATTAGATACCGGTAGATAGAGTAAATGAATTTATTCTACTTTACTTTTCTTATCATGGCCTTTGTTTTCCCTATTTTTCGCCAGGATTTTTCAGGAAAGCGCGGAAGGAGAAATGGGGAATAATGTCTGATCATTAATTACTGGGGAGAACTATCTCTACGGGGTATTTTAGACGGATAAGGTACGTGTGACTGTTATGGGACTGTACGTGAGTCGGAACATAATAACTAATATCATACTTGGCGATAATGTTTTCGGCCTGAGTATTAAAGTCGGCGCTCGCTTATCAACTCGGCATTCGACCTGCGCCACCTTTCGGCGCAGACGTCCACTTGCCGTCGACGGGTGGCTCTCGCTTTTATCTTACGCAGCTGGCTAGTGAACGATCAGTGGCCAACGCTTTGCCGACGTAACCTAGCCCTCTAATCGAGTCATAAAATAAGTCGATCGAACAACTCGTGGGCGGTTCGCGGTCCACTCGGAACCTGCGCGTAGTCAACGCACGGCAAGCGGGTGAGCAGCGGGTGATCACCGCATATGGACAGCTTGCGAGCGTGGCGATTCTGCGTAGTTATGGAGTTGATTAGTGAGTGTACATAATATAAATAATATGGAAATCTATATACTTAAGTAATCTTAATCGCACGAGGCGAAGCGGTGTTGGTCGAGTTCTGGGTTGATAAGTGAGCGACGACATTTATTTTATGTTATGTTAGTGTTAGGTACTTCATACATCACTACTTTGTCAGAAATGAACAATTTTTAATAGAAAAAGAAGTCTAAAAAATGATTTACACCGGAAATTGGACGGAAATCGATTAACTTCCGCTTGCGAAATATCAACAGAATGTCCTCAAAATCTGCAGCTACTCGTATTTCTGGATTTATAAACATGGATAGATGTAGGATGTGAACAAAGTCTTTTAGCATTTTTTGTCTGTAGCTTACTATAAAATATATTAATTGAATTGAAATTGAATTTTTACAATAAAACTTATAGCTAAACTTATCTAATTACTTTACAAATCATACCCGCTCGGAATGGTGCCAAGTATACTGGCTGCATTTTCGCGCTGGACAGCCTAAGTGTACACTACCAAACCGCTTCCAAGTTAGCCCGCTATCATCTTAGACTGCATTGTCATTTACCCTCAGGTGAGATCGCATCTCTTAATCTTGTCGTCAAATTAAAAAAAAAACTTACTTTTCTTAATTTCAATCGTTAGAATTCCACTGGATACAGGACTATTGCAAGATTCACCACAGAATACGATCTTGTGCCGCTTGTAAGTGTAACCACCTAACCTAAGCATGCGCTACTTTTTTTATATTTTCGTCATCGAATAAAAAACAAAAAAGCTCTTTCAACGCAAGATCGTCGTAGACGGCACAAATACATATATAAAATTACAATTTAATTCAATCCGACTGTCTGTCTGGAGGCAATTAAGCAACGCCGGGCGCGGGATCGAGTTATCCCGAACTTTATACACTGCATTGCACTCAGATAATTATCGCGATGCGGATATGGGCCGTTTGATTGAAGTTCCTTGCTTCCTACTTCCTACTATTAAAATTATAAATGCGACAGTTTGTAAGTATGGATGGATGGATGTTTGTTACTCTTTCACGTAAAAACCAATGAACCGATTTGGCTGAAATTTGGCATAGAGATAGATTATAGTGTGGAATAACACATAGGTTACGTTTTATCCCGGAAAATAAGAGAGTTTCCGCGGGAATTACAAAACCTTAATCCACGCGAACGAAACTAGTATTATACAATAAATGCGAAAGTTTGTGAGCATGGATGGATGGATGGATGGATGGATGGATGGATGGATCTCTGTTATTCCGTCAAGAGTGAATCTCTATAAAAAAATTCCACAGTCGATTTTAGACTTGCCTTTACACAAGTTAAGAAAGCAATTATACACGGTGAAATTTTATTCCCCGTAAACCCTGAAGGAGGTGAATGTGCTCATGAAACTGAACAACTTTCCCCAAAGAACATAGATCGAAATATGAAAAAAAAAATTGGACCCTCCATACAAAATTGACGATTAGCTGATTGATTTACTATGGGAGGTCCAAAATTTTTTTTCATTAGAAAGAGAATAGTACAGAATAGTCTATACTATTTTATTCTATAACGTTATCTCTACAACAGATAACAGACACGTCAGACAACAGACTATAGAGTCTGTTTTCTGACGTGTGAACTCTAGTGATAATATTTATTGGTCACACATAATCTATATTTATAATCAGGGCCTGATTAACCCTTAGTCTAATTAGGCTGCAGCCTAGGGCGCGAGGGTCAGGGGGGCGCGCGCTGAAATAGTATCTTCGCATGCACTAATCTAGCATCATTGCTATGATCAATGAGCTTGAGAGTCCCTTATTTTAACAATAAATTTTGAAATTTTAAAAAGCGCGCGTTAAAATTAGCCTAGGGCGGTCAGAACTCTTGATCAGTCGCTGCATATAATAATATGATATAAAAGTAAGTCAGTAATTGGGAAAGTACCGTAAGTAAGCAATCCACGCGGACGAAGTAGCTATAGGGTAAAATAAAACAACTTACAGAGGCAGATGGAAAACGAAGCAATAAAAGAATGAAGAGTCGAAAAAATGCAATGCAATAACCCGAAAAGAATCGGATTGAAACGGAAGCCGATTGTTAGATTGTTAGGTTTTAATAAATGGCCTAGCTTTGTTGCGGCTGGCCAATTAAAAACGAAATAGGAATTTTTTTTTGACGACCTCTCTGACGCAGTGGTGAGCGCTGTGGTCTTATAACCGGGAGGTCTCGGGTTCGATTCCCGGCGGGGCTATGGCATACGCATAGAATTCCATCCTACGTGACTGTACGATATTAGATTATAATTAATAACATAATTTCCTCATTGTTCAATCAGCACTTTTAGCACGTAGGATTAAATAAACAATAGACTCCCCACCCTCTACTTTACATATTAGTTTCTTAGTATATAAGCGCAATGTAAATTTGTAAATATATGGTATTGTATTGGATAGCACTTATCCTTAGTAACAACAGTCTGTGTATTTTCTATACTCTCCCTAAAACCTTCCTTCTGCAAGAACACGCATGTTACACTCCAGCCGTGGTGTAACGCAACAGTGGTGACCCCGACGTGATCAGCACCTCATCAGGACTTCAACAGCATCATTGTGAGTCACTTCTTTTCGTCTCAACATGGCTCGTCAAACACCTACCAAAGGTTTCGGCGCAGGCAACTCTACAGACGAACAACTCAATTCCGGCACAGACTTAGTGGCATCCATCACAGTAGCAGAGAGAATTCCACAATTTTGGACCGACTCACCGCGTCTTTGGTTCTCTCAATTTGAAGCTATTGTGGCTCCGCAGAAGCAAGGGGACGAGTACAAATTCAACGCCGTCGTATCAAAACTACCGAAAGACGTCATTCATCAAGTCAGCGACATTTTAACAAAGCCGCCTTCAGAGAACAAGTACCACTGCATCCGGGAAAGGCTCATCAGCTGTTATGAAGAAAGTGAACATCGTCGTTTCCATAAACTGTTGTCTGAGATGGACCTGGGAGATCAAAAACCATCTCAACTATTAAGGAAAATGAAGGAAGCTGGCTGCGGCAACATCAATGATGACACACTACGTTTGTTATGGATGAGACAACTTCCGCCATCCGTGACCACCGTTTTGGCCATTTCCGAGAATTTGGGTTTAGACAAGCTAAGCGAAATGGCCGATCGCATATATACGAGAATACCCGTTGCAATAAAAATACGTCATCAACCAACGCTGACATCAATTTAATCACCCAACTGACGTCACAAATTGCAACAATGCAGTTAGAAATCGCTGCGCTAAGCGACAACCGCTCGCGTCGAGTCAGCCGACGCAGCAGTTTTTATCAACCTCGGTACAATAGACCTAGGTCAAGTTCACGCCTACGGTCAACATCGAAGCAACGTAGTAATCTTTGCTACTATCATCAAAATTTCAAGTGGAAGGCACGGAAATGTGAAAAGCCCTGTTCTTGGGTGAATAAACAACAGTCGGAAAACTAAATTCAGCACAGCGTGCGGCGAGACTCTGTGCTATTCTTCCCTCAAATCGCCTAACGATTACCGACTCTAACAGTGGTTATCGATTCCTGGTGGACACTGGGGCGAACATTTCGGTTATTTCCAAGTCATCACAGAGCTCAAGGAAGGCAAACGAGTTAAAATTATTTGCCGCCAACGGAACCATAATCAATACATATGGAGAAAAAACCTTAACGTTAAATTTAGGTTTACGTCGCTCTTTCATTTGGACTTTCGTTATTGCTGACGTCAAGATGCCTATATTAGGAGCTGATTTTCTAGACCACTACCGACTTTTGGTAGACATACACGGGAAAACCTTAATTGACAAAACGACGGAAATTAAAAAACCAATGAATTCTATACGAGTAAATATTCCATCCGTCCGTTCCATCGACTGCAACTTATCCGATTCTCTCAAGCAATTACTGGAAAAATACGAAAGTATCACAAGACCAACGTCAATGAAAGGACCCACGCAACACAATGTGAAGCATCACATCATCACAGAAGGATTTCCGGTATGCGCTAAAGCTCGCCCACTTCCTCCTGACAAGTATAAAGTCGCCAAACAAGAATTTCAAGAGATGATGGAGACGGGAATTTGCAGACCATCCAGTAGCCCATGGGCCAGTCCATTGCACATGGTAAAAAAGAAAAATGGTGAATGGAGACCTTGCGGTGATTACCGCGCATTAAACAAAATTACTGTTCCAGACAGATACCCGCTGCCAAGATTACTAGATTTTACATATATCGCAAACGGGAAAAATATATTTAGCAAAATCGATGTTCGTAAGGCTTATCATTCTATAGCCGTAGCGGAACCGGAGAAAACTGCAATTATTACACCGTTCGGACTTTTCGAGTTTCCAAGAATGCCTTTTGGATTACGGAACGCTGGACAGACGTTTCAGAGATTTATGGATTCCCTATTTCGAGATTTAGATTTCGTTTTTGTTTTTGTCGACGACATATTAGTCGCAAGCAAGTCCGAAGATCAACATTACAAACACTTAGAGACAGTTTTCACTAGATTACAACAAAATGGTATTACAATTAATATGAACAAATGTGAGTTCGTCAAACAAGAGTTAGATTTTCTTGGTTATCATATAACGAGCCAAGGAATGAAACCAACACAGGAAAAAATTCAAGCAATCATCGACTATCCCAAACCCAAAACTGTGAAGGAACTACGTCGTTTCCTGGGCATGGTCAACTTTTACAGACATGCAATCAAGCAATCAGCCAAGCATCAAGCACCACTCAACTCATTTTTAATTAATTCAAAGAAAAACGACAATACACAAATTAAATGGAATGTTGACGCTGAACGTGCTTTTCAACAATGCAAGCAAGATTTGCGTGACATCGCAACGATAGCATTTCCTGATGCAAACGCACCGATCGCACTAATGACCGACGCTAGCTTAAAAAGCGTCGGCGCAGTTTTACAACAAAAAGTCAAGAAGAAATGGAGACCTATTGCATATTTTTCAAAATCCTTATCGGATACGCAAGTCAAGTATTCAACTTACGATCGGGAGTTACTCGGAATATATATGGCGGTAAAACATTTTCGACGACTAATAGAGGGTCGCATTTTTACAATTTACACCGACCATAAACCATTGGTGCACGCCTTCGACAAGAAGCCGTCACTGGATGACACTCCGAGGAGAATAAGACATTTGGATTATATATCACAATTTAGCACCGATATACAGCACATAAGCGGGAATGACAATGTTGTTGCCGACGCTTTATCTCGAATCGTGGAGACTATTTCTTTACCCACCGTTATCGATTTTTCTGAACTACAGAAATACCAAGAAGGTGATATCGAGCTCCAACAGCTAAAACAAAACAAGTCGTTACACATAACGCGTATAAGGGTACCAAATACAAACAACAAGATTTACTGCGATATTTCCACTGGAATTACTCGACCGTACATTCCGAAGCAGCTAAGAAGGACTATTTTTGACAACTATCACAACCTTAGCCATCCAGGCAAAAATACCACGAGGAAATTAATCGGAAGAAATTACATTTGGCCTAGCATGAACTCAGAAATTAATAATTGGTGTGATTCATGTTTACAATGCCAACGAGCAAAAGTGCATAGACATACAGTTTCGCCACTCGGCAAATTTATGCCAGCAGAGCGTTTTTCGCATGTTCATATTGATATCGTCGGGCCATTACCTACCTCACAAAACAAAAGGTATTTAGTAACAATGATCGACCGATGCACGTCATGGCCAGAAGCTTTTCCGGTATCAGATATCACAGCCACTACTATAGCCAGATTAGTGTACGAAGGGTGGATTTGCCGTTACGGGAGTCCAGATTATTTAACTACAGATCAAGGATCCCAGATGGAGAGTGAGATATTTAGGAATCTTGCAAAATTAATGGGAATTGAAAAGTTTCGGACCACACCGTATCATCCACAGTCTAATGCGAAAGTTGAACGATTACACAGAACAATTAAAACAGCGTTAATAGCTCGAGCTAACACGACGAATTGGACAAAGGAATTGCCATCAGTTCTACTTGGTATACGTTCCAGTTATCGACAAGATACTGGATATAGCGCCGCAGAACTTGTTTATGGCACAACTATCAAGTTGCCAGCAAGTTTTTTCTGTGACAAATCCGAAACCACATATTCTGAATTCGTTCAAGAAATTAAAGAAAACATAAATCGTGTCACGAATATTCCGCAAAGAGAGAGTTCAAATCAGAACGTATTCATACATCCACGCCTATCAGATTGTACGCACGTTTTCCTCAGGTGTGACAGACTTCGTCCATCTTTAACTCCTCCGTATGAAGGACCTTTCCGTGTAATCAGGCGTAGCAACAAAGTATTCACCATCGAACGCAATGATAAGGAATTGAACGTATCAGTGGACCGATTGAAACCAGCATTTTTGTTAAATGAAGATCTAAATGAATCTGATAACACAGTGAGATGCAACAAAGCAATAGATCACCGAGACATATGTCAACAGAAGACCACACGTTCAGGACGCATATCTCGGCCTACCGTTCGTTTTGCGCCAGTATAGTGTAGATTTAAGTCACATATTTTTTTTTTTTTTCTCAAGGGGGGAATATCTATGGCATACGCATAGAATTCCATCCTACGTGACTGTACGATATTAGATTATAATTAATAACATAATTTCCTCATTGTTCAATCAGCACTTTTAGCACGTAGGATTAAATAAACAATAGACTCCCCACCCTCTACTTTACATATTAGTTTCTTAGTATATAAGCGCAATGTAAATTTGTAAATATATGGTATTGTATTGGATAGCACTTATCCTTAGTAACAACAGTCTGTGTATTTTCTATACTCTCCCTAAAACCTTCCTTCTGCAAGAACACGCATGTTACACTCCAGCCGTGGTGTAACGCAACAGGGCAATTTGGGAATTTCTAAATTCCATCTTTCTTCTACAACCGCACCGCTTCATCACCGAACACAATTTTACCCTCACCACCTGGAGCACTTCGACCATCCGTTGTGCCAGATATTTTGTTCCACGTACTTTGAAACTGTGGAACCAACTTCCTGCGACTGTGTTCCCACTAAATTACAACATGGTACAAATTCCAAAAACCAACAATGCATTGGTGGTGCCTCAGGTGCTATAAATGTTCATGGGCGGCGGTAATCACTTAACATCAGGTGGCCCGCCTGCTCGTTTGTTCGCTAAAAATATTTAAAAAAAATTGTTTCTAATCTGGTCTGGTGGGAGGTTTTGGCCGTGGCTAGTTACCCTTCTACAGTCAAAGACGTGCCGCCAAACGATTTGGCGTTCCGGCACAATAGCGTGTAGAAACAGAAAGCCTCAATGGCCCAACGGTTAAAGGTACGGACTGAAAACCGAAAGGTCGCAAGTTCGAGCCCCACCCGTTGCACTATCGTCGCACCTACTCCTAGCACAAGCTATACGTTTATTTGGAGGGGAGAGGAGAATATAAGTCAAGTTCAGCTTGGCTAATATTCTTTACTGGATGATGCCCGCGACTTCGTCCGCGTGGATAAAGGTTTTTGATTCCCGCGGGAACTCTTTAATTTTCCGGGATAAAAAGGAGCCTATGTTTTAATCCTGGGAATGAGCTATCTCCATTCCAAATTTCAGCCAAATCGGTTCATGCTTTGTGGCGTAAAGGAGAAACAAACACACACACACACATACACAAAAACATAAAAACTTTCTCGTTTATAATATTAGTGTGCTTAAAAAAAAGATTAGGGGTATGGGTTGAATAGGTATACACTGCCACACCGCTTCCAAGTTACCCCGCTACCATCTTATCCGCATCGTCACCAATTCAATGAAATGTCAAGTTATATTCAAATTAATGCAAAGTTCTACACGTGTGAACAATTCGCTGAAGCCCCGTCGCAGTAAACAGAGGCTGCGAGTCGACAGATAAATCTCATTTGTGCCTCTCTGACCGCTCCTCACTGCACTCAATTAGATTAGGCGTTTGGTGCAAGAACATTATCCTTTTACACCATTGGTTACGCTATAGTGATGAGTGATAGTGTAGTATAAAAGCTGCCTCAAAGATTACAAGAACAAGGTGTCTTCAATCGATAAATAAAGACTGATTCGTCAGTGGACTACTTCTTAGTATATAAGATATTTTATAAGTTTATGTTAAAGTAAGCCATAGGTATCATTAGGCTTGATTGTAATTTTAGTGAGTATACATTGTAGTAGAATACAAGTGTAAACTTACATTACTGAAAAAAAAAAAAAAAACACCATTGGTTGCCTGGAAGATATCTGTATGCATAAATGCAGCGATAAGGTTGCCAAATTGTATAGTTACTTTGTTAAGCTCATTGCTTTGTTATCTGCTTTAATGTGTTTTTTTTATTCGCTGACAAGATAGTCTTTATAATTCTAATAAGTCTTTATAATTGCGATCTCACTTGATGGTAAGTGACGATGCAGTCTGAGATGGTAGGGGGCTAACTTGGAACAGATATATAAAAGAAAGTTGTGTTAGTTACACTATTTATAACTCAAGAACGGCTGAACCGATTTGGCTGAAAATTGGTGGGGAAGTAGCTTAGAACCAAAAGACGGACATAGGATACTTTTTATCCCGTATACTATAAAACAAAGTCAGGTTTGTTCAAACACCTATAACTCTAGAACGGCTAGACCGATTTAAATGGTTTTTCATTTGTTGTATCTGTCTTCGTCCCGAGTAGCAGAATAACTTTTAAAATATAGGAAAAAATCAAGAAAAAAAAATCTCATTTTCTCAAACATTTTGTATTGAATAGGTTTTTTGATGGCAAGGAAAGTGACCTTTTACCCCGGAAAAACAGTAACCTAAGTCACGCGGATGAAGTTGCGGGCAAAAGCTAGTTTCATATAAATAAATAAAGTTATTTATATGAAACTAGCTTTTAGTCCGCTACATCCTCTCAACCAACTAGCTTTTAGTCCGCTACATCCTCTCAACAGGATCACACAACAAACTCAAATGAACA
Source organism: Hipparchia semele (assembly GCA_933228805.2). NCBI lineage: Eukaryota > Metazoa > Arthropoda > Insecta > Lepidoptera > Nymphalidae > Hipparchia > Hipparchia semele. Next base: position 2,046,496 of record OW121731.1, read on the forward strand.
CGAGAAAATAGTTTTCCATTCGGTACATTACGTAGTGTCAGGGACGAGTGGAGAAAACTGGCATACTGGCATAAGCGAATTAAGATTTAACTCTCCGTGGACACGACTGTTATACAAATTAGGAATTTTGCACTGCACTGTAGACGTAAATAGATCTCTCTCTCTCACTATTCGGTTCATTTAGAGGTACAGATCAACCGCTGAATTTAACTTGGCTGGCAGCGCTCGGGAAGCATCTTTGCTCATTTGCTGCTGTTATACAAATTAGGAATTTAGCACTGCACTGTAGACGTAAATAGATCTCTCTCTCTCTCGAGTCAGTTCATTTAGAGGTACAGATCAACCGCTGAATTTAACTTGGCTGGGCAGCGCTCGAGAAGCATAGTTGCTCATTTGCTGCTGTTATACAAATTAGGAATTTTGCACTGCACTGAAGACGTAAATAGATCTCTCTTTCTCTATCGAATCAGTTCATTTAGAGGTACAGATCAACCGCCGAATTTAACTTGGCTGGGCAGCGCTCGAGAAGCATCGCTGCTCATTTGCTGCTTGTTGCAGCAAACAAATGAGGGACAATAACTACTAAGTACTGGTTTAAAATTTATTTACTTACGGCAATTTTTTTTTTTTTGATTCGATGACATGAATGCGATCGCACTATGGAAAGTGACGATGCAGTTTAAGATCTTAGCGGGCTAACTTGGAAGGAATATGGCAGTGTACATTCAACCTATTACCACTAATAGGTTTCTATTCGCAATCGTGCCGGAACTCTAAATCTCTTGGCGGCACGTCCATCACGGTAGAGTGGTAACTAGCCAGTTGCAACTGCGTTTGCGCACATACTTGTGCACTATAGTATATCCCGCGCAAATGGCTAATCTCTGTGAAGATTGGCTGCCAGCGAATGTTAATCAACAGCTACCCCGTCATCGAATAAAAAAATAAGTATCAATGTTACAAATAATAATTCCAATTAATCCAATTAATTGAATTAATTTTTTACAACACAAACTTACGCATTAAACTTTTACAATTTGTAAAAGTTTAATGCTTTCACTTATTAATCTTCACTAATACAAAAAAGAGTATTATGACTTTAACCGCTCTGTCGGTCTGTCAGTCTGTTTCTGTCTGTGTCATTGTAGCTCTCAAATTGTACGAATCGATTTGAATGCGATTTTTTTTATTCGAAGGCGTAATTAATTGGAATAATTCTTCGCTCTTTTCAACCAAGTTTGTACTTGGTGGGTAATGGGTATGGTTTTGATTCTTGTCTAGTAGTTAGTAGACAATTTAGTTAATCTTATTTTTTTCTTTGATGATTGGGAAGGATCGTAGTGGGTAACTTAATGTCAGAGATTATTTCAATTTTTAATTTACACTTGTAAAAGTTATGACGCGCCCCATAGAGAATCAACTTTATGTGGTAATATAAAACTTTGCTCAAGTTAAAACTTAGGCGCTTACATCGCGAACTTAACTGTTGCGTAATTTTATTAGTGTACTTAAAAACAAAAGACATTTTACGACTTTAAGCCTTTGGACGTTAATTACAGTTAGAAATTATTACATAGCATAGTAAATATGCCAACGATTTTAATTATGCATGAAAGTACACAGTATTATATTGTTTAACAAAGTTTTAGTGGCATTAATTACATCACATCACACTATAATATTATAAATGCGAAAGTTTATAAGTGTGTGTGTGTGTGTGTATGTTTGTTACTCCTTCACGGCACAACGAATTAACCGATTTGGATGAAATTTAGAAGGGAGGCAGGTCACACCCAGGATTAAAACATAGGCTACATTTTATCCCGGAAAATTAATGAGTCCCGAAATTAGTGTAGGAATTAAAAAACCTTAATCCACGCGGACGAAGTTGCGGGCATCCACTAGTTGCCTAATATTGCACAAAAATCTCTACTCTACTTTTTCAGAGTAGTCTCTTCATCTATTTTTATAAAATGTCGAAAATAGGTGATTAATGAATAAAATATAGAGTGAAAGTTATAATTAACTTCTTATTCAAAGAAAAACCAGCACACGTAGTTTTGAAACTTTATTAAAACTGAAAAGCACCTACTAAATAAAATAGCAACAAAACCCCAAGACTGTAAAAGTGTGCTGCAATACAAAAGTTTTTTAATAACATGTAAAAGTTTCATAAGATAGGATTACTTAGTCAAGAATGTTATTGTCATATTCATAAGAGAACTTACAATGTTTGTCATTAAGTGGGATGGCTTAAGTTTTCGCTAATATTATTAATTAATACCTTCTTCAGTTTCAGTGTAAATAGTAAATTAGTAATTACTAAATAATATTAGGGTTGCACGAAGTTGGGTGGTTGCTTTACTCTAAGTATTATTATTAAATATTTGTCCCTAGTTCCAACCCTATTTGAATTGGGGTAGGGTCCAACATCAGTGTTGCCGCCTGCTGAACCAATAATAAAAGAACGATAATGTTATTTAGAATACATTTACTTGGTATCACAATAATGATTTTAAATAATGTTATGTAGAGTTTATAATAAACATAGAAGTAATTCTGAATTATTCCTAAAGTTTATTATGTTAAGTGTCCACACTTTTGTATTAAAATTCTGGAGACGAGTAGCTCCTAATTCCCTCTAGCGAACGTAACCTCAAACGTCGCTTCGGCGGAAGATGGCCGTCGCGTGCCGATTGTTGCTCTGATTGTTTATTACGATTTTAAAAGTTTTTACCTGATAAACACGGATCATTAACAGTAAACTACGTCATCAAGTTGTTTAATAACATAATACGCGTGTGTTTCGTGAGTTTTTAAAGTGTTTCAAATAGTTTTTCTCTCAAAAAGTGCGGCAACTCAAGTGCAAGTGAAGCGACCAGTTTTCTAAAAGTGATTTTATAGAGGAATGTTGTGATAAAATTGAGTGTGTAGTGAGTTGGAGGGCAAAGTTTCGACCGGGATTAGCTGCATTTGTTCTAAAAGGTATGGATTCTGTCAATTTTACTGTTAAATGTGGTAAACTTTAAGAAAGTTACAACTTTGTTTACGTCTCAACCAGTCGCGCATGTCCCTTTGATAATAAAGTTTTATTTATACAAGCGGTGACTTTTGAACTTTTCATTAGTAAATTTACTTATTATCCATTAAATAATAACTTTCATTACAAAAAATAGCATCTTAAGGTTTCTTTGTCTAATAAAAGTATACAATCTGCAGTAACTCGAGTTGTATAGAGTCGGATCGATATTTATTGTTGTATTCTATTATTAATTCGTCTTATTTGTGACAAGTGGACAGGACTCCTAGTGAGATGGGTTTGATATGTAATCTAGATAGCTATTAAATAAAGTTGCGTACTGACTTTGTTTTTTATGTTTCACGGTCATTCAACCTGTTTCGTGATCGAGCCATATACAGCCTCTTTCGTTGAGCTTCTTATAAACAGAATAAATAGACACCAATATCAAGAGATCTTTTATTACGTCCATAATCGATATACTCATAGTGTGTTTTTTTTATGTTGTTATTAGAAAACGTGGACACACTATTTTAATTTTAAATAATAATTATGACCAACTTATATTTTGTTTATTATTTTTGTAAACAAATTATGCTGCTTAATATTAAATAATTATTCAAAGTTAACTAATTATTCATTATATTAAATATAAGTCCAAAGATTTATAAGTTTTGTGATTTGAGTCGAGAGAGTTACATACCTACAGATATTTTTATTTATTTGTTTTGGTTTTCACGGTTGATTCTATATTTCGATCATAATATTATACCCAGTTGTCTACAAAAATCAAATATTGCCTTGTTTGCTTATTAAAGACTTCAATTATAAAATTACGAGGATCTTGTGAAAATTGAAACTATAGTAGGTATAGTTACAATTTTTACAAGTACAAACACTACGTACCTACTATACTTAAACAAGTAATAAAAAAAATTTGCATAATATTATGCGTGTTAATGATTAAATGCAATGCTAAGCCATGCATCATGCATCATGCTGTCCAATCCATATTTCATAAATAATTGACGAAGCTCTTGCGTTTGTATTCACGGGTCGGGACAATTGTTTTGTGCTTGTCAAATAGGACTTTTAATTTGGTTTACAAATGTTCGAAATGGTTTTTATTTTTTGGTACTATAATAAAACCTAGGGATAGAAGTGTTGAGCATAGTGTAATTAATGCAGTAGTCTAGTATAAAAAGATATTTTTTGTTATTTTGAAAGATTTAACAACTCGTATTTTATCAACATTGATATTATAGTTATAAAATGAGTAGGAGTTTTATCTCTACCTTTGGCTCTACATATTTAAACATAGAAATCTCATAAAAATTGTGTGGGATGTTTCTTTAACTCTATTATAGATATGCACACAATCTCTCAAAAATAATTTTTGACTTACTTAAATATAAATGTTTTAAAATGACTACTTGAGAAAGTTAATTTTTTTTGCTTATCATCAAAAATAATTGCAATAATTAAACATAATATCTGTAGTAAAGTTCAAAAGCTATATCAAGTCAAGTGTTTTTTTTATGTAAGTATTAATTGTGTAATCAAATGGCACACTTTGGAAAAGAATTATATTACTTTTCTAATAGAATAATACGGATTACTATAAAAAAAGTTCTCTATGTCTTTTAGCCTTTGTAAAGTTGCTGATTTTGTTATACTGTGCGTAGACTGACGAGAAAAATTATTCCATTGTAATACAGTTCTATTCTCAGTCAAGCGTCATGATCTATATTTAGTGAGTTTTGGCTCTCAAGAGTGACTTTAACTGAATTTGCTGCGGTTGATTCGTAACATCGTAATCTGTAACTAATAGGACACTTACACCTACCTTGTACTTGGACCTACTTTGTAAATAATTCTAGTTTCCAAGTGTTTTACTTATCAGCTTAGTAATAGATGAGTATCTTGACAAATTCACGATTATAGCGGTATTCTGAATCAGTAGATCATGAGTCACCAAGGATTTACCACGAATTAGACATAATATTATAGTACGTACGAGTAATATTATAGTTAATCAGTTTCAAATCAACACTTAGATTACAAGAGATTTGCAATGTGATTTATTCTCAGGGTTTCTCTATGTAACATATCAGAAATTGAGAGATCCAGAGAACGGTCAAAAGGTTTGGGAAGCTAAAGTGGCAATAGGCGGGATAAATAGTTCTAAGAACCGATACCGAACCGAACTCAAGGTGCTGCAGTGAAGACTACACAAAAAGCGCAGAGAAGGCAGTCAAGTGTCTGTGGTTGGCAGACACTAAGCAGACAGACGACATCAAACGATTAGTAGATACAAGCGTCCAACATTAGAAAAATAATAATATTACTTATATCGACAGTAAAATAAGTGGAACACATTTAAAGTTTGGATAAGCGATTAAGGTTTGAACATATTATAAACATAAGACAGGACTGACGCATTTTGCTCACGAGATGCAGCGAGTCAGTAGTGGTTGTATTATAATTTATGAATGGATTGAATATAATTTATAATTGAACTGTAAGGAGAGAACAGAGCCGTAAACGCGTAAGAGCTGCGTTGATGCCATTGTGCGACGATGTGGTTCTACTAAAAAGTGTACAAGTGTAACAAGTTGGTTATATACTCAAAGATTAACAATCGATGTTCATATCCACTTGCGCTGAAGTTTATTTGGAACCAGTTTGTTTGGGCCTTTAAAGTAGGAAATTTTTGGCGTTACATTGATCGGAAGCGGCTAGCACTTCGACATACACGCGACCAAGCCATAAATAATTTTTATTATCCCATAAAAACATTCTGGAACATTCGCCGATCGTCCTTCATCAACTGGGCTAACATAAGGGTGGCTGTTTAATTCAATTAATTGAATTACTGTGGGACCTCCCACCTAAAGGACATTAATTGGTTAATTACGGCTAAATCGCGATTTGTTACACTGATAAATCGTTAGTACGATTGTGTCCAATTAGTAAATTGTTTGAATGAATCACTTTTAAATAAAGATTTTTGTGTAGTATTAAAATTAGTTTGCTAATTTTATTAGTTACACAAGTAATACAAATCAGATGGAATAATTAAAATACGAGTTACTACATCACTCCGTATTTAATTAGATAATAGTAAATTTATTTCCAAATACAGTCGAGTTTACAACTCTATTTACTTTAGAAATTAAATTAAAAGCAAAACGAAACTCAAATACGGTAAGTCAAAGCGCCAAAGGCTTTGTGGTACGTCAATATTTACGCCCCAAGACATACTATTTGCGAAGCTCTCTTACTACTTATTACTTAGAAGTTAACTAAAGCAATTCGTTTTTTGCAAACCGAGAGTACTAACTCTCGGTTTGCAAAAAGCACATTTATAGTATGGTCACCCGGAGTTTATCAGGTGTTGTTATTTCCTTTGCTGTCCAGCAATGGGTATGGTTACGGTAATCTTTTATGATATTTGGCTATACTACATAAAATAATAAAAACCCAAGTAAAAACCACCCACATAAAAGAAATACTTAAAATTTTGGTTTCTTTTGGTGTTGTGGGCCAGTATTCATTATTTATTAATAAATATTGAACACCCATCCGTACTCCATCGATTTGGTCTATAACTTGTGAGCTGATTCAAAATTCAAATTCAAAATTTATTTATTTCATATAGGCTAACTTGTAGCTCTTATGATAAGTCACAAATCTACCACCGGTTCGGAATGCAGATTCTGCTGAGAAGAGCCGGCAAGAAACTCAGCAGTTGCTCTTTTCAAAAAAAAATTTTTTTTTTACAAAGCTATGCTATGTATACAGTGCTTCCACAATAAAGCTTCAAAAATGCAAAAATGCATACGTAGGTACACCAATCCAACGCATGTCAAGACGGGCAGTCAAAGCAGACCCATTCCCGTTGGTGGCACCCGTTCACGAGCATGACGCATGATCCAGCCATTGCTTCGCTCAACCATATTTGAGGGAACGTAACAACGATTTCAACATCAAGGTGTATTGTCACGCTACTACGATCTAAGTAGTGTGAGCTTTATGCTCCGCAGTGTGACGTGTTGTGAAACTCATGTTGTTGTTAGGAAAAAGTAGTACAGTGCATTGCAGCCTTCCAATTTAGTGAGTATGTACTTCACTTTTTTTTTTAAATTGAAGTGTTAACAGGATATAAATCTGTTAGGATGTACTACATTGATGCTGCGGCGTCCTAAGCCTCTTTGATTCTATCTGGCACCCAGATAGGATCAAAGACGCCGCAGAAGCAGCACAGAGATATAACAACGCGCCTAGTGGCAAACAAAAATAGCGCATATGCTGAAAGATACAATATTAGTATGTGTCTCGTCTGCACTCATACATTTTGTCATAGCTGCTTTTACGCTTAATCTGTCATTTATATCAAAAGTTATGCATAGATACTTTAAACATTCTATCTAAATTCGACAGTAGGCCTTGAAAGATAGGCTTGAAATCTGTTATTGATAAATACTTCGACGTCTCGTTCCGGTTTAGTATTTACAGGTGCATCCCGATTTAAGACGGAACCAATTACGATTACACGGCATGTAAAACATTAATGCGTTACGAGCGTTTCCCTATAATTCAATTAATTGGATTAAAATTAACTTCTAACAACAGCTTTTCAGTGTTCTATTGCGTTTTTAGAAAAAGAAGAACAACTTTTTTAATAATTTTATTGTTTAAAAAAGCAAATAAATATACCAAATAGATATCTACTTAAAATATATTTATTTTATAAAATAATAAGTTTATTCCAAGTTTCCATGGATCATTCAATAAAATAAATTTTATTTAAGTAATATAAGTTACTAAAACAATTTCAGTGAATATAATATTTATTTAAGAAACAGTAAGTTACTTATATAAAATTTTTATGTTTTTTTGTTAATTAAAATATCTGAATAAATTTAAAAAAATAGAGCTTGACTAATATTCGCCTCTTGTGTTAGGAGTGAGTACGACAAAAGGGGGGCACAAACCTTTAACTATGGGACTATTGAGGCTTTATAGTACAAGCAAATCCCTGGAGTGGATTTAGCAATTCCACTTTTAATGCGACTCTTACGCGAGACTAACAAAAGGGAGAGAGTTCGTTATTAATTTTATTCTAATGGCCACCAAAAAAATGTTCCTTACAAAATTAAGTCGTGCTCTACGAAGATATTATGCAAAGGAGCACAAAGGCGGCTAAAGGTGGTTTCACACGAACGCAAAATAACGCAGCGAGTGACACTAAGCTGTATAGTAACTACTTATTTTTTCATTAATAAAATACAGTGATTGGTCCGGGAGGTAGACTAGAAAAAATAGTCAGCTGTGTAGTTAGCGGTGGCAAGACCGTCAGCTGATGATGTAAAGATACAGATTATTCGAGCAGTGCGAATATTTTGTTTTTGTCGTGTTTCATTTCATGTGTGTATTAACGAAATGTATAATACAAAACAATATAGAGTGTACAATGGTAAAAAATACCGGCCAAGTGCGAGTCGGACTCTTGAGTTTCGTGCCAATTAAACTCAGACCTCTAAATTGTATGAGCACCCATACAACTCAGAGGTTTATCTTAATTGGCGTTAACTGTATTATGTAAGCGGACACCCTTAAATTTTCAACTTTTTTTATTTTTTGGAATTTTTCCTTTATCTGTGCTGTAAGACCATGATTTTTGCCTTTCGTGACGGGAACTACTTTATAGGTTTTCGACCCAAAACCTATCCCTATACTTCCGGATGACCTAGAATTGTCAATTTTGCTTATAAAACGCACAGTTACGGAGTCGTAGCAACCGCGGCGAGTGTGAAACAACCCAAGGGACTAATTGTTTGGACAACCGGATGTGACGGACCGGAAAATGGTAAGGAAATACTTGGTGGCCGTGGCTAGAGGAAGCCAAAATAAAACAGGAATTATTTGATCTATTTCCGGTTTTTTGTTTCAAGTAGGTAATAGATAACGTTTGGGGCTTCGGTGATTCAAAATAATAGAAAGTATCTAACATCATCAGGAATCAGGATGCCAATGGGCACTAATATTTTTTAATTTTCATAAAATTATAATTATGCAGAGTTAGGTGTTTAAAAATCCCGCGGGAATCTTCTTTGTCTGTTTTCTCCAACATAAAATATAATTTATTACTTAGAAATCCTCAACTATATCCATGCAAAAAAAGTTGATTCGGTGCTCCGTTGTTGCGTGATTGAAGGACAAACCATGAAGTAAACACACTTTGGAATTTGTAATTTATCAGTAATAATGCTCGTGAATTCGTCCGCGTAGATTAAAGTCTTAATTCCCTCGGAAACTCTTTAATTATTTATCCGGCATAAAATGCAGCCTATGTGTTAATTCCTGGGTACCAGCTATCTCCATTCGAAATTTCAGCCAAATCGGTTCATTTACGTCAACATCTAATCTCATGAGAGCAAACACGTCACATCGATAGTAAGCCTAGAATTATAATTAAGCTATAAACTTTTTTTATTCGATGACAAGATAGCCCTTGACTGCGATCTCACCTGATGGTAAGTGACGATGCAGTCTAAGATGGTAGCGGGCTAACTTGGAAGGGCTATAGCGGTATAAATTCAACCCATACCGCTAATCGGTTTCTACACGCCATCGTGCCGGAACGCTAAATCGCTTGGCGGCACGTCTTTGACGGTAGGGTGGTAACTAGCCACGGCCAAAGCCTCCCACCAGAGCAGACCAGAGACAATTTAAAAATTATAAATTCCTAAATTGCCCCCGCGGGAATCGAACCCGAGACCTCCCAGTTATAAGACCACAGCGCTCACCACTGCACCAGGGAGGTCGTCAGGGAGGCGGCAATCCTCTTTTTCTGTTTTTTCCAACATAAAATATAACTATACATAAACAAAAAAACCAAGTTGACCCGGTGCTCCGTTGTTGCATGATTGAAGGACAAACCATAAAATAAACACACTGGAATTTCTTTTTTTCTAAATAATGCTTGCGACTTCGTCCGCGTAGATTAAAGTTTTTTTATATTTTTTTATTTAATTTTATTCATAATTAAATTCCCGCGAAATTTAATTATGAATAAATTCAAATTCAAACTAATTTTATTTATCTCATGTAGGCCAGTTTTTATGACAAGTCAAGAATCTGCCACCGGTTCGGAATGCTGATTCTGCTGCGAAGAGGCAAGAAACTCAAAATTTCGATTTTAGCTGTCAACTCCTAACTTGGACTCTCAGGCTGAATTCTATAGACCATACTCTCACTTAGTTCAGACTCAAAACAGAGTTAAAACGAGACAGATTTATGTCAGAGCATATTTCTGTCTCGTTTTATTTTAACTCTATTTTAAGTCTGAGCTGAAACGGAGCACGCTCTATTAGCCAAGCTGAAGTTAACTAATATCCTCCTATCCCCTCCCAATAACCGAAAAGCTTGTGCTAGGAGTGGGTACGACAATAGTGCAACGGGTGGGATTCGAACCTGCGACCATTCAGGTTTCAGACCGCATCTTTAACTGTTGGGCTATTGAGGCTATTGAGGCTTTGGCTCTATAGATCTCAACTGTATATTTTGAACTGTACCATTAATGAATTTGACCGACAGTACATGAGATCGATCGTTCATGACATGGAAAGCTTAACCATAGCCCTATGTTATAGTCTCTCAATGCAACATTTTTCCATCCCAAGAGTTATCTTTTAACAAGCGAGCAAGCACCGCAATTAAGAGAAACGCTTTTAAATCACGGCAATCATGAAATGCCTGGGAAAAAGTCCATTAAACATGTAACCGAGTGGGATTCACGGGGCAGAGAGGTGTCGCACTACTAGAGGAGCATACTTAATTTTTTTTTTAGCCAAGCCGAACTTGACTTATATTCTCCTCTCCCTTGCAAATAAGCGAAAAGCTTGTGCTGGGAGTGGGTACGACAATAGTGCAATGGCTGGGAGTTGAACCAAAGATTGAAAATCAATTTTAATATTTTTTAATATTACTTATCATAACACACATATTTAACATAACTAAAATCTAAATTAAAACTAAATCCTAAATAGGTATCAGAAATAAAAGCTAAATATAAAAAATATCATCTCAGCCACTAGAACGAAATGTGCCCAGAACGCTGCATTACCCCGCTGAATGGCCAAACTTATATTTATTTATTTTTTTATATGTTGGCGAATTTAGTATTCAAAATTATTTATTTACAGGCCAACCTGTAGCTCTTATGAAAGCTCTAAGACTCTACCACCGGTGCAGAAAGCAGCTTCAAAATCAAAATCAAAATTTATTTATTTCATGTAGGCCAACTTGTAGCTCTTATGTCACGTCTTAAATCTACCACCGATTCGGAATGCAGATTCTGCTGAGAAGAGCCGGCAAGAAACTCAGCAGTTGCTCTTTTCAAAAAATTTTTTTTACAATGGTTAACAAAACTATGCTATGCACAGTGCACGCAGTGCTTCCACAAAGAAGTTTCAAAAATGCACACCTACCACAACCTAACACATGTTAAGATGGGTAGACACAAAGCAGACCCATTTCCGTTGGTGGCACCCGTTCACGAGCACGACGCATGATCCAAGATCCAGCCATTGCTTCGCTCAACCATATTTGAGGGTTATTTTAATCTTCAAAAATGGCGGATTACACATTTTTTCACAACTCCCTCAATATGGGTATCAAATGAAAGACATGTGCTTATAGCCTAGACTGATTGCAGATTTAAGGGACTTTTGTCCCTTAAATCTGCAATCAGTCAAAAAGAAAAAAACAAAAAGACAAAAAGAAAAAAGAATTACATATTTTTTTTTAAATTTCACATGTCGGGGTTGTTTTCAATTTTTCAATTTACACTTGTAATATTAGTAGGATTTCATTTACATTGAATTGACAACTAACTTAGCGAACCCGCCGCGTGGCAGACGCGGCGGGTTCGCTAAGTTAGTTGTGTCTCGTTTTCCGGACCACGGCGCCCTCTAGTGACGCATCTCCGTGGCAGGGAGGCTGTGCAGAGGTCGCTCTGTCAACATTGCGGTCGTCATCTCGTTTGGAACGCAACCTGCACTCATTGTACATATGAGTGCATCTACTGTTGCACTGAGTACCTACTACTTGTCAGCAACACTGGCCAACTGATTAATATTAAGTATAATTATTTGTAGGAAAGTAGGATTAGAATGATTATTGTTTAAAGCGCCATTTAGTGACGGAAGTCTTGTAACGTTTCATGACGGTAGTTTCGTAGCATTGGTGTCATTGTTCCCTCCCCACTCGTTCGGTCCATAAAAGGGAAGCGTACAGCGTGTATTGATTCATTCGTCATTCTGTGTCGAGTCAGTCGTCTGAAGTTAGTTGTCGCTCGTCATCTCTAATCAGTAGAGAGTTAGATTAGCGTTACCCTCACGTTCGGATGGTGGTTTGTCTGACGTGTTGCGGTTAAATAGATTAGATGTGAGGACAGGGGCCGTTATAGGGGCGGTTGGAGACGGCTTTAGGTAGGGTTTCAGCGTTTTAAGAGATCAGATCTCTTAAGGCGTGATTAGTTTAGAGTTTTAAATCCCCATTTCTGGATTGTGTCCTACAGTTCAGAAGTGGGATAGACCTATGCTCACTACTAGCCTTGATAACCTCACACACAGCCGTTAGTTTTTGTCTTCACGTTCGAGCGAATAACTTTTACTGTTCGATTCCCATCTGTGGTTTTGGGAGATTTGGAAAAAGGAAAACACTTCCCTTTTGATGTTCGGTTTTGACATTGAGCAGGAATACAGTGTTCTTGTTGAAACGAGTCGTTGACTCGTTTAGGTAAACGAGCGTGTGCCAATTTGTGCTATAGTTTGCAGGTAGTTGCATAAAGGTACTTTGTGCAAACGCGGTGCCAAGCAGCAGCGGCTTCAGTAATGTGTGCTGCGTTGCTGTCTGCCACGGTGCCTGGTTTCGCGTCGGCGCGCTGGCGAGCGTGTTGGTGCGCGTCGCTGCGCTGCTGAGGCCACTTCTGCGCACCTCACCTGTCTGCGCGCTGGCGGGCGCGTCGGAACGTGTTGCTGCGCTCATGGGGGCGCTGCTGCGCGCCTCACCTGTCTGCGCGCTGGCGAGCGCGTCGGAACGTGTCGCTGCGCCGATGACGCGCTTGTGCGCGCCTCACCTGTCTGCGCGCTGCCGAGCGCGCTGTAGCGGGTCGCAGCGGTGAACGCGGCTTCTCTGCGCGTCACCAGTTGGCGCCTGCCGAGCACATTGCTGCTTGTCGCGACGCCTGCCACTGCGTGCCAGTTGCACATGATATGTGCTTTGCTAAGTACAAGCCTACGTGTCGGTAAGAAGTTTCCAATATATTTTTGACCATTTGAGTAAAATCATGGCAAATTCATGCCCACTATAGTTACGTTAGCTAGAAACCTTTTTCTAACCTCTTTTATGCGAAGGTTAAGAAAGAATCATTGTTGACTTTGCGAGTTAAGTTAAATGGGAAAAAATGAGATTCCTGTGTGGTCAAATAGCTTAAAATCTTGTGGTTTCGTAAAAAACAGTTGGTGTGCGATCCCGTGTGTGGATGCGCAGTGAATAGTAGCGAGTGCATACGTGGATTCATGGAACGGGGCGATCCTATGAGGATGACCGATGCCATGGCGTATGTAGATGCGCTTGAAGGAATTTGGAAGATGCAGTTATTGCGACATTTGTGAGATTATTCAACAGTTTATGAATTTCAGTGTAGTGAGTCTTTGTAATGTTCCTTGTTTATCATTCTTTGTCCAATTATCTTTGGAAGAGATAATTAAATTGAGTTATCCTTGTTCACATTGGTGCATTTCGTAATATGTGACGCATTGTGATTTAAATTTATCGTACAATGAGCAATTATCAAACCGGGTATTCTCATGAAATATAGTGTGGGTAATTGAAGTATAGATTGCAGAGTTTGTTTATTAAAGATCGTGTTGCAAAAATTATATTTTCGTAACGAAGGTAGAAAATTAAATTCAAGACGTGTGTAGTTACTGTCGTTCAGTTACTTCTTCAGTAAAACAAGATAATGTGGCTTGTGGTTATCTTATTGATCTGACGTTTCCAATATGTTTTTGACAATAATTGTTTATTTTTAATCGTAAATTGAACGGTTATGAAAACTGGTAGCCAGATGAAGTAGAGTGACTTCATTCCGAGTATAGGTAGCAGAGTCCTATTTATCAAAGGTTGTTTTGCAAATCATAATAACTTTGCGTGATATTAATATTACGTTGTGCAAATGAAAGTGAAATTAAATTCGTGAAATAGTTAAACATGAATCAAAACAAAATTCGTTAAGTGGCTCGTGTTTATCTCGTACATATATGGTTGTTAGTGTTTCGATCAATTTTACTGATGATTTCAAAGTTGTTGAATAGAACTAGTTTTGACAAGTGCTCACGCAGTAACAAATATCAAACAACTTTTGGTTCCATTTCTAATTTCTACAAAAGTGAGTAGTAATTTTGGGTAGTGCCTTCGATGGTATTCAGTTATTTAGATTTTTGATAAAACTTAAACGGGTAGTTTGTTTAATTTGCTGGTGTTACTTATTTGTTAAATAGAAAATTTGTCACATAAAAATGTACCGGTGATAGTTTATTCGTCTCAGTTAATTTATTAATTGGTGAATAAAGATAACCTACGCGTATAATTAAGGGATGCTGTGGCTATCAATGAAATTAGTGATAATTCCGCACATGCGCATATTACGAGATGTACTTGCACTGACTTACATAATTGAAAAGAATCTTATTTAAATATTAGTTGTCGACTTTAAAGAAATTTACTTTTCTTATTTGAATCATTGAATCATTAGTTAAAGTCAGGTTAGACCAAGCTATCATACTTTGATCGATGTTTTGACTAAGCAAATTTGATTTGACTGACTGACATTAAACAGTTTGTTAATTTTTGGGATTTTGGTATACAACCACGATTACGTGGCAAGCGATGTAAAGTACATCATAGACAGATATCACTTGTTTATTTTTACTTGACTCTTCTAGTTTCTTGACCTTATGGTTAAACTGAGTCGTCTATAGAATTGAACTACTGATCCGACTGATTCGTACCACACTGAACTGAAGAGTAGAATGTATGGCCACTATAAGGTATGCCTTACTTTAGTAACAGTGTTAAAAATAGTCGTAAGCTTGCTATTGAATCTTTTGGTTTTGATATTTTGCTAAAACTATTACATGCTCATAGAGCTCGTTACTTTTGAGCGAGGAAAATGTTTTGGAGTTGAATGGTGTCCTGAGAGTTGTGTTGCTTTCTTTGAAAGCAGCACATGGGACGTTTTTAATGTTTTTATTGCTTACAATTGCTCAGAGTTGTATGCGCGTGGTTTTGCACGCGAGAAGATGAGCAGCTGAGCTGATGAAATATAAAGGACAACCCTGGTCCTGTTAACATACTGGACAACCCTGGTCCACTAATTTCGGGACAACCCTGGTCCTGTTATGCTTTGGACAACCCTGGTCCACTAATTTCGGGACAACCCTGGTCCTGTTAGGTACTGGACAACCCTGGTCCTTAAATGAAAGATTTCATGACAACCCTGGTCCTGTTAGGTTCTGGACAACCCTGGTCCTTAAATAATAATAATAATGTTTTATTTTCAGGTTACAAGATTAATATTAGAATTAATTATGTGTATAATAATAATGTTTTATTTTCAGGTTACAGGACCCATAGTTTTGCATATATATGTTGCGTTAATATTATAATTGATATAGAATTTGTATTATTCGTGGAGCTAAGAACTTATAATACAGTGTTTTTAAGCTGCCGTACCTTGTTGTCAGTCGCCCGAGGTCGAACGACTCGATTTGGATGGCCGACTGTCAGCAACACTGGCCAACTGATTAATATTAAGTATAATTATTTGTAGGAAAGTAGGATTAGAATGATTATTGTTTAAAGCGCCATTTAGTGACGGAAGTCTTGTAACGTTTCATGACGGTAGTTTCGTAGCATTGGTGTCATTGTTCCCTCCCCACTCGTTCGGTCCATAAAAGGGAAGCGTACAGCGTGTATTGATTCATTCGTCATTCTGTGTCGAGTCAGTCGTCTGAAGTTAGTTGTCGCTCGTCATCTCTAATCAGTAGAGAGTTAGATTAGCGTTACCCTCACGTTCGGATGGTGGTTTGTCTGACGTGTTGCGGTTAAATAGATTAGATGTGAGGACAGGGGCCGTTATAGGGGCGGTTGGAGACGGCTTTAGGTAGGGTTTCAGCGTTTTAAGAGATCAGATCTCTTAAGGCGTGATTAGTTTAGAGTTTTAAATCCCCATTTCTGGATTGTGTCCTACATACTTTAGTTAGATTGAAATGAGACTATTTAAAGATGTATTTTTTTTATTCGATGACAAGATAGCCATTGACTGCGATCTCACCTGATGGTAAGTGACGATGCAGTCTAAGATGGTAGCGGGCTAACTTGGAAGGGATATAGCAGTGTAAATTCAACCTATACTCCTAATCGGTTTCTACACGCCATCGTGTCGGAACGCTAAATCGCTTGGCGGCACGTCTTTGACGGTAGGGTGGTAACTAGCCACGGCCAAAGCCTCCCACCAGAAAGACTTTAATATAAGAGCTATTTTTTTAACTGAAATGATCTGATGCTGAATTTATCGCTTTTTTAAAGAATATTAGCCAAGCTGAACTTGACTTATCCCCTTACAAAAAACAAGACAAAGTATTGTCTCAAGAAAAGTTCAACACTTTTTCTCACTGAGTAAGCAAAAACGACTTTTGCTCACTGTTTTTAGACAGGCGCCCTTTTTGAATTATTTATTTATTTATTCTGTACATTATAATCTTATTAACTAACTACTACTACTACAGCTAGTGAGGTGAAAAGTTGTATGTATCACACGATAGCAAAGTTTTTGTTCTTGTGCCTTTGAGTCCCTCACTACACTCAGGATTCTAACTTAGAATCCTTCGCCCGCTCGGGTTTCAAACTAGGCACTCGCAACAAAAATGAACTTTGCTGTCTTGTTGAACAAATAACTATTTTCAAGAATTTTTAGAATAGAATAGAATAGAATAGAAATATTTTTTATTCAAATAAACTTTTACAAGCACTTTTGAATCGTCAATGAATCTACCACTGGTTCGGAATGCCTTTCCTGCCGAGAAGAGCCAGCAAGAAACTCGGCGGTTGCTCTTTTCAAAAAAAAAAAAAATTTTACAATAGTTAATGAAAGCTATGCTATGTATACAGTGCTTCCACAATAAAGCTTCAAAAATGCAAAAATGCATACGTAGGTACATCAATCCAACGCATGTCAAGACGGGTAGTCAGAGCATACCCATTCCCGTTGGTGGCACCCGTTCACGAGCATTCGTCTACATTTAAACATTTTAAACCATTCGTCTCATATTTAGCTTTTCTTAAACAACAATGTGTTTTTTTAAATAACGCCTTCGATCTTCTTATTAGCTCTTATATTGAAGCGAAAGTGAAGTGTCCTCACATCTGGCTTGTGTAAATTGACTGCAGAGATCCATTACAGGATATAACAAGTTTTAATGAGCTGAGTTTAGACTCGTCCTCATTTAGAGGGACTATAAACGTAAGATGACTAATATAATATCCTAACATCATTTATTTAATTCCCTCGTAGAAATTGTTTCATACGGGTGGTCATACTCGTACCTATTTTAACTGACTTACAAAAAAGGAGGAGGTTCTCAATTCGTCGGAATCTTTTTAAGCTATTGCATAGCTTCTATCGCGGGCCAGCGTGGAGACCGAATCCAGAAATTCCGTAACGAAAATAACCTGACACGGGACTCCTCTACGGTGAGCCGCTAGATGGCGTTGATAAAAAATGCTATGCAATAGCTTTACCGCGGCAGTCCCCGAGTGCCACACGTCTTTTTTTATGTATGTATGTTCCCATCGGGTAGGTAACTGATCGGTCTTCGAGTAATCGCACTCGAAGACGCTTGGACCGATTTTGAAAATTCTTTTTTTGTTTGAAAGCGTATACTTCCCAAATGGTCCCATAGTCATCAGGTCAGGATCTGATGATGGGATCCTGGAGAAATTGGAGGAACTCTTCAAATTTAACCTCTGTTACTATATTATTATATTATTACATTTTAGGCGGTACGAAAATAAATTCTACTTCCAACTAATATTATAAATGCGAAAGTTTGGATGTATGTATGTAATGGATGATGTTTGTTATTCAAACACGCCGCAACGAATTAACCGATTTGGCTGACATTTAGAACAGAGATAGATTATAGTCTGGAATAACACAAAGGCCTTTATCTCATTAAATAAGACTAACATTAAATAAGAATAACCCGCGGGAATCAAAAAAACTTAATCCACGCGAACCAATCATCAGCTAATAATTTCAAACAAGTATGAAAGAAGCTTCTAATTCCGTAGTTAATATAGTTTCTTGCGAAATCCTATCTAAGTTATTGACAGGATTTTTTTAAGTCAAGTACTTGTTGTCTATAAGTTTGTAAGCTATGTGTCGACGGGGAAGTCGAAGCTGTTGTTTGATTGCATGCTTTTATACTAAACGATAACAATTTTAGATCGCATCGGATGTGCATCGTCACTTGCCATCAGTAGGGCTAACATGCGCACCACGAGAAAATTTTGTCTACACGTTTACGCGTGAATTTCTATAGAGATTAACGAGTAAACGTGTAGACAAAATTTTCTCGTGGCACGCGTGTTAGCCCTACAGGTGAGGTCGTAGTCAAGGACTATCTTGTCATTGAATAAAAAATAATTTAAACGTAAAAATTCTTTTTACAAAACCGATTTCAAACGCCACTACAAAGTAAATCAATCGTGCCTATCGGTTATTTGTTAACAATTTTGTCCAAATATTCAATAAACGCCGGGCGATCACTTAGCCCTGGGACACATTGTATATGATACTAGCTTTTGCCCCCGCGACTTCGTCCGCGTGGAATTAGGTCTTGGGGTGGAATTTTCAAAAACTGTGACACACGTAGGTACTTCTTTATTTTTAACTGCAAGCTCTAAT
This sequence comes from Hipparchia semele, assembly GCA_933228805.2. NCBI lineage: Eukaryota > Metazoa > Arthropoda > Insecta > Lepidoptera > Nymphalidae > Hipparchia > Hipparchia semele. The sequence continues at coordinate 2,065,557 of OW121731.1, forward strand.
ACCAACTTTGATGGAAACAGCTTGAAAAATGACGGAGTTTCATATAAACTTCCATCCCCTATTTAAACCCCTTAGGGGTGGAATTTCCAATAATCCTTTCTTAGTATGCGCCTACGTCATAAAAGGAACCATCTGTTAAAATTTCAAGTTTCTAACTTCAGTAGTTTAGGCTGTGCGTTGATATCTCAGTCAGTCAGTCAGTCAGTCAGTCAGTCAGTCAGTCAGGACTTTGAATTTTATATATATAGACTAGCTGTCCCCTCGCGACTTCGTCCGCGTGGAATTAGGTTCTTTGAAAATCCCGTGCGGACTCCTGATTTTGTCCGAATAAAAGTAACCTATAACACACTGTCTGCAACCATACCTATCAAAGAATCACGTAGATCCGTTGCTCGATATTAACTTGAAAAATTATGGATTTTCATACAAACATTCAACCCCCATTCAACCCCTTTGGGAGTAGAATTTTTGAAAACCGTGAAACACGTCCTTTTTTATTTTCAATTTAAAGCCTAAATACCGAATTTTATGGGTATAGCTTGAAAAATGACGGAGTTTCATACAAACTTTAACCCCCCTTTTTACCCCCTTGGGGGGAGAAATTAAAAAAAATGTAAAATACGTAATTCTTTATTTTTAATCAAGAGCCAAAATATCAAGTTTCATAAACGTAACTTGAAAAATAACTTGAAGAACGAAGGACTATTATACAAACATTCAACCCCTATTTAACCCCTTAGGGGGTAGAATTTTTAAAAACTGTGAAACACGTACTTTTTTGTTTTCAATTTAAAGCCTAAATACCGAATTTCATGAGTATAACTCGAAAAATGACGGAGTTTCATATAAACTTTAACCCCCCTTTTTACCCCCTTGGGGGGCGAATTTCGAAAAATCCTTTCTTAGTGCTCGCCTACGTCATAAAAGGAACTTACTGTCAAAATTTCAAGTTTCTAACTTCAGTGGTTTAGGCTGTGCGTTGATCGTCAGTCAGTCAGTCAGTCAGTCAGTCAGTCAGGACAAGCCTTTTTATATAATTATAGATTATCTCATATAATATAGGTATACATATTATTTTCTTTTACCTCTAAGTTCTAGTGTTACTTTTTTTTTAATTTACATTTTACTCAGTTCCTATCAGTTATTATATATTTATCGTGACATAGTTACGATCGCAAATCGTTGCATGTAAATAAAGCCCATGTCAGAGTAACTTTGTCGTATGGCTGCGATAAATAGGAAGTTTTGTGTCGCTTACGGCTGTTTGTTGTTCCGGCGCGTCATTAAACTGACGTTATAGAGTCCGTGATCTGTTTCTGTGTTCCTCCTATGTTGTTTGTTTATGTTTGACTAGCTAATGCCCGCGACTTCATCCGCGTTGATTTAGTTTTTGTTATTCCGCGGGAACTCTTTGATTTTCTAGGATAAAACTGAGGAAATCATGTTCAACATGGATCATATTCTTTTTATACAAAAAAAAAGCTTCGTTGGTTTTTTGGTTGCCATGTTCGACTGCAGATGTCGAGGTCCCAGGTTCGATTCCCTGGTCGGGCCAGTAAAATGTATTGGGTTTCTCTGTCAAGAAATTCTCAGTACCTACTAGCCCAGAATTAGGAATTTGGCGGTGAGTCACCCCCGTGCTTCGGAGAGCACTTAAAGCGTTCGGTCCTGAGCCTGATCTCTTTCCGATCGTGTCGGATTTCTATCCCATCGGACTATGAGAGTGAGGGAATAGAGAGTGTGTTTGCGCACTCACTTGTGCATTATAATATCTCCCGCCGCAATGACTAATCATTGCGGAGGAAAATTAGCGCTGCAGCTTTTTAATACTGCAGCATTATGATGAACCAGTAGCCTTTTCAGCTATAACACGAATGCATTTTTTTTGTAATATTATGTATTGTTTTTTTGTAATATATGTCATTGATTTAGTGTTAGTGAAATTTTGTATTTTTATTTATGTTTGCTAAATAGAAGCTTAATAAGCTGAATAGAAGTTTATTTATTTATTTTAAATTTTAAAAGCTAAGTTCTAAAACTGACCATTCCCACCGATGATAATTCGATTCCACCCATAAAGTCACAATCGGGAACACTGGCAATTACCATCCGCATGGCAAAGGCCAAACATTTGCATCATTGTAGATATCGACCATAGACTAGGAAAACGATAGGATAGATAAATTCCAGCAAATGAAAAAGGTCTTAAGAAGCCGATTGCGTGATGGCTCGATACGATACCACAATGAAAATTTTCATTATCTAATAGGTGTCATTCATAATTTGTAACAAAGTGTGCGCGTGTATGTGTATATATGTTTGCTACTTTTGTTACTCCTTCACGCCACAACCAGTGAATCGGTTTGACTAAAATTTGGAATGGAGATAGCTCATACCCAGTATTAACACATAGGCTACATTTTATCCCGGAAAACTAAAGAGTTCGAGTGGAATGAAAACACCATGTGGATGAAGTCGCGGGCATCATCTAGTTTAATATAGTGGTGATTGGCTATGTTAATTGGCGTTCTTGCTTCAACAATACATTTAAGCCAATAGAGAGAAACTATCGACCAATCAATGATGATGATACGATAATCATGTACTGCAGGTACTGTCCTTATCCGAATATCTTTCAATCAACGTTGTATACCTACTCTTGAAATTGAACATAGGCTTTGGCTTCACTTTTTTGAACTTTACTAACGAGGCTCCGTCTATATGTTTCATTTAGTCAGCGCCAAAAGCGTTCAACATACTATTGTTATCACCACCCCAGTCGTGTTTAGAAAGCAAAGACCCTAGATTTGAACCCGGGACCTTAGATAATAATTATCCTACAGAACAAGGCGTTAAGTATTGTGACTTGTGAGCGAGCTAAGGACTTCGTTAGATTAAGGTGATCTTAGATCACGAGAAGAAATAATACTCGTATAAACGCCACTACAAAGTATACCAATCTATACATATATAAAATTCAAAGTCCTGACTGACTGATTGACTGACTGAGATATCGACGCACAGCCTAAACTACTGAAGTTAGAAACTTGAAATTTTTACAGTTGGTTTCTTTTATGACGTAGGCGCACACTAAGAAAGGATTATTGGAAATTCCACCCCTAAGGGGTTTAAATAGGGGATGGAAGTTTATATGAAACTCCGTCATTTTTCAAGCTGTTTCCATCAAAGTTGGTATTAGAGCTTTCAGTTAAAAATAAAGAAGTACGTGTGTCACAGTTTTTGAAAATTCCACCCCAATACCTAATTCAACGCGGACGAAGTCGCGGGGGCAAAAGCTAGTTGTGCCTATAAAATTTAAAGAGTTCCCTCAATTTCTCTAGGATTCCATGATCATATCCTGACCCAGAAAAAAAAACTGCAAGAATTAAAAAAAAGAATATCAGCCAAGCCTACACAGGTGCACTCTCTATTCCCATTGCTCTCATAGTCCGATGAGACGGAAATCCGACACGAGCGCAGAGAGATCAGGCGCAGGACCGATAGCTTCACGTGCTCTCCGAGGCACGGGGGTGACTCACCGCTAACTTCCTAACTCCGAACTAATACTGACAATTTTTTGACAGAAAAACCCAATACATTTTATTTTATAACGAGGTAGTAATTATTTATTTGACTAGCTTTTGCTCGCGGCTTTGCTCACGTTAAGTTCGATTTTTCAAACCCCTATTTTACCCCCTTAGGGGTTGAATTTCCAATAATCCTTTCTTAGTGTGCGCCTACGTCATAAAAGGAACCAACTGTAAAAATTTCAAGTTTCTAACTTCAGCAGTTTATGCTGTGCGTTGATATCTCAGTCAGTCAGTCAGTCAGTCAGAACTTTGAATTTTATATATATAGATTAGATCATGCCGACGTCTATCGCGGCATGATGAAAGGACAAACCATCAAACAAAATACAAATATACTTTCGCATTTATAATATTAGTAGGGAAATAGAGATTTTTTTTAATTCCTAATCCGCACGGCTAGGGTCCGGAACGCTCTTCCAAGATCTGTGTTTCCTAACACGTACAATTTGGATATCTTTAAAACAAGAGTGAATAAGCATCTTCTAAGCATACGCGTCACACCTTAGACCACATCATCACTTTCCATCAGGTGTGCATGTGCCTATAATGTATAAAAAAAAATTCCACCTGATGGAAAAGCCTTACCACGTACGAACTTTGAAAGATTCAAGAATTCTGAAAGATTCTCTTTTTCGAAGTATTTCGTAAGGTGATTATTTATTAACTTAGCAACAAGCTTTCCCGTGAGTTTGTTATTTATGATGTACGCAGAAAAGTTATTAACTTATTACCTACTTAATGTAAATTAAATTTTTGCCTAAAGTTAAGGCTAGACACACTATAATGAGTTGATTTTATTTTTTATTTTTATTTTTTACTAGCTGATGCCTGCGACTTCGTCCGCGAGGATTTAGTTTTTAAAAGCCAGCGGGAACTTTTTGATTTTCCGGGATAAAAAGTAGCCCATGCCACTCTCCAGGTCCTCAACTATATTCTATACCCCTGCAAATAAAATCACGTCAATCGGTTGCTCCGTTGATCACGCAGCAGCGTGATCGAAGGACAAACAAACAAACAGACAAACAAACACACTTTCTCATTTATAATATTAGTAAGGAAGTAAGGATGTCGCTTATAGTCGACGGTGACTCGAAATGTTTTTTTTAATTCGATGACAAGATAGCCCTTGACTACGATCTCACATGATGGTAAGTAACGATGCAGTCTAAAATGGTAGCGGGCTAACTTGAAAGGGGTATGGCAGTGTACATTCAACCCATAACCCTTGTCGGTTTCTACACCCCGTGGTGGCACGTCTTTGACGGTAGGGTGGTAACTAGCCACGGCCAAAGCCTCCCACCGGCCACCAGACAGTTTTCCGCTAATGTGACCCGGCGCGTAGGCGACAGAAGAAAATGTGCGCTAAGCCTAAGCGAGCGAACGTTCTGTTTTTGTGTTCTATGTTCTGTTTTTGTATTCAGTATTTCTAACTGGTACACCAAAAGAGATAAAAGCTAGGAACGAATATTTTCATACGATACAGTGATTTTTGCGTACACTGACGCAATCCGACAATCCATCCACAAAAATCGAAAAACGCGACCAAAACTATCAAATTCAAAGGCAAGAGTGAATCGAGTCTAAGAGTAGGGGTTCCGTACTTTATCACACGACTGCGGAAAAATTAAAAGGAACGGTTATGATTTTAGCAGTCTATGTATGTATTATCTAAGTATATAAAAGGTGACTGACTGATTTATCAAAGCACAGGTCAAACCACTGGACGGATCAGGCTGAAATAGGAGTTTGAAATATAGAACTTAACGTGACTGAAGCTGCGAGCAAAAGCTAGTCTTCTAAACATGTAAAAGGAAAAGTCTATTTACGTATATTCAACCTTAGCGCCTATATTACTTAGCCGATTTTTATTAGCCGATTTCTTGTGTGTATCACACACATACGGGTGACATAGGCAACATTTTAAATACGAAAAAAAATAATAATGGCGGATGCACTTTTATTAGGTACTTACTAGCTGATGCCCGCGACTTCGTTCGCGTGGAATTAGTTTTCAAAATCCCGCGGGAACTATAATTTTTTTTCGGGATAAGAAGTAGCTTATGTTTTAAACACACACAAACACACATACAAACTTTCACCTTTATAATATTATATGTAGGATGTAGGATAGGAAGTAGGATTCTAACTGTTCTCGTAACTCGTATTGTATTAACTTTTCACACGGAACCCTAAAAATGGAAACAGAAGGGTATTCGTTTCACTAGTTTTTAATATCACTATGTCAATATGAAAGCGTGTTAACATGTTTTTTACGTTCGAACAAAGAATGGAGGCAATTTATCGCCAAATACAAACCTAAGCAGATAATTTACGATCTTGTCGAAAAAGGGGTAGGGTAAGGAAGAGGCCAGGGACGTAGCGACGAGCTGGATAGGGTACCAGAAAAACGTTTACCTACCTTCATGAATATAAAGCCAAAATCAAAATTTATTTATTTCATATAGGCCAACTTGTAGCTCTTATGACACGTCATAAATCTACCACCGGTTCGGAATGCAGATTCTGCTGAGAAGAGCCGGCAAGAAACTCAGCAGTTGGTCTTTTAATAAAAAAAAAAATTTACAATAGGTAACAAAACTATGCTATGCATACAGTGCTTCCACAATGAAGTTTCCTAAGTCCTACATACAATCCAATATAGAACAAATATAGAACATGTAAATTACCTCGTTTTAAATCAACGATAAAACCATTGGCAACACCCTGACGCAGTGGTGGGTGCTGTGATCTTAGGCTGAAATCTATAGACAGCACTTTCACTCAGCTCAGACTGAAGACAGAGTTAAAACGAGACAGATTTATATCAGAACATATTTGTGTCTCGTTTTAACCTCTGACTTGAGTCTGAGCTGAGTCAGAGCACGCTCTGTAGATCTCAGCATTATAACTCGGAGGTCTCGAGTTCGATTCCCGGCGGGGACAATTTGGCAATTTATAATTTTTCAATTGTCTCTGGTCTGGGCTGGTGGGAGGCTTGGCCGTGGCTAGTTAACTCCCTACCGTCAAAGACATGCCGCCAAGCGATTTAGCGTTCCGGCATGATGGTTGTAGAAACAGATTAGAGGTTTTTTTAATCTATTTTTTTTTTAGATTAGAGGTTGGGTTGAATGTACACTGCTATAACCCCTTCCAAGTTAGCCCTTTACCATCTTAGACTGCATCGTCACTTACCTACCACCCTACTGTCAAAGACATGCCGCCAAGCAATTTAGCGTTCCGAAATTTCGAAATATCGTTTAAAGAGAAGTTAAGACCCTAGCTACGTCACTGTTCTTCAGTCAAGAAACACTACAAACTTTTAGGCCGTCGCGCGTCGCGTTGAAGAGTTGCAAAGGTCGTTTGTTATTCACCGCGCGTTTATTTCACGCGTACTATAAAATGTAATAAGCTACATAAATCAGGGGATCCATTGCTACTTAGCTGGAGGAGGAAATAAAATAGACTTTAATGTTTCAAGTGTAAGGTCTCAAATTGTTATCGATGATTGTGCCTGAGCCGGGTGTTTTGTGAATAGATTGTCGCGCAAGGGTTGTCACTTGTCATTTGTCACCTTTCTAAAAAAAATTGTATTTTTTTATTTTTTTTATCACTTTTAATTGAAATTGAAATTCAAAATTATTAATTTCATGTAGATCAATTGTGACAAGTCGAAAATCTACCACCGGTTCGGAAAGCTGATTCTGCTGAGAAGAGCCGGCTAGAAACTTAGTAATTACTCTTTTCAAAACAAAAATGTTACATTAAATAGCTTATTTATCTTGTGGACAGTTGAAGCAAAGCAGATTGCTTCCAAGCAACTTGCCACTAAGGAATTCACTAACTGTGAACCTGTACTTATTTGCGAATTAAAGAACTGTCTTCACATAAGCTCACCGAACATGGAAGCTATTCACAAGGTAATTATTTCACTTATTGTGTATGACGGCTCAAGACCGTTAGAATTGTTACGTTACGTTGTTTAGAAAGAGTGACGTCAGCATTGCTGACATCACAGTGTTCAACGCTATTGCTCATAGCAAAAACAAACTCCAATTAATCAGACTCACTTTTATTATTTTTACCACAATATCGTACAGAGCTTCGTACGGCTCGACGTTCTGAGCGATAATGCCGCGCAGGGCATTGGACAGCCGTATTTATAGACAATTAAAATTAAATATAGAATTAAAATGAGTTTCAAAATCAACAATGAACAATGAATTTATTTAAACGGTTTAAAACAGTTAATTTGATTTAAAACTTGTTTTCTTAATGTCATAATTTAGGGTTCAAATCGCCTTTGCGCCGATATGTATAATTTTGACAAAAATAAAAAATAAAATTGACGACGCACACGTGCCAACCCTAAGCAACGCACCCCATTAAGTTAGCGGGGGGTTGAGTGAGCAAACAGTCCCCTCAGCATGCAATATTTATTGCAGCCACCGTAGCTACTGAACCCGGGGCTAGAGATTATGAAAATGCAGATGCTGATCCCAAATTTATTTGGCACAATAAATTACGCTACATGAAATATTGGCTTACGTAATTTGTTTTAGCATAAAAGTTATGAATTTTTATAAAAATATGTATATTTTACAAGCTGTTAACTGTTATTTTGTCGGCATGAATATTTTTTCTGTTCATTTATTCATTCATTCGTCTCAAGTCTCAACCCATCACCGGCCTCACCTCTCTTTTCACCTCATCACCTCACCTCACCTTACCTCACTTCACCTCTCCTCACCTCACCTCACCTCACCTCACCTCTTCTCACCTCGATGTGATGTTTGTGAGGCTGTGATGACAGCTGCACATCACCTCTCAGAGAGGCATTTTAAATTACACACCATTGCGTGGTTCATAGTTGTGTGTGTGTCGTATCTGTATAAGTGTGAGCGAGAGCTTGCTCGCGCCTGCCCGCTCCCACCTAGGCTTCTGACAGGCACGCACAAGTGTGCGTAAGTACGCAATGTGCATTGTGCATGTACACGACGTAACCACAAGTAAAGCTCACGCGCCCTCGTGAATTGCAAGAACTATTTATTATTATACTCGTACATTATGACAAAAACTCGTATCAGTAAAGCAATGCTCGAATGTGAGTGGCAAAAATTTCTCTCGCATTCGAGAAACATCTTATGTAACTGAGCCATTAAGCGCTATCTTGGTATGAAATACAAAAAAAAATCGTAAAGCGTTACTTTTTTACAAAGTAGGTAACGGCACCTCTCTCGAGAGATCTCAAAAACACTTAAAAGGGCTTCGTTAAAAAAAGCAACGTCATGCGCGCAAATGGCACTTTGTGTGTTTAAAAATGAAAAGGTAAGAATTAATTTACGCCAATTCAAATTCAAAATTATTTATTTCATGTAGGCCAAGTTGTGGCTCTTATGACAAGTCGAAAATCTATCACCGACCAGTTCGGAATGCTGATTCTGCTGGGAAGAGCCGGCAAGAAACTCAGCAGTTGCTCTTTTCAAAATAAAAAATGTTACAATATGTAGCTTATCTATCTTGTGGACAAATGAAGCAAAGCAGTTTGGTTCTACTTTGTCAACATATTGTGATATAATATTGTGACAATATATATTTCACTAGCTAGCGTATGTGACTCTGCCTGGTTTGTTCCATAACCTTTAGGTAGGTACAACCATATTCAAAACATTACCTATAAGCCGAGTTTTCTGCTGGTTCTTCTCTGTTGGAACAATATAAACAATTAACTTAAATAAATCTATATATATAAAATTCAAAGTCCTGACTGACTGACTGACTGACTGACTGAGATATCAACGCACAGCCTAAACTACTGAAGTTAGAAAGTTGAAATTTTTATAGTTGGTTCCTTTTATGACGTAGGCGCACACTAAGAAAGGATTATTGGAAATTCCACCCCTAAGGGGTTTAAATAGGGGATGGAAGTTTATATGAAACTCCGTCATTTTTCAAGCTGTTTCCATCAAAGTTGGTATTAGAGCTTTCAGTTAAAAATAAAGAAGTACGTGTGTCACAGTTTTTGAAAATTCCACCCTGAAACCTAATTCCACGCGGACGTAGTCGCGTAAAAAGCTCTATAATTATGAGATTGGCACGTAAAATTAAATCATAAGGATAATAAACTATAATGACTCTATTATTTCTCCGTTTTTCTTAAGAATAAAGATAAATTTGAAGAGAATGAGACATGTCATTAAATAAACCATTAGGCGGGAAGACGGGAAGTTAATCTTCACGGGAAGACTTGTATTTTACATTTTTAATCGTATTTCTGACACGCGTCGCCGTGTCGCTAAATAATGTATTTCGTCCATTAAAATATCTGATTTGGGAAGCGCAGGGGCTTCTAAATATAGAGATATGTTAACTGTTACTAGTGGTGTGACGTCAAATGCGGGACGAAGGCGAGGTCGATAAAGTGAATCTCTCATATCATACATTGGTGTGTAGCTGTCATCGTAAACGTATTCAAATGATAATACGCATTGGTATACGCTTACTTAATCGTGATTCGTGAGTGAAGTTAGCAAAATATGTCAAGTTGTATCCGTACAAATCTAAATAAAAGGAAAAGGTTAGTGACCTAACTGGTCTATCAAATAGCAACTGCTGAGTTTCTTGCCTGCGCTTCTCAGCAGAACCTGCATACTGTTAGCATTTTGGACATGCAGCGCGCGCCCGCTATGTCATTCCGGGACGGACGAGCACCGACGTAGGACGTGGTTGCCCTCATAACGAGTTTAGAGTTCAAGTGTTTATGTAACCAGTAATAAAGTTGGATATTATTCATATTCTATCAAGATGTTTCATTCCGAAGACCTTGGCAACCAAGGACTGGACCGTCTATCTTGGGTAGCTGTCACTTGTTCGACGGAGGCGATCTACAGAGAGGCCATTTGTCCTGAGGTTCTAATACTTCAGAAGTGGTAAGAACTTAACAATGGTATGTACAAATTATGTATTTTATTCATGGATCCGTTTAACATAATTATTATTTTTTGTTCTTGTGTTTGCATTGCATAGATACCTACCATAAGCAATATATGCATTCATATTATTATTATATCTGGTAAAACGCCCAGCTGCTCGATAGTGACTATTGTTGAGGATGCGTCCCAATTGCCGCCAAAATGAATCGCTGCGTCACGTCGTAGAGCAGAGTGACAACGTCGCATTAATTAGGTACCTTAGTGGTAGGTACCTTAAAGTGCGCCAGCCGCAGAGGCTCGGGCCGACATTCCCCGTGACGTGGGCGCATAGAGTGATGTAATAATACTACGGACGCCGGAGTCGGGTTGTAGGTACTTATGCCGACTGTTTAAGGCTTAAGCGATATCTTTATTTTTAATAAGATGCGAATACTGAATATGGCTGCTCTGTGTTGAGCGATGGGAGTATTGCGAGGTGGTGCACTTTGATAACACGTTATACTACTTTAGTATTAAATCTTTTAACAACGAATTACCACACATATGGGTGCCTTAATGATATGTGTACGACACTATATTAATTATTTTATATACCTGAGGTTGCAGTAATTACAATGACGGGATAAGTAAGTGGTAAGTGTGCGTGTGGGGCAAAATTGTTGTTAAGGACTAATATTCAATTTTCGGTTAAAGAGGATGTTATTTAAGTGCATAAACTATGTGACGGCCCATGTGGCCCACTGGTGAGGTTAATAAATGCGAGTTCGATTCTCGCTACAAATCTAATATATTAAACGATCAATTATATTGAATGTGGATTGAATTTTTATCTACATCGTTAATAACAATGTTCGCTTCTACAAAAGAGAATGCCAAGAAGTTTGATTGTTGTACTGACCAACTAATTACTACAGAATTTCATCATGTATGACAAAATATCACTTTGATGATTTCAAAACGTCTAATGGTCAATAAAAAGGCTTATCTTCCGATTTTAACTACCTGACTATGCCCATCATGTAACCGTCCACGGTCTGGTAAAACCAATACTATACTCCATTACGAAGCTCATCGAAAAACGATAACACGGTTATTAATGTGAATGAAAAAAAAAAAAAAAATAATAATAATAAATAAATAAATAAATAAATAAATAAATAAATAAATAAATAAATAAAAAAAAAACAGTGATACTAGTGTGATAAATGATTTAACAATCATAGTATATTCGTCAGGTTGTTAGAGAAGAACTTCACTTTCTTTTAAGCAAACATTATATATATATGTCAGTTTGGTCGAAACTTGAAGGATACCCTTGATCAACTTACTCAAGCTACAAATTCCATATTCTTTATGGATTAGCAACACGAAGATTTAAAGAAAGGACTTCAATTTAAGATCAAGAGCATTAATATGTTAGAAACCGAATATAAAATTTTATAGTACATTTGTCTCACGAAGTTGCGGGCGATTTAGTTGTGGTTGCGTTGTGTACATGCATATTGCGTGAGTGTCTGAGCCTGTTGGGAGCCTGGGTGGAAGCGGTCAGGCGCGAGCGGGGTCGCTCGCACTTATACAGATGCGACGCGCACGCGACCGTGAGCCGCGCGCCGTCGGTTACAAGAATTATACAAATAAACTTCAATTCAATCAGAACAAAAATCGCGAGTAAATAACATTGAAATACAGTGTGTTCCAGAGCATTGGAATGAAAGTTTATTATCGATGGTTAACCAGATAGCAAACACAATTAAATATAATCTTAAAGAATCTGATGTGTAATCTGTGTGAGAATAAGTATGACATTGTAAGAATTAAATTGACTGATTGTTGCCGTCATTATTAGAATCAATCGACATTCTATATTAGATGAATTTGTAAATATGTGCATGCCGATTATTAGGCAAAACATTGTTCTCATTCATAACCAATTGTTAACACCTGTATGTCACATGTTTTATGCAAATAAATTGAATTGAATTGATGTTCACTTGTGTACAAGAACGGCGAGTTCGGTTATCCAAGGGTTTGAGTTTTCGGCAGCAGCGAGTAATTCTAATAGAAACGCTGAGTATAGTGGAGATAAATAGAATACAAGCTATATCGGATTAGGTGGAGACCTTCAACAAATCTATATTGCAGAACGTTCTGCATGCATCTCGTCTGAAGGCTAAGAAACTAAAATATAAATAGATTTGTGTGGGTTAAATGAGGATTTGTATACATATGCAAAAATGAATCCTCTGACCATATAAGGAATTTTTAATATCTATAAGGAATAAGGACTCTTTAAATAATCTTAATAATACATTTAAGTATTTTACTGCATAATAATTTTATTAATTTTAAAGTTAAAAAAAAAAAAAAAAAATTATTTAAGACGAATAAGTGTTATAATCAGAATGTTAGAGGACTTCGTTCATGCACTAACGAGATCTATCGTAACCTATCTCAACAGTGTATTTGACATTATAATATTAACTGAGTCATAGTTTAATGATAGTATTTTACACAGAGAAATTTTTGATAGTCGTTACCATGTTGGCAGACGTGATAACGGGGTTAGCTGTGATAGTTTTGGATATGTGGTGGAATGCTTAGTGGGTGGAGTATATGCATATCTGTGTGCGAATCGACACATACTTAGACTCAATTTTCACTTTACTTGACAATTTCTTGGGAACATTAACAAAATATTCAATAATAATAATTGTGCTACACTAATTAATAATTTAATTTAAGTAGAATATTTCGTCTCCTTGTGATAACGCGTTTGACGCCTTAATTACATTACTGGTGCATTGATAAGCTCTATTGTTGATTAATGATTTAAACAATATAATCTAGTATATAATCACAGAACCAAAATTCCTGATTAAATTTCAACAAATAAGGGAATTATAGAAAGTGAATGTTTTAATTATTTAAGAAAGATTGATAAATATCATCCTCCATTGGAAATTATAATGTCTCAATCAGAACTAAAAAAAAAAAAAAAGTTGACTGTGAAAGGGTCATTTATCTCTCTCTAAACTGTAATTCCTGGATAGATGAAGTTAGTGGTTGTGAGAATGTTGATGCCATGGTGTCTAAATTTTATAATATCTTGTGCGATATGGTTCGACCCATATGTCTTTGAATAAGCCCAAAAGCAGGTCTTATCCTGTGTAGTTTCCCTCAGTGAATTGAGCTTCTAGAATTGAAACATGGGCATCGCGCAAAAGTGACAAGATATAAGGATCCGTTGGATTGCGAGGGTTAATAGTGCTATGTTACAGTGAACACATTTATACAATGAGAAACAGAAAAAGGAAGCAACCCAAAGTATTTTAAAGGGCAGCTTTTACCATATACCCCAATATTTTTGATGAAGTGTGCCTGGCCGATATGACTGTCTCTTGCGTTGATTTTTAATTAGTCTTTAAAAGATGGGCATTTTACCGACACCTTAATAGTCTAGTCTTTAAAGTTATGTTTACACAGTAATACTTAACGTGTAGACACAGTCTAAGTCTGGCAAGGGGAAACAAGTGAAAAATTATCACCCAATATTTATTTTGTCTACCATGGCGAAGGTTTTTGAATCGCTAGTGTATCAGCGCATGTAGGGCCATCTGAATGTAATTAGTAGAAAGCAATATGGATTTATGAGTGACTGCTCGACTAGCAATCTAGCAATCTGCTACCTCGTACTACAAATGTAACAGAATGTATTGATAACGGGAAACAAATCGATGCCGTGTGTACCGACTTTTCAAAGGCTTTTGGCAAGGTCAATCATAGTGTCTTTCTAAGTGAACTGCAAGCGCACGGAGTGTCACATAACTTGTTAATGCGGTCTAAATCACATCTTGCGAATAGGAGGTCTGGAGTAGTCATGAACGGCTTCCAATCTATGGCTCAAATGGGAGTGCCCCAACGATCCAATTTGGGTCTTCTCTTCTTATAATGTCTACACTGGCGAAATCTTTTATAATAGTAATATAAGCGTTTTCGCGGATGATTTAAAACTGACACGTATTATTAAGGACAATAAAGATGTTCAATTATTACAGTATGATTTATACAGATTGAATGAATGGTGTAAAATAAATAAAATGTACCCTGGCGTTCACTCGCACATTGGATGGGATATTAGATAGGATGATGTGTGTGCATGGATGACAGTCGACTGGCCGAAGTAGATGCAATTCGTGATCTAGGTCATACGTTGGACAATAAACTGGGTCTTATCCCCCACAGAGCTAAAGCTTTGGGCCTTGCAAATAAATCACTTGGATTTGTTCTTAGGTGTTCAAAGTGTTTTAATATAATTAAGCTTTTCGATTGCTGTGTGCGTGCCAGACTGGAATATTGCGCTTTGATCTGGTCTCCGTTCACTGAAGTCCACATTAAAAGAATTGAGAGAGTGTAGTAACGATTTTTGCGCCAGTTGTCAACCATTTCAGAAAAATCTGAATGAATATATATATAAAAAAAAAAAAAAAAGAGACCTACCCTTTCCAAGAAACATATCCTTAAGGATAGAAGACTGATATTGTCATTAACGTTTTGTTTAAATTGTTTAAGAGTCAAGTTAATTGTTCCGAGTTGCTTATTATATATTTGCGCTTGAAACACCGCGAGTGACTGTCCACGACAGCCTTTCAAACTGTTAAATATTGGATGGTGCAGAACTAAGCTAAGCAAATATTCTCCTATACCAAAGGTTGCTAACTCTTACATTGTATTGTTAAATAAAGGAAAGAAATAGATTTACTTTGTAACGCTATGCTCAATTTAGGTGTCATATTATTGACAGCATTATATACACCAACTGACTTGACTTTTCAATATTTTGATATTTTCATTACATTCTGTAATGAATGAAAGTAAAATCTCGTAAATGAATATAATATATTTAAGTAAGGGTAATAACAAATTAATTCAAGGAGTTTTATTGTTAACACGAAAAGTTAGTTATTATATCAACGTAATAATCGTTCGATATGTGTGCATGTTGTGGAAGCTTACAATTAATTGGGCATTTAATCATGTGACCCTCATAACTTGTGATGAATATCTACAAACGTTTTAGAGTATTCAACTGTTGGCTTTCCAAAATAGACAATAGAAAACGTATATAAATGGTTATTAAATCTCTACACTGCTTTAATATCTTATATCCTATACGGAAACACGAATGAATACTGAGTGGGTACTGTCGCCGCGGACGGAGCACGTGGGATGCAGGGCCTGGATAGTACCTGCAACGAACCGTTCAAATCGAACGCAATTGGTTCGCGCTAATCTCGGTTTAAGCGCTGGGTTCAGTTTGAGGTTATGGTTTGTATTTCACCAACGAGTACTGCTCAGAACTGAACAAGGTTTAGATTCTAAACACCCAATTTTTAACGTTTGGATTCTTCAAACGAGTTTAAAGAGCTGTCCGGGTCAACAGTGTCGATCTTTGATTATGGTGGACGAGATATTACTATTGTATGCCTGTTGGTTCATGATTCACTATTATTTATATACCTATCTATCGTTTTGTTTTATTTTTACTGTATATGTGTTTTTTTACATAGAGCTTTTAACTTTCAATAAAGATTTATTATAAAGACGCATAATAGGCGCTGTTTAGTGTTATTAATATGTTGCAGACACAGGTTGCATCGAGTTTTGTTTTGTTGCTGACACGGTTTTGTTTGTGATCGTGACAGCGCCTCATGTAAGCTAGTAGTTTTGCTAAACGCAATTTATGTGGAGCTGGTTAAATTGGTTCAATATACACCGAGTGCAAGTTGTACATTTAAATTATTTTAAGCTAAATCTAGATAAGCTAAATTTGTTCTTTTAAACTATGTTTCTAGTGCGAATTGTGGATTCGACCCTGAGTTAACGAATGATCGAGCCGTGCTGTTCCCCTAGTGTGGAAGGCGCTCGGTCGTCACCTATTGCCAGCTGGGAGAATTGATCCAGATGTGAAGTGCATACGTCGTACCCCCAGTGTGGTACTTATGTGAAATATGGCATATGTCGTACCCCTAGTGTGGTACTCATGTGTAATGGACATCCGTAGTACCCCCAGTGTGGTACTTATGTGAAATATGGCATACGTCGTACCCCCAGTGTGGTACGCTTGTGAAATGGACATCTGTAGTACCCCCAGTGTGGTACTTATGTGAAATACGTCGTACCCCCAGTGTGATACTCTTGTGAAATGGACATCTGTAGTACCCCCAGTGTGGTACTTATATGAACTTTGGCATACGTCGTCGGTCGTACCCTCAGTGTGGTATTTATGTGAAATGGACATCTGTAGTAACCCCAGTATGGTACTTATGTAAGAAAAAATGACATGCGGCGTACCCCTTGCGAGGTACTTATGCGAAATGTAATATAGCACTTGCTCATATTATTATTGTGTTCTATTGTTCATTGTTTATTGTTTTATACCTATATAGTTCACCTAGTTACATTTTTATCTTTTAACATGTTTTATAATTATTGTGTGATCTGTTTAGCCTTATTGTAAAACTAACTACCTATATATTAATTGTATACTATTGGGATGTAACACTGTTGATTACTTTCTAATAAATAAATAAATAATTAAATTGTGCCCCAGTGTGGTACATATCATATGAAAAGGCAAAAAGCTAGATATGACACGTGTATAACCATAGTGTAGTAATCTGTAATTCAGGGATGATGTGATTGCTCCTAGAGTAGTATAAACTAGAATTATTGATTATAAATTTTATGTGATAAAGATATAACAAATATAACTCGGTCTACAATTAGTTGGAAATGAATCAATATATAAATCAATTTGACTACTTATTATTTAGATGTATGTAACAATATATATAATGGATAGTGTTACTGTCAGACAAAATTATTTCTCTTTGTCTGTGCCAGTGTCTTTGTGCCAGTTTAACTCAATACTTTTGTTAACACTATTATAAATAATTTTGTAATTTGAAGGTATTGTATTGGGTCTGCCTTAAGAGATTGTTACTGAAAAGTCATTTGTAACATTAAAAAAAAAAAAAATTAGTATGCATTTGCAAAATATTTGTGAATTAGTTTTTTTTTGTTATTATTTTGTTTTATAGCAAATTATTCTTTGAGAATAAATTCATTAAATCTAAAACCTAAAGTAGGTATGTGTCAGTCAGGAATTGATTATTTATTTTTGTATTAATACATATTTTTTGTAATCCTATCAAAATAAGCGTAAAACATACCCTATATTAGACACTTATGAATTAATCTAAGATTGAAATTGTGATTATCTCATTATTATAATTTTTTTTGTTGTATACTTTTAACCGGTATGAGGGCATACCTACCTAACGAATGGCCGAGCTGAAATTGGGGATGGGGACATCCCCGCGGCAGAATGGCCGTCTGTTAGCATTTTGGACATGCAGCGCGCGCCCGCTATGTCATTCCGGGACGGACGAGCACCGACGTAGGACGTGGTTGCCCTCATAACGAGTTTAGAGTTCAAGTGTTTATGTAACCAGTAATAAAGTTGGATATTATTCATATTCTATCAAGATGTTTCATTCCGAAGACCTTGGCAACCAAGGACTGGACCGTCTATCTTGGGTAGCTGTCACTTGTTCGACGGAGGCGATCTACAGAGAGGCCATTTGTCCTGAGGTTCTAATAATACGGAACCGGTGGTAGATTCATGACGTCTCATAAGAGCTACAAGTTGGCCTACATGAAATAAATAATTTTGAATATAGTTTCTTTTTAATTTTATTACTCTCCTCATACTCAAGACAGAATAAAAAGGAGACAGATTTATGCAACATCATATTTATATCTCATTTTAACTCTATCTTAAGTTTGAGCTAGCTCAAAGTACGCTCTATAGATCTCAGTAACATAGGCTACTCTTAATTTCGGAAAAATAGAGGTTTTCCGGAGGATTCTTGAAAACCTATCTACCTGACAAAGCTAGTTATGAGCAAATTGTAACTGACGAAACTATTCCGGGACAAAACCGTGACTTGTGACGCCCCGAAAATAGTTCGTCGTTTGACAGCACTATCCGCGACAGTTGATGTTTATTTGTGGGAATATTTTCGGTCGAAACTCGGTAATGTTTTTTTTGTCTGTCAGTTTCGGAGTGTCACTAACACGGTTCGGTATACGTAAGGGCGCGAACAAGCCAAGGATGCCTCACTGCGATACCTCGCGGTCGCGGTTTAGCTCGCTACCTCGATGCCACCTCCATGTAAAACAAATGTATGCAAACAGACGAGCGCGAACATGCCGAAGGATACCTCACTGCGATACATCGCGGTTCACATCGATGTTTACCTCGATGCCTACGCGAAAACAAAATATTTTGTTTTTACATCGCGGTCGACTGCAAGCATCGATGTGCTCTGGCTTGTGATTGGTAGAATCGGTTCGCCTTCTCAAGGTCTCCCGCTATCGTTTACTTTAGGGCGCGAACAAGCCAAGGATGCCTCACTGCGATACCTCGCGGTCGCGGTTTAGCTCGCTACCTCGATGCCACCTCCATGTAAAACAAATGTATGCAAACAGGCGAGCGCGAACATGCCGAAGGATACCTCACTGCGATACATCGCGGTTCACATCGATGCTTACCTCGATGCCTACGCGAAAACAAAATATTTTGTTTTTACATCGCGGTCGACTGCAAGCATCGATGTGCTCTGGCTTGTGATTGGTCGAATCGGTTCGCCCTCTCAAGGACTCCCGCCGTCGTTTACTTTAGGCCTCGAATACATTTTAATTTAATAAAATAAATACAATGTAGGTATAGCGTTTCAAATATTAATTATAAATATGATGTATTATTTTATGATTTTTTTATAAATTATGGTTTTCAAAGCTCTATAAGATTTGTGCCAATAAACTTAGAATAAGAATTATTATAATAGACTTAGGTACTTGTTTAGAAAATTATTCATTAAAATAAATATTGTATTATATTTGCACAACTCTTTTATAACTAAACTACTCGTAAAATTGGTACATATTATTATAATATTATTATTCAGTATGGTTCATTTTTTATTTTAATTAAATAATGGAAAAGGAGGCGCTAATAAATTTAATTTTTAATATTCCTGCCCTGTGGGATAAGCGGCACAAAAACCACCACAACAGATTTACGACCTCCCTGGCGCAGTGGTGAGCGCTGTGGTCTTATATCTGGGAAGACTCGGGTTCGATTCCCGGTGGGGTCAATTTAGGAATTTATAATTTCTAAATTGTCTCTGATCCAGACCAGGCCAGCCTGGTGGGAGACTTTGGCCGTGGCTAGTTACCACCCTAACGTCAAAGACGTGCCGCCAAGCGATTTAGCGTTCCGGCACGATGACATGTAGAAACCGATTAGGGTTGAATTTACACTGCTATACCCCTTCCAAGTTAGCCCGCTACCATTTTAGACTGCATCGTCACTTACCATCAGGTGAGATGGCAGTCCAGGGATATCTTGTCATCGAATAAAAAAATATATTTTAGCCAAGGAATGGAAGAATATTACTTTAGCGTTTAGTGAGCATTTGAACTAAGCATCCAGGTGCGACTGAACCGGCATGTTCGCACCGACATCTATGTAAAACATCCAGATATCGACATCGAGGTATCGAGCAGCGACCGCGACCGCGAGGCATCTCTGGCGTGTTCGCGCCCTTAGGCCTCGAATACATTTTAATTTAATAAAATAAATACAATGTAGGTATAGCGTTTCAAATATTAATTATATGATGTATTATTTTATTGTAAGGATGGGTGTTTGGTTAAATGATACGACTAAACTTCTCGGCAGTTAGATTTATTCTGACTTAATTAACATCGCTTTCTAGGCTATACACCTCATCTCCCTCCTTATAGAAAAAAAATGTTTATACAAAGACATTTTTTTTTTTTTTTTTATAATATTTTAACCATATTAAATACAATTGTTATTCTTAATTTCTATTTTAATATCTACGTAGATATATTATGTCTTAAATCTAATCTAACATTTATATAGTTTTGTTCTATTTTTGTGAACTGTTTCTATTTTATTATCTTTTATAATACGAACGTTTGGTGATACATCTTCTAGAACCGTATAGGGACCATTGAAAACATTCTGAAACTTACTACTATTTTCATTTCGCAACAGTATCAAATCGTTTTGTTTATATACAATAGGCTTAATTTCTTTATCATAATGTAGTTTTCTAGTTTCTTTTGATGATAACAAATTTTTCCTAGCTTCTTCAAGAGATTTTTGTAATCTATACTTTAAAGATAATGGGTAGTCTTCACAATTATAAAGTGGTTCTACATCTTTGGTTAAATTGCTTGGTAAATTACAAGTTTTCCCAAAGACTAGCTCGTATGGTGTAAATTTAGTAGAAGTATGTACACTAGTATTATAAGCGAAGCACCAATATGGTACCCATGTACTCCACTCTCTAGCATTATTGTTTGTTTGAATACGAAGATACGCATTTAAATGCTTATGAGTATTTTCGAGAGCACCAATCGACTCGTGGTGGTAAGCTGTTGAAAATAATTGTTTAACATTAAGCAATTTGCAAACTTCTCTCATTGTTGATGCTATAAACTCAGAACCTCTATCTGATCCAATTTCTCTTGGCACACCATATCTAAGAATAAAATTCTCTACAAATGATTTTGCTACAGAAATTGCGTCTTTTCTTTCTAATGGATAAGCTTCAACGAATTTTGTAAGTTCACATTGTATACTAAGAATATATATCTTATTAAAATAATCCTTATCTAAGGGCCCCACTATATCTAGAAATATTTTATCGAAAGCACCTACAGCAGTTGTAGTTACAACCATAGGCTCTTTAATTGGCACAGAATGCTTTTGCATCTGGCATTTCTTACATTTATTTACAAATTCCGTGACGTCACGTTCCATGCCAGGCCAAAAATAAGACTTTTTGATATTATTTACCATTCGCCTAATCCCAGCATGACCACTGGTTGGTAATAGATGATAGTCATTAATAATTACCTTTTTGTCATCATCTGATGTTATTCTTTGAATATCTTTTAATATATAAATTCGTGGTCCGGTCCACGTTTTTCTACAATTTATTAACTTGGTTAACCATTTTATAATATTAATATTACTTGCAAGTTTTACTATATAAATTTCTTTTATATTCATTTCATTGCAAAACTGCTCCAGTTTACTCACGTAAGCGTCTCGCGCTTTACATGATCGCAAGTCTGGGCAAGTATATAAAGTCATTTCCTTTTTATTAAATCTAAATATATCCGAGTCATTAAACGCTTCTTTCATTTTAAATATTTCTTTTTCAGACACAACTAATAATTCAACAGAGTTTGGCGGTTTCCTAAGCATTTCCACGACCTTCGGGTGATCAATCCGGCAGTCGGTGGAATTGTTAGGAGATGTCAAATCTGTATGAATATTTTCCTTTCTTTCCATTTCCTTTCTTTCCATTTCCTTTCTTTCCATTTCCTTTCTTTCCATTTCCTTTCTTTCCATTTCCTTTCTTTCCATTTCCTTTCTTTGCCTTCTAGTTATCACATTAATTATTTTTTCATTCATATCTTTCAGTTCATTCGACGTCACTCTCACTCTAGATAATGAATCTGCAGCTACATTATCTTTCCCTTTTATATACTCAATTACAAAGTCATACTCTTCTAAAATTAAACGAAATTTAGTTAGTCTGCTCGACGGATTAGACATATTAAACAAATAAACTAATGGCCGATGGTCAGAAAAAATTTTAAAACGTTTACCAAATAAATAAGGTCGAAAATATTTAATTGACCAAACAATGGCGAGCATTTCTTTTTCTATTGTTGGGTAATTTAATTCAGCTTTGTTTAAACTTCGACTGGCATAAGCGACTGGACGACCATCTTTATTACACAGTACAGAACCTATTGCTATACCAGAGGCATCAGTGTATAATTGAAACTCGTTATTATCCGAAAAATCCGGATACTGTAAAACAGGTGGCGAAATTAAAGATTTCTTTAATAGTAAAAATGATTTTTCGCATTCATTTGTCCAAATAAATTTTGTATTTTTCCTAGATAGCTGATTCAATGGAATTACAATTTCGGCAAAATTAGGAATAAATCGTCGGTAATAATTAGAAAAAGCTACAAATCTTTTTACGTCATCACTTGAGGTTGGAGTTGGATAATTTTTGATGGCTAAAGTTTTAGCTGGATCGGGTTTTACCCCGTCAGCACTTACAACATGACCTAAGTATAGCAACTCTTTCTTTAAAAATTCGCATTTTTTAGGATTAAGCTTTAAATTAACTTTACGAAGTCTCGAAAATATTTCCATTAAATTTTTATTATGGCTTTCCAAATTTCGTCCGAAACATATCAAATCGTCCAAATAAACTAAACATTTTTCATAGTTTAACCCCGATAATGCGACTGTCATTGCCCTTGAAAATGCACTAGGGCTCGTTTTAAGTCCCATTGGCATGCGTTTTAACTGATATTGTTTGTTAAAAGTAAAAGCTGTACATTTTCTACTAGAAGGCTCTAATTCAATTTGATAAAATCCACTTTGAAGGTCTAAATGACTAAAATATATTGCTCCTGAGAGTGAATCAAGTATGTCTGCTATATTTGGGAGAGGAAATCTATCGTCAACTATATTTTCGTTCAGTTTCCGGTAATCAATTACAAGCCTATATTTTTTTTTGGATGTATCGGATTTTTTGGGCACTAACAGGATAGGACTAGACCATTCGCTCATAGTCTCCTCAATAATGTCATCATTTAATAATTTTTGAATTTGACTTTCTATTTCCCCTTTTTGAAATGTAGGTAACCGGTATTGTTTTTTATAAACAGGTACAGTGTTGGGTTTTAAATGAATTGATTGCTGGTAAATATTGCATTTTGTTAATTTGTCTCCTTCTAAATAAAAAATATCCGAATATTTCGCACAAATTTTTTCAATTTCCAGTTGTTCTTCATTATTTAAGTAAGTTAAATTTAACTCCGTAAGTAATTTCTTTACTCTATTCGCGTTAACTTTAGGTTTATCGAAACAAAGTAAACTGTAATTTGCCAATTTATCTATTTCTTGACTAAAAAAACTTAAGTTAACTTCCTCTTCACGTGTATTTAATATTTGAATAGGTATTTTACCTGACCTAGGGCGTGAAATAGTTGCAGCCAAAAATACACCCTCGCACAATTCTTTCGGTAAAACCACACATTCTTCGTTCAAGTGTGTTGACACTAAATGTAAAGACTCTGATCTAGGCGGTAAGCATATATATTTATTATTTCCTAAGAGACCCGGTTGCAATGATAAAGTAGTTTCGATGTCGTTATTAAATAACTTTAAGGTGTCTAGTTCCAAATTTAATTTACCCCTATACTTTTTCAAAAAGTCCATACCTAAAATTCCGTCAGTAGAACAACATAAGTTTTTAAATACATGGAATCTATGTATAAATGTCTGATCCATAAATGATAACGTTAAATCAACGTAACCTACCGAACAAAGTTCCCCACAGACTCCGTTTATCTTTACTTGCCCGATATGGAATGGAATGTTTTGTTGTGATAACTGTTCGTATTTCACGGCACTGAGCGAGGCGCCGGTATCAACTAACCAACTACATAAATTGTTACCAAGTGACAATTGTATTGAATTATAATTATTGTAATAACATATTTGGGCATGATTATTTTTAATGTCGTTATTATTCACGAAAAAACTGATTTTTATGATTTAAATCGGTTTCTGTAGTATTTTGTTGTAGTTGTTGTTGCATATTTGAATTCACATAATTAATACGAGAAACATTATAATTACGTCCGCGATTAGAAAAAGAGTACCTACCTCTATTCCTTGCGATATTTTGTGTCGCGGGAATGTAATATGAAGGCTGTGCGCGGCCGCGAGAAAAATTAAATTTTCCGCGAGTAGGGTGACCACGCTGATTGTACTGGCCATGGGGATAGTTACGATTATTGTAACCGCCTCTACCTTGAGTATTGTGTCCTCTTGTGTTGTAAGACATCTGCGAAAAATGTTTATTACGACCTATCTTCATAATACTATCATCTGCAAATGTAGAAATCTGCTCGTCCTTTGCACCTCGAATTGCATCTTTTAAACTTGCGTAATTTCTTGCTGAAATTACTGTACTGAGGTGACTATTTCGCAATCCGGTAGCAAACCGATTTATTGCTGTTTTTTCATTAATTTCCTTTAAAATCTCAAATTTGTTAGCATCCCCGTCGGCTTGCGAGATAGTCAGCTCTACAAATAAATTTTCTATGTCTTTACCATAGTCCTCTATATTTTTCTGGTTTTGTGTACACCTCAACAATTGTTGTTGTAAAGCTGTAAAAGACTTTTTAGTTAATAAATGTTTTTTCATATCATTAATAAGGAGTTCTATTGTTTCATATTTTTGGGATAGTCTCAATTTAGCACTTTCCGATAATCTAGTTTTTAATATAAAATTTGTAAGTATTGGTTTTGATTTTTCATCCAGCATAGAACTGTACATTTCAATTGATGAAATTAATTGTTTTGTAACCTCCTCCTTGTCGTTCATCAAAGGTAGTAAAGAGACAGCCGTTTTTAAGTTAAACGTCTCCATTTTGCTTATAATAGGTACGTTACATAAAAGTCTAATTTCCTTAATTAACTTATAAATTTCTTCCGTATAACTATTTATTAAAACCCATTCACTGTCACTTAATGTCCTTAATTTACGTAAATTGCTCAATTCTTTCTCAAAATTGTCCAAAATTATATTTGACTCTTCTAATTTCTTAGAACTAATATTGCCAGTTTGGCGTCTTTGTGGGCCTATTTTTATTAGATATTTTCTTATTTCTAATATACTTTCATAAAATTTCTCGCATATTTCTGCCATAAATGAGATTAAATATAATATTATATAAAAGTTTTAGGAGAGAGAAATAAAATTTATCGTACACTTCACTTTCCACTGATAAAGTAATTATTTTTATGCACTTTTCACTTTCACTTTCACTTTTTTTTTTTTTTTTTTTTTATTGTTCTCCATCTGCCTTACGTAGTTCTTTGAATCGGCGGCTCACCGAGCGTCGCAGCGTGTCCTCTCTTATTTCCGCTCGTATCCAATTATGGTGGCATCTCTTGTAGATTTTATAAAGAAATATTGAAAAACCGATAAGTAGGAGAACCAAAATTATTGTTAAAATTATATTCATGGTGTTCATATGATAGGTAATTTGTTCAATCGAAGCTGCATTCCCACCAGTTCCAGAATTTTGATTTATAAAATTTTCTTCATTTTTTACACTAGATCGGCACATTTTGAAAATATATATACAGTTTAGTATTAGTTTTCTATTGTATTCACTCGTTGTCTACATTTCACAGTATGTCCATTGGCCCATGTTTATTATAACTTAGCCGTATATGGCGATCGGAACGCGGCGCGAACCCGATCGCTTACAGGCAGGGTCGCCATGTAAGGATGGGTGTTTGGTTAAATGATACGACTAAACTTCTCGGCAGTTAGATTTATTCTGACTTAATTAACATCGCTTTCTAGGCTATACACCTCATTATGATTTTTTTATAAATTATGGTTTTCAAAGCTCTATAAGATTTGTGCCAATAAACTTAGAATTACTTATGTCTATTACTTATTATAATAGACATAAGTACTTGTTTAGAAAATTATTCATTAAAATAAATATTATATTATATTTACATAACTCTTTTATAACTAAACTACTCGTAAAATTGGTACATATTATTATATATTTAACCATTCATTATGGTTATTTTTTTATTTTAATTAAATAATGGAAAAGGAGGCGCTAAAAGATTTAATTTTTAATATTCCTGCCCCGTGAGATAAGCGGTACAAAAACCACCACAACATATATACGACCTCCCTGGCGCAGTGGTGAGCGCTGTGGTCTTATAACTTGGAGGACTCGGGTTCGATTCCCGGCGGGGGCAATTTAGGAATTTATAATTTCTAAATTGCCTCTGGTTTGGCCTGGTGGGAGGCTTTGGCCGTGGCTAGTTACCACCCTAACGTCAAAGACGTGCCGCCAAGCGATTTAACGTTCCGGCACGATGGCGTATAGAAACCGATTAGGATTGAATTTACACTGCTATACCCCTTCCAAGTTAGCCCGCTACCATCTTAGACTGCATCGTTACTTACCATCAGGTGAGATGGCAGTCAAGGGCTATCTTGTCATCGAATAAAAAAATATATATTTTAGCCAAGGAATGGAAGAATATTACTTTAGCGTTTAGTGAGCATTTGAACTAAGCATCCAGGTGCGACTAAACCGGCATGTTCGCACCGACATCTATGTAAAACATCCAGATATCGACATCGAGGTATCGAGCAGCGACCGCGACCGCGAGGCATCTTTGAAGTGTTCGCGCCCTAACGTTTGTTTTGAAACGATACCTTGTTTCTGCGTAGAAAATGATCCCGCCTACCATCCCGGTTACCATTTATAATTTGTCGCCCTTTTAAGCCGACTTGAAAAGGAGTAAGAAGTTGTTGAGAGAAGTTTTCAGTTTGAGCGTATTTCTGTTGCTTTCTTTCTTTTTCTTTGCTAGCCTTTCGCTTAGTCCATGGTTGGATTTAACAAGATAATCCTTGACTGCGATCTCATCTGATAGTAAGTGACGATAAGATGGTAGTGGGCTAACTTGGATGGGGTATGGCAGTGTACATTCAACCCATAACCTTTATCGGTTTCTACACGCCATCGTGCCGGAACGCTAAATCACTTGGCGGCACGTCTTTGACGACATAACTAAAAGCTGAAGCCTCCCGCCAGATAAAATCACCTTGAACATAATTTATGTACCCCATCTCTGTTATAGATCAATGGTGTTACTGTTACCTAATAATATTATAAATGCGAAAGTGTATTTGTTTGTTGGTCCTTCAATCACGCTGCAACAGAGCTACGGAGCGACGTCATTTTTTGGTGATATTTTTATTTAATTATTACTATTTCGGCCGTGGGATTTAAAAACTTAATCCACGCGGCCGAAGTCGCAGGCATCAACTAGTAAGAGATAAAATAAAGTAACGCAATACTGAATGGAATTTGTAACGTAAAGTTATTACGTCTTTATCTATATTTACTCAGAAATGGTCACTCAGTAAACTTCACAATCTTTTATTGGAGTTTGAAATGACAGAACGAGCTTATTTTTATCTTTGCGCCACAGACTAGAGAAAAGTGTAGACGACCACTGCCACGCTGGCATCTGAAAGTTGCTGGATACAAGTGTTTAATTTATTAATTAAACTTATCTTTTCATCATCAGCCCACATGCATCCACTGTTGGACATAGGCCTCTTTTAAGTAGCGCCAACGTTGCCTATCCTCGGCCTTTCGCATCCAATCGATGCCTGCCACTTTTCGGATGTCATCGCTCCATCTAGCTGGGGGGCGCCCTACACTCCGTTTGCCGTGACGCGGTCTCCACTCGAGGACTTTACGACCCCAGTGGCCATCAGTCCTCCGACAAATGTGACCAGCCCACTGCCCCTTCAGCGTGCTAGCCCTGAGAACTATGTCGGTCAGCATAGTTCTTTGGCGAATTACTTTATTTCGGACTTGGTCCCTCAAAGAAATTCCGAGCATAGCTCTCTCCATAGCACGCTGAGCGACTTGAAGTTATCTTTTATTTCAGACAAATTCTTTATTTAAGTAATTAGATACACAATACACTTCCTTGAGAAACGCATTGAATGTGTTGTCACGAAAATAGTCCCTCTAAGAAAAAGCTACTACGTGACGTTATTACGGCTTTTATGTCATCCAGAACATTGCGAGTGTTTCCGAGCCGAACTTTCAGCGTCATAAATTACGCAGGTGTGTTGAGACACTCACACCTAAGAACACTTTTAGTTAACCAAGACTCCTTCTAACTTTCTTCATAGTCTATGCTCTGAGCTAATACGGCGCACTTCGAGCGTTATCTAAGAATAAATAATGCTTAAGTTATACTAAAGTTTTATTGACGAGGAATGTAGGTGTTAAGTGACTCATAAATGTTACTATTTTATCATTTTAAAATGCCTTTATGTGTGTTTTTTTATCAATTTTCAATATTAATATTGTCTTAGTAGAGATGTAGGGGTAGGTAAGATTTGATGTAAATTATTTTAAGCTATTGCATAGCTTCTATCGCGGGCCAGCGTGGAGACCGAATCCAGAAATTCCGTAACGAAAATAACCTGACACGGGACTCCTCTACGGTGAGCCGCTAGATGGCGCAAAAAATGCTATGCAATAGCTTTACCGCGGTAGTGCCCGAATGCCACACGTCTTTTTTTATTCGATGACAAGTTAGTCCTTGACTGCGATCTCACCTGATGATAAGTGACGATGCAGTCTAAGATGCAGCGGGCTAATTTGGAAGGGGTACGGCAGTGTACATTAAACCCATACCCCTAATCGGTTTCTACAGGCCAATTAGTCAGGCAATCTGTGCTTTTCACAAAAAATACTATCTAATAAACATCGAATTATAACGCTTAGAAATGAACTTCGACTATTGCACCTACATAAAAAATCATAATAAACTGATATCAAAGACTTCTCGCGGGTTTTCTTTTTTTAAATTTGGCTAAGATAGTCTTTCAGAAATTATATCGCGTTGTAGCTCGTTGGTTTGCAAGAGACCCTTATTTCAGTTTTAAGTGTTTTAAAAATGTAATACAACCTAGAAAATTCTCTTTCAGCCGGCAAACCGCCTTGAATAACTGCAAAGTAAAGTGTCCCTGTGAAGTAGAGGTACCTATCTATGGAGCATAGCTTAGCGAGCGTACAGTTCGGCAACGCCCTTACATTATAACATACCTGTCAACGCGACGCACCGCAGGAGGCGCACGGCATGAGACGCGCGGGGGTCCGCGGTAGGGAAGGTCACCGGTCGTGCGCCGGTGCCTAGGGGTGTGCACTAGGAAAAAACATCGATGTTTCTTTTCGATGCATCGGTTAAAAACACCGATGTTTTCCGTTGCATCGAGTACTTTTAACATTGCATCAAGTTGCTGACGAAAAAATAAGTTCATCCGGTCCAATTTTTCTCAAAATCGAGTATTATTTACCATTGGATCAAGTTGCTGACGAAAAAAAAGGTCATCCGGTTCATTTTTCTCACAACGAGTACTTTATGAATATACATCGATACATCAAGTAAATCCACATTCTTTCAAAACATCGGATCGATTCGATGCATCGTATAATAAACTCTTTAAATTATTCGTATCATCGTATTATCGAGTGAATTCGATGCAACGATGTATATCGAATATCCCTACCGGCGCCGCGTCGCATTTATTCGACGTCGTACGAGCGTTGCAGTATAGTCGCTTTATTTATACTACTTATGGATCATTAGAATAGAATAGAAATATTTTTTATTCAAATATACTTTTGAATCGTCAATGAATCTACCACTGGTTCGGAATGCCGTTCCTGCCGAGAAGAGCTAACAATAAACTCGACGGTTGCTCTTTTAAAAAAAAATTTTTTTTTACAATAGGTAACAAAACTATGCTATTTTTACAGTGTTTCCACAATAAAGTTTCAAAAATGCAAAACAATCCAATGCATGTTAAGACAGGTAGGCAAAAGCAGACCCATTCCCGTTGGTGGCACCCGTTCACGAGCACGACGCATGATCCAGCCGTTGCTTCGCTCAACCATATTTGAGGGAACGTAACAACCCGCACCATGTTAAGGCATCGAATTGAATACCAATATTAAAATACCTACTCATTTTAAGACATGACTGAGACACAAATTAGTAAACGCATTGCACTACAGTCCAGTCTTTTAACAGTCTAATCAGATCAATAGGTCTGCGTTACATCCAGCATCAAACATTACCTAAAAAATATGTAAAATGTGCAATGTGAATGTCTTCTTACCAAAACAAACTGTACGATAGCTATATGGCGGCACGAAAAGTTTCCCAACATACACAGTTGGAGCAATTTATTTACCGTTTGAAATGTTCACAAGTTTTAAGTAATAAGCTCCGCTTACGTTTTATATTAGTTTTCTGGCTTCCCACTTTATGAATACGAATTGAGTCAACTTTATTCGAAATACGCTGAGTTTAAGATGAAATGGGGGCACACGGGTGGATATCTGTGACTGGGCTGCCGCGTTTTATTACGAGCATTGATTTAGAACCATTTTGTAAGGCATATAAACCGTATTGCAAGGGCCATTTTTCTGTTTTAAGGTGTCTTAGGATTTTCAAGTTGTATGAGGCTTAGATTACTTTTATTATTTATTAAAGGTATCATAAAATGCTGAATAAATGCATGAATTTACTTTTATTTCACACCGATATACACACATATATTTATATAGAGAACAGTAGAGAATAAAAAAGTAAATACTTACTAAATATTTTGATAGGATCCCACTAAAATGCGTAATGTGGAGTTATAATTGTTATTAAATATCACGAGTACGTACCACGGTAATTATTTTAGTTGGGATTGTCGATATTTCGATCCAATTGCATGGACCGTGGTCACGACGAGACTGCGGTGTTGCGAGACGTCAAGTTGAAGCTGTCATGGGTAGAATCTATCTACCCGCCTTCTTGATCTTTTCGGAGGAACGTCATTTAAAGTTCGGCAAAAAACACTAACAACGTCACTTTTTAAAGGTGCTGTACGACGCTTCTCTGGTTTGCATAATTCTACGACTGGATTCCACGTACTAGCTAGTTTAAAACCATCTTCCCGATTGAAATTCTGGTGTTTACGAATTTCAATCGCTTCGCGCACCAACCTAGGTATATAGTGGCGGTCTGTGGAGAGAACTCGTGGGAGAATTCGTGATATTTAATAACAATTATGTCAGTAAACCACGAATCAAGTCTAAAATCTTTAGTTAATGTGGAGTTAGTTTTTATAAAACCCTCTAGACCCACCCCTTTGTTTTTTGGTTAAAAAATAGTCTATGTCACATCCAAGTTCTCAACTCTACCCATGCAAAAAAACACTTCGACTCGTTAACCTTTTGCTGCATTATTGAAGGACAAACCAAGAAACAATCTCCCCAATTTATAATTTTAGTTATTGTGCAGAGCTAACGCGGCTCTTTTAAAGCAATATCCTTTCGTATGTTTACACCTCAGTTAATGCGATGTTATTACTCGCTTAGAAAATTCTTTTTCATAAACAGGTAGGTATATTATTATGTAGGTAATTGAACTCCCTGGGTGCAGTGGTGAGCGCTCTGGTCTTATAACTGGGAGGTCTCGGGTTTGATTCCCGGGGGGAATCAATTTGGGAATTTATGATTTCTGAATTGTCTCTGGTTTGGTCTGATGGGAGGCTTTGGCCGCGGCTAGTTACCGTCAAAGACGTGCCGTCAAGCGATTTAGCGTTCCGGCACTATAGCGTATATTAACCGATTGAATGTACACTGCCGTACCTCTTCTAAGTTAGCCCGTTACCATCTTAGATTACATGGTCACTTACCATCAGGTGAGATCGCAGTCAAGGACTATCTTGTCATCGAATAAAAGATTTTTATTTCCTCATGATATTTTCTTTCACTGTTGAAGCATGTGATATTTAATTACTTAAACACATACAGGTAACTCAACTCCTGGGATCAAACTTTCGACCCCTATCCTCGCTATACAGGGTGGTCCAACTAGTGACGTCAATAATTTTTTTTTAGATTCCTCACACCTGGGAGTATCCGAAAATACCCCATAATTATATGTTCTGCGATTTTTTGTAGTTTTCGAGTTATAATTTTTTTTGTGTTTTTTGAATATTTTCTGCCAGCGAGGTTTCAAAAATTCATATCCTTTTTTGTAGTAGGTATTGTGCAGTTTTTTTTATTGTGACATGATTGTCTTGAATGTTGTTTTAATAAAAAAAATATCTCAGCTTCTTGAAATTACTTAAAGTTACTTAAAAAAGGCTTGAAAGTTAGAACTTTAGTTTTTAGTAGGATTTACTCAAACATTCAACTTCAATTTAAAAATACAAAAAGGAGTTTCCGTAACTTCTGGCAAAGATGATCTTTGCTTCTGGTTAAGTTTAAAAACTTTGCAGGGTACTGAGCTACCAAAATCATTAAAAAAAATTGTACTTAATTCGCTTTTTTTTGTTATAACCGATTATAAATTTGTAATAACCCGTTCCGTTGTTAAATATGTATAAGGGTTTCATATTTAACAACGGAATCCTAAAAAGAAATCCTGTGGGAATCCGGCGAAGAATAAATCTGTATCGACGCAATTTGCGAGGCGTGTAGTTATCTGGTGTTCAAAGGCGTAAAATGACAGCTTAATTATGAGTATCGGCGTCCAAATTACAGATCCGGGGGATTATATTGTACCCAGGGTAACAATAATAGGCGTGCAGGTAAAGAGGTCGGGGTTTGGTAACTTTTGTGCTGAAATAATGCATCAATACAATATTCCGGGTTGCCTTTTCTGTTATTATATAAAAACTAGCTGAAACTAACTTCGTTCGCGATGATTGAAGTTTTTTATTCCCGCGGAAACTCACTTATTTCCCGGGATGAAAAGTAGCCAATGTCCTATTCCAGACGATAATCTATCTCTGTGCCAAATTTCAGCCAAATCGGTTCAGTCGTTGCGACGTGATTGAGTAATAAACATCCAAACATCCACACTCACATTTATAATATTATATAAATACTAGCTGATGCCCGCGACTTCGTCCGCGTGAATTTAGTTTTTAAAATCCCGCGGGAACTCTTTGATTTTACGGGATAAAATGTAGCCTATGTTTTAATCCAAGGTATAATCTAGCTCCATTTTAAATTTCAGCCAAATCGGTCCAGTACTTTTTGCGTGAAAGAGTAACAAACATACACACACACACACACACATACAAACTTTCGGCTTTATAATATTAGTGTGATAAGTAGGATAAAAATATTTTTTAAACCGACTTCAAACGCCACTACAAATATAAAATAATAATTTTAGTTTGTAGGTACATGTATGTTGAAGACGGGCGAGCTTAAATAGAAATGATGAAACCGATGAGCGACAATTCCTCAAGTCTTCCATCTTACGGGATTGTCAAGTAGTCTTCCATCTCTTAAGATATTCAACAGATCTTCACCAAATTTAAATGGGACCAACCTGACGATACGTAGGTATATAAAGAAAAATTATCAAAATCGGTCCAGATTTAACGGACATAAGAAATAACATCGACAAAAAAAAATACGCATCGAATTAAAAACCTCCTTGTTTTGAAGTCGGTTAAAACAGTGGCTGTGTTTTTTTTCTTAAATATATAGACTAGCGCTTGACTGCGATCTCACCTGATGGTAAGTGAAGATGCAGTCTAAGATGGTGCGCGCTTGCCTAGAAGATGCCCATTTACTCTTGATATAAAGACACTCACAAGTGTTTGGCGTAATAGTAGGAACTCAAACGCATTTTGCACAAATAGCAAAAAAAAAAACTTGTCTTCTTTCAACAAGTCGAGACTGTCTGATACTCATATTTATAACTAGCTGTGCCCGCGACTTCGTTCGCGTGGAATAGTGACTTTTCGGGCAGCATATTTTGAATTACATAGGTATACCGTCGACGCTCAGGCGCGAGGCGTGTAGTACGTACTCTGTACGTTAAAAATGTTCGCCGTGATTCTTTAAATTGACATAACTTTTTTATTTATGAACCGATTGACATGAAATAAACACTAAATGTTAAGTGAAGCATACTACAATATATTAGTGAAAACCGTATCTAAATCGAATAAGCCGTTTCTGATATTAGCGTGCACAAACACACAGACAAACAGACAAACAGACAAAAAAAATTAATTACAATTTCGGGTTCGGCATCGATATAATAACAACCCCTGCTACTTTTTTTTTTATATATTTCCATTGTACAGACACCACTTTTCTATAATTTTATTATATGTATAGATGACGTCAAAAATGGCTTACTTTTACTTTATCTTGAATAAAGTATATTTTGTTCTAATAATTTATGCCTTTCCTCATAAGCATCGGTGGTTCAGTGGTAGAATGCTCGCCTGCCACGCGGGCGGCCCGGGTTCGATTCCCGGCCGATGCAGTCGACTTTTTAACGATTTTTTTTCAAACGTCAGCAATATAATTTTAACAAGTTTTCTTGACATCTCATTGAATCAACCAGTTTTTTATACAAATTTTTACAAAAAAAACAAAGCACCATTGAAAGCTTCAATTATCTCTAGTTTTCTTCTAGGTTCATTTTGTCAATTTTTTGAGTAGGGTAGAAATTTTTCTATTTTTTTCTTCCTAGTAAAAAAATAAAAGCATAAACGCGACAGACTTATGATTGCGACATCGGTTATTAAAATTAAATTAAACGTACTACGCTAGAAATAAAATGATAATAAAAAATATAAAAAAAAAACAGTTTGCATCGGCCGGGAATCGAACCCGGGCCGCCCGCGTGGCAGGCGAGCATTCTACCACTGAACCACCGATGCTTGTGATGATGAATATCAATAATCAAGTATTGTAACAAGTCATTTTCATACCAACTAAAGAGAAAGTTGATCTTTCTGGCTGTTGATAAACGTAAACGTTCTTTTTACAAAACCCACTTCAAACGCAACTACAAAGTACATCAATTGTGCATATAAAATTTGAAGAGTTCCCTCGATTTCTCCAGGATCCCATCATCAGATCCTGACCTGATGGAACGGCCTGGTAAGTATACCCTTTTAAACAAAAAGGATTTTCCCAAATCGGTCCAGGCGTCTTCGAGTAATCGGGGAACATACATTAAAAAAAAATCGGATGAATTGAGAACCTCCTTCTTTTTTTGGAATTTGGTTAAAAATATGCACTACAAGATGATGTACTTGTGGAGACAGGTTTTTAATTCCCGCGGGAACTCTCGTATTTTCCAAGATAAAAAGTAGCCTATGTGTTATTCCAGACTATAACCTATTTCTGTGCCAAAGTTTCAGCCTAATCGGTTCAGTCGTTGTGGCGTGATTGAGTAGCAAACATACATCCAAACTTTCGCATTTATATTATTAATAGGATAATAAGCAATTATTGAACAACTCTTCAGATATCGAATAACTAATTGATTGTTTCAAAATTGGAAATCGTTAATTGATAGGCAAAATGCGATGGTAGGTATAATATCATACTCGTAGGTATATTATTAAGTAATTAATTATAATATTAATTGGTTTTCAGTTTCAGATATTGTTTAATCAGGTAGGATTTAATAGGCTTCATCGAGATGGGTTAAGGACCTCACTGTTAAAGGTGCGGACTGAAAACTGAAAGGTCGCAGGTTCGAGCCCCACCCGTTGCACTATTGTCGTACCCACTCCTAGCACAAGCTTTTCGCTTATTTGGAGGGGAAAGGAGAATATAAGTCAAGTTCATCTTGGTTAATATTCTTAAAAAAAAAAAGTTGTAGCTCGATCCACAGTCAGCACTTTGAAAGGGATGCTTTTATCTTTACGCCTACCAATTTAGTTTAGTGATTGTGTACAACCGAATCAGCACCGAAAGCTCATTAAATCCTTTTATAGTTTCTCGCTATTATTCCTTTTAACGTATCTTTAAAAAGGCTTATTAAATACCAATTTCTCACGTTATTGTACCTACTAAGGTATAACCTATAAACAGAAAGGAGCTTTTACCTTAATATAGCAATGAAACGCGTTTTATTATCTAGGTTGGATTCTAGAACCGTTTAAAGGCAGACCGAGCTATTTGTCGGGTCATAAAATCTAGACATTAAGGTAGGTGTACACTACTGCATAAAACGCGCGTTTTCGGTGTGGAATAGGTGGGAAGATTAAATTCCATAGTTAATAACTCGGTCGATATATTATAAACAAACTAAATGGAAATATCTTATAATTCTCAATTTAAGTGAACTTGTTTGTGTTCTTTTGGGAAATAAATGTCTTCAAACCGAAGTTTTACATAGTAAATAGGCATTTTCTAGGCAAACGTGCAAAAGGCAAAACCTAATCATTGCTTACAATCGGAATTGATTTTCGGAAGTGAAAGAAAATCTAATGAAAAAATTGGCTATTTATTTAAATATTATTCAACAAGTTACCATCTTACCGTCAAAGACGTGCCGCCAAGCAATTTAGTGTCCCGGCACGATGGCGTGTAGAAACCGATTAGGGGGTTGAATCTACACTGCCATATCCGTTCCAAGTTAGCCGTGGCTAGTTACCACCCTACCGTCAAAGATGTGCCGCCAAGCGATTCAGCGTTCCGGCACGATGGCGTGTAGAAACTGATTAGGGGTATGGGTTGAATCTACACTGCCATACGTATACCTCTTCTAAGTTAGCCTGCTACCATCTTAGACTGCATCGTCACTTACCATCAGGTGAGATCACAGTAATGGACTATCTTGTCAACGAATAATAAAAAAAAAACAAAACCTGTCAGAACAGCCAATTTATTCCTCGGAACGTCACTCGACGTTTGTGAAATCGGCACTTAAAGTCTTGAAGGAAATATCCTTCAAGCTTAAAGTACTTGAAAAAAATTTAACGTAGACATGTACAGAGCCTTATCCCCACTATCTATCGAAGTTAGGTCGTTTCACATTATGCGATCATGGCGTACGATGCGACATACCACGTACTCAAGTAAGAATGCCAAAATATCTACCAATCAAGTTAAAAAGTACAGGAAAAATAGTTTATCTCGTTGATTGATTCTAACGCCACAATAAAAAGGGAATAAAGTTCCTTGTGTAAAATTTTAAAATAATATTTAATTAATATTAAATTATTGTTATTACTAGTAATAGTAGTAGTAATGCCCTACGTGGATTTAGTTTTTAAAATCCCGCAGAAACTCTTTGATTTTCTGGGATAAAAATCTAAAAAGGTTGCAGCGTTATTGAAAGACAAATCAACAAACCATCAAAACAAACAAACATACTTTCGCATTTATAAGATTAGTTTATTAAATATTTATTAGTAAAGATATTGATCGGATCGTGATGTAAAGTCCATTTGAGTTTAAGTCGCCAGAAAAAGTGAAAAAATGAAACGTGTAGACTCACTTAGCGCCTAGTCGTTGGCGACGGACCAAGATATACGAGCATGTTTTGCAAAAAAAAGTGTCTATTTAACTGATGTTGCGGATAATGTATGACGTGTTTTATGATGAAGACGTTTTGTGCTCTTATCGTATGTACACAATTAATCTATATATATAAAATTCAAAGTCCTGACTGACTGACTGACTGAGATATCAACGCACAGCCTAAACTACTGAAGTTAGAAACTTGAAATTTTTGCAGTTGGTTCCTTTTATGACGTAGGCGCACACTAAGAAAGGATTATTGGCAATTGCCAATAATCCTTAAGGGATTTAAATAGAAGATGGAAGTTTATATGAAACTCCGTCATTTTTCAAGCTGTTTCCATCAAAGTTGGTATTTGAGCTTTCAGTTAAAAATAAAGAAGTACGTGTGTCACAGTTTTTGAAAATTCCACTCCAAAATCTAATTTCACGCGGACGAAGTCGCGGGGGCGAAAGCTAGTTGTTTTATATTTTAAGTGTAATATGTTATACAAGTGTAAATTGAAAATTCAAGACATGTGAAATAAAAAAAAATGTCATTCGCCATTTTGTGGTGCCGGCCATCTTGGATTTGAAATTGATCATAGTGTATAGTATTCTGCTAGTCAAGCTCTTTCATTTGATACCCATATTGAAGGAGTTGTGAAAAATTATGTAATCCGCCATTTTGTGTCGGCCATCTTGGACCGATTTTAATCAAACTTCACCTTTCAAACAAAAAAAAAACAAAATCTAAATCGGTTCACCCGTTCAGCTGCCACAGACACACACACAGACACACACACACACACACACACACACACACACACACACACACACACACACACACACACACACACACACACACACATACACACAAACACAGACATGTCAAACATAAAGCTTATACCAAAAACAAAGCACTAGTTGAAACAACAACCGTTTCACAGGATAATTCTAGAAGAGTTAACCGTGCTAGGGGGTTGTTTATTTCTATAATAATTCAGCAGTCGCTAAACAGTCCGTATTAACATTCTGAGCGCCCGCGGAAGGAATGTCTGCGAGTATATCTCCATGACATCTTGATTTACATTGCATTACCGCCGCCAACCGCCGCGTGTATTTGCTTTAAGCATGGCCGCTATGAATATTCGCCTTGCCATCATATGCGACTCGTACCTAATGGTCAGATATTATGCAGAGTAAGTTTGTTGAGGTGATCTAGTAGCACCTTTATGTCTAACTAGCTTTTGCTCCCGCGTCTTCGTCCGCGTGGAATTAGATTTCGGGGTGGAATTTTCAAAAACTGTGACACACGTACTTCTTTATTTTTAACTGAAAGCTCAAATACCAACTTTGATGGAAACAGCTTGAAAAATGACGGAGTTTCATATAAACTTCCATCCCCTATTTAAACCCCTTAGGGGTGGAATTTCCAATAATCCTCTCTTAGTGTGCGCCTACGACATAAAAGGAACCAACTGTAAAAATTTTAAGTTTCTAACTTCAGTAGTTTAGGCTGTGCGTTGATATCTCAGTCAGTCAGTCAGTCAGGACTTTGAATTTTATATATATTGATAGCCTAGGAGTTAAGAGGTGAGGACTGAAAACTGAAGGGTAGAATGCTGCGATTTCGTTAATTTCCCCGAGAACTTATAATTCCGCACCGCACGCCACCTAACGCAATTTCACCCTCACCACCTGGGTGCCTGGAGCACTTCGACCATCCATTGCTCCAGATCTTTTTTTCCACGTACTACCAAATTGTAGAATCATCTCCCTTTTGAAATAGAAATAGAAATATTTTTTATTCAAATAAACTTTTACAAGCACTTTTGAATCGTCAATGAATCTACCTGTGTTCCCATCTGAATCCCCATGTGAATCTTCGACAGTGTTCCCATTTAATTACAATATGGGGTTATTCAAGGGGCGGACCAATAAATTTCTGGAAAGCCGGCAACGCATTGGTGGTGCCTCTGGTACTACAAGTGTTCATGGGCGGCGGTAATCACTTTACATCAGGTGACCCGCCAGCTCGTTTGCCCGCTATTCATATAAAAAAAATTTTTTCGCCAATTCGTCAATCTACTTCGTCCATTTATCAAATTAGATGACGATCATTGATTTTGGTCACAGATCTCGATCCAGATTGGTTGTGTACGGGCCGCCTACTAGTACATTTTCAACAACTGTTAAAAAGTTCATTATAAAAATCTAGTTTTTCGGGAAATTTTCTGAAGTTGAGACTTTTGTTTGTATAATTTCAATGGTCTCAAACAACTCTGGACAACTTCTGTCAAGTCGTCAACTTAGATAAGTGCTCCGTACTCCAATTATACACGCTTTGCGACTCCAGAGCCCTCTACAGCCTGTCTCCACTCCAACATCGCGCTATTTATGTGTTTTAGCCTTGACTGTTTTAGCGAATTGGCTTTTTTACTTGTCTATGGCAGGGCGGCGGAAGGGTTATGATTTTAGTAACACCTAAACTACTACGAAAGTGTGTTTGTTTGTTGGTTGACTGCGATCTCACCTGATGGTAAGTGACGATGCAGTCTAAGATGGTAGCGGGCTAACTTGGAAGGGGTATAGCAGTGTAAATTCAACCCATACCCCTAATCGGCTTCTACACGCCATCGTGCCGGAACGCTAAATCGCTTGGCGGCACGTCTTTGACGGTAGGGTGGTAACTAGCCACGGCCAAAGCCTCCCACCAGACACCCTCCCTCCCTCGACGTGATTTTTTGTATAGTTGAGGATCTGGAGAGTAACAAAAAGTAGCTTAACCTTTTTCCCAGAAAATCAAAGAGTCCCCACAGAATTATCAAAACTAAATCAACGCAGACTAAGTCGCGGGTATCATCTAGTAGGTAACTAATAAACCGTACGTAGACCATTCTGTTTTCAGTCCACACCTATTAGGTTATGATCTTATGATCATCTTGACTTGTCATACGATCCACAGATTGGCCTTCATGAAATAAATAAAGAATTTGAAATATAATTCTCCAGTGTGTCGATTCTCTAAAAATGATTGCATCAGTGTAACTATCGCAATGACCTCTGATTAGCTGGTACTAATGCTGTAATAATGTAAAGCTGCCAGACATCCCGTATTTCCCGGGACATCCCGTATTTTAGGCATAGTTTAAAATATCCCGGCGGGACAGACTCTGTCCCGTATTTGAACCGTACTTCGTTTTTCATTATGAAATCGATCTAAGTATTCACACACGCAACGTTCGTAAAACGTACGGTTTACAATTGTCTGACTCGGCTCGGCTCGAGCGACTGTGTGAAGTGAACTTGCACTTGCCGCCCGCATCGACCAACGACGTGTTAGTGTCAGAATGACAATGTTAAAACTGACTTGATTCTCGGAAAAAAATTACACTAAGTAATTTTGTTTTTTATTTGTCCCGGGTAAAAAACTGAAATCCCGTATTTTTTGCCCATTTAACCATTTGTCCCTTATAGGCTGAAAAAAAATCTGGCAACCCTAGCTGGTACCCTCCCGCTATTGGTTAAAATGCATTGTACAGCAAGAATGCTATAAATCCAGCCAATTCTAGGCCATTGCGATCGTTACACTGATGCAATCATTTGTAGAGACTCGACACACTGAACGACAGACCTGAAGAAGACCAAAAAATCGTAGTGTAAAAATTAAAGGCAGCATTTTGGTAGTTGTTTTGGTCTCGCAAAATTGAGAGTGCCTTAGATCGTTACAAGACAACTTCCATGGCAATATAGATAGGGAATTAGGGCACAATTTGCAAAATTACAAGCCGTCACGTCAGTGTGTTCCATGGTTATGCAAAACACTCATAACCGAGTTAAAAGTGTCCCTGTGACGCCATTATTCGCTGAAAACGTGTTTGACGCCTAATTTTATTATATAATTGCCACAATCGAGTTTCATGCCGGCGAGTTTTTGGACTTAACTCGATTAAATTCTTTCCCGAGGACTTTTAATTTGATTCTGTTAATGTTTCGCCAACATTTTCTATTTTTAATTTCTGATTCTAATTAACAAAATTTTCAGTCTTTTCTGTATACAGAAGAGAATAATTTAACGTGTTCCCTAATCGCTTTCTGAACAACTTTAGTGGTTGATAGCAATGATATTCTACTACGGATGAGTTATATACTCACAAAACAAGTGAAAAAATTGTTCCGAACGACGAAGAGTATAATAGAATACTTCATTGTTAAATGACATGACAAATCACAACAAATATCCGCCATTACGCGCTTCATTTACCGCACGCTTGTAACATATCCATCTCTTTTTTTTTTTTTTAAATATATAGACTAGCGCTTGACTGCGATCTCACCCGATGGCAAGTGAAGATGCAGCCTAAGATGGTACGCGCTTGCCTAGAAGATGCCTATTCACTCTTGATTTAAAGACACCCACATTATAGTTAGTTGGAAAAACGGAAGCCGGAAGGGCATTCCAAACTTTTGCGGTGCGGTTTATACATAATATACTACATCTACTATATCATAGGTTGATAATGCAAAAAGTTTCACTACACAAATTGCCACCCGAGAAAAATAATTAATTTACATTAGATAGGTACATAATATTATGGTGATAAGCCATCTGGAAACTCTAAACACAAACTAAATCATGTAAATAAAGACAAATTAATATGCAAATACATATTATGCAATCGATGTTTTCAATATGTATCGTATCTCTATTATTTCAGTTTCGCTCTATACCTGTAACAAGTCATGGATTATGCGAATAATCGAATGTTTGCGTTTGCCTGATCAGTGAATCGTTTATTGGTTTGTGACTCGGATTTAATATTATTTTACAGCATAAATCAAAATCAAAATTTATTTATTTCATGTAGGCCAACTTGTAGCTCTTATGACACATCATAAATCTACCACCGGTTCGGAATGCAGATTCTGCTGAGAAGAGCCGGCAAGAAACTCAGCAGTTGATCTTTTCAAAAAAAAATATTTTTTTTTACAATGGTTAACAAAACTACGCTATGCACACAGTGTTTCCACAAAGAAGTTTCAAAAATGCACACCTACCACAACCTAACACACGTTAAGATGAGATTCCCGCAGGAACTCTTTAACTTTCCAGGACAAAATGGCCTATATGTTAATCCTAAATATGAGCTATCTCCGTTCCAAAATTCAGCTAAATCGGTTCATCCGTTGTGGCGTGAAGGAATAACAAACATTCATCCATCCATCATAAAATTCGGCACTTATAATATTAAGTTATATGTATTGCATTTTTGAAGCTTCACTGTGGAAGCACTGTATACTTAGCTTAGTTTTGTTACTTATTGTAAAATTATTTTATTTTATTTTTTGAAAAGAGCAACTGCTGAGTTTTTTGCCCGTTCTTCTCAGCAGAATCTGCATTTCGAACCGGTGTTAGATTTATGACGTGTCATAAGTGCTACAAGGTAGCCTACATGAAATAAATAAATTTTGAATTTGAATTTAAGTAGGATGACACGACCCACATACAAAAGCGTTCACCCCCATATTTTCTATGTCACGTCACGGAACTTATAGAACTATTCCACCATAAATTTCAATCACAGCTCTCATCAGTAAATCATCTCGAACAATCAAGCGACACGGCGTGCCATGCTTCTGTGATCATTACAACACGAGTCCAAACGTTAGTTAAGCTTTAAGGTCGTTGACACACCAACATCTAAGACAAAATAGTCTTAAGGGAAATTAGAAGAGAAAGAAAAAAAAACAATTATTTAAGAAATTGTACACATACACTAAGGTACATTATTACAAAAAACCCAAGCAATAGAGTGCCGGGTTAACATATGTATGTCAGTGTGTCACAGCACAACCCGAAAAAAGGTCCTAACTCAGCAAAAGCTGTATACCTTTAATAAAGATATTCAGCGCTAATTTTCAGCCGGGGGAAATTAAGGTGACGTGACGGAAATAATTAAAAATAAAAATAAATTAAAAAATAATCAGCTCAAAACTAATTATACTAGATACAATTATACACTTAATATTAAATTAAAACTAATAAGGAATAGAAGAAAGAGTTCCCATGGAATTTTAAAAACTGAATCCACCGGGGCGAAGCCGTGGGCATCAACTAGTTATGATATAAATCCGATAGTG
Source organism: Hipparchia semele (assembly GCA_933228805.2). Classification (NCBI taxonomy): domain Eukaryota; kingdom Metazoa; phylum Arthropoda; class Insecta; order Lepidoptera; family Nymphalidae; genus Hipparchia; species Hipparchia semele. The sequence continues at coordinate 2,109,331 of OW121731.1, forward strand.
TATTTTTTGGTTTGTCATTCAATCACGCAGTAACAGGGCAACGAATTGACTTAATTTTTTGAATTTTTAGTTGACCTAGAGAGCTTGACATTAGATGTTTATAAGAGGAAAAGCGAGGTGGGATTTTTTAAACTTACTACTCCTCGCGGACAAAGTCATAGGCGAAATCTGTCTAACAATAAATGAGCACTGTCAAAATTCAAAATTTATTTCATGTAGGCTAACTTGTAGCTCTTATGACACGTCATAAATCTACCACCGGTTCGGAATGCAGATTCTGCTGAGAAGAGCCGGTAAGAAACTCAGCAGTTGCTCTTTTCAAAAAAATTTTTTTTACAAAGCTATGCTATGTATACAGTGCTTCCACAATAAAGCTTCAAAAATGAAAAAATGCATACGTAGGTACACCAATCCAACGCATGTCAAGACGGGCAGTCAAAGCAGACCCATTCCCGTTGGTGGCACCCGTTCACGAGCATGACGCATGATCCAGCCATTGCTTCGCTCAACCATATTTGAGGGAACGTAACAACCCGCACCACACGACACCACCACAGAAGTCGCAAGTCTACAGAAGCTTCAGTGGGTATGTCAAATTGACGTGATAACACAATTTAGGAGCGGTACCTACATGGCATGGGGGCATTACATAATGTCGACTTAATAAACTCGTGGCAGTTACTACATTAATCTTGTACGCGGAACGGGGTAAGCTTGTGTTTTGATAGTAATTGCTTAGTTAAGTTAAGGCTTAGGGTTGGAACAGGAGCTAGACAATTAAGTTTTATTAGGTATGGTATGGAGTGGATGATGTACTTATATTAATATATAAATGGAAAAGATGACCGATTGACTAATCTTGCAACGCATATTTTAAATCACTGGACGGACTGCACTGAAATTATATGGATATGAATATAATGAATATTCATATGATAACGCAATGAAAATATATGAATATGAATGCTTTTGATATAAATTCCATATGTTAAAACCCTATTCTATCCCCTTAAGAGAGGAATTTTCAAAAATCCTTTATTAGCGGATGCCTACGTCATAATAGCTATCTGTAGTATACCAAACATTCCGATCCTTCCAGTATTTGAAATGAATTAATAAATCTATAAATTTTCAGCTGTGTGTTGATAGATCAGTCAGTCAGTCAGTCACCTCCTCTTTTTATATATTTAGAAAATCAATATGATGGATATGACTAGGGTTGCCAGATTTTTTTTTCAGCCTATAAGGGACAAATGGTTAAATGGGCAAAAAATACGGGATTTCAGTTTTTTACCCGGGACAAATAAAAAACAAAATTATTTAGTGTCATTTTTTATTATTTTTTATATTTTTCCGCGGATCGAGTCAGTTTTAACATTGTCATTCTGACACTAATACTGTCATTGGTCAATGCGGGCTCTGAATGCAAGTTACACACTACACAGTCGCTCGAGACGAGCCGAGTCAGACAATTTAAACTATTTTAAACCATACTTTTTACGACGTTGCGTGTGTGAATACTTAGATCGATTTCATAATGAAAAACGAAGTATGGTTCAAATACGGGACAGAGTCAGTCCCGCCGGGACATTAGAAATAGAAATAGAAATAGAAATATTTTTTATTCAAATAAACTTTTACAAGCACTTTTGAATCGTCAATGAATCTACCACTGGTTCGGAATGCCTTTCCTGCCGAGAAGAGCCAGCAAGAAACTCGGCGGTTGCTCTTTTCAAAAAAAATCAAAATTTTACAATTGTTATTGAAACTATGCTATGTATTCAGTGCTTCCACGATGAATTTTCCTGAGTACAATACAAGTAAAAATAAATACAATACAAATACAAATAAATACAATTCAATACATGTTAACACAGGCAGGCAAAAGCTGACCCATTCCCGTTGGTGGCACCCGTTCACGAGCATGACGCATGATCGATGACGCATTTTAAACTATGACTACAATACGGGATGTCCCGGGAAATACGGGACGTCTGGCAACGCTAGATATGACATCCATTTTTACGTAGTCGAATTACAATTTTGGCTTGTATGTATCTTATCAAAAGCTTCAACACAATCATTAACCATGTCCGAGCGATGTGATAAAATAAATAGGGCGTTAATCAACATTGTTGTCGTGACAATAAAGTCTTAATTATGTCGTAACTGGTCGTAAACTCTCCTATGATTGTTTTCGTGATTCCAATTCTCGGATGGTAATAAAAAGAACCTGTATACGGTTTTATTGGCTTTTATAGTGTTGAGTCGTGATTTTGTTTTACCAAATTTGAATGAAAGAGGACGCTCTTGATCGTATGTACGTTTTATAGTTCCACGGTCGTAAAACGGGAACAATTTTAGTTCCTTCCCGTTTTTTTCATCAGGAATTCATCATGTTTGATCATTTTTCATAACTCTTTCATCACTCTACAGAAAAATCTCACCGATCATGTATTTGTGAGTTCTTCGTTGATATAGCACTAGATGACGCCCGCGACTTCGTTTGCGTGGAGATTAAGGTTTTTTTGGATTCCCGCGGGAGCTCTTATTTTCCGGGATAAAAAGTAGCCTATGTGTTATTCCAGACTATAATCTATTTCTGTGCCAAAATTCCAGCCAAATTGGTTCAATCCTTTTACCTACCTGATTAAAAGTACAATTTATTTTAAATTTTCCTCATTGGCGAGAATTCTCTTGAGGAGAATTTAAGACTAATTATTTCGCTTATTGTAGATAATGTAAAATACCTTGTTTGTCTTGCTTAATTGTAAAACTTTCATTTTCCATTAATTTTTTGTAAATATTTTCTACATATTAATTACGTTAGCTTTCATTGTTTATTATTTTTATTAATAATTATTAGTAACTATCATTATCATTATTGTTTGCATGACAATCCGTGAATGTAATGTACACTTTTTGATATACATATCAGTGAGTATAAAAATGTTTATAAATGTTTTTTTAGTGAATGTCGTATATGTATATTGTAAGTAGGTATATTTAAGAAAATAAACAAAAATTTATTAGGGTTTGAACCGACGACCTTTCGTGTTTCAAACCCGGCCCCTCGATCGTTGTGCTATTGAGGATTCGAAACACAAATACCTAGTCGTAATTTATTCCTAACCCCCTTTTGGAAACACGATAAAAGTCATCGGTAACCCTGTAATGCGATGTAAAAATGAGATATCCCTAATCATGTCACGAAAATGAGCGTAATAAAGTAACGGGAAAATAATGTGTCAAGGGTCTGAAACCACGAGAGACAATGGTATGGGGAAAAGACGGAATATTTTGTAGTTACCTCTACCTAAATGCTTACTAATTTTCTTCTTCTCTTCTTTATCGACCGATAGACGTCCACAGCTGGACAATGTTTGCATGGACTTCCACAGGTCTCGGTCTTGCGACGCCTGTATCCAGCGGCTCCCTGCGACCCGTTTGATAGTGGGGGTCTGCGAACACTGCGCTTCCCGGTGCTGGGTCGCCACTCCAGCACCTTAGGACCTTAACGATCATCAGCTCTTCGAATTATATGCCCTGCCCAATCCTTACTAATAACATGTGCTAATATATTTTTTTAAAAAATATTACCCAAGCTGAAGGTAGTTAGGAGTGGGTACGACAATAGTGCACCCTTGCACTATTGCACAAAAAGTGCAATAGTGCAAGGGTGGGGCTCGAACCTCAGTCCGCACCTTTCACCGTTGGGCTACGAATATTATAATTTACTAGCTTTACCCCCGCGACTTCGTCCGCGTGGAATTAGGTTTCGGGGTGGAATTTTCAAAAACTGTGACACACGTACTTCTTTATTTAACTGAAAGCTCTAATACCAACTTTGATGGAAACAGCTTGAAAAATGACAGAGTTTCATATAAACTTCCATCCCCTATTTAAACCCCTTAGGGGTGGAATTTTCAATAATCCTTTCTTAGTGTGCACCTACGTCATAAAAGAAACCAACTGTAAAAATTTCAAGTTTCTCACTTCAGTAGTTTAGGCTGTGCGTTGATATCTCAGTCAGTCAATCAGTCAGGACTTTGAATTTTATATATATAGATAATGTCCTACGAAAATAACATAAAATATATTTGGAGTTAGTATATTATGTTCCCGGTAAATGTCGACCTGGCATACCTAGTCATTTATAGTGTAAAATATTGTTTGTAATAAAAAAAATCGCGTGAAACGGTCCAGAAACCCCGGAGTAATCGGTGGACTTACATAGAAAAAAAAAAGATACCGGCCGAATTGATAACCTCCCCCTTTTTGGAAGTCGGTTAAGAAACGCAATTTACGCAAAATGTCGCTTTATTCGATAAGCCAGCGATATATGGATTTTGATTTTGAATGAATATAACGCTTGCTAGATGTTTCTATCCAGCCTACAACATAAAACAAACAGAAACGACACGTCAGAACCACACATCGCGCGTATCAAAATGCTGCCTCGGCAATATGCACGGAAAAAACGTTTTTACATAATCCGTGCGACGTAACGCGTTGGGATGAAATAACTCGGCGGATGAACGCTCCGCGCCGCTGATGTTAATGTGATGATGCGTTGTGTTGATACGTCTTTTATTTTTTTTAAATATATAAATAGCGGGAAAACTAGCAGGCGGGTCACCTGATGTTAATAGATTACTACCGCCCATGAACACTTGTAGTACCAGAGGCACCACAAATGGGTTGCCGGCTTTTCAGAAATTTATTGGTCAGCCCCTTGAATAACCCCATATTGTAATTAAGTGGGAAACCGTCGAAGGGAGATGATTCCACAATTTGGTAGCACGTGGAAAAAAGATCTGGAGCAACGGATGGTCGAAGTGCTCCAGACACTTCTACATCTATACTTCTAGTCTATACTTCTACGTCTATACTTCTATGTTTACTCGAAAGAAACGCTTAATTTCAACGCTTCTGATAAGAACCGCTACGGTGTGGAACGCCCTTCCAGCATCTATGTCTCCCGCCACATAATTTGAGTACCTTCAAGGCAAGAGTGAATAGGCATATTCTAGGCAACCGCGGTCTAACCTAGACCTCATCAGTGCTATCCAGTACTGATTGTCGTCGAGCGCAAGCCTATTTCGGAAAAAAAAAATTACTAATATTATAAAGATTTGATATTTTGTTTTGGATAAATTAAAAACTACTTAACCGACTTTAAAAATTCTGTCACCTATAGCTACATTATCCGCGAAACAAAATTTTCTCGCGGTGCCCATGCTAGCCCCACAGGACAACATTGCTTTCTCAGTCATTTTAGAGAGATTTGTCTGGGTGGTTATGCTAGGCGTTGACTGCAGACGTACGAAATTGAATTTGCAACCAAAAACCTAATGTCCGAACTTGTGACATTAATTGCAGGCAGTGGAACGTTTAAGGACGGGATTTCGCAAAGAGTAGGTATAAAAACGCACTTCTACACATGCACCGTTCACACGCACACACAGGCGCGGGCAAGCTGCGTTAAAAATGAGTGAATTAACTTGTTTTGATACTTGGATATAAATTGTTTATGTTTTATTTTTTTATTTTTTATTTTCGTCCGGACTTGCTGTACACTAAGTTAGACTTAGATTTAGTCTTAGTCTTAGACTTAGATTTAGACTTTTTTAAGCCACTGGGAAATGCATTAGACTAAGACTAAGTCTCTTTAAGTCTAAGCCTAAGTCTAACACTAAGACTAAGACTTAGACTTAGACTTAGTCTTAGACTTAGACTAAGACTAAGTCTCTTTAAGTCTGAGTCTAAGTCTAAGCTAAGTCTAAGTCTAACACTAAGACTAAGATATAGACTTAGACTTAGTATTAGTCTAAGACTTAGTCTTAGTGTTAGACTTAGGCTTAGATTTGAACTCAGACTTAGTCTAAGTCTAAGTTTAATTCTAAATCTAAGTCTAAGTTGAGCAAACCAAATTGATAATATATTTTGAAAAGAAGAAACTAAGTACTAGGTACCTATGGTACCTTCAATATAATAGCATTATTTTATTATTTGATAGAATTTCGAAATTTCTTGCAAAGTTACATTCCCCGAATGTAGTACTGACCTGCATGTATACCTCGAAAACTTCTATTGGAACTCCTAGATCTTTAGAGTTAGTTGTATTGAGTTTGGGCTCGTTTTGTAAGTTATGATGAGATCTTACCACTGGCCTTATTGGAGTGACCTGATGGTATACTTCGAAGACTACTACTGGATCTTCTAGACAGCTACAGCTAGTTATATCGAGTTTGGGCTCGTTTTGTAAGTAATGATGAGATCTTACCACTGGACTTGTTGGAGTGACTTGGTGGTATACCTCGAAGACTTCTATTGGAACTCCTAGATCTTTACAGCTAGTTATATCGAGTTTGGGCTCGTTTTGTAAGTTAGGATGAGATCTTACCACTGGACTTGTTGGAGTGACCTGATGGTATACTTCGAAGACTACTACTGGATCTTCTAGACGGCTACAGCTAGTTATATCGAGTTTGGGCTCGTTTTGTAAGTAATGATGAGATCTTACCACTGGACTTGTTGGAGTGACCTGATGGTATACTTCGAAGACTACTACTGGATCTTCTAGACAGCTACAGCTAGTTATATCGAGTTTGGGCTCGTTTTGTAAGTAATGATGAGATCTTACCACTGGACTTGTTGGAGTGACCTGATGGTATACTTCGAAGACTATACTACTGGATCTTCTAGACAGCTACAGCTAGTTATATCGAGTTTGGGCTCGTTTTGTAAGTAATGATGAGATCTTACCACTGGACTTGTTGGAGTGACCTGATGGTATACTTCGAAGACTACTACTGGATCTTCTAGACGGCTACAGCTAGTTATATCGAGTTTGGGCTCGTTTTGTAAGTAATGATGAGATCTTACCACTGGAATTGTTGGAGCGACTTGGTGGTATACCTCGAAGACTTCTATTGGAACTCCTAGATCTTTACAGCTAGTTATATCGAGTTTGGGCTCGTTTTGAAAGTTATGATGAGATCTTACCACTGGACTTGTTGGAGTGACCTGATGGTATACTTCAAAGACTACTACTGGATCTTCTAGACGGCTACAGCTAGTTATATCGAGTTTGGGCTCGTTTTGTAAGTAATGATGAGATCTTACCACTGGACTTGTTGGAGTGACCTGATGGTATATCTCGAAGACTAATAGAAGACTTCTATTGGAACTCCAAGATCTAATCATCATAACTTACAAAACGAGCCCAAACTCAATACAACTAACTCTAAAGATCTAGGAGTTCCAATAGAAGTCTTCGAGGTAAACCATCAGGTCACTCCAACAAGTCCAGTGGTAAGATCTCATCATAACTTACAAAACGAGCCCAAACTCGATATAACTAGCTGTAAAGATCTAGGAGTTCCAATAGAAGTCTTCGAGGTATACCACCAAGTCACTCCAACAAGTCCAGTGGTAAGATCTCATCGTTACTTACAAAACGAGCCCAAATTCGATATAACTAGCTGTAGCCGTCTAGAAGATCCAGTAGTAGTCTTCGAAGTATACCATCAGGTCACTCCAACAAGTCCAGTGGTAAGATCTCATCATTACTTACAAAACGAGCCCAAACTCGATATAACTAGCTGTAGCCGTCTAGAAGATCCAGTAGTAGTCTTCGAAGTATACCATCAGGTCACTCCAACAAGTCTAGTGGTAAGATCTCATCATTACTTACAAAACGAGCCCAAACTCGATATAACTAGCTGTAGCCGTCTATAAGATCCAGTAGTAGTCTTCGAAGTATACCACCAGGTCACTCCAACAAGTCCAGTGGTAAGATCTCATCATTACTTACAAAACGAGCCCAAACTCGATATAACTAGCTGTAGCCGTCTAGAAGATCCAGTAGTAGTCTTCGAAGTATACCATCAGGTCACTCCAACAAGTCCAGTGGTAAGATCTCATCATAACTTACAAAACGAGCCCAAATTCGATATAACTAGTTGTAAAGATCTAGGAGTTCCAATAGAAGTCTTCGAGGTATACCACCAAGTCACTCCAACAAGTCCAGTGGTAAGATCTCATCATAACTTACAAAACGAGCCCAAACTCGATACAACTAGCTGTAAAGATCTAGGAGTTGCAATAGAAGTCTTCGAGGTATACCACCAAGTCACTCCAACAAGTCCAGTGGTAAGACCTCATCATTACTTACAAATCGAGCCCAAACTCTATATAACTAACTGTAAAGATCTAGGAGTTCCAATAGAAGTCTTCGAAGTATACCATCAGGTCACTCCAACAAGTCCAGTGGTAAGATCTCATCATTACTTACAAAACGAGCCCAAACTCGCTATAACTAGCTGTAGCCGTCTAGAAGATCCAGTAGTAGTCTTCGAAGTATACCATCAGGTCACTCCAACAAGTCCAGTGGTAAGATCTCATCATTACTTACAAAACGAGCCCAAACTCGCTATAACTAGCTGTAGCCGTCTAGAAGATCCAGTAGTAGTCTTCGAAGTATACCATCAGGTCACTCCAACAAGTCCAGTGGTAAGATCTCATCATTACTTACAAAACGAGCCCAAACTCGCTATAACTAGCTGTAGCCGTCTAGAAGATCCAGTAGTAGTCTTCGAAGTATACCATCAGGTCACTCCAACAAGTCCAGTGGTAAGATCTCATCGTAACTTTCAAAACGAGCCCAAACTCGATACAACTAACTCTGAAGATCTAGGAGTTCCAATAGAAGTCTTCGAGGTATACCACCAAGTCACTCCAACAAGTCCAGTGGTAAGATCTCATCATTACTTACAAAACGAGCCCAAACTCGATATAACTAGCTGTAGCCGTCTAGAAGATCCAGTAGTAGTCTTCGAAGTATACCATCAGGTCACTCCAACAAGTCCAGTGGTAAGATCTCATCGTAACTTTCAAAACGAGCCCAAACTCGATACAACTAACTCTGAAGATCTAGGAGTTCCAATAGAAGTCTTTGAGGTATACCATCAGGTCACTCCAACAAGTCCAGTGGTAAGATCTCATCATTACTTACAAAACGAGCCCAAACTCGATATAACTAGCTGTAGCCGTCTATAAGATCCAGTAGTAGTCTTCGAAGTATACCATCAGGTCACTCTAACAAGTCCAGTGGTAAGATCTCATCATTACTTACAAAACGAGCCCAAACTCGCTATAACTAGCTGTAGCCGTCTAGAAGATCCAGTAGTAGTCTTCGAAGTATACCATCAGGTCACTCCAACAAGTCCAGTGGTAAGATCTCATCGTAACTTTCAAAACGAGCCCAAACTCGATACAACTAACTCTGAAGATCTAGGAGTTCCAATAGAAGTCTTCGAGGTATACCACCAAGTCACTCCAACAAGTCCAGTGGTAAGATCTCATCATTACTTACAAAACGAGCCCAAACTCGATATAACTAGCTGTAAAGATCTAGGAGTTCCAATAGAAGTCTTCGAGGTATACCACCAAGTCGCTCCAACAATTCCAGTGGTAAGATCTCATCATTACTTACATAAAAATTCTTTTCAAAAAACCGACTTCAAACGCCACTACAAAGTATAAAAATAATTTTATTTTGTACACGTTTGTTGAAGTCGGGCGGGCTTAAATAGAAACGATGAAACCGATACGCGATGCTCACCCGATTTCAATAAGCGTGACTCTTATATGTCACCATAAGGTAAGCGTCGCGCATCAATTTCATCGTTTCTAATTAAGCCCGCCCGACTTCAACAAACGTGTACAAAATAAAATTATTTTTATACTTTGTAGTGGCGTTTGAAGTCGGTTTTTTGAAAAGAATTTTTATTTTAAGCTTTTTAGTGTAGCTTGTTCCTGCTCTCTTTCTCCCCTCCCTCCAACACTACGGTACTAAAGTAGTCTATACTTGGTACCTACAGTACTTATTAACAACATACAATTTCTAAAGAGCTAGGACCAGGAGGTCCATGATGTAGTCCATGCTTGGTACCAACAATATCAATTCGAAAGCGACAGTTCGTAATCCCTCCAACCCTGCAGCATCAGGATTGAGGAGGTAGAACCTTGAATTTATATGTAGTATATGCTTGGTACCAACAATATCAATTCGTAAGCGACAGTTCCTAAATCCTCACAGATTAGATAGGCAGTATCCCTGCAGCATCAGTATTGAAGAGCTAGGACCTTGAGCTCCACGATGTAGCCTATGCTTAATACTAACAATATCAATTTGCAAGCGAAAGTTCCTAAATCCTCACAGTTTAGGTAGGCAGTACCCTGCAGCATCAGGATTGAAGAGCTAGGACCTTAAGCTCCACGATGTAGCCTATGCTTAATACTAATAATATCAATTCGCAAGCGAAAGTTCCTAAAGCCTCATAGTTTAGGTGGGCAGTACCCTGCAGCATCAGGATTGAGGAGTAGGACCTGAAGCTCTAAGATCTAGTATATGCTTAGGCCAAGCATACCAATTCGTAAATGACAGTTCCTAAAACCCCATAATTTAGGGGGAAAGTACCTCTGCAGCATCAGGCTTGAAGAGTTGAAGGTAAAAATTTTTATGGGACCATTTCGCGAGCTTCCTCTGTCGATTAAAAAAAAAATCGCGTGAATCGGTCCAGAAACCCCGGAGTAATCGGTGGGCATACATAGAAAAAAAAAAAAAAAAAAAAAAAAAAGATACCGGCCGAATTGATAACCTCCTCCTTTTTGGAAGTCGGTTAAAAACGAGCCCAAACTCGATATAACTAGCTGTAGCCGTCTAGAAGATCCAGTAGTAGTCTTCGAAGTATACCATCAGGTCACTCCAACAAGTCCAGTGGTAAGATCTCATCATTACTTACAAAACGAGCCCAAACTCGCTATAACTAGCTGTAGCCGTCTAGAAGATCCAGTAGTAGTCTTCGAAGTATACCGTCAGGTCACTCCAACAAGTCAAGTGGTAAGATCTCATCATTACTTACAAAACGAGCCCAAACTCGATATAACGAGCTGTAGCCGTCTAGAAGATCCAGTAGTAGTCTTCGAAGTATACCATCAGGTCACTCCAACAAGTCCAGTGGTAAGATCTCATCATAACTTACAAAACGAGCCCAAACTCGATACAATTAACTCTAAAGATCTAGGAGTTCCAATAGAAGTTTTCGAGGTATACATGCAGGTCAGTACTACATTCGGGGAATATAACTTTGCAAGAAATTTCGAAATTCTATCAAATAATAAAATAATGCTATTATATTGAAGGTACCACAGGTACCTAGTACTTAGTTACTTACCTTTCTTTTCAAAATATATAAAGTATCAATTTGGTTTGCTATGAACTATTTCGTGTTCGTACAGCGATGTTTTTCGATACCAGCATCTGCTTACAACCAGCGCAGCCTCCACTCAGAAAGGCGGTCAAACGCCGACTGATTGATATTTGAATTTCGAATTTTGAAATGAAATCAAACCAGAGACCGAGTAAAATCAAAATAAGCCTTATTGCACACTATTTTAAGGTTCGGTTTAAACGAAAATATGTGAAAAAAGTACACGCGATGCTATATTTTATTTTTTATACTATTTGTAATATTTTTGATATTTTTCTCTCCAAGATTTTGAGTTGAACATATCTGCTAACAGATAGTATTTTTTAATTACATAAAACGGGTATATTATATACAAGAAATGTACCTAAAGTCACCCCAAAATCGTGAATTTTGTGTGAAGAGGTGACGGAAAATAATTTTTATAGCACTAAAAATTGAGATTTTGAACAAAATCAACTCCCAAGATTTGGAGATTAAGGACCAATCTATGTGTAGCAATTTTTATTTCCATCTTATTTGGTTTAACTTAGTCACAATATGTACCGAAAGTCACCCGATATGCGGAAACGCACTCTTAACTGTGAATTTGTAACTAGGTTTTGTTCGCGGTTTTGTCTGCATTAGCAGTTAGCCCCGAAGAACAGCGTTGTGTTAACAAAAAGGTTTTATACGAATAATGTTTTCCCCTACAATTTGGGTACCTTCAAATCAAGAGTGAGTAGGCATTTTCTAGGCAAGCGCGATCCATCTTAGGCTGCGTCTTCACTTACCATCAGGTGTGAGCGCAGCCAAGCGCTCTATATATTTTTAAAAAATCTATATCAAAACTTACAAGAAAAGTAAAAGAAAATAATTAAATTAAAAAAAAATTAAAAATAAAAAGTTGCATCGGCCGGGAATCGAACCCGGGCCGCCCGCGTGGCAGGCGAGCATTCTACCACTGAACCACCGATGCTTGTGAATGAATGTATAAATTATATATTCATATAGTTGTCTAAATACCTACTTATTGAATAAAGAGAAAGTAATGCCAATTTTTGCTAAGTAGTAACCGATTAGTGGTATGGACAGTGCCCCTTCCAAGTCAGCCCACTACCATCTTAGACTGCATCGTCACTTACCATCAGGTGAGATCGCAGTAGAATATCTTGTCATCGAATTAAAAGAAAATATATGCATACTAGCTTTTGCCCCCGCGACTTTGTCCGCGTGGAATTAGGTATTGGGGTGGAATTTTCAAAAACTGTGACACACGTACTTCTTTATTTTTAACTGAATGCTCTAATACCAACTTTGATGGAAACAGCTTGAAAAATGACGGAGTTTCATATAAACTTCCATCCCCTATTTAAACCCCTTAGGGGTGGAATTTCCAATAATCCTTTCTTAGTGTGCGCCTACGTCATAAAAGGAACCAACTGTAAAAATTTCAAGTTTCTAACTTCAGTAGTTTAGGCTGTGCGTTGATATCTCAGTCAGTCAGTCAGGACTTTGAATTTTATATAATGTAGATTTACGAATAAAATGTGCTTAGCACAGTGAATTCTGAGTATGCTTGATTAATACTGACCTCAATTTTATAGTACGCTAGACATTTTGTGAGTTAGTGCCATTATTTAAAACAAATACAAGCAAATAGCTTAAAAACTGTAAAACGACTAGTGGAAATTTAAGCCTCAATAGCCCAACGGTTACAGGTGCGAACTAAAAACTTAAAGGTTGCAGATTTGATCCCCACCCGTTGCACTATTGTCGTATCCGCTTCTAACCCAAGTTTCCACTTATTTGGAGGGGAGAGGAGAACGTAAGTCAAGTTCAGCTTGCCTGATATTCTTTAAAAAAAAACTTAGATGTACCTAACATCTGTCATAACGATTTTTTTCGTATATTGGACAAACATAAAAATTCTTTGTAAAAACCGACTTCAAACGCCACTACAAAAGTATATCAAGTATGCCTATAAAATTTGAAAAGTTCCCTTGATATCTCCAGGATCCCATCATCAGATCCTGACCTGATGACCATGAGACCCCCTGGGACGTATACCCTTTCAAACAAAAAAAGAATTTTCCAAATCGGTTCAGGCATCTTTGAGTAATCGGGAAACATATAAAAAAAAGACGTGTGGCACTCGGGGACTGCCGCGGTAAAGCTATTGCATAGCATTTTTTATCAACGCCATCTAGCGGTGAGAGGAGTCCCGTGTCAGGTTATTTTCGTTACGGAATTTCTGGATTCGGTCTCCACGCTCAAGGCCCGCGATAGAATCTATGCAATAGCTTAAAAAGATTTCGATGAATTGTAGAAAAACTGTACCTAACTTATGTCACCCGAACCATAATAGCACATCAATTGACACCTTATATTCATCAAAATCGGCATCAAATCAAATTTGTCTGGTGGGAGTGAAATGGGAGGCTTTGGCCGTGGCTAGTTACCACCCTACCGTCAAAGACGTGCCGCCAAGCGATTTAGCGTTCCGGCACGATGGCGTGTAGAAACCGATAAGGGGTATGGGTTGAATTTACACTGCTATACCCCTTCCAAGTTAGCCAGCTACCATCTTAGACTGCATCGTCACTTACCATCAGGTGAGATCGCAGTCGAGGGCTATCTTGTCATTGAATAAAAAAAAAAAAAAAGCAGTTTAGGCGCGGCCGCCCGCGTGGCAGGTGAGCATTTTATCACTGAACCACCGATGCTTGTGCATAAGCCTATAAAATTGTTTTTATGTTTAGTAAAAGAAAATAATAAAATTCAAAATAATGATTAAATAAAAAGTTGCATCGGCCGGGAATCGAACCCGGGCCGCCCGCGTGGCAGGCGAGCATTCTACCACTGAACCACCGATGCTTGTGAAGAAAGAAATAAATTATTATAACATAACTTAGATACGAGAGGGCGCTGCCTGTCATCACGGTTGCATTTGCTCCGCAAGAAAACTGATTTTAAAATAAAAATAGTGCCAATTAGGGACTTTTTACCTTATAAAAGTAATTATTACTAAAGAATTAGTGTGTGAAAGTGTTATCCAAGCTATTAATATCAGAAAAAGTGTAATTTTGAACATTCGATGTAACATAGTGCTACAGAACATCATTCCCAGAACTATTTTATCAAACGAAAGTATAGTGAAACTAATACTTTTTGCACAAAAGTAATAGTAATATAAATCGTATTTTAACCAAATCTATAAAGTGCACGCAGTGATCCACGAAGAAAGTTATTGATACTTAATTGTTTTCCTACATCTAAACCAAATGTGGGTGGATTAAAAACTAGTGACAAAAACATTGATAACATAACTGCCAGCGAACGTTTGACTCCGGGTGCATCATATTTAACTACTTACTACTTGCATGAAAATCACTTGGAATTTGCACAGTGTCTTGAGTTTGATTCAGGCTGAGGTAACTTTTAATATTACTTGTTGGTTGCCATTCCCATATTTATTGTAAGTCGAAAATGGAAGAAGCTATTTTATCAGCCTTGAAACAAATCCAGAACGAAATGGAAAATAACAAAAAAGAACTACAGGGACTGAAGGATAGCATAATTAAAACTATAAACGAGACTTTTATGGAAAAATTGGAAACAATTGAATCAAAATATAAAGGCTTATCCGAAAAAATAGAAAAACAGGAAATAAAAATTAACAATTTAGAAAGATTTACTCGAAGAAAAAATCTCGTATTTTTTGGTATAGAAGAAACCGAACAGAGTTATAAATATTTAGAAAAAGATATACTCGATTTGATTAATAACAAAATGCAAATAAATTGCCAAAGTAATGAAATAGAATACATAAGAAGAATAGGGAAGGATACAAAATTAAGGCCCGTTGTAGTCACATTTGTGACTATGGGAAAAAAGATTGAAATTTTAAAGAATAAAAATGTTTTAAATAATACTAAAAATTATATTAAAGAAGATTTTCCACGAGATATATTAAATAAACGAAAACACTTACAAGAACAACTAAAACAGGAAAAAATGCAAGGAAAAAACGCAATTATAAAATATGATAAAATTATAATATTGCCAGACAACAATGTGCAGGCAGGTAAAGAAAACAAGGAAAACACAGCACTTAAAAAGAAGAAAAATAAACCAAGAATAACTCCATCCAAAACAGTAGCTGTATCATAAAAGTACCATACTAAATTATATCGCCCCCTCCACTTCTCCCAGTACGGGTGGTCGCCGTGGGAGAATATGACCATAACCCTCTATGTTTGTGAAAATAAAGAAATAAGAATTAAAAATATATTTATTAAGTATTACCTACTAGAAATAAAATAAAAGAGAAAAAGACACATGAAAATTAAGAAAAATACATATATTAAATGAAAAAAGTTTAAGTTTAAAATAAAAAGGACAAGAATAAAAGTATGGAAGATTATAAACTAACTTAAATAACATAATAAACTAGGATAAATAGCATAAATACCAGTATTGAACATAGAGGAGGCCTTTACCCCAATAAGGGTGTCCAAACTATTAGTTAATTAACATTAGTATTAGTATACAAGTTTTGTAAGTTAAACCATATGTTTTGAGTATGTTTGTAAGTTACTTAGCCATCATATAAATTAGTATAGAACTATAGTTGTGATATTATGTTCATTGCAAAACGTACTGACTGTGTTATAAGAAAATAATATAATATGAATTATGATACCAACACTACAAAAAAAAAAAAAAAATAACAATTTTCAAGTTTATTATATATTGTATAGTTAGTAATTGTTAGCATCTCTGTTCAAAAACTTAAAGAAAAATATTGTCACTTTCTATCTTATTCTGAAAAAAGTATGAAGTAAACATAACAACAATTACATTCTATTATTATGTAAAAAATCATAATAGGAGAAAGATCAAAATAAAATAATATTGTAAGAAAAACTATACTAATAAAAAAAAAAAAAACACTTATAGGTACCTATGTAATGTTTACATTATTTATATTTTTTTATGTTTAAAGTATGTGTACCTACTAGTGCTAAGTATTATCTATATTATGTACAAAAGTTTGGAAATAAAAGGCTTTATTATTATTATTATTATTAACTTAGATACAAATCCAGATAAAGTAAAAGTAAGTCATTTTTGACGGCGTCAGAGATTTTTTGTAAAGAATATTAGCCAAGCTGAACTTGATTTATATTCTCGTCTCCCCTCCAGTTAAGAGAAAGCTTGTGCTAGGAGTGGGTACGACAATAGTGCAACGGGTGGGGCTCGAACCTGCGACTTTTCAGTTTTCAGTCCACACCTTTAACCGTTGGGCCATCGAGGTTTCAATTGAATATGAGAGAGTCTCGACTTGTTAAAAGAACTACAAATTGGCCTACATTTTTTTGAGCTGTTTATGAAAAATACATTTGAGTTCCTCCTATTACGCCAAAACACTTTTTTTAACCGACTTCAAAAAAAGGAGGAGGCTCTCAATTCGACACGCATTTTTTTGGCGATGTTACTCCTTATCTGCGTCAAATCTGGACCGATTTTGATAATTTTTCTTTATATATGTACGTATCGTCAGGTTGGTTCCATTTTTTGGTGAAGATCTAATGAATATCTAAGGAGATGGAAATGAGAATCCCGGAGATGAAAGACGGAAGTTACAATAGTATCTACTTACGTGTTATAAAAAAATTACCTAAGCCATTTTTACTAACGTCATGTATCTACTTAGATGCTGTGATATCAGTCGACCATTTACGCCCGAAATTAATAATGTATCTCCTATCCACGATTAAGACCAATCCTGGATTATTGCGAGTCCTTCGATCGGTCTCTGATCCACGTGCCAATATCAAGTTCCTGCAATCCAAATTTTTTTTTGACGCCGGATCGCTAGCGATCTTTTCCCTCTTGAACGTTCCGTTCTTTGCACAACGTCTGATTTATGCAACACGATCGACTCAAGGTTTTATAGAAACAAACCAGTCTTAAAATTTTATAAGGGATACCCAAAATATTTTTCATACTAAAAACGAGTAAACTTGTCTTTATAAATGTAAAAATTATAATGGAAATAATATTTTATCACATATAATATTATACCAAGTAAAAACAGTTTAGCTTAAACGGAACGTGTTTTGGTCTGTGGCAACTTGACAAATGACAAGTGACAAGTGTAGAGTTTTAAACTTTTTGTGATTGTGAACGAACTCTTGCTACCTCAGCGAAATTGAAATCAAATCTTAATAATATACATAAATAATAATATTATATAACAATAATCTTATTATATAAGTACATAATAGAATTACTTATTATCAATAATGGATTCCGAAATCGTAAGTACATATTTGTTATTTCATAAAGTGACGCTGCTGTGACGCTCAATTTCGCGCCTTAATATTTTTTTGTTTTTAGGCAAAAGGCAAGCCTCTTACAAAAGAGGAATCGAAGTTTTTGCTCGACCTTATAGAAGGCAGCAAAATAATAACGACCAAAACCACGAACGCCACCAATAATAAAATGAAGAATGAGGAGTGGATTCGATTAGCAGATCGATTCAATGCCTCAGCTACGAATTGTCCCAGGACACCGCAGCAGCTGCGTTTGAAATGGGAAAATTTAAAAAAAAATTCACGCAAACGCAGCACTAAAATAAGGATGAACCAAATTAAGGTTAGCCAGTGGTAGTAGTTCATACTTTACGTGTTTTTAATCGAACTTCCGTATGTAGTGACTTATTCTATTTACATTGACTTTTATTTTTAGACTGGTGGTGGTCCTGCTGACTACATACCCCCAGATGACATATTATTGGACCGAGTCACTGGTATGCTTGGAAGCACTGCCAGTGGATTTACTGTGCCATTTGGGGGTGATAAGGAAGCAGTAGAGGGTGTTGATATTGGTGGCATGAGTGGTTGTGGTATTAGTGGTTATGGTGATGGTGGTGATGGTATTCGGGATGATGCGAGGGTTTCTGCAGAAATAAGCAAGGCTGCAGATTTGATACCAACTTCAATTGATCATGGCATTGAGATTGTGGTCTGCGATGGTGAGGGTGGTGGTGGTGTCACTAATTATCAGGTTTTGGAGAATATTGACCAAAACTTGATAACACCAAATAAGCCAAAGAGATTTACTCTTAGTACACCCAGGACAGGTAATGGTTATTATACTGTTAGTTTTTTTATTAAAGTAATTAATTCTAATACTGTAAACTTTGTATGAGACTCTTCTTGTCCAGGTTAAATTCGCACTTGGCTAGTTTTTAAGACCCCATTGGAATTTTGCAAATTGTATTCTTAATGCACCGTTAGGGAGCTCAAGGAATATCCAAATTTTAAATCTCGAAAATCTACTCATGTGTTTCTTCCTAGGTTCAGCATTATGTTTGTGCATTGTCTATCAATTAACCACTCCAGATAAAGCCTAGAACATTTATTACTGAAATATAATTTTTATCAATAAAATTTCAGTATAAAATAGATTGAATCAAGCTCAAATAGGTTGTGATTCTGTATTTGAGCTGATATCTCTTTGTGGCTGAAAATTCTCGACAAATTGTATTATATTACCAAATAATGAAATATGTACTCATCAATCTAACATTTTTCAGTGAGAAAGAAACTTAGACCAGACGATAGCAAGATTGTGAAGAACAATGCCATAGCTGAATATTTCTCAGCTAAAAAACAGTGCTTAGATGCAAAATTAAATAATATAAATTTAGAAAACGAAAATTTGAAATTAAAAAATGCCCAACTTTTGTTAGAAGTGGAAAAATTAAAATTAGAATTGGAGAAATTAAAAAAGTAGGTATAAGGCCTAGGTGAACTAATGATTTTTGACTTATTTCATAGTTTAATTGTATATTTATGATTATCATAAGTCTGTCATGGGTCCGTGGTCCCACTGATTTGACCTATATGATTTTGTATAAATTATTTTATTGTATTATATTCTTTTATTTTTTGTATAAATAATTGTGATTTTGTATAAATAATTATTGTGTTCTATTAAGTATTTTTTTATTGCTAGGCATAGGTTGGGCATAGGTAAGTTTTATGATTTAATAGTTTTTGTATCTGAATAATTTCAAGCTTTTCAATGAACAAGCATCTAAGTACTGTTTTTATAGCTGGATTCTTGGAAGCCGGGGAAGTTTACTCCATAATAAAAATTCATAAATAATTAAGCCATTTATCTATATATATAAAATTCAAAGTCCTGACTGACTGACTGACTGACTGAGATATCAACGCACAGCCTAAACTATTGAAGTTAGAAACTTGAAATTTTTACAGTTGGTTCCTTTTATGACATAGGCGCACACTAAGGAAGGATTTTTGAAAATTCAACCTCTAAGGGGGTAAAATAGGGGTTTGAAAAATCGAACTTAGCGTGAGCAAAGCCGCGAGCAAAAGCTAGTTTCCCAATAGTATTTACAATGGCTTAGTTAAATACTTATTTTATAACAACTCTTCAAATTATAAATATTTTATTAAATACTAGTTTTAAGCATTTGTCATCAATAGCAGTATCAAGATAAATACTCTTCTAAAGTTTTTTTAAGTATTATTTAATATTATTTTGTAATTTTGTAATTATTATTATTATTTTGTAAGTATTATTTTTCCTATATTTTAGCTATACTACTTAAAGCTTAGCATTAGATACATACTAGTTATACAGTATTGTTAAGATATTGTTATTATTTTCTTTGGCGGGTCACACTTTTCTAGGTGTAAGGTCTCTTCATGGTAGGTATATTTATAATACTTAATGAAGTCTTTGTGAGAATAGAATTGAATAATTCTTAATTCAAATAAACTTTTACAGTGTTTTCAAATCGTCAAATGAATCTACCACTGGTTCGGTAAAGTTTTTTTTAACTATTACTTATTTAATATTATTTTGTAAGTATTATTTTTCCTATATTTTAGCTATACTACTTAAAGCTTAGCATTATATACATACTAGTTTTACAGTATTGTTAAGATATTGTTATTATTTTCTTTGGCGGGTCACACTTTTCTAAGTGTAAGGTCTCTTCACGGTAGGTATATTTATAATACTTAATGAAGTCTGTGTGAGAGTAAAATTGAATAATTTTTTATTCAAATAAACTTTTACAAATAGTTTTCGAATTGTCAAATGAATCTACCACTGGTTCAGAATGCTGTTCCAACCGCGAACAAAAATTTTCATTTTAATATACAGAGGTTGATGCTCATGATTACAAAGTTCCGAAGTTGCATGGAAACAAATTATTGTTTGGCATCCAGCTGCCTAGGTACAACATATTACTGATTAATTATAATATTATAATTACATTAATATTGTAACATTTTGTTTTGAAAAGAGCAACTGCAGAGTTCTGGCCAGCTCTTCCCAGCAGAATCTGTTTACCTACAAATTAGCAACTGTTAGCAAATTCTACATAAAATAAATAATTTTTCAATTTGACTCAATTAGTTTTAGACATTTCTTACTCTTACAAAAGGTGTAGATATTTAGTAATTTTGATGTGAGAATTTTTGTCTCAGATTTTCATCATCAAACAAACAATCCAAATTAATTATAATTTTATATACAAAGTTATAAGGCAACTTTTATTAATTAATAGTTTTAAATAAAATATATGAATCCAAATATAATTGTTTATTAATTATTTCTTACATATTCTCATAATATTGTCTTTTATATCTACAAAATTGTACACAAAACGATGATACTGGGGGTCCAGAGCACAAATCCTAGATTTTTATCTCCAGACTTGGGACTTGGTGGGTCTTAAGCAATTAATCAAATTGCTTTAATGGTGAAGTTAAACATTAGAAGGAAACCTAAGACTAAAGTTTTTCATATTGATCTCAAAGGTGTGTGAAATGTGAAACATATTTCACTAACCAGCCTGTAAGGATAGAAATAAAACATCAGATTTCAATAAATGACTGTTATATCATTTTAATTTATTTGAAACGTTAAACTTTATTAATTTATTTTCCTTTAGAATTTGTTATTCATTATCTAGCCCTATTCCTCAATGCATTTACCATCGTTTCAGAAAACCTAATCTATCTATAGAAGAAGCGGCAAGAAACTTGATAGAATTCCTCAACAACAATCATAAATGTAAGAAATGAACGATTGCTTATGTCAAATGTATTTTCAACAAAAAAAGTGAGATAAATTTAAACTTTTTTCCATAAACCCCTAACCACACCCCTAACCTTGATTAAAATAGGTTCAATATATAATATATCAAAATAGGTAAAATAGGTTGATAAAAGAAATAGGTTCACTTAAAAATCTGTTACTGAAAATAATTATTAATAAGGACAGCTCTTTCATGGACTTCTGTGACTTCACTAATATTTAAATCTACAAAATGACTATCTTCTGGTGGTAGATCCACTTCTGCAGGAAGTTCCTGTAAATTATAGTTTCTGCAAATGTTGTGTAACACAGCAGTGGCGATTATTACTGCTTGCGCTTTTGGTAAAGATAAGCGCAATGTTAGAGCCATAACAGGAAATCGTCGCTTCCAAACACCAAAAGTTCTGAAATAGCAGAAATAATAATATGGTAAGCTGCTTTACTACACACACAAGATTTTATTTTGCCCTTAGCCTTACTAGGCTAGGTAGGTCTCATTGTACTATAGTTGTATTGGAATCTGGCTAGTCAAACTATTGAATTAACTTAAGAATCCTAGGGATAATGTTGTTATTGAAATTACCTCTCTATGGTATTCCTAGTTTTTATGTGTGCTTCATTGTATCGCTGTTCCGCTTCAGTAACAGGATTTAAAACCGGTGTTAATAAATAAGATCTATTTGGATAAGCACTGTCACCAAGCATCCAGCGGTTACCAAACAAACCTGCATCACATTGAGCTGTAGACAAGTACATAATATTATATAATTGGTACTAATTAAGTTTTATTATAACATTAAAAAGATTCATATAGCAAAAATTAAGGTGCACCTCTCAGAATCGAATTGTTGAAAATTGTGGCATCATGTGTTGAACCTGGCCATCGAGCAACAAGATTCATGAATCTTAGGTCAGCATCACAAATCGCTTGCACATTTAAGGAAAAGTAACCCTTGCGATTTCTAAATTCTTCTCCTATTATATGACCTGCAAGAAACCATAATTTAGGTTGGTAATTTAATATTAACAAACTCAACTGTGTAATAAGCTGTCAAATACTCACATGGTGACTGGATGCGTATATGTGTACAATCAATCGCAGCAAGAACCCGAGGAAACCGTGCAATTCTGTAGAATTTCTCTACACTTTGTTGGTGAACAACAATATATTCATCATACAAGCTGGCGATTGCTGATGATATATCGCGTACAATTCGGCCTGCTGTTGATGTAGAGACTCCAACAAAGTCAGCTACCGAAATTAACATTGTGCCTAACGCATAAAACCTCAATGTTAACAATAGTTGATGGAGTGGTGAAACCCCATGATTCCTGTAAAATAAAATTTACTTATGAAAGTTGGAAACGTATTTGCCAATAGAATATAAGCCATTCTGCGTATTTGAGCCTAAAGATAACATTCGGTACCTACCTTGTGGAGGTTACACGGACTAATGGCATCAATTGTGTTAACAGAGCATTCACTGCAGGTTTAGATAACCTAAACCTGAAGGTAAACTCAGCATCATCCAGACTCTGCATATAGTTCACCCTTTTAATTCTGCGAGCTCTAGCGCGTTGTCTGTTTTCAGCTTCGCCATCGCTTTCGGTATCCGAATCCGATAACAGAGCAAGTAGCTCCAAATCACTATCGTCACTATCACTAAATAATGTCATTGCCATTATTTTATTGTTTCTTTACTTAAATTTTATTCCACAAACTTGCACTAAACCATAGAATTTCAAGGATTGGTATCTGCGATTATTTACACCGATCGAAGTAAATGTCAAAATAGGCGGATTGGTTATTGATATGCTCGAACTGTCATTTTCGAACAGAGGCCAATCTTTAATCTGTGATCCGCCCTCCCAACGATTGAATGATTTTTGAGATACTAAACTCTATCCGAGGATCGTTTATTGGCATGATTTATCTGAAAAATAGATTGATTTATCAATCAGAGATGGGTAAAAATGGATCAAGATTGATTATTAATTTCGGGCGTTAGCCAGGGACTTGGCAAGCGCACGCATTCCCCTCTGCCGAAGTACATGTACAAACGTACGTGTCAGCTTGTAAATGTGACAGCTTTTGAGTTAGTGTGCGTTCATGGAGACATAAAGTTTTTTACAAGAGTGTGCGGAAGTGAGTAAATGTGTGCTGTACGTAGGCTGTACGTGATTACCTCACCTCCCGCAGAAAGTGGCAGAATATATTCAGTACTAAATCTGCGTAAAGGCTCGTCCCGGCTAAATGGTCGAAGTGTGATATCTCTATTAAATAATAGCCTAAATAGGCTACATCGGCTGGAGCTTGTTTAGTAAAAATTTGTTCAAAATTCAAAATTCAAAATTTATTTATTTCATATAGGCTAACTTGTAGCTCTTATGATAAGTCACAAATCTACCACCGGTTCGGAATGCAGATTCTGCTGAGAAGAGCCGGCAAGAAACTCAGCAGTTGCTCTTTTCAAAAAAAAAAATTTTTTTTTACAAAGCTATGCTATGCTATGCTATGTATACAGTGCTTCCACAATAAAGCTTCAAAAATGCAAAAATGCATACGTAGGTACACCAATCCAACGCATGTCAAGATGGGCAGTCAAAGCAGACCCATTCCCGTTGGTGGCACCCGTTCACGAGCATGACGCATGATCCAGCCATTGCTTCGCTTTTTTTTTTCGCTTTTTTTTATTTTTCAAAGATCATTCTGTTTTCAAATTCCCTCTTACCTCTCAATGAGCTAACGCTGATCCGGAGCTTATTTTCGGAAAAGGCTGCACTTAGCGCTTTAAAAATACAGGGGCGGCGCCGGGACGTGCTGCGAATTTCGGAGTTCAGAAATTAATTCACTTCGCCTGTGAATCGTGGAATTAGCGGAGCGAAGCCCGGCCCGTTTAAATGGGTAATATAGACGTAGCACAGACGCTAGACAAGACTGTCTTTTTTTTTTAAGCTATTGCATAGCTTCTATCGCGGGCCAGCGTGGAGACCGAATCCAGAAATTCCGTAACGAAAATAACCTGACACGGGACTCCTCTACGGTGAGCCGCTAGATGGCGCATTTTTTATCAACGCCATCTAGCGGTGAGGCTCTAGATGGCGTTGATAAAAAATGCTATGCAACAGCTTTACCGCGGCGGTCCCCGAGTGCCACACGTCTGTTTTTATTGGGTGACAAGATAGTCCTTGACTGCGATCTCACCTGATGGTAAGTGACGATGCAGTCTAAGATGGTAGCGGGCTAACTTGGTATGGCAGTGTACATTCAACCCATACCCCTGATCGGTTTCTACACGCCATCATACATACATAACGTTAGCAAAAATTGCCATTACTTTCTCTTTATTCAATAAGAAGTAGGTATTTAGACAACTATAAGAATAAATAAATTTATACTCTTATGCACAAGCATCGGTGGTTCAGTGGTAGAATGCTCGCCTGCCACGCGGGCGGCCCGGGTTCGATTCCCGGCCGATGCAAATTTTTATTTAATCATTTTGAATTTTATTATTTTCTTTTACTAAACATAAAAACAATTTTATAGGCTTATGCAAAAGCATCGGTGGTTCAGTGGTAGAATGCTCGCATGCGTGCCGGAACGCTAAATCGCTTGGCGGCACGTCTTTGACGGTAGGGTGGTAACTAGCTACGGCCAAAGCCTCCCACCAGGCAAAATGTCTTTGTTGTTATTTTTAGGGTTCCGTATCAACAGAACCCTATTACTAAGCCTCCGCTGTACGTCCGTCCGACCGTGCGTCCGTCCGTCTATTTGTTAGTGAGCTGTATCTCATGAACCATAATAGGTAGATATTTGAAATTTTCACAGAATGTGTATATTTCAAGCCTCAATAGCCCAACGGTTAAAGATGCGGACTGAAAACTGAATGGTCGCAGGTTCGAACCCGCCCGTTGCACTATTGTCGTACCCACTCCTAGCACAAGCTTTTCGCTTATTGGGAGGGGATAGGAGGATATTAGTCAACTTCAGCTTGGCTAATATTCTATTTAAAAAAAAAATTATTGCTGCTGAAGAGAGCCTCCCATACAAGAATGCTGATACGTGATTTCTTCGGCGTTTATTGCTCGACCGTAACAATCGCTCTTACAATGGTACGGAACCCTTCGTTTGCGAGTCTAACTCGCACTTGACTAGGTTTTTTTGGATTTCGATGTGACAGAGATATTAGGTGATGACTCGTTGCTAGTCATAAGCGCGGTTGACTGTGACAGGATTCTGTGAAGACAACGTAAGTTTATATTTCCACCAATGAAGAGGTTTAACAGTTACCTTAAAGTCACATCCACTGCTGACCTTGGCTATCCGCCAACGGGAATGGGTCTGCTTTGACTGCCCATCTTGACATGCGTTGGATTGGTGTACCTACGTATGGATTTTTGCATTTTTGAAGCTTTATTGTGGAAGTACTGTATACAATATACATAGCATAGCTTTGTAAAAAAATTTTTTTTGAAAAGAGCAACTGCTGAGTTTCTTACCGGCTCTTCTCAGCAGAATCTGCATTCCGAACCGGTGGTAGATTTATGACGTGTCATAAGAGGTACAAGTTAGCCTACGTGAAATAAATAAATTTTGATTTTTTTTTTGATTAAGCGTAACCTTGAGCTGATGCTGTAGCATCAAGTAGTCTGCGGGATCCCAACTCCTCAGCACTTCTTCTGCTTGACGTCTTTTATCTTTAATGTTCAAGTGGTGGAGGCGCCGGGACACGGACAACCTAATCTAGGTATACCTATTGGGTGATGTGTGGCACAATGCATTAAATAAACGCTTCTTTCTTTCTTTCTTTTCTTTCTTTCAGCAACTTTGTAAAAGCACTTTGTAAAAGTTTATTTGAATAAAGAACTATTTAAATACAGTAACTGTCTCATGTTTGCGCACACAAAATGCAAGTGGTTATTTTTAATATCAACACTGAAATTTCTAGAGCGTTTCGTATGCATGTGTGCGAATTAAAAATCCTTTCTTTATTACTGTGTTGATTTTTCGAAATGGAAAATTTTCATATTATAACCGGCACCGCACAAAGCTCCAGAGCTTTTAGCGACTTTTTTTTTATTATTCTATAGCGGAAAGTGCTTTCCATTTTATACATTAATACTCTTTAATAAACAAGTGGCTATTAAAATATTGAATACTGGCTGATGCCTGCGACTTCATTCGCGTGGTTTAAGATTTTTAAGCTATTGCATAGCTTCTATCGCGGGCCAGCGTGGAGACCGAATCCAGAAATTTCGTAACGAAAATAACCTGACACGGGACTCCTCTACGGTGAGCCGCTAGATGGCGATGGCGATAAAAAATGCTATGCAATAGCTTTACCGCGGCAGTCCCCGAGTGCCTTGAGTGCCACACGTCTTTTTTTTTATTCCCGCGGGAACTTAATAATATTTGAACCTTGGGTGTTATGCAAAATTCACGAAAAAAGTGTCCCGAGAAAACCTATATATACGAGTGTACATGTGTATTTTTATAAACAAACTAATACATTGTAATTTATGTCTTAGACCATTACTATACAGCCTAATTTTGCTTGCAATAATTTGCTTCAACTTACGCTCGATTGGAAACCTTTTTCGCGTTTTGGATTTCTTTCGGTTCGGACGATTTTTAGCGCTGACCCGAAGTCCAGTATTATTACGTCAATGTTTTCGGGGATAAAATGTAGCCTATGTTTTAATCCAGTGTATGAGCCAAACCCGCCCAGTAGTTTTTGCGTGAAAGAGTAACAAACACACATACAGACACACACAAACACACACACACACGCATACACGCATACACGCCGTGACTGTCGCCTGAATAGTTCCGACACGAAATCGGCCGATTTTGATTTTGGTGTAACCGTACGGTACGGCTGACGTGTTTCTTGCAAGAATTACCATTCACCACACCATAGGATACTTTCCATAAATACTTAATATATTAATTTTCAACTCCTCAAGTTTGCCTCGTGGTTTTCCATTACCAACTAACAATGACTTCTTCATAGAGTCTGGCAAGATGTACTGTTTATTTAGGTCCTGGCGCCACCGGCTCTGAACTGAGGGTAATTGACTATTCAATTACCCCTATGGGTAGGTACTGTATCAAATTTTCATAGACCTGTATTAGTCCGAGAGTTGGTGGAGCATTTTGAGTGGGCACTTACGCATAGGAAGACGGTATCCGGATGTGACGCGTAACTTCTTGTCCGTTAATTTTATTTCTTATTAATTATATTAGAAAACAGTTAAAAAAAATACGCGACGAATTGATAACCTCCTCGTTTTTTTTCGTCGGTTAAAAAACTGTAACACAAGATTTACGCTTATTTAGAAGGGAATATTATTTGTGTTAAGCATTTTAGTTAAAAAATAAAAGAAAGGAAGAAGAAGACCTGAAAAAATGCTATTTCTAAAGACTGAACCAGGATATTATTAGTGCTCATAAATGAAACTTGCCTTTATTTATAGTTTTTTGGACATGGGGTAATTCAAGGAGCGGACCAACAAATTCCTGAAAAGCCGACAACGTATTGGTGGTGCCTCAGATGCTACAAATGTTCATGGGCGGCGGTAATCACTTAACATCAGATGACCTGCATGCTCATTTGCTCACTAAAAATAAAAAAAATAAAAAAAAACTTATCTGTCTCGTTTTGGCTCTGTCTTGGGTCTGGGCGGAGTGGGGGTACAGTCTGTAGATTTCACTTAGGTAGCGTTACTCGAACTTTGTACCTACTTTTAATTTTTGTGTGAGCTGAATAAATGTTTATTTATTTATTTCAGTATTTAATTTATTTCTTAAGTTTTTCAGCTCTTGTCAATGATACATCCAAAGTACCCACCAGCTCTCGAATCATGTGGATAAGGGGTAGGTGGAAGGTATGATTTAATATTTATTGCGCCTTTCCTGCCAAGATAATAGCATTCTGCGGCTTAGTTTCAATATGGGTGGAGCTTTTCCCCTGGTCTTTTAAGGAAAATTGAAATTCTACCTGCTTCAAGACCAGGATTAGTGTAGTAATAATTTAAAGAGTTAAGTCGGTGTTAACCCAGTGGTTAAAAGTTCGGCCTTTTTTGGGATCTCGGGTGCGAATCCCGGGCACACAACTCTAACTTTATAGAATTAAGTGCGTTTTAAGAAATTTAGTAATTATCGCAATGCTGCCGCCAAGCGATTTATTTAAGTAAGTATCACAATGCTAAAGACCTGCCGCCAAGTGATTTAGCGTTCCGGCACGATGGCGTGTAGAGATTGGGTATATGGGTTGAATCTACACTGCCATACCCCTTCCAAGTTACCTCGCTACCATCATAGACTGCATCGTCACTTACCATCAGGTGAGATTGCAAGAAGATAGTCCATCTTGTCATCAAAATATTTAAAAAAAACATTACTTTTCAATATGGTTGAGCGAAGCAATGGCTGGATCATGCGTCATGCTCGTGAACGGGTGCCACCAATGGGAATGGGTCTGCTTTGACTGCCCATCTTGACATGCGTTGGATTGGTGTACCTACGTATGGATTTTTGCATTTTTGAAGCTTTATTGTGGAAGCCCTGTATACATAGCATAGCTTTGTAAAAAAAATTTTTTTGAAAAGAGCAACTGCTGAGTTTCTTACCGGCTCTTCTCAGCAGAATCTGCATTCCGAACCGGTGGTAGATTTATGACGTGTCATAAGAGCTACAAGGTCAACATGAAATAAATTAATTTTGAATTTGAATTTGAATAAGTCATATTGAAAAAATTACATAGCGTGTTAACCCTGATATTTATAAATGAAAATAACACACATAAAATCGCATACCCCGCTGCCAAATTAAATTGTTTATCTTTTAGAAAAAATAGACACAGAGTAAACAAAAACACGCAAATCAAATATCCACACGTTACAGCCCACTGAATGTTGTTTGTTTGTGTGTTTGTTCGGTAAACTATTTGTTCGACGATTTGGAGTTTGGGCCAGTGATTGCGGCACCGGGATATTTGGTTTTTGGAATGAACGTTGGCCAAAGAATCAAATTTTTTTTGCTGTCGGTATTTAGAACATAGACTTTGAAATGAAATAGAAATGAAATAGGAACACTTTATTGTAAACCACATTAAAAATAAAATCATCCTGTTATCCTATTAATATTATAAATGCGAAAGTTTAGCTGTATATATGTTTGTTAATCACTCATGCCGCAACGACTGAACATATTTTTCTGAAAGGCACAGAGAATGATTATAGTCTGGAGTTCCCGCGGGGAATTAAGAAACCTTAATCCACGCGAAAGAAGTCGCAGGCGTCAACTTATAAAAAATAAAATTTAAATATATAAATAACACTAGATGATGCCCGCGACTTCGTTCGCGTGGATTGACATTTCATAACTTTCGCGGAAAAGCTGCAACTGCAAAGAAATAAAATTACTACACTTTTCTATTGCTTAATTCTTTCTCGAGCGAAGCAATGGCTGGATCATGCGTCGTGCTCGTGAACGGGTGCCGCCAACGGGAATGGGTCTGCTTTGACTTCCCATGTTGACATGTGTTGGATTATATGTATTGCATTTTTGAAGCTTCACTGTGGAAGCACTGTATACATAGCTTAGTTTGGTAAGTAACCAAACTAAGCTAATAATAAAGCTTGTAAAATTATTTTATTTTTTGAAAAGAGCAACTGCTGAGTTTCTTGCCGGTTCTTTTCAGCAGAATCTGCATTCCGAACCGGTGGTAGATTTATGACTTGTCATAAGAGCTACTAGGTAGCCTACATGGAATAAATAAATTTTGAATTTGAATTTGAATCTCTATACCAAAACTTAACGTAGGCAATAGGTACATAATATTATAATTCTGAGTAAGTAACAAACTTCTAGGACACTTAACATAATAATTCAACGTAAGTTCTCACTAAGTTGTCCTGGAAAAGTAATTAGCTTAGCAAATGTATTTATAATAGCCCGCCCCACATTGCTTAAAGCTTAGAGATGTAATACTTCTAGAGCATGCTATACGGCAACGCGGATTCTGTCAAAGCTGCATCAATCATTGGTCTCAATTGTGGTGATTAGCTGAATTTATCGCGTTTTCTCTGCAACATTGCATTTTAACCAATATTATCCTATCCTAATCCTAATAATATTATAAAGGCGAAAGTTTGTGTGTGTATGTTTGTTACTCCTTCACGCCACAACGAATTTACCAATTTGGCCGAAATTTGGAATCGAGGCAGCTCACATCCCGTATTAAAACATAGGCTACATTTCATACCGAAAAATTAAAGAGTCCTTACGGGAATTAAAAAAATCTTAATCTACGCGGACGACGTCGCGGGCATCATTTAGTGTGGTATAATTTATTTCCGAAAAAAAAAAAGAAGTCGTTTTAGAGGCTGGATTAAAAAAAAACTATTTGTCGCTGCGCTGACGAAGTCGCAGACAAAAGTTAGTTTTTATTTATAAAACAGTCCCTCGTAGTTATAATTCCCCGTCCATCCGACGTAATTTTATTTCATTATTCCCAAATTGTAAAAGGAATTTTCACAAAATTGCTTCAACCTGACTGGCGTTAAAAGACACCAGTCGTGCTTTTCGTAATTCAATAATTAAAATGGCGCTGAATCTTGGTTTATTCTGTCAACTACATATAAACTAGTTATCCTTTGCCCGCAATTTCGTCCTCGTAAAGTTAGATTTTGAAAAATACCACAGGAAGCTTCTGTTTTCCCAGGATAAAAGTTAGCCGATTTTATTATATAAAATTCACGTCTATCCGTTGCTCCATTGCTGCGTGATTGAAGGACAAACCAACAAACAAACACACTTTCGCATTTATAATATTAGTATGGAATTCGTAAAGACCTTTAACAGTTTTAGTGTAAATGTTCTAAAATGACTAGTATTTTTAAGTCGTGTTGAACACATTATGTGAATCCAATTCTTCAAACATATAATTTGTTATAGTATGATGTTTGCTTCTCCATAAATATATGTGTATACCTCGATGACTACAATACGGCCTTCGAGAAAACGATTTCCTTCAAGTAAATTAGTCAGAATTTGCTTTCCAATAATACATCGACAGTTCTTCGAAATTATAACGTGTTTCTTTGGATTAAGGTTTTTTATGGCTTGGGCATGTTAAACATTGATAATTTCGTACGTTCGATGGTGTTAACTAATTTACACTTTGATGTTATTGTAGGGGTTGATGAGCTTTGTAATGCCAGCTTGGTTACAGTATATTACGTAACTGTTGCATAACAATGGCTGTTAAGCACTAGGTTTTTAATAATAGACGTATCCCACGAGTGTTAAAATTTTTTTTCATCCTCAAGAAAAGTCTCAATAGCCCAATGGTTAAACTGAAAACGGACTGAAAACTGAAATATCGATGATTCGATCCCCATATAAGCTTTACACTCATTTGGAGGGGAGAGGGGAATATTAGTCTAGTCATTGTAGCACCTGAGGCACCACCACTGCATTGCCGGCTTTTCAGGAATTTGTTGGTCCGCCCTTGAATAACCCCATTTTGAACAACCCCATACTTAAAAAAAATAGTACAGGTCGATACCTCCTACGTAAGTTGTTGTATCCCCAAAACGCTTACGTGACGCGTTAATTGTTGTGAAGGTAGGCTATCATTTTAATAACGATACCACTTTATACATCTTGAAAGTATGTTAAAGAATGCTGTTTTTAATTTTTTTTTAAACGAACACATAAATTAAATAAAAACAACCACGAACCAGTGGTAGATTCATTGACAATTCAAAAGTGCTTCTAAAAGTTTAATTGAATAAAAAATATTTCTATTTCTATTTCTAAAATAAATGGTATAGTGCAACAAGCCTAAAATGCCAATTTTGTGGGATACCACAACTTACGTAGGAGGTATCGAAATAGAAATAGAAATGGGAATAGAAATATTTTTTATTCAAATAAACTTTTACAAGTGCTTTTGAATCGTCGATGAAACTACCACTGGTTCGGAATGCCGTTCCTGTCGAGAAGAGCCAGCAATAAACTCGGCGGTTGCTCTTTTAAAAAAAAAAATTTACAATAGGTAACAAAACTACGTTATGTACACAGTGCTTCCACAATGAAGTTTCAAAAATGCATAAGGCCTACATTTGCATGTTACAATCCATCTTAAGACGGGCATCCATAAAGTAGACCCATAGATCACAGTGAGCTGCATATTATGAGTGTAATGTGGGCACAACCTAAAGGGGTAACGCTAGGGGTAAAGCTAGGGGTAAAATGGGGCGTGTTAGATAATGGGCGCTGCAATATTGTAGACAAACAACGCGGAGCGATAACTGTCACTGACAGGGCCGTAACGTGAGTAAATAAATAAACATGTAGATGCAAAGCTTCCTTATAGACCGAGCTGAATTTATACCTATTTTGGCTTGAATATTATGAGATTCCGCTGACGTATTCAGGTTAAAATGTGAAGATGTGAAGCAATATGTGTTCCTATGTTCGCGGCGTCAACTTCAAAGAAAGTGCAAATTATTCAATAAACATTAAATATAATATAGATATAATAGCTTAGGCACGAAATTTTAACTTTCAACATATCATGTATCTACTTGTATTTTGAAATAGTTATGCGATAAAAAAAATTCTAACTAACATTTGCATAGATAGACATCAAAGTCCACTAGTAAATCCGGCGTACATCGATACCTTTTGCCTACTAACAGAGCGTACGTCTTAGTGGGTTCACCCACAGAGGCATCGCATAATAGTGTAGGTACCTACTCGTGTCACAGGACGGTTGTATGAAGTTTAGCCTCTGTTCGAGTAAATACTCATGGGTAATGGTCCGCAATATGCTTATGACTATGAGCGCACCATGTAACCTGCTTTTGATTGTGTTCGTGATATAAAGGCTGTTATTTTGGGAGCTGTCAGTGAGGGGGAATTTCAACTATTAGGAGATATATAGAGTAAATTCCTAACCCGGTGATTTGAAACTGCCCTTTAACGATCCTCCACATTATAGGGAGAATGGAAATTCAAAATTATTTCATTTAGGCATCATGTAGGTTATTTCAGGTTCATCTCATACAAATTCAGGAATTAAAAAGGGATCATTAGTTTACATCGTAGAAAATAGACGCACAAACAAACACAACACGCTCACTTACACACACACCCACATAGAAACACACACACACGCACACGCATCCACGTGAACACATGTTGTGAATATCTTAAATTATTTATATTTTTACTCACACTTCTGAAAACTTCTCTAAATTAACAATCATACTGTATTATGAATTCTCTGTTAAGCTTTATATTTTATTTAATTCAAATAGTGTAATCATTTTTGGCTTTATTGAGGAACTAAAATAATCTTATAAAATTATGCTGCAAACGCTGTTGATTACCAATAAATAAATAAATGGATAGACACCTCGTGAAACGCATGGTACAGGGTTTGCTGTTCCTGCACCTTGTAATCCTGTACCTATGGATCATCAGGGAGTCAGTTTTTACTTTTTAGATAGGTAGATTCAGAGGCGGCTCTAGCCCATGTAGCGCCCGTGTGCAATCAATATCTTGGCGCCCTCTAGCAGACGCGAGGCCAAAATTGAATATAACTGTAAGTCAAACGGTATTCTTGTAACAAGATTACTGTTTGACTTACAGTTATATTTTCACCAGTGAAAGGAAATTCAGGTGCAAAAAATAGTGCAATTTTAAATGATGTCGGGAAGTAAGCAAACGCGGCGCCTCCTAAAACCCTGCGCCCATGTTGCACACCCTGCACCATAAATAAAGCCTGCACTGGGTAGATTTACTTATAGACAAAATCACAGGCTCAGCTATGAGCTCTCAATAAAGGCGTCGAGTCAGATTTAACCATAAAAGCCTCTCTGATCGGTTTTTAACAATTCAACGGCGTGTTGGAATAAAGCGATTTTGTTTCACGGATTTTTCCGGAACTTTTATTTTATTGCACGGGTTTTTTTCATTACAGTTACGATCAATCGATGATCAGCATTACTGTAGGATCTGCTGGAAGCAAAGTAGCTTCTAGGGTATTTCCACATGAAAACAACGGGTACCCCCGGGAATTTTGATGACCAAACTCCACTAAAGAAGCTTAGACGCTGACAGAAGCTATGTCAGGC
This sequence comes from Hipparchia semele, assembly GCA_933228805.2. NCBI lineage: Eukaryota > Metazoa > Arthropoda > Insecta > Lepidoptera > Nymphalidae > Hipparchia > Hipparchia semele. The sequence continues at coordinate 2,143,887 of OW121731.1, forward strand.
CTGGCGCACTCAGCAGTTTAGTATAAAGCTACAACTTACCATGTCTAAAGAAAAGAACAACCCATACCTAGGGCGAAGGGTTAAGTGATAGAAAGAGAGAAGAATTCTAGGTCAATAAGACGATAGGTTAGTAGCGCTGTGTCAACCTAAATTGCACTTTATTGTGTGGTGTCAAGAGTCGCTATTTACTTCAATTATTTTGTGGAGTGAATCTTCTGTAACTTTAGGTACTATTAGGTATTCTGTGGCCATGTCTAGAAAGCTGAAAGGGTTCGACATGTGGGTGTACAGACGTATGCTAAGAATTTCTTGGAGAGACCTCTCACGAAATAGAAGAATCCAAAGAATGGGGAAGGTCATAGAGATACTTACAACCATTAAGAAGAGGAAATTGGAATATTTTGGGCACGTGATGCGTAACACTGCTTTAACTTATCATGCAGCGAAAAGTGGCAGGTAGAAGGAGGCCAGGCCGCAGAAGGAAATCGTGGCTGAAAAACTTGCGCCAGTGGTTCAAGAGGAGCCCAAGATCACTATTTAGAGTAAAGATCTCTAAAGTTGAAATCGCCCTAATGATTGCCAAAAAAAAGCTGGAGACAAAGAAAGAATCGGGAGATTGAAGAATTGGTGGCCGAACCTAATATTATTGGAGCATATAACTCGGTTAGACTCCGCTAGTTCGGGCACATAGAGAGAATGGGAGAGGAAAGTGCTGTATCGAGAGCATACTTGGGTCACCCAATAGGAAAACGTCCCGTTGGACCCAGGTATCGCTGGGTGGACGAAGTGACAGAAGACTTGCACGCCCTCAATACACCAGATTGTCGTGAAGCGGCGCAGGACAGGCATGACTGGCAGCTTCTGGTGTCGGAGGCCAAGATCCTCTTTCGGTCACTGAGCCAGCGAAGTAAGTAATGATTGCCAACCTTCGCAAAGGGACGGCACATTAAGAAAAGAAAACCTAGTTTTACCATAATATTAGGGCGTAACTCTTACCATACGATATATTGTAACATAATAATTGTGAATATTTTCACCGTCCAAGCCGCGTATGGTAATGCGGAGCGATGTAAATCCTAAGTTTTATGAGGGTCAGCGAAGCGGAGCCGGAATTTTATTCTTTAAAACTGCTAAATTATTCAGACCGTATTTATTCATGACTAGATGGCGCTGAGAATTGTCGAGTCAGCAATTCGTTTTATCTTTTGCGATTATTCGACGATGTTTCTCTATCTTATTGCCCGTAACCTGTCTTTGAGACGGTTTTATTTTAGATAATAGTGACAAATTTTTGGATAATTTCGATTGTTGCGATAATATAATCTCATGCTGAGATATAGAGCGTGTTCTGACTTCGCTCAGTCTCAAGATAGAGATTAACGAGACATAAAATATATGCTTTGACATAAATCTGTCTCGTTTTAACTCTGTCTTGAGTCTGCGGTATATAGATTTCAGACTTAAAGCAACCTCGACATCAAACAAGTCGCAGGAAGCCCAACCGATGGTAGAGTCTTAACTTGTTATAAAAACCACAAGTTGGCTTATTACTAAGGAGAGGATCAAGAGCAAAAAAATGAGAAATCGCGCATGTTTTTAGTCTCTTAGGTCCCTTATTCAAATTCAAAATCAATTTATTTCATGTAGGCCACCTTGTAGCTCTTATGACACGTCATAAATCTACCACCGGTTTGGAATGCAGATTCTGCTGAGAAGAGCCGGTAAGAAACTCAGCAGTTGCTCTTTTCAAAAAAATTTTTTTTTTTACAATGGATAACAAAACTATGCTATGCACACAGTGTGTCCACAAAGAAGTTTTAAAAATGCACACCTACCACAACCTAACACATGTTAAGACGGGTAGACACAAAGCAGACCCATTCCCGTTGGTGGCACCCGTTCACGAGCACGACGCATGATCCAGCCGTTGCTTCGCTCAACCATATTTGAGGGATTGATTTCTGTACAAAACGCCCTATGAATATAATATAACCTTAGCCTTTAAGGGTCGTTTAGCCGCTCCATTGGTTGTTCCAACTCAAGCATGCGGAATTCTGCTCGAGCGTTCGCCGCCAGTCAAGTGTAGGCCCGTGTTTGCTATGCAATGCTCTGAACTTTATGTTGGAAAAGGTTTATGTACTTTTCTGTGAATTGAAATGAGGAGCGACGAAATAAAAGTGGCTAAAGGTCGATTTTACCCATGTAAAATAAGTTTTATCCGAGCGTAAAGGGTAATGGGCAATTTTGGTATTTGGTTTACCAATCCATCACCCATTATTTATAATGGGTGATGGGTAGCTTTATGAACTACGTCAGCTTTTGTTGCCCTGATGGAGTAGTTTAATTAAGTCTAGACAGCATGTCTGAATTCACTTGGATAAAAAAGAAGTATTGTGTTCGTTAGAAGAACTGATTTTTCCTACCAATTAATTCATTCCTTCAATCTTTTTAAAAGACTTCCAAAAAAAGAGGAGGTTCTCAATTCGTCAGAATCTTTTTTTTATGTAAGTATGTTATGTATAAAATTCTTAAACACAGTAGCCCGATATTGGTGGGGTTCCGATGGTATCGGATCGACAACTATTCTGACTATGAGAGTGAGGGAACAGAGAGTGCACTTGTATTTGCGCAGTCCGCGAGTCATGCCAAAAAAGTGGTCGGGATTTTCTGACAAGATACGGTAGCCCGATGTTCGTGGCACCCAGTGGTTTCGGATTGTGAACTCTTCAATTTCTGAGAGTGAGGGAATAGAGATGGCACCTGTATTTGCTCAGTCAGTCAGTCTCCGATAAAACAAACAGCTATTCTAAATATTTGTTCCAAAATATAAAATTATAGAAATTAAATATCTGCGTACATACCATGTTTTAATTTCTCAGAAAGTACCAGGGAATCATACCTATACAGCAGGCAAGTTAAATTCTATTAAAGGCACTCAAAGTGTCGCTTGTCACCGAACGCTCACGCGTGTCGCTCGTAAAGACGCCAAGTCGCCGTTTATTACCAATTTGACGCTTCTTTACAGCCAGTTAGTGTCACTTTTCACTCCGTTTTATATGTACTGAAATATTTAGTATTTACTCGCTTTGAATGCTTTGAAAGAGAAAATTAGCTTTCCAGACTTACCTTAATACGTATATTCTTACTAATATTATAAATGCGAAAGTGTTTTTTTTTGTTGGTTTGTCCTTCAATCATGAAAAGGAGCAACGCAAGACACACACGCAATCACGCAAGCAATTAATATATACGTAATTTTTGTATGGGTAGGCTGCACGCGGACGAAGTCGTGAGCAAAAGCTAGTTTTTAAATACTTCTGTAGATATTTAGGTTCTCCATAATGTTCTCTGCATTGTCGTTCCCCCCACTTTCCCCCTAAAAAGCGCTTTGCTTCCTCGTTCCTAATACGTACCGCAAAAATTTGGAATGCCCTTCCGGCTTCCGTTTTTCCAACTGACTATAATGTGGGTGTCTTTAAACCAAGAGTGATTAGGCATCTTCTAGGCAAGCGCGCACCATCTTATGCTGCATCTTCACTTACCATCAGGTGAGATCGCAGTCAAGCGCTAGTCTATATATTAAAATAAAATAAATTACCTCTATGATGTACTGTAGAATTTTGGTACATGTAGTTGTAGGTAGGTATATTTTATTCTAATCTTGAAAAAGAAAATGTTATAATCATAACCGTGACATTAATTTATTTCAAATTTTCGTAACTTTCCATCGTATCCAAAATCGATTCGCTCCCAATTATCCCTTGATTAAATCCAAAACCTAATGGATTCTAACCTTTCACAAATTAAATTCTATTCGACCTTCGTTATCCATTTTATTGATGGCCGCTTTTTATGTATATGGAGTAATAAATCGAGGGTATTTTCGAAAATTACTTTGTGGCGTTAACTGTTGATTGATGATCTAATTTTCATTTTTCAGTTTCCGAATTCGATTTTCGGAGAGCAAAAATTGACGAGCTGACGGAATTGACGGGGTGCAGTGCTACAAATGTCCTGGGCGGCCGTAATCACTTAACATTAGGTGATCCGCCTGCTCGTTTGCTCGTTAAAAATATATATTAAAAAAAAAAAATAAAAAAAAATTATGTCCGCGACTTCGCTTAAAGCTTTACGCTGTTCAGCTTTCATTAGATATTTACCTATATAACTAGCTTTAACCCGCGGCTTCGCTCACGTTAGGTTCGATTTTTTAACCCCCTATTTAACCCTCTTGGGGTTGAAATTTTCCAAAATCCTTTCTTAACGGATGTCTACGTCCTAACAGCTACCTGTATAACAAATTTCAGCTCCATCGGTCCAGTGGTTAGAGCTGTGCGTTGATAGATCAGTCAGTCAGTCAGTCAGTCAGTCAGTCAGTCAGTCAGTCAGTCAGTCAGTCAGTCAGTCAGTCACCTTTGCCTTAAAAAAAATAATTATGTCCGCGACTTCGCTTAAAGCGTTACGCTATTCAGCTTTTATTAGATATTTACCTATAGGTATAATTTATACCGGGAATATGAGATGCATATTTTTGGACAGTTACAAGTCGCCTAATATTTTGTCATGTATTTATATAAAAGAAATTGTCTGGTGGGAGGCTTTGGCCGTGGCTAGTTACCACCATACGGACCATCAAGACGTGCCGCCAAGCGATTTAGCGTTCCGGCACGATGGCGTGTAGAAACCGATTAGGGGTATGGGTTGAATTTAAACTGCTATACCCCTTCCAAGTTAGCCCGCTACCATCATAGACTGCATCGTCACTTACCATCAGGTGAGATCGTAGTCAAGGACTATCTTGTCATAAAAAAAAAAAAAAACACTTTTATCATACAGAACCCAAACTTCTTCACCACAACAGTAGCCTTAATTGACTGAAAATTGAAAGGTTGACCCTATCAGTTTCACTATTTTCATATCCACTCCTGACACAACCTTTACGCTTATTGGGAAGGAAGAGAGTAATGTAATTATTAAAAACAGATTTAAATTTACCTAAGTTAAAGTTATATAGGTACTTTAAAATATAACACAGAAAGATACTCTGAACTCTTTGCAAACGGAACCGGTTTGCGGAACTGAAAAAATCGATTTTCCCACTTACGCAGTTTCCTTATTTACCAACCCAGTTATTTGCACTCGCCAAAAAACCAATTGCACTGATTTAAATCCCAATGATGGGCGATGTGAGATAATTCACGATATACGCGGCCGGTTGGAAATGAAAAGCCAAGCGGAAATGAGTTTTAAGCGATTCAATGGAAATTTGTTTCACTACAGTTTTCTTGTTTGACAAAAACGATCGTAAATAAGAGACATGTCGCGACGGTGGACGGGGTTTTATTGTTATATTAATCAAATTTTCGTCCATGCAGAGTTGGCTTATAAAGGTTTTTGATGAATAGATTATTTATTATTATTTAGTAAAATCATTCAGTAGTTTAGCAATTTTGTAGCATATGTATGATAAATATTTTGTGCGCCTGATTTTAAAATCTTATTCAAACTATGCGACCCTGTATGATTGCTATAAGATACAATTAAGACTTTAGGTTAGTAATTATTGTAATCTGTTTGGATTGCCTAAATAAATAAATAAATATTTATTACTAGCGATACTAGCGCTAATCCCGAGCGAACTCTTTGATTTTCCGGGATAAAAAGTGGGCTATGTCATTCTCCAGGTCCTCAACTATACCCTTGCATAAAAATCTGTATCACGTTTTTATGCTGAGATCTGTAACACGCTCTATAGATCTCAACATAAAAATGATACATAGGTACCTATGTACGATATAGGTACTACCTTTGACTTTTAAATGCTATCGACTTCATTGTTGCCATTATAGAATTCTATGAAGATTAACCGGAAATTAAAAATATTTTTATAACAAAAAATACCCGACTTCGCGATTTGATTTTGGGTTCCAAAACACAAGAACTAACGACAAAAACAGTCGTAAATTAGTCCGGTCGCAATGAAGTCCCATTAGACATAAAAATAAAATTGCTCCCCAAACAAAAACTAGATTCACATCGAATAACACACGTGCCACGCGTTAATTGATACTGGCGTCTTCAAAAATTCCATTTTGTACTTTTGATTTGGCCACTACTTTACTAGCAAAAAAAGGTAAACCTACTTTATTATTTACATTAAATTAATACCTTCCGGTTATTTTGTTTTTTGATATAAAAAAATGAATGTTTTCAAATTAATTGAAAAAAAAAAATATATATATATTGTAATTGTAATCCAAAATCCCCAAAATCTCAAAAACCAAAGTTTCGAACAGTGCGTGTTGCTAATAATGAATTATGGATTCGAAACATGACAGCTTATTGTGGCTGGGCTTACTTAGCGGGCGATAGAATGCTCCGAATAACTAAAAAAACTAGAATTGAAGAGATGCGTAAAGGAATCAGGGTTATCGATATGGCCCATCAAGTTACCTAGCTAAAGTGGCAACTGAAGGGGCACTTAGCTCAAAAAACCGTAAGGGTTCAAGTTCAGAGGTGTTCGAATGGTTGAAAATAATTGCACATTAATAAACAGGCTTAAATAAATACTTAATTGCTCTATCACAAAAAAAAAACACTAATAGTTTATTCGAATAAAAAACTTTTCTAAGTATTCTATTCTATTGACGTGGTTTGTGGCACGTATATAAGACCCAGATATAATTATTTTATGCCCATTGTTCATATTAAAATTCTACCTGCCAAGGGATAATTCACCTCATTTCTTAAAGCATAAGGACAAATTTGCAGGTGTAAATATTCTCTGTCCCTCACCAAATTAAGGCAAATTGTGAGAAATATGACGCGTTTGGATAATTAGAGTTTGTGTGGTTTTACAAATGGCAGCTACCGTGAAAAATGTATAACTACGACATGGATGGTGTTATGCAACAGCGAGGTATGAATGGGTACGAATGAACGAATGAAATACACTTATATCGTACACCATAGGAAACCAAATAAGTAACATGAGTTTTTTTTATAAAAGAATATTACCCAAGCTGAACTTGACTTATATTGTTACGTTCCCTCAAATATGCTTGAGCGAAGCAATGGCTGGATCATGCGTCATGCTCGTGAACGGGTGCCACCAACGGGACTGGCTCTGCTTTGACTACCCATCTTGACATGCGTTGGATTGGTGTACCTACGTATGCATTTTTGCATTTTTGAAGCTTTATTGTGGAAGCACTGTATACATAGCATAGCTTTGTAAAAAAAATAAAAATTTTGAAAAGAGCAACTGCTGAGTTTCTTACCGGCTCTTCTCAGCAGAATTGCATTCCGAACCGGTGGTAGATTTATGACGTGTCATAAGAGCTACAAGTTAGCCTACATGAAATAAATTAATTTTGAATTTGAATTTATATTTTCTTCTCCCTCTAAATAAGCAAAAAGTGCGAACTTGTAGAAAACTTGGAGTGCAGTGCAACGGGTGGGGCTCGAACCAGAGACCTTTCAGTTATCAGTCCGCACCTTTAACTGTTCGGCTATTGAGTTAGCAAGTTTACGCGGCCTTATCACTAAGAAAGACGTATAATAATTATATGCGAAAGGGTGTTAGTTCGTTCTTCATTCACTCAGTAATGGAGCAACGGATTGGTTAATTTTCTTCACAATTATAGTTAAAAACCTACGGAGTAACTTAGGATTTTATCGGGAAATCAAATGATTTTCTCGGGAATTTAAAAACCTTACTCCAGATGGGTATAGTTAAGTAGACAAAAAAAAAATCACAAACAAAAACCAATAAAACAAACTATTCTCTCAGTGAGTAAATATTAAATTACTTCTATCCATATAAATAAAATATCCTGCACAAAATAGAGAATAACAGAAATTGTCAGATCCATTACTATTTTAGTTCGCCGACGATTATTAAGGGAGACAGACAAGATGCCAATTATTGTGTGCGATTGTTACGGACCAATCGGGATCGTTTTGGATTTTACTATTTTGTGTGAATGTCTGTTCGGACTAAACTTCGGAAAACCTGAATTTTGATGGATTTCCTACCTGCGACTGGATTTTCGTCAACTACAACAATGTATCCCTACCTATAATCTATTTTTTTTTAAGTGTCTTGAAGTGATTTTAACAGAAAAGAGTCACTTCACTACACTGCAAATTAAACCTTACTATAAGTGAACAACCAAACTTAAAAACGTTGCAATATAAGGAAAAATAGATTAAATGTGGGAATTAAACTAAAAGTTACCAACGTTGAAAAACATTCGTTCATGCCCGTATAGTTCTCGCAATTCACGTGCGTGGCTCGTGGTTGTGTGTGTGTCGTATCTGTATAATTGTGAGCTCCAACAAGCACGCACACTTACGCAATGTGCATGTACACGACGTAACCACAAGCAAAGCTCACGCGCCCTCATGAATTGCAAGAACTATAAAATTGTCCAACCCTCCGATCCCGATTGTCGAATCGCAATTGCCCGCTCACGCTATTCCAGCACCGCTTTGTTTATTCGCATTAGATAATATTCCGAAATAGAGTGTTACTGTCTACGTCAATTTGACAGCCGTAAACAGAATATCCATTAGAGCTAATAGAATCCGTGACCAGTTCCGTATTATAATTGGAACTCTATGGCTTTTGTTAGTTTACGTTCATAGAATGTTAATGAACGTTTAAATTCTGATAAGTATCTATATTAGTGCTGATTTGGTTGTACTTACTCTCTAAATTAAAATAAATTGACTGGTCGGGAACGTAATGCTATCTATTTGAATAGGTATAGTTCTTTCACGAGAGCGCGTAGCTCATGGTTGTGTGTGTGTCGTACTAATACTTATAATAATAAAAAAGTGTGAGCGAGAGCTTGCTCGCGCCTGACCGCTCCCACCTAGGCTCCTGACAGGCACGCAATCTTACACAATGTGCATGTACACGACGTAACCACAAGTAAAGCTCACGCGCCCTCATGAATTGCAAGAACAATAACATTGTAGAAAAAAAAGTATTATGCTTAGGATTGGAATCGATTGGAACGAATGAGTGATAGAACGAACGAAACGACGAACCGAATTCACATTTCTCGAAATATTATCGAAAAGTTCCTACAGGACTTTTAGTATACATGAATAGAGTCGCAGCATCATCTAGCCAACTTATATAAAACTAACCTGAAATATGGTTGAGCGAAGCAATGGCTGGATCATGCGTCATGCTCGTGAACGGGTGCCACCAACGGGAATGGGTCTGCTTTGACTGCCCATCTTGACATGCGTTAGATTGGTGTACCTACGTATGCATTTTTGCATTTTTGAAGCTTTATTGTGGAAGCACTGTAGGTATACATAGCATAGCTTTGTAAAAAAAAATTTTTTTTTGAAAAGAGCAACTGCTGAGTTTCTTACCGGCTCTTCTCAGCAGAATCTGCATTCCGAACCGGTGGTAAATTTATGACGTGTCATAAGAGCTACAAGTTAGCCTACATGAAATAAATTAATTTTGAATTTGAATTTGAAGTATAATGGATATGGACTGTAGAGAGAGATAAGTGTAAATAAGCTTAGAGATGTTACATAACCTAAGTCTTAGGAATATATGAATATTCACAGAAATTTGAGTGGTTCTACACCAGATTCAAGCGATAACATCATTGTAAGCTGATTGTAGGAATATGTTAACTTGGCTTTGGTCTTGTTTATGCTAAACATATCCAAAATAAACGGTTATAAATTTTATCGAACAAGTCTTCCATATATTTTTTTGTTCTCTGATTTTTCTTCTGCTATTTATTTAGTAGCGGCGTTAATTACTATAATTCATTAATTAATTATATTGTACTAAACAATTTTTATTTTATTTCATTTCATTAATTATATTATTCTGAAATAAAAATATTTTCGCTTTACTTATCTTGTTTTTCCATTGAACTGGAATCCCTTTTTTCTTTTTGGTACAATGTTATCATTAATTACTCTTTTATTTTTACTCGTTGTAGGATTAGGTCTTTACCAAATTATTTCCTAAGAACAATTGAAGACTCCTCGGGAAAAACAATGAATGTCACTTTTTTCGTGAAACTGAGCCTTTAATGCCATCTGTTACTAAAATATAGAACTAAACTATATTTTTTGATAAAGTCAAAGAACATGTTTAAATAGTAATATGTTATTTCAATATTTATACAAAATGAGCATAAAATGAAAGAAATATAGACTTTGAAACTATAAAAAGTTGTTTTTCTCTTTTTAATCATCTTTTGACATTCATTGTTTTTCCCGAGGAGTCTTCAATTATTTTTCGTATTGCTTCATTTTTATTATTTTTCTTGCAGGTAAATAACCACGGAAGAGTTAAAATTGGAGGACCAGATCAAGAATTCATAGCAGTATAAGGTTTGGTTGGCAGCAGCTGGTTACAAGTGGCATAAGATCGTATAGTGGCGAATTGGCGATCCTTGCCAAAGAGAGTCCAGACGTCTTGCGGTTGAGACAAAGATAAAAAAAAGACGTGTGGCACTCGGGGACTGCCGCGGTAAAGCTATTGCATTGCATTTTTATCAACGCCATCTAGCGGCTCACAGTAGAGGAGTCCCGTGTCAAGTTATTTTCGTTACGGAATTTCTGGATTCGGTCTTCACGCTGGCCCGCGATAGAAGCTATGCAATAGCTTAAAAATAATTATTGGGTAAGCTGTTACTATTATACTATACAAGCTTATACCCTTATCTTCGATAATCTGATGTGGTGATTAAAATTTTTTCTTTTTCATTTCAATACTTTACAGCCTACCCCGTTCCTCAAACAATATTAGCAAAAACATAAAGAAAAACCAATTTAGCATTTGGCAGGGCAAACATAATATGTCTTGCCGCCATTATAAATCTCCTTAAGTGACTTGCTGAATTGTCTCTGTTTCTTTGTGAAACTAATTTACTGAGTATATTGATGTATAAAGTACATGTACCTTTAAACTATAGTTATTAGGCCTATAAAGTTCCTACTAAGCTTATTATAGTAGTATGGAAGTTGGCGATAAGTATTGTTACTATCTTTTTATCCTTTTTTCCTTACTAATCACATCACATCACACTAATATTATAAAGTGTGTGTGTGTGTGTGTGTGTGTGTGTGTGTGTATGTTACTCCTTCACGCCACAACGAATGAACCGATTTGGCTGAAATTTGAAATGGAGATAGCTCATACCCAGGATTAAAACATAGGCTACTTTTTATCCCGGAAACACACACAAAGTTCCCGCGGGAATCAAAAAACCTTTATCCACGCGTACGAAGTCACGGGCATCGTCTAGTATTATAAATGCGAAAGTGTGTTTGCTTGATGGTTTGTCCTTCAATCACGCCACAACAATGCAACGTATTGACGTGATTTTTTGCATGGGTATAGATGAAAACCGGGAGAGTGACATGGGCTACTTTTTATCCCGAAAAATCAAAGTGTTCCCGTGGGATTTTAAAAACTAAATCCACGCGGACGAAGTTGCGGGCATCAACTAGTTCTTAATATGTCCAATTCCAATTCCTTTTCCTTGCCTCCTCTCCTTCCTCATAATCTTCGCCTTCCCTTTCCTTTTCCCTTGCCCCTTTCCTGCCTTTTCCCATTGCTATTCCTATCTTATTATTTTACCCAATATCAAAAATTATTAAGGTGTGTTTAAAATATTTTCAAATTTTTCTCTTTTATTTTTCGTTGGACATTAAATACTCGCCATCACTTGCCATCACGTGAGATCACTTACCATCACGTGAGATCGCAGTCAAGGACTATCATGCCATCGAATAAAATAAAAAAGACGTGTTGCACTCGGGGACTGCCGCGGTAAAGCTATTGCATAGCATTTTTTATTAACGCCATCTAGCGGTGAGAGGAGTCCCGTGTCAGGTTATTTTCGTTACGAAATTTCTGGATTCGGTCTCCACGCTCAAGGCCCGCGATAGAAGCTGTGCAATAGCTTAAAAATAACATTAGATAGTAGTAACACTATTCTCATCAGTTAGGAAGGTTAGGTCGCATTAAGAGACTCTTGATTTAATTTTCAACAACGCTCGGGGTGGCTGTACTATCACTAAGTGTGCTTAATCTATCTGATCTATTCACATCTCAAAGCTAAGGTCCAACACTACAGTTATTAAGGTCACTAAGACATTTCACAAGTGTAAATCGAAAATTTAAAACACCCCCGATATGTGAAATGAAAAACAAATGTAATTCGCCATTTTGTGGTGGCGGCCATCTTGGATTTAAAATTTATCATAGTATTATACTAGTCAAGCCCTTTCATTTGATATCCATACTGAGGGAGTTGTGAAAAAATATGTAATCCGCCATTTTGTGGCGGCGGCCATCTTGGACATTTTCATCAAACATAGCTAAGAACACTTCCGACTAATTCACCTTTCAAATAAACAAACAAAATCAAAATCGGTTCACACGTTCGGCTGCTACGATACCATAGACAGACACACACAAAGACACGCCAATCTTTTAACACCCCGTCGTTATTGCGTCGGGGTTAAAAACTTTAAACACAGTGTCTAACTGAAGCAGCTTTATCCATACAAACTGGTTTTAAGAAAGCACTTATTTTTCCACTAGCTTTTTCCCGCGGCTTCGCTCACGTTAAGTTCGATTTTTCAAACCCCTTTAGGGTTTGAATTTTCAAAAAGCCTTTCTTAGCGGATACCTAAGTTATAATAGCTATCTACATGCAAGATTTCAGCCTGATCCGCCCAGTAGTTTGAGCTGTGCGTTGATCGGTCAGTCAGTCAGTCAGTCAATCACCTTTGCCTTTTATATATTTAGATAATATTTGTAATCTATTCTGGTAATTTTTTCATTTTTTGTGAGTAAAATTACATACATTTTACTAACTTTAATATGTAAATAAATTAATAATAGGCTTTATTTTTTCCCCCCCTTTTTTATATCAAAAACTCTTCTTTACTGCGTTTTACAGTTTTAATAAGACTATACCCATCTCTAATCTATTTATAATGGGTTCACATGAGTCGCGTGTAATTACCGTCGGTTATAGTTTTCGACCATATATTTTATGGTACAGTGATCATACCACGTGTTTAAGTTATGCGATGTAGCGATTAACACCATAAAACAACACCAATATCTACCCAAAATGGAACCGATCACTTCAAATTTTATAGTTTAAAGTAGCCTATGTATTATTAAAGACTTTAATCTATCTCTGTGCCAAATTTTAGCCAAATCGGTTCAGTCACTGCGGCGTGGTGGAGTAACATAACTGGTGACGCCACCCTTTTGGTTCGTTATTTGGATTGACATTATATGTCAAAATAATTCCCATCTACCCTCCATTTCCCTTCGTGCACTAAAATGACGTTCGTGGTGTCAAAATTGCGACGCCATGACACCTAAATCAGTTCGAACTTTTCGTCTCCGCGAGGCGCATGCACCTATTGTGACGCCCATCCTCGTGTTTTTTACCAACCAACAAAAAGAGTGTGTGTGAACGACATCACTGCTCAGCTGATGTGTTCCGGAGTGGCCGATAGTGGAGGTGGTAGCGCACCTGGCTCCAGTCCCGAGGACTTTACAAGGTTAGTGCACGGAGTTCCCGCTATCCCTTCATTCGCCCCCTGATCTTTCGGAACATCTAAATTCTAATTTCATACAGTCCACAAGCTCAGGCTGTCGAAGGTGGACAGTGGCGTCCGTTTCTACACCAATAACATTCATCCATCTATCTATCCATATTTATCCAGTTTACGCATTTATAATATTAGATAGGAATTAATTGAATCTGCATCGCTACGTGGTCGAAATTCCACGATCTCGCACCAAGCGCATTGCTTCCTCGATCCTAATACGCACCGCAAAAATTTAGAATGACCTTCCGGCTTCCGTTTTTCCAACTAACTATAATGTAGGGTCTTTAAATCAAGAGTGAATAGGCATCTTCTAGGCAAGCGCGCACCATCTTAGGCTGCATCTTCACTTACCATCAGGTGAGATCGCAGTCAAGCGCTAGTCTATATATTTAAAAAAAAAAGGTAGGAATTATTGGGATACTTAAACGTAGGTATTTCTTAGCCCGCTATCTTCCATGCCATAGACCACACAAAAAGCGTACCGGATATTTTATGTGGGCGGGTCTTAACGCGCTCTAGATGGCGGAGGCATCTGTGCCAGCTTTGATTAGATTTTTGAGTTTTTATTTTTCTAATCTCCATTGTTGTCCGGAGTACAGGTTTTTATGGTAGCCATGGAATTCGTTATGCGATACTTTATACAGCCTTGATTGAAATAGAATTTATTACTTCGGACTATAATTTTGGGGCCATTGTTGTTAAAGGTGCGGACTTAAAACTGAAAGGTCGCAGGTTCGAGCCCCACCCATTGCACTATTTTCGTACCCACTCCTAGCACAAGCTTTTCCCTTATTTGGAGGGGAAAAAAGAAAATAAGTCTAGCTTGGCTAATATTCTTTATTAAAAAAAAAAAGTGTCACTCTCATGAGCTCATGAGTGACTTATTCCCTCATGGTAAGAAGAGAAAAAATAATATCTGCCCACCTAATACGGTTGGATTAATGTATTCCATTATTGAAGCTTCACTGTGGAAGCACTGTATACTTAGTTTGGTTACTTATTGTAAATTTTATTTTTTGAAAAGAGCAACTGCTGAGTTTCTTGCCGGTTCTTCTCAGTAGAATCTGCATTCCGAACCGGTGGTAGATTTATGACATGTCATAAGAGCTTCAAGGTAGCCTATGAAATAAATAAATTTTGAATTTGAATTTGAATTTAATCGCGATCGAAATAACAGAAATTGACGCGAACGAAGTCGCGCGCAACAGCTAGTATAGGATAAAACGTTATAGTGAATTTCTCTACAAGTTATCTTTAGGTAATCCTCTCTAGAGTACCACATAAAACTCATAAACTGGTTTATTACAATTTTATTACACTTACCCAGAATTTGACGTGTTTTTTATTATCTGTCAAGTCTCCTTGCGAAATGCAAGCTAAAGATGTTATATGATTCATAACACTCTTATCCCAATACGAATAGAGTCGATGTTCCTTTAAAGAAATTCAATATCTTAATATGTGACGCCTACGCCGAAAGTTATCAGGAGTGAAAAATCAAAAATTTCGCCTCAAAAGCTGCATTCCTGTACAGTTTTATTGTCAGTACGCGGTAATGACGTCCAATTCGCGGTAATAACAGAAAAATAAATTCTTATTAATACCTACTATATATTACACGCTACCGTCAAAGACGTGCCGCCAAGCGATTTAGCGTTCCGGCACGATGGCGTGTAGAAACAGATTAGGTGTTTGGGTTGAATGTACACTGCCCCTTCCAAGTTAGCCCGCTACTATCTTAGACTGCATCATCACTTACCATCAGGTGAGATCGCAGTCAAGGACTAACTTGTTTTCGAATAAAAAAAATACATATTTTCGTCCGTGTCGAGTTAGATTTTAAAAAATCTCACTGTTTTTCCGGGATAAAAAGTAGCCTATGTCACTTTCCAAGTCCTCAATCATACCATAAAAATCACCTCAATCCGTTGCTCCGTGTTTGAAGGACAAACCAACAAGCAAACAAACTTGCAACCAGGCTGACCATGTTTGTTTTGTTTCAAATATTTCGCGCGATGACTCATTGTTGTAATCTGGTCCGACTGACCTAAATCAAATTGTACTGAGTAATTTTATATTTATACTAGCGGACGCCCGCGACTTTGTCCGCGTTCTTAAATTTTTCCTGAATTTTCTTTGCTATAAACCTCACGGAGCCCGAGACCTTTCCAACGAATGCAAAACCGTGGAAATCGGTTCGTGCGTTCTGGAGTTATAGCGTCAGGAAGGAAAACCCGACTTACTTTTATATAGTAGACTAATGTCAACTCGAGATTTCCCGAATCCTATTAATTATACTACTAATATTATAAATGCGAAAGTTTGGATGTTTGGCTGCTGAACGGCTGGACCGATTTGGCTGAAATTTGGCACAGAGATAGATTATAGACTGGAATAGCACACAGGCTAATAAGAGAGTTCGACGACACAGAAGCGATAACTTCGGACGTTAATTGTTGCGCGGTTAGTAGTCGACACTTCATCACGCAGGTGTGGAAGAGGCATTACATAAAATGACCAAAGAGTTAAAAAAATGACAGATTTTTCAACAAAAACTAAGTTTTAAGCTATTGCATAGCTTCTATCGCGGGCCAGCGTGGAGACCGAATCCAGAAATTCCGAAACGAAAATAACCTGACACGGGGCTCCTCTACGGTGAGCCGCTAGATGGCGCATTTTTTATCAACGCCATCTAGCGGTGAGCCGCTAGATGGCGTTGATAAAAAATGCTATACCGCTTTACCGCGGCAGTCCCCGAGTGCCACACGTCTTTTTTTTGTGAATTTATTGAGTTATGTGAAAAGTCGTTGAAAGAATATTGTTTAGTATCATGTATTGAAAGTACATATGGGAGGTCGTTGGTAAATTACAATTTACCCTGTATAATAACGGTTTCAAAAATCAAACATAACGTGAGCGAAGCCGTGTGCAAGAACTAGTAAAATATAATTCTGCATTCGAATTTGAATCATCCCAGCATTGTACATTATCCCACTAATCTGACTAGCTTGTAGTACCAGCTCGTAGACTCTAGTGTTATCGGATTATGTTCTTGATAATGCTTACATGGACTAGGCGTAACCAAATATTTTCGATGGTAAGATAAACAATATTCATTCTCACTTTTGGTTCTATACCAAGGCTATACAAATGTTAGGAACATTTAGTCGACCTACAAGCTCGGGTTTCCATACAAAGGTAGTTCTGATTTATTAGGATCTCGCCTCCGCTATTCGTCCGTTCATCCGTGTCGGTCATCGGTTTCATCGTTTCAACATACGTGTACAAATTAAAATTATTACACGACTTCGTCCGCATGGATTAAGGCTTTTCAATTCCCGCGGGAACTCTTAATAATGTAGTCTATGTGTAAATCCTATATATGTATATGAGCTATCGCCATCAGCCAAATCGGTTCATTCTTTGGCGTGAAGGAGTAACAAACACACACACACACACACACGCACCTACGCACGCAAGCAAGCACGCACAAATTTTCTCCTTTATATTATTAGTGTGAATAAGTGTGATTAGTATGATAATATCTATACTAATATATAAAGCTGAAGAGTTTGTTTGTTTGAACGCGCTAATCTCAGGAACTACTGGTTCGAATTGAAAAATTCTTTTTGTGTTGGATAGTCCATTTATCGAAGAAGGTTTTAAGCTATATAACATTACGCTGCGACTAATAGGAGCGAAGCATCAGAGAAAAATGTTGCAAAAACGGGAAAATGATCCATTTTTAAAACATATTCTTTTAAAAACTTCTTAATCACGATCATAATTGACAGAAATTGACGCGGACGAAGTCGCGCGCAACAGCTAGTACAAAAATAATAATATACAAAATCCTTGGTATAATTCTATCATTTCACGAGGGATCGCAACTCATGGTTGTGTGTGTGTCGTATCCGCTCCCACCTAGGCTTCTGACAGGCACGCACACTTACGCAATGTATATGTACACGACGTAACCATAAGTAAAGCAGCCGTAACTTCGTGAGATAAACGTACTAAAGTAGGTAATCTATATATATATAAAATTCAAAGTCCTGACTGACTGACTGACTGATTGACTGACTGACTGAGATATCAACGCACAGCCTAAACTACTGAAGTTAGAAACTTGAAATTTTTACAGTTGGTTCCTTTTATGACGTAGGTGCACACTAAGAAAGGATTATTGGAAATTCCACCCCTAAGGGGTTTGAATAGGGGATGGAAGTTTATATGAAACTCCGTCATTTTTCAAGCTGTTTCCATCAAAGTTGGTATTTGAGCTTTCAGTTAAAAATAAAAAAGTACGTGTGTCACAGTTTTTGAAAATTCCACCCCAAAATCTAATTCCACGCGGACGAAGTTGCGGGGGCAAAAGCTAGTATTGTATATCAGTTCGGAGCTCCAATAGGTGTTGAGTTCCAAACATCAGTAAGTACATTAGGTAGCACACAGCCTCATTAAACAATGTCTGTCAGTCCGCACGACCTCTCACTGAGCTGAGCGAGAAATGCTGACTCACCCGTATCCAATTTAACAACATTTCGAATGCCTATCGAGTGTTGGTAACTCAGAACGTCACAGGGTATTGCTTTGGCGATAATCCTTGTACAAATTGGAATACTTAAGAGCGCGTGCAATGATAAATCTTCATCTTCGGTCAAATTCATTAATGGTACAATTCAAAATACAGTATACAACTATACAGTTTCGAGTAATTGAGAGGCAATGTTTTGAGTTGACAACTAAAATCAATATTTTTCTAGATTATTTGGTTTCCTGTCAATTAGAACCAAAATTTGACTTGTACCGTTAGCGCTTAGGAAAGATGATTCATTTTGCATATTTAACTCAAAACACCTGGTTTTGGAAATGTTCCACTAATGAATTTGACCGACGAGATGTAGATTTTTACAGCAGTAGATGAAGTTTTAACGATCCACAAAAAAAAAGACAAAAATTACATCATATTTCCAAGGAACGATACTGAATAGAAAAATAAAATAATGAGTTCGACAGTAAAAAATTGCGAAATTAGGTCTAATTTTTAACCAATTTGCATTTATTTTCAATGTGGTCCATATTACAGAGCGAAAATTTTTGTATAAAATTTCTATACCAAGAGACAGATAGACTAGCCATTTTAAAAAAATGACGAATATCTTACAAGTTATTAGAATATATGACGCTTACTACACTCCTACACGCTAGCATCTGCCGCTTTTCACACGAGGTTTCGGGTATGTTTTATTTCATCGATCGCGGGGATTTTTTTCTGGCACTGTTAAGGGCAAAAGTATAAAAACTGTACCCAACAAAATTAAATGCTTCCGTTATATTGATTTTGTTCGTATCAAATATAGCCTATGTCACCAGTAGGGCTAACATGCGCGCCACGAGAAAATTTTGTCTACTCGCTTACTCGTGAATCTCTGTAGAGATTCACATAGAGATTACGAGTAAAGGTGTAGACAAAATTTTATCGTGGCGCGCATGTTAGCCCTACTGGACCATAATCCTACTAATATTATAAATGAGAAAGTTTGTATGGAAGGATGAATGGACTTTCGTCAATCACACCGTAACGACAAAACCGATTTGGCTGTTTGGCACAGAGATAGATTAGGTATAGTCTGGAATAACACAGGCTACTTTTTATTGGTTGTTTTCCGCCGAGTTTCTGGTTGGTTGGTTCTTCTCGGTTGGAACGACATTCCGTCAACAGCTTCCGTCAAATTCCGACAGCCAGTGTTAGATTCCTTTGAAAAGTTTATTTGAGTAAAAATTTTTTTTTTTCTATATTACCAAAGATTCTAACGAATCGATTGACATCTCAATTATCAACGCGATAAGGTGCTAACTAGCCAGCGAGTTCGACCTTTTTCTTTAGTTTATTTTTCTTCGGTAAATTATATTCGCTACCTTGGTAAAATTGTGGAGTGCCGGTGCCACCAACGGGAATGGGTCTGCTTTGTCTTCCCATGTTGACATGTGTTGGATTATATGTATTCATCGATATGTATTGTATTTTTGAAGCTTCACTGTGGAAGCACTGTATACTTAGCTTAGTTTTGTTACTTATCGTAAAATTAGTTTATTTTATTTTTTGAAAAGAGCAACTGCTGAGTTTCTTGCCGGTTCTTCTCAGCAGAATCTGCATTCCGAACCGGTGGTAGATTTATGACGTGTCATAAGTGCTACAAGGTAGCCTACATGAAATAAATGTTTGAATTTGAATTTGAATTTGAGTGATTCACAGGTTCAAAAACCGACTGACTCAATACAGGAAGGGTTATTTTCTCTGTTTGAAAGCTGTCTGTCTGTCCGGAGCACTAATCCGCTCGGATAAGGTATGCTCACGTCGCGTATTATCGTGAATAGCTGAATAGGCTGTCTAACTTCAATCCTATTTAAATTCGCAACGCTTCAACGGGTTTTTAACTTAAATATCGATCGCTCAACTAAAGGTCTCTTCAAAGGTCCCACTTATTAGTCCACTGGTGCTGTGGTCTAATAAGTGGGAGGTCTAGGGTTCGATTCCCGGCAGGGGCAATTTGGGGATTTATAATTTCTGGATTGTCTCTGATCTTGTCTGGTGGGAGGCTTCTGCCGTGGCGGGTTGCAATTCTACCGTCAAGGACGTGCCGCCAAGCGATTTAGCGTTTTGGCACGATGGCGTGTAGAGACCGATTAGGGGTATTGGTTTAATTTACACTGCTATACCCTATCCAAGTTAGCTCCCTAACACTTCGTCACTTACCAACAGTTGTGATCGCCGTCAAGGGCTACCTTACAACCCCTACATCTTCAAGCACATAGAACTAAAAACTAAGAACTCTAGATTACAGATTTATTGAATAAAATGAAACTTAGAATAACATTAAATTTTACTTAAACTAGATGTCATTTAACAAAACCTAAATATAAAATTATTTTAACTCTAGATTGATTTGTTTGGTAGTAAAATAGAATTGTAGTAACTAGTACATACCTACTATATTATTGTTAGGCAAGTTTGCAAGATTTAGGGTAGAAAAAACCAAATAATTTCCGATGCCCATCAACTAAAAAAACTTTTCAAATTCACACAAAACTTGGCAGGAAAGTTCTTGTATAACAAAAGAAAATTTCATTTTCACAGAAATTGTGATGCTATTGTTGTTTGTCGCGCCGTTTGTTACGACTTGACCTAAGATCTGTTCTAGAGAGAGAGATGAAAAAAATACAAAAAAAATAGCCCGATACTAGATTTGTATTCGCCTTGCCGATAGTTCTTCCGCTATTTTTTCTCTGCATCCCTTTCTAATACGACAATTTTGTGGTACAAGTGTAGAGATGAAAGAGATTTTACTCTTATTATTTGAGGTAAACTTAAGGGGGTACAAAATTCAAAACTATTTATTTTATGAAGATCAGTACAGTAACAGGTTCGGTAAGCAGATTCTGTGAGAAAAGTCGGCAAGAATCTTGGCAAATTTTAATTTTTTTAACGTGTAAAAGGTTTAAATAACTTTTCTGCATTAACAAAATTTGTAGATTACACAGTTAACAAGTATAACAAGTGTGACACGTGAAATTAAAAAAAAAATGTAATTCGCATTTTGTGGTGGCGGCCATCTTGCAGTTGAAATTTATCATAGTGTATGGTATTCTACTAGTTAAGCCCTTTCCCAAATTGAGAGAGATGTGAAAAAATATGTGATACGCCATTTTGTGGCGGCGGCCATCTTGACTTGCGGCTTCAAACAAAAAAAACACAATATCGAAATCGGTTCAACCGTTCGGTAGCTACGATGCCACAGACACACACACACACACACAGACACGTCAAACTTATAACACGCCGTCGTTTTTGCGTCGGGGGTTAAAAAATCATAGGTTTATGAATTGAACCGTGCAGAATCCGTCCCCGGTCAATGTTTATGGACGAAAAAAAAGCTAGGATCCGCCGAACAACGGCCGTAGCGACTGTAAATAACAGCGTGGCGGATACAGATAGGAGGCTGTGCTGTGGGCGTCTGTGTGTGTCTGTGTGACTGTGTATTGACGGCCATGTTTTATTAACATAAAGGCTGGAACAAACGCTGCAGCGCTATGCAATGGAAAAATGCCTTTTGCGGGGTCAAGTATTCGTTTTAAGGGTTCCGTACTCAAAAGGTGCCAACGAGACCCTTTGGGGACGGGTAATTAAATTAGAACTGTTAAATTTTTTAAATTTAAATTTTAATTTAAGAGAGATTTTTATATTGGTATAATTCTTGCAATTCACAAGGGCGCGTGAGCTTTACTTGTGCTTACGTAGTGTACATGCACACTGCGTAAGTGTTTGTGCCTGTCAGGAGCCTAGGTGGGAGTGGTCAGGCGCAAGCAAGCTGTCGCTCCCACTTATATAGATACAATACACACACAACCATGAGCCACGCGCCTTCGTGAATTGAAAGAACTACAATAATACACTATGATTGTACCTACCACCTCTTATATGCTACAATTGTATAATTCAATAAATAAATTCTAATTCTGACTCTGATTCTGGGACCTTAAGCCTACACTGTCCGTCCGTATTTTTTTCACAATAAACTTTTACAAATTGCTTTCAATTCGTCAAGTATATTACTACCTGCCCCCCGATTCAGATCCTTCCGATAGCTTATTTATCGATCGATTCGGTTTGTTACCGTACGATAACATATATTTTCAATTCGTAAATGCTCTTGTAATCGAATGTATCTTGTGGATGTCGATAACGTAGTCGATACCGAATCGTATCCTCAAACCAAACGCTCTGAATCACACGACAAAATTTTTTTATACGAGATCGATATCTAACCGTATCGACACGGTATGTTATCGAACAGGTCTGAATCGCCCCCCTGGTTCGCAATGCATGCCGTCCCGATCAAGAAGAAACAGCAAGGGCCAATCTAAATAGTTGATTATGTCTTACGCGCCACTTTGTCGCGCGTAAGACATAATCAACTAGTAGGTATGTTAATGTAGAAGATTAAGACACACATAACATTCTATAATCTACCTAATTATTTACCAATACGTGCATACACACCATAACTGTGAGCACTTAAGATAATTGATACATTAAACTTAATGTGACAGTAATTAACCTAAAATGGGTGTCGGTGGTGCTTATTGCGCGTTTTAGCACCCAATTTGCTGATGTGAGCCCGATATCAGAATACATAATTATACCTACGTACTGACTTATGTATCAGAAACATGATCGCTTCAGGGTTACCAACTCTTAAAAAAATTACCCCTAACATCAACATGAAATACCCCTAAATAACCCTAAATGCAATATTCATAAGCCCCAAAAAAAACCCTGTATTTGTTACCATTCAAGGCTAATGTTTAAATGAGTTTCCCGTTTTAGTAAGGTAAATAAAAATAATATAACTTAATTTTTTTAATTACATTATTCGGAATTCTTATACACGAGATGGAGTAAAAGTAACGCAAGATCCACCATCACGTTTTAAAATGAAAAGGGAAATCAGTTTCGTAATTTGTTTTTCACTATATTATATATCGAAAAAGCGTGTTCAACGCTAATGTATTAAAATATTTTCAAAACGCTTTAGCTAAAGCGATTTTAAGCATATTATTCCGGAATAGGTACAAGTACCATAGACGTTTTGCTTTATTTACTCGTTTTGGTCAGTCAATTATGTGACGCTTGAAAATTTATTTATGCCCCTAAAAATAGCCTTAAATTATTTTGGGCCCTAATGAAATCCCAATAAGCATGATTCCGCCTTTTTGGGGCTAAAAGCCCTAAGTTGGGAAGCCTGGATCGCTTTCTATAAGCCTCATAAAAAGGCTCAACAGGGTCTTTCGCTTTTATAGTATTATAGTGTTGTGATTAGTGTGATGTGATTTATGGAATAATAAGATCATCCGGAAACCCAAACATGCATCACGCAAAGCTGGTCCGATAACATTCCGTACATAATAATACACGTCCGTAAATAACGCTCCATCCGCGTCCGTAAACCGTATAAACATAACCGAATCAGCCGACCTCTATAACGTAATAACCTACTTCCTTAGCTCATTGTCTCAATCAGAGCGTTTATGAAATCGTACGCAACCTCATTTTACGACTAAACAGGGCTCGCTAACGAATCGCGTACGGCCCACACAAATTATAGTGTTAGAGACGGTTGTAACATTTAGGCCAGCTATAAACATCAATCAAATGAATTATCGCCAACTAGCTTTGTCTGCGACTTTGTCAGCTTGGAGTTGGGTTAAAATTGCCTGGGAATTTTCTGTTCTTCTGAGATGTAAGGTAGCCTATATCTTTCTCCATGTCCTCAACTATACGCATGCAAAAACCAAATCGTACCGTTGCTCCGTTACTGAGCACATTAATTATAATACTAGCAATGCTGTGCTGGTAAAACTAGACATAACTATAATAATTAAGCAGTTTAAAAACATTTGAAAAAAAAAAAATCTCTCACGATCACTTATTGATACTAAATCTAAATATATAAAAGGAAAAGATTGATTGACTGACTGACTGACTGACTGATCTATCAACGCACACCTCAAACCCATGGATGGATTTTACTGAAAGGCATACAGATGGCTATTATGATGTAGGCGTTCGCTAAGAAAGGGTTTTTGAAAATTCAACCTCTAAGAGGGTAAAATAGGTGTTTGGAAAATCGAACTTAACGTGAGCGAAGCCGCGGGCAAAAACTACTATAGTATAATAGGTTTGTCTGGTGGGAGGCTTTGGCCGTGGCCAGTTACCACCCTAACGTCAAAGCGAGTGCCACCAAGCGATTTAGCGTTCCTACACGATGGTGTGTAGAATCCGATTAGGGATATGGGTTGAATTTATACTGCTTACTGCTAATCGTCACTTACCATCAGGTGAGATCGCAGTCAAGGGCTATCTTGTTTACTTACAAATTAAAAAAAAGGTTCTCTTAAATCACGTTAATGTTACGCAAGTATTCGAATAAAGTGAAACACGACACCTATCTCTCACACTACTGTTTATGTAGCGACATCAAACGTTCACATTTAAAACATGTTAAATCATAAATAACTCTTTTAGTGGTGTATTATAACCCGTTAAGTGTGTTTCCTGCTTTAAATTACTTTTGGGATTTGACTTTCTAGTGTAGGATTTTGACCCACGATTTCAATGGACTTTCAAAACTTTTTCAAAACTTAAAAAAAAAAAAAAAACAGTTTGGGTTCTTAATATTTTCAACCAACTTCTAAAAAAGGAGATGGTTCTCAATTCCCTGAAGATGCCTGGACCGATTTGCAAATTTTTTTTTTTTGTTTGAAAGGGTATACTTCCCAGGTGGTCCCATAGTCATCAAGCCAGGATCTGATGATGGGATCCTGGAGTAATCGAGGGAACTCTTCAAATTTTATAGGCACAATTGATATATTTTATAGAGTGAAGTCGGTTTTGTAAAAAGAATTTTTACTTTTAAATTATTTTTAATAGGAATGATGTTCACTAATCAAACCAGCAATCTTAAAGCAAATAAACCCTACTTAATATTATAAATGCGAAAGTTTGGATTTATGGATCGATGGATGGATGCATAGATGGATGTTTGTAACTCTATCACGCCGCAACGACTGAACCGATTTGGCTGAATTTAACACATAGGCTACAATGCTACACTGTATCCCGGAAAATAAGAGAGTTTCCGCGGGATTTGAAAAGCCTCAATTCACGCGAACGGAGTCGCGAGCATCAGCTAGTTTTATAAGTGTGTTTTATAAATTTTGAAAAAAGGGAGTGTGTTCATTGGTTTGTCCTTCAATTACGCCGTAAAGGAGCAAAGGATCTTCGTGATTTTTTGCATAGATGAGGAACTACAAAGTGATATAAGGAAAGAGTTCCCGCGGCATTTTTAAAATACCTACCTTACACTATATGGTCAAAGTCGGGGGCAAAAGCTTGTTAATAATATCCAATAGCTATACGTACATGTGTTCTGTTCGTCCGTGTTCGCCTATTCCCCTGTGTCTAATTACCTGAAATCTGTACGCTTCTGCACAAAGGTCTATCTAAGCACATGGATACCGACCACTTCCTGAAGATATAATGAAAATACGTACAAGTGTTGCTACAAACATAAATGCGGTGTGGTATAATTCACAAGCGGTTAGAGGTTGAAAAAAATTGAAAAATTTTCGCAAATATTCAATCCAGTAAATAAAATACTATAATATTATTAAAGTTTATTTTTTGCTTTGTTGTAGTTGTTGTATGTCACTCTCCTATGTTTTTATCACGGAAAATCAAAGAGTTCCTGCGAGATATCTAAAACTTAATTCACATGGATTAAGTCGCTGGCATGAGCTAGTAACTTATATTTTATACATTCTAATACAGGATGAATACAAGGACGTTGAAATTAAGAACAATATAAGGTGATCGCATGGAACTATATACTACCTTGGTTGAAATTACACGATCTTGGACTTTTCACTTCGCTTTCTCGTTCCTAATACGCACTGCCAAAAGTCCAAAACCGCCAAAAGTCCTACTTCCATTTTTGCAACTAACTATAACTTGGGCAGTTGGTAGCGAATCCTTCCTGCGAATGGTTTTTTAAAAATATTATTGATATTTGAATACCAGAAATAAAAAAGGGTCTAAGTGCCAAAACAAAAAAGAGCAGGACTTTGTGTTTCAAATAATTAATAAATCATTTAAACATATTTCTTTTATTTTAAACTTCACATGGTTATTATTACAATAAAATTCTTTACAACGCTAGTCGTTTAGTTCTTATTTTAGGTTATTGGCGAGGGAACATACTAAATAATAAAGTAATAAAAACCGAAACGAAATTTTTGGCACTTAGACCCTTTTTTATTTCTAGTATTCATTTATGAATTTATATTTTAAAATATTTAATTTTAATTTTTTTTGTATTATATTATTTACTATACCATGTTACGTAATTTATGTATTATATTTAAGTAATATACCATTTTTTACAGACTTCTCTACTTGCACACCTACACTTGTTATCGCACGTCTAAAGGTAGACTGGCAGAAAATGCTTTAGCATTAACTCCGCCTTTTGTACTATTTTTGTGCAATAAAAAAAAAATGACTGGACTTAATCTTCTAATTTGGACCGCAGCCAAGGGTCTGAGCCTCGAGGCCTGGCCGCCCGGCGTGTAATTCGATTTGGATAGATGTTACAAAGACTAGCTAACCTCACTCGGGTCGTAAAGGCCCCGTAACTAGTTTACTATTAACTGAGTGAAAAATGGACGAATGAACTCGTTACACGGAAGTTTGTAACTTCGCTCCTGTTATGACGAAGTTTGAAGTTCGCTTGGAAACTGAGTAAGATTCTGATAGTATTTTGATGAATCTTTTAAAACTTCAGTTAGTAAGTTAGTATGGAGACTAACCGCAATAGTTTAAAACGGTGTGGACTGAAAACTGAAAGTTCGACGGTTCAATTCCTACGCGTTATCCATTACTATCGTAACCAATTCTAGCACAAGCTTTCCACATAAATATAAGCTTCACCTATGTCTACTTCTAATATATATTTTTTGAAATAATAAAAAAGACGTGTGGCACTCGGGGACTGCCGCAGTAAAGCTATTGCATAGCATTTTTTATCAACGCCATCTAGCGGCTCACCGTAGAGGAGTCCCGTGTCAGGTTATTTTCGTTACGAAATTTCTGGATCCGGTCTCCACGCTGGCCCGCGATAGAAGCTATGCAGTAGCTTAAAAATAAAATAAATACTATTAAATTCAATAGCATTGCTAATTTTTTTTTAAACTGCATCATTTCTTAAGTTATGGTTTTGTTCGGGGAAATCTAAATATATAAAAGGCAAAGGTGACTGACTGACTGACTGACTGATCTATCAACGCACAGCTCTAACCACTGGACCGATCGAGCTGAAATTTGGCATACAGGTAGCTATTAGGACGTAGGCATCCGCTAAGAAAGAATTTTTAAAAATTTCAACCCCAAGAGGGTTAAATAGGGGTTTAAAAAATCGAACCTAACGTGAGCGAAGCCGCGGGTTAAAGCTAGTTCTTAGATAGATTAAGCCTTCACCTACAAGCTAGAAACAAATAGTTTATTTCCATATTTTATAGCGCTTAGTTGGAAGAGCGCTCGACTTTGAAGTGTCATTCTAAAAATGTAACACTGTCGTCGCGCGAGGGCGATAAAATTAAATGAAGAGACAAGCTGTCTTGAGACAACTAGGTTTACTGCTGTTCGCCTTGAAGTACATAGTTGTATAAACTTTACCTACTGTGTGCCAATTCTCTAAAAATAATTGCATCAGGGTAACGATCGCAATGGCCTCTGATTGGTTGGTACCCTCCCGGTATTGGTTAAAATGCATTGATGTAGCAAGAACGTCATAAATTCAGCCAATCAGAACCCATTGCGATCCTAAAATTCAAATTCAAAATTTATTTATTTCATGTAGGCTAACTTGTAGCTCTTATGACACGTCATAAATCTACCACCGGTTCGGAATGCAGATTCTGCTGAGAAGAGCCGGTAAGAAACTCAGCAGTTGCTCTTTTCAAAAAAAATTTTTTTTACAAAGCTATGCTATGTACACAGTGCTTCCACAATAAAGCTTCAAAAATGCAAAAATGCATACGTAGGTACACCAATCTAACGCATGTCAAGATGGGCAGTCAAAGCAGACCCATTCCCGTTAGTGGCACCCGTTCACGAGCATGACGCATGATCCAGCCATTGCTTCGCTCAACCATATTTGAGCAACACTGATGCAATCATTTTTAGAGAATCGACACGCTGTTTTTTATTCAATGACAAGATAGTCCTTGACTGCGATCTCACCTGATGGTAAGAGACGATGCAGTCCAAGATGGTAGTGGGCTAACTTGGAAGTGGTATGGCAGTTTCAAAGAATTTTCCAAATTGGTCCAGGGGTCTGTGATTAATCGGGGAACATACATTCAATTCCTTTGAGAACCTCCTCCTTTTTTTGAAGTCAGTTAAAAAATAACTTTGATTCGTTCTTCAGGACAAACCAACAGATCAACAAACAATCATATTTTCGCATTTATAATATTACTAATAATATACAAGAAGATATAAGAAATAGGTAAGTATGATGAATTTTTGACTTGGAAAATCTAAATATATAAAAGGAAAAGGTGACTGACTGATTGACTGACTGACTGACCTATCAACGCACAGCCCAAAACACTGGGATAAAGCTGGGCATACACTTAGCTATTATGTCGTAGGCACCCGCTAAGAAAAGATTTTTGAAAAATCAGCCCCTGAGCGGATGAAAAATCGAACTTGACATGAGCGAAGCCGCTAGTATAATAATAATATCTTTACCTTTACCAAATTCAAATTCAAAATTATTTATTTCATGTAGGCCAACTTGTGGCTCTTATTTAATACTAGCTTTAACCCGCGGCTTCGCTCACGTTAAGTCCGATTTTTCAAACCCTTATTTTATCCCTTTAGGGGTTGAATTTTCAAAAATCCTTTCTTAGCGGACTCCTACGTTATAATAGCTATCTACATGCAAAATTTCAGCCCGATCCGTCCAGTGGTTTGAGCTGTGCGTTGATAGATCAGTCAGTCAGTCAGTCAGTCAGTCAGTCAGTCACCTTTGCCTTTTATATATTTAGATGATAAGTCAAGAATCTACCTCTTAAATTCTACCTTTAAATTTATTATCGGTGATCAGTTTGCATTTGACTGCGATCACACGTGATGGTAGGTAATTGATGATGCAGATAAAGATGGATTCGCTTTGAGAGTGTGGCAGTTTAATTTAAAATTCGATTTAAAGTAAAACTCGATAGAGGTAACCTACCACGAGTTTATTTTCTCAAATACTAAAATGTTATTTTATTAAAAACTAGCTTTTGCCCTCGCGACTTCGTCCGCGTGGAATTAGGTATTGGGGTGGAATTTTCAAAAACTGTGACACACGTACTTCTTTATTTTTAACTGAAAGCTCTAATACCATCTTTGATGGAAACAGCTTGAAAAATGCGCACAACCTAACAACGCACAGCCTAAACTACTGAAGTGAGAAACTTGAAATTTTTACAGTTGGTTCCTTTTATGACGTAGGCGCACACTAAGAAAGGATTATTGGAAATTCCACCCCTAAGGGGCCTAAATAGGGGATGGAATTTTATATGAAACTCTGTCATTTTTCAAGCTGTTTCCATCAAAGTTGGTATTTGAGCTTTCAGTTAAAAATAAAGAAGTACGTGTGTCACAATTTTTGAAAATTCCACCCCAATACCTAATTCCACGCGGACGAAGTCGCGGGGGCAAAAGTTAGTTTTCACTAAAATTTCTATCACGCTTTAGAAAATATCTTCAAGCCAGTGCAATTTCGCGGACCGTCTGAAGAGCAGTGCAGTTTGTTGAAGTATTTCTTAGATCAAAACACTCGCTGCTCGCGTAAGGGCGATGAAATTAAATGTACACTGTAGACTGTAGAGAGGGGAAAATCAACTGCCAGGAAGTTCACTTCCGTATGTAATATTTTGCACTGTGTATTCCTTGGTGGCATCTCAAGCAATAAGTATAGGTATGTCCACAGCTGAAATATATACCTATCCACAGACGTCACTTCGTGTCATCAACGGGTGCCACCAACGGGAATGGGTCTGCTTTGACTGCCCATCTTGACATGCGTTGGATTGGTGTACCTACGTATGCATTTTTGCGTTTTTGAAGCTTTATTGTGGAATCACTGTATACATAGCATAGCTTTGTAAAAAAAATTTTTTTTTTTGAAAAGAGCAACTGCTGAGTTTCTTACCGGCTCTTCTCAGCAGAATCTGCATTCCGAACCAGTGGTAAATTTATGACGTGTCATAAGAGCTACAAGTTAGCCTACATAAAATAAATTAATTTTGAATTTGAATTTGAATTCATCAATAGATGTACCTACCCATTGACATAATAATACTGGACTTCGGGTCAGCGCTAAAAATTGTCCGAACCGAAAGAAATCCAAAACGCGAAAAAGGTTTCCAATCGAGCGTCAGTTCAAGCAAATTATCGCAAGCAAAATTAGGCTGTATAATAATGGTCTAAGACATAAATTACAATGTATTAGTTTGTTTAAATATACACATATACACTCGTATATATAGGTCTGGTGGGAGGCTTTGGCCGTGGCTAGTTACCACCCTACAGTCAAAAACGTGCCGCCAAGTGATTTAGCGTTCCGGCACGATGGCGTATAGAAACAGATTAAGGGTATGGGTTGAATTTACACTGCTATACCCCTTCCAAGTTAGCCCGCTACCATCTTAGACTGCATCGTCACTTACCATCAGGTGAGATCGCAGTCAAGGGCTATCTTGTCATAGAATAAAAAAAAATGTTTTCTTTTTTCGTAAATTTTTATTACACTCAAGGTCCAAGTATTATTATGTCAATGTACCTATGAAATAGGGGAGCGTTTTTTTTATATTTTTAGCAAGCAAACGGGCTGGCGGGTCACCTTATGTTAAGTGATTACCGCCGCCCATGTAGCCGCCATTTGTAGCACCTGAGGCACCACCAATGCGTTTCCGGCTTTTCAGGAACTTATTGGTCCGCCCCTTGAATAACCCCATGTTGTAATTAAATGGGAACACCGTCGAAAGGAGATGATTCCTCAATTTGGTATTACGTGCAAAAAAAGATCTGGAGCAACGGATGGTCGAAGTGTTCCAGGCACCCAGCCTAACACTAAACTTACATAAATTAAACTTATTGGAACGAAGTTCCTTATCGCGCGTTGTGAAAGGGGGCTAGACGGAAAAAATTCTTACGAAAAGTTGTCACGATACTTTTTGCTATAGGCGTCGCATGTTTCTCTGTCTGTCTCTCTCTCTCTTATAGAAAGCAAGCCAGATATTTTCATTTCTATTTCGCATTGAACTTCGTTCCATCCGGGTGTCCCTTGACACCTCTCAAGTTTTTTTTGACTAATTATCTCAAATTTGTGCTATCCTTTTCACAACATTCCCAGCAGCAAAAGATATTCCTCTCAGATGCATCAGTAAGGTACGTCTTTTTCCCTGTACCTTAAATTACCTGTACCTTTCCCGCCGCTAAGCTACTCCCGCCAAAAAGCCAGCACTACCTACGCAATATAAAAGTCGTCAAGAGAATTTTCCATTTTCCTTTTAAAGAAAACCTGCTTATACAGAGAGGGGCGACATAATTCGTAATGAATTCAACATTTGACACGCCATCAGAATTTTCGTGACATAAAAGTGTCCTTTTACAACTCCTCGGAGTTTCGCGCATTCTTGAGAAGAGGGGGGAGGGGTTGGGGGGTAATTTGCGACTAAAATTAAAGTGACATTTGGGAACCCGAATCTTCAAGGTCATTGTTTTATCGTTTGTGGATTCTCCCACAACCACGCACTTTCATGCGTGGACATTAATTAAGAAGCCTCAAGCCTCAATAGACCAACGGTTAAAGGTGCGGGCTAAAAACTGAAAGGTCGACTGTTCGATCCTCAGCCATTGCACTGTTATGTAGTTGTAGGTAGGTACTCTTAACTACTTTCCGTCTATTTGGAGGAGAGAGGAGAACATTAGTTAAGTTCAAGAAAAACAGAAAAATTAGCTACGGATTGGCGTTATCTTTTTCATTGGTATAGTTGAGGACTTTGAGAGTGAGATAAGCTATACCTTTGATTCAAACCAAGATCTAACCAACATCACAAAAGTTATGCTGGAGCGATTTTGATTTGATTTCACATCGAAGGTCTGCATAAAAATACTATTTTCACCTCACTAGCTCAAAAAAGGCGCCTTTGTTGTCTAAAATCAGTGAGCAAAAGTCTTTTTTGCTCACTCAGTGAGAAAATGTGTTGTCTTAAGAAAAGTTCAACACTGTTTCTCACTGGTTTTAGACAGCAAAGGCGCCCTTTTTGAACTATGTATTTATTTATTCTGTACATTATAATCTTAAAAACTAACTACTACTACTAATGAGGTGAAAAGTTGTATGTATCACACGATAGCAAAGTTTTTGTTTCTTGTGCCTTCGAATCCCTCACTACACTCAGGACTCTAACTTAGCCCGATCGGGATTCAAACTAGGCACTCGCAACAAAACTGAACTTTGCTATCTTGTTGAACAAATGACTATTTCATCACATAACAAAAATCATAGAAAAAGTAGTAATACAAACACTTCAACACGTCATTCGTGACCCCAATACGGATTTTGCTTGATAAAATTTTAATATTCGTTCCAAACAAGAGAGATCCACATACGTACCAACCGACAGATGGCTAGCGAAACTTTCTATAGCTTCAGCTATAACTCTTAATCCCTAATAAATAGATACTAGATTCCATTGGCAGAATTCGTCATAAAAAATATCCCCCGGTGGCAGTAGGTCAAAGATCATTCAAGTGTATGATATTACATTCAAAATATATGAAAATCCCTTCTCAAGTGTTTGGGGATTATTAAATTATGTATTTCTATGTCGCAGATGTTGCGATTTTTTTCGATGAGCGAAATGGTTTTTTTTGGAGTGTGTATTTTATCATCGGCATTGAGAGGGTTAACTTTTGATTATTTAGTAAAAAAATAAAGTATTTATTATATTTTTCTGGTTATTCGAAAGAATCTCCACTAACTCGAGCGCTCTAAACGCTTTGCTTCCTCGTTTCTGATGCTGCAGCTACATTATCGTATGAAAATTGGGTTGAATGTACACTGCCATACCCCTTCCAAGTTAGCCCGCTACCATCATACACTGCATCGTCACTTACCATCAGGTGAGATAGCAGTCAAGGACTATCTTGTCAACGAATAAAAATAAAATACATCTGTGGGTACTCTAATAGCCTATTAACCTAACCTACAAACAAAACGCATTAAAGTATACGAAACAAACATATAAAATCACGAACTTTCCCAAACAAAAGCACAGCTTATTTACATTTCAAAACAGCATAAGGTTGAAACAAAGAAACTTTGTCCTACTTGCAGCACGTACGTGAAATAAGACGCGGAATAATACGAAGATCCTACTGGAATAAAACCGCCAAGTGCCAAGAGGCGTCCGGAATCACGGTAAAGCGTAACGCGCACTAGTTTTTAACCGATTTCAAAATAAAGCGGGTCATCGATTCAACATGACATGTGTATATTTTTTTTATTCAATGACAAGATAATGCTTGTCTAAATTTACGTCAATTAAGAGAAAGATTTAATAATAATAATAATAATTCATTTATTTGTGAATATGGTAGTGAAGATGTTACAAACGTTAGGCGCGCATATCCTACCACAGTGTGGTGTACAAATATTAGGTACTAAATATAATATTGATTTCATCAAAATTAGTTCTGTAGTGTTTAAGATAAGGACACTTTTCCCTTTTCAGTTACTCTTTATTTAGGTACATTGAAGTCGGTTTAATTTTTTTTTAATTCTGTCAGCTCCTTTAATATATGATTAAAGGGTCTTACAAACTTTCACTGGTATGATTGTTTTAGAGTTTGTTTTTTTTGGATTATTTCCAAGGCATGGTAACGTTAAGTTGATGCTGCAGCATCAAGTAGTCTGCGGCATATCCAACTCCTTAGCAACTTTCAGCAGATACATTGTGTTTAGGCTCATTAGAATGGTCTCAATGAGTAGGTGTTAAGTAGATGATGATCAAGGATTGAGGAGGAGGATCTGACGATGAAGCAGAAACATGGGTAACCAGATATCAGGCACATAGTCTGGCCATAGATTCACATGTCGGATGTGTTTTGAATTTTCAATTTACATTTGCTATAGATAAAAATCATAGTGCGCGTTCACCTTAATACACCAAAGCAAGGAGTTAAAATGTTTAGTAGCAAACAAAAAGCGAAGTATTGTAAAGTTAAAACGGCAGTTTCGCCACAAACTGGCGGATTAAAGACAAAAGTGTACAAAAGGCTATTCCACAGAATTAAGCGATTGTTGCCCGATTGTACAATAAGCTCTGCGCTGGGAGTCTCTTAAGTCTTATCTTAATTTTCACTTTTATTATAATGTGAGAATTAAGATTGGACTTAATAATTAAGATAAGGCGTAATGTAGTTAGGATTTTGGCCTTTTACAAATTTTCTTAATATTGAGGCGAAATTATATAAAAATAATGTTCTCTCGACCAAATATCGCCACGAAATTAGAAGATGAGAAAGAAGTGACAAATAAATAAAAAAAAACTAATTCAAAATTATTTATATTTTCATGTAGGCTAACTTGTAGCTCTTATGACACGTCAAGACTCTACCACCGGTAAGAATGCAGATACTATTGAGAAAAGTTGACAAGAAACTCCGCAGTTGCTTTTTCTAAAACATAATAATACACGGTGAAATTTCATTGGTTGTACTCCCTGAAAGAGGTGAATGTGCTCATGAAACTGAACAACTTTCCCCAAGGAACATAGGTCGAAATATGAAAAAAAAATTTCGACCTCCCATAGTAAATCAATCAGCTGATCGTCAAGTTTGTATGGAGGGTCCAAATTCACCTCTTTCAGGGAGTACAACCATTAAAATTTCAACCAGTATAAGTATGAAAATTCTTTTTAAAAAACCGACTTCAAACGTCACTACAAAGTAGGTTTTAGTTTGTACACGTACCTTGAAGTCGACGACGCTAGCCCGACTTCAACATACAACTGAAATAAAAAAAAATACGCGTCGAATTGCGAACCTCCTCCTTTTTTGAAGTTGGTTAAAAAAAGAAAATGGCGTTGTCTTCTAGTTTTAAAAACTTGCATTATAGGTAAGTAGATATATAAAAAAAATTTAGTCACATACCCAATTCTTAGTCTGAAATTTATAGACTGCACTCTCACTCAGCTCAGAATCAAGACAGAGTTAAAACGAGACAGATTTATTTCAGAGCATATTTGTGTCTCTTTTTAACCTCTATCTTGAGTCTGAGCTGAGTCAGAGCACGCTCTATAGATCTCAGCATTAGAGTACAGTACGACCTACATAAGGAAAATGTAATTAACTCAAGGAATATATTTATATAAATGTATAGGAGATTAAAACGTAATGTTCACGAAATTCCCACTCTCAGTTGTCGAGTTTATGGCGCGGAAATATAATGGCGCCCTTTATTACATAAACGCTCTGTCGCTTTCGAATCCAGAGTATTAATATTTAAATCCGCGAAAACTCATTAAAAATAACACTTCCAACTTATAATCGTTGGAAGTCGAGGGTCCATTCGACCCGCGAACTTTAGATTAAACTTGTCAACTCTGTGTCGCGGCGCAGGGTTACTTTGGGAGTTTAGGAAAAAATGAGCCGAGAGGGTGCATGTATTTCGCCTCGTAATGTTACGGCTAATATAATTATTAGGGGGTGACTTCTGAATATATTAAACTTTATTAGGTTTTGTAGGCTAAGTTTGGCTAAGTAGTTCCAGCGTTTGAGCCATATTTTTTTAACGACTTCAAAACAGGAGGTGGTTCTCAATTCGACACGTATAATTCGATAATATTCAGTGATGGAGGACGGAATTCCTCAATGAAAAAAATCAAATCGGTCGCGATCAGCGAAAAACTGCACTAAAAAGCTTAAAATAAAAATAAATAAAAATTCTTTTTAAAAAACCGACTTCAAACGCCACAACAAACATACAAAGTATATAAATAATTTTAGTTTGTACATAATTTTTGTTGAATTCGGGCTAGCGTCGCAAATCGGTTTTATCGTTGTTATTTAGGCCCGCCCGACTTCAACATACATGTACAAGCTAAAATTATTTCATACTTCGTAGTGGTGTTTGAAGTCGGTTTTTTAAACAGAACTTTTATTTATTTTTAGTTGAAGCATATTATATAGTATTTAACTGCACACATCTAACTCCGAAAAACTGACGTGCCCGTAATTGAATCTTTGACTCCACGCATAGCAAACCGCAATCCTAACCACTTGGCTATCGCCTATCACTGCAGTAAGTTCGCTACCGTATAATTAAAATCAATTTTAAAAATGATCACTTAACAATGTGAATGATAGTTGAAATTCATCCCATTAACATTAATATCCAGCCACTCCTCTAAGTTCTATAACACAGGGACTCCGTATTCAACAAGAGGGGACCGAAATACAATTCTATTCACCCCCCCTTATCGGAATAGTCATCTTGTTTCTGATCCCCCTTAACTGATATGTTATTTTGCTATTAATGACTTACTTCCCTTTGCTCTTTTGGTGTGCCTATGAACGAAATTAGCACGGGATTTTAGGTCGTAGTCCGTTGTGTTAGAGTTCAAGTTTGTGTAAGGTTGGACAAATTTATTAAACACAAGCTTCTTAAGTAGGATTGCCACAAACATTTCAAAGACAGGATATTCTAAAAACTACAAGTAGTAGTAGGTACTTACAATTCATACTTATATACTTACTAAAATATGCGTTATTATATTTTGCTAAGTATTTAGTTTTATTATTATTGATACCATTATTTGAAGTTTAGCGAAGCATGTTTTTTATTGACGACTAGCTTTTGCTCGTGGCTTCGCTCACGCTAAATTCGATTTTTTAAACCCCTATTTTACCCCCTTAGGGGTAGAATTTTCAAAAATCATTTCTTAGCGGATGTCTACGTCATAATAGCTGCCTGGATTCCAAATTTCAGCCCGATCCGTCCAGAGGATAGGGCTGTGCGTTGATAGATCAGTCAGTCAGTCAGTCAGTCAGTCAATCAGTCACCTTTGCCTTTTATTTATTTAGATTGTTAGAAAGAATCCTCTATAAGTCGAATATTTTTTTACAAAATCCGAATATGTCGAAATCCTTCATATATTATAAACTGTACATCTCGAATTTTTGGCGTCTCCCTTGTTTAAATTACAGAGGTTCTACTGTATGATCGAATTTTTAGGCGTTTCCCTTGATTTACAGAGGTTTTATTGCATGATGATACGTTGTCTTTGTAGGTCGATTTTTTTATAGCTACAGCTAGATGGCTACCCTACACCTGACTAAAATCGGACCCCACTGTAAATATCTTAAACAATTCCTTTCAACTCAAATCATCGATGACGCTTTATTTGATTGATTGCTCAGATTGGTTTCAATCAATTCTTTGATCAGTGAGATTGCCAATTTAAAAAAAAGAAAACACAATTTGCTTGAATGACTCGGGTAAATAAAAGTAGTAATCGAATTTTATTACACACTAGTATATGCCTGTGGCTTCGCTCGCGTGGATTTAGTTTTAAAAATTCTTTAATTTTCCTAGATACAAAGTACTCTCCAGGTCCTCAACTATGCCCATGCAAAAAATCGCGTCGATCCGTTGCTTTGTTGCGGCGTGATTGAAGGACAAACCAAGGAACAAGCACACTTTCGCATTTATAATAATATTAGTGAGGATAATATTATAGACTCATTTGACACATATTAGATTCATTTGACGACTCAAAAAGTTTATTTGAATATATCCAAAAAAAGTATTCTATTATAATACCTATGCTTTATTTCTTTCAAATTAAAAATAAAATTCTCAAACGAAGATTAAATCATATTTAATAAGAATTGCAATTCTTCATTAGAATTAGAGGATATGGGATTGCAAAATTTATAATCGTACCTTTTTTTATAATGTTCTAAATGAAAAAGTTTTGGTGTATAAATAGATGGATGGATGTTCGTTACTCAATCACGCCACAACAACTGAACCGATTTGGCTGAAATTTAGCACAGAGATAGATTATAGTCTGCATAATAGTATCCGAACACAAGACAATGTTCAATTACATTTTCCTTCAAGTCCAAGTGAGTCATCAATTTGCTGTCGCCATCTTCTCGTCAATGAATGAATAGGTTACCGCGTGCCAACAGTAAAAGGTTCCTTAAAAGCTTTCCCGGGGCAAAATTCCTGGAAGAAAATATTTGATTTTTATTATGTTGAACAACTCTGGTTATCACCCGACTGTGCGGTGTAAAGAGGTAATGTGTTTGGTCTTTACGTAAGTAAATTCTAGCTGCCTCTATGTTCTATATTGTGTTAAAATATAGGCTACATTTTATCCCGGAAATTATTATCATTTTTTTATCATATTCATGAGCTTTCTCCGTAACACAGGTAAATTCATCCATCCATCCATCCTCGAATCACCATATTACCTTTTAGATTTTCAAAAATTTTTTTGTAGTTGAAGCAAAACAATTTCGCAAATATAATAATATTGTTAGTAAGGACTAAGAATAGATAGTATCTGTAGCTACTAATAATAATAGATAGTATCTGTAGCTATGTTCTTTATCAACATGGGTTGCCTGGAAGAGATCGCTATGTAGCGATAAGGCCGCCAAATTGTATACTATTTATTAAGATCACTGTGTCTATTCTAATATTATGTGTGGTGTGCAATAAAAGTATATTCATTCATTCATTCATAGATGTTATTTAATAAGTATAATGCCAAAAATAAAAAAATCTAACAGCGATCTAATCATGTTGTTATTAGTAAGGATAGATATTTAGTAAGGAAGATGATAAAAAAACCAATTCCTAACGGCGATCTAACCGGCGAGGTTACCATTCAAGTTTCTTCGAGCTTTGCTACTTCATCTTTTCGACTCGATGAGCTATACCATTTGATTTGATCCCACAGGGATACTCTCTCTCTCTCAAATTAGAATAACCTAGTCTAAAACATTATTAACTCAGCTGGAAAACATTCAATGCTTATCGAAGCAGAAGAGTTACTCGGTTCTAAAGCTCTCCAAACAAATGAACTCAGCGGTTCATTATAACGGAGTTAATGATTATTGTAGAGAAACAATTCCCTCTTATCACAGACGATGGCCCTCAATATCGGGGTTAGTGTGTAATTTAGTGGCATACGGGATCCAGGAATTACCAGCTCTTTATGTAAAGATATAAAAGAAAAATGGAATGAAATGACACGACTTAGTTGTTCCGGTGCTTCTGCTTTTTTTAATATATAGACTAGCGCTTGACTGCGATCTCACCTGATGGTAAGTGAAGATGCAGCCTAAGATGGTACGCGCTTGCCTAGAAGATGCCTATTCACTCTTGATTTAAAGACACCCACATTTTAGTTAGTTGGAAAGCTTGACGCCTTTTTGTCTTTAAAATGCTCAAGTGGTGGAGGCGCGAGGGCAACCCAATCTAGGTAGATATATTTATTGAGTGATGTGTGGCACAATTTATAATATACACGTTTCTTTCTATTATTCTTCTTTCAAATGAATTGTCAAGTGAATCTACCACTGATTCAGAATGGCATTCCAACTACCATCAAAAACTCGGCGGATGCTCTTTATATAGTCATAGTAATTTTTATATTGTGTATTTTGTAAAGACTTAAAAACAACCTATTCTCATTGAAGCAGAAGAGTTACTGAGTTCTAAAGCTCTCCAAATATACTAATGAACTCAGCGGTTCATTATAACGAAGCTAATGACTGCTGTAGAGACACAATTCGCTCTTATCTCAGACGATAGCCTTTAATATCGGGGTTAGTAGGTAATTTAGTGGCATACGGAATTCAAGCATCACCAACTCATTCCTTATTATATCTTCTATCTTCTATAGAAAATTCAAAGTCCTGACTGACTGACTGACTGAGATATCAACGCACAGCCTAAACTACTGAAGTTAGAAACTTGAAATTTTTACAGTTGGTTCCTTTTATGACGTAGGCGCACACTAAGAAAGGATTATTGGAAATTCCACCCCTAAGGGGTTTAAATAGGGGATGGAAGTTTATATGAAACTCCGTCATTTTTCAAGCTGTTTCCATCAAAGTTGGTATTTTGAGCTTTCAGTTAAAAATAAAGAAGTACGGGTGTCACAATTTTTGAAAATTCCACCCCAATACCTAATTCAGCTTTCAGTTAAAAATAAAGAAGTATGTGTGTCACAGTTTCTGAAAATTCCACCCTAAAATCTAATTCCACGCGGACGAAGTCGCGGGGGCAAAAGCTAGTTATGAATAAGTAAAGATGGAAAAAACAATTGGAATGAGATGAAATCAATTGTTAAGTTACTCAGTCCTAAAGCTCTCTAAATATACCTTCTGATGAACTCTGCGGTTCATTATAACGCAGTTAATGTCCTTAATATCGGGGCTAGTACGTAATTTAGTGACATACAGAATTGAAAAATCACCAGCTCATTAATAATTACCAATAAGTGAATATAGAATAGAATAGAATAGAAAAGTTTTTTAATCAAATTAACTTTTACAAAGTGCTTTTGAATCGTCAAGTTAATTTACAACTGGTTTACTATGCCGTTCTAAAGAGAAGAACCAGTACAAAATTCAACGGTTGCTCTTAATAACAATGTTATGTTCTTAATTTAATAACGCTTAATTGGAAGGACAAGAGGAATATTATATTAGCTAACATTTTTTTTTTTGATTTAAGTTTCCATTATTGTAAGTTCTGGTTTTGCGGTATTTGTTTATTTTTTCTCTCATTGTACTTTCGTCTAAAAATAGCAAATCAAAAAAAAATTATGTTTACATAATGGAAATTTAAAAGCATTGTGACTCACTTTGAATATAACTAAAGCTATCAAGAAGGGGCATTAGGAAATAACTCCTCTAATGAACTCAGCGGGTTCCTTGCTACGGGCATTATAAAAGTGATTCCTGTTGGGAAACAATTTCCTCTTATCGCAGATTAAAGCCCTTAAGATCACGGCTTGATACATAATTTAGTGAACCCACTTGAATGTGACTCACAGTGTGAAAGAATCATGAACTTTGGATTGGAATAGGATAACTTTTGACCCACCTGCCGATTGGCGAGCTTAGCGAGTTATGGCCTTATAAAGCAGGAGACTGCAGATTCGTTTTTAGGGGAAATTTGGGAATTTGTAAATTTTAAATTGTTTCTGGTTTGGTCAGGATTTGGTTGTGGTTAGTTACCACCTTATCACCATATCAGTACGATTGTAAAATATGCTTTTTCAGGAGCAACACTTTTAACAGATTTTTCAAATTTGTCGAAAGGAAAGTCGGATTGATTGTGAAATTTTATTAAAGAGCGTTAGACCCATTCCCACACATAATATTTGGACTTTTTTGAGGCTTAGTTGGAGAACCACGAGCTTATTTAGATTTCTGATTTGTCTCTCGTGTTAACTACATTACTTTTATTTTGTGTAAATAACATTAGCAGATCGTACTGTCCTTCTACCACCTAACCGCGAGGCATCTCTCGCACTAAGCGCTTTGCTTTCTCGTTATAATCGTCGTAATACGCACCGGAAAAATTGGAATGCCCTTCCGGCTTCCGTTTTCCCAGATAACTATAACCTCCAATAAATAAATTATTAT
Organism: Hipparchia semele; assembly: GCA_933228805.2. Lineage (NCBI taxonomy): Eukaryota > Metazoa > Arthropoda > Insecta > Lepidoptera > Nymphalidae > Hipparchia > Hipparchia semele. The sequence goes on from OW121731.1 coordinate 2,185,879, forward strand.
TATAACGTGGGTGTCTTTAAATCAAGAGTGAATAGACATCTTCCAGGCAAGTGCGCACCATCTTAGGCTGCGTCTTCACTTCTCATCAGGTGAGATCACAGTCGAGCGCTAGTCTGTATTTAAAAAAAATACTAGCTCGGCAAACACCGCGTCCGTGTGTCCAATCAATCAAGGGCTGTGTAATTACAAGTCGTCTCTTTGAGACTGTTAGTCAGCAGTGCATAGAGATTCATTTTCATACGTCAAATGCACGTCCCTATCCACTTTTCAAAGGACTTTGATACTACAATAGGATAGGGTAATAGGAAAGCTACCCTACACTAGAACTACTTAACCCATTTGAACCTTCGACGTATCATGCTATAGAATAGAATAGAATAGAAATATTTTTTATTCAAATAAACTTTTACAAGTGCTTTTGAATCGTCGATGAATCTACCACTGGTTCGGAATGCCCTTCCTGCCGAGAAGAGCCAGCAATAAACTCGGCGGTTTCTCTTTTCAAAAAAATTTTTACAATAGGTAACAAAACAATGTATACAGTGTTTCCACAATGAAATTTCAAAAATGCACACCTACATACAATCCAATACATGTTAAGACAGAAAGTAGACCCATTTCCGTTGCGCGTTGGTGGCACCCGTTCACGAGCATGACGCATGATCTAGCCGTTGCGCGTTGCTTCGCTCAACCATATTTGACCATATAGTTTCAGAAAAATTAAACCGCCTTCAATTTACCGAAATAAAGAATAACTGAAAAAGGAAGTTGTGTTGAAAACTACTGCACCGATTTAGATGAAATCTTTACTGTTTCCTAAGTTAAAGTAAATGTATTCCAGAGTTATGCCAGAGCATATTTGTCTATCTTAAGTCTGAGCTATGTCAGACACATTCAGATCTCACCATTAGTGCCAAAAAATGGGCATGCATAAGTGATATTTACATAATTTCTTAAAACGTACAGAACACCGAACGTCCAAAAAGGAGATTAAAGTCAAGCTATCACAACTCCTAATACTTGTCTTGAAGTATGGTGGTAAAAGGAGATAAGAGAAAGAGTACTGAAGAGCTGAAAACATAGGTAGGTACCTACTACAGTACGAGAGACATGGAAAAAAACCATAAAATCGTATTAGGACCGTTACAAACGCCTCGCAGCTATAGAAGAATCAATTTATGGAACATTAAATTCTATACATATGTCTGTTTCAGCCTTTTATGCGTATACAAGGTCATTCGTTCTTGAGCGTTTAGTTTTACGATATTGACTATAAACTCGATATTGAATAAATTTGATACTTGCAAGGAACAAAGGCTTTCTTTCCAATACGAAGTAATCTAATATATAAAAATGAATCGCTTAATGTGTTGGTAAGCGCATCACGCGTGAACGGCTGGACCGATTTCGCTAATTCTTTTTTTATTGTGTTTGTTATTGTTAGGAGAAGGTTCTTATGAAAGAAAAAATTAAGAAAATTGCGCGGAAAATTAGAAAATTTAAGAAATATAAACCACCATATTAAATTATTTCTAATGTAACCGCTTTTACAATTCAAACTTTTTTGATGTAACCTTATGGCGTTTGACATAACATTGACAGAATGCGTGCTGCCAATTTCGTCAAAGAGGATGTAAAAAAACTGAAGACAGGACAACGTCTGTCGGGTCCGCTAGTATTAGATAAAATTTGCATATTTTTATGATGTACAATGTAAATTTAGATCTAGGAACTTTATAATTTCGCCTTACTTCAGAGGGAAGCTGGTTTTTTTTATTATACATCAGATAAGCTTCACCTTTGTGCACTTCATTTTATGCTAAGTCTATACTTTTTAACTCCTTCGTTGGTCTAGACTCTAGTCTCTTCCAAGATCTGTGTTTCCTAACACGTATCTACAAATTGGGTACCTTTAAAACAAGAGTTAATAGGCATCTTCTAGGCAAACGCGTTACACCTTAGACCACATCATCACTTTCCACCAGGTGTGATAGTGGTCAAGCGTGTGCCTATAATGTATAAAAAAAAAGTTGCACTCTCATTTATGCGATAAAACGTAAACGCTCTTCCTTTATCTAAATATATAAAAGGCAAAGGTGACTGACTGACTGACTGACTGACTGACTGACTGATCTATCAACGCACAGCTCTAACCACTGGACCGATCGAGCTGAAATTTGGCATACAGGTAGATAGCTACATCATAGGATGACGTAGTCATCCGCTAAGAAAGGATTTTTCAAAATTCAATTCCGAAGGAGGTAAAATAGGAGTTTAAAAAATCGAGCCTAACGTGAGCGAAGCCGCGGGTTAAAGCTAGTTTTCTTACAAAGATCAAAATGTGACTTGAACCATCGTAATTCTACCCTCGCCCAGTTACTATTAAAACTACCAAACAACTTTTATGTTCCCCGAAATAAAACAAGTGAGTTTGATCCAATTTTAAATGATCCGGGAGCCAGTGACACTAAAATTTACACGAATTATGAAGTTTTTTATACAGATTTTGAAGTTTTTTATACAAATTGATAGTGTATAATCATATGGCAAAGAAAGTCTGTCAAACCTATTTTTTGAATGTTTTTAAAATTGACAGTATAGTAACCCAATTGACACTTTTATGTTTTAACTAAGTTTATTGACATTTTTTTTTTAAATAGTTTTCAAATAAAATTGAGCTCATCATTGAGATGTTCGTATGATGAGCCATTGATATATTTGCATGCTATTTAGTAGAATATGAAGAAACTAAAACTAAATAATTTATTCTCAAAGAACAATTTGCTCACTTACAGAGTACCTACTTAGACTATAAAATTAATATAAAAAGTACAATCATATGGAAAAAAACAAAAAAACTAAAATATTTATTAACTAGCTTTTGCCCCCGCGACTTCGTCCGCGTGGAATTAGGTTTTGGGGTGGAATTTTCAAAAACTGTGACACACGTACTTCTTTATTTTTAACTGATAGCTCAAATATAAACTTTGATGGAAACAGCTTGAAAAATGACGGAGTTTCATATAAATTTCCATCCAATGTTTAAACCCCTTAGGGGTGGAATTTCCAATAATCCTTTCTTAGTGTGCGCCTACGTCATAAAAGGAACCAACTGTAAAAATTTCGAGTTTCTAACTTCGGTAGTTTAGGCTGTGCGTTGATATCTCAGTCAGTCAGTCAGGACTTTGAATTTTATATATATAGATTAGTAGAACAGAATTTGAAAATCTGTGTAAATGCAATTTTAGTGTAACCGGCTCCCGAAACAAAAAGAATCGACATCATTTTGTAAACATCGTTGACCCAAAATCAGTGGCAACCTACTGGAGCGATCACACCTTGACCTAATAAGAGGTAACGCAGACGAACGCTTCTTATTTGACATCAAATTATATATCCGGCTATGGCCTATTTAACTGGGGAAACGATGTTTGATTTCAAAATTCAAAATTCAAAATCCATTTATTTCACGTAGGGCAACTTGTAGCTCTTATAACACGTCATAAATCTACCACCGGTTTGGAATGCAGATTCTACTGAGAAGAGCCGGTAAGAAACTCAGCAGTTGCTCTTTAAAAAAAAAAAAACGTGTGGCACTCGGGGACTGCCGCGATAAAAAATGCCGTTGGTAAAAAATGCTATTGCATAGCATTTTTTACCAACGCCATCTAGCGGTGAGAGGAGTCCCGTGTCAGGTTATTTTCGTTACGGAATTTCTGGATTCGGTCTCCACGCTCAAGGCCCGCGATAGAAGCTGTGCAATAGCTTAAAAAAAATTTACAAATGGTAACAAAACTATGCTATTTATACACGTACAGTGCTTCCACAATGAAGCTTCAAAAATGCAAACGTACACAATCCAACGCATGTCAACACGGGCAGACAAAGCAGACCCATTCCCGTTGGTGGCACCGTAAGAGGTAACGTAGACAAACGCTTCTTATTTGACATCAAATTATATCCGGCTATGGCCTAGTTAACTGGGGAAACGATGTTTGGTTTCACCTGGTACATCTATCCCTACCAATGTATTCCGTTGTATTTTTCTCCGTCCCGAATATCTGAATAACTATTAAAATATCGGAAAAATTCACGAAAAAAAAAATACGAAAAAACATTTTCTCATACATTTTGTATTGAAAGGTTTTTTGATGGCAAGGAAAGTGACCTTTTACCCCGGAAAAACAGTAACCTAAGTGACGCGGACGAAGTCGCGGGCTAAAGCTGGTATTTAAAAAAAAAAAGTCGTCTACGTTACACCTTATGTAACGTTACGTAAACATCATCTTGTCGTGATGAGCCTTGTTCTCGTGAAAGAAAAATGACCTTAATAATGCTGACAGCGGCACAAGGACTGTCATAATAACTCCCGACCGAATTTCAGCCACGACAGATAATAGCAGAGAATAGAGGAACAACGGAGACAAGCCAAAAGTGTGCCTGCCAAAAGTACACAAGTTTGTGAGCTAATAAAAATGCACTCTTTTTAACCTCGATCTCAGTTTGGTGGGAATCAGAAACGACCGGAAAGAGATAATGAGCAAAATCAACATCTAAACGTGCTCTCATAAAAACTAATATTATAAATGCAACAGTTGGTTTTTTTTATTCGATGACAAGATAGCCCTTGACTGCGACCTCACCTGATGATAAGTGACGATGCAGTCTAAGATAGTAGCGGGCTAACTTGGAAGGGGTATAGCAGTGTAAATTCAACCCATACCCCTAATCGGTTTCTACACGCCATCGTGCCGGAACGCTAAATCGCTTGGCGGCACGTCTTTGACGGTAGGGTGGTAACTAGCCACGACCAAAGCCTCCCACCAGACCAGACCAGAGACAATTTAGAAATTATAAATTCCCAAATTGCCCTCGTCGGGAATCGAACCCGTGACCTCCCAGTTATTAGACCATAGCGCTCACCACTGCGCCAGGGAGGTCGTCAAAAGTGGTGAGTATGGGTGGATATTTGTTACTCCTCTACGCCACAACAAATGAACCGATTTCGGGAAACTCATACCTAAGATTAACACATATCTTATCACGGAAAATTAAGAAGTTTCCGCGGAAATTAAAAACCTCAATTCACGCGGATAAAGTCGCGGGCATCATCTAATTATAACTTTTAATATCATGAGTGTTGAAATAAGGTGCATGAAATTAATCTCAACATGCATGAAAATAGTTTCGTAATATACTTTCGGCTTAGTGATTAAGATATAGATAATTCAATCCACGATGACGGGCCCTACACTTTGTCTCGATCGCTTACAGTGCAAGTATACAATGAACTGCTAGTGTGCGTTCTATCGTGACCAACCTATTGTAGTGCACGCACACGAAGTTAATAAGATAGAGATTCAAATTCAACTGTTTTTTTTTTCATAAAGAATATTAGCCAGGCTGAACTTGACTTATATTCTCCTATCCTCTCCAAATAAGCGTAAAGCTTGTGCTAGGAGTGGGTATGACAATAGTGCAACGGGTGGGGTAATCCTCACGAAACATAGTGGAACGCGTCTTCGCGGATTGAACTTTCAGCTTTAGCCGTTTTAATTTGGCCTTCATTGAGGTAAAAAGAGTAACCGTGTTAGTAAAGCGAGCGAATTTGGCTCGCACGGCACATGTCCAGCGCAGATTAAACTAGTTTGGCTCGCAGCGGCACTTTCCTTGGACGAAGTCCATAGCAAACTAGCGCCTCGCCAAAATCTGCTAAGTTATACTTTTGAAAAGTCTGAGTAACTTGCCTACTTTTACCTCGACACTAGACACCATATATAGGTATTATATACCTGGGACGTACTATCTAGCTCAATAGGTCTTTGAGAAAGAGGTCAACCGTCAAGTCCAACTTTTTTTATACAGGATTTTTTTATTTGTGCACAATTATTTTTGTGTTGTTTATAAACGAAATTTAATCAACACGTATTTTTTATTTTTTTATTTTACTAAATAATACGAAAGTTATCGTTTACCAAGGAGATCCACTTTTAAACAGATGGTTAGAGTCACCCTACGAACGTAATCTATCAGCTGTTAATACATTAGGCGCGCGCGGCGGCCGTTGACCTCTGAGCGCGTATTTTAATTTCGTTGAATAGAATGACCATGATTTGCTTATTTTATGGTCAGATATTATGGTAAAAAAAAATCAAAAAAGGTACAAAACTATTAATGAAAATATGTTCTATTAACGGTTTAGAAATACCAAAAAAAAAAAATTTGTACACTACCTAAAAATCACCTGTGTATGAATAGCGGGCAAAAGAGCAGGCGGGTCACCTGATGTTAAGTGATTACCGTCGCCTATGAACACTTGTATCACCAGTGATAAAACCAATACGTTGCCGGCTTTCCAGGAACTTATTGGTCCGTCAATTGAATAATCCTTTGAACAGCTTGGCATTCCGAACCAGTGGTAGATTCATTTGACGATTCGAAAGCACTTTGTAAAAGTTTATTTGAATAAAAAATTATTCTATTCTATTCTATTTGACAAATAAAACTCCTTTAAAGCACTTTTGAATTATTGATTTAGCCCGACATTTATGATAATCCAAAAATTGAGATTGTTTTATTTTGTTGTATGTTCTGTATTTATACATTCTTATTAAGTTAAGAAACTTGTATTATTATATTTTATGTATAAAATATTTGAAAATAAAAAAAAAATTGAGGGAAAAATTGGGAAAAACACTTCAAGGTATTTTTACGCAACGAAAACATTGAAGTTCTTAGGAATGGAAATGGGATTTGATAAGACCGTAAATATGCAGGATGAGAGTGGCCGATACGAAGTAAATTGTTAAAATAAATCAATATCAGTTAAGGCGATACTTATCGCCTGGTGGAAATTAAAGCGTCTTGGAAAAGTGAATTTTAAATATCCTTTTGGTACGATTTGCGCATACTACGGATAATTCTAATGTGCTATGAATTGAAATCGAAATGGCACATAGGTCAAAGAGATGTTTGTTGGGGTTCCAAGGTGCTGGAGTGGCGACCCCGCACCGGGAAGCGCAGTGTTAACGGGGGGGTTCTGCCAACACTGCGCTTCTTGGTGCGGGACGTGGATCGACGAAATCAAACGAGTCGCAGGGAGCCGCTGTATTCAGGCGGCACAAGACCGATCCCTGTGGAAGTGCAAAAGACTTTTGTCCAGCAGTTAACGTCTATCGGTTGATAAAGAAAAAGAACAAGATAAAATCTAGATTGTTATCTATTCTTCTTGAAATCTCCATAAATTTCACAAATTACAAATAACCCACAGACCAATATATTAGCCGGAAGTAGATTTAAGCCATCCTTAGAAATATGGAAAAACAATCTAGATGCCAAAACAAATAATTAATAGGTAACGGGATCCTTAACCCTCCTTCAGCAGAGTGGGGCATTAACGGCCCCTGACCCACCTTGAGGCTCGGAACCACTCCTCGATACTTGAACGCTCATTAACGAAATGGGCGTTGAGGAACATTGATATTGTTCAATACTAGATTCATAGTTAGACAGTTACCCGTGATATGGGCAGCCCCCGACACTTCATACAATACAAGGTGATAGCTAGGCAACTACTTCGTTGGTCTAGTGGTTAAAGTGTTCGACTGCGGATGACGAGTTCCCAGATTCGATTCCCGGGTTGGAGCAAAAAATGTATTGGGCTTTTCTGTCAATAAATTCTCAGTACTATATAGTCCGGAGTTAAGAGGTTTGCGGTGAGTCAATCCCGTGCCTCGTAGTAGGTACACGTAAAGCCGTCGATCCTACGCCTAACTCTTATTCTGTGTTTAGCTGCTATAGAGATTAAGCTTCTGAATATCTAATTGGTATAAAAAGAGGATATCGTCGGGGATAGTGCAAAACCGCGTATGTGTATCATTGGTAAAAACCGCGTATCTACACTAGTTACAGTTTTACAGGGGAAGTTTGAAACTTTATAAATTTCTTATTTCTACGGCTATTGGGTTAGTTTTTATACAGAGAGTATCATGTGTTCTATGTACTGATAAAAATAGATATCTTTTAAAGTGATTAATTTAGTCGCTACGACACTTACGCGGTTTTGATTTGACCACAAACGTATGAAAATGGATTTTATGGTAGGTACTAATACTAGTAACGCGGATTTGCACTATCCCCGACGATATCTATATTTGATCTGGTGGGAGGCTTTGGCCGTTGCTAGTTACCCCCTACCTTCAAAGACAAGCGATTTATGCTAGTATTACTAATGCTAGTTACGCGATCCTATCCACTATCCCAGACGATATCTTGGATTTTCGTATCAGTGTAGAAATGAAATATTTTATTCGGCATAAATTCAACACAGCCTGAACCAATGATCCGGAACGCTTTACGGACGCACATAATGGGGAACGCTGTTTGTGCCGTGTTCCTACTGAATAATTAAGTAAATAACGATACACGAATTATCGAAATTATTCGGTGATCAAGCGATTAAGTTGGATTTTTATTCGGATGTTACTACTATTACTATTGAAAGAAAGTAGTGCCTGCTTTACCGAATAATCTATACTTATAATAAAACTGTAACGGGACGAATTCTGTACATTAAATATATTTTGAAAATTTTAATCGGAGAATGCTTTATTAACGATATTGAGCCTAAAACAATTTTTTTTTGAATTTTTTTTCTGTGTGTCTGTCTTTCTATGCGCACATCACGCGAAAACTTCTGAACGCATTTGAATGTTTAGTACAGTGATAGCTGATACTTCGGGTCAATATATAGGATACTTTTTATCCTGATAAACAATAAGGTCTATCCGGGATAGGGGATGAAAGTATTTGTTGATTTTGCTCCATAACTTCGTCAAATCTAAACCGAATTTGATAATTCTGTTTTTATAATTGATTTTTTCAGCACGGCAAAAAGTTAAACTAAAAAAAATGTTTAATATGTAGTGTTTTAAAATAATGCACAATCATTACATACGATGCAATCTCCACAAGCCTTCTAAACAGTAACGACAATGTGAGGGTAGAATCCATTTAAAAAATTAAGCCATAAGCCATAACGCTAATGGGCCGTGACCGCGCGGGCGACATGTCGAGGGGCCGGTGCCGGTTCGATGCTCGGGGAAAAAACATGTGTCATTTTCTAATTAATTAATTCAATTAAGTGCTTTACATTGTACTTTTTGAGTGCATAATTATAATTAAATTTTTTATTTTTGTTTGGGACAAATTGAATTTGTTTTTGTAACTACTTCCGATAATGACAAGATAAAATGACTGAGGCATTATTAATTTTGCAAGTTAAGATTAAATATTGCTGTAAATGAAATAAATACCTACTTCGCTTATTTAGACTAGCTTTTGCCCGTGATTTCATCTTCGTGGAATTATTTTGGATTTAGTTTTTAAAAGTCCCGCGGGAACTCTTTGATTTTCCGGGATTAAAAGTAGCCCATGTCACGATGCCGGTCTTCAACTATACCCAAGCAAAAAAAAACACGTCGATCCGTTGCTTTGTTGCGGCATGATTGAAGAACAAACCAACAAACAAACACACTTTCGCATTTATAATATTTGTAAGGGTGGCGAACTTTCGGGCATGCAGGTTTCCTCACAAGGTTTTCCTTCTCCGTTTGAGCAAGTGATTTTTAATTTCCCAAAACTCCAAAAAGTCAGACGTGCATACCTAGGATTGAACCTTGGAGTCACTGAAACAAGGCCGAAGTTTGAACCATAAGGCACTGACACTTCCTTAATTTAGTTTGGCTGAATTACAGGGGAGAGATTTAGTGGGTAATATTTCCTCCTCACCAGAGTGGCCAGGAAAATTAAACTGTTTACCCTGGTACGTACACGATCATCTCTCTCAGGCGAAATGCACATTCGCAAGGAGCGTGTCCCTCCCCTGCTTCATTAGACATTCTTCATGCTTTGCGCTGTAATAGCTGTCGAGAAGTGGAACCACACAGGGCGTTTGCACTTAGGCTCGCTACAAACGTGGCGTTCCAAGCGAGCAAAATAGCAAAGTACATAAATCTGAATGTAATACAGATTTAAGTCCATGATCATCACTTTCAGACGAAATACACATTTTGTTGAACCACACAGAGCGTTTGCACTTAGGCTCGCTCCAAACGTGGCGGGACATAGACTATCAAAACGCGGTAAGTAAGTAACAGAGAAAAATACGATAGATCTTATGCTGAGATCTATAGAGACTTAGCTCGGACTTAAGATAGAGTTAAAACGAGACACAAATATGCTTTGTCTTGAGTCTTTGAAGAGTGAGAGTGTAGTCTATAGAAATATATGTTGTCACCGTCGTACTATTCAGGGTTTGTAATGTCAAGTTGCTTGTCACCCTTTTCCATGATTATGAAGATAAATGATATTACTCATGAGAAGAAGTAACCAGTCAAATGCGAGTCGGACTTACATACGAAGAGTTCCGTACTAAAAAACGCCGAAAAAACACGTTTCTAATAGGTGAGCCCCCTTTAACTTTTATTTTTATCATTTGTTGTTGTAGCAGCAACAGAAATAAATATTCTCTGAAAATTTCAACTTTCTACCTGTTACGGATCATGAATTTATGAGATACAGCCCGCTGACAGATAGACGGACGGACGGAAGGTCAGTGGGGACTTTGTAATAGCGTGATGACTCCCTTTTTGTTATTTAGGTCTCCAAACAAAAGTAACCAAAAAAGGAAAAAAAATCTGTAAGCGTTTTAAAAAAAACAAAAAGAAAACGTTTAAGTTTGTAAGAAGCCTTAACAACGATACGCCTGCTTATAAAGCTGACTAGTCTACTGTAACATTCACTACATTATGGCAAATGCACTTTAGAATAACCATTTCGAATTGATCTCGTCTATTTTACTGTTCTGATGTAGTCTTAAGTAGAGCTCATCAAACCCTTTAGATTTACATTCTCACAACCATCTACCATATTGATAAAGAAAGTAGACCTTAGTGAAACTAAGTCGATTTGTGACTGAATTTTTAAAATATATTTACTTCAAATATTTAATTTGCCATCAAGTTAAGCTAATGTAAATATTATGTAGATAATTGCAGGAAACTGTGATAGAACAGAATGGAATTTCCTGCTCACTTTGCTTTGATTATTATTTGCTTAAAATTAAGTTTTTTCGAAATATTTACTCATATTAATAATGTGCATATGCTTGTAATTTTTGTTGGTTTTCAGATTTGTTCTTCAATTATGTAGAACGACTTGTTTTTTGATATGGATATAGTCAAAAACTTAAGATTGACATGGGATTCTTTTTATCCGGGAAACAGTGGATCTCACGTGACTTTTAAAACAGCTAACTTTATATCACACTATCACACTAATCACACTAATATTATAAAGCCGAAAGTTTGTATGTGTATGTGTGTGTGTGTGTGTATGTTTGTTACTCCTTCACGCCACAACGAATGAACCGATTTGGCTGAAATTTTTAATGGAGATAGCTCATACCCAGGATTAAAACATAGGCTACATTTTATCCCGGAAAATTACATAGTTCCCATGGGAATTGAAAAACCTTGATCCACGCGGACGAAGTCGCGGGCATCGTCTAGTTTATAATATTAGTAGGAGCAGGATAGACGTATTAAACGCTTAAAGTGTAATTTCGAAATGTTTCAAATAAAACAACGAGTGCAACGCATAAATAACGTCCGCTCAGCCGCGAGGTCAGCGGCTGACTGCCGTGATTTGTTTGTTTTGAATTCTAACGCCATCTAGCGTGATCTACGAGCGCTTGATGATATGGTTTTAAAGCGTTAAACTGTAAATGGTCGTAATTTTAAGAGATTTATGCGGCATGGTGAATTGGATGAATTAGAATTTTGTTGGATAGATTTTTAATGTTAAAAGTCAATTTTTCAAAAAGGGATCGTCCATATTATACGATAAGTCTTTCGTTTTATCAGCAACTAGCGGACGCCCGCGACTTCGTCCGCGTTCTTAAATTGTTGAAATTTTTCCTGAATTTTCTTTGCTATAAACCTCACGGAGCCCGAGACCTTTCCAACGAATGCAAAACCGTGGAAATCGGTTCGTGCGTTCTGGAGTTATAGCGTCAGGAAGGAAAACCCGACTTATTTTTATATAGTAGATTATTATTTCTGTGACTGACGGATATTCAACGATGATTGATGTTTGACCTGACTAATATTTATGACTGACATGACTTATTTTGTATGAAAGGGTATGGTGGTGGTCTTATAGTCATCAGGTCAGGATCTGATGATGGGATCCTGGAGAAACCGAGGGATCTCTTCTAAAGTCACTCTAAATTCTTTGTTGGCGTTTGAAAGAATTTTTATGTTTATATTATTATCCCGGAAAATCAAAGTGCTCCCGAGGAAATTACAAACTATATCAATGCGGATGAAATCGCGGGCATCAGCTAGTTATTAATAAGCTGCAAATTGCAATGCAAGTAGCGGATTTTAGTCACTTTTCAATTTTCCTTCAGGAGCCGGGGACTTTTCAATTTTCCATAAAATCCAAAACTGTTCGTTACCCAGCAGTAAATTAGTTAGCGAAGGGATCTTCCCGTGGGAGGTCGGATTTCAAGACCGGTTTTATTAGAGGGCTTAATTTGTGACTCGAGATTATGCCTACACTTCAAGTTAGTTAAGAAATGTAGAGATTCCGACTTGGGTTTAAGAAATAGGTAGGTATGTGGCTTAGTTATCTTTGGGTGTAAAATTCCTACTTGTACTGCACAGTTAATTTAAAAAATAATAATGCAAATAAGATCTCTTTCAATGAAAGGGGACACCCTGTTAGAAAAAAAATGTACACTGCCATACCCCTTCCAAGTTACCCTGCTACCATCTTAGACTGTATCGTCACTTACCATCTGATATCGCAGTCAAGGACTGAGATAGTCCTTTACTGCGATCGATAGTCATAGAATAAAAAAAAATTACCTTTCCTTATGGATTTGCAGTAGTCGAATAAACATACCCTACTGTAGTATTGCCAAACTGTGATGACACTGTGAAAACAATGTATTCATAGCAAACAAAAACTTGCAAGCGCGGAATGTTCTCGACTCGGAATCTTCTGATATTAAGCGATTTCACTTCCAACAACAAACACTAAGTTTCGCGATGAAACGGGGATGAATAAAATTGTTGTAAAAGAAGCTTTCAAACTTTCGCGATGGACTAAAAAGGAGTAAAATACTGCAGTAAAGAAAGATTTTAAGTGGTTTAATGTATGGATCGTATGTAATCGAGCCATCGAACAGAGTAAGATCTCGTACTTAGGTCATATACTCCGCAACGATAGATACCGCCTGCTGCAAACTAAGACGTGCCGCCAAGCAATTCAGCGTTCCGGCACGACGGCGTGTAGGAACCGATTAGAGGTATAGGTTGAATCTACACTGCCATACCCATTAAGCAGCTAATATCTTAGACTGTATCGTCACTTACCATCAGGTGAGATCGCAATCAAGGACTATCTTGTCATCGAATTAAAAAAAACTATTTTGATGGGGAAAATTGCTGGAAAAAGAGGTGTTGGAAGAAGAAGGAAGTCTTGGCTCAGAACCATATGGGAGTGGACTGACATCAAGATAGTCCAAGAACTATTCCGTCGTTATAGCCGTGGACAAGGAGAAGTTTAAAAACTGCTGACCTTCAGTAATGGAGAGGCACGTAAAGAAGCAGAAGATCGGCCTAAGTATGTCATGCTCTCTTTAAACATTCCTGTGGTGGTGTCGTGTGGTGCGGGTTGCTACGTTCCCTCAAATAAGGTTGAGCGAAGCAATGGCTGGATCATGCGTCATCTTCGTGAATGGGTGCCGCCAACAGGGTCTGCTTTGTATGCCCGTTTTGACATGCATTGGATTGTGTGTACCTACGTATGCATTTTTGAAGCTTCATTGTGGAAGCACTGTATGTGTATACATAGCATAGTTTTGTTACCTAGTGTAAATTTTTTTTTTTTTAGAAAAGAGCAACTGCTCAGTTTCTTACCGGCTCTTATCAGCAGAATCTGCATTCCGAACCGGTGGTAGATTTATGACGTGTCATAAGAGCCACAAGTTGGCCTACATGAAATAAATGGATTTTGAATTTTGAATTTGATCTAATCGCGCTCTGTAGGATAACCAGAGATAACAAGTGTGTGAATCTATGGCAGGATGATATACCCAAAATCCTGTTACCCAGTTTTTTGCTCTATCATTAGATCCTCTCTTAGATCATCATCTATCTGACACCATGACACTTAGACCATTCTAATGAGTGCAAACACATTATCTGCTGTAAGTTGCCGAGAAGCTTGGTATACCGCCAAGTTCAGCTGGGCAAAAATCCGTTGTCTTAGGCCAATCTATCTACGTAAAACTAATTTAGTGGAGCATACCTAAGATTTGCTAAAATAAATATTCCTAAGTGCCGATTTCACCAACGTTGAGCGACGTTTAACCGAGGAATAAATTGGGCGTTCTGACAGTTTTTGTATTGACCATCTGCCAAAATATCTTCACGCTATAAGAATTATAAGACGGCTGGATCATGCGTCGTGCTCGTGAACGGGTGCCACCAACGGGAATGGGTCTGCCTTGTCTTCCCATGTTGACATGTGTTGGATTATATGTATTGCATTTTTGAAGCTTCACTGTGGAAGCACTGTATACATAGCTTAGTTTGGTTACTTATTGTAAAATTGTTTTAATTTTTGAAAAGAGCAACTGCTGAGTTTCTTGCCGGTTCTTCTCAGCAGAATCTGCATTCCGAACCGGTGGTAGATTTATGACGTGTCATAAGAGCTACAAGGTAGCCTACATGAAATAAATAAATTTTGAATTTTGAATTTTTTTTTTATATTACATTGGCGAAATCGGCTAATATAAAATTCATCCCAAACAAAAACTCTTTGTTGAATTTAACAATAGTTATAATATAATAATACCGGGTTTGTTTACATTCAGTTTCCTCAAAGCCACAAAGGATAACACAAGTTTAATATTTAGGTAAATTATTGTGAAAATATTATTCTTGTGTACCTACAATAGGGGAGAGTTAACTGCTTATTATGGTGTATTATATTTAACCAGTTAACCCTCGAATATCGTTTTATATTATTAAAGTTATTTATTTAACCTTGATGTTCTTATTTTATGCTAACATGAATTTTGTTGAATTTAAAAAATAAACAAACATCTCTACAATAATAAAGTTCTCCCGACAGAATCCGGCCACGGAAGCCAATCTCCATCGAAATTAGCCATCTACATGGGAGATATTATAGTGCACAAGTGTGTGCGCAAACATAAGTGCACTCTCTATTCCCTTACTCTCATTTTTACTCGTGAAAGACGATACGCTAACAGCAAAATCTGCATTCCGAACCGGTGGTAGAGTCATGACGTGTCATAAGAGCTACAAGTTGGCTCACATGAAATAAATAATTTTGAATTTGAATTTAACAATAGTAACCAAACAAAAAATAACTAATTTAATGTTAACAAAAACATTCAAAACGTAACAATTTTTGTCTGGTGGGAGGCTTTAGTCGTGGCTAGTTACCACCCTAGAGTCAAAGACGTGCCGCCAAGCGATTTAGCGTTCCGGCACGATGGCGTGTAGAAACCGATTAGGGGTATGGGTTGAATTTACACTACTATACCCCTTCCAAGTTAGCTCGCTACCATCTTAGACTGCATCGTCACTTACAATCAGGAGGTGAGATCGCAGTCAAGGGCTACCTTGTCACCGAATAAAAAATTAACAAAACTTTGAAAAAATTAGGTGGTGACAATCGCGTGCGGTACGTTGCTATCTGTACTACGCGGGTCTGACTTGAGGTGCGGTGCGGGGAAGCGCGAGGTAGCGGTCAACTTGACGTGGACCCTTAGATTATATACATCGTGGACCAGTAGTAAGTATAAAAATCGCATTACCACGAAATTCGTTCCACCCCCGGCCACTCCCTCGCCGTCTCATAATTCAGCCCCATGAAACGTTTTGTTTTTATTAAAGGAATCCCCGGCGCAATTTATGGCACTCAAGGATACAGTAATAATTTATGTGCCGGGGAAAAGTGGGCAAGGGATAGTGTATAATTTTTTTAAGCTCTAGAATCTATAGTAATATTATAAAGCTGAAGAGTTTGTTTTTTGAACGCGCTAATCTCAGGAACTACTGGTTCGAATTGAAAAATTATTTTTGTGTTGGATAGTCTATTTATCGAGGAAGGCTTTAGGCTATGTAACATCACGCTGCGACAAATGGGAGCGAAGCATCCGTGAAAAATGTTGCAAAAACGGGGAAAATTATCCATATTTAAAATATATTCTTTTAAAAACTTCTTAACCTGTTCTTTCTTAATCTTCTTCATCTGGTGGATCTCAAGCATTTGTATGACGACCTCCCTGGCGCAGTGGTGAGCGCTGTGGTCTTATAACTGGGAGGTCTCGGGTTCGATTCCCGGCGGGGGCAATTAAGGAATTTTTAATTTCTAAATTATCTTTGGTCTGGTCTGGTGCGAGGCTTTGACCGTGGCTAGTTACCACCCTACCGTCAAAGACGTGCCGCCAAGCGATTTAGCGTTCCGGCACGGTGGCGTGTAGAAACCGATTAGGGGTATGGGTTGAGTTTACACTGCTATACCCCTTCCAAGTTAGCCCGCTACCATCTAAGACTGTATCGTCACTTACCATCAGGTGAGATCGCAGTCATGGGCTACTTTGTTATCGAATTAAAAAAAAAAAAAGTTTATTTGAATAAAAAATATTTCTATTCTATTCTATTATGCTCTTAAAATAGTACCCTACAAGTTCTGCAATAAATGTTGCGGGGTGTTAAAATGACACATCACTATTCCCAACACGCAAATGCTCTTAATTAGTGCAATTTGCACTCGCGAGTGTCATTGTCCCTACTTGCCGGCTGCCGACGGGCGCTAAAAATAGTTCATAATTAACTGTTACGTAGTTTTTTTAACATTTTATTTGCTTTTAAGTTTAGAAATGGTATGCGTTTAGTGGTATGTGCCCCCCTCACCGTTTTACCACAGAACTTCGAGAAATCGTGAGCGATGGCACCCATACGTGGTTGAAATTCAACCTTCTCGCACGAAACGCTTCAGTTCAACGTTTCTGAAACGAACGGCTAAGGTATGGAACGCACTTCCAGCTTCTGTGTTTCCGGCCACGTATAATCTGAGTACCTTCAAGACAAGAGTGAATAGGCATTTTCTAGGCAAGCGCGCTCTAACCTAGACCTCATCAATGCTTTACATCTTTGATTGTCATCAAGCGCAAGCCTATCTCATAATAAAAAAAAGTATTTTTAATTTTTAACCGACTAAAAAATGGGGAGGTTCTCAATTCGTCAGAATCTTTTTTTTTATGGATGTTCCCCGATTACTCGAAGACGCCCGGACCGATATGGAAAATACTTTTTTTTTTGAAAGGGTTCTTCCCTTTCAAAAACAAGGTGGCCCCATTGTCATCAGGTCAAGATCTGGTGATATCCCATCATCATCCCTGGAGAAATCGAGCGAACTCTTCAAAGTTTATAGGCATAATTGATATACTTTGTAGTGGCGTTTGAAGTCGCTTTTGTAAAAAGAATTTTTACGTTTATATTAGAAGTTTAGATTAGGATGCGTTTGGTGGTTTACAATTAAAGTTATGATAAGTTATGACATCTGAAATGTCACACTGATTAAGTTTTCATTCACTTAATTACTGAAATTATCGATGCGATGTTGAAATTTTAATTTCCGCCTCGCAAAGGACACCGCGGTCCTGTCTCTGATTTCCGGATAATTGAGCCGCTTGTACAATTATACCTACGGGGTATGGATATTAAAAAACTTCATCGCTGATCATAGACCTCTATATTAATTCTATGATTAACACTGGGCTTGCTCCTGTGATTTCTTTTTGGACCTATTTTATTGTCGCCATTTTGGATTTGATTGACGCCATCTTGGCGTTGTAAGCATAGATGTGAGTGTCTCTGGAACTAATAATATTACAAATGGCGCATCAACCTCTATAATTAATCTATGATTTCATAACCAACCTCTTTATTTTACTATTTAGTTAATTAGATAGGTCGGTGCGCCATTTGCAATATTGTTAGTTTCAGAGACACTCGTAAGGTCGCCAAAGTGGCGCTTCAAATTGATTCATAATTAGGCTGTCATTTGTATTGGGACAGCAAGTCCAGTGTTAATCATAGATTAAAGACAGAGGTCAGTGTCGCCGATTCATTAATGAATGCTTGTTTTCAATTCTGGGTTAAGCCTCAATGGAGTCTCGAAAAGTGATTCATTAAAATTTCCTTTCATAATAATTTGATAAATGGAATTTTATTTTATTTTCAAGGAAATAGAATGCGGCTTAAAGGAGAGGGCAGATAGCCATTAAAAAAAAGAATATCTTACTTGTTATTAGAATACATGATATATTTGGCGCTTACTACACTCCTACACGCTAGCATCTGTCGCTTTTCACGCGAGGTTTTGGGTATGTTTTATTTCATCTATAGCGGGGATTTTTTTCTGATTTTCTGCGCTCTGTTAACCAACATTTGCCAAATACGATTTTTTAATGCTATTCTACTTAGAACAAAAATCTCTATTGATCCATGTTACCGGTATTCTCCTTACTGCTATATATTTGATAGAATAAAGTCGTTTATTAGTTAGCAATTACCATCGTTTCTTTATAAATACCCGCTTTTTGGATTCCCGCGTTATTTTAGTTAACGATATTTTAACTTAAGGGCGGCAGTAGATATTACTTATTTTACAATATCATTTTCAAAGAATCCCATATGGAAAGTTGCGTTTTCGAGGTAATTATTTTGTTAAATGTATTTATAAGACTCAATTTTCTTTGTATAATTATTATTTACTAATATTTTATTCTTTTTTACTATGACATTTAAAAAATACTGAGACATATTGTTTCATATTTCACTGTATAATGTTCACACGCCAGTCCTGGGGGCTTCTGTAACTTAGAGCCTATCAAAAAATGAAAGTCACTAACATATATTTTTGATCCATTGAAGGTTTACTATGAAATAGTAAATTACATTTTTCTTCAAACCTTCAATGGATAAAAAATGCCTATCGTCGTTGATAGACACTAAGTTACAGAATCAGGGGGCTGGGTATAAGGCTCCATTTTCCATATTACATCACATTGTACCTGCATTTTGGTGAATATAATAGAATAGAAATATTTTGTATTCAAATAAACTTTTACAAGTACTTTTGAATCGTCGATGAATCTACCACTGGTTCGGAATGCCCTTCCTGCCGAGAAGAGCCAGCAATAAACTCAGCAGTTGCTCTTTTTAAAAAAAAATTTTACAATAGGTAACAAAACTATGCTATGTAAACAGTGTTTCCACAATGAAGTTTCGAAAATGCAAAACAATCCAATACGTGTTAAGACAGGCAAACAAAAGCAGACCCATTCCCGTTGGTGGCATCCGTTCACGAGCATGACGCATGATCCAGCCGTTGCTTCACTCAACCATATTTGAGGGAACGTAAAAACCCGGTGAATTAATAAAATCTATCTATCTATCTAGAGTTCAATAAGTAAATGCTCTTCCAATTACTCAAAATGTGTTATTAAGCCAAATCCGCCTTCCGCCCATTACGCGCTGCGGAAATTCCGCCGCGCTGCCCGCACTGACTTATGCACTTAGCCCCATATTGCGGATTTGGCTTATGCATCTACATATTATATTTGAGAAGGCTTCACTTATGGAGATTAGAATGGAATAAAAAGGGTATCCACCAATATTTTTATAAATATAATAATTTTTTAATATAATGCTTCTATTACTTTTACTTTTTCCATACGAGTATCATTTTCTGCCAAAAATTAAAACAGACCATTGACGTTCGCATTTAAAGGCGGTCACTGAAAATCAGCGTTGGGACAGCTGTGGCTCCCACAGCTTTGACACATGGCGGCTTCGCCAGTTTTAGGTCTGTGAGGCTAGGAGCCCCAACACAAGCTGAGTGACTCACCTTTTGGTAGCGTTGCACTGCAGCTGTACAAAGTAACGATATCTATCATAGCTGTGTTTTTAATTTTGATTTATTTTGTATATTTTTGTGTTTATTGCTACTAACAAAGATATTTCTATTCTATTCTATTCAACGGGAATGGGTTTGCTTTGTCTGCCCGTCTTGACATGCATTGGATTGTGTGTACCTACGTTTGCATTTCTGAAGCTTCATTGTGGAAGCACTGTATACGTACAGCTATGTATACAGTGCTACCTACCTACCACAGTTTTTTTACCTATTGTAAATTTTTTTTTTTGAAAAGAGCAACTGCTGAGTTTCTTGCCGGCTCTTCTCAGCAGAATCTGCATTCCGATCCGGTGGTAGATTTATGACGTGTCATAAGAGCTACAAGTTGGCCTACATGAAATAAATAAATTTTGAATTTAAAATTTGAATTTGATTATTATTACGTAATTTGACTGTGATAATAATAAAATTAATTGTTAATACATTAATTAGATTGGGATTTGTTTTCAACTTTTCAACGACTTGTCATGATAATATTTTGTAACCATCTTCTGACTTTTTTTTATTTTTTTATTCGATGACAGGATAGCCCTTGTCTGCGATCTCACCTGATGGTAAGTGACGATGCAGTCTAAGATGGTAGCGGGCTAACTTGGAAGGGGTATAGCAGTGTAAATCCAACCCCATACCCCTTATCGGTTTCTACACGCCATCGTGCCGGAACGCTTAATCGCTTGGCGGCACGTCTTTGACGGTAGGGTGGTAACTAGCCACGGCCAAGGCCTCCCACCAGACCAGACCAGACCAGAGACAATTTAGAAATTATAAATTCCTAAACTGCCTCCGCCGGGAATCGAACCCGAGACCTCCCAGTTATAAGACCACAGCGCTCACCACTGCATTAAAATTACAAACATAAATAATAAGAACTGAATTCATTAGCAATTTCATAAACCCGTTCGGTTCATATGCGGTGGGTTCAAGGGTTCATGCAAAAACAACAATCAAAGCGGTCCCGCATCGAGCGTTCGGACGCTCTTATTACAGTTAGTGGCTTTGCACTATTTTTGTTTCACTGTGAGCTGGAACTTTATTTTTGTAATTAAGTCTGTTTTGTTTTTGTTTTTGACTTATTAACCTACAAAATTTAATTTAAAGAAGAAAATACCTAGTAAAATATATGGTGACTTTTTTGGTTGTGCACAACATTTTTTATGTTGTACATATAAACTAAAGTTAATCAACATATATTTTTTATTTTTTTATTTTACTTAATATAAGATATCCACTTTCAAACAGATGGTTAGGGTCACCCTATAAAGGTAATCTATCAGCTGTTGTTACATTAGGCGCGCGCGGCGGCCGTTGACCTCTGAGCGCATATTATAATTTCCAGAGGCCTTTCCAGAGGCCCTTTCAGCTAAAATTATATCAAATTATAGTTTTTTTTTTAAAGAATATCAGCCAAACTGAACTTGACTTATATTCTCCTCTCCCCTCCAAAGAAGCAGAAAGCTTGTGCTAGTAGTGGGTAGGACAATAGTGCAACGGGTGGGGCTCGAACCTGCGACCTTTCAGTTTTCAGTCCGCACCTTAACCGTTGGGCTATTGAGCCTTATTATTAGGGTTTTAACAATGCATTATTATGTTCTACAGTAGATATAATGTTGTCTATTCTTGCCTCTTGTTTTCTCGTTCTAATTAAGATTTACAACATTATTCAGTACATACTACAGCGAACATTGTCTGAGAACATTTAAGTATTAATGTAAACATACTCGCGCATTGCATGTAATTAAATTGTAGAATAGCGAAGAAAATAGCATTTAACTGAAATTTATTCACATGTTCACTACAAGAAACGTTGTCTTGAACTTGAAATGTTCACAGTATGTGTATTTTTATTGCCGCTATAACAACAAATAATAAAAAATGCAGTTAAAAATACCCTACAATGTAGGTATAACAATTTTGTGCTTATAAAATTTGAAGAGTTCCCTCGATTTCTCCAGGGTCCAATCATCAGATCCTGACCTGACGACAACGGGACCACCTGGGAAGATAGATAGATAGATAGATAGAGAAGTATACCCTTTAAAAAAAAAATCCAAATCGATCCAGGCTTCTTCCAGTAATCGGGAACATACTTAAAAAAAAGATTCCGACGAATTGAGAACCTCCTCCTTCTTAGGAAGTCGGTTAAAAATAATAATAATAGCTGGTGTTAATGTACGATGGTACGGAACACTTTGTGTGCGGGTCAAACTCGAAGTTAGCCGATTTTTTTAATTACTTACGATAGGCTTGCGCTTGACGACAATCTAGGGAAAGCACTAATGAAGCCTACGATACAAAAGCACGTAAGTTGCTTTAAGTTTATTTGAACAAAAACTTTTCTATATTATTTATTCTCAACCAATCAAATAACATAGATTGATAGACCCATCGAACTCTATAGATCATTTCAGAACAGATTCCTCTGGGAATTTTCGCTTGCGAAACGAATATTCGAATCAACGGAATAGAGTATCGATTCATTTTGCTCTAATACGGTCATGATAATATTATATTCGCTCTTTCATAACAATAGGTCTATAGAGTAAACAACCAATATACAGGTAATTTAATACTTATTTATTTGTCTATTAGTCCGGGAGCCGGTTACACTAAAAGTTCTCTTACACGGATTTTCAAATCTTTACTAAAATTATTAAAAATGCGAATGCTTCTATCATGCTGCAACGAACCCATGATTTTCATGTTTATAGTTGCAGGAAGCTGCTAGATGCAGGCGGCAAAAAACTTAGACCTGTGAAAGTGAGCTTTATTTGAGAAAGTCTATCGGTTGATAAAAAAGGAGTTGAGGACTAGGAGAGTGACATCTTAGGCTACTTTTAATCCCGGAAAACTCCAAAGATAGTTTTTGACTTCAAAAAATGAGGAGGTTCTCAATTCGACGCGTATTTTTTGACATAATTTACCTTGGTAACAATAATTTTCATATTAATCGGCAATGATATTTTGCACTTACACGGATATTAATTGTAAGTGGAGCATATAATTGTAAATAATGTATTTTAAGAAAAAATTGCTGTAACGACTGGCATCATAGCAAAAACGCCTATTTTTTGTATGTTATGACAGATTTAGACCTTGAGGTACTATTAGATATTCTGTTCTTAGACTTAGATGGCTGTGACAAACTTAAGAGCGCTTTTAGTGTCACCGGCTCACTGCCTCTATACAACGTTTCTGTCTCTGAGACACTAATACGAACTCAGTGTAATAGAATTTGATTGGTTTATGAAACCAATATCGTAACTAGGGATGTGATTTACTATCGATAAAGCTTGTATGGTCCATCAAAGGAGCAATAAATGATAAAATACTGTCGTCAGTTTCCCTTTTGATTATTATTATATTTTCGGAGGAAAAATCATTTTCTATATAATTTGATAAGTGTATCATTTTGTTTTATCGCTTTAACACCTATTTATTTTGACGGAGTAATGTGCTATTATTTATTTCATGTCGATTAAGGATACTCATTTTACATTTTTTGTTTCTCAAGAAAAAGTACACTTAGATTTGTAATAGTAGGTGACGTATGGAAGCTTTTGAAATAAGCCTGTCAGAGTCTAGGGTCAGAGAGAAAATGGGATGGCGTCGAGAGTTTGTGCAGTGCGATGTGCTAAGAGAGTGATAAGTGAAATAAAATGAAATGAAGTTTCCACGCTTTTATTTCTTGCCTTTATCTCACAAAAATAACAAAAAAATAATTTATCATACATTCAGAATGTCAAGGAGAAGACAAATATCAAAAATACATAATATATCAGAGCTAAAAAAGAGAAAAACACTAACATTTATTTTCATGTAGGTATTTGTATGTACTAGCGCTCTTTCTTGATCGTGTTTAACACAACGAAGTTTACATGAAACATTTACGATCATAGACATCATCATAGATAGAAAAAAATAGACAAAGGTGAAGTCGGAAATTAGGCGTGAAACATTTTTTTTTGTTTTTTATTAGTAACAAAATATCACGTTACAATTTGAATTGTACACAGAGCACTCCTGATCATAATATATTCCAAGCGAAATATGTTATCAGTAACACTTCATACTCATAACTAAATTGATGAGCTTTATGCATAAAATGAATAAATTTCACATCAAATTTTTAGTTCGCAAGCGTTGCAATAACGTGGCGAATTTATTCATCCCGCTTAAAAACATGGTCATGACATCCGCAAATGTTCGTTATTTCTACGGCGTATTGGAATTTTGGAATGTAAAATCTATATATATAAAATTCAAAGTCCTGACTGACTGACTTGACTGAGATATCAACGCACAGCCTAAACTACTGAAGTGAGAAACTTGAAATTTTTACAGTTGGTTCCTTTTATAACGTCGTAGGCGCACACTAAGAAAGGATTATTGGAAATTCCACCCCTAAGGGGATCAAATAGGGGATGGAAGTTTATAGTATGAAACTCCGTCATTTTTCAAGCTGTTTCCATCAAAGTTGGTATTTGAGCTTTCAGTTAAAAATAAAAAAGTACGTGTGTCACAGTTTTTGAAAATTCCACCCCAAAATCTAATTCCACGCGGACGAATTCGCGGGGTCAAAAGCTAGTTTTATACCACTTTTTGCAATGGGGGGTTAAAAATGTGCCAAATCGGTAAAGTGCTGTCAGATGAGTATAAAATTGGGTCATCCATTAGGAAAACACCTTTTTAAATAATCATATTTGCACTAAGTTAAGGCGATTCTCCTTCGCGCTTTATATGTTAGGGAAAACAGTAATAATGTATCGGCGCTGCTACAATTCTTTCAATGCACGAGGGCTCTTGGCTCATGGTTGTGTGTGTGTCGTATCTATATAATTGGGAGCGAGAGCTTGGCCGCGTCTGACCGCTCCCACGTAGGGTCCTGGCAGGCGCACACACTGACGCAATGTGTATGTACACGACGTAACCACAAGTAAAGCTGACGTGCCCTCGTGAATTGCAAGAACTATAACTGTATACCATGGCTATCTGGCCTCGCTTTTGAGATATTGTATTCTAGTCTGGAGTAATTCCACTGAAAATGAAGCTGTATTTAAGGCACAAAAGGAATGCTTAAGGGTAAATTTAAATTAAAATCGACAGATAGTTGTAAGCCCTATTTTATAGAGTACAACATTCTCACAATGCCATGTCTGTAATGGAATTGTCCTTTTGTCAAAAGTAACTAGAACTTATGTCAAAATCGTAACAGTAAAATGCATGTGATTGATTGAGCTGCGTCAGCCATCCAGTCCAGCCCACTTTTCAAAAATCTAAGAAATGAGATTGAAGTCGTAGAATAAAACAAAAGCGACCCTATAATCGTGAAGATAATATATCGATAAAATTATATCGATAGCAATCTTCACTTCCCTATTAATATAATAAGACAACGCAACCCCACGAGTAGGTACCTAGTTGTTCTGATATGTATCTAATAAGTTGTTTTCAATATTTCACCAATATTCTGTACTGAGCAAGTTATTTAGGTCTTTACGTTGATTTTTCTATATAATTGGTCATTAGTGAAAAACATGATTTTGCCTTACATTTTATTTGCCTTTTTGCGATATTTCAGATAGCATAATTGGAGTAAATTCTGTACCTACTTGGTAGGTAATCAGCTTATGTTTAATACCTACTTACTAACTTATTAATATATGTACTTAGTAATAATATAAAGTCGCCGATCCGATTTGGACAAAATTTGGTAACGGGATAGCTTGCATCCTGAAGAAAGACGTAGGATATGTGTCTCTCGATAATTTTTTCTTTATTACAAATTGCTATTAGAAATATTTTGTCCAATTTGGGTATCTTTAAAACAAGGGTGAATAGGCATTTTCTAGGCAAACGCGTTACACCTTATCCGACCGCATCATCACTTTCCATCAGGTGTGGTAGTGGTCAAGCGTGTGCCTATAATGTATAAAAAAAAAAAAAAAAAAATTTGGTATCGGAGATAGAGGACATAACTTCTCGCGGATAGCAACATCACTCTAAACTTTTTCCACTCGGAAGAAGTCGCGGGAATCAGCTAGTCAATAAGTAATATCGTATCTATTCTATCTCTGTCATAATTGTAATGAAGTACGGAGCGCATTAGATCTTACTACAACGCCGTAAAGCAGCTGGTCGTGATAGGAGTTCATCTTTGCCGCGATGTCTGACATCTTCAACATCTGTATAGTCCGCCTCGATGGCTGTACAGTCTATATTATTGTTAAAGTACCTACAATATTGCTTCATGCCGTCGTATAAATCGATACCTCCAGCGTAAGTTGTGGTATGCCTCAAAATTGGCATTTTATGATTGTTGATTGTATATCATTCGTTTTTATCTTTTATCTATTTTATGTGTTCTTTAAAAAAAAAATTAAAAAAAAACAGAATTCTCTAACATACTTTCAAGATGTATAAAGTTGTATCGTTATTAAAACGACGGCCTAGACCATTTTATTGACCTTCACAACAATTGACGCGTCACGTAAGCGTTTTGGGGATACAACAACTTACGTAGTATCGAAATAAACCTTCGTAAGTTTTTACGTAGATAGATAGATAGATAGTTTTTTTTTTATTCACCAAAATGCAGGTACAATGTGATAGAATATAGGAAATCGAGCCTTATACATTTTACCGGGACTGGTGTGTGAATATTGTACAATATAGTAATATTAATAAATCTAAAAAATTATACGTGAAAATTCTTTTTACAAAACCGACTTCAAACGCCACTACCGAGTTACATACTCGGTAGTGGATACATATCTATCAATTGCGCCTATAAAATTTGAAGAGTTCCTCCAATTTCTCCAGGATCCCATCATCAGATTCGGACCTGATGACAATGGGACCACCTGGGAGGTATACCCTTTGAAACAAAAAAAGAATTTTCCAAATCGGTCCAGGTCGTCTTTGAGCAATCGGGGAACATACATAAAAAAGGTCCCGACGCATTGAGAACCTCCTCCTTTTTTGGAAGTCGGTTAAAAGTGCGGACTGAAAACTGAAAGGTCGCAGGTTCAAACCCCACCCGTTGCACTAATGTCGTACCCACTCCTAGCACAAGCTTTCCGCTTATTTGGGGGAAATAGGAGGATATTAGTCAACTTCAGCTTGGCTAATATTATTAAGCTATTGCATACCTTCTATCGCGGGCCTTGGGCGTGGAGACCGAATCCAGAAATTCCGTAACGAAAATAACCTGACACGGGACTCCTCTCACCGCTAGATCGCGTTGATAAAAAATGCTATGCAATAGCTTTACCGCGGCGGTCCCCGAGTGCCTCACGTCTTTTTTTCTTAATTAATTAATTAAATTAAAAAAAAGATTGTGTTTAGTCAAATAGTCTACGTTAGAAAAGTTATTAAATAGTTGCGGTAAGGTTCAGAGGTCAATTTCCTCGGGCTTCGTTGTTAAGCTTCGTACAAAATAATTAATGCACATCAATATCGTCATTATGGCCGCCCTGAGTATAGCGCGCTAAAAGCTATTTAACGGTGTGGCTTCAGTGACGAGCTTAGCGGGCATTTTAAATCATAAACATCTCGATTTCATGTTAAGTAACCTAATAGATTTATAAATACATATCGAAAATTCCGAGGCCGGCGGGATTCGAATCCACATCTCTCCGGGAATCGCGCCCTGAGTGAGTTAATCGTTACACTACGGCCAAATTAAAACACACGTCAGCCACGAAATTAGTGATATGTATCTACTTTTTCAATCAGTTTTATAGCAACCGTTAGCGACATCTAGTCAAGTGTGGGTTAACACTTTAATAAAAAAAAAGTTAAGTAACGTTTAACCGTGGAATAAATTTGATATTTTGGCTTTTATATTTGGTAAGTGTCGATTTCACTAACGTTCAGTACGCCCGTACGTATAATCGTAGAATAGACACTTTAGCAGATTTTCAATACAAAAACTGTTGCCCAATATATTCCTCGGTTAAACGTTATTCGGCACCAATGTTTTTTTTTTATAAATAAAATGTAATAATAATGGTATGTGACGCTGCTGTCTAAGATGGTAGCGGACTATCTTGGAAGTGGTATGGCAGTATACATTCAATCTATAGGTGCTCTCTACTAATCGGTTTCTACTCGTCATCATGCCGGAACGCTCAATCGCTTGGCGGCACGTCTTTGACAGTAGGGTGGTAACTAGCCACGGCCAAAGCCTCCCATCAGACAAACCATGCTTCAACGGTGAAGGAAAATATCGTGAGAAAACCTGCACCCATCGCACTATTATCGTACCCACTCCACGCACAAGCTTTTCGCTTATTTGGAGGGGAGAGGAGAATATAACAAGTTCAGCTTGGCTAACATTCTTAAAAAAAAAAAAAATTTCGTCCGCTTTCCGCTCTCAGTGTGACCGCGTCCTCCTGTGCCCCACGCGCGGGCGATAAATAATCCGCTCCTCCCATTACAGCGGCGCGCCTCGCATCTCGGAATTTATGCGGAACTTATAAGCTGTTACTTTAAGCTGTTAAGCTGTTGTGCGCTTGATGCTTAAAACTTTTATCGTACATTGGGTCTCGCAATCAAGTTAGATATAAGTTACCAATAAACTAATATTATAAATGCAAAAGTAACTGTTTCTCTGTTTAACGTCTAAACCGCTGAACCAATTTTGATGAGTTTTTGTATAAAGATAGATTGGATTGATAGATTTGACGACCTCCCTGGAACAATGGTGAGCGCTGTGGCCTTATTACTGGGGTCTCGGGTTCGATTCCCGGCTGGGGCAAATTGGGAATTTATAATTACTGAATTGTCTCTGGTCTGGTGGGAGCCTTTGGCCGTGGCTAGTTATCATTCTACCGTCAAAGACGTGCCGCCAAGCGATTTAGCGTTCCGACACGATGGCGCGTAGAAACAGATTAGGCTGAATTTACTGCTACACCCCTTACAAGTTAGCCCGCTACCATCTTAGACTGCATCGTCACTTACCATCAGGTGCGATCGCAGTCAAAGACTATCTTGTCACCTTTTGTTGCAAAAATTAAACGATCACCACATATAAGATCACCGCCCTTCGCGGCTCGGTGCGGTGTGCCCATCGTCTTAACAACCATGTTTTTGGATCCAAGTCTTCTTTTAAGTATCACTCACTACCAAGTGAGATCACAGATTCACAGACTTTACTAACTAATCAAAGACTAGCTAACTCATCATCGAATTAAAAAACATCGTAAAATCTCTATAAAATAAAAATAGTCTGAGAGCGACCACTAACAAATACCGAGCTATTTGGAATAAAATAAAAGTCCACGTAACGTTAAATCGTAAAATGCTTTTAGACTTTGCTGTGGAATCGAATTTTTATTTTCTACTCCCATTTGGAGTCGGAGTTTAGCTATTCTAAATTATACAGGTTTTATTGATCGTATGAAAAATAAAAACTAGACAAAAGTTGACTGAGTATTTGTATGTTTTACGTTAACGGAATAAATACGTTTTCGTCTACCTACTACATGTACCACTAACTATTAAGTGTGTGTTACGTCCATTATCCGATATTTTATACTTAATATTTGTCTAGAAAAAAGTGAATTTACATTCGTGTAAAAATTACAAAATAAGATTAATGTCATTTGGTTTTTTGCTCGTTTTATTTCTATCATTATTTTATTAGGTTGTGTGGTGCGGGTTGTTACGTTCCCTCAAATATGGTTGAGCGAAGCAATGGCTGGATCCTGCGTCGTGCTCGTGAACGGGTGCCACTAACGGAAATGGGTCTGCTTTGTGTCTACTCATGTTAACATGTATTAGGTTGTGGTAGGTGTGCATTTTTGAAAATTCTTTGTGGAAACATTGTGTGCATAGCCTAGTTTTGTTAACAATTGTAAAAAAAAAATTTTTTTTTTGAAAAGAGCAACTGCTGAGTTTCTTGCCGGCTCTTCTCAGCAGAATCTGCATTCCGAACCGATGGTAGATTTATCTTGTACTTGTAGCTCTTATAACACGTCTGTCATAAGAGCTACAAGTTGGCCTACATGAAATAAATAAATTTTGATTTTTTGTTTTTTTTTTTATTGGCACATCACATCACATCACACTTCACACTATTATCACACTAATATTATAAACACTACTAGACAAAAGATAGTAAATATTTATCGTCAAATCTGTACAGGCATTAATTTAATTTCAACGAATTGTTGCGGCCTATCAGATACTTGTCAGTATTGACAACCACTCATGCAGTTCATATTTTAGCACCTATCTATTATCTCCCACATATTATACTTTGAACTTTATTAATATTACCATAAGGGTTATTGTAACTGCATTATTTACTTTGTATAATTGTTAACACCATAATTGAAAATGCTTGTATGGAAATACCCACTGACTCTTAAAGTTATACTATAAGGTTGTTTTTCGAATGTTTTTTGTTATTATAGTGTTGTATGTTGTTGGTATTTCTATTATCGATATAATTACGAAGATGAAATATGTCACGGGAGGAATATTGCGGGTCGATTTTTTTAATGAACAGGTCACATACGCGTGATTGGAAATTATTGAGGACTTATTTATGAGGCGGTGCTTGTTAAAAAAGAGGTTTGTCATCAAACAGGCCCTTAATCGTGAAGAATCGATTTTAAATGTTCTATGCATTATGAATAGTCTCTATGAATTTCTTAAGAGGAAACGCGGCAGCCGCTTGTCCTGACAAAAATGTATTCTGTTTTTTCCCTGGATCACTCACGATGGACTTAAAATGTGACAGATTTATGACAGACATATTTGAGTCTCGTTTTAACTATGTCTCAGTTATCAGCCGAGTTTCTTTCTGGCTTTTTCGGCTTTTTATTTCTGCGAATTCCTGCTTAGAGGTTGAATTTTCAAAAATCCTTTCTTAGCGGACATCCGCTAAGAAAGTCCGTAGACATCTACGTCATAATAGGTATATGTATGCCAAATTTTAGCCTGATCCGTCCAGTGGTTTGAGCTGTGCGTTGATAGATCAGTCAGTCAGTCACCTTTTCCTTTTATATCTTTAGAGAAATCTGTTCTATTCTATCGATATCCATGTCCAACCTTATCGTTAGTGTTTTACAATTTGCTTGTATTTCTACCGTTAGTATCGTGATTCGGTACACGATGAACAGCGAAGGAAGGTGGATATCAACTATTGTTGATTGATTTATTTCGTGGTCAGATATAGTCCAAGTGGTGCACGATCTCATTTTGTTACCGTTCTACGTATTAAGCTAATAGATTTTGAACAGTACCTGGATTAAGGATTGCCTGGTGTAAGTCCCTGGTTGGTTAAAATGATACATTTATTATCTTTTTTTTTTTATATTTTGTTGGGAAGGGAAGTTAATTTTAGTTTTATTTGACAGTTAAAATATAAGGAATAGGGAGCAGCGCAATTTTTGTATGATTCAAATAGAAATAGAGCAAACTGAAAACGAGCATTTTTGTCAATGCTCAAAAATGCTGAGGTTGCCTCCGATTGGTTAGTTCTTTCAATTCACGAGGGCGTGTGGCTCATGGTTGTGTGTGTGTCGTATCTGTATCTGTATGTGAGAAAGAGCTTGCTCGCGCCTGACCGCTCCCACCTAGGCTCCTGCCAGGCATGCACACTTACGCAATGTCCATGTACACGACCTAACCACAAGTAAAGCTCACGCGTCCTCGTGAATTGGAAGAACTAAAACTGCCTCTAACAATAAGAAGACAATAAAGCTTTTATTTATTTATTTACTTGTTGATGCCCGCGGCATCGCTCGGATGGATTTAGTTTTTAAAATCCCGCGGGAACTCTTTAATTTTCCGGGATAAAAAGTAGCCCATGTCACTCTACTATAACCATGCAAAAAATCACGTCGATCCGTTGCTTTGTTGCGGCGTAATTGAAGGACAAACCAATAAACCAACAAACAAACACTTTCGGATTTATAATATTAGTATTCGTAAGGATATTAGTAAGGATTACTTATTTTATTCTAGAATTGTATGTAAATAATGAGTAGGTACGATCTTTTCAGAAGTTGGTCCGATATTTTACGGAAAGACTTTCGGAATACCTTCGTGAGCTGTCGGCTAAGTCTGAGGCTGCGCGGGCGCGGTGTCACTGACACGCCTTCGTTCCGATACACGTTCCATTGACAAGCGTTAGCGATTTTATAAACTATAGATACTTTATAAAGAAAGTTAGAATTCCTTAGTAATTTGTGTCGTCTCAATTGATAGACATGGCGTTCATTTACATAAGAGTTTCTCGAATGCCAGCGGTAAGAAATAATTTTCGATTATCCTATGCTAAAAATTTCTGTACAATTTTCGCATAATGTATAAACATTACATGCTAGTAACTAGTCACTGCCAAATCCTCCCACCAGACACGTGTGCATGCATTTTGCTGATGCCTACATAATGTAAAGCGTGACGACACACTGGAGAGGTCCACACCAGTCCGCCATTTGAGCGAGTTGTGTTTTCGGTTGCATTTGTATTCGCAAATTTTCAAATTGTCATTTACTAAGTGTAGTGAAATAAATACCCTATGTTCAAGTTAGACTTATATTACCTCAATCATTATCATTAATTAGAGTATAGTCATAAAGTGGAATCTTGTGTCGCTGCTTGGTTGTGATTGTCGAATGTGATGACCACTTAGTGGTCCTTGGCTTTATGGTTCATTAGCAGAAGGTAGGTAAAAAAATCAAGACAGTAACTGAGCACACTCTCTTAAAAATATGAAAGAATACACACAGGCATACTACCGATGCAAAATCGCTATATTCATGGCCCCGTGACCTCCCCTATAATCCGAGCAGACTCTTCAAGTAGTCAAGATTTGAACCGGTCGCTCGCACGCATACACTTAATTCACTCACAATACACACATTTCACTGTGTGTGTGTTTGTGTGTGTGTTTTGATTTATGGATAACATTGAGTCGTCGATCAATACTGTCAACTTCACTTATTTTTTACCCCTGACGAAAAAGAGGGGATAAGTTAAAATAAATTCGAGGATTTGATTATTTAAATGTACTACCAAAATACCAGATTGTCACGTTTCTGACTTCAAACACATAGGGAAAATTCCAACCCCCCTTTCACCCCTTCAGAGATAGATTTTCTTTAAACCTTTGCTTATCTAAGGTCTACGCTATAGAGAGAATCTACCATCCAAATTTCAAGTTTGTAGGCTTTATAGTGCCTGAGATTTCGTGATTAGTAATAAACTTAGTATAATTAAATTGCCTAGTGTGTTTTAAACACGAAAATTTTAATTCAATAGAAATCCATTTTGAAATGAAATCGCACCCCCATTCAAGCACGAAGGTGTTTAAGTAATTCTCGCGT
The DNA here is from genome assembly GCA_933228805.2 of Hipparchia semele. Classification (NCBI taxonomy): domain Eukaryota; kingdom Metazoa; phylum Arthropoda; class Insecta; order Lepidoptera; family Nymphalidae; genus Hipparchia; species Hipparchia semele. Next base: position 2,219,310 of record OW121731.1, read on the forward strand.
GACTAGTACCCGTTTTCACTGACATTCCCTAAATTTTAGGGACTACCTGAGCTAAGTTGGGTAACATCCGAATACATTTTTAAATAACTTAATTTTTTTTAAGCTATTGCATAGCTTCTATCACGGGCCAGCGTGGAGACCGAATCCAGAAATTCCGTAACGAAAATAACCTGACACGGGACTCCTCTACGGTGAGCCGCTAGATGGCGTTGATAAAAAATGCTATGCAATAGCTTTACCGCGGCAGTCCCCGAGTGCCACACGTCTTTTTTTAGGCTTTTGCCGTGGCTAGTTACCACCCTACCGTCAAAGACGTGCGCCAAGCGATTTAGCGTTCCGGCACGAACGCTAAACGCGCGGGCAGCACGTGTTGCTATACAGATTTATTATGTTTGGCGGAGTACAGCAAAATATAATTTTTCTTTTAGTATGACGGAATGTGCACCTGTGCTTGCACTCACACTTGTGGCCAATCTTGGTGGAGATTGTATTTTTTTTTATTCGATGGCAAGTTAGTCCTCGACTGCGATCTCACCTGATGGTAAATGACGATGCAGTCTAAGACGGTAGTGGGCAAACTTGGAGGGTTATGGCAGTGTAGATTCAACCCATACCCCCTAATCGGTTTCTACACGCCATCGTGCCGGAACGCTAAATCGCGATTTTTCTGGCGGATTATAGAAAAATATTGCTTTTTCTTTTAGCATTTTGTCTTAGGTCGGGAGCGATAGATCAGCCGATCATGTCTCGATGTAACGTCGTTTTGGGGGTGTAATCCCATATTGTGTCTTTTCCCGCGCTTATATATTGATGGATGGTGTTACGCCGCAATAAATAATTCATTTAGGCTCAAAGCCTGACCTTCCATATCTCACTGCTCTGAGACCTTGAGGCAGTAAAAGGAATTACTAGAGTGTTTTTTACTGGCTGATGCCCGCGACTTTGTACGCGTGGATTAAGGGTTTAAGTTTCCCGCTGGAGCTCTTACCATAAGATGAGAATGCATTGGTTATCTTTGAATTTTACCTTTTTTTTCTTTTATGAAAAAAAGGTCGTTTTGTCCCTAATAGGTATGAAGGTTTGACGACCTCCCTGGCGTAGTGGTGAACGCTGTTGTTTTATAATTGGGAGGTCTCGAGTTCAATTCCCGGCGGAGACGATTTGGGAATTTATAATTTCTGAATTGTCTCTGGTCTGTTCTGGTCTGGTGGGAAGCTTTAGCCGTGGCTAGTTACCACCCTACCGTCAGACGTGTCGTCAAGCGATTTAGCGTTCCGGTACGATGGCGAGTAGAAACCGGGGTGTAGGTTGATAATGCACTGTCATATACCCCTTCCAAGACAGCCCGCTACCATCTTAGACTGCATCATCACTTACCATCAGATGAAATCGCAGTCAAGGACTATCTTGTCATCGAATTAAAAAAATGTCAGCTTTTATTCTCTGTTCCACTCATAAGCGTCAGGCCTAAGTGTTACGAAACAGGCGAATTTACATTCGTACAAAGCATGTTAAAATGATAACACGCTCTCCTAACACCCTGCATTAAAACACCCTGTAATACAGAGAGGCGTTGGTTCCTAGAGGTGCATATTTCCAACAAAGCTGACTGGAGGATAAGAGAGTTTGTCGAGCTTTCAATCAATCAACTAATAGATGCTGAACTTGCGATTCATAGAATTGCTATTATTGTCTGCATCATAGTAGGTGCTTATTGTAAGAAAGAGAGAAATATAGTAAGTCTGTATAAAGATGTTTAATCGTTCTTAGACCTCCATTAGAGCCTCAATAGCTCAACAGTTAATGGTCTTAACTGAAAACTGAAAGGTCGCAAGCTCGATCCCACCCGTTGCACTATAATTGTCTTTCTGACTCTTAACACAAGCTTTCCGCTTGTTTGGAGGGGACAGGAGAATATTAGCCAAAGTCAACTTGCCTGCTGTTTTTTTAAAAAAAAAATTAAAAAAAAAAGTTAATTTAATTTAACATATGACCTTGTAACTGCACTATGGTTGTAGGTTTCTTTTGACGGCAGCTGTATGAAGTTACCAGAAAATATAAAAAAAAGGTCGTTTTGTCCCTAATAGGTATTAAGGTTTGACGACCTGCCTGGCTTAGTGGTGAACGCTGTGGTTCTATAATTGGGAGGTCTCGAGTTCAATGTTCGATTGGTATACTTATGAAAACATTTATTATTGATGAAAAGGCGGCATTATTGATTAGCTGACAATAATAATTATAATTGTGTAAACTTAAGCTTAGTTAATATCTACATATCATTATCATATGAGATGGAGATAGCTCATACAAAGGCTACATTTTGTCCCGGAATATTAAAGCGTTCCCGGGGGAATTACAAAACCTTAAGTCGCGGGCATCGTCTAGTATGAACATAATATGAAGTTCGCTGCTCCATGGCCGTAACTCAGCGCACGGAAGATGCAGGAAAACACCCTGCACAATGCTAAATTCGCAACAAACAGTAGTACAAAAGAGGCGTCCGTCGGAGCGGCGCGCGGCGGCGCAGCAGCTGTGTAAACTGGAAACTGCTTCAAACGCGCCCGTTTGAATGACAACGAGAACAAATACCTATACAGCAGACTGTGAATGCTACTTTTAGGTTTAAACGCGAATAATTTAGGAACGAAACGCCTGGGGACTGGGGTTATGCTCTCTACACACGCGACCGTGAATTTTAGCGAATTTGCAATATTACTTACTATATTGTTACGTTTAGGCTCGCTCCGTTGTTTAAGAAATCTATAAATCTAATAAAAAAAGGCATATTATACAATCCAACATTACTTACATAAATGATAAAAAAGCGTGGACATAACTCGCTCCCATTTTATGAGCATAATTAACCCGTAAATTGTACACAACATAATATTGTTAAGTATTACATATTATTTTATTTTTAAAAGAGGAACCGCCGAGTTTCTCGCTGGTTCTTCTCGATTGGAACGGCATTCCGAACCAGTGCAGTGGTAGATTCGTGACCATTCGAAAACACTTTGTAAAAGTTTATTTGAATAAAAAAAATGTTAAGTATCCTATTTTATATATCTTCGAATGAAGCGTACCCATATAATATCGATCGAACTTCACTTTGCAAGTTCATTTGATCATATATTCTCTCTTTCTCTCTTATTGCTCTTATGTCACTCTTCAGGGTCTTAACTGTACCCATGCACAAAATCACGTCGCTCGTAGCTCTGTTGCCGCGTGATTGAAGGACAAACCGACAAATAAGTAAAATAAGCAAACAAATACACTTACACATTCAAGTTTTAGTCACATTAGTATAAGGATATTTAACTAGAAGAATTTATATACTGTAGTGTAGTAAAGAACCCTTTGTGTGTGAGTCCAAATAACATATAACCGGTTCATTTTACTGGCGATTAGTTCACGGAAAGCAGTAAAACCCTTTAATCAAACTAATTCTAAATTTAACCGGTTAAAGTTAATCTTAACTTTCTTATCAATCCGTCTATTAGCCGTACCATATAAGTACATAAACTAGTTCCGAGATGTATTTTAATGTACCCGTAAGATTGGATCATAAGCGGCCTCTCCTTATAAGGGGATAATGCCAGTGCACCAATTCTCTTTGCCAAGGTACCAGCCCATTTGGTCACAAAATACTAGCTACGTACAGGAATCGTTGTAGTATAGTCGTACACTTTTTAGGCAAACTCACAAGTCTTAGGCTCCCAATTCCTTGAGTTTTTCAAGTTTTGCTGGCTTAATCTCATTACAGCTATTCCAAAGTACGAGCATTCCTCTCATTTAACTTTATTTATACTATAAAGACGAAGGTTTTACTTATATTATAAAGACGAAGGTTTGTGTATGTGTATGTGTGTATCAAATTCAAATTCAAAATTATTTATTTCATGTAGGCCAACTTGTGGCTCTTATGACAAGTCGAGAATCTACCACCGGTTCGGAATGCTGATTCTGCTCAGAAGAGCCGGCAAGAAACTCAACAGTTGCTCTTTTCAAAACAAAAAATGTTACAATATGTAGCTTATCTATCTTGTCGACAGCTGAAGCAAAGCAGATTGGTTCCAAGCAACTTTGTCATTAAGGAATTCATTAACTGTGTAACAATTCTTCTACAACCGCACCATACGCCACCGTACGCAATTTCACCCTCACTACCTGGGTGCCTGGAGCACTTCGACCATCCGTTGCTCCAGATTTGTTTTCCACGTACCTACTACCAAATTGTGGAATCATCTCCCTTCGACAGTGTTCCCACTTAATTACAATATGGGGCTATTCAAGGAGTGGACCAATAAATTCCTGAAAAGCAGGCTACGCATTGGTGGTGCCTCTGATACTACAAGTGTTCATGGGTGGCGGTAATCACTTTACGTCAGGTGACCACTTTACACCAGCTCGATTGCCCGCTATTCATATAAAAAAATCTCCATCCAATGAGCTCCAAGTCATTTCTTGTCTGTGACCGCGCTGCTCTGCAGAACTTGGCCGGATCAAGTGAGCGAGGCACTTCAAAACTCCCGGGATCTGTAATCAAATGATTGATCTTGACCTCAGCTGATTGATATCTGTTCCTTAGTTAGTTGCGGTTGTAGTTTACCAATGTATTCATTATTGTTATGGATGTATTCATTATTATTGGTTTAACTTTTGAATAATTCCTCATGATCTTATAACGACAACGGATCTGCATTTTATCAACTTTACATTAAAGTCATTATAAATTTTTAAATAAAAAGTTTGTTATCATAAATTTTTAAATAAAAACTCAAGAAGTTCCATATGTTTTATTAAAAAGTTTCTGTTTTAAAATCAAATATAGTTCTTTCAATTCACGGGGGTGCATGGCTCATAGTTGTGTGTGTGTCGTATCTATATAATCACATCTATATATCACACTTATGTGTGAGCGAGAGCTTGCTCGCGCCTGACCGCTCTCACCTACAAAATGTGCATGTACACGACCACAAGTAAAGCTCACGCGCCCTTATGAGTTGCAAAAGAGTTGCAGGAACTATAACAATTTTTTAATAAATGTCCAATTATGCCAAAGATTCATTTTTAGACCTTTTGCAAATTCATCGCTGTTCACGATCATGACGAATTCTATTTTACCTTCCATAAGTAATCGATAATAATATTGTATGTTGGTTAAAATAACGCAGCTCTCCGTACAACTTGGTTTAATAAAACTGCCCACTGGCAAGCCGAATCGTTTTATCAAGTATACATTACCGATTCTCTGACAATATTTGTCTTGCGTGAAACGTATCGTGTATGGCCCAAGTAACAGGCGATTCCTATCAGTTTGGTCATCATTACGCGATTTGATAATATGTATGTTTAACCAACTTCCAAAAAAGATACTTCTTTTTCAAAAGTAAAGACAAGGTGGTCAAAACCACCTTTATCTGCGAAAATATTGGATAATGCATCCAGAAATGCTTGCACCTGGAAATCCTTACTGTTGGTTAGGTTAGAAGGCTGTGGCAAGAGCGGAGTGGAGACGGAGTGCAGCCTCTAACCTATTCATTTATAGCCTTTTATTACAGACACATACTACATAAATTAAAATAAAATACATTAAAAAAATTTGGTTTACAATATACAATTTACAAAAAATACTATAGAAAAAATTTATATAAAATACTAAGTAGCAATATTCATTATTTATTTATTTATTCATGTATATTAAAGAACAATATCAGATCCCGCCTGATTTGTATCTGTTTGCCCTCTGGCAAAGGCTTCCTCATCAAAATGTACCTTTCCACCACACATATCTGTCTCTTGCCTTCCTAGTCCAAATTTTACCTGCTGTCTCTAACCTAACCAACTAACTAATAAATATTTTGCCTTAAATTGTGTAGTTTTAAATACTCGTATATAAATTAAATTTAATTATATGTTACTATTTAATTTTTTCATTTTACAAATCTTCTGACAAATAGGTAAAGCCCCCCCCCCCCCCCCTTTCTTTTCTTCCATTATTTTTTGTTCTGGGCTGGCCGGGACCATTATTTCCCTTGTATGCATCTATTTTACCTATCCACTGGATTACAGGCCCTTATTGTTTCCTCTTTAAATGTCTTGGTAGGTTTATTAAAATAAATAATGATATCACAATTATTGCAATTAGAATCTTTTACATTGCATTAAGATTTGCTGATACTATTAGTATCAGCTAAAATGCATACTCGTACCAAGTGTACCATTAAATACCTCCATATACAACTTAGAATTGATTGGGTAACTGCGATTGCAAAATATTCGCTAATCTACAATAACCGCTATGAAATTGCTTTTAACAAAGATCCAGAACATTCCAAAAGCAAGAGCCTTTACAAAATAGCCCAAGCCCATAATAGTGAAGTATACAAAACTTCTGATAGATAAGTTAACTGCAATCGCGAAATATTCGCTGATCTCTAATAATCGCTATCAAATTGCTTCATCCAATCCAGAATATTCCTAAGAGGCTAAACTTAAGAAAATGAAAACTTAGATAAAAATATATTTTATAGTCTTGCATCAGTTTCGTTGGCAATAATATTTGATATCCAATCAACAAGAGGACTGATCATAGAAATTATACTCGACGGATGGCCGGTATGTGAAACTATTGTACATTTTGATGAAGAAGCTGTATTAACACCAACAACACCTGAGGCATGAATGACTGGTCCGCCCGAATCACCAGGACACAGCATCACTTCCGGACCACATCGTGGTACAACACATAATACATTATTACCATACATATGCTGTAGTGCTATATCACATTTTATTAAAATTCCCTTGAATACTTGTGCAGGCTTTTCCCCTGGAGCAGCGTCATTAGTACCGAACCCAATCGAAATAACTTCATGTCCTATAAAAGCTGAATAGTCAATTGCGCTAATCTTTGCATAAGAATTGACTGTTAATCTTTCGGTCTGATACAGCGCGATGTCGTACTTTATGCTGTCAAGATAACTTTTATGGGCAAACATTTTCGTTATAGGACTTAAATTTCCTAATTCTTTTGGAAAATAGCTGTTATACCTCGCGAATTGTTTTGGCACGTCTTTGATATGGATATTTAGTAACTTTTTAAAATTTTCGGCCCCGCAATGTGCAGCGGTCAGTATCCAAGATGGCGTTATTGCAGCTCCTGTGCAAAATGGGATGTATATTATGCGTTCTGTACCATTGCCGTTTATCTTCACTTGATAATCCAAACGAACGGCAAAAGGGAATTCGTCTTTAAGTGCATCTCTTCCTCCAATTATACGTAACCCCGCTTCACAAATATTCCAATTAATTATCAACAGTAATACAATAACTAATATATTTCTTAAGATCTTAGCTACCATGTTATATATTTTTACTTAAATATAGTATTTGACCTTTTTACTTTCAAATCCAATGCAATTTTACGTTTCAGATTTTTCTTTCGTTGACCGTGAATTCAAACAAAATCAAAGTGAAGAAAATAATTTAATGTTATAGCATAAAAGTTTTATGTTCAAAATTATATTTATGAAATAGGTATACGGTTTAATATCACTAAACTACTATTTGCGCCTTGTTCGACGTTGGTTTAGCCATGAGGACTAACTCAAATGGCGTACTGTGGGGTAGGACACTTGACCCAGTTCTTAAGAACATAGATTACTTTTAATTGAAAACACAAACAAAATCACTTTTAACTGCGAAAATATCGGGCAATACATCCAGAAATACTTGCACCCGGAAATCCTTACTGTTAGATAACTAACCTTCTAACCTAACCTAAATTAGAAGGCTGTGGCGGGAGTGGAGTACAGTACAGCTCTCTACCCTAACCAACTAGCTGATAAATATTTTGTATTACATTGTGTAGATTAAGATGGGTAAACATATTTAATTGATATAATATATGATATATGAATGAATGATAATATTTCATTTTATTTATTTTTATTTTACAAATCTTCTGACTGGTAGGTAAAGCCCCCCTCCTCTTTTTCTTCCATTATATTTTGTTCTGGGCTGAGCGGGATCATAATTTTTCCTTGTGTGCATCTATTTTATCTGTCCACTGGGTTACAAGCCCTTATTGTTTCCTGTTTAAATGTCTTGGTAGGTTTATTATAATAAATAATGTTACGCAGTAGGTATCACAATTATTGCAATAAGAATCTTTTACATTGCATTAAGATTTGCTGATACTATTAGTAGCAGCTAAAATGCAAACTCGTACCAAGTCTACCATTAACTACCTCCATATACAACTTCGGATTGATTGGATAACTGCAATTGCAAAATATTCGCTGATCTACAATAACCGCTATTAAATTGCTTTTCACAAAGATCCAGAATATTCCAAAAGCCTTTTTTAACAAATAACCCAAGTCCACAATAGTGAAGTACCTCCAAACAAAACTTATGATTGATTTGATAACTGCAATCGCATAATATTCCCTGATCCGTTATAATCGCTATCAAATAAAATGGCTGGATCATGCGTCATGCTCGTGAACGGGTGTCACCAACGGGAATGGGTCTGCTTTGACTGCCCGTCTTGACATGCGTTGGATTGGTGTACCTACGTATGCATTTTTGCATTTTTGAAGCTTTATTGTGGAAGCACTGTATACATAGCGTAGCTTTGTAAAAAAAAATTTTTATTTATTTATTTATTTATTTATTTATTTATTTATTTATTTATTTATTTATTTATTTATTTATTGTCCAGAACATGGTACATTATAATATACATTACATAATATTATAGGTGTTACATTAGCTTAGTAGGTAAGATCTGCATGTTCTACCGTTGCCGGTGTACAATATTCAAGTTTCTGTTTATTACTAGATTATAGGCACACATTACATAACCAATGCTTATTATTTATTATTATAACCTAATTATTTTATACAATAAAAATAATCTATTTCTCCGTAATTTATTGTACATACCTATATCTAATCAATGTCAATTTTAATAATAATAATTGTAAATGTCAATGGGTATAATAAGTATGATTTAATTAATTAATTTTAAGTTCGAAGAATTCTTTAAGGTCATAGAAATTATGCATATTAAGCCATTGGAATAACTTAGTTTTAAATCTTTTCAATGGTAGCCCTTTGACACTGTTGGGTATTTTGTTAAATACTTTTATACACATGCTAACACAGTTTTTAGAGAAATACTGGGTTTTCGGAACATAATTTAGAACCAAACGATCTGTGTTTCTCGAATCTCGAATATGACTATAATATGTATAGCTTGCTGTTGTAAACATAGTCTTATGTTTTTTAACAAAACAACAGATTTCAAATATGTATATGCAAGGAAGTGGCAATAATTTTAATTTTTTAAATAATGGTCGACAACTATCTAGAGGAGCAGCACCACACATAGCACGCACACATTTTTTTTGGGCGATGAATGCCCTATTAACATCAGTGCCGTTGCCCCAAAAGATCACTCCATATCTGAGAACCGACACAACGTAAGCGTGATACACTGAAAGTACAGTTTTAAAATCTACTAAATTTTTAAGACGTCTTAATACGTAACAGAATTTATTTATTTTTTCACATACTGTCTCTATTTGAGTGTTCCATTTCAATTTGAAGTCCACGTTTAGTCCTAAAAATTTTATTTCCGAGGTAGGACTAATTTTTTGATTATTATAAGCAACGTTTAGAGTAGGAGGGTTCTTGTCATAAAATTGCATATAGTATGTTTTAGTCAAATTAATTTGTAGATTATTGACGTCAAGCCATTTTATAATATTATCCAAAGTGTTATTAATGTCAGATTCATGTACTAATTTATTGTTATTATTTGATGTCAGAATTATGGAGATGTCATCTGCAAAAAGAACACATTTGTGGTCTGTAACTTTTGTTATGTCATTTATATAAATAATAAACAATATCGGGCCAAGGATACTGCCTTGGGGCACACCATATCTATTAATCATAAAATCTGATTGAAAGGATACTACTTCATTTCCAACTTTTTTATTTATCATCACGGATTGGTACCTATCTTGGAGGTAGTCCGCGAACCACTTTAATACTGGACCTCTTATACCTATGCTTTCCATTTTACCGATTAGTACCTCATGTCTCACAAAATCGAATGCCTTGGAGAGATCTAGAAATAATCCTGTGGTAATTTTTTTCGAGTCAGTGCTACGAAGAACAATTTCTAATAGTGTATAAATAGCTAGTGTTGTAGATTTGTCTTTTTGGAATCCAAACTGCTCTTCTTTTATGATTCCATACTTTTGACAGTATCCCAATAACCTTTTTAGCATGCATTTTTCAAATACTTTTGAAAAGATGGGTATGAGTGTTATAGGCCGATAATTTGCGACGTCCTTACGGTCTCCTTTTTTATGTAGCGGTTTAATAATTGATCGCTTTAAGGTTTTTTTGAAAAGAGCAACTGCTGAGTTTCTTGCCGGCTCTTCTCAGCAGAATCTGCATTCCGAACCGGTGGTAGATTTATGACGTGTCATAAGAGCTACAAGTTAGCCTACATGAAATAAATAAATTTTGAATTTTGAATTTGGTTCATCCACTCCAAAATATTCCAAACAAAACTCAAAGAGGCTAAACTTAAAATAATGAAAACTTAGATAAAAATATATTTTATGGTCGTTCATCAGTTTCGTTGGCAATAATAATTGATATCCAATCAACAAGAGGACTGATCATAGAAAATATATTCGACGGGTAGCCGGGATGTAAAACTTTTGTACATTTTGATGAAGAAGCTGTATTAACACCAACAACGCCTGAGGCATGAATGACTGGTCCACCCGAATCACCCGGACACAGAATGGCCTCCGGACCACACCGTGGCACAACACATAATATATTATTATACATGTGCTGTACTTCTATATCACATTTTATTAAAATTCCCTTCAATACTTGTACAGGCTTTTCCCCCGGAGAAGCGTCATTCTTACCGAACCCAACTGAAATAACTTCATGTCCTATAAAAGATGAATAGTCAATTGCGCTTATCTTTGCATAAGAACTGACTGTTAACCTTTCCGTCTGATACAGCGCGATGTCGTACTTTATGCTGTCAAGAAAACTTTTATGGGCAAACATTTTCGTTATAGGACTTAAATTTCCTAATTCTTTTGGAAAATAGCTGTTATACCTCGCGAATTGTTTTGGCACGTCTTCAATATGGATATTTAGTAACTTTTTTAAATTTTCGGCCCCGCAATGTGCTGCGGTCAATATCCAAGATGGCGTTATTGCAGCTCCTGTGCAAAATGGGATGTATATTATGCGTTCTGTACCATTGCCGTTTGTCTTCACTTGATAATCCAAACGAACGGCAAAAGGGAATTCGTCTTTAAATGCATCTCTTCCTCCAATTATACGTAACCCCGCTTCACAAATATTCCAATTAATTATCAACAGTAATACAATAACTAATATATTTCTTAAGATCTTAGCTACCATGTTATATATTTTTACTTAAATAATAGTATTTGACCTTTTTACTTTCAAATCCAATGCAATTTTGCGTATCAGATTTTTCTTATGTTGACCGTGAATTCAAACAAAATCTAAGTGAAGAAAATAATTTAATGTTATAGCATAAAAGTTTTATGTTCAAAATTACATTTATGAAATAGGTTTACGGTTTCATCACTAAACTACTATTTGCGCCTTGTTCGACGTTGGTTTAGCCATGAGGACTAACTCAAATGGCGTACTGTGGGGTAGGACACTTGGCCCAGTTCTTAAGAACATAGATTACTTTTAATTGAAAACACAACCAAAATCACTTTTAACTGCGAAAATATCGGGTAATACCTCCAGAAATACTTGCACCCGGAATTGTTGGTTAGGTAAGAAGGCTGTGGTGGGAGCGGAACGAAATGCAACTTTCGTGGTGATTTTTTATAGCCACCCTGAGATACTTGCACCCGGAAATCCTTATTGTGCTACGGTGGAACGGGAAATAGTCACATACAAACATACATAGACTGCTAAAATCGTAAACCTTCGTTTTGGCTTGCCATAGTCGGGTAGGAAGAAATAATTAAAATAATCGTCTTCAAACAGCCTGTGACTTGGACCGAACGCAGATCGATCTGATGTAAAGTGGCTTAGTCAAATGGACTGCATTCTCGCGTATTTCGTGTCTCGATGTCTCTCGTATCGATGTTTTATCAGAAGTGTAACGGATTATGCCGTACGTGTTCGATGGTGACGATCCGTGCATGGTAATGCGGAGGCACTAAGGGTTGGACAGACAGAACGCGACGCGGATATTTGAGGTCATGACAGCCAGAGAATAACGGAATCTTTTTCATATTTGTTTCTTTTTCATAGTTTATTTAATAAAATTGGTGTAAAAGGTAAAACTGATAGCGCCACATTGGCCTAAAATTAATGAATCATTGTTTCCGTTTATGGCAGCATATAATATGAAAACACAACCACCTTTGCCTATCAGAAATTTAATACCCTTGGCCTATGTAAGTTATAGAGAAACCATTTGTACCCATGCTACTCCTAAAAAAATCTTCTAAATATATCAACGCGCAACTCAAAGTACTGGACGGATCGGCCTGAAATTCAAAAGAAATGAATTCAAACAGCTATTATGACGTAGACATCCGTTAAAGATTTTCGAAAATTCAACCTCCAATGGAGATAAAATGAGGGAATGAAAAATCAAATTTAATGTGAACGAAGCCGCAGGCAAAAATTAGTGTAATATAAGGAGGTATATGTATATTTTTTTAAATGCTTGTTAATTTTGACTGCGAGTCAAGACTACTGGTTGACAGAGAAATACTAAGGATAAGTTTCTGATGTTGCAGCTAACATGGAAGAGGTGTATCAGTTTTGATTCAGCCGATACCAGAGCATAGACAATATAATTCTAAGTAACTCATACATACATCTAGTCGATTTTTATATTTATCATCGTACAGGGAACACTAACGCTTGCCGGTTCTCGAATTCCGTCTTTGTCAGTAGTATGCTAGAACTAATCACGACCGAAGCATCCCATTAGTTGAGACCAGACACAATACAAATAGAAATTATTATTTCCCAAATTGCCCCTGTCGGGAATAGAAATCTCCCACTTATCAGACCTCAGCGCCATCTGCTGCCATTACGCTCCGCAGAATGAGTTCAATGCATCATTCGACTCGCTTCGTATCTGTCCATACCTTAAGCGTATAAAATGGTAGATTTTTAAAAGTATTTCGAGTATTTTTTGGGGCATCTGGTTGAGGCATGTTGGAATGTTGGTGTCTCTGTTACAATGAATTGTTATGTTTGTTGTAATTTTATTTAAATAAAAAAGTTAAACATTGTAATAATAATTATGTATTTCTATATACCTATACTAGCTTTTGCCCCCGCGACTTCGTCCGCGTGGAATTAGATTTTGGGGTGGAATTTTCAAAAACTGTGACACACGTACTTCTTTATTTTAAACTGAAAGCTCAAATACCAACTTTGATGGAAACAGCTTGAAAAATGACGGAGTTTCATATAAACTTCCATCCCCTATTTAAACCTCTTAGGGGTGGAATTTCCAATAATGCTTTCTTAGTGTGCGCCTACGTCATAAAAGGAACCATCTGTAAAAATTTCAAGTTTCTAACTTCAGTAGTTTAGGCTGTGCGTTGATATCTCAGTCAGTCAGTCAGTCAGGACTTTGAATTTTATATATATAGATAATAGAGCCTGCGACCGTTAGTCCCTTTGGGCTGTTGAGGCTTTTAATTTCTTGTCGCAATAAAAAAATCTATTCTACTTCTATTCTATTCATTTTTTAAGTTAGAAAGTAATTAACATTCCCAATCAGTACCCTTACACACTTAGAATAATATCATTTAAGCTGAAATACATGGCCAATGGCTGGCCCTGTACCATAATTATTTCCATGTTTCTTGGCGATGTAGTCGGAGGGACCCTTGTTCACTAATTAGAGGTTTTGATACGAAAACTCCCAAGGAGCTTCGTTGTAGGTACTACGATATAGGGTGTACGTACCTATTTAACAAAAGGGTTTATTAATAAAAGGGTTAGTGTTTTTATCTTTGTTTATCAGAAAAATCGACCTTGTATAGACTTAACTAGCGTTTGCACGTAGCTTCGCTCGCGCGGAGTTAGACATTGCGGTAATTTCGTTTATCCTACCTATCCTATCCTACTTTCTAACTCAGGGTTAGTTATCTAGATACCTGCTGGCTTAATTATGATGAAAATTATGAATACGACGCCTATTAAATAGAAAAAGAGAGAGAGACAGAGAAGAGAGCGAGAGAAAGTAAGCAATTATTTTTTTATAAGAATATTAGCCAAGCTGAATTTGACTTATATTCATCTCTCCCTTCCAAATAAGCAAAAAGCTTGTTCTAGGAGTAGATATGGCAATAGTGCAACGGGTGGGGTTCAAACCTGCGACCTTTCAGTTTTTAGTCTGCACCTTTAACCGTTGGGCTATTGAGGCTTCTAATTCTCTAAGAGGTACCTGTAAAATAACTACTTACTAGACTAGAGCTTCTAAAATAAGATCCCCAACTCATTAAATTTTACAACCCTCAACGAAAGTGAAATTTTGAAGGTGAGCGATGAAAATTGAGTTTATTAGTGAAGTTAACCGCTTCAACTATGAAGCTGGATTACTTGGGACTTGCCGCTATGAATTTTAACACGGTTCAACAGCTTTCAAAGGCCGAGGATACCTACCTACCTACTGTTTTTACGTGGTTACCTATCTGCGTAAAATGAATTGAAATGAATACACTATTGTACACCACATTGGATAGTAACATAAAAAAAAAGACGTGTGGCACTCGGGGACTGCCGCGGTAAAGCTATTGCATAGCATTTTTTATCAACGCCATCTAGCGGTGAGAGGAGTCCCGTGTCAGGTTATTTTCGTTACGGAATTTCTGGATTCGGTCTCCACGCTCAAGGCCCGCGATAGAAGCTATGCAATAGCTTAATAAAATAAATTTAAAATAAAGAGATTCCGAGTTTGATTCCCGGGTCGGGCCAAAAATGTATTGGATTTCTCTGTCAAGAAATTCTCAGTATTCGCCCGGAGTCAGGAAATAGGCGGTGTGATCTCTTTCCGTTTGTGTTGGATTTCCATCCCACCGGACTATGGGGGTGAGGGAATAGAGATTACTCCTGTGTTTGCGGACACGACTGTGCCCTAAAAGATCGCCCGTGCAGAACTCTGTGCTGACTGATTGATTTAAATAAATAGCGACTCTTGTTACCACACAATAAAGTGCAATTTAGACTGACACAGCGCTAATTACCTACCGTCTGATTCACCTGGACTTTTCTCTCTTTCTATCACGTAACTCTTATCCCTTCGCACACTCTGAATAAAGGTACTTGTAGCTCCGCAGTTTATATTTAGTATTTTTTTTTTATTCGATGACAAGATAGCCCTTGACTGCGATCTCACCTGTTCGTAAGTGACGATGCAGTCTAAGACCAAGACAGTCTAAGTGGTAATACCTACTTGTTTTTCAGGCCAGACACGTAATAAATTTTATGTACCAAACAAAGATGAATAAAATATGTCTGAAGCTCAAGCTATAACAGCTTGATGCTCGCCATTTTGAATTTTTATATCTTTTAAGTAAGGCGTACATTACTCTTTGAATAATAATGAAATGGTTTAATAAGAATTACATTATCTTCATCGTCTCCTTTAATTTTCAAAGTTAATTGAGCTTTTTCAAGTAACACATAGCGAGTTTTTTACTACAAAAAAGCCCCTTTAGGTTTAAACTTAATCTGAGATCTATATAGAGCGTGCTCGGACTCAAGATAAAAGTTATGGTCCGGGAGGTAGCGTTGCATTTTAGCTAGTGATTTCATTCCGATCGATTGCCATCATTTTCAATAGATCTCGACTGACTCTCAAGTGAACCGACCGTCAGCTGACGCACCCGCGGGGCTAGTGGTTGTGGGAAAACACCAATTAAGCTAGACCTCTAAATTGTATGAGCGCCCATACAGCTCAGAGGTCTATCTTAATTGGCGTCAACTATGTATGTAAGGGGACATTAATTTTCAACTTTTTTTTATTTTTCGGAATTTTTCCTTTACTTGTACTGTAAGATCTTGCTTTTAACCAAAAGTCACAATTCTAGGTCAACCGGTCAAAATAAAAAAGTTGAAAATTAATGTCCCCTTACATTCATACATAGTTGTCGCCAATTAAGATAGACCTCTGAGCTGTATGGGTGCTCATACAATTTAGAGGTCTAGCTTAATTGGTATTTCCCACAACCACTAGCCCCGCGGGTGCGTCAGCTGACGGTCGGTTCACTTGAGAGTCAGTCGAGATCTATTGAAAATGATGGCAATCGATCGGAATGAAATCACTAGCTAAAATGCAACGCTACCTCCCGGACCATTAAAACGAGACACAAGTATACTCCGACATAAATATGACTCGTTTTATCTTTAAGGTACAAATACTGATAGAAATAAGTAAACCTACCTACCTACTACCTACTTAAATACAAAGGGTATCCAACTCTCCAACAAGAATTCCCTTAAAAACAAGCCGAAATACCTCAAAACCAGCAAAATGATAGACCAAAAAAGACCTGTACTTTCTCAAACATACATAATATATAGGTATTTAAATCATATTATGCGTTTGATATAAATAAAGGATAAGTATCTAAATAGACATTTGAAATATCTTGTAAAACTAACACTTAAATAGACATTTTTTTTCCACGCGTTTTAATCAGGTTGGTTAAAATATATTGTGGGGTACTTTTAATATTAATTTTTGCCCATAAAATAGCCAATCTTTAATTAAGTGCCCCACAAAAGCTGTACCTATTTGCATATTGCTGCCTTTTTAACGAGTTTAAAAACCTTAAGTTGGTAACCCTAGAACTGGAATTCAGAATCTGATTCTGGATATGTAGGACCGGCTGAAGTCAGGATGAAATGCAGTAACCTTTTAATAAGGCATTTACATCAAACCGCACAAATCGCAAGCAGGCCCGCTATTATAAGCCAAGTCAAGTTCTGAACGGTGCCGCCTTTGTAAATAGGCACTTTACAAAGTCCCTGACAAGCCGAGCGGCTTTCCTTGGTTTATTACTTGATTTATGATAATATTATTTTATTGACGATTCAATTTACTTATTCAGCTAATTTTTTTTTTTTAATATTAGTCAAGATGAACTGGACTAATATTCTTCTCTACCCTCCAAGTAAGCGGAAACTAAATTACAACATGGGGTGGGCATTATTCAAGGGGCGGACCAAGAAATTCCTAAAAAGGTGCTACGAATGTTCATGGGCGACGGTAATCACTTAACATCAGGTGACCTACTCGTTTGCTCGCTAAAAAAAGCGGAAAACTTGTGTTAGATGAGGCTACAACAATAATGCGTCGGCCCACCCGTTGCACTATCATATCCACGATCGATGTATGAGCGATTTAGACTATAACTTGACTGGGATCTTATCTGATGGTAAGTGTAGATGCAACCTAAGAAGGTCCGCGCTTGCTTAGAAGTTGCCTATTCACTGTTGATTTAAAGATACCCAAGTTATAGTTAGTTGGAAAAACCGTTTTTCCAAGTAACTATAACTTGGGTATTGAAAACATGAACTTCCATTCTACCCAGTATTGAAAAAAAAGTTTATTGAATGGAGAAAAAAAAATTTTTTTGGATAACGTATCAAAAATCGTCGAATAAGCTGCAAATTGAAGCAAGTATTTCTATAATACTGATGTGAAATAAAATGCTACAAATAAATAACTTGGAATGACAATTTATAAATTGAATGAATACAGGGCCGTATTCTTGATGCTTTTTTTTGCCAGAGAATTCAGCTTGTGGTGAACAATTGACCATTCGTTTTCTTTTTTGGTGTCGGAAAGTAATTACATTTTATACTCTGAATTTTCAATGTAACCTAAGGATGTAAAATATTTGCAGAATCACTCTGAAAAGATCTAAATTAAATTTAAAAATTCCTGACTGTAGATTTGTAAGGCTGAGGTTTAATCATTGCAAGTAGAGCCATAAAATATACGAGCAGTATTTATTAAAAATTCAGTCTGCGTTAATTTTCCACTAGGAAAAGGCTTTTACTCGTAGGTAATAGAAAACAGTTAAATTAAAATAAAAGGAGTTTAACGGCTTATAAAAATAATTCAGGACAAAAACTAGATTATGCTCAAATTCGTGCTCAAATTGGACTCTTCATCTTTGTCTTTACAAATGTCAACTTGGGTGCGGTTCTTTCTGGGGTTGATTCTTAAAAGATGAAATCATTTGTTTTTCTGGGATAAAAAGCCTAGATGTCACTCTTCAAGTCTTCAACAGTTTCTATACAAAAAAATCATGTCGAACAAGACAAGCCAAAATATTATATTACTACATTTTCGTTCTTGACTTTGCGAGGAGTTAGGTTTTCAAAAATCGGGTACATTTGATATACTTTATATGGAGATTGCTCCAGATCCGCATTTATGCAAAAAATCTGGTCAATTTATAGCTCTCTCGTGGCGTAATTGAAAGACAAACCAACAAAGGAACACACCGTCGTATACGTATTTATAAAAGTAGATACTGAAAATATAGTAAGGATAGACTATTCAAATTTTAAATTAGTAGAGATTAAATTTATCTTTTATCTTTAAACATATTTTGTATATATTGTGTAATCTGTTTGGCCTTATTTTAGAACTATATTTTTATTGTATATTAATGTGATGTAACGCTGTTTGATTACTTTAAAATAAATAAATAAAAGACGCGCGAGTGCGTCCCTGACTCTACGTAAGAGGCAAGAATCGCAATCGGCCCCGAAGCGCTATAAATAAGAGGAGACAAAACAAAAGGGCCGATCGGATTAATGTGCGGTTCGATTCCCGTCGCATACAATGTACGATGCCGATGTATATGGATATACCTCTGACGTGAATTAAGCGATGCGATACCGTATTTATGTATTAACTATATTTTATATTGGGTGGATTAAAATTGAAACTGACTGTCGACATGTCACCAACGCAAGTGATTAACCTAACAGTAAAAGCTTCTATAGACGGTGCAACATGTAGATTGTAGGTACACCTATTTTGGAAGAGGTTAGAAATTAGAATACTATCCTCTTGTGACAACCCTTACGAATATAATAGTTTTTTTTTTTCAAATAAACTTTTACCGATTGCTTACTCGTATAAATCGTCAAGAAAATCTACCTAAGATAAACATGATCTTTTTCTTTAATAACGACGGACCATAACTAAGATTCTTCGAAAAATTCGCACTTGAACAATCAGTATAAGCTAACCATACAATATTATGCATGCACTTAATTAAATTACACGACACTTCTTGATTTATTTTCCAATTTCAGAGCCCTGAAAGCGGATACCTATTAAATTTAGAATTGACATAACGACATTTAAACAATCAGCATAAGCATGCAATCATGCAATTAATTAAATTGCTTACACGATACGTTTTCGATTTATTTTGAAATTTAAAAGCCTCGATAGACTATTTTTAGAATTGACATAAAGACGGACCGTAAGCAGTGAGTTTCTCCGAAAAGTTTACATTCAAACAATCAGCATAAGCATGCAATATTATGCATGCACTTAATTAAATTACAAGATACGTCCCTGATTTGCATCGTCACGGCAAGCGTGGAGCGCATATTGAAGTAGGTGTTATAAATAAACCTGCTGACGAGTATGCGCATATCGTATCGGTTAGGGGAAGTTGTTTGTCTACATTGTGTCCTGTTTTAGTAAATCATTTTCTTTAATCCAGACTAGCCGAAGCTCTCGCCTTCATTCGCGTGGATTTAGTTTTTAAAATCCCGCGGGTAGTTTCACTTTATTTTTCCAGGATAAAAGGAAGCCTATGTCACTCTCCAAGTCCTCAAATATACCCATGCAAAAATCACGTCGATTGATGATTTTCATACAAAATAAAATAAAAAACATTTTTTCGAATTTTCAACTGTTCTTTTGGGGTTTTCTATATTTTTTGGGCAATTTTGTGGCAATGGGTGGGGCACATATTTCAAATAACTGATGGTCGTAAAGGTCCTAAGGTGCTGAAATGGTGACGCGCACAGAAGGCCTCCTTTGCTGTGTCGTACTGTGCTATGTGAGTCGCTCGATACAGATGGTGCAAGACCGAGACCTGTGGAGGTCTATGCAAGAGAATTTAACCAGGTATTCTAATCGACTGAAAAGGAGGCTGAAGTCTTGACCATTAGGCTACCACCGCAAAATATCTAAATTTAGGATATAAAGTACCAATGTAATTGCCGTGCAATATATTGCTTAGACTATTGTTGCTTACAGCCAGCCACATGGTGTGTATTTTATCGATAAAAGGCGAGTTCCTGATCGCAGAGCCAATATACAAGGCAGGTATGCAAAGAACTTGTGAATGCAAAAGTTTTAGTACGCCCATAAATAACAGCGAAATGACCATCAGCGATTTTAAGGAAGAAAAAAGTTCTCAGAAGAATTCCTGTCCCAAATACAGAACATCGGAACGGGGACCCTTGGAAGATTCTTGGGGTCATTCTGTTACACCGTTGTTAAATGAATTACTTTATTACTGGCAAAACCCTACTGGCAAGTTATTTAGAGTTCCAGTACTTCAGTCATGTCTTAAAATGAGTATTTTAATATTAGTATTCAATTCGATGCCTTAACATGGGTAGCCTAAGTATGTCTTGCTCTCTTTAAACATTTCTGTGGTGGTGTCGTGTGGTGCGAGTTGTTACGTTTCCTCAAATATGGTTGAGCAAAGCAACGGCTGGAATGCTGGATCATGCGTCATGCTCGTGAACGGGTGCCACCAACGGGAATGGGTCTACTTTCTGTCTGCCCGTCTTAACATGTATTGGATTGTATGTAGGTATGCATTTTTGAAACTTCATTGTGGAAACACTGTATACATAGCATAGTTTTGTTACCTATTGTAAAAAGTTTTTTTGAAAAGAGCAAGTGCTGTGTTTATTGCGACTTTTCTTGGCAGGAAGGGCATTCCGAACCAGTGGTAGATTCATCAACGATTCAAAATCACTTCACTTGCCACCAATGAGATAGGCATGGTAAAATTGAGATAGCAGTCATGGTAAAGAACATAATAGTACTTAGTATTTTTCTAGTTTTATGAAGTGCATGCCACAGTGACGGTGTAACAATCGCCCCCGTCCAGCGTCCGAACGCGAAACGACCGATTCCTTAATCACGATTGGTACGCATCGAAAATCGATTAAAGCCGACAAAATGCAAATTCCCTCTTTTCCCTCGAAAGTCGCGAGCGGGATAAGATCTACGAAATTGGTCGAACATCGATCAAAGTTAATAGCGTAGCTTGTAATTATGATACGCTACGGTGTGATGGGATGCGATGATTTCCCTATAAATGGAAGAATATTGTAGGTCTGCATCTTATCGCTAATTAGCGCTTAAATTATCTATGGTTTCCGATATAATAAAGCTTTTTTGAACCCTCTTGTAAAATTGCATACATTTTTTTTTATTACGTGATAGGTTTGCGCTTGCGACAGTCAATAGTGGAAAGCACTGATGAGGTCTAGGTTGAAGCGCGCTTGTCTAGAAAATGCCTGTTCACTCTTGCCTTGAAGGTACCTACTCAAATTTACGTGGCCGGAAACACAGACGGAACTTCGCGTACCTAGTTCGATTCTACGATTACAATTCGATGACTATCTTGTAATTGATCACTCAGAGGGCGATGGAGAAAGCTATGCTCGGAGTATCCCTGCGAGATCAAATCAGAAATGAGGAGATCCGTAGGACAACCAAAGTCACCGACATAGCTCTGCGAGTCGCGAAACTGAAGTGGAAATGGGCGGGGCACATAGTTCGAAGAGCTGATGGTCGATGAGGTCCCAAGGTGCTGGAGTGGTGACCCCGCACCGGAAAGCGCAGTGTCGGCAGACCCTCCACATATAAGACCATAGCGCTTACCACTGAACCAGGAATATCATTGACAACGACTTTATTATATCCAACCTTAAAAAACATATTTGACTGAGCTATTACAGTCCGGTTATTTAGTTTTATTGCAGAGCGCAAACCGGAACGCCGGGGCATTTATGTACATTTCTGATAATAAAATAAATAACGTTCCAATTGCCAGTTTTTCAGGTTTGCTATTTATTTCAGTACATTGAATATGGCGCGCTTTGGAAAATATGCAGCTTTTTTTTCCACTTCAGTTTCGCGACTTGCTGAGTTGTGTCAGTGACTTTGGTTGTCCTAGGATCTCCTCATTTCCGATTTGATCTCGCAGGGATACTCCGAGCATAGCTCTCTCCATCGCCCGCTGAGTGATCCTGAGCCTTCTTATGAGGCCCATAGTTAGCGACCATGTTTCGGATCCATGTAAGTCATCACTGACAACGCGCACTGTTCGAAGACACTATATTATGTATATTCGGTAGAGTTTTTTTATTCAATGACAAGATAGTCCTTGACTGCGATCTCACCTGATGGTAAGTGGCGATGTAGTCTAAGATGGTAGCGGGGTAATTTGGAAGGGGTATGACAGTGTTCAACACATATCCCTAATCTGTTTCTACACGCCATCGTGCCGGAACGCTAAATTGCTTGTATTTGAAGGTAGGGTGGTAACTAGCAACGGCCAAAGCCTCCCACCAGATCAAATATAGATATTAATGGAGAAAGTGCAAATCCGCGTAACTAGCATTTGTTTAGTACATTATTATCCATTTTCATACGTTTGTGATCAAATCAAAACCGCGTAAGTGTCGTAGCGACTAAATTAATCACTTTAAAAAATATCAATACATGAATTAATACTCTCTGTTTAAAAATTAGCCCAATAGGCGTAGAAATAAGATTTTTATAAAGTTTTAAAGATTCCCCTGTAAAACTGTGACTAGTGTAGATACCGCGGTTTTTACCAATAGTAGATACATACGCGGTTTTGCACTATCCCCGACGATATAAAAATAAAAATAAAATAAAATAAAAATAGCCTTTATTACAGCAATTACGTTACATTTGAATAAATTAAATATATTAAATTTTTTTTAACTTGCTGCGTGTCCCTCGACATAGGCCTCCTCTAAACTTTTCCATATGATCCTATCCCTGGCTAAACGAGTCCACATACTTCCGACCAAGTTTCGTATGTCGTCATCCCATCTTTTGGATTGCCTGCCTCTCTTTCTTTTTCCATTTCTGGGGTACCACTCTGTCACTTTTTTCGTCCATTTTTCAGAATAATTACCCCGACGATATAGCAAATAGCAAATAATGTGTAAAATTTCCAGTAGATTTCCGCTAGATAGCCGCTAACTGATTGGGTAGTTAATGGTGATTTACATACGCGCGAGTTGCGCTGAAAACCTGACGAACAAATTGCGATTCCGCAATTCCGCAATTCCGCATGCGAAATGTAACCGTTTAATTCTGCGGGCTTAATGCACGGGATGGATCATTTTATATTACCTGTACTATTAGGTAGGTACTTATAACAAAAATATAGTCGTATTTTGGATAGAATCAGGCGTTATTTTCCGGAAGTTCTTGATTAGCAAGAAAAGGTTAAAATTACTTTGCTATAATCCGCCAACGGAAAAAATCTGTACGGTCAAACATGCAGTTACAAGCTAAGCACCGCTTACCTCCCCAACCAAGCAAGAAAGCCAAGTTCACAAACAAGCAATGCCACCACCACTCACATGCACCACCACACAAGACTTGTATACTACCCTCGACGCACGTTTCGCCCCGACACCGGAGCATCCTCAGGAGATGTCGACTTTACAATACTGTATTGTCTAGAAAGTTGTATTTTATCAAAAATAGGTACTTACTTATTAAAGAAATAGCTAAAAAATAAAATAACATTAAGTTTTACCAAATAGGAAGAACATTTATTTTACTGTTTGTCTTCACACTAATAAAACCTGTTTCGCAAAGACTCTCTCCGGACGTGACGGATTTCCGTCCCACCGGACTTTAAGAGTGAGGGAATAGAGTTGAGCACACACTCGTGCACTATAATATCTCCGCGAACACCCGCGAAGATGGCTAATCTCTGAAGACGTTGCTGCCTTGACCGATCAGAGAACATCATTCATTTTTTCTCGGGTATCATGAAATTCCGCTAAGTAGCGCTTGCTTCTATTTAAAGCATGCATCAACAGTGTTTGTTTGTTGGTTTGTCCTTAAATATTTAAAAAAAAACATAATTTTTTTATCCCTAGAGATGGATTGACCGATGGATCGTATTAATTAGTCGCACATACATAAATTACCAACACGAAACCAATTTGCGAATATTATAAAACATTATGACGAACGTTAAAATTTAAAAAGACTTCATGAGAAATATTGGAGTGTAATTGACTGGGAATGTCATCAACGCATTGCAAGTTAAATTCCAATTATGAATCACCATTTTTTTTTCATCATTTCGGAAAGTCTTTTGAGCTTTTGATGCTTTTTGTTGTGAGTCACGCGGTTTGCGGAATTCAACAATCTTTAACCGACTTCCAAAAAGGAGGAAGTTATCAATTCAGTCGGTATCTTTTTTTTTTTTTTTTCTTTGTATGTCCACCGATTACTCCGAGGTTTCTGGACCGATTCACGAGATTTTTTTTTCTTATTTCGATGACAGGATAGCCAATGACTGTGGTCTCACTTTTATGCATCACTAGTCGATGCCCGCGGCTTCGCTCGCGTGGATTTAGTTTTTGAAAATCCCGCGGGATCTCATTGATTTCCCGGGATAAAAAGTATACTATAAGTAGTCGCTCTCCAGGTCCTCAACTATACACATGCAAAAAATCATGTCAATCCGTTGCGCTGTTGCTGCGTGATTGAAAGACAAACAAACAAACATATAGAAGGATATATTATAAGTAAGGATTTGTCTATTCTGACGTTATGCTACGGATAATACGCGACGAATCTTCCGTCAGATATGCTAAGACTACGCTAAGACCCTAAATGGTGCGGGTTGTTACGTTCCCTCAAATATGGTTGAGCGAAGCAACGGCTGGATCATGCGTCATGCTCGTGAACGGGTGCCACCAACGGGAATGGGCCTGCTTTGTCTGCCCGTCTTAATATGTACCTACGTGTTCATTTTTGAAATTTCATTGCGGAAACACTGTATACATAGCATAGTTTTGTAAAAAAAAATTTTTTTTTTAAAAGAGCAACTGCTGAGTTTCTTGCCGGCTCTTCTCAGCAGAATCTGCATTCCGAACCGGTGGTAGATTTATGACGTGTCATAAGAGCTACAAGTTGGCCTACATGAATTAAATAAATTTTGATTTTGATTAAATGCCCGCTTTACAGTAGCCAACTCATAAATCAATACTAGTTTGCACAGAGTAATTTAATGCCAACAAAACGAATTCACCCCACCGGCTTACAGAGCAATTACAATAGAGCTTTCATCGTACAAAGCTACAACACATGGGGGCGGACCCTAATCTATTGAATATCATATTTTTATGACGAATTTGGGGTCTCTGATTAATCATTGTACTATATTACGGACCCTTGCCAACATAACCACGCCTACGAATTAAGGAAATTTTAACTTTATTATTCTAGAAATAGGGACGATGTTGATAGTATTTACAGTGTGGTGGTTTGTGGAAATTTGATAGGATCGTTTGTTTAACAGCTTATTTTTAAACTTCGAATTCCTTTTTATTGTGGTTTCTGTGAAAAGGAGGGTAGGTACAGATGTCGATAACTAATTGTATGTATTTAGTTTTTAAAATGCGGGATTAAATGGAAGTAGGGTTTAAAAAGGGATTTTTGTAAAAATGAATTGGTAGACTTCACACTCTTTTGAGAATATTATGGAGAATTCAGGCGTGCAGGTTTCCTCACGATGTTTTCCTTCACCATTGAAGCATGTGATAATTTTTTTTTTTTTTTTTAAAGAATATTAGGCTACCTGAAGTTGACTGATATCCTCCTATCCCCTCCAAATAAGCGGAAAGCTTGTATTAGGAGTGGGTACGACAATAGTGCAACGGGGGGGATTCGAACCTGCGACCTTGCCATTTTCAGTCCGCCGCTTTAACCGTTGGGCTATTGAGGCTTGATGATGATCAATATTCAATTGCTGAAACGCATGTAACTTCGAAAAGTTAGAGGTGCGTGCTCGGGATTGAACCTGCGTATTGGAGACCGTCGTTTTAACTAGGCTATCACTGCAAATAATTCGATCTATAAATTTTTCTACTTATTTTTTAGATTCTAACGAAAATCGACTACAGAAATATACTACCTATTCATTTAAGTGTCCACTTGAAATAAAATACTAAACTCAGCTCAACCTTGCAAGTCATAAGCAGCTTTAAACTGTGCGCATGGAACGCGCACGCTTTTATTCATTTAATTTTTACTATTTAACTGAGTCAAGTATTCACAGTAATTAATTTCAAAGCCCGAATTCACTTCAAGTCCCATATTTTCTCGCTCCTAAAATTTAATATGGACCGTTTAGTCGACGCCGAGCGTAAAAAAATAACAAAAAAAAAATTCCCGTGAGCGAAAAATATTTCATATGTGCGAAATTGTTCCTGGGATGCGGCATTGCATTCAATTAAATACGGAATACAAAATGACGGTAGGTAGAGAAAAATTTTATTTTCGTCCACCGGAAACAGTCAGTAATTTTTAATAACCCCAATTGCGCAACGGTTAGGGCGCGGATTGAAAACCAAATGATTGATGGTTCAAACCCTACCCATTACATTAATGTCTTTTCTACTCCTAGCCCAAGCTTAACAGTTGGAGGGGAAAGGAGGAAATTTACTCGAGAATCATTTTCTTTATTAAAAAATTACAATGGCACTTATAACTTCTCTAAATCAAGCGTGTTAGTACTTAGTTGTTGTTATGTTAATGCGTGAATACAAAACAATATTCATCAACACAACAAGAATATCAACAAATCAATATACCAACGCTCAATTTAAACCATCAATATAAGAAAGTATCTACAAACCGAAAACTGTCTGCCATTCAAAATGTAAGCGGAAAAGCTAGAACAGCTACGAAATAGAAGAGGAACAGACAAAAATTCACTTTTATAATATTCAAATAAAACAAAATATAGCAAAACACTACAATAGCATTCATGATACATAAAGCAAGCGTGTAACTATCTCATGTAATGCAGCAATACACGTACGACGTGAATGCATGAATACAAAACAACAATCGTCTATGTCACAACAAGAATATCAACAAATCAAAATACTAACACTCAAATTAAAACATCAATAAAAATGATTATCGCAAACCTAAAACTGTCTGCCATCCAAAATCTAAGCGGAAAAGGTAAAACAGCTACAAAATAGACGAGGAACAGACAAAAATTCACTTTTATAATATTCAAATAAAACAAAATATAGCAAAACACTACAATAGCATTCATGATACATAAAGCAAGCGTGTAACTATCTCATGTAATGCAGCAATACACGTACGACGTGAATGCATGAATACAAAACAACAATCGTCTATGTCACAACAAGAATATCAACAAATCAAAATACTAACACTCAAATTAAAACATCAATAAAAATGATTATCGCAAACCTAAAACTGTCTGCCATCCAAAATCTAAGCGGAAAAGGTAAAACAGCTACAAAATAGACGAGGAACAGACAAAAATTCACTTTTATAATATTCAAATAAAACAAAATATAGCAAAACACTACAATAGCATTCATGATACATAAAGCAAGCGTGTAACTATCTCATGTAATGCAGCAATACATAGAGTAGTCGACGTGAATGCATGAATACAAAACAACAATCGTCTGTGTCACAACAAGAATATCAACAAATCCCGTAATCCAGACCCAGGTCTGCGATGACATACGTTCAATGCGTGGTGTAAATCCGCTAGGAATCGGGATAGGTTACGTTACATTAAGCGACGCGGACGTGGCAAGCTTAACTTACAAATGGTATAATTATTCAAATTTCTTCTCCTTTATCAACCGAAAGATGTCTACTGTAAAAAAAAATCTTGCGTCGAGTCAGACTGAGATCTGACTGATGAGTACATCAGTCAGACCTCAGTCTTGCGCATTGTATCCAAAGGCTTTCTGCGACTCGTTATTCGATTGTTGTTTCTAAATCATGTTTCCACAGTTTTTCTTGCTTTAATTTTAGATTGCGGTCAGCCAAATCAATCTCAAAAAAAAATCAATCAATTTACCTAATATATCAATCGGTATTTTAAATATCCCACGTGAAATCTTTGTCATTCTCTAGGTTCTTAACTTTATGCATGCAAGAAATGTAGTTGATCGACAGCTCTGTTGCAGCGTGATTGAAGGACAAGTCACCTAAAAAATAAATCTTCGCCTTTATGTAATATTTGTTGAACAAAAAATTAAAAGGTTTAGCGCAAAAAGGTCTGCAACAAAGAGATAGCTATAAGCCCGTCCACGCTTTCACTCTCGCGTCCGCCTGTACACTAATACCGCATCCTAAACCTAGACCTTTGGAATACCAAATACAGACACGCGCGATACAAAGCGTATAGCTTATTACCCTACCATCACTATATTTGCAAGGATCGCATAAACTGCCGGCTTCATAGTTCACTGTCTACTGGAATCTTGATTCTGGATTCCGAAAAAAAGGATCACCTGAAATCCTTGATCACTTGAAAAATGGAATCCAGTTCATCAATATTATTATGTATTTGTTCATAGAGCCGTTTAGAGAGGTCAAATTTTTTGTTTTTCTTCGTCGAAGTTTGTTAAAGTAATGTTGATAACTCTTGACGAACCAATAATCTAGTAGCTCGAGAGTAACAAACGCGCCCTGTTCTGAGAAGAGTCCTCAATTTATTCAACCGGGTTATCATCAATTAGTACCTACGATGATATTTGTTTTACTAATGAATAAAAAATTTCTATGACTTAAGGTTAGTTTTGCCATATATTATTTAAATGATAGCAAAATCTTTCAAGTCACAGATAAATAACCAGCTTGAAGCTTCGCCCTGTTTACTCTTCCCCCTAAAATCTTGGCAGCTAATGGCGTATTTGTGAGCTCACAATATTTGCTCATTTGAACCGATACAGGTAACGCGATCCGGCGGAGTGTGAACACAGCCTGCATGCTAAGCGAGCTTCATTTCCTGGTGTGTTGTTGCCCTTATTTTTGTGTTTACTCGCTCTTTTTCCGCACTGAAGAAGGGTGTTTAACAGCTTTTGTATGTATGTTTGTTGATATTTATTAGCTTCAGAACAGATGGTAATTGACTCCCTGGCGTAGTGGTGAGTGTTGTTGTCTTATAACAGGGAGATCTCGGGTTCGATTCCCGGCGGGGGTAATTTGGGAATTTATAATTTCTGAATTGTCTCTGGTCTGGTCTAGTTTGGTGACAACCGTCAGAGATGTGCCGCCAAGCGATTTAGCGTTTCAGCACGATGCCAAGTAGAAACCGATTAGGGTCTATTAATACCCCTAGGTTGAATGTACCCTAACGTACCCTTTCCAATTTAGTCCGCTACCATCTTAGACTGCATCGTCACATACCATCAGGTGAGATAGCACTCAAGGACTATCTTGTCAACAAAAAAATAATCTACATGGAACACATGTGGTAGAAATCCAACCTACTCGAACGAAACGCTTTAATTAACGTTTCTGATAAGAACCGCTAAGGTGTGGAGCACTCTTCCAGCATCCGTGTTTCCTGCCACTTATAATTTGAGTACCTTCAAAGCAAGAGTGAATAGGCATCTTCTAGGCAAGCGCGCTCCAATCTAGACCTCATCAGCTAATATTTCGGATAAATCGACCTATACGCAGAATAGAGTTACTTCTGCAAAATCCCTACTTTACAGGAGAGCGATTTGAAGTTTGTCTTGCCTGTAACTTTTTTAGTTATTTTTCTAGAGAATTGATTCTCATAGTATACTTTTGGAACATTATTATGCATTGATTACTATCAATAAACTCAATGCAAAACCCATAATTTGGAATTTAGGGGGTTCTATATGCATATGTGACGATTTTTTGCGGATGTCTACATGTTCTATATGTATATGTAACCTTATACTTGGGAAAAGTGTTCGTACCATGTCTGTATATAACTTTTTTTTATGGAAATACTAATCTTCAAACGGTCTTTTTTGCTGTAAAGGATGAAATATAAATACAAAATAAACAGTGTTTCTTATTTCATAATAACACATTTATTAGTAAAAAAAATTCAACATAATTTGACTAATTTTTTTAATTACTAAGCATGTACCTACTATAAAATTATCTTACAAAAAAATGTAAAAATTAATATTAAAATAACTGAAAGTACTTTGTATTTTATATAGGTAATACTAGCTTTTGCCTGCAACTTTGCTCACATTAAGTTCGATTTTTCAATCCCCTATTTTACCCCCTTAGGGGTTGAATTTTCAAAAATTCTTTCTTAGCGGATGCCTACGTCATAATAGCTATCTGTATGTCTTTCAGCCCGATCCATCCAGTGTTTTGAGCAATGTGATGATGATGAGTCAGTCAGTCAATTAGTCACCTTATCCTTTTATATATTTAGGAAATTAAATTTAGGAACTATTATGTAAATATGTAAGTAGAATGTATTAATAATCCTACTATAGAAACCTCAAAATGAAACTAATAAATAATTAACATAAAACATAAACATAAATAACGTATTAGGAACTATTATTTAGCATTAATAATAATCCTATTATAGAAAACTCGAATAAAACCAACGAAATAAAATTGCTACAAGGACAATATAATATAAGTTCTTTCAGGAGTTTTAAAAATAGTACAACCGAATATTGGCAAACAAAAAGATTTAAAAACATTTTCTCTATTTTCCACAATTTTTCTGTGCGATTTATTATTGGCAATCAATAAGAAATCAATCATATCTAAGTTCTTCTTCGACTGAGCGTTATCCCACTAGGTGGGGTCCGCTTTCCGGCATGCTTTTGCCCACTTTGCCCGGTCTTGTGCATCCAATTTTCTTAATTTATTGGCTCTCATATCGGCGCCTACGAGGTCCAGCCAGCGCTTTCTTGGTCGGTCGCGAGATTTAGCTCCAGGGACGGCGATGTTAAGACATCTATTACGAACGTAGCTTTGTAGTTTCCGTGCTACATGGCCATACCATCTTAGACGGGCTTCTTGCAGCTTATCTCCGATGTCACGGACACTGAGCCTGCCGCGGATGTGATCGTTGCGTTGCCGATCGCAACGTGTAACATATCTAAGTTATTTATGTCTATATTATTAATATTTTAATTGAATAGATATTTTAAATCACGAAGAAAATAATATTGTGGTGGCAGAGATCCACTGGGTACCGCGCAAAATGAAAATTTTAAATCAATCAAAATAATGAATTTGTAAAGAAGATGCGGCACATCATCATCTCTAGAGTCGTTAGGCGCACTGTAAGAGTTAGTTGTAGATGGTGATTGCGTCCAGTGATCATCATAGTGGTTAGAATAAAAGGCATCACGACAATTTATGCGTATTTAACGGAGAAGGCAAGGGAGTCGGTACACATTTTGGTGATGATATTCAAGACAAATTCTCAAAGCTAACAGCAGGGGAATTTTCAAAGTTGGACCGAGTTAAAAGGGTTAGGTCTAGTTGTTGCAATTGCAGGCGACGGTAGACATTATTTATTATCTTTTATAGAATTTTCAGCAACATGGTGCAGCCTTATGGCTAGTTTTGTCAGTAGCAAAAACTGGTATTTATCATTATATGCCGGCTGCAGTATAGATAATCGACTGTCTCTTACAGTTCCATCTGATATATCAATCTTCCCATATATCAGGGACCTCTTGCCTAATTTTTTCAGCTCCCTGTGGTAGTGCTGTTATTATAAAAGCTCCACTATTGAGACTGCCATTTTCTGAAAACAAAAATTAACATCATTAAAACGTTAAAGCAATTAACTACAGAAAACAGGTCTAAATAGTTTTATGTAGTTTTTTTATAAATACCTAACATAAAAAAAATTATTAATTTTAGGCTTTTATGGTAGTTTTCAGTTGAATAAGGATATATATCTCAATGTCAAACCAAGAATAAAAGAACATTTACACATATACCTCATAATTTCAAAATAATTTCCCTCGAACAAAGTAACTTGTGCACATTGTCCCGATATATTTTACATGATTTCCGAATAATAAAGTAGCATGGTAAAATAATTAATATTATTGATTACTTATTAAAATGTATGAATTAATGTTTAATAGGTGTAATGAATTGATGTTTCTTTTTTTGATTGGTTTTTGTAGTAAAATCTAACATTCCGAGGTATAATGTTCTATATGAATGTGGAACCGTTTAACTTAATTATTTAGCTTTAAAAATATATATATGTAAAAATTATTATATACAACTATCTAAGAGCAATCTATGTATTATAATTACAAAGCTGAAGAAAGAAAATTCCATTCACTTACCTGGAACATCCATTTTTCCGTTTTTTTTATCTCCACGGCATTTGTCGTATTACTATATTCAATTTTTTTTGGCTTTGACGAAGGGAAGATCATATATTTTGAGCGTGTATTTTTAATTTTGAGCACATATAGTAAAAAATAATAACAAAATTAACACGAAAATAGCAGATAAAAGTGCGAGCGTGTGCACACTATCATTTCGGAGAACATGAATACAACTGCAGATGTGACCCTCCGTTCGCGCTGATCAGGACAGTGAATACTGACACTTGTGCTGTCGGGCCCTTCTTCTTTGGGGAAAATAAACTACATGTACCTTTATTCGACTGGTATCTTTGGATCTACATAACTTTTTAAAATTTTGATTTCACTAGTAAATATTAGAGATCTTTTTAGGCTTAAAAATGCAATAAAAAAATTTTGTGCCATAATCATATATAACTCTATTCTACGTATAGGTCGAAATAAAGAACAGATGGTAATCCGCTGTCCGTAACTCGATCGCTCTTTATGCGGAGTAAAGCCACAGCTTACATCTGAATTTTTTTTTATTCTATGACAAGATAGCCCTTGACTGCGATCTCACCTGATGGTAAGTGACGATGCAGTCTAAGATGGTAGCGGGCTAACTTGGAAGGGGTATAGCAGTGTAAATTCAACCCATACCCCTAATCGGTTTCTACACGCCATCGTGCCGGAACGCTAAATCGCTTGGCGGCACGTTTTTGACGGTAGGGTGGTAACTAGCCACGGCCAAAGCCTCCCACCAGACCAGACCAGAGACAATTTAGAAATAATAAATTACTAAATTGCCCCCGCCGGGAATCGAACCCGAGACCTCTCAGTTATAAGACCACAGCGCTCACCACTGCGCCAGGGAGGTCGTCAAAAAGAATGCAGCGATAATGCGAACATTTACATTATTTTATGGTTTAACTAAGTGTTTGGAGGGTTGTTGTGGGGATTTTTGGTGGCTTGGAGCTCTCGTTTTATTCAGGACAGGAGAGGCTTAGTTTTTATAGCGCGGTGTATTGTGATGGCCGTTAAGGGACACTACTTTTATACATAACTAGCTTTAACCCGCGGCTTCGCTCACGTTAGGTTCGATTTTTTAACCCCCTATTTAACCCTCTTGGGGTTGAAATTTTCCAAAATCCTTTCTTAGCGGATGCCTACGTCCTAACAGCTACCTGTATGCCAAATTTCAGCTCGAACGGTCCAGTGGTTAGAGCTGTGCGTTGATAGATCAGTCAGTCAGTCAGTCAGTCACCTTTGCCTTTTATATATTTAGAAGACTAGCTTTCGCCCGTGGCTTCTTTCCTGTTAAGTTCGATTTTTTTTTTCAAATTTTTGAAAAAAATTCGAACTAGCTGATAAGCTAGTTAGAAATATATTGAAAACTCTCAGGTGTGCAGATTTCTTGTGTTCTTTTCCTTCATCGTTGAAGCATGTGATATTTTAACTCTATGTAACCCATTAATGTATGAGGAACTCTTTATAATAACATCGACATTGTGGTGTCGCACGGATGTGTTAGAGCAATATCGGTATAGAGTTTCATTGAATATCTAGGGCTTCTTAAGGGGAAGCTATTATGCTTCAGTAAAAGCCCCCTTCCCTCCCTCTCTTCATCTCGCTTCGACGGTGTTCCCACTTAATACAATATTATTCAAGGTGTGGACCAATAAATTCCTGAAAATCCAGCAATGCATTGGTGGTGCCTCTGGTTCATAGGCGACGGTAACCACTTAGCATCATGTGACCCGCCTGCACGTTTGTCCGCTATACATATAAAAAAAGTCACATCCTTGCGTTCTTCTTCAATGGGTAGGTACTAAAAATACGCGCGTGCGCTCTTTTATATTGCACGACACCCGCTGACCAACGCAACATACGCATTTCGGTTGTGTGCAATTTATTTAGGTGTTGTTTGTTGGTTGCCCAGCATTCTGCTCCATACAGCGGGTTGCTCATAATGATGATGATTAATATATTTCGCTCATTTGCGACAAGAGTGACATAATTCAAAATAGACGATGAGAGAATTCTCTCGTTAGAGAGTAATGTTTTGTGGATGCTGCGGTCTTGAAACAACACAGCGGCCAACAAAGCGACAGAGCATTAAGTCACAATCTCTCGCGCTCTTATTTTTTTGTGCTTAGCGTAATGTTGTTTTTATAGCAAAAAGTATAAATTTTCGACACTAAAATTGGTGAATTTTGAGTTATTGAGCGATTTTATTAACAGAGGCAAAATCCCAATTGGATAGAACTTCGCCTTAAAGTATGAGTAAGTCCCTTAATGGCACGTGTCAATGTGTCCGGTATTGTATCAAGTAATAACTCATAAACACAAACGCTCAGCGTTTTCTTTCTGTCCATTTTCCTCACAAAAGAAAGTGCTTTTCTTTTCATGCGTGTCTCTCCAAACACGCGAATATAATTCTTCTTCCTGTATTCTTAGAGTTGAATTTGTTACGGATGCTAGTATTGTGTTTGAACTATTGTCTATTGTCTTTTTTGTGAAGAGGTCTGTAGTCAAAAAACTGTTGAGTAAAACTCGTGTAGTTTCGCGCACCGTGTGATGGGTGTCATGAGAAAAATGGTTTTGTTGGATTACTATACTTTTCTGTATATATTTATTATGTAGCCGATGCCCGAATTATGCCGATTTGATAAGGCTGTGCCGAAGCTGGTGGTAAATGATGAGTCCTTTTTTTATGTTTTTTTTTATTTTAAAAGAATATTAGCCAACTTGAAGTAGACCAATATCCTCCTATCCCCTCCCAATAAGCGAAAAGCTTATGCTAAAAGTGGGTACCACAATAGTGCAACGGGTGGGATTCGAACCTGCGACCATTCAGTTTTCAGTCCGCACCTTTAACCGTTGGGCTATTGAGGCTTTTTGTGTATAGGTTTATTAAAAGTTAAAAAAATGGCGACTTAATATAAAATAGAAATGTGGAAAGGTCTGTTCGGTCCGGTCAGGTTGACTTAGCGCTACTGACCTACGATTTTATTCACCTAGACTTTTCTCTCTTTTTATCACGTAACTCTTATCCCTTCGCACTCTTTGCATTTAGGCCCTTGGAAGAGATACACTATGTACTTATAGCTCCGTAGTTTTCTGCGGAGTGCGCCAGGCCTGCTTTGACCTTGTCTATTTTGAGCTACGAATAAATAATAAGTAAGGAAGTCTAATTCAGAACAAAATCCACTCAAAAAATGACCCTACTTCAAACCATAATGACGTATGATTCAAAATATGAATCACTTCCGAGATTACAGATAAACATGCTTGGTGCTTGGTTCAAATTCAGATCGAAAGCAGGGATTGGTTCGCGCGCGTGCTGGCTATGTTTGCTATTACAGCTGAGTCAGGATAGCCCAGTCATATTAGGTAAAAAAAGGGGTCAACCTCGGAATGAAAGATAATAAGCTGCAAATTGGTATGAACCTTTGTTTTGTCATTCTAAATGTTGTCTCAAAAGTCACAATCGTTATCGTGTCCGCGTCTCAAGATATTCAAGGTCAAAGGTCACAAAAATCGGTTTTTCGCGAATATCTGGCTTCCTATCAGTTAAATGAGATTTGCATTTATTATAGAAGTTGTAGGCTATAAAATTCCCTACAACTTTTGTTTAAACTTTTTTTTCATACGACCAACCGTTTTGAAGGTAGAGCGCGAAGAGTGCACATCGTACAGTCATATACGGCCTAATGCAAGGTCAAGCGTGAGTTATGGTTATCAGTACGTTATAAAGTCAATTATTTACTTGGAAATTATAATTATTAAACAATGCCTATTATTTATGTACTAACTATTAATTATTTATATTTAATTAAAGTAAGTAACTTGATTATTTATATATAATTATTCATATTTAACTATTTAAGTATAAAATATTATTAATTCTGGATTATATATTTTAGTTTTATTTTAAAAACTAAATAAACCTGTACAACTGTCAACACTTCCACCAACAAGTGTAGCAGCTCATAAACACATAAAACGTGTCTACTACCAGATTCAAACGTGGTTAGGGAAGGACTTAGAACCTCAAGAATGGGGCTGGATGCTTGAAAATGAAATCCTGGAGCCCATACGAACGTTATTACCTCCAGCACCAGCCGAACTACTAAACGTAATATTTTGCAATTGCAAAAATGGTTGTGGTTCCCGCTGTGGATGCAGAAAATCAGGGCTACAATGTTCTTTAGCTTGCGGCCAGTGCAACGGACAAGCTTGCCTCAACGCTTCACTGTATCCAAGTAATCCCGATGAAGAAAATACATATGATCCCGATATTCTGGAAGGTTTGGAGATGAACATGACAGATAATGAGGATGATGACAATGAATCGAACATTTTTGAGCGACAAGAAGAAGAAGACGACGAACAAGAAGAAGATAATTAGCTTCCATTTCCAATTTCATTACAATTAAAATCAACAAAGATACTTTTGATATTTGAACTCACATTTTGATAAATGTATATTATGCCGTATTTAATAATAAATAAAAATATGTGTAAAATATATACTCTTACTATCATTTTAACTTAAAATAAAACTAAAATATATAATCCAGAATTAATAATATTTTATACTTAAATAGTTAAATATGAATAATTATATATAAATAATCAAGTTACTTACTTTAATTAAATATAAATAATTAATAGTTAGTACATAAATAATAGGCATTGTTTAATAATTATAATTTCCAAGTAAATAATTGACTTTATAACGTACTGATAACCATAACTCACGCTTGACCTTGCATTAGGCCGTATATGACTGTACGATGTGCACTCTTCGCGCTCTACCTTCAAAACGGTTGGTCGTATGA
This sequence comes from Hipparchia semele, assembly GCA_933228805.2. Classification (NCBI taxonomy): domain Eukaryota; kingdom Metazoa; phylum Arthropoda; class Insecta; order Lepidoptera; family Nymphalidae; genus Hipparchia; species Hipparchia semele. The sequence goes on from OW121731.1 coordinate 2,256,704, forward strand.
AAAAAAAGTTTAAACAAAAGTTGTAGGGAATTTTATAGCCTACAACTTTTATAATAAATGCAAATCTCATTTAACCGATAGGAAGCCAGATATGCGCGAAAAACCGATTTTTGTGACCTTTGACCTTGAATATCTTGAGACGCGGACACGATAACGATTGTGACTTTTGAGACAACATTTAGAATGACAAAACAAAGGTTCATACCAATTTGCATCTTATTATCTTTCATTCCGAGGTGAAAGCCCTAATATGACTGGGCTAAGGACGATGTTATGAAAATTTGACGTGCAACAAAAATGTCCGACTGTTGGCGTGCTGCACACGGTTTTTAATCACCACTTGCTAGGACACGAATTTTAATCCCCGCCTACTAGGACGCAATTTTTGTGGGGTCATTCTTTTAGCGCAGTTAGATTTCCTTACTTATTATTTTTTCCGTAAATTTTAAACATATAAAATTAATAGTCGGATTGCGTACCTAGCGACAAATTGTAATTCGCCTAATCGGATTTCACAAACTGCATCAGTGAGTTTATCCGGACCAGCGGTCAGTTAATACCCAATGAGGTCTAAACATCGCTTTACCGCCCACAATCAAATCAGCGCGACACAAATGATTTATATCTGGTCTGGTACTAATAATGGCTAATTGACTGCCATGGGCGGGATTTCCAATTTTCTCGCGACATCGATTAATTTGGATTTCAATTTTAGAAATGTCATGCCGAATTCCGTTGGGTTAGTATAAGATTTAATTCGATTGGCCGTATCCGTATTCGAACACATTATCTTTTTTTTTTTTTTTTGAAAAGAGCAACTGCTGAGTTTCTGGCCTGCCTCAGAGGAATCTGCATTCCGAACCTGTGGTAGATTTATGACGTGTCATAAGAGCTACAAGTTGCCCTACATGCCCTACTAATTTTGATTTTTTTTTGATTTTTTTTTCGTCAAAGTAAAAGTCAGGTCTAGCGGAAGGCTTTGGCCGTGGCTAGTTACCACCCTACCGTCAAAGATTCAACGTTCCGGCACGATGACGTTTAGAAACCGATTAGGGATATGGGTTTAATTTACACTGACCCCCCTTCCAAGTTAACCCGCTACCGTCTTAGACTGCATCGTCACTTACCATCAGGTGAGATCGCAGTCAAGGGCTATCTTGTCATCGAATAAAAATAAATAATAAATCAAAAAACAAATAAGTCATAAGCTGTTTTACTGCGACTGTAGCCGTCTCTTTCTAAAACGATACTTTGTATGGACAGAGTATGGAGCTACTGAATTTATGACGCCAAATGTCAGCAGCGCTCTCTCTGTCTAACAGAATACTTTGTAGCTCTATATTTTCGAGACTACTTAAGATATTAAAAAAAAACAAAAATGACATTATGTTTTATTATTACAAATTTTATTTTAAATAGGTATATAAAAGAAATTTAGTGAAATATCCAATTCTGAAATGATTAACGTCTATTTCACCTTCACGGAGTATCTATGTAGTTCATTAACGGACTTCCAAAAAAGGAGGAGGTTCTCAATTCGTCGGAATCTTTTTTTTTATGTATGTTCCCCGATTACTCGAAGACGCCTGGACCGATTTGGAAAATTCTTTTATTGTTTGAAAGGGTATACTTCCCAGGTGGTCCCACAGTTTTCAGGCCAGGATCTGATGATAGGATCCTGGAGAAATCGAGGGAATTCTTCAAATTTTATAGGCACAATTGATATTTTTTGTGGCGCTTGAAGTCGTTTTTGTAAAAAGAATTTTTTCATCCATCCATACATCCAAACTTTCGCATTTATAATATTAGTAGGATTTAGTTGTCCTTTTTGTGAGAATTATGTGGCCAGGAATAAGAAACCTTTTCTTAATTTTTCAATTTTCTTTGTTTCAGGTAAAATGAAAATATTCTTTGGACATTACAGATAACTACTAACTGAACTGAAGAAGGAAAAAACTATTTTCTACGTCGAAGGTATTGTTTTTGCGGACAAAAGTACTGTTTTTTAGCATAAAAATGGATGAAAGAAATAAAATTAATAACTTTAAGTATGCCTTTTTCTCAGCTTTTTTCTCGATATTTCTTAAACTAGAACAGACTTGAAGCCTAGCACATCTCTATTAAGTTGAAAGTAAAGTCAGAGTAAAGTCAAAGTAAGCTCTATTCTTAGATCTCAGCTCAAAAACGTAATGGTTGGCTTTAAGTTTCCAGAGGTAGACCTACTATATTCCACAAGTGTATGCACAAAAGCACTTGCTCTCTCTATTCCTTTTTTTTTTATTCGATGACAAGATAGCCCTTGACTGCGATCTCACCTGATGGTAAGTGACGATGCAGTCCAAGATGGTAGCGGGCTAACTTGGAAGGGGTATAGCAGTATAAATTCAACCCATACCCCTAATCGGTTTCTATACGCCATCGTGCCGGAACGCTAAATCGCTTGGCGGTACGTCTTTGACGGTAGGGTGGTAACTAGCCACGGCCAAAGCCTCCCACCAGACCAGACCAGAGACAATTTAGAAATTATAAATTCCTAAACTGCCCCCGCCGGGAATCGAACCCGAGACCTCCCAGTTATAAGACCACAGCGCTCACCACTGCGCCAGGGAGGTCGTCAAAAATTCCCTCGCTCTCATAGCTCGATGGGACGGAAATCCAAAACGACCAGAAAGAGTTCAGGCGCAGGACCGACGGCTTTACGTGCTCTCCGAGGCACGGGGGTGACTCACCCCTACATCCTAATTCCGGACTAGAACTGAAAATTTCTGAACAGAAAACCCAATACATTTTTTGGTCCGACCCGGGAATCGAATCCGGGACCTCGACATCCGCAGTCGAAAATGCTAACCACTAGACCACCGAGGCAGCAACAATCGAGGTACAAAGAAGATAAGTCACAAGCGCTAATATATTTTCCACAATGACCAATTAAAGCTACGTAATTGATTAGGCCGTGAAAATTAACTGCCTAAAATAATTACAGGAGCCTCTTGAAGAGATATCTCTAAACGTTCGGGACGCACGCACTTTGCAAGAGCGTTTACAATACTAGACAGGACACAAAATAATTTTTGGTTGAATTTACAGATAGGCGAGTACAATTTCTCTGTCCAGACAACAGACACAATAGTTAATGTTAGTGACTTATGGGGCAGGGAAATGGTTAACTTCAAGAAAATGAAGCTATTGCCAGGGTTTCTAAAATAATTACCATATTTTTTAATTTTTATGACATTTTGTTAGCTGCGACTTCCTCCTTTTTTGATACGTGACCGGAATTAAAAGTAGTTCAGTGCTTAGGCCGTAATAATAATTAATTAATTATAATTTGAACGAAATCATTTTTGATTATAATCATAATTGAATTAAAAAATAAGTGGATATCTTAACAAATTTCGATTTTATTATCGATTTATGGATGGAAAAAATCTAGCAAAAAGAAACCATAATTTTGTCTGGTGGGCTTTGGCGGTATAAGTACTGATATACATTTTCCAAGTTAGCTCGCTACCGTCTTGGACTGCATCATCACTTACCGTCAAGTAATATCGCAGTCATGGGTTATCTTGTCATCGAATAGAAAAAACATTAGTGGTCCTGTCTAATCGTATCATAATTTGAAAGGGTATAACTTCCCAGGTGGTCCCATAGTCATCAGGCCAGAATCTGATGATGGGATCCTGGAGAAATAGAGACTCTTTAAATTTCATAGGCACAATTGATATAGGTACTTTATAGTGGCGTTTGAAGTCGGTTTTGGAAAAAGAATTTTTACTGGATCGTCACTTCATATCGAATAAAAATAAATATTAATGGTCCTGTCTAATCGTATCCTAACTCTACGTGAATTTTAATTACAAGAACTCGCGCCCGAAGGTGATTTATGTACTCCAAATGTACAAGAAAGTTGCTCTTTTGTTGCTCTTCAAGAATCAACTCTTTCCTTTTTATCCCTCTTTTCTTTTTATCCCCCTTTTCTTTTTATATTTTTTCGTATCTCCCTTTGGCAATGTTTGCTGAATTAAAAAGTTTTAATTAGGTGTACGGGTTCCACGACGGATTATTATTATTGCCTTGCCGAAGACGGATTTACGGAAGATTGGTAATTTTTTCTTTTTTTGTTTGCCGCATAACTCTTTTAATTTTCTTAATTAAGTGAAGGTTTTAACAAAAATTGCTTATAACTTTGTTATTATATGGAAGTGTGTTTGTGTTCTTCAATCACGTGTTAATGTCCTCCCGACCGAATCCGGCCACGGCGGCCAATCTCAACAGAGATCAGCCATCTGCGCGGGAGATATTATAGTGCACAAGTGTGTGCGCAAACACAGGTGCACTCTCTAACCTGAACCGAATTATTGAATTTGATGATTCTGTTTTTGTTTGGTAAGTTGTACTTCAAAAGTGGTCTCATATAAATCCCATAATAAAATGTAATCATATAAATATTTATCCAAACTGATTTAGCGCTTTTTCAAAAAATCTACAAAAATGAATAATACACACATAAATGTCGTTTTGGTTTGTTCCTTGCAGTAAAAGTTTTTATACTTTGTAGTGCCGTTTGAAGTCGGTTTTTTAAAAAACCGACTTCAAACATATTTTTTTTTGGCAACAATTTGGCACAGAGATAGATGGTCTGGAATAGGACATAGGCTACTTTTTATCCCGGGAAATAAGAGGGTTCCCGCGGGACTCCAAAAAAACTCGATCCACAATTACGAAGTCGCGAATATCAGCTAGTATAAATATATAAATGCGAAAGTGTGTTTGTTTGTTGGTTTGTCCTTCAATCCCGCTGCAATAGAGCTACGGATCGACGTGATGTTATGCATGGGTATACTTGAAAACCTGGAGGGTACCATAGGCTACTTTTTATTTCGGAAAATCAAAGAGTTCCCGCGGGATTTTTAAAACTAAATCCACGCGAACGAAGTCGCGGAAATCAGCTAGTTAATGATATAAACATTTAGTTTAAGTACTTTAGTTTTTTTTAACATGTAAGTAATTAAGTGAAATCTTAGGTATATGCATGCAGTGTTTGCTTTTTAACGATTTTGCATTCTTTGTTAAATTGTGTAAAAATCACTAGCGAACCTAATAAATAAATAAGTAAATAATAAATATCAGTTTAGAATATATAATTTAATGAAAGTCTTTGAGTGCGGTTGTTTGTAATAAAAGTATTACCTAGATACAAACTGAAGCCTCTACAATAAAAACGTATGAAAGCAAAAGGAAAGAAAACTTTCCAATCTCTATATTTATTATCTGGGCTTAGCGGCCTTAAGATCGTGCTATACCTGGCAAAGTTGAAAATAAAGCAAGAAGGTTGACCGCCTGTTGCAACTCTGGTAGTTTTATTTTGTTCGTGTTCATGTTACCATCCCTAGGGATGTTCCGATGTCGATGTCGGGAACATCGATGTAAACGCCTCAATAGCCCAACGGTTAAAGGTGCGGACTGAAAACTGAAAGGTCGCAGGTTTGAATCCCACCCGTTGCCCTATTGTCGTACCCACTCCTAGCACAAGCTTTCCGCTTATTCGGAGGGGATAGGAGGATATTAGTCAACTTCAGCTTGGCTAACATTCTTTTTTTAAATAATAAAAAAAAAGAAATGTGCTACGTATAGTTCTTGCAATTAATGAGGGCGCGTGAGTTTTACTTGTGGTTACGTCGTGTACATGCACATTGCGTAAGTGTGCGTGTCTGTCAGGAACCTAAGTGGGAGCGGACAGGCGCGAGCAAGCTCTCGCTCACACTTATACAGATACGACCCGCACACAACCATGAGCCACGCGTCCTCGTGAATTGTAAGAACTATATTAGATATGGCGTTCCGAACACTCACCTTGTTCAACTGACAGGCAGTTGCCTCGTTGGTCAAGTGGTTAGCTTTGACTGCGGATGACGAGGTTCCGGGTTCGATTCCCGGCCGGGCCAAAAAAATGTATTGAGTTTTTCTGTCACGAAAATATCGGTACTAGTCCGGAGTTAGGAAGTTGGCGGTGAGTCACCCCCGTGGCCCGGAGAGCACATAAACAACGTGTTTTAAGTTTAACGTGTCTCTGTGTGTGTGTGTGTCTGTCTGTGGCATTGTAGCTCTCGAACGGATGAACCGATTTTAATTTGGTTTTTTTTTTGTTTGAAAGGTGAATTAGTCGGACGTGTTAAGCTATCTTTGATGAAAATAAGTCCAAGATGGCCGCTGCCACACGATGGCGGACTCTCTTCTCAGTCGTTACACTCTTGTCAGAGTGGTCGTGGTCGTCATTTTGGTGTTGTGGCACGCTTAACTATGCGCCTCCACTCTTCTCTAACAGCTGCTTTTCTTGAGCATTCATGCAATGGGACATCCACCGCAGCCCTCACTTGGTCCGTCCATCTCATTGGCGATCTGCCACGTCCCCTTGTGCCCTCTACTTTGCCTTGGATGGCGGACTACATATTTTTATTTTAACGATTACTTACTAGCAAATAGGATATTGTAACATGTCGGGGCTATCTAAAATTTTTAATTTACACTTGTTAATAATGCCATACAAGGGGTATAGCATTATAGGTATCCAAGGTGGCCCGCAGTTAACAATAACCAGTATTCGACATGACGTTATTGTATAACGTTTATTGTCTGTCCTTGCCCTTATTGTAAGAATGGTTCTATTTTTCCTCAAGGCGATATAACAGAGGTTGCGAAAGATCCCCGGAGAATAAAAGTTTATTTTGTACACTTCTTTTTCGACCTTTCTTCTTGTTTTGTTAGCGAAGCAAGTATCTATATCCGAACACCTTTATCATATTGATTAGCAATACTATTGTTTCTATTAACTGCGTTCGTTTATTGGTTTATTGGTTCGTCCATTAGTCCTTCAATCACACAGCAATGGCGCGACGTGATTTTTTACATAACTATTATGTTTAGTTGAACATTTGGAGAGTGAAAAATGCGGTATGTGATACATACTGCAAAAAATAAAGCATAGACTTTATTACATAATTTAATAAAAATAAAATAAATAAAACTACAAACAAATATAGCTTATACTGAAAAACAGATTGTTACACGGTCACCTAGCTCGATGTTTTTCGTCTTTGTGTAACAGAGACGACGCTCTACGAGGCCAAAGCTATCCTACAACCCTTTCCTAAGCTTCTTCGTTTGCCTTACCTACTTCTACCTGTTATGTTCTATTACCATTACTACAAACGTAATTAAAGTTTTAACACCTTAGTGATTTCATCTTAATATTATACTATATCGATGTTATTAATTATTATCGATAAAGTAACAGGTCACATCACTAAAAACTACATCAAAGCGTGCGCCATGTGCATGACACGAACAAATCGTTCAAGATTCTTTACCCCCGCTTCCTTTGTCTACCTCCTCCTCATAATCGATGTTTTAATATGCACGTCACTACGCGACGCTCGTGATGCACCTTTACGGTTTATTATCAAGCTTTTAATTTTTATATTACTTAGTGATGTTTTATCGACACGTGCAAGGTTTATCTATCGATGTTTGTTTATAGTATTGAAGTAGGTAGGTTTCTTTAATTTGCAATAGGTAATGTTGGAGTTTGAAATGCCTGATGCCTGCGTCGTCCACGTGGGTTTGGTATTTAAAATTCTTAGTGAATTCTTTAATTTTTAAAAAGTAGCGTATGTCAGTCTCCAGGTCCTCAATCAAGCATAAAATGATGTCAATCTGTTGCTTTTTAAAACACTTTTAAAATACTAGTAAGGAGTTAAGGATAATATTAGTAGGATTTCGTTACTGTAAGTAGTATAGTATCGTAATCATTTCAACTGATAGCATTCTACAGCTGGACATAAGTGTCTAGAAAGGATCACCACAGAACACGACTTTGTGCCGTGTGAATCCATCGACTGTCCACGACTTGCGACGACGACGTTATCAATAACGTCCGTCCTAGTGGTAGTGTTCCAACGATGACCTTCCCGATGAGGTAAAAAAGTATCTAATTAAAATTCTATCGATACTCTCGCTACAGAGTACAGGCGGGTGTATTCCGACGCTGACCTTCCCGGTGAGAAAAAAAGTATCTAACTAAAATTCTATCGATACTCTCGCTGTAGAGTACAGGCGGATGTATTCCAACGCTGACCTTCCCGGTTAGGTAAAAAAGTATCTAATTAAAATTTTATCGACACTCTGCCTACAGACATCACTATAAAGGCAAGCTCACGATAGCTACCGCTGCCCCATTGTTCGCGCGCTGTAATTAGTCGTGTAGAGTCGTGATCAACCAATTTTACTTGTTGGGTTTTCACGGAAATAGGATTTCAAATTCAAATTCGTACACAAAATTATATTATGCCTCATTCCAAAGGCTCTTTTGAATCATTATAATTTATTATTTACTTGATAAAATTATTTTCATTATCTCAGATCGGCGTATCCATAACAATTGTAGTACCTAGCATATTGTAACAATACTAAGTTAGCTTTTTTCCCCGTGACTTTGTCCGCGTGGAATTAGGTTTTGGAGTGGAATTTTCTGAAACTGAAACTCGCACGAAACGCTTTAGTTCAACGTTTCTGAAACAAACCTTACTAATTCTTACTAATATTACAAATGTTAAAGTGTGTTTGTTTGTTGGTTTGCCCTTCAATCACGCCGCAACAGAGCGACAGGTAGATGTGATTTTTTGCATGGGTACAGTGGAGGACCGGGAGAGTGACATAGGCTACATTTTATCCTGGAAAATCAAAAAGTTCCCGCGGGATTTTAAAAACTAATCCCACGCGAGCGAAGCCGCGGGCATCAAATAGTGTGATAATAAACTTTATTTCAAGCAACGTGACTCATTTTGTTAGTAATACAGTAACCTATTTTCAATGTTATTAGGTACTGAACCTGAACCTATTATACTAATTAAGATTCAAATGCGAGTCATCGCTGCGCTATTACGTTAGAAAACGATAACACTGCGCTTTTTTTTAAATATTAGCCAAGCTAAACTTGACTAATATTCTCCTCTCTCCTCCAAATAAGCGGAAATCTTGTGTTAGGAGTGGGTATGACAATAGTGCAACGAGTGATGATCGAACCCGCGACCTTTCAGTTTGAGTCCGCACCATTAACCGTTGGGCTATTGGGATCTAAATTCCTTCATATCACTCATCTCAATCCTCAGCGATTAACCTTAATCGAGATCGTGTAAATATTTATAGATAGCTTACATTGCTGTCCGGGAACGAGAATAAAAATCCGGGAGTCGAAGTTATATTAAGAAAATGGAGCAATCTATGTTGTAATGGTGTTGTAACAGCGTGTTTTGAACTGTTCGTTCACACGTCTTTTGTGTCACCTATGAAGAAATATTCTTTTTTTTCATTCGATGACATTGATATCGTTTTCGACTGAGATTTCGCCTGATGGTAAGTGATGATGCTGCCTAAGATGGTTAGTAGATGGTAGTGATGGTAGCGGGTTCATTTTTTTTACACTGCCATAGCCATGCCATTGGTACAGAAACCGATTATAGGCTTTATTAAAAACTAGCTGTTGCCCGCGACTTCGTCCGCGTCAATTTCTGTTATTATGATCGCGATTAAGAAGTTTTTAAAAGAATATATTTTAAATATGGATAATTTTCCCCGTTTTTGCAACATTTTTCACTGATGCTTCGCTCCTATTGGTCACAGCGTGATGTTGTATAGCCTAAAGCCTTCCTCGATAAATGGACTATTCAACACAAAAAGAATTTTTCAATTCGAACCAGTAGTTCTTGAGATTAGCGCGTTCAAACAAAAAAACTCTTCAGCTTTATTATATTAGTACTAGTTGATGCCCGCGACTTCGTACGCGTGGATTGAGGTTTTGTAATTCCCGCAGGAACTCTCTTATTTTCCGGGATAAAAAGCCTATGTCTTATTCCAGACCATAATCTATCTCTGAGCCAAATTTCAGCCAAATCGGTGCAGTGGTTGCGGCGTGATTGAGTAACAAACATCCACACTTTCTCATTTATAATATTAGTAGGATAGATGCCATAGATATATATAGACACTTACCCCCTTCCAAGTTAGCCCGCTGCCAGCTTAGACTGCATCGTGACTTACCACAGGTGAGGTTGCAGCGCAGAGCTAGCTTGTCATGAATATAAAAAAAATTCTATCAGTTTGGTAGGTACCTAACTTTGTTAAAGTTGGTTTAACTAACCAAACATAAAATTAGTCATAATTAATTTTCGCACCTATAATGTTATTAATTATTATTTAGAATTAAATCATACTTTACTTGTTTGAAGCTTTCCAGCTTAAAAGCTTAGTTGATGATTTATAAAACTATCTTGATCTATAGGATGCTCTTGTACTTTAGGATTTTTTTATTGTTATACACTACTAGATGATACCCGCCCGCGACTTCTTTCGCGTGGACTAAGCTTTTTAATTTCCGCGGGATAAAAAGTAGCCTATGTGCTATTCCAGACTACAATCTATCTCTGTGCCAAACAGCCAAATCGGTGCAGTCGTTGCGACGTGATTGAGTAACAAACATACAAACTTTCGCATTTATAATATTAATAGGATTCCATATTATTACCAGTGTGACGTCACAAGATTATCCCCAAATATTGGCACCGCTAATAACTTACTAAGCAAACATCGAGCCTACGAGTATGTTATAGCAACTCGTTTATCAAGATGGTGTGGACACACTGGTTCAAGGAAATATTATTTAAGGATATTCTTGAGTATCACTTGTGTGTGTGCGTGCGTGTATGTATGTGTGTGTGTGTATGTGTGTGTGTGTGTGTGTGTGTGTGTGTCTGTGTGTGTATGTGTGTGTGTGTGTGTTTTTATTACTCTTTCACGTAAAAACTACTGGATGAATGGATTTCCTGATATTTAGAATAGAGATAGAGAGATAGATTAACCCTGGATTAACGCATAGGCTACTTTTTATCTCTATAGATAGTCTTTAAGGTTACTAACATTAGTATTACTGTGTGCAAATATTATGATCTTATGGTCGAAATAAATGATTATTAGTTTCATTTTTTTAAAGCTATTGCATAGCTTCTATCGCGGGCCTTGAGCGTGGAGACCGAATCCAGAAATTCCGTAACAAAAATAACCTGACACGGGACTCCTCTCACCGCTAGATGGCGTTGATAAAAAATACTATGCAATAGCTTTACCGCGGCAGTCCCTGAGTGCCACACGTCTTGTTTTTAAGTCCAGGGAAAACAATACAGTTAAATTAATAAAATTTTGTTAAACGCTGTGTCCATACTATTACATTTTGATAATTATTATTATTAACAAAAAATGTTCACATAAAAATAAACCTTGAATAATTTAAAAATATTTGAAGAGGCAGTGTATCTTAGCCTTACGTACAATAAATGCAAACGTAAATTGTATTCAAAACTCAACTTTATGCTCTGGACCCTGAGTCGATTTTCGCGTTTTATTGCACGAGGGAGTTAATAAACATTCCTGGACAAACAACAAAGGAATTTTATATTACAATGTAATAAATTAAAACAGCTTTTTGATTACACTAAACATTCGCCTTTGAATGTGACATGCTTGGAAAATTAGAAATTAACTTCTTTTTTGTCGTAGTATTTTCCTTGTACTACACGTAGCTACTGGTAAACATACTTAATACATAATTCCCTTCTTTGATATTAAATTCAATGTGATTTATATACATATAATTGCTAGTTGATGCACGCGACTTCGTTCGCGTGGATTGAGATTTCTTGATTCCCGCGGGAACTCTATTATTTCCCGGAATAAAAGTAGCCAATGTCCTATTTCAGACTATAATCTATCTCCGTGCCAAATTTCAGCCAAATCGGTTCAGTCGTTGCGACGTGATTGAGTAACAAACATCCAAACATCCACACTTTTACATTTATGATATTAAATAGTAGGATAGTAGGATATATCTTCTACTAGTTGATGCCTGCAACTTCGTACGCGTGGATTTAGTTTTTAAAAATCCCGCGGGAACTCTTTGATTTCTTTCCGGGATAAAAAGTAGCCTATGTCACTCTCCCGGTCCTCAACTATACCCATGCAAAAAATCACGTAGATCCGTAGACAAACCAACAAACAAACACACTTTCGCATTCATAATATTAGTAAGGATTTTTGCCATGGGTGTAAATTTAATTGAGGAAAGGAAAGTGACTTTTTTTCATTGGATGAGAAGATAGTCCGTGACTACGATCTCACCTGATGGTAAGTGACGATGTAGTCTAAGATGGTAGCGAGCTAACTTGAAAGGGGTGCCATACCCCATACACAGTGAGCATTCAACCCATTCCCCTAATCGGTTTCTATACACGCCATCGTACCGGTACGCTAAATCGCTTGGCGGCTCGGTTTTGACGGTAAGGTGGTAACTAACTAGCTACGGCCAAAACCTCCCACCAGACCAGACCAGAGACAATTTATAAATTGTATAAATTCCCAAGTTGCCCCGCCGGGAATCGAACCCGAGACCTCCCAGTTATAAGACTACAGCACGGCGCCAGGGAAGTCATCACTTAGGCTACTTTTTCTTCTAAAAAGCAAAATGTCCCCGCGGGGTTCTCAAACCTAACTCCACGCGGCCGAAGTCGCGGGCATCAGCTAGTAAGATGATATTTTTAAATCAATCCATCCGGCAATCGAATCTCAGCGATCTCTGAATTCCGAACTCAGTTGCTGAACCACTATTGTGCGCGTTTTAAACCCCAGCGGGACGTGAAAAAGAAACATTCAAAAGGGGTTTAACAAACAATCGATTTGCATATGTCCCTGCACAGGCATCGAATCCCGGATGGCGTGCACCGATATAATAACTCAGAGCGGTTAATTGACAAGGCGTAAGGGTTGAGGCAAACAGGACGTTTGGCGGTGCGGCGTGACTGCGCGGGCGTCTCCTACTGCGCGATTATGCTTTCTTTTATTCGATGACAAGATAGTCCTTGACTGCGATCTCACTTGACGACGCAGTCTAAGATGGTAGGGGGCTAACTTGGAAGGGGTATATGTATGGAAGGGGTAAGGCAGTGTACATTCAACCCATACCCCGAATCGGTTTCTATACGTAGTCGTGTTGGCTCGTCTTTGACGGTAGGGTGGTAACTAGCTACCACACCAGACCAGAGACAATGTAGAAATTAGAAATTCCCAAATTGCCCCACCGGGAATCGAACCCGAGACCTCCCAATAATAAGATCACAGCGCTCATCACTGCGCCAGGAAGGTCGCCAGAGTTTAGAGCTAGGTACAGCACAATCGTTCTCTACAAAAACACTCTAGGGTGTCGATTCTCTAAGAATGATTGCATCAGTGTAACGATCGTAGTGGCCTCTGATTGGCTGAATTTATGGCGTTCTTGCTGCATCAATTCAATTTACCAATACGCACAATTAAACAAAGGCAAAAATTTGGAATGCCCTCCCAGCTTCCTTTTTTCCAACTATAATGTGGGTGTCTTTAAATCAAGAGTGAATAAGCATCTTCTAGGCAAGCGCGCACCAACTTGGGCTGCATCCTCATTTGCCATCTGGTGAGATCGCAGTCAAGCGCTAGTCTATATATTAAAAAAAAAAAATTTAACCAATAGCGGGTGGGTACCAGCAAATCAGAGGTCATTGCGATTGTTATACTGCGATCATTTTTAGAGAATCACACACACAGCGCCGTGCGCCATGATGAGTTGCAGTATCTGTATGAGCTTTTAAAAAAACAACGACTATTCGCGGTCAAAATCGCGCAGTGCGTAAGGCCCCTTAGTCGCAGCGGTTAATTGACAAGGCTGTCAGTCTGTCAGCGCGCGCGCATCCCGCCGGCGGCTGACAGGCGTCCGCGCGGTGTGTTGCAATCATGCCTTATTTGCGTGGCATGGGAGCGTATTTGTTAGTACTTATGTTTTATTTTTTTGCTCTTTTGATGAATTTTTAAGCCTCCTGCTTTGAACGTTTTGGGTTTAACCGCAGGTTGCAGTCGCTGAATTGATAACCGAAATACCCATCAAGGTCTTTGGCGTGATTTCGGAGAAATGTGGGTTCGATTCCCGCTGGCAAAGCCTCAATAGCCCAACGGTTAAAGGTGCGGACTGAAAACTGAAACGTCGCGGGTTCGAATCCCACCCGTTGCACTATTGTCGTACCCACTCCTAGCACAAGCTTTTCGCTTATTTGGAGAGCATAGACCAGCTTGGCTAATGTTGTATAATGGCTTGGAAAAAATAAAAAAGGAAAAAAGTATGCCCTATCAAACAAAAGAAGAATTAGCCAAATCGGTCCAGGCTTCTTTCAGTAATCGGCGAAGATATGGTCGCGGACAGAAAATGTTTATCGGTTTTCAAAGTAGATTCTATATCACATTGCGTGCAGTAAGGTCTATAACGCCATAGAATATCGTAAGCATATAGACTGAAGGTGGTAAACATTTTCTGTCCGCTACCGTACATAAAAAAAGCCTCGGAATTTTTGATATGTATTTATAAATCTATTAGGTTATAAATCTATTAGATAAAAAAAAGATTCCGAATCTCTTCGTTTACTGGTTTAAAAAGGTTTTTTAAAACTTCTTTGAATCTCATACAGTCAAGTGTTAGTATTTTTAAACTTTTAAACCGCAAAAACATTATCCGAGTATATAAGTTTACCTGTTCCCAAGTACTCTAACCTCAATCCGAACGGGGTCAAATACCAGAGATGGTTTCGCCGCAAAATACAATAATAAGATTAATTCTCTCCCAACTTAGACATCGCTGATCCGGAGATATGGCGAAAGTTTTAAGCCTTTTGTAGATCGCCGGCAAATGCCTGCGAAAACTTCGCGACTCAGCGATTTAGCATTCCGGTGTGAGACAAAAACATTTCTGTTGTACTTGTTAATGTAACAAACTTTCGAATAAAAAATTCGTAGGAAAATCATCATCAATGGCGTCGCGCAAGGAAGGCCCCGGTACGTGTTCTCAGGAGATCCCGGAGCCCTCCAATATGCGCTGAGGGTGGCCACCGAGGGGGTTTTAGTAGGTAAAAATCCTGCGTAACCCGACTTCTCCTCCCCGAGGTCGGGTATCTTGAGAAGATTTCCCCCCCGTTAACAAAAAAAAAAAAAAGGAAAATCATCATCACCAGCAACTTTTGACGACCTCCCTGGCGCAGTGGTTAGCGCTGTGGTCTTATAACTGGGAGGTCTCGGGTTCGATTCCCGGCGGGGGCAATTTGGGAATTTATAACTTCTACATTATCTCTGGTCGGGTCTGGTGGGAGGCTTTAGCCGTGTTACCACCCTTCCGTCAAAGACGTGCCGCCAAGCGATTTAGCGTTCCGGCACGATGACGTGTAGAAACCGATTAAGGGGTATGGGTTGAATCTACACTGCCATACCCGTTCTAAGTTACCCCGCTACCATCCTAGAGCGAATCTGTCCTAAAGCGAACAAGCGTCACTTACCATCAGGTCACTTACCATCAGGTGACATCGCAGTCGCTGACTTATAAACAAATAAAAAATAAAAAAACTCATTATACATGATGAATGGATGACCCGAATTATCACGATCCTTACTAATGTTATAAATGCGAAAGTGTGTTTGTTTGTTGGTTTGTCCTTCAATCCCGCTGCAACAGAGCAACAGATCGACGTGATTTTTTTCATGGATATAATTGAGGACCTGGAGAGTGACATGGCATACTTTTTTATCCCGGAAAATTAATGAGTTCCCACGAAATTTTAAACTTTAATCCACGCGGACGAAGTCGCGGGCATCGGCCAGTAAAACTATAATAAAGAGATACACAACATATTGACTATCCTTTTTATTTTCTTGATGAGTACAAAAAAACATCCCCTGTCCAAAATAACAAAACATCAGAAACACAATGCACTACCCGTTCACGTCAAGTTGGCCGCTACCTCGCGTCGCGCTTCCCGCACCGCACCTCAAGTCAGACCCGCGTAGTACAGATAGCAACGGACCGCTCGCGATTGTCACTACCAAATTTTTTCAAAGTTTTGTTATTGTTACATTTTGAACGTTTTTGTTAACTATAAATTAGTTATTAATTTTTGTTTGGTTACTATTGTTCGCGTGTCGTTTTGTACGATGAGTACAAAAGGAGAATTTATGCATCTGTCTCTCTTTAACTGATAGACGTCCACTGATTGACATAAGTCTCTTGCATGGACCTCCACAGGTCTCAGTCGGCTCCCTGCGACTCGTTTAATGTCGTCGGTCCACCTAGTGGACGGTCTGCCAACACTGCGCTTTTTTGTTTTTGGCAGTTTATTATTACTTACTTTAAAGAACTTATTACTTTAAAGAAAAAAAATAAGAAATGAAAAATCATGCCATGAAAAGAATTACTAGAGAAGAAAACTTCCGACACAGTCGTGGTTACAGTAATAAAACAATTACTTTCTTGTCAACGGTACGGTATGACGTCATTTTGTTACGGTCGACGACGGCCAACTTGAAATGAACGTGTAGTACCTACGGGGTACGACACGTGCGTCATACATTCTCCATATTCTGTCCATCGCAGGAAGGCTTCCCTCAATGATCACACAATAACACATTTGGACACCGGCCAAGCGCGATCGTCTCTGAGCTATTTAGATTTTATCGTTGGTACACTAAAGATATCGCAACATTCCCTCACTCGCAGACAGGATATACCTACTTAATGACTGTAAACTGAAAGGTTGCAGGTTTGATCCTCTAATTAATTATCGTACCCATTCTTAACTAATATTAGCCAAATTGAACTTATTAGTTCAATTTGGCAAATATTATTAAAAAAAAAAAAATTGGCAAAAAAAATTAAATGGCCAAGTCAGCAAAATCCAAATGTTCTTTTACGTTTTTACATATTTATTTTATTAAAAATCCTGAACTGAATGAATGATATATTGAATTTAAGTAAAAAACCTAGGCTCCTGACAGGCACGCACCCTTTTTTTTTTTTTTTTTTAAATATATAGACTAGCGCTTGACTGCGATCTCACCTGATGGTAAGTGAAGATGCAGCCTAAGATGATACGCGCTTGCCTAGAAGATGCCTATTCACTCTTGATTTAAAGACACCCACATTATAGTTAGTTGGAAAAACGGAAGCCGGAAGGGCATTCCAAATTTTTGCGGTGCGTATTAGGAACGAGGAAGCGAAGCGCTTAGTGCGGTATCGTGGAATTTCGACCACGTAGCGGTGCAGATTCGTGCGATGTCTCGCGGTTCGGTGGTAGAACGGTGATGGTGGAACTAAATCAAATAGTTCTTGGGCACACTCTCCGAAATATATCCTGTAGAACACCGACAGACAGGCAACCTTGCGCCGATGTTCCAGACTTTGGAGTCTGGAGTTTACCAGCGATTCGTCGCCTATGAGTCTTCTGGCACGTCGATCCACCGAATCCAAAGCAGCGAGCTGGTACTTAGCAGAGCCGTCCCATAAATGGCTGCAGTACTCCATGCACGATCGAACTTGTGCTTGATACAGAGTAAGAAGCTGATCGAGCGTGAAGTACCGCTTAACTTTGTTGAGGATACCAAGTTTCTTGCCAGCAGTTTTTGCCTTGGATTCGATGCATTGTCCAAAGTTGATGTTAGACGAGACATTTATGTCAAGAAGATCTATACTATCGGTGATCGGTACAGATATATTTCGGAAAGTCGGAGTCAGTGGGAATGGACTCCGTTTAGCGGAGAATAAACACGCTTGCGTTTTGGTATTACGCAATGTGCCTGTTCACGACGTAACCACAAGTAAAGTTCACACGTATGGTTGCAATTTAAGGGTTAATATCCGCTCTTAACTGTAGCAAAATCTCTTCGTTACCGGAATTTAATTCAAGAAAGGGGGGCAGTGGGGGGAAAGGGAGATTAACGTTAGCAATTTACATTGCAATGTTTGTTGAACACTTGCTGTGCTCTCGCTAGCCGGTATACGAGGACGATATAAGAATTGCGGGTAGATCTTCATTTGGACGTTAAAAATGTAGCTATAAATAAACTTTTCTTGTTAGAAGAAGTATAGTTTGCTGTGTAGTTCTCGAGGTTTTAAGTATGAATTACTAGCTGATGCCCACGACTTCGTTTGCCTGGATTGAAGTTGTAGCTATACATTAATATTGAAATTTGCTGAGTTGGGACATTTTTTTCCGGGTTGTGCCACACATGACTTAGTTGTTCCGTCGCTTCTTCTGCTTGACGACTTTTGTCTTTAATGTTCAAGTGGCGGAGGCGCCGGTACAACCTAATCTAGGTATACCTATTGGGTGATATGCGGCACAATGCATAAAATAAACGTTTCTTTCTTTCAAAAAATATTTTGTTATGAAAAGAGCAACTGCTGACTTTCTTGCCAGCTTTCTTAGCATAATCTGCATTTCGAGCTGGTGGTAGAATACCTAATGTTCTTAAAGGTGTATGAATTCTACCAATTCGCATTGGGCCAGCGTGGTTGACTATGGCCTAAAACCATGCCATTCGAGCACCTGGAACCCTAACAACCATCAGTTCTTGCCACTATCCTGCCCACGGCCACTTCATCTTGTCAAAATTTGCATCATGAACTTAGCTAATTTTTAACTTATAGACTCGTCAGAATCATACGAGCGAAGCGAGCGCGGAATTAAGTTATCACAGAAAATTAAGTAACGGATAACGTACTTATCCGAGGTATATTTGGAGGTACTTTATCATCGTAGATTTTCCAGCCTTAAGGTGCAGCAGCTATCTGGATTGGAATCCAGCCAGGAATATTTGGCACGGCGCACGCAAATTATGTTTACAACACACCGCCGCATACGTTCTCTCTATTTGTTAAACCGTAAACGTGGAAAAAGATGACAGTTGGTTTTGAATTTCCTTAGTGGCAATTCCACCATCGCCGGATTGACCTGATATTTTAAAAGATTTCCAATACAATGACGACCTCCCTGGCGCAGTGGTGAGCGCTATGGCCTTATAACTGGGAGGTCTCGGGTGCGATTCCCGGCGAGGGTAATTTGGAAATTTATGAGGATCGGGTGTGGTGGCGCTGTTTGGGAAAGGTCTAGTTCAGCAGTGGCCGTCCGCAGTCTGAAATGATGATGACGATGATGATATATGTTTAAGGCCCTTCTTCTCAGAAACGGCTTGAGGTACTTAGCTGAAATGTATACTGGATAGGATCTAGGGTGACTTATAACTAACTTAATTACTGTGTGAAGCAAAAATTAAAACAAAAGTTTCGCAGCAAAAGTTGTGTGTTTGGACGCCTAATTCCAAACTTGGGCAAAAGTGCACCGACTGCAAGTCCCAAGGGCACAGTTCCGTGCCAAGGCAAAGTTGAAGCAGGTTAAGCACTAACTTAACGCTAACTCGACGGCGCAAGCAACCATTCAGGAGATAGAGAAACTGGAAACTACATATTATTTGAGATATTCCCGTGGTAGCGAGTTGAGGAGTTTCTTTTTTTTATTTAATGATAAGTTAATCCATAGCTGCGATCTCACCTGATGGTAAGTGACGATGCAGTCTAAGATGGTAGCGGGCTAACTTGGAAGGGGTACGGCAGTGTCCATTCAACCCGAAAATTCTCCCTCCAAATATTACAAAATGAATTTCGATTCTTATTTGAATACCTACTAGTCCTAATAAGAAATCTCGCGGGAACGCTTTCTTCCCAGGATAATGTTACCCTCTAGGTCCTTTTATACCATATTCGAGCAAATAAAAATATCTTTATCTTTATCTTTATCTTTACCTATAAATAAGTAGCTGATACCCGCCACTTCCGCAGCTTAGTTTTTTAATTCCGCGGGAAATCTTTAATTTTCCAGGACGGACCTATGCCTATAGCACTCTCCAGGTTTTCAAGTCTATACCCATGCAAAAAAACGTGCGTGCGTGCGTACGTGCATGTGTGTGTGTCTGCGGCATCGAAACACCTGAGCGGATGAACCGATTTTGATTTTGTTTTTCTTGTATGAAAGGTGAATTAGTCGGGAGTGTTCTTAGATATGTTTGATGAAAATCGGTCCCAGATGGCCGCCGCCACAAGATGGCGGATTACATATTTTTATTTTTTTTAGCGATTAGGATGTTGTAACATGTCGGGGGTGTTTTAATTTTCAACACACTTGTTGTTTTTAAATAGCAACCGCTGATTTTTTTGCTAGTTCTTCTCGATTGGAACGGCATTCTGAACCAGTCGCAGGTAGATTTACTTAACGATTCAACTTTTCTATTCTATTCTATTTTGAATGCGGTGAACAGCTCAAAAAGTACGTTTCCATTTGCTATATATCTTCGTTCGCTATCGCAGCAACTTATGATTTTATTTAATTGATTTAGAAAGTTAGTACTCAAGCGGTTAAGTTTGCTTTACAGCGTTCGTTGTCTAACTTAGTGCATGTAGACATACAGGCGATTCACTTTGTAACTTCTTGAAATTCATGTTCAGTACAGGTGCTTGTTCGTAATTTGTAGTATAAGCAAACAAAAAATTTGATTTCTCCATGAGTATAAGGTAACTGACATAAAAGTTATAACGCCTAGAACGGAAGTTTCTAACAAAGTTTTTGTCTGGTTGGAGGCTTTGGCCGTGGCTAGTTACCACGTTACCGTCAAAGACGAGCCGCCAAGTGAATCAGCGTTTCGGCACGATTGCGTGTAGAAACAGATTAGGGGTATGGATTGAATTGTACACTGCCATACCCGTTCTAAGTTAGCCTGCTACTATCTTACACTGAATCGTCTCTCTACTACGTCATAATGTCTGTAAATAAAGAATCTTTCATTTAGCACCTCGTCAGTTAATGTTATTAACTATTGCCATCAGTCACTGTGATAGGTACTTAAACTACTCAGTGTGTTTACTGTCGAGATGACGTCATCTAGCGTTTTCGTCATTTTACGCACGAAAAAAATTTTAATAAATTCTCTAGTAGTAAATTATCAGCTTAGGATTAAATTGAGACACTTTTCAAAAAAGAGTAAAATACCCCATTTGAGTCTGTAGCAATAATAATTGATGCAACTTCCACATCGGTCCGCGGGAGTCCCAGATGCTTCTAGCAGGCTCATCATTCGTTCCCACAAGATTACTGTCTCAGGTCTATCACAAAAAAAAAACTCAACTCACACATAAGTAACGTCGACTTAAATCATTGAAGGACGTTGTATAATGAAGGTAATCTCGCAGCCCTTATGTGAATAAGCGTAGAGATTATTATCGCTCGGCGTATTAATGTTATCTCCGCATATGGTATTAGCTGCGCTGATCGATCAATGTCGGAACATGTATCGCATGCGTTCAATCAAGTGGCGGCGAACAGGTAATATGGTGTGATTTGTGTATTGGCTTATTTCACTGGTTGGTAGATAATGATTTTATTAGTATAACTTTATTTAGGATCAAGGTAAAACAAACAACAGGTTTTCGTCTGGTGGGAGGCTTTGGCCGTGGCTTGTTACCAGTCTACCGTCAAAGACGTACCGCCAAGCGGTATGTATAGGTTGAATGTATACTGCCATACCCCTTCCAAGTTAGCCCACTACCATCTTAGACTGCATCGTCACTTACCACCAGCCATCAGAAGAGATCGCAGTCAAGGGTTATCTTGTCATCAAATAAAAAAATCCTACTATCCTACTACTAATATATGTACCTAAATGCGAAAGTTTGGATGTGTGGATGTTTGTTACTCAATCACACTGCAGCGACTAAACCGATTTGGCTGAAAGGCACAGGTTAGATCATAGACTGGAATAGCACATAGGCTACTTCTTATCCCGGAAAATAAGGGAGTTTCTCACTTCGCCACGCTCCGACACAACGCTGTGTGTTTAATTAAAATTGGCATACTAAGATAGCCTGTTACCATTTTAGACAGCATCGTCACTTATGTTAGCGAAAGGTTATATTTGATTGAGGGATTGTGATAGCAATCGCACTCTAATCGAATAAATATTGCCCGGAGGTTGGTATGAGTGTAATTGATTAAATAATTGTGATAGCAATCGCGCCCTAATCGAATAAATATTGCCCGGAGGTTTAGTTGAGTGTAATTGATTAAATAATACTTGAATATGTTTGCTAAATACCCTCACGTTCAGACGGTGGTTTGTCTGACGTGTTGTGGTTAAATTGATTAGATGTGAGGTCAGGGGCCGTTACAAGGGAATGGTGGAGATGGCTTTAGGTAAGACGCTGAATCAGCGTTTGAGTTGTCACTTACCATCAGATGAGATCGCAGTCAAAGGCTATATATCTTATCAACTAATAGAACAAAAGAGAAGTAGATTCCCCGATATATTTTTAAGCGATTTACAATTTTATTGTGTCCCTCCAGCATCTCCGGAGCGTATTGAGTTCTTAGCCTGAAGGCATCACGGCGGCTGGATCCCGGCCAAGAACATTTGGCACGCTGCATGCAAATTACGTTGACAGTACACTGCGATATGTCGTGATTATTTGTTAAAACCATACCTCTTTTTATTCCGGCGGGTAAATA
This sequence comes from Hipparchia semele, assembly GCA_933228805.2. Classification (NCBI taxonomy): domain Eukaryota; kingdom Metazoa; phylum Arthropoda; class Insecta; order Lepidoptera; family Nymphalidae; genus Hipparchia; species Hipparchia semele. Next base: position 2,279,200 of record OW121731.1, read on the forward strand.
CAATATTTATAAACAAGCGAATTTAAGAATTTGTAACAGTATAATTCCATTTTTCTGTACCAATTTTTGCGGACTCATATTTATTACTGGCTTTTCCCGCTGGTTCATTCACGTTAAGTTCGATTTTTCAACCCCCCACTTTACCGCCTTACGGGTTGAATTTTCAAGAATCGTTTCTTAGCGGATGCTTACGTTGTAATAGCTATCTGCACGCCAAATTTTAGTCCGATCCGAATAGTGATTTGAGTTGTGCGTTAATAGATTAGTTAGTCAGTCAGTCAGTCACATTTACCTTTTATATATATTTATTTTATTTTCTCTATGATGTAATGTAATGTGTGTTAAACCGCTTGTATCCAGTGGCTGGCAAAGATCATGCTTTGGCCTGTAATTGACCCATGTTATTCATCAATTGATTTGAATCTTCTACCCTTCAATTTTCTGCTCTTGTCTCCTTATCCCTTAAGATATTGAGGCTTTTCTTGTTGTACTGTTTAATAACCATGTTTGTCTAAAGACGCTACAAACTCTGAGTATCTCTTACTAGATGCCACTTAAGTTTCTTACTAAGTAATCGGTTGCTTGTGCTTGCAAGTTACGATGAAGTTAGTGCTTAACCTGTTCCAAGTTGGGGTTGTTCCGGAACCGAGCCCTTGGGTGTTGCTCTTTTGCGCTAAGTTCCGAATTCGGCTCAACTTGATCAACTTTAGCTTTGTCTCGTCGTCTTTGGAAGTTAAGCCCGAACTTTGTCTCTTCTTTATTTAGTTCACGAGGTGCAGATTTGAATTCATAATTTCCGTCAAGTCACAAGTCATAGAGCTACTTTGAATCGTTAACTCAGTAAGTTCAACTACAACTGAATTTTTATTATTACTGGAACAAAAAACATGAGATCTTACCATAGCAATTATATCTTATTACACTACAAAAAAATTACACGAATGTTCAGAAAATCTTTGTTTTAAAGATGTTGTATAACTCATTGCAATTATATATAACTAGCTTTTAAGTTCGATTTTTAAATTCCAATTTTAGACCCTTAGAGGTTGAACTTAGAAAAATCCTTTCTTAGCGGATGCCTACGTCATAATAGCGTCATAATAACTGTATTCCCAACCCGATCCGTCCAGTGAATTGAGCTGTGCGTTGATAGATCAATCAGTTAGTCAGTCAATCAGTCAGACTCCTTTTCCTTTATATAAACCCTTTTTTTATAAAGAATATTAGCTAAGTTGAACTTACTCACTGATTCTCACATAAAATTTAAAACAAGCGTTTTTTTTTAAACTAATAATGCAATTTGAGATTTAAAATACAAAATCTGTCAAATGTCAGATTTAGTCATCAATTTAACTCGCGTTTAGCTACTTTGGTTGTGCTTCAGTTACACAGTTCAGAAAGCTTAAATTGATAAAAAAAATTCATGGTATGACTAAATTCTAATTAACAAACCAAAAACAACATGATAAGGGGATTCTATTTTAAAAGAAACAATTCAGCGAAACCCTTTCGTTTGTAACCTACCACAAATATCTATTGAATTAATTCGAGAATTTTCATATTTGGTCCCATCGAACCCCGGTTATTCGGTATACGTATAATTAATACGGTCAGACCCAAGATTCAAATTTTTGGACCCTCGGATCCTTCCTGAATATTTATCAGGCCGGACGCGGCGCTTCGGTAATGTGACGAATTTTGATTTTCGGCCGTTACATTTTGATTTATTGTTCTGTAACACTGCGTGAGACGCATTTATAATGTAACTTTTTGTAAATTCGGATGTTATAAGAATTGTCTTCTTTAAAAAATTACTCTTTTTATATTTTTAGCGAGCAAACGAGCGAGCCGGTCACCTGATGTTAAGTGGTTACCGCCGCTCATGAACATTTGTAGCACCTGAGGCACCACCAATGCGTTGCCGGCTTTTCAGGAATTTGTTGGTCCGCTCCTTGAATAACCCCATGTTGTAATTTAGTGGGAACACCGTCGCAGGAAGTTGGTTCCACAGTTTCAAAGTATGTGGAAATAAAGATCTGGCACTACGAACGATCGAAGTGCTTCAGGCACCCAGGTGGTGAGGGACTTTTTTCAAAATTATTTATTTCATGTATGCGGCTCTTATGACACGTCAAGACTCTACCACCGGTTCGGAATACAGATTCTACTGAGCCGACAAAAAACTCAGCAATTGCGCTTTTCAAAACAAAAAATATTACAATATGTAGCTTATTCATCTTGTGGACAGCTGAAGCAAAGCAGATTGGTTTCAAGCAACTTTGTCATTAAGGAATTCATTAACTGTGTAATAATCTCTACTTATTAAATGTGTCTTTACACACTGTTTAAATTTATGTAAATCTAGTAATTCTTTAGGAGTCAAATTATGCAAGCGTATACTCGAGCCCACAGAGGACTTCTGCACTTTACGCAGACGATAGTATGGTGTCACTAGTTTATGACGGTGTCTAGTTAATAGATCATGTGTATCATCTCTAGTGATGTCTCTCTCACTCAGCCGATGCGTTACTCCGTTGCCACATGATTGAAGAACAAACAAACGCACTTTCGCATTCCTTATATTAGTATGCTACTCTGCAAACTTATCTAGCCCAGCTCTGTAAGGAAATGTCTCAATTACTAATCCCAATTAACATTAAAATTAGTCAGAGCTCCTAACCTTGTAAGCTGTTAACTTTATCCAATATATTTAGACCGCGGAATTAGTTATGCTAATTAGAAATCGATTTACATAATCGATTCCGATGCAGCTTAGTAGTCGTTTACACTGAACCAACAATTACTTTAACCTCTAATTGAATATCGATGTTGTATGCAAATCGAGAGATTTCGAGATTACCTGCGCAGGGATTTTTCTTCTTTGTTTATGAGATAAGCCTCTTTAGGTCCTATTGTTTTGTTTAACATAAGCTCCAGCTTTCTGATAGTCTAGAATGCATTAGCGTTCTACTTCATAAAGCTTTGAGTAAAATGAAATGCATGAAATTCCTCTTATTTTTAAATCGGATTAAGGGATACAGACATTGTTTTTGCTGGCCTTCCTGGTTCTTTTCTGTTGCAACACTATTCCGAACCAGACTTACTAGATTCACATGACAATTTGAAAGCACTTTGTCAATTTTTATTTGAATATTCATTTTTAAATTGAATTTCGTAGTTTTGGAGATTTTTTGTGGCGAACACTTTTGTTTTTCTTTACATTTTCGCATTCAATGTCATTCTCTTCCGATTTTCCTTGCATAGGCTTTTAGCATTTTCCCAAAACCACTTCTGTGGAACCTCAGAATATTGTTTGTATATTCATTATTAATATAACGACCATTATGGAAAAATCTCTTTTTCTTCATCGTTAAAGGAACTAATTTATTTAATTGCTTAAAACTGACATCCGAAAAGAAGAAACCTTGAACCTCCGAAAGGGAGGATGAAGTCTTAAGATGAAATGAAAGTCTATAGACCACACTCTCACTCTGCTTAGACTGAAGACAGAGTTAAAACAAGAAGACTTATATCGGAGCATATTTTGTATCTCATTTTAACTCTATCTCAAGGCCGAGCTAAGTCAGAGCACGCTCTATAGATCTTAGCATTTGCCACCAAAGCGTACACCATTGTACTAGCTGTCCTTTTTTTTATACATTATAGGCACACGTTTGACCACTATCACACCTGATGGAAAGTGATGATGTGGTCTAAGGCGTAACGCGTTTGCCTAGAACATGCCTATTCACTCTTGTTTTAAAGATACCCAAATTGTACGTGTTAAGAAACACAGATCTTGGAAGAGCATTCCAAACACTAGCCGTGCGGATCAGGAATGAAGACTTAAAGCGCTTGGTGCGCGTAGATGGAATATCAATGACGTAGGGATGGAAGCTCTCCCTATGTCTTGCATTGCGGTGGCAAAAAGGGGAGACAAGATTGAAGAGCTCCTGAGCACAATCAGCACCGACATATAAAACACCGACAGGCCGGCTTATGCTTATGTCTTTCACTAAAATTGTTAAACGTACCTATCGCCCTATAATCGTGAAGATTATTAAATCTGCCCTGTGTTGTACGCCAAACTGTGCCTTCATAAATATGCAACAGGCAAAGAGGTCCAAATTGCTATTCTTACACGAAAATCTAGATTTATTGACCATTAACGGCACTATAAGTGTCTTTTAGGTAGGTAAAAATGGTAATGGGTGTTATTAAAGTCAGCCTATTCAGACGGACTATGGTCATTAGTGGTGCAGATATAAGAACAAGGTAGTGTTTTGAAACCATCGCAATTTTTATAAGTAGTGCGAGATAAGTATAATTAAATGGTATTCAAAGTTTTAAAATAAGAACACGAGTACGAGTATAGTCCTGGTTTGCAAAGCGGTACTTTCAGAATTGTTGATTTATTAAGGAGTTTTGTATTCTATCGAAATAACACTGAACCTATTGATGGTAATCTTGCACCATAATCTATATTCATTATCTAAATATATAAAAATAATAAGAAGGCTCAGGATCACTCAGCGGGCGATGGAGAGAGCTATGCTCGGAGTATCCCTGCGAGATCAAATCAGAAATGAGGAGATCCGTAGGAGAACCAAAGTCGCCGACATAGCTCAGCGAGTCGCGAAACTAAAGTGGAAATGGGCGGGGCACATAGTTCGAAGAGCTGATCAATGGGGTCCCAAGGTGCTGAAGTGGCGACCCCGTGTTGGCAGACCCCCCTCTAGGTGGACCGACGACATCAAACGAGTCGCAGGGAGTCGCTGGATTCAGGCGGCGCAAGACCAAGCCCTGTGGAGGTCCATGCAAGAGACTTATGTCGAGCAGTGGACGTCTGTAAATTGAATAAGAAGAGGAGAAATATATAAAAAGAAAAGGTAGAGTAAGGTTTGTACGCGTTAAGGTATGCGTACCTACTTAAAAACTGTTTTTAACCGGTGATTAACCAAAGTTAAAACCGGTTTTAAGCTTTTAGATAGATAAATGCATTTTGCCGCTTCTAGTCAGCGGTAAAGGTACCTACTCCAGTGCTAGGGTAAGCCCCACCAACACAGGGGTCGTTATTTCATTAGCGCGGTGCTAGTCTACAGTCTAGACTACCTAACCCCGGATCAGGCGTTGACAAATTGACGCCGCATATTATAGCCTCTATCTTAGTCTACAGTCTACATTAATTAATGCAACCAACTTCCTTACCTTACACGATAAACATTTTTTTTACAACGTGTAACAAAAGTGTGAAGTAACCCTGAAGGAGGTGAATGTGCTCATGAAACTGAACAACTTTCCCCAAGGAACATAGGTCGAAATGTGAAAAAAAAATGTGGATCTCCCATACAAAATTGACGCTCAGCTGATTGATTTACTTTGGGAGGTAAAAATTTTTTTTTCATATTTCTACCTATGTTTCGTGGGGAAAGTTGTTCAGTTTCATGAGCACATTCACCTCCTTCAGGGTTATTTCACACCTTTGTTACACATTGTATATGAATAGCGGGCAAACGAGCAGGCTGGTCACCTGATGTAAAGTGATTACCGTCGCCCATGAACACTTGTAGTATCAGAGGCACCGACAATGCGTTGCCGGCTTTTCAGGAATTTATTGGTCCGCCGCTTGAATAACCCCATATTGTAATTAAGTGGGAGCACCGTCAAAGGGACATGATTCCACAATTTGGTAGTACGTGGAAAAAAAGATCTGGAGCAACGGGTGGTCGAAGTGCTCGAGGCACCCAGGTGGTGAGGGTGAAATTGCGTTCGGTGAAACATAAAAGTCTCTTATTAGTAGATTTACCATTACACTTCAAACAATGTGTAAAGAAACATTTAATAAGTAGAGGCTATTACACAGTTAATAAATTCCTTAATGACAAAGTTGCTTGGAAGCAATCTACTTTGCTTCATCTGTCCACAAGATAGATAAGCTACTTAATGCTGACTTAATGTGACATTTTTGTTTTAAAAAGAGCAACTGCTGATTTTCTTGCCGGCTCTTCTCAGCGGAATCAGCATTCCGAACCGGTGGTAGATTCTCGACCTATCATAAGAGCTAAAAGTTGGCCTACATGAAATAAATCATTTTGAATTTGAGTTTGAGCTTATATTTTCCTCTCACCTCCAAATAAGCGAAAAGCTTGTGCTAGAAATGGATAATGGCAAGTTCAGTTTGACTAATAAGTAATCTTAAAAAAAGGGACTGTTATAGCTTTATCTATATCTCTGACTATCTATTATGTATGTGCTTTATATTTTTATCTTCAAATCTGGTCTACTAGATCTAAATATGTAGTTAAAATAACTATATGCTATACTACCTTTCTAAGTTATTTACTATACATTTCTTGTTCGTCTATTAGACTTTATCTCTTCACGGTTCATGCGAATAGCAAGGCTAAGTCTAACAAGTATCTATGTATCTTAATAGCTACAAAATTTAGGAATGTAGAGTCAGCATAAAAAGTTGACTTCAACAATATGAAACCCATTTTTTAATATTGGTAATAAGACAGTAAATGTGACTAAAAAAATGTTTATATTCTATTGCAAGTGATATTAGGACTGATGGATGGAATTAAATGGAAAATGGCAATGAAATGGAATGGTATGGTTGGAGTTAGGGTCACAGGTTCTGGAATAGTGACTCCATATTGAAAACAGCAGTGTTATTAAGTCTTCCTATATAAATAAAAAACCAACATAGCTGTGGTTATTGAGAATAGAAAAGTTTTCCATTGAAATAAAGTTCTTAAAGAGCTTCCAAAATGTTAAGTGAATTTGTCATTGGTTCAGAATGCCGTTCCAAATGAGAAGGACCAGCAAGAAATTCCGCGTTGCTCTTTTCAAAGTAAAAAAAGAATAACATGCCGTTTTAGCAATTTAACAAATTATTACACCAACTTACGGGCATCCGAATGCAAAATCGATTACTTCCACGCAACAGATTTTAGTGTACATTTTAGTTGCTGTCGGTACAGGTAACTATCTAGTTTACCTAGGCATCCTAACAGGCAACTTTAATAGCTTAAAACTAATCCACTTCGTCGTTATACCGTTGTCTAGGTATCAGGCTATTCGGCGTCTAACTAAACTGTTTATTAACTTTGCCAGTGTTTCGACAGCTTAGTTTTAAAATACCTAAACATAGAGTAGTGATAGTCTAGTGGAATGGTCTATCATTCGGGAGGTAAAGGGTTCGATGCCCGATGACCTTTGACTTTCCGAAGTTATACTGTGCGTTTTAGCAAATTTTTTTTTTATTTCATGACAAGATACTTGATTGGGATCTCTGGGTAAGTGACGATGCAGTCTATGATGGTAGCGGGCTAACTTGGAAGGGGTATGGCAGTGTACATGCAATCCATACCCCTAATCGGTTTCTACACGCCATTGTGCCGGAATGCTAAATCGCACGGCGGCACGTCTTTGACGGTAGGGTGATAACTAGAAAAGGCCAAGCCTCCCACTAGAAAAAATCACATTATTCAACGGTGCAGGAAGACGGGAGGTGCATCGTGAGGAAACCTGCACACCTCCATAATGTTCTCGAAGGTGAGTGAAGTCTGCCAATTTGCTTTGGACTAGCGTGGTGGATTATGGCCTATATATGTTCTCTTGAGAAATTATGGCTCTTTTCTGATCTGGATGACGAAGTCTGCGAGTCTTGATATTATATTTTATTGCTTTGAAACTCTTAACGAAAGGTAAATAATAAAATCCACATATACGATCTAGCGCTAAATAACTGGTTTGATATTATTATGTTCTCATGACCTTAAACTGAGGTCGGTACAACAGCGTCTATGTACCTACCTGGCTAATAATAGTCAGGATTTGTCTTCTATACTTCCGTGTAATACGACCTATACTTTATAGCATAGCTAAGCATCAATGAATAGAGCTTTTATACACTAGACTAGCATTTTCCCGCGGCTTCGCTCACGTTAAGTTCGATTTTTCAAACCCCTATTTTATCCCTTTAGGGGTTGAATTTTCAAAAATCCTTTCTTAACGGATACCTATGTTATAATAGCTATCTATATGCAAAATTTCAGCCTGATCCGCCCAGTGGTTTGAGCTGTGCGTTGATAGATCAGTCAGTCAATCAGTCAGTCACCTTTGCCTTCTATATATTCAGATTTTACTTTAACACAACTGTTGTGGCTATTGTCTAAACTCTAAAAATGATTGCATCACTGTGACAATAACAGTTATCTGTCATTGATTTAGGTATACTCTCTCGCTCTTGGTTAAAACCCCTTGGTTTAAACCCCTAACCTAACCTTGGTTAAAACTAGCGTCAACAAACTATCCTGCAGTTTGACGGTAGCATTAAGTAGATAAATATTGTCAATTTTTCTTTAATAAAAAAACAAAAAAGCAGCAGGAACCAGCAAATTTAGAAAATCTGCAAAACAAAAAAGGAGCTGAATTAAAATTTGGTGATGAAAGAAAGAAAGAGGTGATCGCGATCGTTACACTGATGCAATCATATTTAGACAATTCCACCGCTATATCGTAAACTATAACCATTTGAGTATTCATTACGAAACCCTGTATTTCTAAGAAAGGAGACGGTCCATTTTGGGACTACTCTTGTACCATATACCATGAAAAGTGACAAAATACATAGAGATCATTAACAATAAAATCAATTAGACAATCATAATAAATAAATTGCAAAAATAAAAATGTAATTTCAAGTTTTTCGGTACTGTACACAACACGTACAAGATGGCTACCTTTCAGCCACATAGAAGGCAGTAGGTAGGTACCCAGACACAGTTCTGTCCAATGTCATTATCTTCAAATGCAGATCAATGACCCCATGATATTTTGACAGCTAACGTCAGAAACATGAATCCGCCCGCCATGATTACATATGTTATGTTGCCTTACGTGTAGAAAATAAATAATATTAGCATTGAAATTAAGATGAGTTCGCGGATTTGATGGGTCAAAAATGCTTTAATATTTTATTTTATTTTATGTTATTACTGGTACACGACCTGTCCCAGGCTCCATACAATTTTGGACCGTCTCCTTTCAGACGAATATGAACAATTCCACTATCCCGTATATCCTGATTGGGCTCGACTTTCCTATTACAGAAAAAACAGGGCGTTTGCAATCACCCACTATTTCGCTTTCTTATCAAACTTTTATCAAGCAGTTTTGAACTTTAAGCCACTTATAATAGAGACAACGAAATTCAATCGTATAAAGAGCATGTGGTCTTGAGAAAAAAGGGACAAGACTCAGGTAGAAAAGTGAATACAAAAGATGCGTTCGTTCGCGCCGTACTCCACAAAATTATATTTGCTGCTCAATAACATGTTATTTAACTTTAGCTGTAAGGAAATAACGTATAGATTCGTGTAAATAACAATTGTGTGTCTGCAAATGGATTGTAAGCGTTTCGAGTCCGAGTTCCTTTGAAATGAACGCTTATAGGCGGTCAAATTTTTATAGCTACGCGTATAGTTTAGTTTTACTTTTAGGTTAGTTTCGTTCCGTTCGCGATAAGGGATCATGCTGTTCGTGTTATTAGTGTTTTAATTAGTGTTCTAGTGTGTATTTAGTGCTGTGATAGTGATGTAACAGTGTCTGAGAGTTGTTCGACCGGAATCCGGTAGGTTTGTCTAGTTCTTTGACCTTGGCTCGTTTCCGTGGAATGTCAAGTTTGTGCTTTTAGTTTAGGTTGTTGACGGAAGTTTAGTTTAGTTTAGGTTGTTGGCTCTACATTTTTACGTTTAGATTCTGTACCTTGTGACAGTTTTAATTAATACTTACTCAAGTTGATAAGTTAAAATGTCGCTATCAAACTCATATATTTAACTTGATAAACCTGTTTAGATAAAAATATTTTCGGAAGTTTGATTCTACATTTTAACGTTTAGATTCTCTACCTTATAATATTATAACAGTTTTAGTACTTGCTCATGTTGATAACTTAAAACATCGCTGTCGAACTCAAATGTTTAATTTGATAAACCAGTTTAGATAAAAATATTTTGATGTCAAAGCAAACGACACTTTTATTGTTTTTTAATGTCCATATGTTTTTCAATTGTAACTCTACTTGCGAATATTATTTTAATGATTAATGACACTATACTCTAAAACAGTGATAACATAGTGGTTAAGACTGCTAATTCTATTCGAGTTCAATCTTAGGCAGCATTCAAATATCACTTGCTCCCATTAGACCAGACCAGAGACAATTCAGAAATTATAAATTAGCAAATTGTCCCTGCCAGGAATCGAACTTGAGTCTTCCCAGCGCTCACCACAGCGCCAGGGAGGAATTCTGAAAGTCTGCTAATCTGCAATATGATGGACTATAGCCTAAATCCCCCCCCCCCCCTTTCATTGGAGAAGAAAATCTTTGTCTAATACTGAGTCGGTTGGTGAGATGAATTTTATTAATCGACTAGCTTTTGCCTCCGCGACTTCGTCCGCGTGGAATTAGATTTTGGGGTGGAATTTTCAAAAACTGTGACACACGTACTTTTTTATTTTTAACTGAAAGCTCAAATACCAACTTTGATGGAAACAGCTTGAAAAATGACGGAGTTTCATATAAACTTCCATCCCCTATTTAAGCCCTTTAGGGGTGGAATTTCCAATAATACTTTCTTAGTGTGCGCCTACGTCATAAAAGGAACCAACTGTAAAAATTTCAAGTTTCTAACTTCAGTAGTTTAGGCTGTGCGTTGATATCTCAGTCAGTCAGTCAGTCAGTCAGTCAGGACTTTGAATTTTATATATATAGATGAATTACCCATAATATCTAGTTTATGTTCTACAATTTTATAAGATAAAAATTCTTCTGCATTTAAAGGTATTTCCAAAACTTGCGGAGTTAAGTGATGCTTAAAAGATTGCTCGCAGCTTTGCATAAGCTTTTATAATGTTGTTAGTGTAAACTTAAGCTGTACAAAGTTATAAGTTGTTCCGTAACAGTTCTCTAATAGATTCTAGTTCAGCAATAGCTACCTACTTTGTTTGAAAGTTCTCAAGTACACAATAATAATTACTGTAGTTCGCACGTATTTTCAGTATTTAGAGGTAGGTCTAGGTACCTACCTTTTTTAAAAAACTAGTTGTTACCCGCGGCTTCCCTCTCGCTATCTTTTAAAAGTAATCCAAAATGATGATTTTTATACAAAACTAGGTGATTCCCGCGACTTCCGTCCGCGTGGAATAAGTTTAGAGTGACTTGCTACTATCCGCAAGAAGTTATGTCCTCCATCTCCGATAATATTAAGTATATTTTTACCGAAATTGGACAAAATATTTGTTATAGTACACAATTTATAATGAAAAAAGAATATCAAATTCGGTTTGGATTTGACGAAGTTATGGAGCAAAATCAACAAAAACTTTCATCCCCTATCCCGGATAAACCTTATTGTTTATCAGGATAAAAAGTATCCTATATATTGACCCGGGGTCTGCCAACACTGCGCTTCCCAATACGGGGTCGCTTATCAATAACTAACAGAATTCTCTTCTCTTTGCAGATGGCGTGTTCTACATAAGATGTAGCTCTGTCCTACTCTTATACACCATGGCCAAGATCAGTAGGAGGGAGATGGGGAAACAGGACTCCGGCTGGCGGAGAGTGTGTGCGGTGTTGTGTGTGCTGGTGTTGTGTCGTGAGTGTGTGTGTGCCAAGCAGATGAGTGAGACCTTGCAAAGGGCGCTGTCGGCGGTGCGAGGCCCCAGCCCTGGTGCCAAGAAGCTGCTAAACATCCCTGAGGACGGAGGTAAGGGTTGTTTTTTTATATTATATATTTATTTACATAAGGGTTACAAAAAATACTTATAGCATCAGAAAAACCACCCGGGTTTGTAATATATCGCTCATTTGCGACAAGGGTGACATAATTCAAAATTCACCAATTTTAGTGTCGAAAAATACTTTTTGCTATAAAAACAACATTACGCTAAGCACAAAAAAATAAGAGCGAGAGAGATTGTGACTTAATGCTCTGTCGCTTTGTTGGCCGCTGTGTTGTTTCGAGACCGCAGCATCCACAAAACATTACTCTCTAACGAGAGAATTCTCTCATCGTCGATTTTGAATTATGTCACCCTTGTTGCAAATGAGCGATATGCTAACAAAGAGTTTTAAATCTAGGTAGGAACGTTGACTACAGAACATTAATGCCAGTTGAACATGTTATTTATAAATTATATCATAAGTGACTTAAAAATGCAATGTGACTTCGATGAGAACGTCTGCGATCTCACTTGATGGTAAGTGATGATGCAGTCTAAGATGGTAGCGAACTAAATTGGAAGGGGTATGGCAGTGTATATTTAACCTATACCCCTAAACGGTTTCCACACGCCATCGTGCCGGAACGTTAAATCGCTTTGCGGCATGTCTTTGACGGTAGGGTGGTAACTAACCACGGCCAAAGCATCCCCCAGACCGGACCAAATTTCCTTTCTTCCCTTAGTTTAATTGTTTCCTTCTTGACATAATATAATTAGCCGATTTCCGCGCCTTGTTTTTAATTGAAGCTTATTAAGTACTAGCTTTAACCCGCGGCTTCGCTCACGTTAGGTCCGATTTTTTAAACTCCTATTTTACCTCCTTCGGGGTTGAATTTTGAAAAATTCTTTTTTAGCGGATGACTAGGTCATCATAGCTACCTGTATGCCAAATTTTAGCTCGATCGGTCCAGTGGTTAGAGCTGTGCGTTGATAGATCAGTGAGTCAGTCAGTCAGTCAGTCATTCAGTCAGTTACCTTTTCCTTTTATATATTTAGATTTAATTGCTTAAACGCACATAACTCAAAGGTGCGTGCCCGTGATCGAACCCGAGACTTTAAGCTAATATCCCTGCTAAGACCTAAGTAATCATTATTCACTGTTGCGATTGCAGGCAAGCGCAAAAAAATTGTCGTCGATACGAAAATGTCTCGTTTTGAGACCATTAATTTTAAAGTTAAAAAAAAAACCTTCTTGAGAATTCATTTAAGCAAGCCATTAAACCGAGAAGAGTCATCAATCGCACTTTTATCTGGATCAAAGATGTTTAAACGATGTGTGTACTCAGATGGAATAAAACGACAAAACTTGAAAGGTAAAATAGAAGCTAATTGGCTACATTTAAATTTTACTTACATTAGTTAATCACTGCCTAGGGACATTGTGCGAGTGATATATTGTTTATGTAGTCTTGGGTTGAACCCTGGCCAGGGTGCACAGATTTTTTTTAGATATTTCTATAATAAGGACAAGATAATAATGTAATAGTAAATTGAAATGAACTTCATGAAGAAGTTAAAATCTCTTGAAAAAAAATCTTAAAATGTGTTATTTAATTTCCTATGCGCTATTAAAGAAAACCCTCACTCAAGCAGCACTGTTGGATTTTTTACACCGAAAAATATGCATAATATATAGAAAATTCTTAAATTCACAATTATTTATTTCATGTTGGTCAACTCTATGCCAAATGTGTCTCTGTGTGTTTGGAAAGCAGAATAAACGACTTCCTTATTACCCTCCAACTATCACGACATTTTCCCATTAGATTATGTTTCCAATATCCTTTCTATTATTTAGGTGAATCTCGTTTATCTGTGCACATTAAAAGCAACGTTCTGTACTAAATGGCTGAGAGAGGGTAGGGGAAAAAAAATCGCTGACTAATTCAGGGCAATCAGTCTCGCGCGATAAAAAGGCTTCTGTTCAACCTCGCTTAGGGTTGTCACCTCACAGAAAGAATGTTTGTTCTAAAAAATAAATTCTTAATTCTAAATTACTTACTAGGTCAACTTGTGGCTCTTATGACAGGTCAAGAGTTTACCACCGGTTCGGAAAGCAGATTCTGCTGAGAAGAGCCGTCAAAAAAATTATTCAAGCTTATACCATCGCAAGGACGAATTTAAGATTACTATTGCAATGTCTCTTTGTGGCCTAGAACCTTAAAACATAATATATATTTTTAAAGAATATCATATGCTAGGAATGGGTACGATAATGATATACAATGGGGGGAGGGATTCGAACCTGCGACCGTGCAGTTTTCAGTACGCACCGTTAGGCTATGGAGGCTTATATTATCCAAGATCGATCCGACTGATCAACGCTCGCACAAACCACTGGGTTTGAGCTGTGCGTTGATCAGTCAGTGAGTCAGTCAGTCAATCACGTTTTCCTTTTATATATTTAGATTATATGCCACTTATATCCACATTTCGAATATCTAATGGCGATAGCTTCGGCTCGAATATTGCTTTTGGGAGTTTGATGCAACCTTTCGAATTCCATTAACGAGTTGAAACTCAATATAGGCATATATCGACCTCTCTGCCTGTCATGTGAGGCTTTGAAATTGGATGAGGGAATCATCATCTCATCAAGAGTACGCTATACCTATATGCTATACAGTAAATACTTGTAAACCACACTGTGTCAAAAGCTAAGCCTCAATAGCCCAACGGTTAAAGGTCCGGACTGAAAACTGAATGGTCGCAGGTTCGAATCCCACCCGTTGCACTATTGTCGTACGCATTCCTAGCACAAGCTTTCCGCTTATTTGGAGGGTATCGGAGGATATTGGTCAACTTCAACTTGGCTAATATTCTTTTTTTTTTTTTTTTTCAAATATTATCGATATATTGCCTGTCATGTAGTTATCTAGGGCTTTGAGGCTGTTGCGTGTGCAACTGATGTGTTCGTAGCTTCATTATTTAATTATCAGTCAATCACCCTTGCCTTTTATTATTTTAGATTTATGTTAAGTGTTAGTGGTTTACCGTTAGTGTTAAATTAAATACACCAAGTTAAGACAGACGCTTTGGGAACGTTCAGTACTGGAATATTGCTTTTGGGATTTAGGTCCGACCTTTCAAATTCCATTAACGAATTGGAAGTGAATTCAGGCATAATTAACGCACGTCCGCCCGTTCTGAAAGCTTTGAGGTTGAATAGAACTAGCAACACGTATGTCAACAAACGGTGTTTCTATCTCCCTAGTGGAAGCTGTTTCTGGACGCTGCCTGCTCCGTTATGATTAATGAACGTGTACCGACTGACATACTGGAAGGCTTGTATAAGGCCTTTCCCGAACATGATGCCTTTTTGGTCTATCATGTTTGACTGCCGATAACAAGGTCCCGGGTTTGATTTTTAGAGAAAGTACTTGGCTAGTCAGCTATAATGTAAGATTTTATATGAAGAGCGCATCTGCGAGACCTAGACGCACATTTCTTTGTATATCTATAAATTAGGACAAAATTGAATGCTGGCGCATTACAGTTGCAGCGTTATTGAAGGACAAACCAACAGACAAACACACTTTCGCGTTTATAATATTAGTAAGGTTATTAGTAAAGATAGGTACTTTAGTTTAACAATTTAGTGTACCATCTTAAAGTTATGTGTATAATGCAATAAATAAATTCTGATTCTGGTTCTGACCTGAATATGTTTGACTTTATGATAACGTAATATTCAGGTGGGATCAAGTAACTAAACCTGTTACATTAGATGGCAAAGCAGTAATGGCGTCACGTAGTCTCATCAAACTTGCTCTCCGGATTGGCGTGACTCGAGAGGTTGGTGAGAATGGATTGTGTGTACAGAACAGAGTAAATTGTATATATACAGTGAAGTAAAAAGTACTTATAAAGTGGATATTTATTACTAAAGCGAAAAAGACTTGTCCTGACTGATTGATCTGTCAACAACTTTAATGTAAAATAGTACTATTCTACATCAATGCATAAAAACTATATAGCAGTTAGAAACTTGATGTCGAACGAAGTAGCGGGGGCAAAAGCTAATTCAGATAAAGGAGGCCCTTATTCCTTTGCCTCCCAAAGTATAAATGTAAAATAGTTCTTTAACTCCATATTAAAAACTTATTTTAAAGGCCTATGTCACTTAATTATCTGGTCATGAACAGAACGCGAAGAATCTCGGCAAAACTTCGATTCGCTCGAACAACCCATTGCGGAAACTTTGGCCCCGCGCCATTGTAAAAAACCACCCCGTTTCCTCGGATCCCTAAGTATCACAAAGTTAGTTTTTCATTTTGACAACTTGGAAGTTTAAGGGCCTTTATTAATTAGAGAAATTCCTTAATTACAACCTTTGAACTGGGGAAATACTTGTCGGAAAATTAACTCTTGCCTGGTGCCCGGAAACATTTGAAATTAAATTACTTATTACTTAAATTACATGTATTGTTCGCCATATTAAAAACAAATCTTATAAATAAACTTTGTCAGAAATTTAAGGTTTGCCCATAGGGTTTGCCAATAAATTTTGAAAGACTGCAAAGGCAACCATGTTGTTTTGTGATGATCGATGTGAAAGGATTAATCGTAAATACATAAATATCGGTCTAAAATTCAAATACATACTTATATTGAAGGATGAACAATTGCAGACTCTTTGCATTGGTTGAGTGGTTTCCACCCAACCATTGCAAAGAACCTAGTTCTAAAAGTAACTCCTCTCAGAATGAGAAGCGTTTAGGCTATAGTCCACCACGATGGCCGAGTAAGTGCGGATTGGTAGACTTCATATACCTTTGACAATATTATAGAGAAGGCATTAAGATATCTCAACGATGTTTTCCTTCGCCATCGCAGCAAAATAATATTTAATTGCTAAAAACGCACATAACTCCGATAAGGCAAACACTTCGAAAGGGCAGCAGAAGTCTTATCACAGCTTTCTCACTAGACCTGTTCATGCATGTTGTATTGATAACAATAATGTTCCGTTTTCCGTTTCCCAAACTGTTCATTCGTCTTTGCCGGCCTCCATCGTAACGTTATCAATAACCAAATCCAGCCAAATGTTCCCAAACGCAGCTGACGTAACTTTGAACGGTTTCATTTCCATGATATTCCCCGACGAATCTGCATAACTTGAAGACGAACGATACGGTCGCAGTATGAGAATAATCAAACAGTTAGGACTCACGAGCTTTGAAGATAAAAATGTAATTAAACCTTCCAAAACACCAAAGGTAATCAGGGCTTGCAGTTACAGTCCTCTCAATTTTCATGTAAGACTAGCTTTTGCCCCCGCGACTTCGCCCGCGTGGAATTAGATTTTGGGGTGGAATTTTCAAAAACTGTGGCACACGTACTTTTTAATTTTTAACTGAAAGCTCAAATACCAACTTTGATGGAAACAGCTTGAAAAATGACGGAGTTTCATATAAACTTCCATCCCCTATTTAAACCCCTTAGGGGTGGAATTTCCAATAATCCTTTCTTAGTGTGCGCCTACGTCATAAAAGGAACCAACTGTAAAAATTTCAAGTTTCTAACTTCAGTAGTTTAGGCTGTGCGTTGATATCTCAGTCAGTCAGTCAGCCAGTCAGGACTTTGAATTTTATATATATAGATTTGTGCTTACGGTAATGCCCTATTTTTATTAAGAAAAACAATCCTTATCTCTAAGCGTGCAGCTGGTATCGACCAAATCAATCGGGTTTTGCAAATTAGATTGATTTTAAGAACGTATTTTTATACTATGAGCATAACGATTATAATATGATTGTTGTGATTGATTGATTTTATTGTATTCTTCCTACAACTGTGACTTTTAACTAATAGTAAAACCTCCTACCGGATTTTGCTGAAGGGATATCCCTTCGGCGGAGTATGTGTTTCCTGCTAAGTATTTTATTATAGTGCTTTCTGAACAATTAACTCTTGGTTTGAAAGTAACTGCCAAGAAGCAGGACCATCTTCTAGGCAAACGAGTTATTTAGATATCATCAATGTCTTAAGTCAATTGTAACTACATTTTTTGTTTATAATAGCCTAAACTGTAATATTTTGATCATCCAGTAGAGAGACGCGATCTAATTAGCCCGTTTACCAAGACGCTCCATAAAATTGCTCTACGTAAGTAAATTTTTTAACCAACTGTATGCTAGCTAAGCGATGGTACAGCTCACTCCGCCGGGCTTAACTACCGTTTTGCATTTAAATGATAGGGATATATAATAGCCGTTTGGAAGGATTACATCGGCGTTCCTTTCCGCGGACGATAATGACCTGAGGAGTGCTGCAAGGTGGAATAATGTGCCTTAATTTATTTAATCTTTATATTTATGAAAAACACTTGTAAGAGACAAAAAATCATAATAAAACTGGGTGCTCTTATATACATTTGACGCTTTACAATTATTTGTCAAGTGGAAAGCAAAAGAATGCCAATAATAAAAGGCTTTAGTGAAGTGTGAAATCAGATTTGTCTAGTTAGTCTCAGCTACACTACATAAAGAATGATTATATAATGAACACACTATATGAAGATAGTAGTTTTTAAGGTACTGAGTTTAGATCGATGTTAGTAAACCAGAAGCAGAGTATAAGAGTAGATGAATTTTATTGTACCTGTTGATGGCGCCAGACGTATAGGTATCACATAAAAGTACAGTAAAGCTGAAAATACCTTGCAAATAGAACATTTCTAAGCTTCCCGCGAACAATTGACGTGCATTTGTACCTATTGTATTGTTACTAGTATCTACATAATCGTGACGACAAAATGCATGTCCCGTGCTGTAAATTTGAATAACTCGCAAATTATTTCCTTTATTTCCCCTTCAGTTCGTTGGCTTGATTCATTTATTTTGCATTGTACTTTGTTGCATTGGTTACCGTTTTTCCACGCGACGGAACGGAAATTTTAATTATAAGCGTTTGATTTTAATTACCCTTTACACATATAATTATATGTGTAAAGGTTAAGGCTAATTATATAACGGTAAGGGTAGATGTAAATGACTGTAATATACCTGTAATCAATTTCCTCAAAAATTATTGTATCGTAATTTTTACATTACTAAGTACCTAATCAGGTATCGTCTCATCTGTTTCACTTATTTTCGGTGGTACATGTACCACTGAGCGTAACTTCTTAAGTAAACTATACATTAGGTAGATGCACTATCTAATATTAAGTTTACTTAAAAAGTTGTTTTTTAGGAACTACTAGATTACTGTAGGTACAGTATGCGGGTCTCTCGAAAGTGTGATTGAATATTGGTTTGTCCTTTAATCATGTAACAACGGAGTAGAAGATTGGCGTGATTTGCGGGATTTCTAAAAAATCTAATTCCATGATGATATCGCAGGGAAAAGCTAGTTTAGTATAATCTAGATATTGTTCACTGTGCCTGGCATAAGTGCATAAATACCTTTACCTCAGTAACCTTTTGCTCAGTCTGAATAACTTGCAAAATTATTTAACTCTACCATGCAGCCGCTCGCGGCATTGTTTCTGCACTCCGCTCAAAAGTTAGCCGTAGAATCTGCACACACATGCGATTTTCTAGACGCATGCTTCTGCTTAGTTTTTGTGATTTGGCCACGAAATTTTATTTCAGAAATTTTCTGGATTATTGGAATATTGAATATGAATATCAGGTTTTCTAAAATTGATTGCATCAGCTTAACGATTACAACGATCTCTGATTGGCTGAATTTATGGTGTCCTTGCTGCATTAACCAATTTTGCATTTTAACCAATATCGGGAGAGCACCAGCTAATCAGATTCAATCATACTTACTTACTTCGCTGGTTCAGTGAGCCAAAGAGGATCTTGGCCTCCGACGCAGTTTTAAATTGAAGAACTAGTGGCCGAACCCAGTATTATTGGAGGATATAAATCGGAAAGTCTCCACCGGCTCGGGCACCTAGAGAAAATGGGAGAGGATCGTGCTGTAAGGAGATGCAACCATGAAAAAAAAAACAACTTTAGAGGATACCACAGCGAATTTTGTATGAAAAAGTGACTTTTTTATTGATGACAGGATAACCTTGACTGCAATCTCACCTGATGGTAAGCAAATTATGGGTTCATTTTCACACTTAAACAAATAATGGTACTTAATATCCACGATTTGTGTTCCGAAACTGATTATAATTTAATCCTTTTTGCTAGCGACTTCGTCCTTTGTGTACTTTTGCATTGTACTTCGAAAAAAGCCAACAGGTTCTTTCCACCCCTGCATTTGTAAGACGGCCATTTTCATTTCATTGTTACAACACTTCCTGAACTTCAAGGGTAGTTCCAAGGGTGTCTGACTTCCGCCCCGGAGGGGACAGACGGGCCAGGATATTTTAATTTTTTTTTGCAGACTCTTTAGTTTTTTTTTTTGTTAGTTTACTCATTCAACTGTCTACAGAGACAGTTTAGCTTGTTTTAAGAATGAGTGTTGATAGTATTGTTTTATTTGATGACAATTATAGCCTTTGACTTACACTCTTAGGTAAGAGTAAGTTAGACTGTTTCTCTGGTCTCATCATCAGGTGATGATGAGAATTTCAGAAAATATAAATTTCCAAATTGTCTCCCCAGGGAATTGAATCCAAGACATGGCATTTTAAGACACAGCGCTCACCACAGAACCAGCTTGTCACCGAAATTCAAATTCAAATTCAAAATTTATTTATTTCATGTAGACCATACCTTATGACACGTCATAAATCTACCACCGGTTCGGAATACAGATTCTGCTGAATAGAACCGGCAAGAAACTCAGCAGTTGCTCTTTTCAAAAAATAAAATAATTTAAGATAATAATAAAACCTCACTTAGCTTGATAAAAAATCAGGGTTACCAGAGGGCCCTTTTACATGAAACAGATACGTTGATCCCGAATTGTTTCAACTAGATTGACCTCTCGACACAGATGTATCGAATACTTTATTCGACATTCCACACATTTCGGCCATTTCTGCGCCGATCGGTGATGTATGGGGGCCATAATTAAGGGTACGGGTGGCATATTTCATTCATTATTCTCCTCTCTCTCCTCGAAATACATTGTGAGGTTGATCGGAGAAAAATCGAAGGGCACGAGTGAATTGATCGTGATGCGAAAGCTGCTTAGAGGCTCGGTCAAATTAGGAGGTTTTTTGTCTCTCTTTTTTTAAACAAGATGACCTCCGCGACTTTGTCCGCGTTGATTGAGCCGAATTTACTCTGTGAAATTAGTGGCATGAAATTAGTTTCATGACATTCATTTCATCAACAATTTCATGTGTAAACTTCTGATTTCATGAAGAATTTTCATGCAAGAAAGAATTTTTGAAAATCCCTAAGGGGTTAAAATAGAGGTTTGAACAATTGAAATTAACGTGAGCGAAGATGCGGGCAAAAACTAGTATTAAATAATGTCTTTAACATTTTCACCGAAAATTTCGTTCAAGATAAATTAACGAGACACCGCGAATACAAAAGACCGTGGAGTTGCCACAGAGAATTAATTTCCAACGTGGCAATAACGCGAAATTGTAGGCCAAAATTATTTCCGAGACCGCAAGACAAATGGCCCGGAAGCTTGCCCGGGGAACTTCAATCGCTCAGCCGCATCACGCCAGGATCTCGTGAAAAATCCCCCTCCCACTGATGTAGTGTCGCATTAGGTGTCGCAAACTAGAATTTGAATGAGATAAATGGCTGCCACGAACTCCGCGCTGCGACGGGGAGAGGGTTTATTGGTTGTAGCTCAGCGGAGAGTATAGATTTATTTTAGATATTTAGTTCGCAACAATTTTTGCGTTTGATTAGATTCAGATCCAATTTTCTTCAAATCTTCAATCAACCTTTGCAATTGTGCATTGTGGAGTCAACATCTCCTGATGATGCTCCGGTGTCGGAGCGAAACGTGGAGTGTATTTTGAAGTTTGTGTGGCGCTACGTATTGGTGTTGTGTTATTTTATCTGGTTTGGCGTATTACAGCAAAATATTACTTTTTGTTTTAGTATTATCATGGAATTTCGCAAAGTAACACCTGCTTCTACGAGTATCCAATATATTAGATTTTATAAGATTCGCTTTTTTTGCACAAAACTACAAAACACTATGAACGCGGAAGTGTATTTATATGTTAATTTGTCCTCCAAGCAAACATCAACGGAGCAAAGGGTCTACTTGGAGAGTGACATGATTTTATTCAAATTCCTTTATTTGCCGGAAAACATGAAGGTGGTTGGGTATGCATCAATGTTTCAATGTCATCGGCCATTTCTGGTCGATGACATTGAAACATTTAAACTGATGACATTTAAAACGCAGACTAAAGCTAATTAACTTTATTTCCAAACTTTAGTACATATACGTAACATTATTCCAAAATTTTTACTAAGTACTTACTTTACTACTTACTAGTAGTGTGGGGCGCCCTCCAGCAAGGTGGACCGACGACTTAAAGAGAGTGGCGGGAAGTGGCTGGATGAGGAAGGCTGAGGACCGGGTGTGGTGGCGCTGTTTAGGAAAGGCCTATGTTCAGCAGTGGACGTCCGTAGGCTGAAATGATGATGATGATGATGACTTACTTTACTACTTACTACTTTATACTTTAAAAATACAATACTTAGTAGCTAAATAACTATTTTTTACATAGGTAATAAAGGTTAAAAAAAAATTGCACTTTCTTTCTTATTATGAAAAGGTATGAAGTAAACATAACAAATCTTACAATCATAATAAGTCATAATAACAAAGTAATATTGTAAGAAAAAACTTATAAACAAATTAGGAAATTACTCTTCAAAATCGCTTAATCTCCATTAACGTGTCCTCAGCGTGAACGTTTGCTTTGAAAACTTGTTTGTTCTAACTTCGGAGACAAGCTACAACGGGACGCACATAGTGTGTGAATCTGAATGCAACTAGAACGAGTCGGCACCATGGTAGAACTAGCGAGCTAGTTTCAAAAATCTTTCTGCGGCGCATAGTATTGTTTATGAACGTCAAAGTGGACTATCCAACTTTTCATTTTCTTTTTAACCGACTTTAAAAAAGGAGGTTATCAATTCGACACGTATGTCCTACTAATATTATAAAGGCGAAAGTTTGTATGTGTTTGTGTGTGTTTGTGTGTATGTTTGTTACTACCTCATGCCGCAACGAAGGAACCGATTTAGCTGAAAGGAATGGAGATAGCTCATACCCAGTATTAACATATACCTAATCTAAATTTTAGATATCTATAAATAAGAAAATCGGTTTCTTTTAGGGCATAGGTATCAAGTTAGAATTTTTTTATCCAAATCTACCCCTAAAGGGATAAAATAGGGATTGGAAGTTTGACTTCATTCAAGCTTCCAAGGGCATAGGCTGCACGGGAAACTTCAACCTTACGGGAAATCAGCAATTCTACGCAGACGAAGTCGCGGGCAACAGCTAGTAAATAAATAATGCAGTACTTAATACACTATTACTCTCTAAATACAGTGTGATTCCTGTTGCTTTACAAGATTACAAGTAAACCTTTTATCGCGACCTCAATTTACCTCCAATATGTTTGGACAATGCCGCTTTCTGGATCCAATTAATTTTCAACAAAATCAATTGAGCCTAAGACCGTTTTCACGTCATCCGATCCGATATCGGGCGTACCGAATAGGGTTGCCAGATTTTTTTTCAGCCTATAAGGGACAAATGGTTAAATAGGCAAAAAAATACGGGATTTCAGTTTTTTACCCGGGACAAATAAAAGAACAAAATTATTTAGTGTCTCTTTTTTTGATATTTTTTCGAGGATCAAGTCAGTTTTAATATATTTTTATTCGTATTCACATATCTGTAAAAATCAATACAATTATAATCGTAATTAAAAACGGTCATCAACTCGCTTTTGTACGAACGTTGCGTATGTGAATACTTGAATCGATACCATAATGAAAAACGAAGTACGGTTCAAATACGGGACAGAGTGAGTCCCGCAGGGACATTTTAAACTATGCCTAAAATACGGCATGTCCCGGGAAATACGGGACGTCTGGCAACGCTAGTACTGAATTTAAAAATCATTTATAATTAGCTGCATTTTGAACTGACCCTTGTGCCTATAGTCAGGTTTTTACAATTCCCGAGAGGCACCTTAGTTTGGTAGCGTCGCGTGACGGTTTCATCGTTTCTATTTAGGCCCGCCCGACTTCGACATATTATAGTTTTTAAACGTATATTCTCAGTTAAACCCTAATAATTGATAGTTATGCTTCATTTAACCCAAATATTTGCTCTGCAAGTATCTTTCGGGTTTCATTAAACATTTACAGACTCAAAAAGTAATTATACCGAAATTAGTTTCGTACCAACTTGTGCACTTATTGTTAGCATATGCCATTGAAATTTGAACCTTACCTGTGAGTAGTAAAAGTTTAGAATCCCTTAACCTCATTAATAGCAATCTCAATGGACTTAGTACAACGTCTCCAATCGTACTCCACAAACGGAATGGATGTTTTCATTCAATTTTCTATCGTGGGAACTGTACTGACCAGTTGTGTCTCTAAGGTTATTGGAAAATATACTTTGTGCTTATGAAAACAGGGTGGCCATTTGTCTGACCGGGTAGTACGCTGTATTGTTTTATGGGTGCTATCTTCACGAAGCAAATTCAGAGCAAGTTTTAGTGCTTCGAACGTTGAACGTCTGTAAAATGTATGGATCATTGGAGACTATTATTGACACATAACAGACTAAGTACAGCCATTTTGCACATTTGTTACAAGTTTTTTTTATTTTATAGTAAGTAGGTAATATAATAAACTAGACGACACCCGCGACTTTATCCGCGTGGATTAATGTTTTGATTCCCGCGGAAACTCTTCAATTTTCCGGGTTGAAAAGTAGCCTGTGTTAATACAGAGTTTAATCTACCTCCATTCTAAATTTCAGCCAAATCCATCCAGTACATTTTCTGTGAAAGAGTAACGAACATACATACACACTTTCGCCTTTATAATACCTATTAGTGTGATAATTCTAAATATATAAAAGGAATTATATATTCAGATTAGCTACTAAGCGATAAAGCCGCCTTTTGTGTCACACTTTTCGTCATTGTTTCTTTTAAATATATAAATTTTTTTTAATCATGAACTTCCGCAAAGTAATTTTGATTCTATCCAATATATAATTTTTTGTTGTTGTTTTCTGTGGGGCAAATAAAGAGTATAATAAATAAATAAACCTTTGTCCACATTTCTCGTAGATAAGTACTATCTCGAATATTGTTTCACGAATTGTTACACTTTGATGAATGTATCTATTCTAGTGGTGTTACAAAGGAGGGGAAACTGGAATAGTAAACTGGGTCGACTCTATGCGAACCATGAATCATTCTAGCGGTTGAGATTCTTTTACAAGTCGCCGCTTACTTCGCTCAAGTTTTATAGCTGTAAAGAGTGTAAAGGCTTGGACAAACTCGACATTTCACGGTTTTAACGCTAGAAAGGGAGCTGTGACGTATTTGATGTCGTTTGGTAACCTAGAGCTTGGCTAGGGCTTTTTAACTACTTTGCTTTTTTTTTATAAAGATTATCAGCCAAGCTGAACTTGAATGATGTTCTCCTCTCCCCTCCAAATAAGTGAAAACTTGTGTTAGGAGTGGGTACGACAATAGTGCAACGGGTGAGGATCGAACCTGCAATCTCTAAATTGGGCTATTGAGACTTAAATTATTATCAGTAGCGGTTAACTTTGCTACTTTACTACTGATAATTTCAAAGCGCAACAGTTTTCTCGAAAAAAAAATTTTTTCACCAAACACTCGGAAACGATAATAATTAATTTCTTGTTCTTGTTTCAAGATTTCTTCGTCATAAAAAAATATATTCATATCGTGACATTATAATTCAATTACATATTTTAATTTACTCATCCCGATCAAGAATTCGGTATAGTCAACCTGCTAGTTCCATTCATTTTTGGTACACGCGATGTTAAAAGAAAATTGCAATAATTAAAACAGTCAAGCTATTGCATAGCTTCTATCGCGGGCCAGCGTGGAGACCGAATCCAGAAATTCCGTAACGAAAATAACCTGACACGGGACTCCTCTCACCGCTAGATGGCGTTGATAAAAAATGCTATGCAATAGCTTTACCGCGGCAGTCCCCGAGTGCCACACGTCTTTTTTTTAAATAAATGTTTAAGACGCATAAGTGACGCAATATAGGCGGGTTTGCAGCACTCTCCTTTATTTGAATAAAAACTAATGCAATGCATTGGCATAAAACCCACCCTGACTTTCGCAGAGGTTTGTATGGCCTTTGAAATATTCCCACGGAACGTATATCTAGGAAGTACTCAAACGTACAAATGAGCTACATATTTCGTGAAGCAGTAATTAGTAGGTTGGTCCTAACAGAGCCAGTGGTTTTGATTACTTCCGGTATTTGAGGGTGAGACGCCGCCCGTACGAGCGATGTGATGTGTAACAGCCGTATGATTAGAGGGGTATTACATACGTCGAGTTTATCAAATTCAAAATTATTTATTTCATGTTGGCCAACTTGTAGCTCTTATGACACGTCGTGAATTTAGCACCATTTCGGTGGTATTTTACCTGTTTTCTTAAAATGCAGAAAGTTACATTATGTTACTGTACCTATCTAAATTTGTAAAAGGCGAAGATGACTAATTGACTGATTGGATGACTAACTGATTGATCTATCAATGCACAGCTCAAACCACTGGGTGGATTGGGCTGAAATTGGGCATACAGATAGCTATTACGACGTATGCATCCGCTAAGAAATGATTTTTGAAAATTCAACCCCTAAGGGAGTGAAATATGGGTTTTAAAAATTTAACTTAGCGTTAGCGAAGTTGCGGGCAACAGCTAGATAAAGATAGTTTATTGGACGATGTTCATGATCAGTTTCAAGATGTTCTGCAATTTCGGTGTGAATATTAATTTATAAATTCCGTTGCTCCGTTCTTAAGCGATTAAAGAACAAACCAAAAATCAAACACTTTCACGATTACAATATTAGTAAGGGTTTTACTTGTTGCAAAAATATGCCCGTATTTCTCTTGCTCGTGCCATGTAATCCTGACTTTAGATGTCGTAAACAAACATACACCTTCGGGTCCCGCACGTTATGTTTATCAATCAACACTTCAAGTTAAAGTGTAAACACAGTAAACATGGCCGTATTTTAATGTTGCGTCGGCTAAGTGGTGTTTGGAAATTGTTGATATTCCTGGCTGTTTACTTGCTTTGGATGTTTCTGGATTATATGAGTAACACTCTAGTAACGTAATGTCTCTCCCTCTCTCTCTGCATCGTAATCTTCATTGTTGAGAGTCGTGACCCCTTTCCATCTAAATATGTAAAAGGAATAGGTGATTAGCTGATTGACTAACTGATCTATCAACGCACAGCTATTATGACGTAGGCATCTGCTAAGAAAGGATTTTTGAAAATTCAACCACTAAGGGGTGACTCATTACATTAATTCTATTTATCAATCCCCTATTTTTCCCCCTTAAGGGTTGAATTTTCAAAAATCCTTTCGAACCAGACATCTACGTCATCAAAGCTATCTGTTTACCAAATTTCAGCCCGAGCCATCTAGTGGTTTGAGCTGTACTTTGACAGATCAGTTAGTCACTCAACCAGTCAGTTAGTCAAACTAACAATGTACCTAGTTATTAAAAAAATGCAGTATTTTTTTATAGTAGACACGGACGTAAAAAGCTTCACTAGCTTATTTCAAAATACACCATGAAACTTAAGACGCGAGGCCATGAAACTAGAGACTTCATAATTAGCAATCACGGCCTCAACAATAAAAACTCGAAAATAAGTCGTAAACACAAATTTACGCCGCTGCTGCGTTCTTCTAACAAGTGGTACTTACTTCATTTTTAGGGCTGCCACGTTGCTTTGTTTTTATTCATTGATAACAATTGATAAGATATAGTTCTTGCAATTCACGAGGGCGCGTGGCTCATGGTTGTATGCGTGTCGTACCTGTATAAGTACGAGCGAGAGCTTGCTCGCGCCTGACCGCTCCCACCTAGGCTCCTGACAGGCATGCACACTTACACAATGTGCATGTAAACGACGTTACCACAAGTAAAGCGCCCGTCACTTCGTGAGATAAACGTACTATAACTTAAATATGTATTATGATATTTTTAATGATCACAACCCTATTTCAAGCTAAAGTCAGAAATTGTCGTGTACGAGAACAATAGGCTATTTGCCAAGCTAAAGAAAATCATAATGCATTTTCGATTAGTTGGTATTGTTTGAAGAATAAATGAGTTTCTGTGAGCGAATTGAGTGATAGTGGTGCTTCAAAAGTAGACTGATTAAACTAAAGATAAACTAATGCTATCTCACGGCCTGTACAAGTAAGTATCTAACTTCAAAGAATACCTAATCTATAAATAAATAAAAGGCAAAGGTGACTGACTGACTGATCTATCAACGCACAGCCCTTACCATTGGACCGATCGAGCTGAAATTTGGCATACAGGTAGCTATGATGACGTAGTCATCCGCTAAGAAAGGATTTTTCAAAATTCAACCCCAAAGGAGGTAAAATAGGAGTTTAAAAATCGAACCTAACGTGAGCGAAGCCGCGGGTTAAAGCTAGTAGTAACTAAAGGTACAGAGGATTCACTCCGCAAAATGATTTAAATAAATATCGACTCTCGTTACCGCACAATAAAGTGTAATTCAAGTTGACACAGCGCTACTTATTTACCGTCTTATTCACGAAGACTTTTCTATATTTCTATCACGTAACTCTTATCCTTTTGTGCTCTCTTTTAGGCTCTTGGAGGCGGTACGTCATGCACTTGTAGCTCCGCAGTTTACCACGGAGTGCGCCAGACCTGTTTACGTGTTTCATTTAATATTTACAGATTAAAGGTTGATTTTAAATGTATTTAAATCAACCTTTAATCTTTAATATAAAAAAGGAGTGTAATGTTTTCAGGGTTCATGTGATGTGAATTTCCTTATTCCAATTTCCAACATAACGTCTAAATAAATGCTTGAACAGCAATAGCATTAGTAATCTTATAAAACGTATAACCAACCAACCAAGTCGACATAACCAAAGTTTCCATCAGTAGGGAAGCGTGATAAAAAACTATGGGAACTCCTCTACAGCGACCCCCGCTGGGAGTCGAACCTAAGACCTTCCAGTTGTGAGATCACGGCGCTCACCACTGCGCTACAGAGGTCGTCAAAACCAATTCACTCCGAGCGAATCTGCCGTCTTTTAGACTTTTTAATGGCCAAGTCGCCGGCAAACAATTGTAGCCAATCGAAAATGCATTAAGATTTCCGTCAGCGCGCTCTGTAAATCCATTTGCCGGGCCATTGTTCTGAAGCGGCACAAAGACTTGTTTCGGAGTGCTCCGAAAGCAGCGAAAGTAAAGTTATCAGCTAAAAGACCGAAAACAGAATTGTTTTAATAAACTCAACGTGAAAAAAACTTTTTACGAACAAGCTTTTAAGGTTCCATATTGAAATAATGCGACTTCGTCCGCCTTTACGTCTCGCTTAGTACATAACTTTTAAGCTATTGCATAGCTTCTATCGCGGGCCAGCGTGGAGACCGAATCCAGAAATTCCGTAACGAAAATAACGTGACACGGGACTCCTCTACGGTGAGCCGCTAGATGGCGTTGATAAAAAATGCTATGCAATAGCTTTACCGCGGCAGTCCCCGAGTGCCACACGTCTTTTTTTTTATTTTATGACATAGCCCGTGACTGCGATCTCACCTGATGATAAGTGACAATGCAGAGGGATGCGAACGAGCTAACTTGGAAATTAAACCCATTCCTCTAATTTAATTTGTTGCTTTAAAGAATTGATCGTTATAAAGTCGTCTGTCGCAGCTTCTCTTAGTAAAAGTATAAGAAGAAAATTTAATATCAATATCATATTTAAACAATCTTCTATACCTTTAAATAAAAATACTTGTCTATTGTCTTATCTAACTAAATTGAAATGCCTGATTATATTTTCGAAATAACGAATTAGTTAATAGGTAGGTATATATTTGAACAATACCATAAATCAAACATAGTGGTAGAAGTATCTTGACGTGTCATAATTAAGAACTACAAGTTAGTTTAGACTCTACATGAAATAAATAATAATTTTGAAAATTTTTAATTCGAAAAAATGGATTTTGAACGAGACTTTCTCGGACTAGTGATTATAGCTACATTTTTATCCCTGAAAATAAAACATGTCCATCCAATACCTAAAATACCTAAACCAAATACCTAATATAGATTAGGTATTACTAATATATAAAGCTGAAGAGTTTGTTTGTTTGAACGCGCTAATCTCAGGAACTACTGGTTCGAATTGAAAAATTCTTTTTGTGTTGGATAGTCCATTTATCGAGGAAGGCTTTAGGCTATATAACATCACGCTGCGACCAATAGGAGCGAAGCATCAGTGAAAAATGTTGCAAAAACGGGGAAAATTATCCATATTTAACATATATTCTTTTAAAAACTTCTTAATCGCGATCATAATAACAGAAATTGATGCGGACGAAGTCGCGCGCAGCAGCTAGTTGTAGGATAAAGGCGCGGGGATGTGCTAAGTAAAATTCTTCAAAAACCGAGAAAAAGCGGGCACTGGGTGGAAAGTAACAAGCGAAATGTTCTAAATTCAAATGGCCCTGTACAATTTCGTTTGAAATTCCTCAAATCGTATAACATTGGAAGTGAAGTCGTAACAAAAACGTAACAATCCATGAATGTCTTACTGCGAAACGATACCCTTGCTATTCAAAGGCAAATTCTTCACATACATAAAGCAGTTATGTGAGAGCGTTCTACTGGAAAGAGAGCTGGTAGAAAATATTCACGAGGTGCTTGATAAAAGCAGAATAATCTAAATATATAAATGGAAAAGGCGACTGACTGACTGGCTGGCCGAAATTTGGCTTACAGATAGCTATTTTGATATAGGCATCCGCTAAGAAAGGAATTTTGAAAATTCAACCCCTAAGGGGGTAAAATAGAGATGTGAAAATCGAACCTAGCGTGAGCGAAGCCGCGAGCAAAATCAAGTGTTCTCTGAACTCTTCTCCTTCTATCCAAGAATAAGTGATCCTCAAACAAATAAGTTTGTCAAAACTAATGAGGTAAATGTCAATTTCAAAGACTTTCGTTTATACATAATATACATATTCACAGTTAGATATTATGCGTTTAAAGCACTTAAATATCACTTGTTTTAACGAGAAAGAAAAACATCGAGAGGAAACTAGTATGCCTGTGAGTTCATCTTAATGTTCACATAGTTGTGGGAGTTATGCCAATTCGCATTTGGCCAGTATGGCCTAAACCCTTCTCATTCTGTCAAGAATTAAGTACTTAGTACTACTTCGGCGAAAGCTCGAGATAATGATGAAGTTCATAGATCTGTATCTATGTACTACATCATCATAGCACTGCATCAGCAAGCACTCTTGCATGCTTGAGTTCAGCAAACTGGCTTACGAGTAATTTTGTTAGTTGTACTATTTGTAAATCTTTCAAGTTTTCAATCACCTACGCAAAACTTCCTACTAGCTCTGGAATCTTATGGGAAAAAATCAACTGAATCTAAATTGGGTACGAACGAACGCCCATTTGGTGTATTCATGAGATCTCCAGTTTCCGTTAAAAATTGTTACTTACATATTTGAGTAACTTCATGTTACCGACTTTTTGTACAACGACATTTTTTCGACATAAAACGCCGATATCGAAAAATTATCATCTTATGTATAAAATGATGTTGTCCTGATCGAATTTAGATGAGTGTCAACGAAGACAATAGACGTTAGTACACTGATACAATAGGGATTAGTACACTGATGCACTCTATATTCCCTACAACTAATACTACTACTACTACTACTGCTACTACCTCGTTGGTCTAGTAATTAACAAGTTCGACTGAAGATGACGAGGTCCCAGGTTCGATTCTCGGGACGGGCCATAAAATGTATTCGGTTTTTCTGTCAAGTAATTCTCAGTAGGCAATAGACCGGAGTTAGAAAGGCGGTGAATCACGCCCGTGCCTCGGAGAGCACGTAAAGCTGTCAGTTCTTCATCTGATCTCTCTCTGGTCATGTCGGATTTCCGTCCCATCGGACTATGAGAGTGAGGGAATAGAGAGTGCACCTGTGATTGCGCACACACTTGTGCACTATAATATCTCCCGCGCAGATGGCTAATATCTATGGAGATTGGCCGCCGTGGCCGGATTCGGTCGGGAGGACATTATTTATTTATTTCGTTATTATTCCCAATATACCTGGGATTTTGCAATTTCATACATTACGTACAACAGCGATTTTTTGTCGAGCTAGCGACATGTCGCGATCGTATTATTACAGTCGAAAGTCGTACAATCGTATCGTTAAAAACACGCCATTAAAGTCTTTGAGATTAGTTTTCTAATTAATACAGATGAAGACGTAAGAAATACAAAGTTTCCAAACTTCTTCAGTTTTACTCAACGTCTGTGTCATAGACCGATGAAGAACGATAGATGGAATTTGGTCGCCAAAAACTGAATTGAAGGAGCCGTTGTAAACAAGCAATTAAAAAAAATTAAAAAACCCGACTGCTTTAGGAAAACAACTGAAAATTGACATATTTAAATTGACATAGATCGTAAATGGTCACTCAAAGAAACCTAACAATAATTTTCACGACATTTTTGTTTGTCAAATACCTATTCAATAATACTCCACTTAACATAGTTCGACGACTTTAATTTTCTTCTTTCTCACAATATAGCGTCTGGTGGTCGCCATATTGAATTTTGTTTTCTGTCTTGTCTTTAGTGACACTCCCAAGATTAACACAAATCGATTGACGTAAGAATCATTTATAGCGCCAAAGGATCTTTATCCTTAACAATATCTTTACCGACACAGCACTTTGTCTGTTTGACTCTTAGTTCAATCAATTAGTAAATGCAGGACAAAATACCATACCAAATAACTCTCAAAACATCATACATTATAATTATGCATTTTTGAAACTTCATTGTGGAAGCACTGTGTACATAGCATAGTTTTGTTACCTGTTGTAAAAAATTTTTTTTGAAAAGAGCAACGCCGAGTTTATTGCTGGCTCTTCTCGGCAGGAACGGCATTCCGAACCAGTGGTAGATTCATCGACGGTTCAAAAGCACTTAAATAAATTTATTTGAATAAAAAATATATCTATTCTATTCTATTCTATTGCAAGATCTCCGTCTAACCTTTACTTTTAGTCTATGGATTGTACAGAATCTTGCGCTTTAATACAGTCTGCATTTCCCGCGCTTTCTCGCCAGCACTTTATTGGTCCTTCGAGCCAGATTTATAGCTCGAGTATAATGCTCGCAATAAACACTTGCAATCCAATCTTAATTATACTTTAGGGTTACGTAAAACACAGCATTAAATCGTTCACTTGATGAGTTCATGAAACTTAACTACTTAACTTGATTTCGACTGAGCTAAGGGCTTAGTAACTACATGAAGATATACCTATTAGTAATTTAGAGTTACATCACTTAACGTAGGTATCTATCGGTTTTGTTTTTACTAAGGGTTCTCGCTCACTACACAACCATAATCAAAGCAAGTAGCTGCAAAGTCCCAGTTATCGTAACACAAACGAAATTGCGTACTTGACAGCTTCCTTAGTTTTTTGTCGTATTGCTTGCTCATTCTTAAAGTTTTTCTTTAATTGTAGTACTACAGTTTCATTGCCAGTGCGGTAGGAACGTCGTAACTCGTATGTCAGCGCTTAGAGTGTCGCTTATGCCTTTCGGCGTAACACCATTTTTTTGTCGTATTCATGCGCTTGCTCATTCTTAAAGTTTTTCTTTAATTGTAGTACAGTTTCATTGCCAGTGCGGTAGGAACGTCGTAACTCGTATGTCAGCGCTTAGAGTGTCGCTTACGCCTTTCTGCGTAACACCATTTTTTCCCCATTTAAGACAGCCAAGAAAAAACAGATCATTCATCGCCGTTGTATTTTAGAAATCGATAGAATCACGTTATGTATTGTAATACGTGGAACCAGATGTAATACTGTTTTGGAACTTGTCTGAACAAGTTTCTCGAATGCGCTGAACATTCAAACGAACCTGAATAGCGTGTTGATTCAACGCGCCCTGTTCTTGAGACGGTAACATGGCGGAGTGCCGATTGTTGCCTAAACCTTGTTAATTTATTAGATGAAAACTTAGTAGTTTGTGAACTCGTGTACTACTTACTGCCTCGTTGGTGTAGTGGTTAGCAAGTTCGACTACGGATGACGAGGTCCCGGGTTCGATTCCCGGATCGGACCAAAAAGGTATTGGGTTTTCTGTTAAGACATTTTCAATACTAGCCCGGAGTTAGGAAGTCGGTGGTGACTGGTGAGTCACCCGTCGTGTCGAATTTTCGGGCTATGAGAGTGAGGGAATAGAGAGTGCACCTGTATTTGCGCACACACTCGTGCACTATAATATCTCCCGCGCAGATGGCTAATCTCTGTGGAGATTGGTCGCCGTGACCGGATTCGATTGGGAGGACATTATTATTATAAAAAAATGATAATAAATATGAACTTAAGTTCACATATTGGGTGTTTTACTCCCCGCGATATGTAAAATGAAAAAAAAATTTGATTCGCCATTTTGACTGACTGTGTAGTCCTAAGTTCCTAACCAATGCTCAAAAATTTGGGTTACGTATGAATATGAAGACTTTTTTTCTTCAAAACTTCGCGTTTTAGTTTCACTGGTTTAGAACACTGTGCTAAATTTTTATTCTCTAAATCCATTTGTACAATGTAACACGAGTTATAACTCCTCTAAGCACCTGAGTAAGCTCAGTGCACTTGCACTGAATAGCGTGTCGCAAAGCTTTACTATTTCTGCAACGCTAACATGAAGTGTTTATTGTTCCAGCTTCTTGTTCATTTGCAAGAGGGAATTCGTTAATTCTGTTAGCTCATTACGTTTGCTACCTTAAGATTGCATTATATAGCGATCCTTGTTATATCATTATTAATAATATCAGTGATTTTTTTTATTCGATGACATTTTAGTCCTTAAATGCGATGTCACCTGATGGTAAGTGTCGATGCAGTCTAAGATGGTAGCGGGCTAACTTGGAAGGGGTATAGCAGCGTAGATTCAAGCCATATAGCGTAATTAAGTCAGTTTCACCATAGTCGAATAACATTTAGTCGAAGAAAAAGCTTGATGGTTTGGCAAATTTTTATTACAAAAACTGCTAACTGCTAAATCGCTCGGCGGCAAGTCTTTGACGGTAGGGTGGTAAAAGCCTCCCACCAGACCAGACCAGAAATTATAAATTCCCGAATTGCCCCCGCCGAGAATCGAACCCGAGACCTCCCAGTTATATGACCACAGCGCTCACCACTGCACCAGGGAGGTTGTCGTTAAAGAACTTAAAGGGATTTTTGCAATGCGATGCGTGTCGGTGCGAGCGTGATCAATTTTTATTAACAGCTAGCGTTAAATCGGTATTTGTGGGAGCATATGCTGATAACGAGAGCAGCCGGGGTACGTCAGTAGTATGCATTAGGATCGAGTCACGATCTTCGTGTGATTTATCTTCCGAGTTCGCATCCGCTCATCCCTAAGCGTTTCGATTTCATATGTACGGATAGCGAAAAAATATCTATATACAAAAGTAATAAGAAATAAATAACTTTAATAGTAAGTATATATATAGTATGAAATGTGGTCAGTATCAGACATCGCTGCATAGCCTTCAACCTGAATTTCTTCACTAGTAAAGCTCAATAAAAACAAAATTTATTCACTTAGAAGTATAACTTCCTTGGCAGGCATCGATTGGATGCGAAAGGCCGAGGCAACGTTGGCGCTACTTAGATGCCTATTTCCAACGCTGGATGCATTCTCGTTGTAATCAACCATAATGGTTTAAAAACAGATCATCCGGTTATATGAAAAAATGACAAAAGACTTAGTTTAGTACCTACTTAATAAAATGTAGAAGTACGTTGTAATAGCAAAAAAATTGGTGGTTGCTTTAATTTTGATTTGAAAGACAATTGATCTCAAGGAATGCAAATCGGTAAACGTAGTATTGGTACACTCCTCAATATTTAGACCAACAACGAAAGCTAGAAAACACAAAAGAGGAAATCCGTTCGTCGAGAGGCTATCTATAGCTTGAAACGATTACAATGAAAGAATAATACCAAACACACAAACAAACAATATCATCTGTGTTATTCCACTAAGAATACATACTGTAACTAGAAAAGAACCAAATGAACCCAATTTTGAAGGCTCATTAACCCAACGGTTAAAAGGTGCGGACTGAAAACTGAAATGTAGACGATTCCATCCCCACCCATTGCACTATATTGTCGTACCTATTCCTAACATAAGCTTTCCGCTTATTTGGAGAGCAGGGGAGAATATTAGTCAAGTTTAGCTTGACTTATAGGTATTCTTACAAAACAAACCAAACAAAACATCTAAAAAACATAGGTACTGATTATTAAAGAAGATTTTAATGAAGTCTCAATAACCTAGCAGTTAAACGGTAAGATCAATTACTCCTAGTCCTAAACTCGACTTTATTTGCCGACCATACACCGATTTCGCAGTTCAGTGAACGCGCTCTGTAGCTAAGATTATGCTTCTATAACTTAATCGGATTGCCTTTTACGTTTTTGGCAGATGAAGGTATCAAATTTGGAATTCTGGACTCATTTTGGACCGCCTGCGGTCAACATCCCGCAAACGACATTTGAAATAAATAGTTTTTCAGATCGTGATAAGAATTTCTATTTTGCAATAGCCACCTAAAAATTATTACAGGCTTCATAAATTACATACCTTTTGCCGCCGCAACTGAGACCGCGTTGAATTAAGGTTTTAGGGTGGGGAATTAAACCTGAGACCGCACTTTAAGACTACAGGGCTTACCAGGTCCTTGTTGTCCTTCAATCACACTATAACAGAGCAACGATAGAAGTTATTTCTCAAATAGATATTATATCCATGTATACATGTATATGTAGTTGAAGTCCTGGGAAGTGATCTAGACTACTTTTTATTACAGAAAAGATAAACAATTCTTAAAAAAACTAACTCCACTCGAATAAATTCGCGGGTACACAGAAAAAGATGTAGAGAAAACAGCAAGCATGTACAGAAAAGTATCTTATTGGCGAAGTCACTTTTCTCATATCAGAAAGACTATAACAAAATCCACGAAGCCATTAGTGTTCTTCGGCAATATTGGTAAAGTTGACACAACAAAGTCTTAGGAGCGCTGCAGACGGGCAATAGAAAGTTGCAAACTCCCAACTCCCGATCCCGTGTCAGTTCGGGACACAGATGTGTCGGGACTCGGGACTCCTGTGTAGGTACAAGTTTAGGCGACTTCCCGACACGTGGCGGCGAGTGAAAAACTGGCCCAACTTGCCCAAACTTGTCGACTTTATTTGTTGTTCCGTGTTTAAGTACGTTCTTTCTAGATGCTTATCTATTGCATGCTTTTCAATTTTCCGTACCCAAAGGGTGTCAACTGCCAACGGGAACCTATTGCTCAGCCTCCGCTATCCCTCTGTCATGATTTCTAAATTCTGTTAAGATTTTGTTCTGATTCTAAAATGAAGAGTGTTTGATTTGACTTAGATAATTTATCGTTTGAGTCAAATCACATATGATCAAAAGAGAATCTCATTTGACTACAAAAGATTGGAACGAATGAGAACGGAAATCTTGATGTTCGAGCCTCCGCTAGTTTTTAAGTTAGTTCTAGTTGAGGATTGAAATGGAGAGGTTGTATCCGAAAGTATTTTATGAGTGATTAAAAATTAAAATTAAAATAATAATTAAAGTTGTGTTACTGCTGAAGGAGGTGATTATAAAGTGAATAAAATCGTGTCATCGCTGAAAAGGTGATTTTCATTACACCTCTGTCTGTTCGTCTGACAGCAGGCTATCTCATGAACCTTCACTTCGGGACATAGATGTGTCGGGACTCCTGTGTAGGTACAAGTTTGGGCGACTTTGCGACACGTGGCGGCGGCGAGAGAAAAACTGGCCTAACTTGCCTAAACTTGTCGACTTTATTTGTTGTTCCATGTTTAAGTACGTTCTTTCTAGGTCTATGCTGATTTATTACACGTTTTTTAGTCTGTCTGTCCGTCCGTCTGTCCGTCTGACAGCGAGCTATCTCATTAACTCTCACTTCGGGACACAGGTGTGTCGGGACTCGTGTGTAGGTACAAGTTTAGGCGATTTCGCGACACGTGGCGGCGACGAGAGAAAAACTGGCCTAACTTGCCCAAACTTGTCGACTTTATTTGTTGTTCTGTGTTTAAGTACGTTCTTTCTAGATGCTGATCTATTGCTTTTTAGGTTTCCGTACCGTGAATCTTCTGTATCTTTAGTCTTGACGTACTATTAGATATTCTGTGGCCTAGTGTAGATTTACAGACGCACCTTTTACTATATTGCATTTTCTTCACCGTTAAAGCAAGTGTATACCTATGTAATTGCTTAAAAACTAAAATATATAAAATCTAATAGGTATATATGTATACACAATATGTAACAAAAACCGTGTCGGTCCTGTGAGCTACGAAATGTGCTCATGAAACTGAACAACTTTCCCCAAGAAACATGGGTCGAAATATGAATTTTGTATGGGAGATCCAAATTTTTTTTATCATATTTCGACCTATGTTTCTTAGAGAAAGTTGTTCAGTTTCATGAGCACATTTTGTAGCTCACAAGAACGACAGGGTTTTTGTTACATATTGTATAAAAGTTCAGGCTTACTTAAAGAACATTAACTGGTTACGCTGAAACAATTAAAATTGTATGGAACCGTTTTAATCCAATGAATGTAACGTTACACGCTGTTTAATTTAAAGTGACCGATATTCGTTTAATATTGACTGTTCATTACGATTCGCGGTCGATTCTCGGCAATTAAGCAGTGTTGTATTTTAACGTTTTAATTGAGAAAAGCATGGCTGTGACGTTTTAATAAGGCACTAGCTGATACCCGCGACTTCGAACGCGTGGTTTGAAGTTTTTTTTGGAGTCCTGCGGGAACTCTCTTATTTTCCGGGATAAAAAGTAGCCTATGTGCTATTCCAGTCTATAATCTAAATCTGTGCCAAATTTCATGTTAGAGCATACTTGTGTCTCGTTTTTACTCTATTTTTTTATTCGTTGACAAAATATGTCCTTGATTGCGATCACACCTGATGGTAAGTGATGATCTAAAATGGTAGCGGGCTAACTTGGAGCGGGTATAGTAGTGTAGATTCAATCCATCGGTTTCTAGACGTCATCGTGCCGGAACGCTAAATCCCTTGGCGGCACGTCTTTGACAGTAGGGTGGTAACTTGCCACAGCTAAAGCCTCAAACCAGATCAGACCAGAGACTATTTAGAAATTATAAATTCCCAAATTGTCCACGCCGGGAATCGAACCCGAGACCTCCCAGTTATAAGACCACAGCTATTACTACTGCGCCAGGAAGGTCATCAAAATGATGATGATGATATCCATCCAATAAACTCATATATCAAGAATAGTATATACACAAACCAGTATGTGTACTCTAAAATCGGGGTAATCTCTCAACTTTCAGAATAATTAGACATACACTCACGATATAATACAGGCCATTGTGAAGGTCTCTAATGTCTAGAATAATGTCTGGAACTAGGCTAGATGTGCTCATGATCATTTTATCTCTGTTGTGGCGTGAATAATGGCGTTCTCGCGTACTAATTCAGTTACATTGTTAGCGAAATGCGGGGGCGTTAGATTCATACACTCATAAATCTTATTGTGTAATGAGTCTATGAATCTAACTATGTTTTGTCTTATCGAATTATTGTAGTTCCGAATGATTTGTCTAATTGGAACGAAGTTCCTTATCGCGCGTTGTGAAAGGGGGCTAGACGGAAAAAATTCTTACGAAAAGTTGTCACGACACTTTTTGCTATAGTAAACTATTGTAAGCTGTGCGGCGTCGCATGTTTCTCTGTCTGTCTCTCTCTCTCTTATAGAAAGCAAACCAGATATTTTCATTTCTATTTCGCATTGAACTTCGTTCCATCCGGGTGTCCCTTGACACCTCTCAAGTTTTTTTTTTTTTAATATGATTTTTGGGTTCTTTTTAACAGACTGCCAAAAAGCAGGAGGTTCTCAATTCGTCGGAATCTTCTTTTATGTATGTTCACCGATTACTCGAAGACGCATTGACCAATTTGGAAAATTATTTTTTTCTTTGAAAGGGTGGCCCCATTGTCATCAGGTCAGAATCTAACGAGGGGATCTTTGATCTCGTAACTAAATCGAGGTAAAAAAAGCCTCAATAGCCCAACGGTTAAGATGCGGACTGACAACTGAAAAGTCGCAGGTTCGAACCCCACCCGTTGCACTATTGTAGTGCCCACTCCTAACACAAGCTTTCCGCTTATTTGAAGGGGATAGTAGGATATTAGTCAACTTCAGCTTGGCTAATATTCTTTACTAGGCAAAGCTTTAAACATCACATACGTATTTTGAAATTAATTCATAGGATTTTCAACCGGCAAAATAGTCGTTGGGTAAAATTTTTATATCCCGCGGGAACTCTTTAATTTTCCGGGATAAAATGTAGCCTATGTGTTAATCTGGAGTATGAGCTATCTCGATTCCGAATTTCAGTCAAATCCGTCCATTAGTTTTTGAGTGAAAGAGTAACAAACACACACACACACACATACAAACTTTCGCCTTTATAATATTAGTGTGATTTAAAAAAAACTCTTCATATTTTATAGGCACAATTGATATACTTTGTAGTGGTGTTTGAAGTAGATTTTGTAAAAAAAAAATGTTTACCTTTATCTTCTGAGCCTATGTTTGGAGCGGAACGGAGTTTTTGATGCCGCGGAGCGGAAGCGAAACTTGGAGCGGAATTTTGTGAACTGCCGTTCTAACCGTTATAGTTCGATGCGTCTGTTTAATTTTCATAATCGCCGTGATAAATGTTCACATGTCCAAAGACACGGTGTCTAAAATCCACGGACAAATTAACGTTTTTGAGCGAGACAAATCACTCCGCCGCTCGGCTTATCTGCCGGGCGCTGATAGTCCCAGAGACAGTTACACTCAAAGTGCATCTAAATGCATTTTCAAATTTTATATATCTATAGTTGATAGTAGAATAGTCATGGCTATAACATAAGCTCGGTGTAACAGGATATTTCCTGACAACAATATTTTTTATATTATTAATGAGCAACTGTATTTTTGCATTTACATGGAAATTACATAATTGTAAAGTGTATTTTAAGAAAATTCTGGTGGGATTACTGCCATCGTGACAAAAACAGTCTGTCACGCCTTTTTATTGAACACATAAAAAATAAGTGTGAATGTCTTTTGAAATATTGGAAATACATTGGTCTACTTGAAATATTTTTCATTTAAGTGAAAAATTCAACGCTCAATAATAAGATAAAAAATTATGTTGCCAGGATACATCTTGTTTCACCGAGCGATGTTGTAACTGTGACTATACACTATCAATTTATAAGTACATAAAATTTGATTTTCTTTTTATCAATGATAAGGTAGTCATTGACTGCGATCTCACCTGATGGTAAGTGACGATACAGTCTAAGATGGTAACGGGCAAACTTGGAAGGGGTATAGCAGTGTAAATTCAACCCATACCCCTAATCGGTTTCTACACGCTATCGTGCCGGAATGCTAAATCCGTGTAGGTAAGTGTGCTTTATGTGCCGCCGGCTCTCCGCCAGGCGTTAATTAATCATCCAATTACAAGTTCTCGGTTAAAATCTTTAACGAAGACTAATTATGCCTCCGATTTGAGACGTGGAAATCTTGCCGCAGTCGGCATTAGTTCGAGCTCGCTCAATAGATGAATCTGCAATTTAGATCAACTGTAAGAAACAATTCCTAATTTATTTATGCTTCCATATTCTATTACTATTCTATTTTCTAAATAGCTTATTTGTAGCTATAGTTTAATATGTAGTGTTTCTATATAGTTTTAAAAACTTCACAGTTCATCATTTAAGAATCGTTAATCAATAAGAGTATCAGCTACTACTATATCAAATTTCATTCAAATCCGTTCAGTTTTCGCGTAATGCGCACACAGACAAACAGACAAAAAATAAAAAAAAGAATTGTTTTGGGCTCAGTATCGATAATAAAGCATCATTCGATTAAAATTTTCAAAATATATTTAATGTACAGAATTCGTCCCGTTACAGTTTTATTATACACATAGATTGAAGTGTGTGTGTGTGTTTTGAAGGAATTTGTGTGTGTGTGTGTGTGTGTATGTGTGTGTGTGTGTATGTGTGTGTGTGTGTGTGTATTCTGGAGTTACGACGGTGTACAGCGCGGGCGGTGCGTGTTGCCACACAGATTTTTTCTGGTTTGGCAGATTACGGAAAAATATTACTTTTTCTTTCCGTACTATCACGGAATTCCGCAAAGCAACGCTTGCTTCTGTCCAATATTTGCAGATTTCCCGTACAAATCCGTCAGAACGTTCAATTTATTCCTCGGTTAAACCTGACTAACGGCGTTGTTGAAATTGATACTTTTAAATAATCCAGTTAGTCATTGGAGAATTAATGAAAACCCTTTAGTCCTTTTACTTAGTAATTAAATCTGGGCAAATTAGGATAGATAGGTTCTTCAATTAGCTTTGATTAATTCAGATAAAATTTAGAACTTTTCGAGGCGAGAAGCCCTTTGAGTCGCCAATCCGTGTTGTTAAAATACTAATACATAAAACTGTGAAATTCTCATTTATTTTTATTGAAATAAAATACTCATTATTGCAAAAAAAAAATTATTCTATGACAAGGTAGCCCTTGACTGCGAACTCACCTGATGGTAAGTGACAATGCACTCTAAGATGGTATCGGGCTAACTTGGACGGGTATGGCAGTGTACATTTAACCCATATCCCTAGTCGGTTTCTACAAACCATCATGCCGGAACGCTAAATCGCTTGGCGGTACGTCTTTGACAGTAAGGTTGTAACTAGTCACGGTCAAAGCCTCCCACCAAACCAAAATTAAAATTACTTAAACTGACACTTTGAAAATTTGTTGAAGGAAAAATCCAATGATTTCTTCTTTGCCCAACTAGGTATTTGAATTCTGAATCTCATGATCCACATCCGAATAAGCTATAGTGCGGTCGCGGAACAGAAAGAATTTCGTACATTAACCTGTTACTACCTGTCTCTGTCACTCCCGCTTTAAAATAATGCGTCACGCTCGCACAAATGCAATGACCGCCGTCCTCGGGGATTGTAAACCTTTTACTTGCGAACCTAAGGTTTGTTTCTGTTTGCTTGTGAATTGAATTTAGGTAGTCTAGATCATAATGTAGACAAAACTGTACATTATTTCGTTATAACTGTGACAGGCGAGACGTCGTCGGAAAGTAGTTACTCCGATACAGAGAAATCGGACTTTGATTTTTGAATTTTCATTTTTTTATTTGTATGTAATAAGTTAATATAACTCGATTATAATAACTGTTTAAAAATAAATAATTTATTTAATAAGCTACTAATTTTTTTTCTCCTTCAAATATTTTATATAAACCGTACTTAATAGAAAAATGTTTGTAACCACTGTCAGTAGGCAAAGAGGTCATTGTACGAAATTCTTTCTGTTCGGCGACCGTACTATAGCGACTGGACCAATAGGACATTTAATGTGTGAAGTCCAACAATGATTAAACCCACATTAGTTTGAAGAAGATAAATCAGTGGAGCATGAACATTGATAAGAAAGCATTTGGCTGATAACGTTCGGATTGTTTCGAATGAAGGGGTAAGCACATTGCCTTATGAACCGCAAGACTCACAGGAGGCGCAAAAGCCGCAAGAAGTGAGAGCCACAAAACATCGTACTGCGTATGGGGAATCACCTACACAATACACATACACAGCATTACACAATACGGGAACAAACACACAAACACACACCCATCAGCGCAAATGAACGCTGAAAGCTGACGTAGCAACCCTACACTGCGGACATGCCGAAAAAAATGGAAATATTTAAGTATTTGCTAAAAACAAAAATATGAGCAGCGCTGATCAGCTGATCTTTGTTAACGCAGGCATTTTTTGGTTGCATCCACTTTTCAGTACCTTTTCCGGTTCGCGCGAAGTGATAATTTCGAGGTCAGCACTTACCTAGAAAGTGCCCATTCACTATTGAATTGAAATTATTCGAGTTATAACGGGCAGGAAACACTGATGTCGGAAGGATCTACGTTCTTCTTTATCAACCGATAGACGTCCACTTCTAGACATAGATCTCTTGTATAGGTCTCCACATGCCTCGGTCTTGCGCCGTCTGTATCTGGCAGCTCCCTGTGACTCGTCTGATGACATTGGTTCACCTAGTGAGGGCTTTACCAACATTTCGATTTCCGTTGCGAAACCTTGAAATCCCAGTTACTATAAGCCTAATGCCGAGATCGACGATCTATAGATCGTGCTCTGACTTAGCTCTGACTTGAGATAAGAGTTAAAACAGGACACAAATATGCTTTGACATAAATCTGTCTCGTTTTATCCTCTGTATTGAGTCTGAGAGTGCTATCTATAGATTTCAGCCTGACTATAAGAGGTTCACATCAGGAACGTGCCTCTCGCTTGTGGCTTTTGCGGCTTTGCGGCTATGTGCGTCTACCTTTAGGTGTTAGAGCGACCTCTTAGTTAAACCGCCTGTAAGTAATCCAATTAT
Source organism: Hipparchia semele (assembly GCA_933228805.2). Lineage (NCBI taxonomy): Eukaryota > Metazoa > Arthropoda > Insecta > Lepidoptera > Nymphalidae > Hipparchia > Hipparchia semele. Next base: position 2,323,813 of record OW121731.1, read on the forward strand.
AGTAGCCGAATGGATATTAAACATGTTTCTGCTTCAGTTCCGTATGATCTATTGGTGGACCTATTGAAATATCACTTATTTGCTATAAGAAGCATTGAAACTGACAAAACTTAATGTATCTGAATCATTTTGAATAATTAATTCAATGTAAAAAAATGCGTTTTAAAAGTTCACATTTGTAAATGGCGCCCCATATAATCGCTATATGGATTTAAAAAAAAAAAAAATTATAACCGGTGTCACTCGGGATGATCTAATGATTCTAATGATGCACCGAACATCAAAATCTGTTCAGGCATTTAGAAACTCACATAGATACATGCACCTTGAAAAAAGACGTGTGGCACTCGGGGACTGCCGCGGTAAAGCTATTGCATAGCATTTTTTATCAACGCCATCTAGCGGCTCACCACTAGATGGCGTTGATAAAAAATGCGCCATCTAGCGGCTCACCGTAGAGGAGTCCCGTGTCAGGTTATTTTCGTTACGGAATTTCTGGATTCGGTCTCCACGCTGGCCCGCGATAGAAGCTATGCAATAGCTTAAAAATTACCAACCCGTTTTATCCTTAAAATTCTATCCCGTGAGAGTAGGTACACATAATCAGAATAATGTTCTGAAAAGCTTTACGTCCGATGAAATTCCAAACCAATGGTTCTCAAACATAACAGTAACATTAAAATTGTAGCCTACAGGATGGTACGCGTAAATCATCCTAAAAGCTTATGCCTGGAATTCCGAATTCCTATTGTTTTCCCTGTGTTTGATGTATCTACCTGGGGTTAACATGCGCGCCACGAGAAAATTTTGTCTACCTATTTACTCGCCAGTTTGTATGAGATTTCACGAGTAGGTAGCCTAAGTATGTCATGCTCTCTTTAAACATTTCTGTGGTGGTGTCGTGTGGTGCGGGTTGTTACGTTCCCTCAAATATGGTTGAGCGAAGCAATGGCTGGATCATGCGTCATGCTCGTGAACGGGTGCCACCAACAGCAATGGGTCTGCTTTTGCCTACCTGTCTTAACATGTATTGGATTTTTTTGCATTTTTGAAACTTCATTGTGGAAACACTGTATACATAGCATAGTTTTGTTACGTATTGTAAAAAAAATCTTTTTTTTTTAAAAGGGCAACTGCTGAGTTTCTTACCGACTCTTCTCAGCAGAATCTGCATTCCGAACCGGTGGTAAATTTATGACGTGTCATAAGAGCTACAAGTTAGCCTACATGAAATAAATAAATTTTGAATTATTTTTTTGAGACAAAATTTTCTCTTGGCATGCATGTTAGCCCTACTGGTAGCGCTTTCAGACGTCTAAAGGGCGAATATTATATTATGTACCTATGTATTATGTTCAGCAATAATTTTACCTAAACCTAGACGTTTGCACATAAGTATTTATTATAAAAAATATTGGTTATATCCTTCAAGTAAAAAATAAACTTAAGAGTTTTTAGATTGATTTTCCTAGACTTAAAATTTATTTTTATTAAATTTAATTTATTTAAGTACTTTATTTACTTAATTTATTTGTAGATGGTATGAAATACTTTTGGAATCTTATTTACTTTTTTAAATGCTATTTTTTTGTGAATCACTGGATATTGAACTATAGAGTTATATATTTTTGGAATCTACTCAATCTACTCACCATTTTCTAGATGATGATTGTATACGTAATCTTATTTTCGAAATTTTTTTCAACTTACTTTAATGCGGGACCATAGTCACCCCATAAATTATTTTTTTTACTAGCCTATGTCACCCAGAATAAGCTAAGAACTCTAACGATACCTCATTCATCAAAATCGGTTCAGGCGTATAGAAGTTATGGTGGATTATCCAAACTCACATATATGCATACGTAGATGAACCCTGAAATCAAATTTACTCCTTTTTTCAGACAGTCGTATAAAAATGGCAATCCGACTAGTGTTGAGTAGGACATACAAGAGGCGGTACATTTGTCCCGTACATGACGTCAAAATGTAAGAGCGGCTCACATTTCAAAATGTACTACTACTTCACATTTTTTGTCGCGGCAGTTGCGTTACTCATATTTTTGAGGCTGAGGCGATGCAGTATCAACGCCATCAATCCGACTGTAGTGACATCAAATGTCATATTTGAAGTAATGAACTTCAAATGTAATGCCAAGCTTCAGTACGCCTCGCCTCATTTGAAGTGGGACAATGTACTGGCTCAGTACAAAAAAGAGGCTACTCTTACAAACTCTTTTTCAAGTCATGTCCTACCCAACCCTAAATCCGACTTAATAAAATGATAGGAAACATCAAATACAGTTCATTCAAAGGCGCTAATGCAAGCAATTTGAAACGTTTTTAGCCGCGAAGTGCTCCCAATAAATAGGATAAAAGGGTCGCGAATGGGAATTATTTTCCCCAATAGAATTTTTTCACATCCAAAAAAAAAGCGTGAAGGGATGAATCCGAGCGGTTTTTCTGAAAAAAGCAACTCAAGCGATCGCCATTCATTGGGACGGGTCACGCTTGACCGCCCATCGACTATAGAATTCGTGTGTGACACACAGACACTTCAACGGACAAGGAAAACAGCCAGCATCTCTAGCCATATTACAAATGAAGCCTCAGTAGCCCAACGGCTAAAAACTGAAAACTGAAAGGTCGCAGGTTCCAACCCCACTACCCACCCTACCCACACCTACTCGTACCCACTCCTAGCACAAGCTTTTCGCTTGTTTGAAGGAAATAGGAGGATATTAGTTAACTTCAGCTTATCGGAGTAAAACTTAAAAGCCCAACGGTTAAAGTTGCGGACTGAAAACTGAAAGGTCACAGGTTCGAGCCCTACCCGTTGCACTATTGTAGTAACCACTCCAAGCACAAGTTTTTCGCTTATTTGGAGGGGATAGGAGGATATTAGTTAACCTCAGCTTGGCTAATATTCTTTAAAAAAAAACGTGTCATCTTTTCTACCATCGCTAACGCTAGAGCAGAGGCTCCCAAAGTTTTTCTATCGTACGTCCTATCCTTTCGGAAGAAAAGCGTGATAAGAAAATTTTGGGAACTCCTGCTCTACAGCGTTAGCGATCATGGAAAGAGAAGTCAATGGGCTAACGTAGTATGAAAGGATAAAAGTTACGTGATGGAAAGAGAGGCAACTTGTAGGTGAATAACACTGTCTGTAAGCTACCTAGCTACTAGCACTATGCTACCTGAATTATTACACTTTAGTATGTTAGTGTCTAGCAAGAGTCGCTATTTATTTAAGATTTTGCGGAGTAAATCTTTTTTTTTCTATATATACCTATATTATTATGTATTATGTCGTTAAAGGTTACATAGCGATGGTGAATTAGACCGTAAGCATAATAAACCAATTTATAAACATTTACATAACAGGGCTTTATGTATTACAAAATTATGTAACGGCAACATTATTCTTAATCAGAAAATTACATGAAACAGTAATTCTCCGTACCTACATCAAAAGGGACAAAATGCTTTTATACTTTATTGGGCCCGCGACCCAACATCCAATATTTTCATCCTTACCTTATGATATTTAGGGTCATTAATTTTTCAATTTTCCGGGAAAAAGGGTATTTAGGTGCGCCGTCCCCAACGGCGGTGTGTCCGCGTTTTAAGGTGCCCTTTTTGCGAAATTAGATTGCACCCTTTCTGCGCGGAACCCTTTGCTTTTATACCTCCGGGCCCCTATTTATTCGGGTATAGTGTTGTATCGGACAGCACCATTGTGGATATAATTAAGTTTGCCATATTTTGTCGTATGGAAAAGGAATTTCGCTACCAACAGTGAATTAGAATGGGCTAAAATAAATTTAATGCTCTGAAAAATACCTATATACTGAAAATATAGAATGTGCTCTAACTCAGCTCAGACTTAAGGGCACGATCTTCGGCCGCAGTAACTTGCAAGCAATTGTAGTGAGGTGCACGAGCCACTTTGTTATAAAAAAAGTAAAACAGTCATGATAAAAAAAGGAAACTTTTTAGAGAAAAATTAACGGTAAAATATTCTTCTAAAAGCTTTTGCCTATTTTTTGACATTTTTTTTTTTAGTTTAACTTTTATATACTATAAATACAACCTGAAAAACAATTATAAAACTACACTGTTTTCGGAATATTATTTGATCGAGTGAAGTTCAAAATATGGACTTTTGAACGGTAAAATAATTTAGAACGTGTATTAAACTACAACATATATTTTTAATCTATCAAAACAAAGAATATTTGATTGTTTAGTATTGAATCAAAAACAGGCTGTTTTCGGAGATCCTGCCGTTAAGATAGAGGTTGAAACGAGACACAAATATGTTCCGACATAAATCTATGTCTCGTTTTATCTCTGTCTTGAGTCTGAGCTGAGTGAGAGTGCCGTCTATAGATTTTAGTCTATGACTCTCATACTTAAATCTATAGACCGCACTCTCACTCTGCTGATATTCAAGACAGAAATAAAACGAGACAGACTTATGTCGGAGCATATTTGTGTCGCGTTTTAACTCTTAAATTGAGTCTGAGCTGAGTCAGAGCACGCTTTATAGGTTTCAGCATCTGAGCATGGAGAGAGCTATACTCAGAGTTTCTCTTCGTGGTATCAGATTTTTTTTTTTTTATTCTATGACAAGATAGCCCTTGACTGCGATCTCACCTGATGGTAAGTGACGATGCAGTCTAAGATGGTAGCGGGCTAACTTGGAAGGGGTATAGCAGTACACTGCTTTCAACCCATACCCCTAATCGGTTTCTACACGCCATCGTGCCGGAACGCTAAATCGCTTGGCGGCACGTTTTTGACGGTAGGGTGGTAACTAGCCACGGCCAAAGCCTCCCACCAGACCAGACCAGAGACAATTTAGAAATAATAAATTACTAAATTGCTCCCGCCGGGAATCGAACCCGAGACCTCCCAGTTATAAGACCACAGCGCTCACCACTGCGCCAGGGAGGTCGTCCAAATGAACCCATAAAAGAAAAATCTATATAAAAAAATGTATGCGTACCATATTATTCTGTGGCTATAGCCATATATCACTGACTAGTTTTTGCCCGCGGCTTCACTCACATTAAGTTCAATTTTCAATTCATCCATACATCCAAACTTTCGCATTATAGGTATAAAGAATAGATCTGTTATAATTTTGTTTTAGTTACTTTATTAATACTCTACAAGTAACTATATAATACTTATTCGTATTCTAGATCTACGAATACCTAAGCTTTCTCTATTCGAAATACCTATTCGGTATTCATAAACAAACTGTAACTAAAAATCAAATCAGACCGCCACCACAAATGAAAATTCTCTTTGGTGAAACATGTTGTACATCATTTTGGGATTCCCTTTGCATCGGGAAAATCCATTATTAGTTACTAGCTGATGCCTGCGACTTTATCTAGAATTTTTTTTATATGAATAGCGAGCAAATTAACAGACGGGTCACCTGATGTTAAGTGATTACCGCCGCCCATGAACACTTGTAGCACCTGAGGCATCACAAATGCGTCGCCAGCTTTTCAGGAATTTGTTGGTCCGCCACTTGAATAACCCCATGTTGTACCTAATTAGGTAAGTGGGAACACCGTCAAAAGGAAGTGATTCCATAATTTACAAGTTTTGTTTTAAGGTTCTTGATATTATGTTTATTTATCTGTTGTCTTAATGTAGAAGTCCGTTGGAGAAGAGAATATTAGTCAAGTTCAAAAATACAATTCCAATTAAATTGCTTAAGTAGAAGGATCAAAGTGGTTTTACAAATGTTTCACGTTGGTTAGCTTGCATTCAAATACATTTTTTCTATATAAAAAAGAGACCCATGAGCCAGGACCATTACAATATTGTGTAGTTTAAGAGCTAGGAGTGGAAAAACAAACTCACATACGAGAACCAATTCCCTAAATTCGGGAACACTCTTACAATTTTTCATTGCACACACGAAACATCCGCAATCAACTCTGTCGTTATTTGTTAAAATAAAACGGAAAAATTGCTTTGTCGAAGCTACATATATACGACTAGGTTTTTCCTGCAGCTTCGTTCATGTTCGTTTTTCAAACCCCTATTTTATCCCTTCGCTCAGTTTTATCCATCACAGCATGGCCAAACGGTGGAAATAATATCCACAGTGTAATGTCGAATACGGATATACTTCTCCTTTCCCCTTTTGCTATGCTTAGCGTAGGGAGAAGATAATTTTATCTTTCGTCAGTGGATAAAATGGGGGGATATTTTTGTCTTGTGCCCATGTTAACCGTGCAGGACTAGGCCACAAAGATATCCAGCCAAGCAATATTGTTCACCTCATAAAACAAATTTAAATAAACAGGAAACTCCCCTAAAAAATATATGCTACGAACCCTTGAAACCAGATTTCCATATTTATTTGTCAACATCGCATTTTACATCTTTGTTTTAGCATAGACTAAAGAAAAATAGATAGAGTTGCTATAATGCTACAGGACAAAGCTACGGTTACTCAGACTCCGATTTACATTTTTGCCTTTCAAGCACCTGCTCACTAGATTTTTTTCTTAGATTTTTTTCTTAAATGATATAATAACTAGCTTTTGCCCGCACGACCGCACGCACGAACGATTTGATCGAACGCACGACCAAAAAGCCCGTTCAATTCAAAATGTATGAGAAAATGAAATTTTTTCATAATTTTTTTCGTGAATTTTTCCGATATTTTAACAGTTATTCTGCCATTCGGGACGGAAACAAATACAGCAAATCAAAAACCCATGAAAATCGGTCTGGCCGTTCTAGAGTTATAAATGTTCGAGTTTGTTTTATATATTAAGATATTATAATGATTGTATGAAGATATATCTTGTAATAAGGACTACCGACAAAGCACCACTCAAATCAAATGATTTTGTTTATTCAGTAATTTACAACAGATTAACGCTGTCTATCTCTACAAACGTGTTAAAAAGCTAAAAAGGAATTTTTTTTAAACGTATTTACTAATGTGAAATCTGAATCAGTTGTCAATCGTCAAGTAAACTTTAATCGACACGAATAAATGTGACATTTTGATTGTTTGTATTAGCAATCTGTCCAAACGTACGAATTTAGCTTAATAAGGCGCGTTTTCTGTCTATTTTTTCATTTAGTCTGTGAGAGCTTTGCGAAAAGCTAAAAAACTTGGTGCCATAAACAAAAGGGCGTGGAAACGGGAAGTGGTTTCGACTTTCGAACATAAACTTCGGTTGGAAATCGACAAAACTGGGGAGGTATTGGCGTTCAATTAAGCCTGTCAACGGATAGAATTCGGGCAACTTTCGGAATTGCGCGCCGAACGGGCAAAGTTTGGGAATCTTCGAAAATAGGGGGAAATATCTGGCGACGAGTGGGAATTAACGATGTTGAGATATTCGTAAGTACCTACGGGTCATAGTGTGATGTACTTAATGTTCTTATCAATAGACTAGCTTTTTATTTTTCTGTTCCACGTAGAAATTGAATTGCCCGCAATTTTTTTTTATTCGATGACAAGGTAGCCCTTGACTGCGATCTCACCTGATGGTAAGTGACGATGCAGTCTAAGATGGTAGCGGGCTAACTTGGAAGGGGTATAGCAGCGTAAACTCAACTCATACCCCTAATCAAATCTTCAAAATGCTTGTGCCCGTTTTTGCTTCCCTATTGCTCCTCGCACGCATGTTAGTCCTTTTATTAACAATGCCAACATACTTAAAATGGAAGCTCGCCGTAAACTGCATTTAGCTACCCTGTTATTTGGAGTTATTTCCATAGGAAAACCTGTCTATTTACATTCAAAAATAAATTGGATTGTTGATAATAAAAATCTTAGACCTAAGTCAGCTCCTCGGATCTCAACGCCTAGACATAGGTCCGCCGCTTTCAGGGGGACGTTTAAATTTGCAGCCTGTAAAATATGGAATGATTTGCCTCCTCCGATTCGGGTTCTGAAATCGATATATTCATTTAAGAATGCGGTTAGGAAATACCTTTTGGAGAAACAAAAATTGGAATGATTTAAACTCGCACTGCTAACTTTCAATATCCTTCTCTAGGCTTCATAAAATCAAAGGCTCAAAATGTATCATGTGTAAGATATGTATATACAGGGCGTCCCACGGCTATGCCACATGGAGGGGAAGTACCTTAAATATTGTAGATGGAACATTTTACTGAAAGAAGACTTCATTTTAATTTAAAAAACAATTTAAACTGCATTCACAGATTTTTAAATAATGGCCTGGTTGAACCGGGACTCGAACCCGCTATACGAGAAAAAAAATTAACCTGTATCTTTATCATACCGATCGGAAGACTTCATCATAAGGATTATTTTTTGTTAAATAACATAGCATGAAAAATAAAAGGAAGACCATGAATTTTAGCCTTTGATGTAAAATTTTGTTCAGAAAAATGAAAATCTGACTACGACAACAGAGCTACGAATTGCAGCGGGATTGAAGGACAAACCAATAAATCAACAAACAAACACACTTTCGCATTTATAGGTAATATAAGTAAGGATTAGTAAGGATAGTAAGGATCGAGAAATGATGCGTACTTCTCAAATGGGTACTCATTAGTAATAGTTCATGTCAGTTGTATGTCGATACGCCAATGTCAGCTTTTCATTTTTCTGAACAAAATTTTACATCAAAGGCTAAAATTCATGGTCTTCCTTTTATTTCTCATGCTATGTTATTCAACAAAAAATAATCCTTATGATGAAGCCTTCCGATCGGTATGATAAAGATACATGTTAATTTTTTTTCTCGTATAGCGGGTTCGAGTCCCGGTTCAACCAGGCAATTATTTAAAAATCTATGAATGCAGTTTAAATTTTTTTTTAAATTAAAATGAAGTCTTCTTTCAGTAAAATGTTCCATCTACAATATTTAAGGTACTTCCCCTCCATGTGGCATAGCCGTGGGACACCCTGTATATATATAATATAAATATAAATATATGTATATATGTGTGTGTGTATATATATTAGTATGGTTATTGTAATGTAATTATGTTAATTGTATGGATATCTATATTTAATATATTATTATTAATACGTTTTTTCCGAACCGAATAAATATTATTTAAATTATTACTGGAATGTCTAACAATTGTTCTGTCCGGTCCGTGACGTCACCGTGGGGTCATGCCTGAAAACCAGCGCTATGGTCATTTTTGGCTGTGGCATCAAGCTGAAGCAGCGCCCTATTTAGTGGCATTATGCATCCTAGATATTGGTAGGCGCCTGGCTTTTCAGAGAACCGATGGTTTTTTTTATCTTTCCCTCGGTTCTTTGAAAATCTTTAGGGCGCCTACTTTGTTTTTGTTTTATAATTATTTTTTAATCTACTAAAATGTGTTGTGTTGCTGCTAAATAAATGATTTATTATTATGATTATTATTATTATCATATATATTTCAACTCTCACACCCGCGTACAAAATAAATACATATAAAGCCAAAGAGATAATATATAATAAACATAAATATATATAAAAATAAATAAACTTACATATACTGTACACAAATAAATACTTGCAGCGGGTGGAGGATTACTATTATTATTATTATTATTATTAATCGGTTTCTACACGCCACCGTGCCGGAACGCTAAATCGCTTGGCGGCACGTCTTTGACTGGAGGGTGGTAACTAGCCACGGCGAAAGCCTCCCACCAGACCAGACCAGAGACAATTTAGAAATACTCAATGAGTACTTCTTGAACTTAATGATCACTCAAAGTTGACTCATTTATAAGGGTTTAATCCAATATCATTTATCACTTGTTTCCATGAAACTCATATCTTTTATTCAATGGGTCTATTGAACGTACAATATTACAAATCATTCTACATTTTGCTTTAAAGATTCACAAGCAAACGTTATTTTCACTGGCAAAAGTAAACTTATCGTACCAGCAGACATGACTCAGCTATCAATATCGTAGCATCGCTTATCACTGACAAATATTTAACGCAAACACAGTTCTACAAATTGTACGGTCAACAGATGTCATCGAGTTTGTATAGTTGGCAAAAAAAGTTACCATTAATTAAGTTTGTCTATGAATTTTACGATATACAAAAACGACGGGGTCTTATAAGTTTGATGTATCTATGTGTGTGTGTGTGTGTGTGTGTGTGTGTGTTTGTCTGTCTGTCTGTCTGTGGCATCGTAGCTCCCGCACGGATGAACCCACTTCGATTTTGTTTTTTTTTTTTTCTTTGAAACGTGAATTAGTCGGGAGTATTCCATGTTTGATGAGAGTATTCTATGTTTGATGAAAATCGGTCCAAGATGGCCGCCGCCGCAAAATGGCGGATTACATGTTTTTATTTTAACGATTACTGACTAGCGATTAGGATGTTGTAACATGTCGGGTGTGTTTTAAAATTTTAATTTACACTTGTGTTTTTAGTTGGACAGTTAAGTTCAATTATTATCTACACTTCAACACCATGAGTCAGTGTTACAAATATCGATAGCCAAGCAGTAATACTTATCGTTCTATATGCTATTTACATTTACATCCGTCACCGCCTTGTAGCGTCGGCAAAATAAACTGCTTCAATTTTATCTTAATCGATAGCTAGCTAGATTCAACGGGACGGGAATTCTATACAGCGTGTAAGATATGTCCCTTTTTTGTGAATAGTACTAGTAGTTGTAATTTGCACACTTAATGCCAATTAATGAAACAAGCTTTTGTTTTAGCGCGGCTCCGCTCACGTTAATTTCGATTTTCAATCCCCTATATTAGAACTCCTATATAACGTTCCTAAGAGTTGATTTTTCAAAAATTTTTTTTTTATCGTTGGGATATGCCTTTACGCATCCCGCCCATCTATGACAAAAGGCTCAAAAATTCTTCCTTAATGCCAAACAACCCGATCCGTTCAGTAGTTTTAGCTCTGCATTGATAGCAACGCACAGCTCAAACAAAAATCACAGATTAATATCAGTCAGCCAGTCAGTAACCTTTTCCTTTGAATATAATATATAGGTATATATTTAGATAAGCAATCTTAATTGAGAATAAGTGATTTGTTGTTTATTCCACTATGCAATTTAACTTTAACAAGTAACGAGTAATTTATGTGTGCGTCCTACGCTAATTAAATAACTTTTCTGCCGACGCTACAAACCCGCCCACGTGGTTCGAGGAATCCACGGGGTTTTTATGCAAATATAACGGCTGCTTACACAGCTTATCGCGGTCGTAAATCGATTTTACTCGTTAATGTTTGAAGCCAAACATGCCCGGAATAGCCTACACTTGCAATTCCTACTAATGTAGCGGGTGGAACATGAAAATGGTAGATTAGGGTAAACAGCCTTTTCTAGGAGGCTTTTGAAGCCTTAATAGCCCAACGGTTAAAGGTGCGAACTGAAAACTGAAAGGTCGCAGGTTCGAACCCCACCCGTTGCACTATCCACTCCTAGCACAAGCTTTTCACTTATTTGGAAGGGAGAGGAAAACATAAATCAAGTTCAGCTTGGTTAATTTTTTACTATTCTTTATTTAAAAAAATAAAAGGCTGCCTTGTATGTATGACTCACCAGTATGTCCTTGACTGCGATCTCACCTGATGTTAAGTGATGATACAGTCTAAGATGATAACTTGGAAGGGGTATGGCAGTGTAAGTTCAACCCATACACCTAATCTGTTTCTACACGCCATCGTGCCGGAACGCTAAATCGTTTGGCGGCACGTGTATGACGGTAGGGTGGTAACTAGCCACGGCCAAGGCCTCCCACCAGACCAGAGACAATTCGGGAATCGAACCCAAGACCTTCCAGGTACAAGACCACAACGCTCACCACTGCGCCTGTGAGGTCGTCCAATATAGGTATTTGCATAGAGTATTTTTTTTATTGAAATAAACATTGATATGATTTAGAAACTGCGTAGGTACCTACTTTGTATAGATCGATGATTACTTTGGTTGCCTTGACAGATGAGGAACATTTCTCTCGAACAGACCATCTTTCTTCTTTCTTTCTTCATGCTGGGCTGGTTTTCACTCAAAAACCATGGTTTGTTGTTTGCACCAATCCTTCAATGTTCTTTACTCCAACCATCCCAGCTCTCTCCAGAAGCCTAGCAGGCTGCCCAGGTTGCCAGGGACTTCTCGAAGTGAGGCTGAGGATTATAGATGGTTGTTGCGTTGTTCTGCCATGCCTGTGCAATGTGCATCCCATGAGCAAGTGCGCCGGTGTTTCATCCGCCTCCATGCAAGCCCTGTATAGACAACTGATTGAAAACGCACAGTCAAAATGATACGGTTAATTTTCAGCCTAAAATCAGGCGAGCCTTTGGTGGGAAGGCGTTATAAATCATAGCAATTTGTCTAGCAGACTATAACACCATCCGATAACCATTTGCAATGTCGCGATGGCGACCCGATACCGGCCGCCTCCCTAAATTATTATTATTGCTGCATCCGCAAATTCCCTTTCAATATTATTCTCGTACCTATAAAGTCCCACTTGTGGCCAAAGGCCACTCAATTCTCATAGGCTGCTTTGTATGTACGAGACTAACTTTTCGGTACGCGTGGAGTTAGGTTTCCCGCGTAAATTGGGGTTTTGACAACTTTTTTATTTACTTAAAATAAATTTATATTTTTAGTGAGCAAACGAGCAGGCGGGTCACCTGATGTTAAGTGATTACCGCCGCCTATGAATATTTGTAGCACTTGAGGCACCACCAATGCGTTGCCGACTTATTAGGAATTTGTTGGTCCGCCCCTTGAATAACCCCATATTATAACACAACGTCATTTTTTTTTAATATCTTAACTAGTCTCAAAAATGTAGAGCTGTTAAGTTTCAACATGACGTAACGATTCAGTTGCTCTATACATACAAAATTTCGTTTTAGAAAGAGACGGATACAGTCGCAGTTGCTTGTAACTTCTTTTTTTTTGACCGATTTATTTTCTGTTTTTAATAATGTTATTCTTACATGTTACATTTTCGATTGTAATTAATGTATATCCACATAGTTTGTGAATACAATTAATAGGTATAGACAAAAAAAGGGATGAAAAATTCTACGTCCCTTTCTTGTCCATTGTAAAACGCACAGTTAATGTAAATTCGAAAGATACACTAGAGTTATACTATTATAAAATAAACTAGCCTTTCCCCTGTCTTACCCCAAAGAATCCGCTTAATATCTATAATCTACCACTCATACAGCCTAAAAGCGAAAAAGCACCAAAAAAAAAAAACAATTTCCATGTAAGATTAATCTTTCATACAACGTCAACGGTTCTTTTCACCCCTCACGCGTTACTAGTGTATGGGGATGTATTTGGGGTGTGGTACAAGAGATAAGAGATTAATAATTCTTTTTTAGTAAGAGTAAGGCAGCAAGATCCCTGGTTTAGTGCTTAACAGCTACATAAATATAACAAAGTCCTTGTCTTAAGCAGTTTTATAAGTTTCATTACGCACTTGTGATATTGCACTGTGAATTTAGCTTCCTGGAAAGTATTTTATTATTTCATTTATACTCTAGAAATGTTCTAAATTAAAACTCTCAGTTCCCAATTATTATAAACGTAAAAATTTACGCATTTATATAAACGTAAAAATTCTTTTTACAACACCGATTTCAAACACCATTACAAATTATATCAATTGTGCCTTGTGTAAATATAAAATTTGAGGGGTTCCCTCGATTTCTCCAAGATCCCATCATCAGGTCCTGACCTGATGACAATGGGATCACCTCGGAAGTATACCCTTTCAAACAAAAAAGAATCCAAATCGATCCAGGCTCTTCGAGTAATCGGGGAACATACATAAAAAATAAAAATAATAAAAAGATTCCTCCTCCTTTCTTTTAAGTCTGCTAAAATTATAATCCCCAAAGCACGCTATCGCTTATTACCTCGCACCAAACACTAATCCGGCGAGGGTCGTTAAGTATTCAGCTATCTGCACCTGGAAGTGACTACGAGCCCTCCCAAAGCCATTGTGAGGCCCAGACAGACGCACTCACCCCACAGATAAGTCTACGCTAAGCTCCATATCGACGAGACCTAGCGATATTCACTTAAATGTTATACGGAGTCTTATCTTTTTCTTAATCCTCAGACTTTTATGGGCGCTTGGTAGTCTTTGGACGTGTTTAATGTGTGGTTAATATTAATGAGTTAGGGATTCTTTCGTGAGCTTGCAATAGTCCAAATCTTAGGAGTAACGACGTGTGTAGACGAATATTAGCTACTAGCTTTTGCCCGTGACTTCGTTCGCGTAGAATTAGGTTTTAAAAATCCCACGGGTAAGGTACCCGTGTTCCTTTCCGGGATAAAAGGTAGCCTATGTCACTTTCCAAGTCGGGCACTTTCAAAGTCAGCAATTTCCAAGTTGAGCATGTAATGAGGAGGGAAGAAAACCACATTATTAAAAGAATGTGTATTAAAAGAATGGCAAAAGAGTAGAGGAAGACCAAAAAAGAGATGGATGGATTGTGTGAAAGAGGATATGCGTGTAAGAGGAGTAGATAATGAGTTGACGAATAATAGAAGCGAGTGATAGAATAATACATGTTGTGCCGACCCCACATAACGTGGGAAAAGGACAAGGACAAGAAGATGTCACTTTCTGAGTCCTCAACTACATATACTATGCTAATAGATTTATAAATACATATCAAAAATTCCGAGACCCGATCGGCGGGATTCGAACCCACATCTCTCTGGGAATCGCGCCCGAGTGTGTTAACCGTTACTGGGGTCTTGGAAAAAAGTAGATCGACATCTAGTAGTGACACATTAACTGTAATGTGTCGCTACTAGATGTCGCTAACAGTTGCTATAAAACTGATTGAAAAAGTAGATACATATCAGTGCAGTGGCGTGCACACAGGGTAGGCATAACGCGGCAAAATGATATAAAATGGAGAAAATCGCCAGTACGAGTTATAAAAACTTAAGGGTAGGCTTTTTATAATTTGTACAATGCCTACCCTTAAGTTTTTTATAATTCGCACTGAAATTTTTTTCCATTTTGTATCATCTGCCTACCCTGTAGTACATCCTGTGCACGCCACTGTATCAGTGATATCAGTGATATGATTGAAAAAGTAGATACATATCAGTGATATGTATCTACTTTTTCAATCAGTGATATGATATCACTAATTTCGTGGCTGACGTGTGGTTCAATTTGGCCTTAGGGTAACGGTTAACACACTCGGGCGCGATTCCTAGAGAGATGTGGATTCGAATTCCGCCGGCCTCGGAATTTTTGAATGCATATTAACTACTACAACCATGCATAAACCACGCAAAAATGATCAATTCGGTACAAATATAAGTATAACAAACAAGCTATAGAGTCGTGTAAACACAATTAGCTGGGCTGGCGGCGCGCCAGACTCGCTGACTTTTAATTGATTCCGAGGTAAAATGCCACGCGTCTGCCACGAACAAAGTTCGACTCAACTTCGCTTACTTGAACTTCGTTGTGGGAAATGTTTATCTTCGATCAAGTTATCAGGTGTTGCCTCTTAACTCGTTTTATGAAAATAAACAAGGAACAATAAAATCAAAAATGTAGATCAGGGGCCCAAGTCTGCTATTGCAATTGTAGTTCAATTGTCCATCAATGGCATCCCAATTGCTACTTTTAGCAATTTTGGTAGTCTACTAATTCAATGGCGTCACAATTGTTTTCCGATGGTTTGCCACTGACACTTTTAAGTCGGTTAAAAACATAAATTGATAGCGTATAACGTTTTTGATAACGATAAACTCGTTTTGGCGAAAGCTTTTTTAGCTAATGGCAATACCGAGGATCATTGAATTACAATCCAATTACAAGAACATCGAACGACCATTGTGAATTTAGTAGACTACGAAATTTTGGACCAATGATAATTGAATTGTAATGGCGTTGCGGTTCACTGACAATGACATGTAAAATAGCAGACTCGGGGCCCTGTAGGAGAACCAAAGTCATCGACATAGCTCAGCGAGTCGCGAAACTGAAGTGGAAATGCGCGGGGCACATAGTTCGAAGAGCTCGTTGGTAAGTCATAGGTAGAAGAGGTCGTTGGGATCCCAAGGTGCTAGAGTGGCGGATCGCAAAGAAATTTTCTAGATTGCAAAATAATATAAGTAAACGTAAAAATCATTTTTACAAAACCGACTTCAAACGCCACTACAAAGTATATCAATTGTGCTCATAAAATCTGAAGAGTTCCCTCGATTTCTCCAGGATGCTATCATCAGGTCCTGACCTGATGACTATGGAACCACCTGGGAAGTAGGTATACCCTTTCAAACAAAAAAAGAATTTTCCAAATCGGTCCAAGTGTCTTCGAGTAATCAGAGAACTTACATAAAAATTAAAAACATTCCGTCGAATTGAGAACCTCTTTTTTTAAAACTTGGTTAAAAATTTTAAGAAATCTGCAAAGTAACGCTTACTCTTAAGCATATATTTTGTTAATTGGGAACTGAGAGTTTTAATTTAGAACATTTCTAGAGTGTAAATAAAATAATAGAATACTTCCCAGAAAGTTAAGTTCACAGTGCAATATCACAAGTGCGTAATGCGAGTAACTTATAAAACAGCTTAAGGCAAGGACTTTGTTATATTTATGTCGCAGTTAAGCACTAAACAGGGATCTTGCTGCCTTAACAATTAAATTATAGTTGCCGCATTCGTAGACCTAAAGTCTTAAAGAGTTACTCCTTAATGACTTTTTCGTATACATTTTAGGAATTATAGGCATAGTTCTTGCAATTCACGAGTTCGCGTGAGGTTTACTTGTGGTTAAGTCGTGTACATGCACATTGCGTAAGTGTGCCTGTCAGGAGCCTAGGTGGGAGCGGTCAGGTGCGAACAAGCTCTGGCTCCATGCCAACTAAATAGCAGGTATGATAATTGAACTGGCTGATTTTTAACAGACTTCCAAGAAGAATCTTTTTTAGTAACCAACTAGACCTAGATTAACCCTCAATTTCAATCCTATCATCATATCGACCATGCATCATGGTTGTCTGGAAGAGATCGCTTCTTATCGATAAGGCCGCCATTTGTGCTCTCATTTGTATAATTTATTTTAAGTTTATTTCATTTATCATGTTTCTATCTAATGCGGTGTACAATAAAGTGTATCCATTCAGTCATTCATTCATTCATATTTTGACAGTTTTTGTATTGAAAGTCTGCCAAAATATCAAAACGCTCGAGACGTTTTTCAAACAAGCCAAAAGTATAAATATGAGTAACGTTCGAAAACGTATAACAAACTGGCTGGTCTAGCCGATACATGCAAGTGAAACACCTGAACTGAACAAAAAACTGCACCTCTGCAGCAGACGTCTGGCAAATTGTTAGCGAAAGCACTTAATGCCTTCATCTGCACACAGGTAGAGTTTACAGAATCAACCCATTACTTTTTTTTTTTATTCGATGGCAAGATAGTCCTTGACGGCAATTTACGCCTGATGGCAAGTGACGATGGAGTCTAAGATGGCAACGGGCTAACTTGGAAGGGGTAGTATGTAGTAGGGGGGGTATGGCAGTATACTCACACCCCTAATCGGTTTCTACACGCCATCGTGCCGGAATGCTAAGTCTTTGAGGACGAAACAAAATACTCTTTCTTTGTTAAATTCTCCTACTCTTTTTTTCTGGCTTTTTCGTTAAGCCATAAATTGATTAAACACATTAATGATTTCCCTGCAAAATATACTTGTTACGGTTTATTATTTTCGACTTTGTCCGCATGGATTTAGATTTATTGCTCCTTCCGCACCTCTGAATACAGAATGCGTTATTAAAAATGTACATCCCTAAGCCTGTGAGACAGCTATACGCTAGTATAGCTTTATAACATAACAATAGAGGTAGAAAATTGCATTTTAATATAGTACGGGAAGCTACGGGAAGCTTTAGAGAGCTAAGCGGCAAATTCATTTTAGAAATTTTGTTCAACGTCATAACAAGCACGGATTGAAAGGAGGAAGTTAGTACTATGTATCTCTTTCATATTTTTCTCGAATTTAGAAAGATTAGGTTCCGTTGCTTGGGTATAGACTAGGTATAGCTTATCAGGTTCATTATTGAGAACCTCTCGATCTTAAAGTTTGAGGTTGAACACAAAAACGTCTCCTAATTCTAGACTTTTTTTTTAATTATTGGCTGATTTTGGTCATTTTGCCAATCTCGGTGTCATGTAGTACACCCTCAATTATGTATTCGTTTTAGCTCAATTAACGAACAAGTAAATTAATCGTTAATCCATACTAATTTTGTCTTCACAAAAGTGTGTTTGTCCTTCAGTCATGCCACAACGTGACATTTACATGCGTATAGTTGAGGACCTGATGAATGACATAGGCTACTTTATATTTCGGAAAAACAAGCAGTCCCTGCATTATTACAAGCGGGATTTTTAAAAACTTAACCCAAGCAAAAGCTACTACCTAGCTATATTTATGGTGTGAAGTTCGCATAGCCATCGTAAGAAATAATATAGCCTCTAAGTAGATTTGGTGGGTCTCTCTAGGTATAGAATTATTAAGTAGCAGTAATTTTTTCAAAGAACTATTCCTGATTAATATCGTAAGTACCGTCTGTCTAGTTTAGTCTGTCGGTTTAGTGATAAAGTGAATAAAAAAGTTAGTTCTCATTTTATTTAATTACATTAATAACTAAAGACACAAGAATAGCTAAAAGAATTTAGAGTAGACTATGAAGTCAAAAATAAAATCGAAAACCAATCGAGTATACATACTCGTAAGTGCAACGAGTATCGTAACAAATGGTAGTGGGTTATTACTTAACTACTTCGCGATCGAAATTATGTTATGAATTTTAGATAGTACCTTAATAATTTGACGTCAATACTTGTTAGTTATCTTAATATTAAATATGCACACAAAATTGGCTTAAAACTTCCACGCGAATAATGTTATAAGAACGCCCCAGCAAAATCTAGGCACAAGTTTATTAAGCTTTTAGTTTGTTATGTACGCTACTGATTATTATACCTACTTCATTGATTTTTGTACACAATTTTTATATTAATGAACAATTAATATTAAATTTAATTTATAGGTACCTTATAAAATATTATCTATTTCTAAAATTAAAACTAATATAAACCTAAAACCTCTATAAACTTTTTATATTATTTATGTCTTTTTAATTATTATTGATACATGCATCGCGAAACGACGACTGATGAAAATAGTCTGAAAACTAAACTTTAAATTGTCATAGATCCAAAATGGTCATTCAAAATGAAAAATGATCAAAGAAACTTAACAATGATTTTCAAATACCTATTCAATGATATCCCACTCAATATAGTTCGTTGACTTTCATTTTTTTCTTTTTCACAATATGGCGTCTGATGGTCGCCATATTGAATTTTGATTACGACCATGTCTTAAGTGACACTTCCAAGATTAACACGAATCGATTGACGTAAGAATCATCAATAGCCCACGCGTTTGGTCTCCAGAGCGCCACATACATACATAGACCGATAAACACATTACTCTCCTTTGCGTGCCGCAGTTGGGTAAAAAAACGTATCTGTACTATTGTAAATGACGTGTTGTAAAAGGATGTCATAATTCATCAATTAACCATGAAAAAATCATACGTGAAACATGTGGTCTTCGCGTATCAAATATGCCTATAATACCGCGTGGGTACTATAAGGCTTTAAGAAACATGGAGGTCGTCGCACACTTATCAACTCGGCGCCAGACCAACACCATGTCCACTCGTTGTCGATGGGTGGCTCTCATGGTCATGTCACGCGGCGAGTGGACGTTGTTAACGTATGGTCGATAAGCGAGCGAGAAACGATCCAGTGAAGCTACGGAGTTAGTGCATAATAGGTATACCTACTTATGGAAGTCTATACACTGAAAACTGAAACCAGGAATTCAGTACATGATTTTGAGCCGCTAAGCGTTGGAATTTTTCATCGGTCTTTTCGTGATTTTGACAGTTTTTTTTTTTTCATTTTTAAATTAATTATAAAATGGAATCGTGTGTGTAAACTATCTCGACTTGATTTTAATGGAAAACCAAGGAATGGCAATAGTTAACACAAAAGAGCGATGTAATGCGCGCACTTAATTGTAAGTAGCTACAAACAGCTGCAGGCGACGCACGTACCTAAAGTACTTGTGTAGATGTCGGAGTTCGTTGTTCACGGCACATTACCTGCTTAAAAATTACAATATGGTAGCCCTTTATTTCCGAGATGAGTGGCATTTGTAATTTCATTATATTATCAAGGTTACACTAAATGTATAACTGTTTACACATTATACACTTTACCTATTCACAAATCATTATGATGTCCCCTATACACTTGTTTATGAAATGTCAACCGCACGAGGCCAAGCGTTAAGCCCAAGTTAGACAGTGCAACGTTCATCGTTCATTTTTGCGATGCAAAATAGCCTGTGAACGAGTTTAGATGGTTCATTTTCGATGACTCATCGATGAAGCCTCGAAAATGAAAGCATAAATCCCGAAAAATGAACCGTCTAATTTGGGCTTTACTGTTCGGGTGTCGGGTTGGTAAGTGAGCGACGACCTTACTAAACCGTGGTCTCCCGTTATTTTCTAATTTAGTGGTTCGGCACACACAGAATGATGTAGTGCACGTCACTACACGCTCCGCTGCCCAGCACTGTGAAGATACAAAAATGACTATGAACAAGACAAATGCGGCTTACGGGAACTTTTGGCTATCGGCATATACTCGAGATTTATCTCTTCGAAAAAATATTTAAACGATTTTTTCAAACTCACAAGATTTTCTTGGAGCGTGTTGGACTTTTTTTTATATTCATATTCATTTATTAAGTGCATTCCAATATGTAATTACAATGATTCTTATAACTAGAGACCGGATTATATGCAACATAAAAAGCTTGTTATATGCATGCAAATATGCATGAAAAATGCTTGAAATATGCACGAAAACTGGCAGAATATGCGAAATTAAATGATAAATTTTAGGAATCCCTAAAAAAATAGAAAAGTAAGTATTCATTTTTTTTATTTCAAAATCAGCATACAATTAGTAAATTATTTTTTGATAGGCGATAATAGTTACAATAAGTAACATTATATGATATTAAAATTATTTAGAATTTGTGTAAACGTAAGCAATCAAATATTTTTCTAAATTTTCAGTGGTAAGATTGTGTCTACGATCATTTAGAATATTTTTGTAAGTAGAAAAGGTTCGCTCCATATCCATTGAGGTAACTGGGCAGAATTTGAACTTGGGTGCTATGGCACTTATAGTTTCCGGCAAAATTTCTGCTGTCCCATTAATGAAACTATCAATTTGACACAAGCTTTGAAAACCTGGGTTATTGCTCAATATGTTTTCAAACTTTTTTTTAAGTTTATGGGGCAATGCGGCGGCGGCGGAACGCAGAGTGAGTGAAAAATATTGTAAATTTACCGATAATATGTATCATAACTAGATCTTAGATAAAATATGCTATTACCGCTGAGAATGGCTAAAATATGCAAATGCATATGCGAATATGCAAATGCATATAATCCGGTCTCTACTTATAACTAACTAAGAGATCATTATTTTTATATTGGAACCCCATTGGGGCACAGCAATTATCTACTTAACTAAGGCAAAGCCAATAGGAAGATTTTATGTTTGTTTGTATGTTCATAAGTATATTATGTGTTCAACGTATATTGAGCTATTGAGCTTAAATTTTAAAATGTGAAATAATTACATATTTTTATTATCGTTTGTTTCAGGTATGTTATTTCCACTAGTCGTTGCTGAGATTATTATTTACATCAATGTAAGTATTTATGTAAAGATTTTCTTCTACCGAGACCGTTATGAAAGGAATATAGATATAATTTAACAAATAATAGTAAAAAATATATATATCTTATGTAATAATAGTTTAAAAAGTTTTCGCATAGGATAATCGCTAACGAAGGGAGGGGCAAAATCTAGAAAAGATTGTGATTACTGGCGAAGTTGACGGAAAGAGACCTCAGGGACGTAGCCCGATGCGTTGGTCAGACCATCTGGTCTGACCAACGCATCGGGCTACGTCCCCGCACCATTCCCATCACTCCGCACCATTCTCGATAGTAAGGTCACGAAGCCTTGCATGTCGCAAAAAACCGAGGCACACCGCGCGACATCATCTACAAAAGAGTTCTTGGTGGAAGGAGTCACGAGCCTCAGTAAAGAGTAATACGACGCAGAGAGAGAGAGAGAGAGAATCGCTAACTAACCATTCGAGAAATTCTTCTTGTGTAACTGACGTCTAAGAGAGAGATTTCTTCCAGAAGCCCTCGAATGTGAGAACACGGAGAGATACCTTCTTAGAAGCTTGATTTAGACGTTGAAGCTTAGGTATAGGTAGTTCTTTCAAGTAACGAGGGCGCGTGAGGTTTACTTGTGGTTACGTCGTGTACACATTGCGTAAGTGTGCGTACCTGTCAGAAGCCTAGGTGGGAGTGGTCAGGCGCGAGCAAGCTCTCGCTCACACTTATACAGATTTGATACACAATACCTACACACACAACCATGAGCCACGCGCCCTCGTGAATTTCAAGAGCTTAGGTACTATATCTTTTAAGTATCTTAGTCTCGTATCGAATACCTTTGAATGCTATATAGTATATTACAATGGTTGTCATCAGGATTCCCAGCGGACAATAACAAGATTCAAAAGGTGTGCCTTCAACAAAGAGTTTTCACAGAATACTTGGAAACACCGATGTACCTACACGTATACGAACAGATACCTACCTCGATTTTATTTAAACTCTTTGCCCATTGTGTGATTCCTTTGACGCTTTTCTACAAAGTTCTTAATATGGAATTTTTTTTTTTATTGCGAAATAGGCTTTCGCTTGACAACAGTCAACGATTTCCTGCGACGGTATTCCCACTAAATTACAACATGGGGTTACATGGGGTTATTCCCACTAAATTACAACATGGGGTCATGAGGACCAACATATTCCTGAAAAGCCGGCAACGAATTGGTGGTGCCTCATATTTATGGGCGGCGGTAATCACTTAACATCAGGTGACCCGCCAGCTCATTTGCTCGCTAAAAATATATAAAAAAATAATGGAAAGCACTG
This sequence comes from Hipparchia semele, assembly GCA_933228805.2. Lineage (NCBI taxonomy): Eukaryota > Metazoa > Arthropoda > Insecta > Lepidoptera > Nymphalidae > Hipparchia > Hipparchia semele. The sequence goes on from OW121731.1 coordinate 2,346,965, forward strand.
ATGAGATCTAGGTTGAAGCGCGCTTGCCTAGAAGATGCCTATTCACACTTGCCTTGACAGTAATCAATTAGGTTTTTTATTATGATAATATTGTATGTTTTATTTATTTGATCCCTGTGAGTTCAGGATTGAGGGAAGCTTTTTTTATTTTATTCGATGAGAAGTTAGTCCTTGACTGCGATCTCACCTGATGTTAAGTGACGATATGCAGTCTAAGATGTGGCGGTGGTAATCACTTAACATCAGGTGACCCACCTGCACGTTTGCCCACTATTCGTATAAAAGAAAAGTCTATGTATTCCATCGATATTCATTCGCTGATGTATTCCATAGTAAAATCTCTCTGCCTTTCAGCCAAAACGGTTCAGTCATCGCGGCGTGATTGAGTAACAAACATACATCCAAACTTTCGCATTTATAATATTACTATACTAGACTAAACGAGATACTAGACTAGATAGCATAGTCGGATTTAGCGCTGTATCAAAAATCCTCTCTCAGCATTTCCTGTAATAAATGCCGGAGCGTCCAATACAGTTCCATCGCAAATCTGTCGTGTGATCGTGTTACGTTCAAATGCGTGTAAAATTGACGAGAAATTGCTTCGTAGGTGTACGTAACTTGTAATACTGACCGTGTATCACACCGAGGTGTAACAAGATCCTTTGGGAAAGAAGTTTTCGAACCAAGCTGCTAACCTGAGTGCAGTATGGCTCCTCACAATGTGGCTAGGTTAATCAATCAAATACTTACTTAAATAATTGGGCACTTAAAGTGACATTAGGGCTTCCAAACAAATTTTATATTTGTATGTATGTAAGGTTTGTATATATCGTCTATTCAATGATGGAATACTTTTATGTTGTTATATATTTTTAAAAACTTTTGTTCTACTTATGATTGCCGAATTTGTTTTCTTCCGCGAGAAGTTATGTCCACTATCTCCGATAGTATTTGGTAGATCTTCATTAAAATTAGAAAAAATATTTCTAATAATACACAATTTATAATAAAGAAAAAAATTATCAAAAAAAAAAAAAAGATACCGGCCGAATTGATAACCTCCTCCTTTTTGGAAGTCGGTTAAAAAACAGTTTAGATTTGATTAAGTTATGGAGTAAAATGGACAAAAACTTTTATCCCATATCCCGGAGGAACCTTATTGTTTTTAAGAATAAAAACTATCTTATATATATTGACCCGGAGTATCAGCTGCCACTATACCAAAATGCATTTAAACCCGCTCAGTAGTTTTCACGTGATGCGCGCATAGACAGACAGACAGACAGACAGACAAACAGACAAAAATTCAACAAAAATTTGTTTTGGGCTCAGTATATACCAAAGCATCCTCCGATTAAAAATTTCAAAATATATTTAATGTAAGTAAAGAAATCTTCTGGTTGTAGTTTTATTGTAAGTATAGATAATATATGGATTGTTTCAACAAAAACCTCGTTACAGTTCGGTGTAACGCGCAGCTATGTTAACGCATTTTATTATGTGTAAACGAAAATTTGATACTAAGTTCGCGCGTTAAGCCTGCGAGTGGATTCCAGAGGAAACCTGCGATTTAATAGAAAACTGATAGCCAATTCCTTTTCCAATTGCCTCCAATGGAATCCATTAAATGGAATCACGTAGGGTTAGGCTGCATGAAGACTTACATTTTTATAAGGGCACGTTGCTCGCGCACATTTCGAGAGGATGTAGTATCAATTTAGTTACCAGAATCGAACCGAATTTATTATTTTTAATAATAATAATAATAATAATAAATAATCTTTATTGTTTTCTCATTGTTAGATTTTTTCCATCCAATGCAAAACATGTTTTTCTTTATAATTGTTCTCATAATTGCTTTCACTATTGGTGTTTAATTGTATAAGTTTATTACCTACTTACGTTATTTTTTGATTTTTTATTTTTCTATTCTACCACAATATGGACCACGTCAATATTTTATGTCATTCATTTAGGTACTAATTTTATGTTATAATTTTCTGACTCGTTAATTAATTTATTCAATCATGCTGTGTACACATATTAAGGGTTGTTACTTGGTCCTCGATAAGCTGTATGTATTTATATTTTGTGTAATTTTTAGTCTCAACCTGTTTTGTGTGCCTCTTTAATAAATAAATAAATAAATAAATAAAACTTAGTATGGCTATAGCCAATACTAAACACTGTATGTACTGTGTGTGTGTGTGTTAGTGTTTAGTATACTAAAGACTAACAATAAGCAGTAGGAGGCAAGTTCAGCATTTCTGAGCATTGACAACAATGCTCAGAAATGCTGAATGAATTTGTGTAAAATCTGATAGAAATGTTGCCCCATTTCTATCAGATTTTACACAAAAATTGTGCTGCGCCCTCTATCTTTTTTTTTTAATTTAAACTAAAAAAAATAACATCCCTTCCCAGTAAAAAAAAAAAGTTAAAAATACTAAAGGAAAAGATAAAACCAATAACTGAAACACAAAAAAAAAGCAAAAAAGTTTTTGTTCATTAAGGTTCATTTCACTAATCAGTTTGTGATCTATACTGCCATAATCCTTACTAATGTTGGTTACACACTCAAAGTGACTAATATTGTAAATGCGAAAGTGTGTATGCTTGTTAGTTTGTCCTTCAATCACGCTGCAACAGAGCTACAGATCCACGTGATTTTTTGCATGGGTATAGTTGGGGTCCTGGAGAGTGACATAGACATTTTAGCCCCGAATTTTTTTAATTATTTTTTATATGAATAGCGGGCAAACGAGCTGGTGGGTCACCTGATGTAAAGTGATTACCGCCGCACATGAACACTTGTAGTATGTACCAGAGGCACCACCAGTGCGTTGCCAGCTTTTCAGGAACTTATTGGTCCGCCCCTTGAATAACCCCATATTGTAATTAAGTGGGAAAACTGTCGAAGGGAGATCATTCCACAATTTGGAAAGGAGATCCAAATTAAAGAGTTCCCGCGGGATTTTAAAAACTAAATCCACGCGGACGAAGTCGCACGCATCAGCTAGTCTAAAATACTTCACCTTATTAAAAATTCAAATTGGAACTCGTGAAAAGTCGCATATAGGCGTTATAAAAAACAAGTCCTCTCAACATAAACGAGAGTCAAACCGCAATCTGGGAAACTCGTTTCCAACTTGCTAGTTGAAGCATGCGCCGATTTTAATATCGAATCGGCTCAAAAGGCCCACTTCATGCATTTCGTGAAAGTAGGTTAGGTACGTGATTTTCGCTAGGTGCCTCGGTACCTACTTATTCGGGTTGTATTGGTTGAACACTGGCATATTTTTGAATTAAGGCAACGCTGCTCACACGAGTTTTCATATAAGTCTATTACGCTAGTAAAATTTTTATTGATCCAAAATAAAACTTTCAAAAAAAACTTGAGAGGTGTCAAGGGACACCCGGATGGAACGAAGTTCAATGCGAAATAGAAATGAAAATATCTGGCTTGCTTTCTATAAGAGAGAGAGAGACAGACAGAGAAACATGCGACGCCGATAGCAAAAAGAGTCGTGACAAGTTTTCGTAAGAATTTTTTCCGTCTAGCCCCCTTTCACAACGCGCGATAAGGAACTTCGTTCCAAAAATTATGGGAAGGCAAACTCTACTCTACTAGGCCTATACTACCAACGCCTAAAGGGAGAGGGCAGACTCGCTACTTTTAACGGCTGCAATCGGCGTTTTTATGGCTCCTGACTAGGGTTGCTAGTTTTTTTTTTCAGCCTGTAAGGGACAAATAGTTAAATGGGTAAAAAATACGGGATTTCAGTTTTTTACCCGGGACAAATAAAAAACAAAATTATTTAGGGTCATTTTTTTATATTTTTCCGAGGATCGAGTCAGTTTAAACATATTTTTATTCGTTTTAACATATCTCCAAAAATGAATACAGTTATAATCGTAATTAAGTAGGTATAGGTAAACGGTCATCAACTCGCTTTTTTACGAATGTTGCGTGTGTGAATACTTGAATCGATTTCATAATAAAAACGAAGTAGGTACAGTTCAAAATCCGGGACATAGCCTGTCCCGCCGGGACATTTTTAATTATGCCTAAAATAGGGGATGTCCCGGGAAATACGGGACGTCTGGCAACGCTACTCCTGACTATATGTCCTATCCTAGAATAATATAAACGTAAAAGTAAAAATTCTTTTTGCAAAACCGACTTCACACACCACTACAAAGTATTCAATTGTACCCTCGATTTCTCTAGGATTCCATCATCAGGTCCTGACCTGATGACCATGGGACCACCTGGGAAGTATACCCTTTCAAACAAAAAAATAATTTTCCAAATCGGTCCAGGCGTCTTCGAGTAACCGGGGAACATAGATAAAAAAAAGGTTCCGACGAATTGTGAACCTGCTCCTTTTTTAAAAGTCGGTTAAAAATTATCCCGTTTTGCACCCTTTCATTACCAAAGACAAGTAACCGTAACAGAGCATCGTGTCATATTCAAGTTATTCAAGTGTCAAATCATGACGGATGGTCATCTTCCGTTGGTCAATTGATCAATCAATCAATACGAAACACCGCCGCGTACCAATCACTGTCGTAAAGTGGGTATACATTCCCGGCTGGTGACTCATTGACTCATGACGTCATTCAACCCTTTGCAAACATCGCGTTAGTTTCGTGGTTAGCTTATCCCACTGATAGTAAGGTCATGGGTTTAAATTCAAATTCAAAATTTATTTATTTCATGTAGGCTAACTTGTAGCTTTTATGACACGTCATAAATCTACCACCGGTTCGGAATGCAGATTCTGCTGAGAAGAGCCGGTAAGAAACTCAGCAGTTGCTCTTTTCAAAAAAAAATTTTTTACAAAGCTATGCTATGTATACAGTGCTTCCACAGTAAAGCTTCAAAAATGCAAAAATGCATACGTAGGTACACCAATCCAACGCATGTCAAGATGGGCAGTCAAAGCAGACCCATTCCCGTTGGTGGCACCCGTTCACGAGCATGACGCATGATGCTTCGCTCAACCATATTTGAGGGAACGTTTAAAGTCCGAGTCATATCAAAAGTTGATATAAAAAAAATGTATAATTCATTTCAAATTGCTTGAATTCAAATGTATGTAAAACAGTAGGTATTACATTAATTGAAGTCCATTTACATTTAAATATATCTGTTGTATGAATATTTAGAATTTTAGAAGCTAGAATATTACTTAAAATAATATAATAAATCTTTAAGAAACAAATGATACAAATCATGAAGTTCAATAAACTTCAGTTTATTGAAATCACTATTATATACTTATGGTCCATTGATTACAGGTAGTATATCAAATAAGTCATGGTTGCCTGGTAGAGAGTGCTTTGTGGCAATAAGGCCGCCTTTGCATGCGTCGTTTTAAGTTGTATTAATTTTGTTTCTTTCTTGTGTGCAATAAAGTTTTTATCTATCTAAGTCATTTTTTATCTTTTTTATTTTTTCGTGCTGTTTAAGAATTACGATAATGCGCCAAAAAGTTCAGTCAAATCTCATCGACGTATTTTGAGTAAATCACACTAATATTATAAAGCCGAAAGTTTGTATGTGTGTGTGTGTGTGTGTGTGTGTGTGTGTGTGTATGTTTGTTACTCTTTCACGCAAAAACTACTGGACCGATTTGGCTGAAATTTAAAATGGAGATAGATTATACCTTGGATTAAAACATAGGCTACATTTTATCCCGGAAAATCAAAGAGTTCCCGCGGGATTTTTAAAACTAAATTCACGCGGACGAAGTCGCGGGCATCAGCTAGTAAAAAATGTTTTTTAACACCATGGTATTACATCCAAAGAGGAAGTTTTGATTATTTAGCATTACTATTATTTCTTTGAATCGGTTCTTCAAAATGCAATCCCACAATCAAATTCCCACTCATTAAATCCACTGCCTCAACGTTATCTCTGAAAAAAAATGTGGGAAACTAATAAGTTTTGTTCCCATATCATTTTTTAATAAGGAAGATACAATTTTATCTGTTTCACTGATGATGGGTTTTACGCTCCAAGCAAGCGCTTTATCAGGTCTTTGAACTTAGGGACAGGAAATCGTTATATTGGACTGATTTATAAGATTAGGAAATGCACTATCTGTCTGTAGATAGATGGAGATCTTAATTTTATGTGGTACATTTAACTTAGCACCTCTGTACCCTATTTAGTCTTTAATAATAATAATTGTATTCTTTATTATGGCTACTATAGCCCACTCAAATGTTTACACAATACAAAAATATACCGTCAGAGTTATTGATACAAATATACATAAATTATTAAAAGAATTAAATTTTACATTTGAATTGAAGATGTCAATACGAACAAAACCTAAACCAAATAAAACAACAAAAAAATTATCTTTAAATGAGTTTCCTATATTCTTTTTATATCGCATTCAAGTTATTTCTAACGCATTTAGGTCAGTCTGGAATATTATACCTATATTTATTAATATTATAATCTTTCAAAAAAATAAAATTCAAAATTCAAAATTATTTACATCATGCAGGCCAACTTGTAGCTCTTATGACACGTTACGATTCTACCAAGTTTACCTTTCCTGTTTGTTCGTTTGTTGGTTTGTTCTTCAATCACACTAAAACGGATTGACCTTCATTAACAAGGACACATTTACCCCGGAAAAGCACGGGCTTCACGCTAGATTTTTAAAAATCTAACTCCACGAAGACGCAATTCAATACCTCCCACGTAAGTTGTTGTATTCCCAAAACGCTTTCCTAACGCTTTAATTGTTGTGAAGGTTAATACAATGGTTTAGCTTTAGGCTGTCGTTTTAATAATGATACAGCTTTATATGTCTTTAGAGTATGTTAAAGAATGCTGTGTTTAATTTCCTTTTTTAAACGCACACATAAAATAGATAAAAAGAAATGATATAGTGCACAAAACGTTAAATGCCAATTTTGTGGGATACCACAATAATAACGATACAACTTTATATGTCTTGAGAGTATGTTAAAGAATTCTGTGTTCAATTTTTTTTTTAACGAACACATAAAGTAGATAAAACAAATGATATAGTGCACAAAACCTAAAATGCCACCTTTGTGGGATACCACAATAATAACGATACAACTTTATATATCTTGAGAGTATGTTAAAGAATTCTGTGTTCAATTTTTTTTTTAACGAACACATAAAATAGATAAAAACAAATGATATACTTAGTGCACAAAACCTTAAATGCCAATTTTGTGGGATACCACAACTTACGTCGGAGGCATCGAATTGTAGTTACGACTTATGCCTCAAGCTTTGTAGTGTACTTATCGTAGCGCGTTTGCATGAATCTTTGTCTCTGTTCCGAAAGAAAAGTTTTCTCTTATCGATGGCAAGCACAGGTTGTAATAAATAAAAATTACAACAGGTATACGGTAAGCCATTGTTTCGGTAACAAGATAACAGCATTAGCTAGCTGGCGCGGTCGCTCAATTAATCTCCATCTAACCGGACTTTAGGAATGCTGCAAGTCGGAAAAGATACACCGACCACCGTTTTATATTTATTTATAACTAGCTTTTACCTGCGGCCTCGCTCCCGCCATCTATTATGGTAAACTAGCTTATGCCCGCGACTTCGTTCGCGTGGATTGAGATTATGTGATTCCCGCGGCAACTCTGTTATTTTCCGGGATAAAAAGTAGCCTATATGTTATCTATCTCTGTGCCAAATTTCAGCCAGTCGTTGCGACGTGATTGAGTAATAAACAATAAACATCCAAACATCCACACTTTCACATTTATAATACATATTATTAGGAATTAGGATTAGGAATACCGCTACTATGTACTTACTTATATTTTTTTAGAACGGCTTAGTAGTAAGCCGTAGCGCCATTTTTTGGGGAAGAAGATTAGTAGGTACCTACTTGTTTTAAAGAAAATACTGATTAGAAAATTTAAAAAAAAATCAAGTTTTTTTTATTCGATGACAAGATAGTCCTTAACTGCGATCTCACCAGATGGTAAGTGACGATGCAGTTTAAGATGGTAGCGGGCTAACTTGGAAGGGGTATAGCAGTGTACATTCAACCCATACCCCTAATCTGTTTCTACACGCCTTCGTGTAGTTTGCTGCACTTGTACTGAATTTTACCAGGTACCCTCGTTTCATTTGAATAATTATGTATTTGCGAAGACCTGTTAGCTCCAAGTTATTTAATTCTTAGGCTGAAATCTATAGAGAACAAACTCATCTCAGATTCAAGACAGAGTTAAAACGAGACAGATTTATGGCAAAGCATATTTGTCTCGCGTTTTCACAGATTTAGAGTGTTATTATTAGTTTTTCATTAGTCGGGCAACATTTCACGCACACTGATGCATGTGTTCAGACATTGCTGTCACGCACACTCGAATAAAAGTTGGCCGCACTTTCGTGTTCCTAGCGCGCTATCTGTATACTCTAAAATCTGTGATCGTTTTAACCTCGTTCTATTCTAGACGTTCTATAGATCTCAGCCTTAGCCAATGTAGTATAAGCTATTGGTCTTCTGAAAAAAAAAAAAAACCTACAATCCGGCCGCTTCCGGGCAGTAGATAAAACTATTGCAAGACAGACGGACGACAAGCGTGATTAACGACGTGAGTGGGCGAAGATGGCGTGATAAGTAGCCACCCGTCGCACGACCGAATCGGTAATTGATTCCCATGTTGGATAAACCTACTTGTTACATACTTTTACTTGAAAAGTTGCCTTTTGAGAATTGCAAGGCAAGCCTATTATTTTTAATTTTTTATTGAAGTGTTAACCTACACTTAAAGGAATAAGAGCTCCATTGTAATATGGTGTCTTGGGAAAAAAGTAGATCGACAACTGTAATGTGTCGCTACTAGATGTCGCTAACAGTTGCTATAAACTGATTGAAAAAGTAGATACATATCACTAATTTCGTAGCTGACGTGTGGTTCGCCGTGGTGTAACGGATAACACACTCGGGCGCGATTCACAGAGAGATGTGGGTTCGAATCCCGCCGGCCTCGGAATTTTTGATATGTATTTATAAATCTATTAAGCCTATTATTTAGTTGGAAAAAATATTCTTGTACAGGGGCCCAAGTCTGCTATTGAAATTGTAGTTCAATTGTCTATCAATGACATCCCAATTGCTACTTTTAGCAATTTTGGTAGTCTACTAATTCAATGGCGTCACAATTGTTTTCCGATGGTTTGCCACTGACACATCTAGCTTTGAATCTAGCTAACATATAGTTTTTTTTGAAACTCATTTCGGCAAACGCTTTTTAAGCTAATGGCAATACCGAGGTATCATTGAATTACAATCCAATTATAAGAAATCGAATGACCATTGTGAATTTGGTAGACTTCGAAATTTTGGACCAATGATAATTGAATTGTAATTGTATCGCGGTTCAATGACAGTGACATGTAAAATAGCAGACTTGGGGCCCAGTTCTTTCTAGGCTCCTGACAGGCACGCACACTTACGCAATGTGCATGTACACGACTTAACCACAAGTAAAGCGCCCGTAACTTCGTGAGATATACAAGATTATAATATACAAAATAATGGTCAACCATCTTCTTTAAGGCACTAAGACGTGTGAAATGCCTAAATTCATGGATATTTAAATCAAATTGTGAACTTGATTTGAGCCGTACAGAAAAAATACAAAATTAAAGAAAAAAAATGTTTTTACTGGAATAAAATTGTATTTTTAAAAACCATCTCTTGTGAAAAAAATCACCAAAGAGTAGCTATTTTTGTCATAATTTGCAAATGTTCTCCAAAACGACACAAGCTTTTTATTAATTAATTCTTGCACACAAAAAAGGTCTTCAAAATAGTAATATTTTTATCCCGAAATTCACCTAAATCTGCGCAAGCGTGCCTGCTCCGTCGCTATGTAAATTTGCCGTCAAACTCATTCACGCTTCTTAAGGCCTTAAGGCTGAAATCAATAAATCGAATTCTCACCCATCTACTTTAAGGCTGAGATCTATAAATCGAATTCTCACTCTGCTCTTTTTTTTATTCTATGACAAGAAATCCCTTGACTGCGATCTCACCTGATGGTGTCGTGTGGTGCGGGTTGTTACGTTTCCTCAAATATGGTCGAGCGAAGCAACGGCTGGATCATGCTTCATGCTCGTGAACGGGTGCCACCAACGGGAATGGGTCTGCTTTCTGTCTACTCGTCTTAACATGCATTGGATTGTATTTATTTGTATTTGTATTGTATTAGACTTAGGAAACTTCATCGTGGAAGCACCGTATATAGGGTTGCCAGGTCTTCAAACCGAAAAGTCGGACAGGCCAGCCAGTTTAGCCGGACATTTGGGTACAAAGGCCGGACACCCTTATTTTTTAGACCTAGCACAAAATGGCAATTTTTTTCAAAGCTCGTTTGCGCAAGCGTAGCGATACAAGATGAGGCGAGTGGAGCGGAAACCAACACATGACAAATATGTAAAAAAATGGTTAAACTTAAAAAGCCTAGCAAAAGTCGGATAGGCCGGACACCGTCTAATTTGGCCGGACACTCAACCAAAAAGCCTGACTGTGTCCGGCTTTATCCGGACGCCTGGCAACGCTAACCGTATACATAGCATAGTCACCTATTGTAAAAATTTTTTTTTTTAAAAGAGCAACCGCCGAGTTTATTGCTGGCTCTTCTCAGCAGGAAAGGCATTTCGAACCAGTGGTAGATTCATTGACGATTCAAAAGCGCTTGTAAAAGTTTATTTGAATAAAAAATATTTCTATTTCTATTTCTATTTCTAACTTAAGTCCAAGCTGACTCAAAGCACGCTCTATAGATCTCAGCATAAGTCAGGAACTGAAGTTGCTTAACCGTCGATAAACATTTTGTAAATTAATTTCTGCAGCTGGTTTCGCTTATCGCGATCCTTACGCGCGTCGTTAATCAAGCGTGTTGGTGTCTATCCGTCCTTTTGTTACGCATTACTCATCAGGGTTAGTCTACAACTTTTTGTTCAATATTTTTTATGTTATTTTAACACGGTAATTCAATTTTATCTACTTAAGTTCTCACTTACAAATTACAGACAAACTTTGATTGTAGGAAATTCGCGTCGAAACATTCTTACTAGTCGATGCCCGTGTTATAGGTTGTGTGTATTTTACCTTCTTAGGGATTGTATTTTCAAAAATCTGTTCTTATCGGTCGCCTACGTCATAATAGCTATCTGTGTGCCAAATTTTAGCCCGATCCGTCCAGTGGTTTGAGCTACGAATAAATAATAGGTAAGGAAATCTAACTGTGTTAAAAAAATTACCCCACAAAAATTACATCCTAATATGTGGGGATTAAAATTCGTGTACTAGTAAGCGGGGATTAAAAACCGTGCGCAGCAGGTCAACAGTCGGACATTTTTGTTGCACGTCAAATTTTCATAGCATCGTATCAGCTGTCATAGCAAACATAGCAGCACGCGCGCGAACCAATCTCTACTTTCATTCTGAATTTTGAAAACCAAATTCTGAAAACCAAGCACCAAGCATGTCTATCTGTAATCTCGGAAGTGATTCGTATCATACATAGTTTTGGTTTGAAGTAGGGTCATTTTTTGAGTGGATTTTGTTCTGAATTAGACTTCCTTACTTATTATTTATTCGTAGGGTTTGAGCTGTGCGTTGATAGATCTATCAATCGCCTTTTCCTTCAATAATTTCCAAATCAAGACATAAGTCACCTGTCCGCCGAAGCTATTAAAGACCTTTTTTCCTTCCTTAATTCCTGTCCCTATCTGTAGGTAGAGAAAACGGCTTCTTGCTTGTCCCAGCCTTGTCCTACCTGCAGTCAAGGATTCCGGGTTCGATTCACGGCGCCGATAAGCGTCGCTTTACAAGTTATATCCCTTGTTTCCATTTAATGGCAGGTTGTTCTTAAGCAGCCGCCGTTCAATGTATTACTTATTATTATAAGGGTTATGATTTTTTTTTTTTTTTTTCAAAAAGAATATTAGCCAAGCTGAAGTTGACTAATATCCTCTTATCCCCTCCATATAAGCGGAAAGCTTGTGCTAGGAGTGGGTCCGACAATAGTGCAACAGGTGGGGTTCGAACCTGCGACCTTTCAGTTTTCAGTCCGCACCTTTAACCGTTGGGCTTTTATTGAGGATTTTAGAAGCCTGTATCTTACTAGAGGAACTCTTTAGTTTTTCCCGCGGTAACTCTTTAATTTTCCGGATAAAATGCAGCCTATGTCTTAATCCTGGATATGAGGTATCTCCATTTCAAATTTCAGTCAAATCGGTGAAATCTTTGTGGCTTGAAAGAGTAACAAACATACACACATACACACACACGCACATATAAACTTTCGCCTTTATAATATTAGTGTGATGTATGTATGGGACTATTTACGAATGTTGTGCCTTAACCACTGAGCCGATTTTGATGAATGAGGTGTCAATCAATTTTTTTCTTCGTCGATGTGTTTGAAGGTTTTCAATATTATAACACAACGTCATTTTTCTTTTTTTAATATCTTACCTAGTCCCGAAAATATAGAGCTTTTAAGTTTCCTGTTAGAAAAAGAGAGCGCTATTGCAACATGACGTCACGATTCAGTATCTCCGCACACTCTCCATACAAAATTTCGTTCTAAAAAGAGACGGATACAGTCGCAGTAAAGCAGCTTATAACTTGTTTGTTTTTTGACCGATTTATTTTTCTGTTCTTACAAATGTTATTCTTACATGATAAGGTATATACTCACAAAACAAGCGAAAAAATTGTTCCGAACAACGAAGAGTATAATAGAGTACTTCATTGTTAAATAACTTGACAAATTACGACAAATATCTGCCATTACGTGTTTCATTCGCACGCTTACATTTTCGATTGTAATTAATGAATATCCACATTTTGACAACATTAAAATACCCAATGGAAAGACGCTTTGAAGTGAGAACCTCCTTTCTTTGTAGTCGGTTGGAACAGTCTCAAAGGATACCATACAAACGGCATGTCTCAGGAGCTTGGCCTTAACCGTAAATTCCTGTTAGTACAATGTTTTATGTGAAGTTAGGAGCATTATCGGCTGGAATATCGATGGTTGGTAATTTGTGTTGTATTTGTTTGCTCGTACGGTCATTTATTTGCTAGTGCTTTGACCTAGCGTTTAGGTTTAATTCATTTAAAAGCTTGGTTCAAAGAAAATACTCGGTTTTCATATCAATATATTTTTTTTTATTTGAAAACACAGCAAACATAATTATTCGCATATTGTACAGCAGAATTTAACATCTGTAAATAAAATTATAATTTATCTATTTATATATTATTTAGAAATAATAATAATAATAATAGAATTTATATATTTAGAATATTTTTTTTTTTTATATGAAAACACAGCAAACATAATTTGCATATTGCACTGCAAAATCTAACATCTCTAAATAAAATGATAATTTATCCATCTATATATTTAGAAACATCAATTGCTATTCGTTAGTCTTGCTAAAACTTAAAAACTTGACTGATTTTAATTTTTTTTTTAATTTTTATTTATTCTAATACAGGGGTGATACACGTATACAAGTAAAGCGCCCGTAACTTCGTGAGATAAACGTACTATAAGTAACTATCATTTTTTTTTGCAGTAAGATTGAGATAAACCAATTTCTCAACTCTTAAATTTATATTAAAATTAGTTTAATTTCGCGGAATAGCCCACGAAAGCGTAGACAAATGATCCGTTTAGTTGAAAGTATCATTTCGGCTTTGGTATTGCTCAAGACGTGCTCAAATGCATTACTTGTATCGTATTGACGCACAATTTATTACCGACACCCACCCAAGGTATGACTTCATCGGTATTGTTTAAAAATACCATAATTTATGATGTTATCAGACGATATCTATTAAGCATTATGCAATCGGAGATTTAACCTAATGGCCTTTCTACATTTCGGTTATGGATTCATCCTTCATTGATTGGGATTTTGCATACCCACCCACACATACACACACACACGCACCCACACACACACCCCCCCATGCATATGACCTCCCTGGCGCAGTGGTGAGCGCTGTGGTCTTATAACTGGGAGGTCTCGGGTTCGATTCCCGACGGGGGTATTTTAGGAATTTATTATTTCTAAATTGTCTCTGGTCTGGTGGGAGGCTTTGGCCGTGGCTAGTTACCACCCTACAGTCAAAGACGTGCCGCTATGCGATTTAGCGTTCCGGCACGATGGCGTGTAGAAACCGATTAGGGGTATGGGTTGAATTTACACTGCTATACCCCTTCCAAGTTAGCCCGCTACCATCTTAGACTGCATCGTCACTTACCATCAGGTGAGATCGCAGTCAAGGGTTATCTTGTCATCGAATAAAAAAAAAATACAAAAACATGCACTCTCACGCGCGCGCTCACCTTCACATACATATTACATACACACACGCACGCACACACACACACACACCCTCATGGAGATTGGCAAAGGAACTCGTGTTTCCCAAGGAAAAATAAATTCCTTTGCTATAATCCGCCAAACCAGAAAAAAAAGACGTGTGGCACTCGGGGACTGCCGCGGTAAAGCTATTGCATAGCATTTTTTATCAACGCCATCTAGCGGTGAGAGGAGTCCCGTGTCAGGTTATTTTCGTTACGGAATTTCTGGATTCGGTCTCCACGCTCAAGGCCCACGATAGAAGCTATGCATTAGCTTAAAAATTGCAGTGTATTGCGGAGTGAAAGTATCTTGAAAAAAAATTATTAATATGCACATGAAATGCGTGTTCATCATAGATCCACGAGTTCACCTGAAATAGTTTAGTTCGCCCGATAGTTGAACTTAAGGCGTGTACACACCGCAAGTATTTGCCTTAGTTCGGCTTAACATAACATTTCGGCGTACCGTTAGCCGACCACACGACCTAATTCCGCGGTATTTACTCTGTGGTTCGATGTGATAATACTCGTATTATAAGCAGCTAGCATCTAGTCAATAATATTCCTCCCGACGAGAAGAGATTCTTAGAGCCATCTGCGAGGGGGGATATTATAGTGCAAAGTTGTGTGTGCAAACACAGGTGCTCTTTTCCCGCACTGTCAGACTCGATGAGACGGGAAATTCTCGGTAGCCCAGAGTTAGGAAGGCAGTGTGTTACTATTGTACTTCGGAGAGCATGTTTAGCAGTCGTTTTTACGCTTATATCAGATTTCTATCCCATCGGACTATGAGAGTGAGGGAATAGAGAGTGTATCTGCGTTTGCGCATACACCTCTGCAATATAATACTGCCATGGCCGGATTCGGTCGAGAATACTGTTATAGTTCTTGCAATTCACGACGGCTCGTGGCTCATGGTTGTGTGTGTGTCGTATCTGTATAAGTGAGAGCGAGAGCTTGCTCGTACCTGACCGCTCCCACCTAGGCTCCTGACAGGCACGCACACTTACGCAATGTGCATGTACACGACGTAACCACAAGTAAAGCGCCCGTAACTTCGTGAGATAAACGTACTATACGAGTATATTCGGCTAAAATCACCCTGATATGCACTCGCCCTTACTTTCTAAATTCTATTAGGAGTACCACGTCTATAATTTAATTAAAAGCCACCCCGTTATGCGAACGCCTGTCATTAGCAATGTTTATTGTTCTAACGTTTGTTCAACCTGGCCTTAGTAACCTAGTTTTCTTGTTTATTGATACTACTAGGTACTATAAGTACTACTACTATTAATTCACTATGTCTCATACAGGCAGTCTAAAGTACAAAATTAATTAATTAACTAATTAAGTTTTTCCAAGACACTGGAGTGTTTTGAGTTGGTAGACCTAATTTGAAAAACTTGATCAAAATTGGATCAGCATTTTTAAGATCAACCCTTCAGGGGCGTTTAATAAAATGTAAAATGTTCGTTGTTACATGATTGAAGGACAAACCAACAAGCAAATAAACTCCAGCATTACGTCACATATCTCCAGTAAAATTCCAAATCTTCAAAAGATGTACCTATCTTTGACAAAAGAGAAATATTTTTTTGATATTTTTTTTTGAAGTTTGCCTTTTGAAAACCTAATATACCAAAATACCGATACGTATCCCTACTACAAAAAAAAAGACGTGTGGCACTCGGGGACTGCCGCGGTAAAGCTATTGCATAGCATTTTTTATCAACGCCATCTAGCGGCTCACTCTAGAGGAGCCCCGTGTCAGGTTATTTTCGTTACGAAATTTCTGGATTCGGTCTCCACGCTGGCCCGCGATAGAAGCTATGCAATAGCATAAAAAAATTAATTCAAAAAAATTCAAAATTATTTATTTCATTTACTAGGCCATTTGACACGTCAAGACTCTATCACACCGGTAGTTACCATCATAGTTTTTCGTAAATGTGACGATTTATAATTCGAATAAGAATTCGAAAGGACTTTGTAAAAGTTTATTTGAATAAAAAAATATTTTATTCTATACTATTCTAATATTAGTAGGTAAGGATTTTCCGCCAGTTGCTGTACATCGCCGAGAATTTCACCTACATTTTTGCGCCAAAACAAAAACCGCAAGGAACACACGTTCACCACACCATTAGGTCACGTACACACTCCGCAATTTTTCCCCGCATTTAGGGGACGCCTAATTAAATGAGGGGCGCGTTCGTGCCCTATCGCTCCCAGTAAATCGAGTAGAGGGCGCCCCGGTGGCGTAAGATTTAGTGTGCTCTCGCCCTTGTTTGCTTAGGCTTTGACTTGTTATACGGGGCGGGTTTATGAATATGGTGTCATGGCGGTATTTCATTCGATTACTAGATGATGCCCGCGACTTTTTCCGCGTAGATTAAAGCTTTTCGATTACGGCGTTAACTCTAATTTTACGAGATAAATTATTGTAGCCTTCATTTGACGATTCGGAAAGCACTTTGTAAAAGTTTATTTGAATAAAAAATTATTCTATTGTTCTATTCTATGTGTTAACCAGCTATTATTATGTGTGTGTTTGTTAAGTCTTCACACTACAACGAACGAACCGATTTAGCTGAAAGGACAATGCCAAAAATGTATGGAACTTTGACCCACTTATGAAAAGTCGTTTACAAGAATGAAATATGCATCATTTTATTGCTAATTGTTTACTAATGAATAAACATTAAAGTTCACAAATCCCGAAGTTGCGGTTTTGATTAATTAAAAGTCAAAGTTGGACTTTTAGGTTATTATGAAACTAAATTATGATGAATGGTTTGTGTACTATAAACATGAAAGAGATGCAGTATAACGATGTCAAACAAGATAGAGTGAGACACAGCTATGCATATATTGTCGCTCACTGCGTGCCACACGCTTTGTAGATTCTATTGCATACTTATTCTATGTTTATAGTAAAATAGAAACAAAGCAGATGTATGACACTGACAAATGACATCGCACCACAGTTGATATCTCAAATCGACAATGACGTTTCGTTACACTTTCATTTTCTTTTCGTTTACGTTTTTTCATTTGTAGCTAATGTGCAGTTATGAATTATGATTGGCATAATAATTATATACATAAAAAATATTTGTGACTTTTAATTAACCTATTATTAGTATTGAGAATTATCCATTGTTTAGTAATAATGAGTTTTTATGTGATTTTTTTAGTATAGAGTTTGCGTAAAAATGGCGTTATAAGTATGCAAATATCTAACAATAACAGGAAATAGTTTATTGTTTAAAATTATTTATTTTTAGACAGATTTTTATCCTCTACTTTTAGGATACAAATGATTTATTTTAAAACGATCATATATTAATAGGACATTTTTAATTAATTTACATTTTCTGTAAATTGCTGGGTCAGAATCTGGCATTCTCCTTTGGAATGGAGATTGCTTATGAGCTACACACACACATACACTGCGAGAGAGAGACACACATATATATACTAACTTTCGCCTTTATAATATTAGTAACTCTATAAGCTTTATAGACCAATTTATAGCTCTTACTAAGCGTATTAACGAATTTAAGCTAAACATTTTCTTATTTTCTCTTAAAGTCTTAATATTATTTCTATTTGCGTTCCTGTGACCCAGTTCGGTATGGAATGGTATAAAAGTGTACTAACGTGTTAACGCTCTAATTTCTACATGCAGGCGCAAACAAAGCTTCTAATTATATTTAGGCTCAGCGCACACTTTGTACAATGCGTAATAAGGGAACAGTTCATTGTTCTTAATAAAATCTTAATATAAAAGGAAAAGGTGATTGACTGACTGACTGACTGACTGACTGGCTGACTGATCTATCAACGCACAGCTCTAACCACTGGACCGATCGAGCTGAAATTTGGTATACAGGTAGCTGTTAGGACGTAGACATCCGCTAAGAAAGGATTTTGGAAAATTTCAACCCCAAGAGGGTTAAATAGGGGGTTAAAAAATCGAACCTAACGTGAGCAAAGCCGCGGGTTAAAGCTAGTCTTAATATAAAAGGAAAAGGTGACTGATTGACTGAGTGACTGACCCAGTGATATCAACGCACAGCTCAAACCACTGAACGGATCGGGCTGTTTGGCATACAGATTACAGGCTATTATGACGTTGGCATCAGCTCAGGAAGGATTTTTGAAAATTCAACCCGTAAGAGTTAGTTAAGGTAGATTAACTTAAGTTTTCAAAAGCACTTTGTAAAAAAAGTCACGATAGTCAGTTAATAAAAGTTTAATTGAATTAATTACAAAATATTCTAGCTACTAGTTATGTCATTAAATATTTAACTTAGTATCCCTATAACACCCTTTATTAAATTATCGCATTGTGATTTTTATTTTCATTAAATTGGTACTATTATTAACTTATGTCAATATTGTAGGTATTTTCGCTTCTGTATATTGTAATTAGCTTGAGTTTTTCTGTATTATATACTGTGGTCATTTCCAAAAGGTTGCAATTATAGGACGTATTTTGTGTAACTTTTTATGATACATATAAAATTGTGAACCAGTTTAATGATGCAAATAAAAAAATGTATTATGTTTTTCGAACTATAAGTGACGTCACGGCTCGATTGGTGCTGTCATTAACAAATTTTTAATAATTCTAATGTTACTCTACCCTCAATTTTATATCAGCAGAGTCTATGTGTCTATCGTGTACAGTATTCCTTAGCGGGCTTTTTGTTATACTTCGAACGTACTCTCTAATGAGCCGTCCAGTTTTTATGTCGGTAATAATTCGCGGAACACGCGTATCACATGAATAACATGCATTTTATTCCGTATTCTGCGAAAGGAAATAAAATGTTTATATGCCAAATGAAAAGTTTTATTTATCTTATGCACATATTATATAAGCTTATACCTACTAGGGATGTCACTTGCTTTTCTTTCTGCTGTATCGCCTGACTTTTCAGAGAACCGATGGTTTTTTTATCTTTCACTTGGTTCTTTGAAAATCTTTAGAGCGCCTACTTTGTTTTTGTTTTATAATTATTTTTTATCTACTAAAATGTGTTGTGTTGTGCTTTGCTGCTAAATAAATGTTTTTTTATTATTATAATATCGTGTATTGCAACTCACGAGGGTACGTGGCTCATGGTTGTGTGTGTCGTATCTGTATAAGTGTGAGCAAGAGCTCGCTCGCGCCTGACCGCTCCCACCTATAGGCTCTCACAAGCACGCACACTTACGCAATGTGCATGTACGCGACGTAACCACAAGTAAAGCGCCCGTAACTTCGTGAGATAAATGCACCTCATTCTTATACCTAAAATTGATGTTATTTGCTTATTTTTCTTCTGTGTCGTGTTTCGTCGGATTTGCCTATTTTGATATTCTGACAGATTTTGTGTATGAGGTACAGCCCGCTGACAGACGGACGGACGGACGGACTGACGGACGGACAACAAAGGCTTAGTAATAGGGTTCCGTTTAGCACCCTTTGTGTACGAAACCCTAAATAATCATGTTCCTACACTACTTAACTATTTAAAAAGCCTCAAAAGCCCAACGGTTAAAGGTGTGGACTGAAAACTGAAAGGTCGCAGGTCCGAATCCCACCCGTTGCACTATTCTCGTACCCACTCCTAGCACAAGCTTTCCGCTTATTTGGAGGGGATAGGAGGATATTAGTCAACTTCAGCTAATATTCTTTTTAAAAAAAAACCACAACTTTCCAGCCTTAGTCATACTGTTTGTGGAACTCACATTAAGTCAATACAAAGAGTTCTCTAATACAAAGTTTTTATGCAAACAATGACTATCCGCATGTATGTCAGTCTGTATGCAACCCGCATTCGTAATTTAACCGCAAAGTAAAAACATCTGTGAGTAATTCTCAAACAATGATTCCACTTTTGGTTTACTGAGAATCGATTTTCCTTAATTTGAGACGTAAAAACTAAATTCTTGTCTGAATATCAAAGGCTGCCTAGATGACTCAACGTCACTGATGACGTCATGGTCACTGATAACGTCATGAAACGGTAACAGCCTAGCGGTTAAGATATCTGCCATAGGTTCAGGGATTGGATCCCAGGCACGTCCCTGACTTTTTTGTAGTCTTAAGCAATTGAATATCACTTGCTATAACCCGGGAATCGAACCCGAGACCTCCTAGATATAAGACAGTCTACCCTAATGACTGTGAATTCCAGTTTGAATATCAAAGTATATCTAGATGTCGCAACGTGGCTGATGTCGTCTTGAAACGCTAGTAGCCTAATGGTTAAGACATTGGCCTGCCATAGGGTTAGGGATTCAATGCCAGGCGCTTCCCTGTTTTTTTGTAGTTTGAACTGCATAAACATGCAAAAAATCTGTATGGTCAAACGACCATACAGATTTTTTCTGTTGGCGGGTTATTAGGGTAAAGATGCCGAATATGAGATACCATTTACATATTCGGCCATAAAAAATAAGTTATTGCCCTAATGACTATGAAAATTATTTATATTCGATAAGTATTTAATGAAGTTTATCCTTGAAAGACCGTTTAGTGCTAGGTATAATAGATTTTTTGTTATATCAGATAATATTAGAAAAGTCAGAAATTACGTCTCAGGGAAATGGTCTCCTATTATGAGATACCAAGGGTTTTTAATATGAGATAGTATAGATTTAGAGAAAAAGAAAAGAAATCAATTCAAAAAACTTTTTATTGGCGATATTTATTAATCTACAACATCGTACTACTAAATAAAAAGGTTTTAGTAACAACTTAATAATATATTATCATGTGCTTGTGCCAAGTGCTTGATGTTCTTCAGATGTAGATGTAACCCTTAAAATCGTTAGTCCAGCTTTACAATATTTTTCTATTTTTGCTTCTAAATAGTCAGAAAAAGCTGGAGGTCTTCCCATGAACCTTGACAAATACTTCTGCATTAGCATCTTTTTTGACATAACCTTCTAGGATACTCTTAGGAACATCGAAAGTTTTGACGCTATCAGGTAACGTATTTGTTTGCTTTGCACTGCACTCACGGCCCATATTATGGCATCGTGATCCTAGGACTTCTTTGATCTAGAAAAAGAGGTTTTTAAATAGTCGTATTTCTATACATCCTATTATGAGATATCTCATTTAAGGAGCCCCCACGTGACTCATATTAGGAAAACACCCACATTTAAAAACTAGGCTGCCTATTATTTCTTGACGAAGAAAATACAACTAAACTGCAAATGCATTGTAAAATTAATCATATAACTGATACAATGACTGTAAATTTAAATCATTTAGTGTGACTATAAAGTTGTAACATACCTCGTTAATATTTGGTGTCAAAAATCGGGTTTTGTGGTTTCGTAAAAATCCGCACGTACACAACCTGACTTCGCCTCGAACTGGGAAGCACCAACACATGTTTCGGTCTGTTGCCACGTGGCTTCTGGTGACAGTATCGCCAAATAGCTGCGGCGATTAGTTTCGCCAAAACCTAACTATCTCATATTTGGCAACCATCTCATAATCGGCATCCTTACCCTATAGCAAAATAATTCTATCCTTTAAATATTGGATAGAATCAGGCGTTACTTTGCGGTAGTTCATGATTAGCAAGAAAAGGTTAGAGTTGTCTAGACAACACAGCATTGTAAAGTCGATATCTCCTGAGGATGCTCCGGTGTCGGGGCGAAACGTGCGTCGAGAATAGTATAAAAGTCTTGTGTGGTGGTGCATGTGAGTGGTGGTGGCATTGCTTGCTTGGGAACTTTGCTTTATTGCTTGGTTGGGGAGGTAAGCGGTGCTTAGCTTCTAACGGCATGTTTGACCATACAGATTTTTTTCTGTTGGCGGATTATAGCAAAATAATTCTAACCTTTTCTTGTTTTCAAATCGTAAAATGAATCTGCCACTGGTTTGGAACGCTCATCGCACGAAGCTTTCAGCTCTATCATAAACCTGTGGTTTAATTATCTAATTTCATGTCAGGCTTTAGTGGTGCAAATTATAGGGCAGTATTGATTGACTAATTTACAGACAATAATAGACAATTTCAATTAGACTGATTAATTAGTATCGGCTGAATGGTTTGTTTGAATGCATTAGGCAGTTACAATAGAAATACAATAATTTTTTATTCAAATAACCTTTACAAAGTGCCCTACAGGATCTATGCATAGATAAAACAAACAAAGCGGTGATAACTAAGTGGTTGAAACTTCGGACTCCGTTTAGATAGGTCCGGAGTTCAAATCTCAGGCACCTCTGACTGTCCGTAGAGTTCTATTTCCTACTTCCTTTTTCTACTTCCTATTAATATTATTTTAGTGTAGTAGTGTGTAGTAGTGTTTTAGTGGATGGATCTTTGTTACTCTTTCACGTAAAAACTACTGGACAGATTTTGATTAAACTTCACAATGTATTTAATGTAAATATTTTAGGATTGTGACAAAAATAAGTATTGCAATCTCAAGAAAGGAAGTGGATACTAAACTTGTTGATATGCAACACTTGAAATATAATATGTAAGCACTTAAACATACTTAGCATATTTTAAGTGTGTGCTTAGTAATATGTTGAGAGCTTAACATTATGAGTGGCTCGTTGGGTGAAAGTGTGGGCATCAACAAGGTAAAGACAATAAGCGCCCATTGTTCTGAGTTTTTACGTAAGCCAGCGCTTGACTACAAAAACCCTGGACTTATAACTTTTTTGTTTTTAATCTTTTATTGAAAGGCTTTTACCTAGCGTATGTCAGCCTTATCGTGCCCTAAACTTTATTTACACAGTAAAAGACAACAAATTGAACGCTTCGCTTGAAATAGTTTTTTTTTTTATTTGGTACCAGAATTTAAACGAAATAATCTACTATCTAGTCTAGTAATATTATAAATACCAAAGTTTGAATGGATGGATGGATGTTTGTTACTCAATCACGCTGCAATGATTAAAACGATTTGGCTGTTTAACACAGAGATAGACTAGTCTGGATTAACACATAGGCTAATTTTTATCCCGGAAAATAAGAGAGGAATTAAAAAACCTCAATCCTCGCGTACGAAGTCGCGGGTATCAGCTAGTAATGTTGTAAATGTGAAAGTTTGGATGTATGGGTGGATGGATGGATGGATTTTTTATTCTGAATTTTTATAGGGTGTTTGAATCTATAATAAATGAGATTTTGTCAGACCCATAATATCCTAATTGAAGTTTGTTACTTAATCATCACATAAAGAACAGAAAAGAAGAAAAGAACAGTCCTTTGATATTTCCTAAATTATCCCTTAACAAAGCACCTGTAATGTAAGTACACAAACAAACATACCACAATCAGATTTCATCATAACATTATGCTAAGTTCAAGTATAGACTAGTCGCTCGCTAATGCAAGTGACCTTTTCAAAAAGCACCATATCGATCACGATTATGCCGAACATAATACATGCATTGATGCACTCGGCAATCGGCCAGCAATCGAGGTCAAGATGTAACAAGTTTGTGGATAGATCATAGTTATTTAGGAGTTTCATCACGGTATAATTGTACAGGCTTATGTAATAATACTTTTAGCCAAAAGGAGGAGTTATTATTTTAGCTGTCTACAGTAGGTACATATACAACATATATTGAAACTCCGAAATAATACTGAAGGAGGTGTATGTGCTCATAAAACTGAACAACTTTCCCCAAGGAACATAGGTCGAAATATGAAAGAAAAAATTTTTACCTCCCATAGTAAATCAATCAGCTGATCGTCAATTTTGTATGGGAGGTCCAAATTTTTTTTTTCACATTTCAACCTGTGTTCCTTGGGGAAAGTTGTTTAGTTTTATGAGCACATTCACCTCCTTCAGTAATATTTCGGAGTTTCAATACACGTTGTATATGTATGTATGTGATTATATTATTCACGAATGTTCCACTTTAGCCAGGCCTGGCGCACTCCGCAGTAAACTGCTACTCATATGACTAACTTACAAATAAAAAAAAAAGACGTGTGGCACTCGGGGACTGCCGCGGTAAAGCTATTGCATAGCATTTTTTATCAACGCCATCTAGCGGTGAGAGGAGTCCCATGTCATGTTATTTTCGTTACGGAATTTCTGGATTCTGTCTCCACGCTCAAGGCCCGCGATAGAAGCTATGCAATAGCTTAAAAGTTATGTAAAAAGTAGATATGAGTTGAAAAATGAGGGACTTTCATACAAAAATTCATCTCCTATTTATCCCTTTTGGGGGCGGAGTTTTCAAAAACTGTGTACTAAGTATACAGACAGAATATCGATATAAAACCAACGGGAATGGGTCTGCTTTGACTGCCCATCTTGACATGCGTTGGATTGGTGTACCTACGTATGCATTTTTGCATTTTTGAAGCTTTATTGTGACAGCACTGTACACATAGCATAGCTTTGTAAAAAAAATTTTTTTGTAAAGAGCAACTGCTGAGTTTCTTACCGGCTCTTCTCAGCAGAATCTGCATTCCGAACCGGTGGTAGATTTATGACGTGTCATAAGAGCTACAAGTTAGCCTACATGAAATAAATAAATTTTGAATTTGAATTTGAAAAAAATTGCACCAACATAATAGTTAGGTGGTGTTAGCTATGATATCATTTCCAAAGTTCCGGTTCCTGGAATACAATACGCTATGTTTCAAACCACGGTTTCAACTTTGGCAACGATGCATGGGACGATAGTTTGGAACTGCAGAGTTTCGAATTTGTGCCAATTAGCCTAATGATATAATCAATTTGAAACATTTCGTATCACTAGCTTTATCCTACGGCTGCTGTTCGTTAGTCTAGTTAAAACTTTAAAATGGTTTGACCGATTTGAATATTTTTTTAAGCTATTGTATAGCTTCTATCGCGGGCCAGCGTGGAAACCGAATTCAGAAATTCCGTAACGAAAGAACCTGACACGGGACTCCTCTACGGTGAGCCGCTAGATGGCGTTGATAAAAAATGCTATGCAATAGCTTTACCGCGGCAGTCCCCGAGTGCCACAAGTCTTTTTTTGTTTTATTCATTCTAATCACACTTCACATCACACTACCACACTAATCAGACTAATATTGTAAAGGCGAAAGTTTTTTTGTTTTAAAAAAAGGATATTAGCCAAGCTGAACTTGACTTAAATTCTCCTCTCCCCTTCAAATAAGCGAAAAGTTTGTGACTAGGATAATTCCCATTTCTCGGCTGTGCCTAATAGAGTGGGTACGACAATAGTGCAACGGGTGGGGCTCGAACCTGCGACATTTCAGTTTTCAGTCCGCACCTTTAACCGTTGGGCTATGGAGGCTTATATGTACTCCTTCACTCCACAACGAATGAACCGATTTGGCTGAAATTTGGAATGATGGGAGATGACAAGATAGTCCTTGACTGCGGTCTCAACTGATGGTAAGTGACGATGCAGTCTAAGATGGTAGCGGGCTAACTTGGAAGGGTTATGGCAGTGTACTCATACCCCTAATCGGTTTCTACACGCCATCGCGGCGGAACGCTAGATCGCTTGGCGGCACGTCTTTGACGGTAGGGTGGTAACTAGCCAAAGCCCTGTTTGAGATTTTTCGAATAAAAATAGCCTCTTGATATTGTTATATTTATTTTTCTCGATTATTACAGAATTGATATTTTGATACGTGATGATGAGACACAGATTTATTTTGAGTAAAGTGAATACCACAGAAAATGTAATTGCACCACTTCACATAGCCACAAAGCGCCACCGATTCTATGACTGCAGTGTTGCCAACCTTTATTAATTAATATATATATAGCTACTCGTGCTGATTCACTCACTCACTCACTCATTGATCACCTCTCCTGTAAAATTTTGTATGGAAAAATTTTTTTTCAGTCACGGTTTCGTATGGAGGGCAAAAATTCATTCGGAGGAAAAATATGGAGAGAGCTGATGATTGAGGACTTCGGAGACCGGTGAGGAGCATGGCCAGGATGTCGAAGATAGGTGGGGAGTGGTTAAACAATAAAAACTCCAAAATGGCGGATTCAAGATGGCGGCCATACAAATTTCATCGATGTCTATCTTAAAGAGTGTACAAGATGGAATAGTGGTTTTGTGGTAGAAAATGATCAGGCCGTGAAAGTCTAAGAGCAGAAAAACCGCGGTCCGCTGCAGCGAGCCGCGCACCCACGCACCCTACTAGTTCTTTAATATGTGTAATTATCGCATACACCCCCCACCAGACCAGGAATAATTTTTGGAGCGAGTAATATTCGCAGCAAAGCTTTCTAATAACGCAACAAATATTTGTCCGGATCACCAATATCGGCGCACCGTCGACGCTCACGCTACCTGAGCGCTCGGTATTTGCACGAAATTTAATATCCTGGATATGAACCCGGGACAAAGCGCGCTATGCCACGCTGTTTAATTATTCCAATTAATACTAGTACCGATAACTTCAACTATTTTGCTGATAATTGTATGCGATGAATAGATCCTGATGGGTTTTAGAGGCCGTTAATAAAAAGATCGAACTTTAAATTATGGATTTAATTACATGAATGTATTTTGTATAGAACATTTTATGAACAGAGATATAGTTCTTGCAAGTCACGAGGGCGCGTGAGCTTTACTTGTGGTTACGTCGCGTACATGCACATTGCGTAAGTGTGCGTGCTTGTCGGAGTTTAAGTGGGAGCGGTCAGGCGCTAGCAAGCTCTCGCTCCCACTTATACAGATACGACACACACACAATCATGAGCCACGTACCCTCGTGAGTTGCAAGAACTATGCCAGTACCTTCAATGTACTATTTTTTCTAACGCTCAAATGTACGTAACTAAAGAAACCGTGATATACCATGGTTATTAACTCAATTTTGCTGTTTATTCTTTATAGTATAAAGATTCATTGTTAAACCTTTTAGTTGCGTCTAATTATGCTTAACCTTTGACTCAATACCGTAACAGATAGTTGGTATTACAAAGACTTTCTTTTATAGCTTTTAAAACCGATCGCACATCTAATAGGAATTGCCGGAAGCAAACTTTTTCAAATAATTTGTCGAATTGTTACTTAATTGCCTGAAATACGCCTAAACTTAACTATTTTAAACATCAAGATACAGTAGTTATAATACTTTATTGCCAAAATTGTATTGCCAGTCTAACCAGTTCTTTAACAAATCCGTTGGATCCGTTGGATGGATGTAAATCTCACGTACTAGTAATAGCACAGGCTATGTTTTAATCCAAAAAAGATTTAAAGAATTCCCGCGAGAATCAAAACCCCTTAACCCGCGTCGACGAAGTCGCGGGCCCTAGCTAGTAAATAAATAAACTAAGGCAAATAATCCGCGCTCCTGTGCGTACAGCACGATCTATTAAATAGAATAGAATAAAAATATCTTTATTGGCATCATTAACACAGAATGTACAGAATATAGGTATAAAAAAAAAGACGTGGCACTCAGGGACTGCCGCGGTAAAGCTATTGCATAGCATTTTTTATCAACGCCATCTAGCGGTGAGAGGAGTCCCGTGTCAGGTTATTTTCGTTACGGAATTTCTGGATTCGGTCTCCACGCTCAAGGCCCGCGATAGAAGCTATGCAATAGCTTAAAAAAACACATGCTATGCTAGTTACACAATGGTTTTGTTACTTTGTACAGCAAAGCAACGCTACCTAGCCACACGGACTTAAAACTGGTGATCTGGTGGTAGTTGCCAGGTGCCAGGTGTCAGGTTATCAGATGTGCGAACACCATCAAACCGTTGCGAACCGATACATCGTGACAAATGATTGCGGCATAGGACCTTTGAACCTGTAATTTTGCAACTGAACGTGAGAATCATGGCCAGGCGATTGGTAATAATTATGTTTTGGAATGCTGTTTGCTCAGTGTTCCATGTTGTGATAAGTGGATTGATAGCCTTCTATGGTGTCTAACTGACCTTACCCAATCTAGGCTATTAACACCCGTAGCGTAGGAGTTCAAACTAGCTGATACCCGCGACTTCGTCCGCGTGGATTTAGTTTTAAGCTATTGCATAGCTTCTATCGCAGGCCAGCGTGGAGACCGAATCCAGAAATTCTGTAACGAAAATAACCTGACACGGGACTCCTCCACGGTGAGCCGCTAGATGGCGTTGATAAAAAATGCTATGCAATAGCTTTACCGCGGCAGTCCCCGAGTGCCACATGTCTTTTTTAAGATCCCGCGGGAACTCTTTGATTTTCTGGGTTAGAAAGCAGCCTATGTCACTCTCCAGGTCCTCAACTATACCCATGCAAAAACGTAGCGTTGCTGCAGCGTGATGGAAGGATAAACCAACAAACTAATAAACCAACAAACAAACACACTTTCGCATTTTATAGGGTAAAGATGCCGAATATGAGATACCATTTACATATTCGGCCATAAAACATAAATTATTCCACTAATGACTATGAAAATCATTTATATTCGATAAGTATTTAATGAAGTTTATCCTTGAAAGACCGTTTAGTGCTAGGTATAATAGATTTTTTGTTATATCAGATAATATTAGAAAAGTCAGAAATTACGTCTCAGGGAAATGGTCTCCTATTATGAGATACCAAGGGTTTTTAATATGAGATAGTATAGATTTAGAGAAAAAGGAAAGAAATCAATTCAAAAAAACTTTTTATTGGCGATATTTATTAATCTACAACATCGTACTACTAAATAAAAAGGTTTTAGTAACAACTTAATAATATATTATCATGTGCTTGTGCCAAGTGCTTGATGTTCTTCAGATGTAGATGTAACCCATAAAATCATTAGTCCAACTTTACAATATTTTTCTATTTTTGCTTCTAAATAGTCAGAAAAAGCTGGAGGTCTTCCCATGAACCTTGACAAATACTTCTGCATTAGCATCTTTTTTGACATAACGTTCTAGGATACTCTTAGGAACATCGAAAGTTTTGATGCTATTAGGTAACATATTTGTTTGCTTCGCACTGCACTCACGGCCCGTATTATGGCATCGTGGTCCTAGGACTTCCTTGATCGACGGCATTTAGAAAAAGAGGTTTTTAAATAGTCATATTTCTATACATCCTAATATGAGATATCTCATTTAAGGAGCCCCCACGTGTCTCATATTAGGAAAACACCCAAATTTAAAAACTAGGCTGCCTATTATTTCTTGACGAAGAAAATACAACTAAACTGCAAATGCATTGTAAAATTAATCATATAACTGATACAATGACTGTAAATTTAAATCATTTAGTGTGACTATAAAGTTGTAACATACCTCGTGAATATTTGGTGTCAAAAACCAGGTTTTGTGGTTTCGTAAAAATCCGCACGTACACAACCTGACTTCGCCTCGAACTGGGAAGCACCAACACATGTTTCAGTCTGTTGCCACGCGGCTTCTGGTGACAGTATCGCCAAATAGCTGTGGCGATTAGTTTCGCTAAAACCTAACTATCTCATATTTGGCAACCATCTCATATTCGGCATCCTTACCCTATTATTATATTTTTCACAATATTAGTTAGAATTTGGGTACCCCCCTGGCGCAGTGGTGAGTATTATAGGAGGGAGGTCTCGGGTTCGATTCCCGGCGGGGGTAATTTGGGATATTTAATATTTTCTGAATTGCTCTGGTCTGGTGGCAGACTTTAGCCGTGGCAAGTTACCACCCTATCGTCAAAGACGTGCCGCCAAGCAATTTAGCGTTCCGACACGATGGCGTTTAGAAACAGCTTTTAAGGGTATGGGTTGAATGTACACTGCCATACCTCTTCTAAGTTAGCCCGCTACCATCTTAGACTGCATCGTCACTTAAGGTGAGATCGCAGTCAAGGGCTATCTTGTCATCGAATAAAAAAAAAAAAAAATGCTTGAGATTAATCAATGCCAAACTACGAAAACATTGAATGCAATCATGCAACCATTTAAGGCGTAACCGACAATAGCATCGCGTGTTGCCGATAAATCATCGACGCATGTACGCCGTACGCGTCCCATCTGAGCTGACGCAACGCCTTAAGTGAAAGGGATGACCTGTAACCTCCGGCTATACTGTGCCTTAACGTCGTCGCTCACTTAATTTTAATCGTCTTCCAAAAAGGAGGAGGCTATCAATTCGGCCGGTATCTTTTTTAAGCTATTGCATAGCTTCTATCGCGGGCCAGCGTGGAGACCGAATCCAGAAATTCCGTAACGAAAATAACTTGACACGGGACCCCTCTACGGTGAGCCGCTAGATGGCGTTGATAAAAAATGCTATGCAATAGCTTTACTGCGGCAGTCCCCGAGTGCCACACGTCTTTTTTTTTCTAGCTGACGCCCGCGACTTTTTTAATTCCCGCGGGAATTCTCTTATTTTTTACTAGCTTTTTCCCCACTACTACTATACTGCCCTCGTAATTGAAAACACAGTAACTTAAAAGTAACTTCTATTTAACTTACTGTGTTTTCAATTACGAGGGCAGTATAGCTCACGTTAAGTTCGATTTTTCCAACCCCTATTTTATCCCCATAGGGATTGAATTTTCAAAAATCCTTTCTTAGCAGATGCATACATCATAATAGCTATCTGAAAGCCAAACAGCCCGATCCGTCCAGTGGTTTGAGCTGTGCGTTGATAGATCAGACAGTCAATCAGGCACCTTTGCCTTTTATATATTTAGAAAGACAATTCGATAAAATGTAGTCTATGTCTTATTTCAGACTATAATCTATCTCTGTGTCAAATTTCAGCCAAATCGGTTCAGTCGTTGCGGCGTGATTCAGCACCAAATCAGCATCGCTTCACCTCGTGCGGTTGAGATTTCTTATGTGAACTTCTTAGACTTAGTAGAAGTCCATGCTAGACACCTTTGACTTGCATTCTGCCTTAGACCATTCAATGGTCTAAGCATTCTGCATTCCGACGGTGGTAAAGTCTTAACGTCTATACGTCGATCCGGTTGGATCGAAATAAAAAAAATGATTTTATTTAACTTAATAAAAGTGCAGGAAAAAGAGTGCACCTGTGTTTGCGCACACACTTGTGCACTATAATATCTCTCTAGCTAATATCTGTGGAGATTGGCCGCCGTGGCCGGATTCAGTCGGGAGGACATTACATGTGGCTAGTTACCACTATACCGTCAAAGACGTACCGAAAAGCGATTTAGCGTTCCGGCACGATGGCGTGTAGAAACCGAGTATGGGTTGAATTTACACTGCTATACCCCTTCCAAGTAAGCCCGCTACCATCTTAGACTGCATCGTTACTTACCATCAGCCGAGATCGCAGTCAAGGAATATCTTGTCATCGAATAAAAAAAAAACATTATGGAATTTCGTAAACCGCCGTATGCGGCGGTACTTCTCTCAACTCTTTCATCACACTAAAAGGAAAGAGATGTCTAATTAAAACCCTTTTTCCCCAAAGGACGCGGGGGGTATTTCGAAATTAATTTAATTAATATATATTTTGCGTTGTGTTCGACTGTTATGGATGAGTTCTTTGTAGCATCTGGGTCGTTCAATTAACAATGTTCAAAGGATCCTATTTCTAAAGCGTGCGTAATAATAATATTATTGTCTCGTTTAGCGTTAGTAAATAAATACTACCGCTAATAATTAATTTTGTTATTCTATTCGAATTTTCCCATCTCAAAGGACAGCTATCTACGCTTTGTTTACAAAATTCAAATTATTAAAATTTTGAACTACCTAATTAAGTTGAGCGTTGGTCTCTCTTGAAATGAAATTAAATTAGTTGTTTATTTTTCCAAATGTGATGTTCAGTCAGAAGTTCAAAGACTTCTACCACAAGTATGTTTTTTTGG
This sequence comes from Hipparchia semele, assembly GCA_933228805.2. Classification (NCBI taxonomy): domain Eukaryota; kingdom Metazoa; phylum Arthropoda; class Insecta; order Lepidoptera; family Nymphalidae; genus Hipparchia; species Hipparchia semele. The sequence continues at coordinate 2,379,165 of OW121731.1, forward strand.
TCGCCTGTAAAATTTACTCAATCACACTTACTAGGTTTTGAAATGGGGCAACGGGCAACCGAGTCAATTCACGAGGGCGCGTGAGCTTTAAATAAAAATAAATGCTTTACTTATGGTTACAATGTGTACATGCTCATTGTGTAAGTGTGCGTGCTTGTCGGAGCCTAGATGGGAACGGTCAGGCGCGACCAAGCTCTCGCTCACACTTATACAGATACGACACACACACAACCATGAAACACGCACCCTCTTGAGTTACAAAAACTATACTAGGAAGTAAGTTGCGAGCGTAGTATGGTGTAAGTAAGTATGGTCTGGTATGGTGGAGGTTTTTTAGTACGTAGGCCAAAGTGCAGTGCATGTCACCTGTTGGTGTCCATGAAATTTTTTTCTTCCAAAAAAAAAGACGTGTGGCACTCGGGGACCGCCGCGGTAAAGCTATTGCATAGCATTTTTTATAAACGCCATCTAGCGGCTCACCGTAGAGGAGTCCCGTGTCAGGTTATTTTCGTTACGGAATTTCTGGATTCAGTCTCCACGCTGGCCCGCGATAGAAGCTATGCAATAGCTTAAAAAGAATATCGTACACGGCAAGTATTCCGCATGGTATTTATCGAGCGGTTTTAAAATAGAATTTCTGGTAAAGTGGAGTAAGTAGCGGCTTTGCAGTGGAAGGTAATTTTTCGAACCATTTGCCCCCCCCATTGCTCCGGTCGGAGAGTGGTCGGGACAAATTAACGGACTCAATCGCATATTGATAATTACTATCTCTTAGCTCGGTTCGGTTCAGTTAAATGTATTTTCTAGCTTCTGCGGATTTCAGTTTTAAATTGCTGTGGCTTTGTTTTTGTTCCTTGTTTAATTTTAACCGTTCAAGCCTCAATAGCCCAACGGTTAAAAGGAGCGGACTGAAAACTGAAAAGGTCGCAGGTTCGAGCCCCACCCGTTGCACTATTGTCGTGCCCACTCCTAAAACAACACTGGAGGTGATACGGGGAATATTAGTCAACTCCAGCTTGACTAATATTCTTTAAAAAAACCGTGCAAACATTAATTTACTAGCTGATGCGCGCAACTTCGTCCGCGTGGAATTACCTAGTGTTTAAAAATACTGCGGGGACTCTTTGATTTTTCGTTATAAAAAGTAGCCTATATCACTCTCCAGGTCCTTAACTATGTCTATGCAAGAAATCACGTCAATGCGTATCTCTGTTGCGGCGTTATTGAAGGACAAACCAACAAACAAACACACTTTCGCACCCTCGACCTCTAATTTTCCGCGAACGTCTTTTTTTTTTTCTAAAAAAAGAATATAAGCCAAGCTGAAGTTGACTAATATCCTCCTATCCCCTCTAAATAAGCGGAAAGCTTGTGCTAGGAGTGGGTACGACAATAGTGCAACGGGTGGGGTTCGAACCTGCGACCTTTCAGTTTTCACTCCGCACCTTTAACCGTTGGGCTATTGAGGCGTTGCATTGCGCTTCTAAGCGTTATAGTTCGATGAGTTAAGGACAAAAACGTCCCAGCATTTACCCAATAGAAATGTCGTGTGCCTACATTGACCAAACTTTCACCTTTTCGTGACAATAACGTTTTAGAGTAAATGGTATCTTTCAAACAGATAGTTTTGTCAACAATGAACTCCATCTAACCCTCCGGCGAAGAACCATTTCAACGTCAAAAGATTTTTTTTTTTCATAAAAATAGTCCCTCTATTTTTTGATACAGTCGCTTGCAAAATTTATGTACGTTTGCTTTTAACCGTAACAGGCATTGGACGTGTTTTTAGGGTTCCGCATACTAAAATCGGATATCGGACACTTCACAGTTTGTCCGTCTGTCCGTATTGGCATAGAGGTCTACAGTTTCAAAATTTATCACGGTAAATAATAAAAGTTAAAACAACTTTGATCATTACAAAAAAGCTCGAAAAATTTAACGTGTGGATTTTTTTTTTTTTAATATAATATAGACTAGCGCTTGACTGCGATCTCACCTGATGGTAAGTGAAGATGCAGCCTAAGATGGTACGCGCTTGCCTAGAAGATGCCTATTCACTCTTGATTTAAAGACACCCACATTATAGTTAATTGGAAAAACGGGAGCCGGAAGGGCATTCCAAATTTTTGCGGTGCGTATTAGGAACGAGGAAGCGAAGCGCTTAGTGCGGGATCGTGGAATTTCGGCCACGTAGCGGTGCAGATTCATGCGATGTCTCGCGGGATGTTTTACAGGATAAAAAGCCTATGTCACTCTCCAGCACTGGTAGCATGGGCGGGAGAAATTTTATCCCCGGTAAAAGGATAAAACGTTTATCCTCTCGCTTAGCTTTATCCACCCGTCAAGCATGGGCACAGCGGTGGCAATAACACTCAGTGGATATACTTATAGAAATATACATCGCCTTCTCCTCTGTCGCCATGCTTTAGCATAGAGAAAAGATAATTTTATCCCCTGTCAGTGGATAAAATCGGGGGATAAAACTTTTATCTCCTGCCCATGCTACCAGTGCAGGTCATCATTTATAATCGTACAAAAAATTACATCGATCCGTTGCTCCGTTGAAGCGCGATTTAAAGACAAACGGACACACATTCGCATTTACAATGTCAGTAGGAATTTACTAGAATTATTTACATTATAAGTGGTGGTAGCTACGGAACCGCTTGCGCACGACATCAACTCTTACTTAGAAAAGTGTAGTTTTTACTTTTTCTTTTTGGATTTGCAGTATTGCGTTGACTAAGGCTATGTTCACATGTAAGGCGCGTTAACGCGCGTCAACGCGCGATCAAATTTGAAGAGAGTTCAGATGATGAGCGCTAATGCGCGTTGCGAGAGTACTCGTCAGTCTAGTTCGGTAGAACGTAGAAAATGGACGTGGAAAAGGCTATTATTTTGTGGTTATATTATAAAGAAAAATATAAAAAAAGAAAACGTACACATTGGGTTCATCCAATTTTGAAAAATAGACCCAGTTTGTTTGCGATACTATATCCGAATCTAAGAGACCATGAATCTAAATTCTTTAATTACTTTAGAATGTCTACAAAGTCATTCGACAATTTGCTTCAACTCAAAATATAATTACGAAAATTAACAAAATTACATGCGATCGCGATGAAAGCGCGCGCTCAACTGAACAGAAAACGGACATTACATTAATATCAAAGCGCGAGTCAACGCGCGATTGTCTGCGTCTAGAAACTTTTTCTCTGAGCGCCGCGTTGACGCTCGCTGACGCGCGTTAACGCGCGCGCATGTGAACGGTTGCTAGGTATATATTAGGATGTCTAAGCGCGCGATTTGAAAACGCGCGTCGCAATTCAGCCATCTGAACATAGCCTAAAGTAATGGACCGCTAATTTGGCTGTGGATATAAGCAAAAATAACTTGCCGATCCATTGAGTTTATCTTTTGTATAAATAAATGCTTTTTGGTGCTTTTAAAAGTTTTGCTCCGTCCAAATTAGGTAGACAATTTATGAATGTACGATTTTCGATTACTATTTTGATGAATTTTCAAAAGCTTTTATTGCAATGTATGTATGTATGTATGTACCGATTTAGCTGAAATTTTATACATATTATGCCTAAGACTGAAATTTATAGACCGCACTCTCACTCAGCTCGGACTCAAGACAGAGTTAAAACGAAACAGATTTATGTCACAGCATATTTGTGTCTCGTTTTAACTTTATCTTAAGTTCGAGCTACGTCACGCTCTATAGATCTCAGCATAAGAATTCAGCCAATCACATTTCACACTTCACACTTTCACACTTATAGTATAAAGGCGAAAGTTTGTGTGTGTGTGTGTGTGTGTGTGTGTGTGTGTGTGTGTGTGTGTGTGTGTATGTTTGTTACTCCTTCACGCCACAACGAATTAACCAATTTGACTGAAATTTGGCATAGAGGCAGCTCACATCATGGATTAAAACATAGGCTAAATTTTATCGCGGAAAATTAAAGAGTCCCTACCTTAATCCACGCGGACGAAGTCGCGGGCATCATCTAGTTTGTAATATTCACTCAAAGAAAGAAGTACTTTCTTTTCTTTCTATAATATTTCCTGCTTGGTACGGAGCATAAGATTTGCATGTTACTTACGTATGAGTGCTGGCAAAGTGCACTTTGGGATTTCACTTAGCATAGATGGCATAAATTTTATGTAGACAAATACACCCGGTTCAGAATATAGCGCCCGGTCCGGACCGGACCCGGTATGAATAAAGATTGACCCCATACGTCATCCCGTTAAGACATTTCACTTATGGAAGGTAGTTGTAAATTTTCTGTATACCGATGGTTCAACAAGCAAGTTTGAACTCTATCCGTGTGGGTTAGAATGCGATTTTTATTGCGGTTTACTTTTCAAAATTTTATTGTATAAGGAATTCATTTTCTAGGGTTCCGTGCCGAAAGGGTAACAAACGGGATCCTATTACTAAGCCTTCGCTGTCCGTCCGTCTGTCTGTCTGTCTGTCAGCGGGCTGTATCTCATGAGCAAAAAAAAATTATGGCTGAATAGAATAGAATAGAATAGAAATATTTTTTATTCAAATAAACTTTTACAAGCACTTTTGAATCGTCAATGAATCTACCACTGGTTCGGAATGCCTTTCCTGCCGAGAAGAGCCAGCAAGAAACTCGGCGGTTGCTCTTTTCAAAAAAAAATAAAAAATTTACAATTGTTATTGAAACTATGCTATGTATTCACTGCTTCCACGATGAATTTTCCTGAGTTTTCCTGAGTGAGAGAGAATTGATAGATAGATAGATCATTTATTCACAAAAATGCAGGTACAATGTGATGGACTGGTGTGTGAATATTATGCAATGAAATATGAAACAAAATGGCAGCATCAAAGTTAATAAATGTCATAGTAAAAAAAAAAAAATAGTAAATAATAATTATCTTAAAATCTCTTAAAAACGAAGTCAAAAAATTATTATAATAATATTATCAAAATAGTGAGAAACTCTTTTTTGGAAATCGGTTAAAAATAATATCGCACAAATGTAATTTTTTGTTTTGGCTACTGCGAATAAATACTTACATCTAAGCGCTTATTATAATATTTTCCCTCAAAACGTCTACTTAACATTGTTATGCCGTATCAACCAATTTATTACCGCAGAAAAAAGGTAATATTTTCCCAATTTATTCGTTTTTCTCCCAAATTACGTAGACGATGTTTTTCCTTATTCAATGCCGATGGGTCTACTCATAATAAGCGTACGATTTTCCCTATTTTTTGTGTTTTTTTTTCTGGTTAGTTAACAAGCAACCAGAGATTATTGTTTGTTAAACATTGGCTGTTATTAGCCTTAACAAACAACGTGGTATTTTCTTTTAACCTGACTTCAGAAAAGCTAAAAGGAAGGGATATGATCATTTTTAAGTAAAGTAATGAGCCGGTTTTGATGGATGACAACCTTAGGAAGAAAGGTTGCTTAGTACCAGGAGACGGACATAGGATACTTTTTATCCCGTATACTATAAAACAAAGTCGGGTTTGTTCAAACACCTTGGTATAACTCTAGAACGGCTAGACCGATTTTCATGGTTTTTGGTTTGTTGTATTTGTCTCTGTCCCGAATAGCAGAATAACTTTTAAAATATCGGAAAAATTCTCAAAAAAAAAAAATTTTGAAAAAATTTCATTGTCTCATACATTTTGTATTGAACGGGTTATTTGATGGCAAGGAAAGTGACCTTTTACCTTGCCTTTTACCCCGGAAAAACAGTAACCTAAGTCACGCGGACGAAGTCGCGGGCAAAAGCTAGTATCATACTTAATATTATAAAACCGAAAGTTTGTATGTGTATGTGTGTGTGTGTGTATGTTTGTTACTCCTTCAGGCCACAACGAATGAACCGATTTGACTGAAATTTGAAATGGAGATAGCTCATACCCAGGATTAAAACATAGGCTACATTTTATCCCGGAAAACTACAGAGTTCCCATGGGAATTGAAAAACCTTGATCCACGCGGACGAAGTCGCGGGCATCGTCTAGTAAGAAGATAAAACCAGAACAGGATCTTGAGCCACTTGTATCCAGCGGCTCCCAACGAGCTTGACTGGTTTATATCAAAATAAGAATCGCATTTCGTTACAACGATGTGCTCTCGTGAGCTTAAGACGGTGCTCTTGAATGCGGAGAAACACCTCTGGCAATTCTTAAGCAAATAAAATGCGAAAATCCAAGGTGACTTAGCCCGTATTTTCATGGTATTTTCCATATAAATGCCCGTTTAAGTCGTTTGCACTGGAATCGTGCAACAAACAAACACACAAACATTCTCGCTAAAAGCCGCTTGCAAATATATAAAAATGCATTTCAACTTGCAAGGGGCGAGGCACTGAAAGCATTTTCAAAGTCTTTATTTTCACAGATTATCTTGAATATGTCTAGTAGAGTTTTTAAAATGTTTCATAAAATTGAATTTATAGAAGAACTAGTTGATATCTGCGACTTCGTTCGCGTGGATTAAGGTTTTTCAATTCCAGCGGGATAAAAAGTAGCCTATGTGTTATTCCAGACTATAATCTATCGCTGAGCCTTAATCGGTTTACCCGTTGCAGCGTGATTGAGTAACAAACATCCATACATCCATCCAAACGTTAGCATTTATAATATTAATAGAAAAACTAGGCATTACCCGCGGCTTCGCTCACTTTGAGTTCGATATTTCAAACCGCTATTTTATCCCCTCAGGGGTTGAATTTTCAAAATTATTTCTTAGCGGATGCCTACGTCCTAATAGCTATCTGCATGCCCAATTTCAGCCCGATTCATCCAGTAATTTGAGCTGTGCGTTGATAGATCAGTCAGTCAGTCTGTCTCAGGCAGTCAGTCAGTCAGTCACCTTTTCCTTTTATAATTATACTAGTTTTAACCCGCGGCTTCGCTCACGTTAGGTTCGATTTTTTAACCCCCTATTTAACCCTCTTGGGGTTGAAATTTTCCAAAATCCTTTCTTAGCGGATGTCTACGTCCTAACAGTTACCTGTATGCCAAATTTCAGCTCGATCGGTCCAGTGGTTAGAGCTGTGCGTTGATAGATCAGTCAGTCAGTCAGTCAGTCAGTCAGTCAGTCAGTCAGTCAGTCAGTCAGTCAGTCAGTCACCTTTGCCTTTTATATATTTAGATTTATGGTTTATAATAATCAAGCGCGCTCTTACATCTTCACTTACCATCTGGTATATTTATAATATTCAAAAAAAGTTAAATACATGCCAAAGTTAATGCATCTTTTTCAGGCAACGTTTTTCGGTTTGGTAGTAAAAATAAAGGAGTAATTTCTCAAAAGAGTTTCTTATACAACGAAAGGGTCCTAAGACACTTCAAAAAATAAGCAAAGCGAAATCGTAAACCCGATCTCATATCTAGGAAAATAAAAAAACCAATCGCATACCTGACACATCCTTAATAAGTTTCCGATATCACGACTTCAGATAACAAACTTACAGACAAACCCGTTTTATTCGATTTCAGACCTTATGTTGAAGAGAAAAGGGTGGTATCGAAACGTATTAAATAAGTTTGTTAAGGTCAAGGTTATGAATTGAGCAAACCATCTTATTTCCAAATCTGTTTTACTCCATTTCAGTTCTTATGACAGGGGAATAAAGTTCTAGGAGTACGTTTTGGAAATGCCAAATGATACTTCAGGTTTCTTCCAGGGATACAGGGATATGTTAATCAGGTGATAAATATATTATGTGAAGCGATTTCTAGGATTTCGAATTTTTTTTTAATACATGACAAGCACAAAACAGCCCTTGACATGATGAGCATGGGCAGGGGATGTATTATCCAAGGGGCGAGGATAAAATGTTCATCCCCTCGCTCAGTTTTATCCACCCGTCGTGCATGGGCAAAACGGTGGAAATAATATCCACAGTGGATATACTTATAGGAATATATACTTCTCCTTTCGCCTATCGCCAGGCTTTATCATAGGGAGTGTTATATAATTTTATCTTTTGTCGGTGGATAAAATTTGGATAAAATTTTTGTCTCCTGCCCAAGCTCATCTGCTGTAGGTATATGTAATTCTCTATACGTGTAAACGTGTAGGTAAAATTTTCTCGAGGCGCGCATCTTAGTCCTATAGAAGTGGACCGACAATAAGTTGTAATGAATGAATGAAAGAATATATATCTAAGCAAGTCTGACGTAGTATCATACAAAAAAGTATTTTTCCACGAAAATATAGCCTAAGAAAAAGGTAAAAAATATAGGGGAAGTTAATCTCGATGCGGCCACAAAATCCGTATAAATTATTTGTAAACAATTTACGAGAGTGTGCGCCATGTTTTGTAGCTAAACATTAGGTTATGCCGTAGACTAATTCGTGCATAGAGGTATTTTGGTCAGAATAGAATAGAGTAGAATAGAAATATTTTTATTCAAATAAACTTTTACAAGTGCTTTTGAATCGTCGATGAATCTACCACTAGTTCGGAATGCCCTTCCTGCCGAGAAAACTTTTGAATCGTCGATGAATCTACCACTAGTTCGGAATGCCCTTCCTGCCGAGAAAAGCCAGCAATAAACTCGGCGGATGCTCTTCTAAAAAAAAAGGTCAGATTCCTCTATACAGGGTGTCCCACGGCTATGCCACATGGAGGGGAAGTACCTTAAATATTGTAGATGGAACATTTTACTGAAAGAAGACTTCATTTTAATTTAAAAAACAATTTAAACTGCATTCATAGATTTTTAAATAATTGCCTGGTTGAACCGGGACTCGAACCCGCTATACGAGAAAAAAAATTAACCCTGTATCTTTATCATACCGATCGGAAGGCTTCATCATAAGGATTATTTTTTGTTAAATAACATAGCATGAGAAATAAAAGGAAGACCATGAATTTTAGCCTTTGATGTACCTTGTCCGTGCCTTACTAATGAGTATGCAATTCGTAGCTCTGTTGCGGGATTGAAGGACAAACCAAGAAATCAACAAACAAACACACTTTCGCATTTATAGGTAATATAAGTAAGGATTAGTAAGGATAGTTAGTATCGGGAAATGATGCGTACTTCTCAAGTGGGTACTCATTAGAAATAGTTTATGTCAGTTGTACGTCGATACGCCAATGTCAGCTTTTCATTTTTCTGAACAAAATTTTACATCAAAGGCATAAAATTCATGGTCTTCCTTTTATTTCTCATGCTATGTTATTTAACAAAAAATAATCCTTATGATGAAGCCTTCCGATCGGTATGATAAAGATACAGATTAATTTTTTTTCTCGTATAGCGGGTTCGAGTCCCGGTTCAACCAGGCAATTATTTAAAAATCTATGAATGCAGTTTAAATTGTTTTTTAAATTAAAATGAAGTCTTCTTTCAGTAAAATGTTCCATCTACAATATTTAAGGTACTTCCCCTCCATGTGGCATAGGCGTGGGACGCCCTGTATATACCGAATTCTTACTTATACTACTGAGTCCACGACTAGTTTTTTTGGATTAAAAACGTCACTCTCCAGGTCCCCAATTATAACGCATGCAAGAAATGACTTTGATCTGTAGCTGCAGGATTGAAGAGAAACCTATAAATTGTAAAAAAATCATCTCTTGTGTGTAGCAATAAAGATCTTGGATAGAATCAGGCGGTATTTTGCGGAAGTTCATGATTAACAAGAAAAGGTTAGAGTTATTTTGCTAAAATCCGCCAGATCAGATCAGATATAACAGAAAAAGTCTGTATGGTCAAACATGAGTTAAAAGCTAAGCACCGCTTACCTTCCCGACCAAGCAAAAAAGCCAAGTTCCCAAGCAAGCAATGCCACCACCACTCACTGCTGTATTGTCCAGTGTCTACTAGACAATACAGCATTGTAAAGTCTATACCTATCAGCTCCTGAGGATGCTCCGGTGTCGGGGCGAAACATGCGTCGAGAGTAGTATAAAAGTCTTGTGTAGTGGTGCATGTGAGTGGTGTTGGCATTGCTTGCTTGGGAACTTGGTTTTTTTGTATGGTCGGGAAGGTAAGCGGTGCTTAGCTTTTAACTGCATGTTTGACCAAACAGAACTGCATCGACACTTACCATCAGGTGAGATCGCAGTCAAGGACTATCTTGTCATCGAATAAAAAAAACATAGAAGTCAGACTGGCTACAGAGTAAAGATAAAAAATAAAAACTTCTCTGTGTATAGTTTGTCTTTGCGCATCGTAAAATATTTACGTCTCAGCCGCTGATAAAACCACGCCAAAGAACTTTTGTATGAACGTGAAGCGATATAACACTTGTGTGCTGATGTTAATGTTTACGTCATTTATATACGAAATATGCAATAATTAGCTCATTATGGATATTGACTAGTAATAATAATATTCTCTTCTCTTCTCTACCTTCTATGATCAGTGTGCGACTTAGTGTGTCGGGAAGCTGAAGTGATTAAGAGTGTATTGGAAAATCTTCAGATGCAGATTTGATTTTTACGGCAGTAGATCAAGTTTTAAGTAGTATCCGAAAAAATATTTCCAAGGGATGATACTGAGTAAAAACATAAAATAATGAAAGTTGCACAAAATAAGTTAGGTCTAATTTAAACCAATTTGCGAAAGTGTTTATTTTTTGGTTTGTCCTTCAATCACGCTGCAACAACAGAGCAACGGATTGACGTGATTTTTTGCATGGATATATTCGAGAACCTAGAGGCGACTTTTAATCCCGGAAATTTAAGGAGTTCCTGCGGGGACTTAAAAATTAAATCCAAACAAAGTTGCGGGGATCAGCTAGTATGTAATATTTACGAAAGTAGTTATTACTGGTATTGAAGTCAAAGTTAACGTGAAATTACCGTACAAAAAAGGCCGCCCTTTATTCCAACCTTTTTTTGAGGTAGGTAATGTTATAAAGAACAACGCAATTAATGTCAGCAGAAGGGAGGGCGACTTCCAAGTTAAATAATTGGACTTTGTAAAAGAAATAGACTATAAAAAAGTGAGTAAATCAAGGTGGAAAGGTTAGTGAGGGAGTGAATTAAGATTTTGTCTCTTGGGCTCGGTAAAGTATATTTTTTTGACAGCAAAATTAGCATATAAAGAGAGTTTTAGTTAAGTCTTGGTAGCGAAAGCCGTATACCATCGTATACATAGTTCATGAACTGTGAAAGAAGGAATCTTACCAAGGGCTCGTGGGTTCATATTATGTTCAAATTCAAGTTCAATTTCAAAATTATTTATATCATGTAGGCGTGAACTTCTAAGTCAAGACTCTACCACTAATTCGGAAAAGAAGTGCCGGCAAAAAAACTCAGAAATTGCTCTTTTCAAAACAGAAGTGTAATAATTATATTATTGTAGTTAATCAATATGCCGTAATAAATTGTTATTATACTATCTTGTAGAAAACCGAAGCTCTTTGTGAAACTAATAAATTCATTTTTTTTTACAACATAAATTCTTATAAATGTACTTTTAGACATTGTTTGACTAAAGAGTCCAATTAAACATCTTCTTCTTAATGAAGAACGTCGACGTTCATCGGTTGATAATGATCAACCGATGGACGTCCACTGCTGGACATAGGTCTCTTGCATGGACTACTCTCACAGGTCTCGGTCTTGTACCGCCTGAAACCAGAGGCTGCCTGCGACTCGTGGGTCTGCCAACACTACGCTTCCTGATGCGGGGTCGCCACTCCAGCACCTTGGGGCCCCATTGACCATCAGTTCTTTGAACTATGTGCCCAGCCCATTTCCATTACAGTTTCGCGACCTGCTGAGCTATGTGGGTGACTTTGGTTCTCCTACGAATCTCCTCATTTCTGATTTGATCTCGCAGGGATACTCCGAGCATAGCTCTCTCCATCGCCCGCTGAGTGATCCTAAGCCTTTTTATAACACCCATAGTTAGCGACCATGTTTCGACAATATTCAACGTAGGTATTCCTAAATATACCCTTTAAGCACTTCCTTCGAAATCCAAACAATAGCACTGTCAAAATATTATAATCAAACAACATCTCATCTCTCATTAACCGTTAATTTTAAGACGAAAACTGGGTTGTTCTTTGCGAACATTCGGGGCAATGTCGAGTTTTCCCGGAAGCTCCGTGCTACATTGTTAATGTTATATTTTGAATTTTGTATTAATTATCCGGAATCATCCCGTTGAAAACTTTTCAACGAGATCGTTCCGCTCATAATGGCCTTAATTTTTATGTTTATTTTATACCTACTTATAGCCTCGGATAAAGTCAATTTGTTTGGATTTTAAACTCGTAATCCTATATAAAAACTTCTTTTAAGACGTAATTTAACTTTGGCGCGCGATAGCAAAATAAGGCTCATCCTGCAGGGTTAGAATGGGGAGGAGATAAAAGTTTTATCCCCTGACAAGGGATAAAATTATCTTTTCCCTATGCTAAAGCATGATGACAGGGGAAAGGAAAAGGATATTCCTATAAGAATATCCACTGTGGATATTATTTTCACCGTTTTGCTCATGCTCGACAGGTGGATAAAACTGAGCGAAGGGATAAATATTTTATCCTTTCCCCGGGGATAAAATTTCTCCCGCCCATGCTAGCTATGCAGATATTATCTTAATAAAATATGTGCTACTAGCTTTTTCCCGCGATTTTATCCATTCGAGTTTATCAGTTCGGTTTTTAAAATTGCTGCGGAAATTCTTTATTTATTATACTGCCTGAAAAAAGGAGTGTATTGTTTTCAGGATTCATGTATGTATGTATGTGAGTTTATATATTCCATCATAACTTCTATACGCATGAACCGATTTTGATAAATGAGGTATCGTTAGAATCCTTAGCTTATTCAGGGTGACTTAGGTTAGAAGAATTAAAAAAATTCATGGGGTGACCATGGTCCTGCATTAAAGACTAAAGTTGAAAAAAAAAATCAAAAATAAGACTATAAGAAAATAACTTTTTAGTTCGTTTTGTGGCTAGGCAGTCTTATTTTTTTTAATTATAGCTTATTTTGCCATACTTCATCTGTATGGTTTTAATACGTAGACGATTAATGTCCTTAAGCCGATATTATTATACAGAAGCGGCCCTAAGCCTCCTTTAATAGTTAAACTTTACCTTGATCTGACTGGAGGAAGGAAGACTGAAAATCATTAACTCGGACTTCTGTAACTTAGTAATCCAAACTTAATTGTAATTGAAGGAATGAGTTTGTTTTTAATTAACTAATAAACTAACGCTTCGATGATCTTTGGTTTTTATATCAAGAATTCTCAGTAAGTACCTACTAGCTTTTTGTAACTCCAGTTACAAAATTAGCAGTGTGTCATCCCCATGCCTTCTCAATAAGTACTAGCCTGGAGTTACAAAATTAGCAGTGTGTCATCCCCATGCCTTCTTAGTAAGTACTAGCCTGGAGTTACAAAATTAGCAGTGTGTCATCCCCATGCCTTCTTAGTAAGTACTAGCCTGGAGTTACAAAATTAGCAGTGTGTCATCCCCATGCCTTCTTAGTAAGTACTAGCCTGGAGTTACAAAATTAGCAGTGTGTCATCCCCATGCCTTCTCAATAAGTACTAGTCTGGAGTTACAAAATTAGCAGTGTGTCATCCCCATGCCTTCTCAGTAAGTACTAGCCTGGAGTTACAAAATTAGCAGTGTGTCATCCCCATGCCTTCTTAGTAAGTACTAGCCTGGAGTTACAAAATTAGCAGTGTGTCATGCCCATGCCTTCTCAGTAAGTACTAGCCTGGAGTTACAAAATTAGCAGTGTGTCATCCCCATGCCTTCTCAGTAAGTACTAGCCTGGAGTTACAAAATTAGCAGTGTGTCATCCCCATGCCTTCTTAGTAAGTACTAGCCTGGAGTTACAAAATTAGCAGTGTGTCATCCCCATGCCTTCTCAGTAAGTACTAGCCTGGAGTTACAAAATTAGCAGTGTGTCATCCCCATGCCTTCTCAGTAAGTACTAGCCGGGAGTTACAAAATTAGCAGTGTGTCAACCCCATGCCTTCTCAGTACTTACTGATACTTATTAGCCTGGAGTTACAAAATTAGCAGTGTGTCATCCCCATGCCTCCTCAGTAAGTATTAGTGTGCGGGACGATTAAAAACTTTCCATAAAAAATAGTGTAATGTGTGTGCAAACAATGAAAATAGTTAGCGAACAGTGTGCTATGTGTACAGTGAATAGTTTGATAGAATGATTAGTTTTTATTATACTTTATTGTAAATAATTTAATAAGACACATAGTCATAAAACTGTAATCGTAAATAAGAAATATTGCGTGAAAGAGCAAAGCTACGCCTACTCTCTTCTTTAGCTAAAATAATAGTAATAATGAGTGAAAGAGAAAGGCGCGGCTATACTCGTCGTTTATTTAATAATAATAACCGATTTGTAATTGGTAAAAACAACGCTCTCTGATTGGCCGGCGAAATGCGCCAATCAGAGGGCCTACATTTTTTGCCCAAAATTTGTATAAATATCGAGCCAAAATCGTATGCCGGCACAGTTCTCACCGGCAAGCGGTAGCGGCTCATAGCTACCTAATAAAGAAGAAGAAATCTTCAGAGGAGTTTTTCTGCTACACCCGACCAACCCAGCATAGTGAATGTACAGAAGCGTACATTGAATGGTCCTTCAAGTCGCCGGATACGTCGGGAAAGCGGGAAATTCGAAGAAAATTCGTCGGGTCAGCGAGGATGCCAGTCACACGGCAGGAACTCAAGAGCCGTAAGGAGGAGGCTCCGACTACCTCCGAGGGGACCGATACCAGCGGGGGGACCGGGGAGACGACTACAGGTACCGGGACCACCGGGACCACCGGGACCACCGGGACCTCGGGTACCGGGACCACCGGGACCACCGGGACCTCGGGTACCGGGGCCACGGGTACATCCGGAGCATCGACACGCTCCGCCGTGGCATCCTCTGCTACAGTGAAACAGAAGGCTACCGCTACCGCCGCCGCTACCGCCGCCGCTGCCGCTACCGCTGCCACTACTGTCACCGCCAGCTCCGCACGCTCCACTACGCCCGCCACCGCCACCGCATCGACGCTGCCAGCCGACGCGACACGGCCGACCCCTCCCGCGGCCAGGGAGGGACCTGCTACAGTACAGGGGCGTAGTCAGGATGCAGACACGTCTACAGTCAGGAAGAGAACTGTCAACCCTCAAGAGCCGACGCAACTACAGGTTCCCCGCCCCTCCAGCAAGAAGGGGGGTGGTGGATCGACGCACAGCAGAGCGAAGGTTCACAGACTAGCGAAAGCTAGAGAAGAAATGCTACGTCTGCAGGTCGAGCTAGCCGCCGCCCGCATCGCCGCCATGGAAGCCGAAGATACAGATGAAGATATAGAAGACGACGGTGCCTTCGACCCCTCCGGAGCCGAAGTCAACGAACGAGTAGACAACTGGTTGGAGACGCAACCCCCACGCCCCGTGCTGGCGATCGCCGACGTGCCGCACTACCCTACAGAAGAGCCGGTGGTCAACAACGCGGGACAACAGAAGCAACTACTCCAGTCACCGGCGGGAGCACAACCTGGCCTAGCAGACCTAGCTGAAGCAATCACGCGCGCCGTCAAAGCAGCGCAGCGACCGAAATTCATCGAGTTACCTACGTTTGGAGGATCACATCAAGAGTGGCTTCCGTTCCGCGCCGCATACTACGAAACGGAGAAAATGTTCACCACAGTGGAGAATACTAACCGCCTAAGAAGAAACCTGAAGGGAAAAGCAAAGGAAGCAGTAGAGGGGCTGCTCATCACCAGTGCGCACCCTACAGAAGTCATGAAGACCTTGGAGTCAAGATTTGGAAGACCAGAGTCAATAGCCATGATGGAAATGGAATCGCTTCGTGGACTGCCGCGCCTCACCGAGTCACCGCGCGACATCTGCATCTTCTCGACGAAGGTCTCCAACATAGTAGCAACATTGAAGACTCTAAGCTGCATGAACTACATGTACAACCCTGAAGTTTCAAAGGCGATAGTGGACAAGCTCACACCGACGCTGCGCTACAGATACTACGATTTCGCAGCAACACAGCCGAAGGAGGATCCAGACCTACTGAAGATGGAGAAGTTCCTCAAGAGAGAAGCGGAGCTGTGCGGACCATACGCGCTTCCTGAACAGGTGGCGCCACATGTACCAGCCACTCAACAGAAGAAACCACAGAAGATCCACAACGTAACAGAGAAGACTTACACACCCAAGTGTCCCGTATGCGAGGAAGAGCATACTTCGCCGGAGTGTGAACAGTTCAAGAACCTGGATTCAAATGGAAGATGGGACATGGCCAAGTCCAAACGCCTATGCTTCCGATGTCTTCGCTACAGAAACAGAACACACAGCTGCCGGGCTAAGGTGTGCGGCATTAACAGCTGCAAGTACTATCACCACAAGATGCTGCATCACACCAAGGCTCCGGAGAAGAAAGAAGACAAGGAAGTTACAGAAGTAATCAACTCCGCGTGGACTATTAACAAGAAGCAGTCGTATCTGAAGATTATTCCGGTTCAAGTTGAAGGGCCCAAAGGAGCTCTCAACACTTTCGCCTTGATGGACGACGGGTCAACAGTAACATTGATCGACAACAGCGTAGCCGAATGCATCGGAGCAACAGGACCTGTCGACCCTCTGAAGATAGAAACCATCAACGACTTGAAGACTTCGGAGTCAGCTTCAAGAAGAGTGAACATCAAGCTCAGAGGTCTCAACAATCGTGAAGAGCAAGCGCAAGCAAGAACAGTGAAGAATCTGCAAGTTTCATCACAACGGGTGACAAGAGAGATGGTGGAGACGTGCAAGCACCTAGCCGACATCCGCCATCATCTAACATATGCAGACGTGAAGCCAAGGGTACTGATTGGGCAGGACAACTGGCATCTTCTACTGACAACAGAGGTGAGAAGAGGCAACAGCAATCAACCGGTGGCCTCTCTCACACCGCTGGGGTGGGTGCTACATGGCAGCCTGACACGCGCCGTCGGCCGCAGCATCGACTTCGTGTCCCACGTCACAGAAGAAACAGAAGACAACTTGGACAGCCTCGTCAAGCAGTACTTCGAGATGGACGCGCTCTGCATACAGCCTAAGAAACCGAAAACAGATCCAGAGGAACGAGCACTTCGAATCCTGGAGAAGACCACCACGAAAACAGAAGATGGAAGATATGAAACAGGACTTCTCTGGCGCAAAGAAGATGTCAAGTTCCCCAATAACTACGAGAACTCACTGAAGCGACTCTTCAACATCGAAAAGAAGATTGATCGAGACCCGAAGCTGAAACAGAAGTATACAGAACAGATGGAAGCTCTCATCACGAAAGGATACGCTGAACCCGCTCCGAAACAGAAGACTACAGATAAGACGTGGTACCTACCACACTTCGCAGTGGTGAACCCGATGAAGCCCGAGAAGCTCCGAGTGGTGCACGATGCAGCAGCGAAGACAAAGGGGGTAGCACTCAACGACATGCTACTCAAAGGACCTGATCTTCTACAGTCACTACCTGGCGTCGTCATGCGGTTCCGGCAACACGAGATAGCGGTCACAGCAGACATCAAGGAAATGTTTATGCAAGTGAAGCTGCGAGCCGAAGACAGAGATGCACTCCGCTACCTGTGGCGCGGAGACCGACGAGACGCCCAGCCACCTGAAGAATATAGAATGACTTCGTTGATCTTCGGCGCATCAAGTTCTCCGTCTACAGCGATCTACATCAAGAACCTGAACGCCAAACAGCATGAAGATACTCACCCTGAAGCCGCAGCTGCCATCATACAGAAGCACTACGTCGATGACTACTTGGACAGCTTCAGAAGCCTCGAAGACGCAGTACGCATCACCAAGTCAGTGCGTGAAGTGCACTTAAAAGCCAGCTTTGAACTGAAGCAGTGGAAATCGAATTCACCACAGCTACTAGAAGCGCTCGGTGAAAGCGAACAGATAGAAGACATGGAGCTCTACAAGCCAGAAGAGAAGACAGAACGAGTGCTGGGGGTAATCTGGAAGCTCAACACAGACGAGCTCACTTTCAACCTCAACCTAGCTCGCATCGCGCCAACGCTCACCGACGGGAAGACACCTACGAAGAGAGAAGCGCTGAGAGTGGTCATGTCACTATTCGACCCACTCGGTTTCGCGTCGCCTGTCACCATAAGGGCGAAACAGCTGCTGCAAGAAGTATGGCGAAGAGGAACATCATGGGATGACGAGCTGGACAAAGACCTGGCTGAGCAATGGCAAGACTGGATGGCTCACCTGAAGAACCTCAGCAACGTGACGATCCCGAGAAGATATCTCCAATACAGCGACGCCACTTCGATACAGCTACACGTGTTCACCGACGCCAGCGAAGCAGCTTACTCAGCAGTCGTCTTCTGGAGAACAGTGGATCCAAATGGAGAAGTTAACCTATCTCTCATCATGGCCAAAGCGAAGGTTGCACCGCTGAAGTTGACGTCGATTCCGAGGTTGGAGCTACAGGCGGCAGTCATGGGAACTAGACTCGCCGAAACAGTCATTGAAGAGCACGAAAGGAAGCCAGACTGCAAGGTCTTCTGGACAGACAGCAAGACGGCACTCACCTGGATACGTACTGGAGCGCGCTCATACAAACCATACGTAGCGCATCGCCTGGCTGCAATAGAAGAGGCCTCCAAAGTCACCGAGTGGCGCTGGGTTCCAACCAAGCTGAACGTGGCGGACGACGCGACACGAGACGTTCCAGCATCGTTCGACAAGAATCACCGCTGGTACAAGGGACCTGACTTCCTCTACCAAACAGAAGATCAATGGCCTGTCGAAGTCACCTCAACAGAAAAAGAAGAAGCTTCCGGTGAAGAGAAGGTTCATCACGTCACGTCCAACAGAACAAAACAGAAGCTCGCAGAAGCGCTACCTGAACCATCACGCTTCTCGAGCTGGGACAGACTTCGGTACACCACAGCCCGAGTTCTACAGTTCATCCAACTCTGTAGAGCTAACAAAGAAAGTGTCAACTATAAGAGAACGCGAAAGAACGCAGAAAAGGATCCGAGCTGGAAGAAAACAAACAAGCCTGCGAAGAAACAACAGCCAATAGTAAAGAAAATAACATCGCCGAGCAGGATGTTTCTCCCAGTCACCGCCGAACAGCTCAGAAGAGCCGAAGAGCTTCTGATGCGCGCGTCCCAAGAAGATTCTTTCGCAGAAGAAATAGAAGACTTGAAAAACAACAAGACACTCAACAAGGAGAGTCGACTACATCAGCTGAGCGTCGAATATATCAGCGATGCAGTGAAACTTAGAAGCCGCATTCAAGCAACAACAGACGTAACAGAAGACTTCAAGAGCCCCATGGTACTCGACGGAGATCATCCAACAGTCAAGCTCTGGGTGAAGGCCGTACATCATCAGCTACATCACGCCGGGGTCGAAGCTACAGTCAACGAGTGCAGACAACAGTATTGGGTGCTACGCTTGCGTCCGGTCACAAGAATGATAATAAAAAGATGCCTGTTCTGCAGAATGAAGACGCAGAAGCCTCCGTACCCCAGGACTGGTGACCTGCCAGGGTGTCGCTTAGCTCACCACAAGCGACCCTTCACCTTCACTGGGATCGACTACTTCGGACCTCTCTCAGTCACCGTCGGCCGGACACGACAGAAGAGATACGTGGCCATCTTCACCTGTCTCACCATGAGAGCCATACACCTGGAAATAGCAGGCTCACTCAGCACGGATTCAGCAGTGATGGCGCTGAGAAGGATGATGGCACGCCGTGGTTGTCCGTCCGAGATCTGGTCCGACAATGGCACGAACCTAAAGGCAGCGGACAAGGAGCTTCGACAGGCCATGGACAGCGCAACAGCAGCAGAGGCAGCGAAAAAGACGATCTCTTGGCGCTTCATACCGCCAGGAGCACCATTCATGGGCGGAGCTTGGGAGCGAATGGTTCGCTCCGTGAAGACTGCACTCACGGCTACGCTTCACGAACGTCACCCTACAGAAGAAGTCCTCTCTACTCTGCTAGCCGAGGCAGAGTACACCGTCAACAGCAGACCGCTGACACACGTCTCAGTCAGCCCCGAAGATCCAGAAGCACTGACACCCAATCACTTCTTATTGGGTGGCCCGGGACGTGTACCGCTGCCAGGTACATTCGACGAGCAGGATGCTGTCTCCAGATCCACCTGGCGAGCCGCGCAGAGGTTGGCCGACGTATTCTGGACGCGCTGGGTAAAGGAGTACCTGCCGGAACTCCAACACCGGCGGGAGCCCCACGGACGAGGACCAGCGATCCAGATCGGCGACCTCGTGCAAGTCATCGACGCCAACCTGCCACGCAACGTGTGGATCCGAGGCAGAGTCATCGCCACGTACCCGGGACCAGACGACGTCGTGCGAGCGGTGGACATCCAGACCAAGGGAGGAGTGCTGCGACGGCCGGTGAGGAAGCTGGTGATCCTGCCCCTGTCTACAGACGACGCGCCCGCACCGACCAGTGATGCGACACGGTCGCACGGCGGGAGAGATGTGCGGGACGATTAAAAACTTTCCATAAAAAATAGTGTAATGTGTGTGCAAACAATGAAAATAGTTAGCGAACAGTGTGCTATGTGTACAGTGAATAGTTTGATAGAATGATTAGTTTTTATTATACTTTATTGTAAATAATTTAATAAGACACATAGTCATAAAACTGTAATCGTAAATAAGAAATATTGCGTGAAAGAGCAAAGCTACGCCTACTCTCTTCTTTAGCTAAAATAATAGTAATAATGAGTGAAAGAGAAAGGCGCGGCTATACTCGTCGTTTATTTAATAATAATAACCGATTTGTAATTGGTAAAAACAACGCTCTCTGATTGGCCGGCGAAATGCGCCAATCAGAGGGCCTACATTTTTTGCCCAAAATTTGTATAAATATCGAGCCAAAATCGTATGCCGGCACAGTTCTCACCGGCAAGCGGTAGCGGCTCATAGCTACCTAATAAAGAAGAAGAAATCTTCAGAGGAGTTTTTCTGCTACACCCGACCAACCCAGCATAGTGAATGTACAGAAGCGTACAATTAGCCTGGAGTTACAAAATAAGCAGTGTGTCAACCCCATGCCTTCTCAGTACTTACTGATACTTATTAGCCTGGAGTTACAAAATTAGCAGTGTGTCATCCCCATGCCTTCTCAGTAAGTATTAGCCTGAAGTTACAAAATTAGCAGTCTGTCACCCCCATGCCTTGGAGAGCACGTAAAGCCGTCGTTTCTAAGCTGATCTCTCTCTGGTCGTTTTGGATTTCAGACCCATCGGGCTATGAAAGTCAGAGAATATATAAAGCGAAGACATTATAATGAATACGTACACGTCAAAAGATCTGTTGAAATTATGGCAATGAGTTTGTTTCATCTTATTACATATTATTTATACCGACAAATGTCACACTCGATCAAGCAAAGAAACTCTCAAAGAAACCAAACGGGGAAAATATATCTTTTGAAATAGGCAATAAAATTGCCTTATACATCCACTTTCGATCCGGGGCGTGCCATTTTTCGAGTCAACAGTACAAAATGGACCCGCGAGTTAAGTAATAGACCAATATACTCAATCTCTATAGGGGGTAGGGCTGCCACCTGTGCTGTGCGCAGGCTAAGCACAAAATGCCAGAAAAAAAATCAGATTTCACCCCCGCGATCGCGACTAAGGGTATGGGTTGAATGTACACTGTCATACCCCTTCCAAGTTAGCCCACTACCATCTTAGTCTGCATCATCACTTTCCATCAGGTGAGAAAGGACTGTCTTGTCATCGAATAAACAGATTCCTTGTGTTATCGATATTTTTTGTGTGTTTATTACGTGTTTGTGACTAACAATTATTTTACTATTCCAACCCCTTCTAAGTACTACAGATTAATAAAAACTGGCACTTTTTCACACTACTTGACATTAGCGAAGTGCACTGTGCTGGCTTGGCACTAAAAAAAGCCATTCGAAGACGAAGAAAAGTCAGCTATACCTAGGTAAATAAAAATTCAAAATTTGTGACAACCCTAACAGAGGCTTTTCTCAGGTGGGAAATTTGGTTCCATTTTGGACCTTCAACGCTGAATACAGTGACAAAGGTTCTATTCTGTAACCCAATATGGTTGGAGACGTGCTATTTGTCAATTGTTACAATTTACTCCGGCGTCGGTAGTAACTAGTAAGTAGAAGGTGGTTTGGAATTTGCGGTCTAAAGTAAACTTACACTCTACTCTCTGTTCATAATTTCACCTTGGTTGTTTGTCTTAAATATTCAAATTCAAATTCAAAATTAATTTACTTCATGTAGGCTAACTTGTAGCTCTTATGACATGTCATAAATCTACCACTTATGTACCTACCACATATGTGTCTACACATATATGTATATATATTTTTAATTTTTTTAACCCCCGACGTAGAAACGACAAGGTGTTATAAGTCTGACGTGTCACTGTGTGTGTGTGTCTGTCTGTGGCATCGCAGCTCCCGAACGGATGAACCGATTTTTATTTTATTTTTTTGTTTGATGTGATGATGATGATGAAAGGTGAATTAGTCGGGAGTGTTCTTAGCTATGTTTGATGAAAATCGGTCCACACAGACTCGTGTGTGTGTGTGTGTGCGTGTGCGTGCGTGCGTGTGTGTGTGTGTGTGTGTGTGCGTGTGTGTGTGTGCGTGTGCGTGTGTGCGTGTGTGTGTGTGTGTGTGTGTGTGTGTGTGTGTGTGTGTGTGTGTGTGTGTGTGTGTGTCCTTCAAGCCACAACGAACGAACCGATTTGGCTGAAATTTGAAATGAAGGTAGCTCATAATGTGGGATTAACACTAGTCTATATTTTATCCCGGAAAATGAAAGAGTTCCCGCGGGAATTGAAAAACCTCAATACACGCGCACGAAGTCGCGAGCATCATCTAGTCCGTCATAACCATAACGTCAAAAACTCAAAATTCGTCGGTTAAAATTAATTGGTGATAGTAATATAGGCCCTTATTAAAGTACCCAAAAGTTAATGAGTGAAATAACATTCTCTCCACGGGGCTCTCAACTCAAAGGTTATATATAAATAAAATGATTCAATAAATTCTGTAAGTATTCGTCTAATAAAAGCATTAGACCGCCTTGACAAACGTTCAGATCCATTCTTTTACCACCCCCCCTTTCATATTATATCCAGGTGGGTAGGGGTCCACATTGGATGGTCGTTTTTTCTATACTTTCGTCCCAGTTTGATGTATGGCGGGGAATTTTATTTAATATCGGATTATTGATTTATAGTTGCCTGTAGTGATGTGACAGTGACAATATCGATGGCTGCGGTCTCAAAACTTAACAACTCGATGACATACCTATTGGGTGGTTTCTAAAAATATTATTGTTCAAATGTAATGGCAAGTATGATGTAAATACTCTATACCTAGGTTTTATTTACTTAGCTTCTTGTAGATAATATTGTCGCCGAGTTCAGTTTCTGAATGATTTATTTTGTGATAATTTTTTATGTTTCAGCTCAGAATTTGGTAGTCTGAGGATTTAGATGTGTCAATTTAAATACTGATTTTTGAGGTCCTGTCATTATGCCGTTTTAATTAACTACAAAGTAGATTTCACATAATATCTAATATATAAAAATGAATCGCTTAATGTGTTGGTAAGCGCATCACGCGTGAACGGCTGGACCGATTTCGCTAATTCTTTTTTTGTTGTGTTTGTTATTGTCAGGAGAAGGTTCTTATAAAAGAAAAAATTAAGAAAATTGCGCGAAAAATTAGAAAATTTAAGAAAACTTAACCACCATATTAAATTATTTCTAATGTAACCGCTTTTACAATTCAAACTTTTTGATGTAACCTTATGGCGTTTGACATAACATTGACAGAATGCGTGCTGCCAATTTCGTCAAAGAGGATGTAAAAAAACTTAAGACAGGACAACGTCTGTCGGGTCCGCTAGTTAAATATGAAAATCAATTTCATGTGATTTTGATGATCAAAATACTGTGTAGGTGTTCACATTTCATAAGTTGATATAATTTATTAATGCAATTTATATTTTTTGATGACCGAGTTGCAATTAGCAATCAGTATTCCGCTGTCCACAATACAGTTACATATCATTTATCACTTTTATAATGTTTATAGGTATTTTTCCACATTTTGCATTTTAAAAGACCAACTACTGATTTTTTTGACGGTAGAATCTAGTTTTCGAGTATAAGTTAATATTTTTAAATTTTGTACAAAATTGAAAGTTTTTGTATTTTTTTTTTTTATTTTTTTAAAAAAGAATATAAGACAAGCGGAAATGAAATGAAGAATTAAAATAAGTTATCGATAAAAAACAGTTGCTGGTCCATCACTAGTCACACCCACATCGTCTGTACCTCCCCTCAAATTGTGTTTAGTGAGGTATGCTGGCATGAATGCCGACATAATTCATATGTATTGTTGTTTCCGATTGTGTTCTATTGGCTGAAATTGTGGAAATAAGTAAAAGTTCTTTGTTATATGACGAAAAAATTCTTTGGGGATTTTACTTCGTGTAATATCCTCCCGACCACATACGGCCATTGCGGCCAATGTATTCAGGCACTTTTTTTAAGAAAAATCAATTAAGTTGAAGTTGACTAATATCCTTCTATCTCATCTAAATAAGCGGGAAGGTTGGGCTAGGAGTGGGTACGACACTAGTGAAACGGGTGGGGTTCGAATCTGCGACCTTTCAGTTTTCAGTCCGCACCTTTAACCGTTGGGCTATTGAGGCTTCAAACTACTTTATTAATTATGGTAACAAGAGTCATTAATTTAAATGATTTTACGCAGTGAATCTTCTGTACCTGTACTATTTTGTATTCTGTGCCTGTACCCTCTCTTTGTCAGCCGATAGACGTCCACTACTGGACAAAGGTTTCTTGCATGGTCTTGCGCCACCTGTATCCAGCAGCTCCCTGCGACTTATACCCTCTCGCATTTGATGAATCCCCTCTAATAAGCACCAAGTAACCACTTCACCAGAGGTATTAATGAAGCACAAACTCGACCAGATCGATTAAAAAGCAATAAGAAACAAAGTATCCATCGCCTCTTGGCTTTCCAATTAACAATTTCGTTATTTTCGAAACCATTTCCGATGGAGGGGAACTCCGAAAGAGTTATCAATACCGGCCTTGTTCCAATTATTCAAATTCAAAATATTGAAGGAGGCTTCCCTTTATGACCTCTTTTGTATCGTGAAAAGTGTATCGGTAATGAAACTGCCAGTTTCGGGATATTCTTTCCACAAAGAATTTATTTTACTAGCTGATAGCTGCGACTTCGTTCACGTGGATTGAGGTTTTTTAATTCCCACTGGAACTCTCTTATTTCTTGGATAAAAAGATGTAGCCTATGTGCTATAATTCCAGACTATAATCTATCTCTGTGCCAAATTGCTTCAATCGTTGCGGCGTGATTGAGTTGCATGCATCCACCCATTTATTTATTTATTTCAATTTACTATATATACTTACAGAATGCCCAAAACGTATATATGCTAAGTTATAAAATCTTCTATATCTAATCTTAATCTAATTAATCCATCCATCCATACATTCAAACTTTTGCATTATAAGATTAATAGAATTATAATTTAGCAGGATTTCATTCGATGATAAGATAACCGATACATAGAATCTACACTTAAAAATATTATTTTGTTTTGAAAAGAGCAACTGCTGAGTTTCTTGTCGTCTCTTTCAGAATCTACTTTCCGAACCAGCGGTAAAGTCTTGACATGTCATATCTTAGGCTTAAATCTATAAGCTGCACTCTCACTCAGCCCAGACTCAAGATAGAGTTAAAACGAGACATTTATGTCAGAGTATATTTGTGTCTCATTTTACTGGTGGGAGGCTTTGGCCGTGGCTAGTTACCACCCTACCGTCAAAGACGTGCCGCCAAACGATTTAGCGTTCCGGCACGATGGCGTGTAGACACCGATTAGGGGTATGGGTTGAATTTACACTGCTATACCCCTTCCAAGTTAGCCCGCTACCATCTTAGACTGCATCGTCACTTACCATCAGGTGAGATCGCAGTCAAGGGCTATCTTGTCATCAATTTAAAAAAAAAAACCTCCATCTTGAGTTTGAGTTGAGTCAGAGCACGCTCTATCGATCTTTTTTTTATTTATTTTTTATTCGATGACAAGATAGCCCTTGACTGCGATCTCACCTGATGGTAAGTGACGATGCAGTCTAAGTATCTTAGTATAAGAATCACAGGTTGGCCTGCATGAAGTACTTATAAATAACTTTGAATTTGAAGGAGGTGGGTTGATAAGGCAACAAAATCCGCCCCTCAGACACTCGAAAAAAAAAGTTCCAGATTTCGACAAATTGTAAATGTATTTATATACTTGAAGATATAAACTTTATCTTAATATAAAGTTTAGGTGATAAAAAAAATAGTAAGTTACAGAAAATATTACCCAAAAAGAGAGTGTTTCTTTTACTTTTCTTACATTTTCATACATTTTAGTCGTTTTTTAAGCTTTGATTTAATATTTTAGAATGAGGCGCTCCATGAACCATGGTAAACGTAACTGATAATGATGCTCCTTTTTATAAGCTTTTATATGAGTATTAATTTATTTTGGTTCATGGAGCGCCTCATTCTAAAATATTAAATCAAAGCTTAAAAAACGACTAAAATGTATGAAAATGTAAGAAAAGTAAAAGAAACACTCTCTTTTTGGGTAATATTTTCTGTAACTTACTATTTTTTTTATCACCTAAACTTTATATTAAAATAAAGTTTATATCTTCAAGTATATAAATACATTTACAATTTGTCGGAATCTGGAACTTTTTTTTTTCAAGTGTATGAGGGGCGGATTTTGGGCCTTATCAACCCACCTCCTTTAAAAGACCTTGTAAAAACCTACTTGAATTAAATAAGTTTGAGACAAGAAACATTTCTAGGGAAAATCGATTATGCAAATTTTATCCATTATCGATTATTTATTCATAAAACTCTATATTTGTTTTAAACTCAATTGAGATGAATATAATCTGCATATCGTTTTAGTATAATATAATAATAACTTTATCTTAGAGACAAGAAGATAATTTTTATATTTTATAAATAGGATTATTTTAAATACCTATAATAGGTATCTACATAATAATAAGTGTCAAAAATTGTGAGCCCGGTAGAGTTCGAACCAATATCCCTCGAAAATCATGCCCTCAGTGTGTTGAACATTTTACACTATGGTCACGTCCAACTGCCCATCAGCCTGTTTCAGTGTATAAGTGTGACGTTTGTGTTGTATACGTGCGTGTGTGTGTGTGTGTGTGTCTTTATAAGCAACTGTTTCGGACATTTAAACACTTTAATAATTAATAAAAAATATGCATAAGTAACCTAACCTAAAAGCCTTTCTTGAAATTAAATTCATATTTTTTTTAAATAAGCCTCAATAGCCCAACGGTTAAAGGACTAAAAAGTGAAAGGTCGCAGGTTCGAATCCCACCCGTTGCACTATTGTCGTACCCACTCCAAGCACAAGTTTTTAGCTTATTTGGAGGGGAGACGAGAATATAAGTCAAGTTCAGCTTGGCTAATATTCTCTTAAAAAAAAAACATATTTACTCCTGTAACGGTAATTTAGATTTTTTTACTAAATCGACGTGAATGAAGTCGTATGCATCAGTTATTTGTATTCTAAAACAAATAGAAGATACCTTCTTCAAACCACAATTACCTCTTCCTACCTCCAATCGCCGGCTGGCTCGATCCAATAATTAAATACATAATTTATGCGTGTACCTACGCTCGCGGTAAATTATATGTCTGAGGGAAATCCATATAGTGAATTATGACTTCGTTTATTATAAATGTTAAATGCTCAGTCATGATTTGAATAAGAATTTTATGTGGGCCTGTAAAACTATTGTACTGTTTTTTACTGAGTAAAAGTACTATAGTAACTTTAAATATTTTATTTTGTCATGGACAAAACAAAATCGGGACGTATGCTTTACACAATTTTGTCCCGATTTATCATGTGCTCGAGAGTGCGTTCACAATATAAATTTATAATAAATAATCATTAGGATTAGTATAGGATTTGCAAATAATTATAATTTATTACTACCGGAAGCTTTAGAAAATCTATATTTATATATTTTCTGAAACTTTCGGTTTTTAGGGATATAATCGACTTTTTTGATACACTTATGTGAGTATTATTTTAATAATACAATTGTGCTGTACACATATTTCGATATTTTTTTAAAATTTTAAGTATCCAAAACACAAAAACGTTATGAAAGTGTAACATCCGAAAAAAGAAAAGCGGAGAGTTAACTTAGAACGTTTTATATTTCTAAAGAATTTCAACACCACACTAAAGGGCAACGAAATCCACTAAACAGAAAAACAAAACGAATGTATGTAAAATGTAAATATATTATGGTAAAGGTTCGTTTGAACTTCGAAGCCAATGCAAATGCCCTGTTCTTGTTTATCTATGTACATCGTAATGTACATGCGATACGGAGAGCGGCGCAGATAGTAGATGTATTCTAGATACAGCAGATAAAACACGCGCTTGACTGTACTCATATGTTACTATGTTAGGTTTACAGAGCCTTGCGCCTGAGCGCGGTCGAAAGTGATGGGTGTTTACGATAAGCGTCGTTAGATGTCCCGATTTTGTGTCCCGATTTTATGTCCCGATTTCAATAAATTCGCATGTTATTAGACTTTAAATCCATGTCTAAAGACTTATTTCACAGTCGCATTGCGATTTCACCTGAGGGTAAAGACGATGCAGTCTAAGGTGGTAGCGTGCGAAATTGGACCATGTCTGTATCTGTACGTCATCGTACCGGAACGCTAAATCGCTTGGCGGCACGCACCTTTTCAAAAATCCTTTCTTAGCGGATGCTTACGTCATAATAGCTATCTGTATGCCAAACAGCTCGATTCGTCCAGTGGGTTAAGCTATACGTTAATAGATCAATCAGTCAGTCAGTCACCTTTACCTTTTATATATTCAGATTCAAGCCCGATCCGTTCAGTGGTTTGAGCTATGCGTTGATATAGATCAATCAGTCAGACATTTAGTCAGCCAGTCAGTCAGTTAGTCAGCCAGTCATCAGTCAGTCACCTTTGCCTTTTCTATATTCAGACTAGCTTTAACCCGCGGCTTCGCTCACGTTAGGTTCGATTTTTTAACCCCCTATTTAACCCTCTTGGGGTTGAAATTTTCCAAAATCCTTTCTTAGCAGATGTCTACGTCCTAACAGCTACCTGTATACCAAATTTCAGCTCGATCGGTCCAGTGCTTAGAGCTGTGCGTTGATAGATCAGTCAGTCAGTCAGTCAGTCAGTCAGTCAGTCAGTCAGTCAGTCAGTCAGTCACCATTGCCTTTTATATATTTAGATGAGACTGGCCTAAGACTCAGTGGACCCCACTCGACGGATCGTTAATTTTAATTAATCGCCAATAGCAATAATTGGCGAGCAACAGATTTGTTTCATGCAAATCGGTCGGTGCCGTATTAGCATAGCGAGTCGATGTCGGATCGATAGTGATGTACAAATTATAGTTATCGATATCGATACTAGTAATATTTTTTTTCTGAACTGTGTCGCCTACGGTGGCTGAATCTCTACTGAGTTAAAGTGCGCGGGAGATATTATATTGCATATGTGTGGGCACATACTCCATAGTAGGTACGATGAGATACACTGGAACAAACGACCTTACGTACTTTCCGAGGCACGGACGTGATACACCACACTTTCATAGTCCGGACTGGTACTGAGAATTTCATAACAGAAAAACCTAAGAACAACTCAGTATTGATAGTATAATTGGCCATCGAAATCTGAATTATACTTCTCTTAAATACATTATTATAGAACATAAAGAAAATAAAATTGTTCACAACTGCCTTTGTATTGTACACTTTGTCTTCATTAAATTCACAGAAAATATTTCGGAGGATTGAAATTAATTACTTACTTGAAAGCTATATTAGTATATTAAAACAGTCAAACGAAGAATATTAATATAATACTAAGAATATTTAATATAATACCTATTTGAGAACTTGTATGAAATAAAACAAAAGTTTAATCAAAAAAAATGTACCCGAAAAATTCTAGGCCACTAAAGTACTTGTCAATTAATTGTGATTCCATTGCGTCGGTTTTTACAGAACTTTTTTTGAAAAATAAAAGTGATGTCCAACTTTTTAGGCGTGTGGATGAGTGAATAATTGTTTCACGGGCTCGCGTGGCGTGTGGTGATATCGGAAAAGCAACACCCACCCGTGAAGAGGAAGTCGCCATACATCTCCTGTAGCAATTCCCCCCTCTGTCAAAGAACAAGCCCATGTGGTCAAACATATAATAAAGTGTCACAGTAAAAACTTCACACGCTCGGTTTTTCCACCTAGATATAGGTAAACCAGCCAAACGCAGATAAAATTGAACATGCCAATTTTCAAATTAAATGACTGCAAAATTTGATGGATGTTAGTAAATTAGGTATACATTACTGTTCGAAAAATTTTATTAACAGTCAAAATACGTAACAAAAATTTTAGGAACTTTTCGTATAACATCGCTCAACTTTCGGAGGAGTCTACACTCCTCTCCTCCCAGTTTACTAAATACAAATACAAAATTCTTTGTGTAGTACGTTTTGAGACTTATTTTATAATACTTAGTGTGTGTACACACACACTAAATAAAATATGTTTGCATTACAGAGTAAAGAATGAAGGTGCTAACTCCTGTTAAAGATTATGTGGAGTGCATTACTATAATAATTGTTCGTATGACTACTTCTAGACGTGTTTCTTGATGAATGACATCCCATTTCAATTTGAATAGCAAATTTGCGGCATAATTCCGACCGCGCCGCAAATCTGCATACTTTTTGCCTTTGACATAATTGCGGTGTTTATTAAATCATTTTATTATATTTGTATTGAATTGAAAAGCGGTTTGTTTGAATGGGTTCGTTATTTTGTGCGCTTTGTCAATAACGTTAAATTTTGCGAGATTTTTAGAGCGTACTAACAAAGGTGAAATAGTTTTTGTAAAGATTTTGGACTACTTCACTTTTTCCTTTGACCTGCTGCTGTTCTTAAACAAAAAATAAACTTTTTGGAGAGTTATAGCAAGATACCAAATATTTTTCGGTGTTTTTAAAGAAATCTATAAAAATAACAGTTTTCATCACAAGTAAATCATGTGCAAAGTATCTTACGAGTATTATTGTTACAATATCTAAAATAACTTCAAAAGGACTAGCATGCTTTGCCAAGAATTAAAAATAACATCTCTTCAAATTATGTAAACTATGTGTTCAAACATTGTTCGAAGAGCTGATCGTCGTCGGGGTCCCAAGGTGCAGGAGTGGCGACCTCTCACTGGGAAGCGCCGTGTTGGCAGACCCCCCACCGCCCCCTACTAGGTACATCGATAACATCAAACGGGAGCCGCTGGATGCAGACAAGACCTTTGTTGAGCAGTTTTGTTGGACATTTATCAGTTGATAAAAAAGAAGAAGAACTTTTACAGTAAACATAAAATTTCTAATTATTGTGACGAATATTACGTAATTCATAGATACAACTAGATATTAATTTTGAAAATTAAACAACTTCTTGAAGTTAGAGCAAAGATAGAGATTTCTCATTACAGGAGGATGAACTTCACTAACAATCTAGAAATTTAATACAAAAAGAAAAGTAAGTAAATAAATAATCTCCAAAAGTTAAAAGCAAAACTGAAATCCCCAAGGAGATATAAAATACAAAGTCTTTCACTATTAATTACAGAACTTGATAAAGTAATTGAATCTAAAATTCTGCATAAAACACAGAAGTTGCGCAAAATGATAAATTCATTCCCCGCTCGAGTGTCCAACTTACTTTGACATTTCGCATTATAAACGGTCAGAGATTTTATCTGTGGTGCTAGTTAGACTACTCTATTTTAATATCTTTGTTAGTTAAAAATAATATGAACGAATCACGATTGAATAGGCTTTGCCTTAAAAATTATCAAGAACAAAATCAAATAAACACCTGAATAGGCTGTATGGTCATCGATCTTTGCCTGCCCTCAAGAGCATCTCAAGAGGGCGAACAAAAAAACAACAACAACGAAAAAAATTACCAATATAAACCCAAAAAATACTTTTTGGAACAGTTTGTATAGTATAATTTTTATATATCAATAATAAAGTTGTAAAGTACAAGCGTCATTCCATCAAAGATTATAAGATTACTCTACTTACAAAATTAAATTATTAAAAGTAATCAAAAATAGAAAAGTAAAGTGTTTCAAAAAAAATTATTTTTATACTTAGTCAAATTATAAATGTGGGATGGTACTTAGACTGATTCCACTGGATTGGGATTCTATCCCCTAGCGAAATTATTCTGCTAAAACAATATTATTGTACTTCTCGGTTTCATTTTAATTTTTTTTTTCATATGCAAACTTATCAAGTGTAGGTTTATTTTGGTAATTTACGGTAATATTTAAAAAAAACTTAAATAAATGTTAATATATCACGTTCATTATTAAATTATTATCTTTTTATCTATTAAGAACAGAAATAAAAATCAAGCATTTTTAAAAGCAGCAACATTATCATTCCTTTCAAATTAATTGAGCAATTTAGAGTTACATAAATTATAAAATTAATTAGGGAAATATTTTATTTTGTAAAGTCTATCGATAAAATGTATCGATAAATTTCACATCATTATGAGTTGTCATTTCTTAAGTTATGGGAACCATTTCATCTACAGTTTTATTACATCGTCTCTCCATTCCAAATGATTTTTATCTTTGGAATTTAAAAGGCTATTTTTTTGTTATATTGAGGCTATAATTTTACAATATAATATTACTTATGATAATTGAATGTAAATAATATTAAATTGGATAGTCCTTTTGATATAAAGCGTAGTCTATATTATTATTTGATTTAAAATTCGTAGAAAGACTTTGTTCAAACAGTGTCTTAATAATATATCGGGTTGAATAGTCGAATGGAAGGCTATATTTATTGATAAAGTAAAAAATCTCAGAAGCTTTTTTAAGGATTTTCAAGAGTTTGTTTTAAACTTTTTTTTTATTCGATGGCAAGATAGTCCTTGACCGCGATCTCACCTGATGGTAAGTGACGATGCAGACCAAGATGGTAGCGGGCTAACTTGGAAGGAGTATGGCAGTGCACATTCAACCTATACCCCTAATAGGTTTCTACTCGCCATTGTACCGGAACGCTAAATCGCTTGGCGGCACGTCATTAACGGTAAAGTGCTAACTACATAGACTGCATTGTCACTTACCATCAGGTGAGATCGCAATCAAGGGCTATTTTGTTATCAAATTAAAAAAAAAATGTGAAAAAAAATTTAATTTTTGCTAAGCTATAGTCTACAAATCGGCTGCTCCATTTCAAAACCTAGTAAGTGTGCTTGACAACATTTTACAGGGGCCAAAAAAACATGTTTTTAGATGGCTTAGCGAAGTAATAAATATCCAATAAAAGCTTTCAAACTAGTTTATTTACGAAACATTAATTTACCGACAGATACTGAAAAGTTCAGAGTTCAGAAGGGCTACCACAAATATGTTTTTTGGTCTCCTTTAAAATTTTGTCAATCACACTTACTTACTGGGTTTTGAAATGGGGCAGCCGAAATATTATGTTCAAAGACAACTTCATTTTTCAAAAGTCGGTTAGAATATTTTAAAACTTTAATAACATGAATAATAATATCGGTGTTTGAAGCCAGGGAATTATTTTTAAATGGCCGCCATAAGAAAACTAAATGCTTTAAACGGACACATAAAAATCTCGTAAATATGCAACGTAAAGTATCAGATTACTGATATAGTATGGGTGAAAATTTGGAATGGGTCAGTGCAGTTGTTGAATTAAAACACCTTAAATTTATTAAAAATTAAGAGTAATTTTTTGATGTAGTTTTACAGTTTTTTTTTTTATTTTACAAGTAATCCTTACTAATAATATAAATGCAAAAGTGTGTTTGTTTCTTGGTCATAGGCTACTTTTTATCCCGGAAAATCAAAGAGTTCCCGCGGGATTTTAAGAACTAATTCCACGCGAGCGAAGCCGCAGGCATCAACTAGGGATTGACTTGAATTTTTGCATAGATTTAGCTAAAGATCTCGAAAATGAATTTATTTTTCATCTTTCAATAAATATTTTTTATTTTTTAATTAAGTTAATTCAAGTTTTGCCCCACTGATCCATCTCAAAATGTCACCCTCTAAGGTTATTATCGTAACGACCTACGCTTTAGAAAGTTCACTTTAGAACGTCATCCATACGAGAAGTTGATTAAAAACCTTTAATGATGTCATAAGAAATCATTAACCGGTGAAACTATTTTTTTTCTATGATTAATTTTTTGTATGTATGGTATTCCTAAGTTTATGATCATGGACTTGTATAATGATGTTTTTATTGCTGTCAAATGTACGCTTGAGTAAGTACTTACTTACTATCACACACAAGTTTGTGTGTGTGTGTGTGTGTGTGTGTGTGTGTGTGTGTGTGTGTGTGTGTGTGTGCGTGCGTGCGTGCGTGTGTGTGTGTGTGTGTGTGTGTGTGTGTGTGCGTGCGTGCGTGCGTGCGTGCCAAGATCCAAGATCCCATCATCGTATCCTGATCTGATGACCATGGGAGCACCTGGGAAGTATTGATAATAATATCAAACAAAAAATTTTTTCCAAATCGGTTCAGGCGTCTTCGAATAACGGGGAACATAAATATAAACGACGAATTGAGAAGCTCCCCTATTTGAAGTCGGTTAAAAATAAGTGTGCAGACGAGGTCACGTGCAGATAATAGTTTATCTAAGTTAATTTACTCAATTTGTAGGCAGTAAATCACTTTAGTCAATCAACTGGCTATCTCAGAAGGCGTCGATTAGTCGACGAGCGGGTGGTCGATTCCACTCAATGTACCTACTTGGTTCAAAACGCGCATGTAGTTTAGGCCAGTGGCTCCTAAAGTAGGATATTTTTTTTAAGCTATTGCATAGCTTCTATCGCGGGCCTTGAGCGTGGAGACCGAATCCAGAAATTCCGTAACGAAAATAACCTAACGCGGGACTCCTCTCACCGCTAGATGGCGTTGATAAAAAATGCTATGCAATAGCTTTACCGCGGCAGTCCCCGAGTGCCACACGTCTTTTTTCAACTGTAATCTTACCTGATCATCACCATCCCATTAACGGCTCACTACTGAACGCAGGTTTGCCCGCGACTTCGTTTGCGTGCATCATAATTTCCGGGATAAAAAGCCTATGTGTTATTCCAGACTTTAATCTATCTCTGTGCCAAATTTCAGCCAAATTGGTTGAGTCGTTACGGCGTGACTGAGTAACAAATATCCATCCATCCATCCATACATCCAAACTTTCGCATTATAGGATTAGGATTCATTCACATTTGTATCTAACGTGATATTTACTAAGTATTTACTTAATTGCTTAAGAAACACATAACTATAACATAAGTGTTTTTTTATTCGATGATAAGTTAGCCCTTGACTGCGAGCTCACCTGATGGTAAGTGACGATGCAGGGTAAGATGGTAGCGGGCTAACTTGGAAGGGGTATGGCAGCGTACATTCAACCTATACCCCTAATATTTTTCTACACACACATCGTGCCGGAACGCTCAATCGTTTGGCAGCACGTCTTTG
Organism: Hipparchia semele; assembly: GCA_933228805.2. Taxonomy (NCBI): domain Eukaryota; kingdom Metazoa; phylum Arthropoda; class Insecta; order Lepidoptera; family Nymphalidae; genus Hipparchia; species Hipparchia semele. Next base: position 2,414,899 of record OW121731.1, read on the forward strand.
CCCATAGGTAAAGTGTAGTCCAGGGATCAAACCCACACACCCCCCAAGCATTAGACCGAGTTTTAACCACTAGGCTGCGACGTAAGCGTCAAGATGACTGACCAAAGTGACCGATCAGCGTCAAATTTTTCCAGCATTTAGTACCTATTTAGTACTATTTAATACCTTTGTTTAAATATTTAGTACCTCAATAGTAACAGAGAAATTTAATTTACTAAGTGGTCAGCCATCTTGACGTCAAGATGACTGACCACTTTTGAGTTTCCCCATAAGGGCCTAGTATTGTGCATATGTTTCTGCACTATAATTTAGTACCTATTTGGTACCTACACATATATTTTTTCCAGAATTTTTTGACAAAAAATAAAGATTTTATGAATAGATCAAGTTTTTCTATACAAATAACACTATGAAGTATGCAATGAGAACAAAGGGAAAAATTGCCAAGTTTTCACTACAGATGTCGCTCGTAATGCTCAGCCATGAATAAACGTACATAATTATAAGAAACTAGTTGATGCCTGCGACTTCGCTCGCGTGGATTTAGTTTTTAAAATCCCGCGGCAAAGAGGGTACTTACGGGCCCTTAACTTTAGACTACTTGTTACTTTGTGTGTTTATCAGTCTATATAATTATGTAAAAACTAAATCCACGCGAGCGAAGTCGCGGGCATCAACTAGTTTCTTATAATTATGTACGTTTATTCATGGCTGAGCATTACGAGCGACATCTGCAGTGAAAACTTGGCAATTTTTCCCTTTGTTCTCATTGCATACTTCATAGTGTTATTTGTATAGAAAAACTTGATCTATTCATAAAATCTTTATTTTTTGTCAAAAAATTCTGGAAAAAATATATGTGTAGGTACCAAATAGGTACTAAATTATAGTGCAGAAACATATGCACAATACTAAGCCCTTATGGGGAAACTCAAAAGTGGTCAGTCATCTTGACGTCAAGATGGCTGACCACTTAGTAAATTAAATTTCTCTGTTACTATTGAGGTACTAAATATTTAAACAAAGGTATTAAATAGTACTAAATAGGTACTAAATGCTGGAAAAATTTGACGCTGATCGGTCACTTTGGTCAGTCATCTTGACGCTTACGCTGCGACTGCTCTGGACCTGCAACAGACGCCACGGTAATCACCCGCAAATTAATTGTAGAGCGCAATAACAAAGACTGGCGTACTCTATTAGAGCACCTGAAAGAAAGTAAATGAGTTTCTCTATTCAGTGTTAAAGCGGCGCTCGAAACCGCATTAGATCAATAGAGTGACTTAAGTAGGTTAACCATGAACACATTGCATTTTCAGGATTCATTAAAAATATAAAAATATGTTTCTTTTCTTTACACGCAGACTACACTGCTAAAATTAGTAAAGCTAAATAGCTGTATAATTTTACCCAAGTCAATAATGGCTAAGTTAATAACAGTGTTAAAAATCCACTGGAAACTTAAATGTTTCGGATTAATAAGTACTCTACGTAAGAAAGTAGGTATTCGAGTTACATACTTTCTAATTCAAAAAATTGAGTTCAATTGTAATAATTTTTATCAATGGGCGACAAGTTGATAGAAGTAGATATTATATTTTGAATTCTATTACTTTTGTTTTGCTATAAAATTAGCTCTCATATTTAGTTTATACTAGATGTTGCCCGCGACTTCGTCCGCGTGGATTAAGGTTTTTTGGTCCTACGGGAACTCTTTAATTTCCCGGGATAAAAAGTAGCCTATGCGTTATTTTAGATTATAATCTATCTCTGGGCCTTTCAGCTTAATCGGTTCAGTCGTTGCGGCGTGATTGAGTAACAAATATCCAAAATTTCGCATTTATAATATTAATAATAGGATATTAATAGGATAAATAGTTTACATGGGTGTAAAGTTCGAGACTGTCCCAAAAGTTCCGAAACCTTTGTCACTCTAAATCTAAATGCACTTCTCAAGAAAGGTGCCAAGATGCGATGTGCCTGAGCAGATTAAAGGCTTCTAAGGAAGCGTGTTGGTTTAATTAATCCCTTTAAACCTAACGGTGAAGTGAAATAAAGATAACTCGGAAGTAATTTCATTGAAAATCTTGAATCTTGATAGATTTTTAATTGTGACTACAATTAATAAAATGATTAAGTAATAACTCTGTGTTGTTCTTTTAACTTGAAACTTCTAAGGTTTCCAACAAACAATTTTGAAATCTACTTGTGTATTTCTACCTGTGGTAGAAATCCAACCTACTCGAACGAAACGCTTCAATTCAACGTTTCTGATAAGAACCGCTAAGGTGTGGAACACTCTTCCAGCATCTGTGTTTCCTGCCACCTAATAATTTGAGTAGGTACCTCAAGAGTGAATAGGCATCTTCTAGGCAAGCGCGCTCCAACCTAGACCTCCTTAGTGCTATCCAGTACTGATTGTCTGGTGAATAACGATGCAGTCTAAGATGGTAGCGGGCTAACTTGGAACGGGTGTGGCAGTGTAGATTCAACCCATACCCCTAATCGGTTTCTACACGCCATCGTGTCAGAACGTTAAATCGCTTGGCGACACGTCTTTGGCGGTAGGGTGGTAACTAGCCACGGCTAAAGCCTCCCACCAGACAAATCTAATCTAATCTAATACCTATCATAAACATTTTTAAGCTATAGCATAGCTTCTATCGCTGGCCTTGAGCGTGGAGACCGAATCCAGAAATTCCGTAACGAAAATAACCTGACACGGGACTCCTCTACGGTGAGCCGCTAGATGGCGCATTTTTTATCAACGCCATAAAAAATGCTATGCAATAGCTTTACCGCGGCAGTCCCCGAGTGCCACACATCTTTTTTTATATTTTGGTTTATTTTATACATATTTTTTTGTGATTATTGCTACCAATAAAGATATTTCTATTCTATTCTATTAAAAGTGAACGGATACCGTGAAATATACCTTTCAAGTTTGTTGAAATTTGATCAGCTCCCAAGTTGAGAAGTCTGTGTAGGTTCTCAAGAACTCTTATTACTTACTTATTAGTTATTGCTTCTTGGAATCTGTTTGTTTCTTTGGAGAAATAATCGAGTTTATGGTTACTCGCACTAAAAGTTTCTATTTTTAACCCGACTTCGCCAAAGAAAAAAGAAAAGTTTATGATTTTAGCAGTCTATGTATGTATGTATTTGCGTATGTGCCAACGTAGCACCTTAACTACTGAGCCGATTTTAATAAATGAGGTGACAATCGTTTTGTTATTATAGTCCGGGTGCCAAGGTTCTATTTTATACAAACAAAAAAAAACTAATGAATATTAACCATTCTGAACATAACCAATATTCCAATGGAGACAGTTCATATTCAGGATTAACACATAGGCTACATTTTATCCCGGAAAATTAAAGAGTTCCCGCGGAAAATAAAAAGACGTGTAGCACTCGGGGACTGCCGCGGTAAAGCTATTGCATAGCATTTTTTATCAACGCCATCTAGCGGTGAGAGGAGTCCCGTGTCAGGTTATTTTCGTTACGGAATTTCTGGATTCGGTCTCCACGCTCAAGGCCCGCGATAGAAGCTATGCAATAGCTTAAAAACTGGACTGAAAACTGAAAGATCGCAGGTTTCCCATTGCACTATTATCGTACCCACTCATAGCACAAGCTTTTCACTTATTTGGAGGAGAGAGGATAATATAAGTCAAGTTCAGATTGGCTAGTACTCTTTATAAAAAAAATAACAGTATTCACTAACAAATAGTTTGAGAATCGCTGTCGCCAGTTGAAATCAATTGGCCGCCAGCCACGGCGCATCGGTCAACGGTTGACACTCACAACTGTCACTTTAAGTGCACTCAAGTCACTTTGAACGATTCGTCTATCGATTGACGGATTGCTCATATTTTCGCTAGATTTTCTCTCTATCTTTTTTTTTAAATACATTATAGGCACACGCTTGACCACTATCACACCTGATAGAAAGTGATGATGTGGTCTAAGGTGTAACGCGTTTGCCTAGAAGATGCCTAGAAGATGCAACTGGACAATAAGGACTTCCGGGTCAGAGCAATAAATGTATTGGATTAACTGTCATGTAATTCTTAGTCCCTAACTAACCATAACCCTAGTCCCTAACAAGTCCTAACTTTAGACAGCGCCTAAAGTCGTTAGTCATCGCTTAAGGATTGGTGAACTGTTTTTATTAACCGACTTCCAAAAAAGGAGGAGGTTCTTAATTCGGCAGAATCTTTCATTATTTATTTTTTATTTTTTATGTATGTTCCCCGATTACTCGAAGACGCCTGGACTGATTTGGAAAATCCTTTTTTTGTTTGAAATGGTATACTTCTCAGGTGCATTATCATCAGGTCAGGATCTGATGATGGAATCCTGGAGAAGTCGAGGGAACTCTTCAAATTTTATAGACAGCATTGATATACTTTGTAGTTGCGTTTGAAGTCGGTTTTGTAAAAAGAATTTTTAGAATAGAATAGAAATATTTTTATTCAAATAAACTTTTACAAGTGCTTTTGAATCGTCGATGAATCTACCACTGCACTGGTTTGAAATGCCCTTCCTGCCGAGAAGAGCCAGCAATAAACTCGGCGGTTGCTCTTTTAAAAAAAAATATTTACCATAGGAAACAAAATTATGCCATGTATACAGTTTTACGTTTGTATTATTCACTAGGCGTCTTCTAAATACTTAGGCATCCGGCTTAGGCGATTTAGTGAAAGCGGGCGTTAGTGTCGCTGCCGCCACGCGTTATGTCTGCCCGAGCTTTAAATTGAGCTGAAACAGCGGCGACGATTGGGTCGCGACGAGCCAAAAAGTTAAGGAGGTCCCTCGATAAAGTTTGAAGCGAATTTACGGACTCCAACTCGTTAGATAAATTGGATTATTGTCTACTCAATGTCGAGTGACGCTGTTAGGCTACACCTTAAGTTACGGGCTGTAAGCGATTTTACTTAACATATGTGTTAATAAACATAAACAAACAACAGGTCTAAACTCAGATTAAATGAAACACTACTTCTTTTTTTATGTGTTCCTCCCTTTTTTCCTCCGACAAAGTAATGCAGAGACTGTTTTTTTTTAAAAAAAAAAAGAATATTAGCCAAGCTGAACTTGACTTATATTCTCCTCTCCCCTCCAAATAAGCGAAAAGCTTGTGCTAGGAGTGGGTACGTTACTGTTCTAGGTCGTCATTAAGAATGTGGTTTTTTTTTCTCTTTTTTTTGTCATATTTTCTTTTTTCTGTACTTTGGTCAACTTGCTACACATTGGTGCAGTTCTTATCTTAACCAACTTAACAAAACTATATTTAATAAATTACTTCATTATTAGAAACGCTACTTCATCTTCAACGCCTTTTATTTGGGATCCAATATTAAACCAGTACTTGGGAATACTAATTATATAAAGCAAAGCTCAAATCACTGCGCTGTTTGACATATAGCTATAATGACATGAATGCATATGCTTTACGCAAGAAAGTATTCATGAAAATTCAACCTGTGAATAAAATAGAAGTTTGAAAAATCGAACTTAGCTGCAGACAAAAACTAGTAACATTATATTAAGGCTGTGTTCACTCAAAAAAAATAACTTATTTTCACGCTCTCGCTGGTAACTTACGACGGAATCTTACAGGATCTGATCCGCGGGGATTTCCGCAGCGATCTCGACTGGCTTTGCGTGTAATGCCTCCCAGTGTAATAGGCGTTACAGCTTGTTAAAGATCGATACTAATAGCGCATAATAATATGCTAGCTGTTGAGAAACTGATAACGCCAACTTCGATGCGATCTCATCTGACGGTAAGTGACGATGCAGTCAAGATAGTAGCTGTTTAACTTGAAAGGGGTATGGCAGTGTACGTTAAACTCAAAAAGATGGTTCCTGCGAGATTTTTAGGAAACCTAACTCCATTCGGCCGATGCCTGATAAGCTTATTATCTAAATATATAAAAGGAAAGGTGACTGATTGACTGACTGACTGACTGACTGACTGACTGACTGATCTATCAACGCACAGCCGTAACCACTGGACGGATCGAGCTGAAATTTGGCATCCAGACAGCTATTATGACGTAGGCATCTGCTAAGAAAGGATTTTTGAAAATTCAACCCCTAAGGGGGTAAAATAGGGGTTTAAAAAATCGAATTTAACGTGAGCGAAGCCGCGAGTAAAAGCTAGTTATCTATACAATTAAATAAAATTGAAGTGTCCGTTTGTAATATCAAAAGAACAGCTTTTTACTAACTACATACGAAAGCAAATACGGTACTTATAACAAGAAAACAATTTTTAACATTTTTGTCTGTCTGTCTGTTTGTTGCCGCTAATCCTACTACTACTATCCTACTAATATTATAAATGTGAAAGTGTGGATGTTTGTTACTTAAACACGTCGCAACGACTGAACCGATTTGGCTGAAATTTGGCACAGAGATAGATTATAGTCTGGAATAACACATAGGCTTTTATCCCGGAAAATTAAAGAGTTCCCGCGGGAATAAATAACCCTCAATCCACGCGGATGAAGTCGCGGGCATCAGCTAGTTTTTTATAAACAAAAGCATTATTAATGTTTTTAACATCTTCCAACTCAAAGGAGACTCAATCGTGAGCACAATTAAATAGAATTAGTTAAGGAAGTTCCGTGACAAATATTTATTCGGAACAAAAGTTCCCAGTATCAAAACGAGTATAAACTCATTATTCAACTTCGTTGACGACTTCAATTTGTATTTTATTACTGTCTCATCTGTCCTTGCAACTTTTTGAAATCTGGCTGGCTTTTGTGCGCGACTTCGTCCGGATGGAATTAGATTTTTGAAAACCCCGCGGGACCCTTTGATTGCGTTGGATAAAAAATATCCTATGCATAGAAATACATATCACAGTTTCCGCCTTCCATTCGTATATTGATGACTTATGGCAGGAAATATCGAATTTAACGTGAGCGAAGTCGCTGGCAAAAGCTAGTAGGTGATATAAGTTAGGATAGATTGACGACGACAGCGAATTTAAATCTTGGCGAACGTGAGTTTCACATTAGCAAGTAGGTGCTTAGTTGCTGAACGTTTAAAGTGTCAACGTTTTTTAACGATCACTTCTCAGCACTAAGTTAAGTGAGTGGAAACTTTTAAACCCCCGAAAGATATATTTAAGGACATTAAAGTCAAGCAACGCCGCGTCGGATCGTTAGTCCGTAATAAACGGCAGTATAAGTTATGTCTTAAATCTTAATGGAGCACTTTGGTGGGTACTTTTGAGAAGTTCTTAACTCTCGTATGGTTATTATCTTTGACAACGGATTTATGTATGGGAGTCTTTAACTGAGAATGTTAATAAAAAAGTGTAATTTTGACCTAATTTTACTAGCTAGGTCTCCTCTCAAAGAAGGATTAAGGAAGGTTCATGTTTATTATGTAGATTTAGTTGACAAAATAAACATAAGCTTAAATTAAAATTCATCCGAGCATATTAAATATCAAAACTCATTTTGACGTGAATGAACTTACGAAATTAATTAAGGTCTTAAAGGGTTTAATAATAGTTTAATATAAAACAGGTACAAACTGAACAGCGTGAGCTCTTAGTTTATATTTCCGAACAAAACCCCCTAGAGAAGGAGACGGTATGTACGCCACTTTTCATTTTGCCAAAATGTCAGCCCAAACGGACTCTATGAAGAAATATGCTTAAATATTTGAAATGCTCGAACTTCAATATTATCCTGCAAATAATTTCATTATTTTACCAAAAAAATATTATATATCATTGATGGCAAATGTATAGAACGGTGGGGCAGAAAATGAGAGGTATTTCAAGATTTTTAATCGCATTTCAGGGATCATCAAGAATGATATTACACATAAGTTATTAGCCAAAATGTACTTTGCTTGTAGTTTCAATGAGTTTTTAGTTAAAATGAAATAGATAACTCTATCTAACTAAAATATTATCACAATTGAAAATCTAATCTTGTACAAACTTGGTGTGTGATATTTTTCAGTGATTTGAATGGCAACTTTTTGATTAATCTATGTCCTATCTATCTTCTAAAAATATAAAAGGAAACGATGACTGACTGATTGACTGACTGACTAAGTGACTGATGAAACTATCAACGCACTGACTCAAACCACTTTACGGATCAAAAAAAAAATTTTCTATTCATGTAGCTATTATAACGTAGATATCCGCTAAGAAAGGATTTTTTAAAGTTCACCCTTTGAGGGGGTAAAATAGGGGTTTTAAATATGTAACTTACCATGAGAGAAGCTGCGGGCAAAAGCTAGTTCATGATAAAATTGCAAAATTTTACGAATTCTGAGTGTCCGTTCACACAGACCGGCTCGGAGAGAAGAACGATTAAAATAGAGTATTGGATAGTTCAAATAAGTTTTTTTTTTATATGTTTCACCTCTTTTTTTATTGAGAATGGCTGAGAGCAAACCTTACGCGCTTAGTGTAGAAAAATAAGAGGAGCCGAGCGGCTGCCTCTGATGACGAGCTCTTCTGCTCTCGCGCAGATGAACAGCTCCGCATGCGTGCTCTTTCGCGTCCGCGCCGGCGGTCTGTGTGAAAAGAAGAGCACACCGTCCGATGCTCTCCGAGCCGGTCTGTGTGAACGGACACTGTGTCATCTCTCAGACGCGTTGCTCGATGTTGCCGAATTAATTTAACCCTTAACAGTAAGCACAGAGAGGAAACTTGCACAAACTTTGGCCGTATCAAATATTATCGTGGTTTAGTTAACGCTCGAGTTACATTCATATAATATATCGGTTGTTTGAACCATTTTGTGTGATATTAGCTAATGTTAGTGATATACGCTACAAAGCTAGAAAAAAAGCTATAATTTAAGAAAAATTCAACTGAATTCAAAATACCGAAATAAAGAATAATTGAAATGGGAAAAGTATGCGTATATCATAAAAACTACTGAACTGATTTTGATGAAACATTTACTATTCTTAGGGAACAGTTGTAGTAAATGTAAGCAAATAAAAAAGAATTATCAATAAATCGGAGGAACTGCGGAAAAGATTCCCAGGAAACGAACGATCGGAGGAATGAAAAAGTAAACAATAATATATAAACGTAAAAGTTCTTTTTACAAAACCGTCTTCAAACGCCACTACTAAGTATATCAATTGTGCCTATAAAATTTGAAGATTCCCTTCATTTCTCTCGGATCCCATCATCAGATCTAGATCTGATGACAATGGGATCACCTGGGAAGTATAATCTTTCAAACAAAAAAAGAATTTTCCAAATCGGTCCAGGCGTCTTCGGGTAATCGGGAAACATACATAAAAAGAAGATTCCGACGAATTGAGAACCTCCTCCTTTTTTGGAAGTCGGTAAAAAAATAACGTTTATTTAACTGTTCTACGGTGTTTCCACTTTATTTGTGTCTCCACTCATGTCTCAAAATGAATAGTTTAATATTAATACTCAATTCGATGCCTCAACATGGGTAGCCTGAGTAGTCATGCTCTCTTTAAACATTTCTGTGGTGGTGTCGTGTGGTGCGGGTTGTTACGTTCCCTCAAATATGGTTGAGCGAAGCAATGGCTGGATCATGCGTCATGCTCGTGAACGGGTGCCACCAACGGGAATGGGTCTGCTTTGACTGCCCGTCTTGACATGCGTTGGATTGGTGTATCTACGTATGCATTTTTGAAGCTTTATTGTGGAAGCACTGTTTACATAGCATAGCTTTGTAAAAAAAAAATTTTTTTTTTTTTGAAAAGAGCAACTGCTGAGTTTCTTGCCGGCTCTTCTCAGCAGAATCTGCATTCCGAACCGGTGGTAGATTTGTGACATGTCATAAGAGCTACAAGTTAGCCTATATGAAATACTTAAATTTTGAATTTTGAATTTTTTTTGAACGTTATTTTATATAAAGATACGTTACTCTATAGATGAACTAACACTTCGATATAAACCCACGCACCCACAGAGTACATTACAAAGGTCTATAATAATATTACCGCTATCCGTCTTCGGGCGCGTTTCCTCATAATATTGTGTGTGTACGAATCTCCCGCGTAACGTTATGACCTATTTAGATAACGGAATGTTTATTTGCCCACGAATATAATATGGTTTTATATGTATTAAGTTATAATTTGCGTGTTGAGAATATAGCTTTCGTTCATGGACTTCCTGGAGTTAGCTGTTTTTGAAAATTCCGCAGGAATCCTTTCATCCCTTGGATAAAAAAAAGCAGACTCTGTACACTGCCATACCCCGTCCAAGTTAGCCCGCTACCATTTAGGCTTCATCGTCACTTACCATCAGGTGAGATCGCAATCCAGGGCTATCTAGTCATCAATTTTAAAAATTACCTCTTTCTTTCTTCTTTCTTTTCTTTGGTGAATGGCTTTTCCTGTGCCAAGCCAGCACAATCTTGTCATCGAATAAAAAATTAAAAAAGACTCGACTATACAGGCTGTACGTAGGTCACTATATAAGTTTTGAGATGCGCGAAATTTAAAAATGGAACGCGTCTGTATTTTACAATTTTAAATAGCAAATTTATTTGTAAATCGAACGTAAAAGGCCATTTACAACAATTAAAAAAAACCAAGAATTTTGCGGTAGTAAACTGTCATCAGTTCCCGCTTTTTCGTCAGCTAAAATGGAGCTTAAACGAGAACATTTGCGTGCTATGATTTTTTACGATTTTAAATGTGGTTTGTCCGAAGTTTCAAGCTTAGAATGTTTTAAATCAGCGTTAGGGGAGTCTGTTCCTTCACGGGCAACCATTTTTAGATGGTTTAAAGAATTTAAAAGTGGTAAAACTAGTCTTGAAGATGATGACCGAAGTAGTCACCCGCCAGCAGCAGTCACCGCATAAAATGTGTGGACGATTGAAATTATGGTGACAGAAAACCCATGTATCACATACAAGGACATAGAATAAATACTAAGCATCAGTTTGGTTAGTGTTTACACCATATTACATGAATATCTTGGCATGAGGAAGCTTTTTTGTCGATGGGTACCTCATTTGCATTCCGAAAGAGAAAAACAAGCCGGTGTGGATTGGTGCCGTGAGATGCGACTACGTTTTGAAAATGGCAGCTCAAGACGTGTTTCCGAAATCATTACTGGTGACGAAACATGGATATATCAATATGATCCGGAAAGCAAAAAGCATTAGTCAGTATGGGTCTTTCCAAATGGGCATTTGCTAACGAAATTGCAAAGACCACGGAACATTGGCAAAAAGATGGTGGCCACTATTTTTTTCACGCAGGATATCTTGCGACCTCAGTGCTAGAAAATGGTAGGTCAGTTAACTCGGAATGGTACACTACAGTCGCATTGCCAAAGGTTTTCTTAGCTGTGCAGCAGAGACGACCAAAGGCCAGGCTCCGGGGAATGTTGCTGCACCATGACAACGCGTCTTCACACACTTCTCTTAGAACAAAGGCGTTTATTCAAGAATCTGGTACTGAAACTCTGACTCACCCACCTCACAGCCCCGACTTAGGTCCTTGTGATTTCTTTTTATGCCCAAACATCAAGGATAAAATAAAAGGAAAGTTTTTTTTAAGTGCTGAAGAAGCCGTGGCTGCCTACAAATCGGCCATTTCTGACCTGTCGGAGGAAGACTGGAATAAATTTTTCCATAGCTGGTTTAGGCGGACAGAAATTTGCATAGATAATAATGGAGAGTATTTTGAAAAAATATAATGTGAATTTTAAAAATATATTGTTTACTTTTCGAGAGTCTCAAAACTTATATAGTGACCTACGTATAGGTCTTTTTTAAGTAAGTAAGGGACCATAAATGACTTAGGTATATGCTATTAATATTGAATAGAAGTTTCAATCAAGAACAAACTCTTCTCGATTGCTGTCTTTTCGAAACTGTTGTTTGTCATTTTTACTGGAGATGCGGCAGTATCTGGCCAATTGTATCTTGAGTTTTTGCTATATTTATAACTAGGCGCATTAAAATTACCTATGCACATTGCACACCCTTCTAAATATGCATTACATTGTGAAATGCAACTACAGAACCCTACACTGAGTGTGGCGTGACACGTGATTGGCCTTTTATTTACGGTTGACGAAATCCATAAAAGTACTTTATCGAAAGTAAAGTGGCATAAAGTTAAATATTTAACATCAAATCTGTCATAAACAGCTCTTATGTGTGGGTGTTTCATATAAGTATTATTTTAAGGAATATAATAAGTCGACCAACAAAATTTATTTTTTGGCATCAAAACCTAGCTTCTAATTTAATAACTCAGCAACGGGAAAATGATGAAGCTTCTAATATACTAACTCGGCTTCTTCACAATGGCCACAAAATATTCCAAAGAAAGCATCAAATAAAGAGCCACTATTTTTATTATTGTCCACTGCCACTGCACGATTTGGTGCGAGTGAGATGGATACGACTGGCCATTTGCACGATTTCGTTGGTGCGAGTGAGACGGATGCGACTGGCAATTTGCACGATCTCGTTGGTTATGGCTATTTGCACCAATCAGAGAGCGCCATTCAAAACATGCATTTGCTTTTTTTTGTTGTTCTGTTGTTAGTGTGTTAATATTGCAATTATTTTTGTATAATTTTTTCTTTAAACTAAAGTTAGGTTAGGTTAGGGTTATACATGAATATTCAGGTGCCCGGCCGAAGGCCGGGCACTTAGGTTCTGTTGGGATCGTAAACCTACCTAAAACTAAAAAAAAAGTTGAAAAAAAAATTGATTTTTTTTTCAAAAATGTTTTAATGTTATGTGTAGGTATTTATCTTGAGTTAAATTTAAAAACAATCATTTTTTTAATTTCATTTTATTAAAAAAAAACGTTTTTTTATTTAGTTAGAAACATTTTTTTTATTTCATTTTTCTCACAAAAAAAAAATTAAAAATGTGGTTGAAGATTTGGTGTATTATTTGATGCTAATATTTAAGTATTTTAGGAGTTCACGGTTTGAAGCTAAGTTATAAATATAGATGCTAAATTTATATTTTTTAGAGGCTCACTAGTTGAAGCTGACTTAGTAATTTAGAAGCCAATAATGGTATTAAATAGAAGCTCGTTTAATTACATGCCTTATTTTAACATCAACGCGTAAAGCGAAAAAGTTTATTTATTCTCAAAAAACATGGAAAACCTAATGGCTTATGAAAAGTAAATATTCTCATCGTAAAGGTTTATGTTTAATATCGTAAAAAATTTCGTAACTCTCATTTTTCGATGTTATTACACTGTGCTTTAAGCCCCACTTTACCCTCCACCTATCTCAATGGATCCACGGATAAGATTTCAACCTGTTTCTTAGTTTTTATATATATTTTTATCCCACTGCGCGACAACATTTTCCCGCTCTTTTTTGTAAAGGTATTTTTAACCGACTTCCAAAAAAGGAAGAGGTTCTTAATTCGTAGGAATATATATATATATATTTAATTTTTATGTATGTTCCCCGATTACTCGAAGACGCCTGGACCGATTTGGAAAATCCTCTTATTGTTTGAAAGGGTATACTTCCCAGGTGGTCCCATTCTCATCCGGTCAGGTTCTGATGATGTGATCCTGGAGAAATCGAAGGAACTCTTCAAATTTTATAGGCACAATTGATATATTTTGTAGTGGCGTTTGAAGTCGGTTTTGTAAAACTCATTTTACAAAACCGACAACACAAGTTAACGTAAAAACTCATTTTTACGTTAACTTGTGTATATTTATAATATTATTATGTGTAGGTATCGGAAATGTACACAATCCTTCATTTGACTGTATGGAATTGACAGTTTTTTTAAATTTGATTCTAAATTGACGCGTAATATGATATATATTTTTTTTATTATGAGATAGGCTTGCGCTTGACAACAATCAACGATGGAAAGCATTGATGAGGTCTAGGTTGGAGCGCGCTTGCCAGAAAATGCCTATTTACTCTTGTATATCAATGTAAAAGTAGACAAATATATCAATACTGAAGGTACTGATATATTTGTCTACTTTTACATTATCCTGATAAATACTCGAGGTCCACAGCAAGGCGAAAAAAATGTGTTAATTAGACCCTTATAACGCAAAGGTTAAGGACCCGAGCGTCAGATTAAGGTATAAACAAAATAAAGCCAGGGGTAAGAAACTCGAGCGGTGATCTCGTGTTGTTTAATTCTTTAATCTGTCAACGTGAAGCGGCAGGCATTGTCAACCTTTCCGAGGGCCGCAGGGATTAAGGGCTAATCAGTTTAACCCGTTTCTTGCATCTTATCAGTGAAGTAGAAATACACGATGTGCCAAAATTTTTTTTTATGTGAATAGCGGGCAAACGAACTGGCGGGTCACCTGATGTAAAGTGATTACCGCCGCCCATGGACACTTGTAGTACGGGCCAGTGGCGTGCACACAGGGTAGGCATAACGCGGTAAAATGATATAAAATGGAGAAAATCGCCAATACGAGTTATAAAAACTTATCTAAGGGTAGGCTTTTTATAATTTATACAAAGCCTACCCTTAAGTTTTTTAATATTCGCACTGAAGATTTTTTCCATTTTGTATCATCTGCCTACCCTGTAGTACATCCTGTGCTCACCACTGGTAGTACCAGAGGCACCACCGATGCGTTGCCGGCATAATTATTGTTTACGTTGCGCTTGTTGATTGACTAGGGAGGAAAATCTAGCAAGCGTTCGTAATATCGTTTCAGAACTAGCAGAGACCACTTTTTTAATTGTCATTCAGAAAAGGAAATCTATATATATATATTGAAGGAAAAGGTGACTGGCTATCAACGCACAGCTTAAACCACCGGACAGATCGGGCTCAAAGGCGTCTATCCGCTATGAAATTTTGAAAATTCAACCCCAAAGGAGCTAACATAGGGGTTTGAAAAATCGAGCTTAACGTGAGCGAAGCTGCGGACAAAAGCTAGTAATAATTGAAACTGTAAAGCAAAAAGAAAGTTCTGTCAGTTTGTGTATTAAAAATCTGCTAAAACTTGAAATTATTCCTCGGTTAAACTTGACTCGGCGGTGAATTATTTGGCACTAAGAATAATTTTTTTTTTAGCCACATCCAGCAAAACAGTGATCCGGGTTTCGTCCTTAGGTCGTCGACAAAACAAAATTGTACTGAAACTGGTATAAATCACGACAGGAGCAAGTTGTTACCGAGATTAGATTAATGATGTACTGTCTGCAGAAAAAAGGCACCTCATTTATATCCTACTTTATTAAATCGCTTGTTTTGTGCGCGCTACTGCGCTTGACAACATTTTTTAAATGGTTTCTCTACTTAGTTCCGAGAGATTGGAGAGAAGAGAATTTTTTCGAATAAAATTGTGTATCCTTCACCTTAAGAGTAATTACGAAATTTCCAATAGAATAGAAGCTTAGAAGCCTCAATAGCCCAACGGTTAAAGGTGCGGACTGAAAACTGAAAGGTCGCAGGTTCGAGCCCCATCGTCTCTTTTTGACTCTATCTTGAGTCTGAGCGGAGTGAGAGTACTTTCTATAGATTTCAGCCCTACTGTAGGTTAAGAAGTATGTTTCAGAGGTATAATTTTTTTTTATCCGAAACTAGCTGATGCTCGCGACTTAGTTCGCGTGGAATTAGTTTTCAAGATCCCGCGGGAACTATAATTTTTTTCGGGATAAAAAGTAGCCTATGTTTTAAGCCAAGGTATAATCTATCTTCATTTTTAATTTCAGCCAAATCGGTGCAGTAGTTTTTGAGTTTATTTATTACAAACATACACACAAAAATACAAATCTTTCCTCTTTATAATAGTAGTGTAGAAGTGTAGATAGGCTTGCGCTTGACGACAATCAGTACTGGATAGCACTGATGAAGTCTAGGTTGGAGTGCTCTTGCCTAGAAAATGCCTATTCACTCTTGCCTTGAAGGTACTTAAATTATAGGTGGCAGGAAACACGGATGCTGGAAGAGTGTTCCACACCTTAGCGGTTCTTATCAGAAACTTTGAATTAAAGCGTTTCGTTCGAGTAGGCTGGATTTCTACCACATAAGGATGCCAACGCTCACGACTTCTCGCAGTTCTGTGGTGAAAAGGTGAAGGAGGTACTAGGTACTCTATAATAATTTCACCTTAGTCACTTTCAAGGGAAGCTGGACGAAATTTCTTTTTTTAGAGATTTAAGCTTCACCTATGTCTACTTCTTCTAATATATGTTATCTTGTAAATCCTTATATGTACATCTATACAAATAAATAAAATTGAAGTGTCTGTTTGTAATATCGAACAGCTTTTCACTAACTGCATACGAAAGTAAATACGGTACTTATAACAAGAAAACAATTTTAAAATTTTTGTTTGTCTGTCTGTCTGTTTGTTGCCGCTAATCTCGGGAACGGCTGGACCGATTTTGACGGGATTTTCACTGGTAGATAGCTGAAATTATCGGACATATTATAAGCTACTTTTTTAACCGACTTTCAAAAAAGGAGGAGAAGGAGTTGTGTTTTTCTACCTCTGTATATCGATATCTTCGGACGAAGTCGCGGGCATCCGTTAGTAAAAAATAAAAATAAAATAAAATAAATAGGTTGTGAAGTTCCTGAGCGCACTCTCCAAAGTATATCTGATAGAAGACCGATAGACAGGGGACATTGCGTCGGTGTTGTAGACTGAGCATTTTCGTCTGAGTTAGCGATTGCAAAGTGACACCTTTGCAATTGTGGTAACCCTAGCCACCCCTAACCCTTCAATAGTAACCGTAGACCACTAAACACCGCGGATACAACATCAGCAGTAACACTCAACTGGATCGAACCGCAGACGTCTGTTATTTAGCGCAAGCGATCGGCGATAGAATTGAAACCACGGTCTTGGATGACCCTTCTTAAGGTGGTGGCACACTAAGGACTTCATATGGAATTCATAGAATAGAATAGAATAGAATCATTTCTTATTCGAATAAACTTTTACGAAGTGCTTTCGAATCGTCAAACGAATCTAACACTGGTTCGGGATGCTATTCCAACCAAGAAGAACCAGGAAGAAACTCGGCGATCGCTGTTTAAAAAAAAATATAATAACAATATCATGTGTGTACAATTTACAGTCAATACATAACTTTTACCTCACCTTTAAATAATTAAAAAAGGTGCAACGGATAGACTTGATTTTTTGAATGGATTTTCAAAGACTTATAAAGTTATGTGGACACTATTTATCCCAGGAAAGCAAGATGGATTTTTAAAATCTTCACTCGATGGAAGTCACGAGCATCAGGTAGTATATTATCGACATCTTTATTTGAGGTTCAAAAACACACCAATACATAGGCGTGAAAGTAAAGCAAAGGCAAAAAAACTTTGTACTAAAGTTATTTGTCATGTTGTGTTACTTTCGCGCCCATGTATTGATGTGTTTTTGAACCTCAAATAAAGTTGGTGATTTTATCTATGTTCATTTTGGCCTTACTTTATAAGAGTATCTCAAATCAACATACGACTTCTTCTTCTACTAATTACTATCATTTGTCACGCGGCTTACTCCATGGTCCGCTCCCTACGTAGACCTTTAGTACGTGCATCTGCGTTCGCTATGTCAATCCATCGATTAACTCAACATAAATGACTTATATACTGAAATTTCAGACCGTCTTCCTTTGTGAAGTGTTCTGCGATTAGCAAACTGAGAACACTACTTCTTTATAGTAATGCAACAATAGAATTTACGAAGCTCGTTGTACCCCAACCCTAAACCACGAACGGGCAGTTAACCCTCAGTTACTGCGCTATTCCGAAATCGAACACAACTAGTGTTTTTACGCCACCTGATGGCGGAATTAGAGCGCTATTTGCGGGTTAACTCCGCCCATTCCGATTTCATTACAGTACATAAAAGTGGGGTTTATCGCGACGTATTACGGGCGACGTGAACCGAAAGTGTGGAGAGATGGTCATATACGTTGTTTGATTTACGTTATCGAACCTTATTCTAAGAACTAAAATTTAGATAGTCGCCTTTTTTTTATTTGATGACAAGATAGTCCTTGACTGCGATCTCTTCTGGTGGTAAGTGACGATGCAGTCTAAGGATGAAATCTATAGACCGCACTCTAACTCAGCTCAGACTCAAGAAAGAGTTAGAATGAGACAGATTTATGTCGGAGCATATTTGTGTCTCGTTTTAACCCCTATTTTGATTTTGAGTTAAATCAGAGCACGCTCTATAGAGCTCTGCATAAGATGGTAGCGGGCTAACTTGGAAGGGGTATGGCATTGAACATTGAACCCATACCCCTTATCTATTTCTACACGCCATTGCACTGGCTAAATCGCTTGGCGGCACGTCTTTGACGGTAGGGTGTTAACTAGCCACGGCCAAAGCCTCCCACCAGACCAAACCAGAGACAATGCAGAAATTATAAATTCCCAAATGGACGCAGCCGGGAGTCGAACCCGAGACCTCCCAGTTATAAGTCCACAGCGCTCCCTCACCTTTATACTTAGAATCATCTTAATATATGCACATTGCATGAATGTGTGCCTGTCAGGAACCTAGGTGGAAGCGGTCAGGCGCGAGCAAGCTCTCGCTCCCACTTATATAGATACGACACACACACAATCATGAGCCACGCGCCCTCGTGAATTCCAAGAACTATAGATATTATATTTTTTTTATTCTATAGCAAAAAATTTACATCATTAAATAAAAACAAGTTAGACACTAGTAGACAATTTAGGCAGTTATGACTATATCACAAAATCAGAAGTTACAAAAAAAAAAATGCCCAAGCGAGCGAATTTTTCAAAATTAGCATAAGATAAGGTTTGCGAAACTTTTCTGACAATTCAATCTACGCATGCTAATTTCCGCCGTCCCAGAATTTGCTCCATCACGCTAAATGGAAGGAAAATGTTCCTCCTTACTCCACTGAGCACGCGCCCGAGAGGGTAATTGATCATTGCATTTCGCTCTTATTGAAGCGTTGGAAATAAGTCGAGATGATGAAAAGAGATTTGATTATTTGATCCTAAGTAATTTCGACAAAATGTCTGCTAGTACGTTTTCTTAAACGGAAAAATACGTTGGGAATTTTTAGCGTTTTATCCACGCAGATGTACTTACCTATTTGTAACTGAAATCTGTACGCGGATAAAAAACAAATAATAACAATGTCTTCCCGACCGAATCCGGTCATGGCGGCCAACCGGAGAATATACCGGTTGAAATTTTAATGGTTGTACTCCCTGAAAGAGGTGAATGTGCTCATGAAACTGAACAACTTTCCCCAGGGAACATAGGTCAAAATATGAAAAAAAAATTGGACCCTCCATACAAACTTGACGATCAGCTGATTGATTTACTATGGGAGGTCCAAATTTTTTTTTCATATTTCGACCTATGTTCCTTGGGGAAAGTTGTTCAGTTTCATGAGCACATTCACCTCTTTCAGGGAGTACAACCAATGAAATTTCACCGTGTAGAATAGAAATTTTTTTTTTATTCAAATAAACTTTTACAAAGTGTTTTCTACTCATCAAATGAATCTACCACTGGTTCGGAGAGAGGAGATATTATAGTGCACAAGTATGTGCGCAGACTCAGGTGCACTTTCTATACCTTCACTTTCATAGTCCGATGGGACGGAAATCCGACACGACCGGAGAGAGATCAGGCGCAGGACCGACAGCTTTACGTATAAGACACTTTTTTATTCCGGGGAAGATTTTTTTCCTTTATTGTTTAGGATACAGAAATTCTTCTTCTTCTTTGTCAACTTATAGACGTCCACTGCTGGACATAAGTCTCCTGCATGGACCTCCACAGGCCTCGGTCTTGCGCCGCCTGGATCCAGCGGCTCCCTGCGACTCGCTTGATGTCGTCGGTCCACCTGGAAGGGGGATACAAAAATTACAAAATTAAAAACAATTTTTTAAAGTTAGTTAACGAGTTCATAATAATTAACTAGATATTTTTTTTTGTTTTCAGGTAAGCCAACTACAGAGTGCCTCCAGAGTATATACGAAACATTATCGCCTCTACAATATCTATAGAAGTATAAGTTTCCTATTCTTGGCTCAACCAGGTAATCGAACCCAGGACCTCGTCATCTGCAGTCGAACATGCTAACCACTGGACCAACGTGGAAGTTAGAGTACATTATACCATCAGATTAGATATTCATTAACATAAACCCATCAACGACATCAGTGCTGAGCGCAGATCTCTTAGATAATATAAACGTAAAAATTCTTTTTACAAAACCGACTTCAAAAGCCACTACAAAGTATACCTATCAACTTTTTTCCGGGTTGTGCCACACATGACTTAGTTGTTCCGGCGCTTCTTCTCCTTGACGCCTTTTGTCTTTAATGTTCAAGTGGTGGAGGCGCCGGGACAACCTAACCTAGATATACCTATTGGGTGATGTGTGGCACAATTCATTAAATAAACGCTTCTTTCTTTCTTTCTTTCTTTCAACTGTTCCCATAAAATTTGAAGAGTTCCCTCGATTTCTCCAGGATCCCATCACCAGATCCTGATGACTATGGGACCACCTGGGAAGTATACCCTTTCAAACAAAACAAAATTTTACAAATCGGTCCAGGCGTCTTCGAGTATTCGGGGAACATTCATAAAAAAGACTCCGATGAATCGCGAACCTCCTCCCTTTTTGGAAGTCGGTTAAAAAAGGTTATAGGCCATAGTTGACTACGCTGGCCCAATGCGAATTGGCTTCACACACCTTTGAGAACATTCATGGAGAACTGGAGAACATGGAGAACATGGAGAACTCTCAGGCGTACAAGTTTCTTCACGAGGTTTTCCTTCACCATTGAAGCATGTGTAATTTAATTGCTTAAACAACGGGATCGTATGTACCTGCGACGAATAGATTAATTAACTTAATTTTCTCTTTAATTTTCCGGGATAAAGTCTATATTAATCCTGAGTATGAGCTATCTCCGTTCCTTTCAGCCAAATCGGTTCATTCGTTGTGAAATCCACTCATCCATCCTGACAAACATTCTCATTCATAATACTAGGAGGATTAGTCTAGTCAGATTAGATGGTATTAAACGTCTATCGCAAATACTTAACATACCTACTCGTAGGTTGAAAATCCATAGTAAAAAGAACTTTTCAAAATCGTGTGTGATAAACCACCCCTCGTTCTTGAGAACCCCAAACGCAATCTATGTAGAGTACTGACACTTGACTGGATACATCTGTTTCATCATTGACATCATATACCTTCTCCAGTTAGGGCTGCCACCTCATCCACCACCAGATCAACCTTTTATTGTTCTTCGAACAGTAGAAAACCCAAAGAAAATTATGGTGTGTTGAGATGGCACTGGAAAGGTGTGGTCATTTAAAAAAAAAAGACGTGGGGGCTGCCGCGGTAAAGCTATTGCATAGCATTTTTTATCAACGCCATCTAGCGGTGAGAGGAGTCCCGTGTCAGGTTATTTTCGTTACGGAATTTCTGGATTCGGTCTCCACGCTCAAGGCCCGCGATAGAAGCTATGCAATAGCTTAAAAATTTAGCCAAAAAAAGGCAAAAAATAACAGGCTAATCACTAAAGTAAAGTAAACTATCATTTTTATCACGTGCAGAACTTCTCATATTTCGATAGTTCGGGAAGTGGATAACAATTGAACTGAAAAATTCTATTACATTATGATCTACATTAAATTAGAAATTATAACCACTACGTACTCGTATTTATATACAAAGAGAACATAATCAAAATAAATAAAAAATCAAACATGTAGGCCAACCTTTGCCAAAAAGTCAAGACTCTACCACCGGTTCATAATCACTACATTAAACATTCCGGTTTCACAAACGATCCTGTAATCTTTCGAATATCCGGTTTTACACCAAAAAAGGAGTTCCGGATATTAAACCTTAACCATAATGCATACCCAGTTATTATTCTGTGGTAAAGCGCCACGCATCATCGCTGTAAAGTACCTATCTTTCACACTAGGGGTTTCTTTATTGGAAACGGTACAAACAAAGCCTCAATAGCCCAACGGTTAAAGGTGCGGACTGAAAACTGAAAGGGCGCAGGTTCGAGCTACACCCGAGCACTATTATCGTACCCACTCCTAGCACCAGCTTTCTGCTTATTTGGAGGGGAGAGGAGAATATAAATCTAGTTCAGCTTGGTTAATATTCCTTTTTTTAACAAAAAAAAAATGGTCACGACCCTCAACAAAGAGGATTAAGGCGCAGAGAACAAGATGATAACATACTCGGCAACGTGTATAAAATCAGACCTTATTCAATCCCAGCCATTCTCATCCCCTCTCAACCCCTCCAGACCCCAACGCAATATCCGTGAAGTGCCTCGCACTTGACTCGATACATCTGTTTCATTTGACACTAGACCTTCTCAGGGTTGCCACGAGTATTTTACTTAAGCCTTAGTATAATAAGTTTTACTCGAGAGTAAATCCCAAGAATACTTTTATACTACTAGGTTTTACTTCGTCCATTTAGCCGGGACGCGCCTTTACGCAGATTTAGTACTGAATATATTCTGCCACTTTCTGCGGTGAGGAGGGGTAATCACGTACAGCCTACGTACAGCACACATTTACTCACTTCCGCACACTCTTGTAAATACTTAATGTCTCTATGAACATACACTAACTCAAAAGCTGTCACACTTACAAGCTGACCCGTACGTTTGTACATGTACTTCGGCAGAGGGAAATGCGTGCACTTACCACGTCCCGGGCTAAATGGTCGAAGAGGTTTTACTACTAATTATAACATGGGGTCATTCAAAGGGCGGGCCAACAAATTTCTAAAAAGTCAGCAACGCATTGGTGGTGCCTCAGGTGCTACAAATGTTCATGGGTGGTAATCACTTAACATAAGGTGACCCGCCTGCTCGTTTGCTCGCTAAAAGTATTAAAAAAATAGGTTTTGCGCGCAACTTTGTCCTCGCGGAGTTAGGTTTTTAAAAATCTCCTCTACCTCTATTTTTCCGATATAAATCTTTCTATCGCGTAACTTTTATCCCTTCGCAAAACGTTAGCCCGCCCGTCGGGACGGGAAAACGCCGGGTATTTTTAGCTTTATACTTAAAATGCGGAATGCTGATAAATACAAATCACTACATAGTATAAAACAAAGTCGCTTTCTCTGTCCATATGTATGCTTAAATCTTTAAAACTACGCAACGGATTTTGATGCGGTTTTTTTAATAGATAGAGTGATTGAAGAGGAAGGTTTATATGTATAATAACATCCATTAACAGTGAATGACATAGGCTATATATTTTATACCCGTGCGAAGCCGGAGCGGGCCGCTAGTAGGTATACAAATATATTTATAAAATACATAATATTATAGAATAGAATAGTTTTCTATCCAAATAAATTTAGAAAGTGCTTTTAAATTGTCAGATTATCTTTTATGCATACCTACGAGCATACCTATAATACCCCAACTAACAAATTATCGTCGTACAATAGTTTAGTAAACGTTATCTTATTACCACAGCTAAGTCACACTAACGTTTTAATAACGTTTGCTAAACGCGAAAAGGGCCCCATTTATACGACGTACGTTGTTGTATTATCGTCATACAATAGTCATAAGATGACTTCGTTGAAGTCATTTAAAAGTCGTAAAAACGTTAAGAAATTACCATTTTAGTCACATAGTGGTCATACAGGTGATTTGAATGACTAAAACGGTTTATTAGAATCAAGTAACAACACCTATATGACTGATTTATATTTCTTGATAGTGTCTTGCGTGTTCGTGGCTTTGAAGGTGCAAAATAAATAATTACAAGGAAATAAAAGCTGAGTGTTATTTAATTTTCATATCTTGCTAACTGTAACTGTTTCTAATTCCGTTTAGTTCGACTGGGAATTTAAGTTTTATGATAATATACCTATATAAATACTATTCATATTTTCATGCCCCTTCATAGTTTTGTGTTTGAAACATTATATTATTATGAATAACAATAGTGTTTGTTTCTAAAAATGCAAGACATATTGCTTTTGTCGTACACTTATCTCTATGTGACGTTGTAAAGACAGTAAGTCATATTAAGGTTATTTCAAGACCTTGTATGGTCTTGAAATATGGCCGCCATACTAACGAAAAGTTACACACTTTTCGTTAGTATGGCGGCCAAGTCGCTTAAAAGTAAAAACTTGTCTCAAATGCGACAACAAGGCTGGTTAAAGTCAGGACATGACCTTTAATCGACATCTTGTAATATAGAGATCATATTTAAGTCAAAATGAACAACCAAGTCATTCAAGTGTCTCAAGTTAACTGTTGTAAGACAAAATGGGGGATTGTTTTACAAACGTCATTTTCAAAACGTGTGTACAACTGCTTCATTATATAAATGTCACATACAGGTTTTTCTATCACCTAATTTGGTTAGTTGAAACCGTTTATTGGACTGTAACGTTAGTATGACTATTGCATTATCGTACTAACGTTACAGTTAAAACTGTAATATAACGTCGTGTAGTTTAGTCTTGCTGACGTTGCTATGACCAGTTTATTATGACATATAGTCGCACGACTACGAAGTTAAATGGAAGACGTCTATAGGACCTAGTAGTCATCTCTTTACTATTGTAAGACTGCAATACAACTTAAAGTCGTACAAGCCTTGTCTTATATGACGTTTTTGTTTGTTGGGACATGACTGCTAAAATCGTAACCCTTTTTTTGACATATTCAGGTAAAAATGACCTTTTGTTGTAACTTAACCGCTGTTTAATTAGCCTTTTATCCTTTTCAGACATTTTCAACTGAAACGTCCGCCATTTTGAACCCAAATAGTAACCCTACCCCTCGTAGACACCACAAGGGTCCTCAAGGCCCCTGGAGGGATCTGAATTCGTACGCAGCGGTGCGTGAGGGGTACAAGAGGCCCGTGTTCGAATTCCGGGGTCCATTTGAGGGTTATGTTAAGCATATGGAGAGTCGAATGTAGGTGTATTTTATCCACTTATTACGTACTAGTTGAGGCCCGCGACTTCGTACGAGTGAATTGAGGTTTTTTAATTCTCTCGGGAACTCTCTTATTTGCCGGTATAAAAAGTAGCCTATGTGTTATTCCAGACTATAATCTACCTCTATGCCAAATTTTAGCCAAATTGATTCAGTTGTTGCGGCGTGATTGAGTAACAAACATCCATTCATCCATCCATGCAAAAAATCATGTCGATCTGTTACCCCGTTGCTGTTTGATTGAAGGACAAACCAACACAAAGCATCCATCGATCCATTCATGCAAAAGATCACGTCGATCTGTTGCCCCGTTGCTGTGTGATTGAAGGACGAACCAAATAAACTAACACACTTTCGCACCCTTAAAATATGCGAAAGTGTGTTTGTCTAAAGACATATTCTTTTCTAAATTGGTATCAATCGTGGTCCACGAACAGCAAATGTTCATTCTAAATAGGTACTGAAACAGATCCAGATAAAATATTATGTTGTTTTATTTGTTACACATTCTCACTCAGGGCCGGGTTGCATGACAAGAAGTTTAGGTTAAAACGAACACCATATTATATAAAGCAAATCAGTATTTGTACCTTCATAGTACTTCGATTGGTTAAAATGTATGGAATCCTGACTTGTGAAATCCGAAGCGCCTTGTTTCAGTTTCAAATTGAACATTAACGGTGTGCCCACTAAAATTACAACATGGGGTTATTCAAGGGGCGGACCAACAATTTCCTGAAAAACCGGCAACGCATTGGTGGCGCCTCAGGTGCTATAAATGTTCATGGGTGTCGGTAATCACTTAGCATTAGGTGACCCGACTGCTCGTTTACTCGCTAAAAATAAAAAATAAAAACTATTTTTTATTATTATTCGACGTGCAGCCCATCCCATCACGCCACTTTACGCGGTTAAAGTTACCGACCGGTGAGGTTAAACTTGATAACAAAAAACTAGTAAAGTGAAGTTAAGTTCCTGTTCCTTTTTAGAATAGGAATACACAAGTATAGCCGTATTGCTTGTGGTAAAATTGAACCTAAACCGTAACCTTATCTTAACCACCTGATATGCAACCCGCCCTTAGGTAGTTACAGACACAAATGGCCGTTAGTCAAAGGCGTGGGGAGTCGTTTGTCTTGCGTATTGATGATTTTGCTCTTTGAAGTTGGCTTCAGCTTTCGCTGAAAAGATTTATTACTTGCATGCTCTTTGTTTTTACCAAGTCACAAAGTCGTACACTTTTGTTTAAGTTAAAAAGTATTTTAGAGTCGACATTGTAATCGACTGAACGAAACCACTAAGGAATAATAAAAACCACGAGAATATTTTGTCTACAACTTTACACGTGAATCTCTATAGAAATTATAGAGATTCAAATATTACATTACATTATATTACCTATGTTATATTACATTATTTTATATTACGAGTAAACGTGTAGACAAAATTTTCATTTGCATTAAAGACCACTAAAATGGAACCGCTTGCCTAGAAGATGCTTATTCGTCCGTGAAACTCTGATAACTCCTAACTGTCTATGGTAAATTCTACAAGAGGAGCCATAAATTGATTTATTTTCTTTACGCCAAGTGTATTAAAAAAAAAGTTCTTATTGTATTATTAAGTCTTCTTACTATAATGCAATTTAGCTAGTTTTTTGAGTTTATAATATTTTTTGTGCAGTTGCGAGTTCTTCTTTCAAATTCAAAGTCATTTATTTTCTTGCAGACGAACGTGTAGCTCTTATGTCACTTCAAGACTCTAGCACCGCGCGGTTCAGAATGCAAGTTCTGCTAAGAAGAACCAGAGCCGGAGAGATTTTTTTTTTTTAAATAAAGTTTTAAAATAATGACGGTATCATAAGCTAACCGACGCATATTCACTCTTAATTAAAGGTACCCAAGTTATAGTTAGATGGAAATAGGGCACTGCAAATTTTGGCGGCATGTGTTACGAAATTTTATTTTTCTTTTGAAACTGCGTTGGAGCTCTAAATTTTGAAGATAAAACACAGTTAATTCTGATATAGTAAGACGCCTAGCACGAAGCTAAGTCCGTAGAAAGGACTCTTTCAGGATATCACACGGTCGAATGATTCAGTGTAGTTCCCAACGAGAATGGTTACGTTCCACTATGTTCTTGATAAACTTAACAGTAACTTACGGATAAGTTATATTGTTTTTATTTTTATTTTATTTTTTTCAAACGCCTTTAGAAATACAAAGTTCTCATCAAAACTTTTGCTGAAGGGAACTACAAACCAAAATGCCATCTATGAATATAATATTTTTTGTATTTGTTGATTTTGATAAAATTTATATGGTACGATATGACCTACCAAAGAAAAACAAATATCAAAATTAAGACGGCAGAATAATTGCATAACAAACATACAAAAACATACAGTTAAATTGAGAACATTGAGAGAATGGGTTTTATACGTAAAAATATACAGGGTTAAATAAAAAACACCAGAAAGCTCTCGGCACGTAATTGTTATCATTAAAACTAACAACTTTTGGTCTCCGACTTTTCAAAATTCCGCATTAATTTTTTTCATACAAAAACATTAATAAATTATGTTATTTCTCTAAAGTGACATTACTCTGTGAGACTCGAGACCAAGACGCGTGCGTGTGATTCGTGCGGCGTTGCCGATGTTACAGAGTAGTTACAAGGAGAGAATCTATGTAAAATATTGAATATCAAATATTTCACAAAATATCGAGTTAAAAAAAGTCATAGAACAAAAGTTGTTAGTTCTAATGATAACAATTACGTACCGAAAGCTTTCTGGTATTTTTTATTGAACCCTGTACTGCTATATCCTTTCCAAGTTAGTCCGCAACGATCTTATACTGCATCGTCACTTACCATCAGGTGAGATCGCAGTCAAGGGCTATCTTGTCATCGAATAAAAAAAAAAGTTTTAAACTCAGAACACCCAGAGGCAAATCTATTGAAGCTAAGTAGAAGATATCAAGAGCCCATCTCGAGATATCGGCTTACACGAGAAGTGGCGACGCGTCGCTGGCTCCATTTCTTCAAGACCCGGGCCATCCCTCGTCCCATATAACTATATCTTACTATATATTATTGCGACTCGTTACAATGAGGTTACAAATAAACTAGGCTTTACTAGAGCCTTTACTTTGTACTCCTTTGCATCCTACAGATCGTGCTCTGACTCAGCTCAGACTTTTTTTTTTATTCGATGACAAGATATCCCTTGACTGCGATCTCACCTGATGATAAGTGACGATGCAGTCTAAGATGGTAGCGGGCTAACTTGGAAGGGGTATAGCAGTACCCCTAATCGGTTTCTACACGCCATCGTACCGGAACGCTAAATCGCTTGGCGGCACGTCTTTGACGATAGGGTGGTAACTAGCCACGGCCAAAGCCTCCCACCAGACCAGACCAGAGACAATTTAGAAATTATAAATTCCTAAATTACCCCCGCCGGGAATCGAACCCGAGTACGAGTAGACAGAAAGCAGACCCATTCCCGTTATTACAATATATTACAAGATATTGTTATTACAATATATAATTTAAAAGAGCAACCTTTAGGGAATACGTAAATGTGAAACTACTTAAGGGATGATTTAGGTATGGTTGGTGAAAACGTGCATGAATCCAATGCCAAAAACTCAACCATTCAAAGTACATTGTCAAAGGCTACAATTTTTATCAATATTGCACACGCAAGCGAATCCTTTCACACTCAAAGTGCACCTCGGATGTTGTGTTAAATTACCCGACACTTTCCTCTAAACTCGCTACGTGTGCAAGCGCCTTTATTTGCGAATTTATTTCGTGTGACTTACGCTTAAGTTACCTCGAACACGACGGAAAGGTGAAATTGGAATATGCATAGATTAAGAACTTCTAAGGCTTCTCGAAGTTGCGAGTGTTAAGTTAGTTTCTTTCTTGGCTATTTTATTTTGTATTTCAAATCGCAACGTGTGTAAAAACCTTTATTACCTACTGCAAAAAAATCGTGAATCTCGTAAATGACAATTTTGCAATTTACTGGTTCATTAGTAGGAATAAGCTTCCGAAGAAATAGCTAAATTTTTAATTTTTTATATGAGCCACAACTTGGCGTACATGAAATAAATCATGTTGGACTTTTTTTTTAAATTTGAATGCAGTCTAAGATGGTAGTGGCCTAACTTGGAAGGGGTATGGCAGTATAGATTCAACCCATGCCCCTAATCGGTTTCTATCGCGCCATCGTGCCGGAACGCTAAATCGCTTGGCGGCACGTCTTTGACGGTAGGTTGATAACTAGCCACGGCCGAAGCCACTAGACCAGACCAGAGACAATACAGAAATCATAAATTCCCCAATTGCCCCCGCTACTAAAAATAATACTGCCTTAAAGCGTTGGTGATAAGCCCTCACATCTCGATTATAAGTTACTACTAGCGACTTCGTCCGCGTGCATTTAGTTATTAAAATCCCGCGGGAACTTATTGATTTTCCGGTATAAAAAGCCTAGCCTACCCATGAAAAAATCCACATCGATCCAAAGCTCTGTTGCACCGTTATTGAAGGACAAACCAACAAACAAATACAATTTCGCATTTGTAATATAAAAAATCGAAACACCTCGCAATACCTTTTAGCTCGAAAGTGTTTCGATATCGATATTTTTGATATAAGAAGTATATTAGTAGTAAGGAAAGGATTAGTAAGGATACGGATAACATGTTGATGAACATAAAGCGTATTAAACCCCGCTCCAAAATCGCAGCGTTTTAAACACCGATGTGTAGAAAACCTTATTATAAGCAGCGCTCTTCATTCACGGCAGTACAACTTTCAGCTTTGCGAGTTACCTCCCAAGTGTAGTTTCGAGTTTCATTCGAAAAGTTAATCTTTGCGATAACTGAAAAGCCTTTACCTACTTACAAGCAGTTACGGTTTTAGAAAGGTTATTATTATTATTTATTTTCTCACACATTTACATTATAAAAATGTTTACAAAAGTACAATCTGTACTAATATAATAAAGTGGAAGTGTTTGTTTGTTTAAACGCGCTAATCTCTGGAACTATCAGTCAGATTTGAAAAATTCTTCTTGTATCTGATAGCCCAATTCTTGAGAAAGGTTTATAGGCTATTCTATATCTCGGTACGACTCTTAGAAGCCGAGTAAAAAGAAAAAATAGCGCGGGCGAACTATGCGATGCGGTAAGTTAATGGTCGAGGGCGGTCACCCGTCGAGAACCGAACAAGAACCGAACCGAAGGCTATTTATTAATCCGGAAGATCAAAGCGTTCCCACGGGAACGCTTCTGGTCTGGGGGGAGGCTTTGGCCGTGGCTAGTTACCACCCTACCGTCAAGGACGTGCCACCAAGTGATTTAGCGTTCCGGCACGATGGCGTGTAGTAAACCGTTTAGGGGTATGAGTATACTGCCATACCCCTTCCAAGTTAGCCCGCTACCATCTTAGACTGCATCGTCACTTACCATCAAGTGATATCGTAGTCAAGGACTGTTTTGTCATTGAATAAAAAAAAAGCGAAAACCGTGCGTCAGGAACGAGCACTACAAAAGTGCAACGGGTGGGGCTCGAACCTGCGACCTTACACCACAGTCCACACCTTTAACCGTTGGGCCATTGAAGTTTCAAATAGAACAATGTTCGTATTTATCGAAGCTTAAAATATTGAAGCCTACACACAGTGAATGCCACATTGGCTTCTTAAGATGCGGCCAAGTGTGAACACCAAGTTAGCGTCGTCAGGCGGCGCTTCTCTGAGGCTTTGTCTCCACTCCGTTTGGGAGACCTCGTTTTTACTTCATTTGTTTTAATTACTCGGGAAATGTTTCAAGAAATATTTTTTTTTTACTTTTCCGTCGTAATATCTACGTAAAAAAGGGCATACGTTTTCACCGACTTTACTTCTAGATTAAACTGAAAGGTCGCAAGCTGAATCATTACACACTTCTTCTTCTTTATCAACTGATAGCTGGTCTTTTGCATGGACCTCCACAGGCCTCGGTCTTGCGCCGCCTGAATCCAGCGGCTTCCTGGAGTTGACTTTGCAGAGTAGTTCAGCAGAGTGTTCCCACTTAATTACAATATGGGGTTATTCAAGGGGCGGAGCAATAAATTCCTGAAAAGCTTGTAACGCATTGGTGGTGCCTCTGGTATGTACTACAAGTGTTCATGGGCGGCAGTAATCACTTACAAACTGCTCGTTTGCCCACTATTCATATAAAAAAAAATAGTAACAAATTTCACATTAATTTTTGGACAGCTGGAGAGAAGTTTATGAAAGCTTTTCTATTGACCTTCTGGCCTTCTATGAATACATCGCTTTCTTGTTAACTCAGACGTTAAATGGATTCTCAGAAAAAAAAATATTTTCAACAAAAACTTGCTAAAATGTTAAAAGCTACGATAAAATTTGGTTTCAATCAACAGAATTTTGCCGTAGATTGAGTTTTGATGTAAAGTCATTTCGTATGGAAATTAATGTTTGCGAAAATTTTAATGATCTTAAAAACTCGTTATCTTAAAGTAAAACCGGCCAAGTGTGAGTGCGACTCGCACACTAAGGGTTCCGTGCCATAGTAACAGCCATTTTAAGGTCGCGCTAAAAACAACGAAAAAATCACGTTTATTGTATATGGAACCCCCTTTTTTTTAAATCCCGCGGGAAATCTTTGATTTTCCGGGATAAAAATCTCTACTATACCCACGCAAAAACTTACGTCGATTCGTTCGTGTTGCAGCGTTATTGAAGGACAAACCAACAAACAAATACACTTTCGCATTTATAATATTAGTAAGGATTTGTTGTTATAACCGAAATAGAACACATACAGTGAAAATTTCAAGTATCTACCTATTACGGTTCATGAAATACAGCCCGCTGACAGACAGAGGGACGGACGGAATAGGGTCCCGTAGCCTTTCGGTACGGAACCCTAAAAAACTAGAGTCCAACGTCACAATAAAACTAAAAAGTAACTTTAAACTGATTTCAAAATTTGAATAAAATTTTTCATGTTCATAAAAAAATATTTAAACTTGGCTGCGTGAACAATTAAGTTCAGTCTAGAAATTATGTAAATACCTATTACGGAATTAGAACTTTAGTTTTCAGAACTTCTTACTGTTTTTTTTTTTACTTTACCTATGCAAAATTCATTTCACAATCACATGCAAGTTAAAATACAGATTATCGTGTTGAGAATGGTGTTACAAAATTGATCTTATAACTCAATAATTTGTAGGCTAAGAGTTGGTGTACGATTTATTCAAAGTGCTTTAATACAAAAACATAAGCAAAATGTATAAAAAAAATTATTTGTGATACACTAATATTATGAACAAGTAATTAGTAACTAGTTACTAAAAATCCCTTTTTCCCTTTTAATCAAATAAAAAATACTACATAAGTATTTCATTTATCAAGAAGTATGAAATTGGTAAATATCACAGGGTTTCGTTAGTAGATCTTAGCTTTAATCGAGTAGCCCATCCCTGGTATATAATGTGTAGTGTTCACGGGCTCTTATACTACAATGATTGCACAATACGATCACAATCACTGATAAACAGTGTAATCATGATTGTTCTTGCGCAATCACAAAAGGCGTATTCTATAATCGCTTTTAGCGAATTAGCCGACATATCTTTTAAGATACTTATCTTGCGGAAAGGTTATTTTGAATGAAAGATAAGATATCTTTTGGAAGTGTGAACCCGTCAAGTGTAATAAACATGTCTGTTTTCAAAGTTCAAGGGGATTATAAAGTACGGTAGTGTTTTAACAATTTAAATGCGAGTTGGATGCGCACACGAAGGGTTCCGTACAAGATTTAACACCAGCTGTTATCACCTATTTTAAGATTGAGCAAAGACAAAAGTTTAAATACATAATAACATACACACAAATACACAGTTTACTTACATAATAATATTAAGGTGTTACATATTAATATTAGATTAGGTACATTAAGAATTTCGTAACTCGTTTTCGAAGGAAGCTGGAAGAAAATGTTTTTTAACCGACTTCCAAAAAGGAGGAGGTTATAGAGAAAAGTTTCACCTTTTTATATTAGGCTCAAATCTTTGTTTTTGTACAAGATTAATAAAAATAAATTTTAAATAAAATAAATATTTCGTTTGAATAACAAGAGCTATCTAAATATATAAAAAAAGGTGACTGACTGACTGACTGATCTATCAACGCAGAGCTTAGATCACTGGACGGATCGAGCTGATCGACGGAGATAGCTATTATGACGTAAGCACTACGTTGCACTATTGTCGTACCCACTCCTAGCACAAGTTTTCACTTATTTGGAGGGGAGAGGACAACATTAGTCAAGTTCAGCTTGGCTGATGTTCTTTTATAATAAAAAAAAAATAAAAAAAAAATCAAAAAATAGGGATTTGAAAAATCGAACTTAACATGAGCGAAGCCGCAGGCAAAAGCTAGTGATATAGTGAAACTGACCAAGTGTATTATTTATATATTGTGAAATTCTATACAATTCAGTCGGGATTTTAATTGGAATAATAAACCCACATTTGTAATTATTCTGATCCGTGAATCACACAAAGCTGTTATTGCGTAACGCGCTAAAGTTTTAATGACGCGTATTGTGTGATGGATGAGGCGTCCTGCGAAAACGTGGAATAATTACAACACATACACGGTTTTAGGGAATATCACAGCCAAGCTTTGTATCGCCCAGTCAAAAACCGATGATGCCCGCGACTTCGTTTGAGTAGATTGAGGTTTTTTGGATTCCCGCGGGAACTCTTTAACTTTTGCGGGATAAAATGTAGCCTATGTGCTAATCCAGGATATATTCTATCTCCATTCCAAATTTCAGCCAAATTCGTCCAGTAGATTTTGCGTGAAAGAGTAACAAACATACACACAAACACATACAAACTTTCGCCTTTATAATATTATATAGTGTGATGCGAAAGTTTAGATGTATGGATGTTTGTTACTCAATTACGTCGTAACCACTGAACCAATTTGTCTGGGTACAGAGATAGATTATAATAACAACACATAGGCTACTTTTTATCCCGGAAAATTGCCGCGGGGATCAAAAAACCTTAATCCACGCGAATAACACTTTTTATCCCGGGAAATTCCCGCGGGAATTAAATAACCTTAATCCACGCGAACGAAGTCGCGAGTGTCAACTAGTATAATATATGGATGCACATATGCAATAAAGAGTCAACCCACAGAACTTATCAATTGAAAAGTTAACTTTATTCCGTTACATTATGTACGTATTTAATTTGACAAAGGTTTGTGGGTTGAAACGTTATTGCGTATGTGCATCCATATTACAGGCATCAATATAAATGTCCTATGTACTGCACATGGCGTCCTGACCATTCACCTTGTTCAACTGACATGCATAGTCGATCAATTGTCAGTCACTTACCATCAGGTGAGATCGCAGTCAAGGGCTATCATGTCATAGATTAAAAACAATATTTTTAAGGTACATTGTAGCGGTTTTATTGATGGACCAGTCATAAAAGTGTTGTTTGTGTTACTTTTAAATTATTCTCTATATGAATAATGTGTGCACCCTTAGTTGCATTCCTATCATCATATCCACCATGCATCATGGTTGCCTGGAAGAGATCGCTTTTTAGCGATAAGGCCGCCATTTGTGCTAACATTCCTTTATTTTATTTTAAGTTAATTTTATCTTTCGTTTCTATGTAATGTGGTGTACAATAAAGTGTATTCATTTCATTTCATTCGTTTCATTTCATTTCAAAAGTGAGTTTTAATTAAAACTCTCCATATCTTCATTAATGTTTGGTCACTCTACAGTCTCGTCACGCTTCCCGCGGTCACGCCTCGGCTTCATTACCCGCTACGTAGTTTCAATCATAACTATAAACTGTATTGTTCCACTAACTGTACTTTCCGTTTGCCTCAGAAAGTGCCCAGTACATATTGGCCCAATTTCTTCGTTAACAAGCGACAGACCTCGACTGCTGGTCATTATTTATTTTTATTTTATTACTACCTGATGCCCGCGACTTCGTCCGCGTGGATTTAGTTTTTAAAATTTTGCGGAAACTTTGATTTTCGGGAATGAAAAGTAGCCTATGTCACTCTCCAGGTCGTCCCATACATACCCATGCAAAAAATCATGTTGATCTGTTGCAGCGTTATTGAAGGACAAACCAACAAACAAACACACTTTCGCAATTATAATCTTAGCAAGGATTTTTATTTTTACTATATTTCATAGTTCTCTTGCAGGGACTTCCATATTTAACAGATGTTCTGCCTATAACCAGGAGGTATCTATATCCTTATATCTAGTTATACCTACCTATACATATATTGTATATGTACATCTATTGCCATCCCCTGTCTCTCAGTTAATTAAGTCAAGTTCTTTTGTATAGGTTGCCTGGCACATTTTGCGATAAGCTTACCTTTAGTAAAATGTTCCTTGTGCCTGTAGCTCTATAATTATGTACGCAATAAAGTTGTTTTTTAATTTGGTAATAGAGCTGTTTTTATTTTTATTTTATTTATAAATAAATAAGTAAAATTGAATAAATAACAATTTCATAGTTTCAACTCTAGTTAAATATAACAGTAACGCAACAAAAAACACTTAGCAACTCTACGCAGTATTTATCAAGCATCTCCTTAAAATTTTCTGTAGGCTCTCGGATTACCTCGATCGTTTGCAAACTTGACAACTTAAGTGATAACTTTACCATCGTTTAACTATCGATTTATGAACAAATATTCAATACAAAAACTGACAGAACTTCACTCCTCGGTCTATACCTGTCAATATAGTATAGTGATTATATACTGTACTAAACAGTCTTTTTGACGATGCCAAGATAGTCCTTGACTGCGATTTCACCTGATGGTAAGTGACGATGCAGTCTAAGATGGTAGCGGGCTAACTTGGAAGTGGTGTGGCAGTATACATTCAACCTATACCCCTAATCGGTTTCTACTCGCGATCGTGCCGGAACGCTAAATCGCTTGGCGGTACGTCTTTGACGGCAGAGTGGTAACTAGCCACGGCCAAAGCCTCCAAACCAGACCAGACCAGAGATAATTCAAAAATTATAAATTCCCAATTCTTTTCTGTCAAACGTTTGTCGAACATTTGCTTACATGCTTAGAGCACTATTAAAGCTTGAAGTTAAAACCCTGACTTGCATTCGCTTATTTTTTAGCTATTGCATAGCTTCTATCGCGGGCCAGCGTGGAGACCGAATCCAGAAATTCCGTAACGAAAATAACCTGACACGGGACTCCTCTACGGTGAGCCGCTAGATGGCGTTGATAAAAAATGCTATGCAATAGCTTTACCGTGGCAGTCCCCGAGTGCCACACGTCTTTTTTTTTTAATTTTTAAATGAAAGTATGTATCATAGGTAATATGCAACATTACATTAATTGCACAATCCTTCCTGTCCATACACCACGATAGCACCTGTCTAGCCATTTACTAGCAATTAATGCAACCGAACCGTTACAAGTATTCTGCAATATTGCATTAAGCAATAGGTCATAAGGTCTGACAACAGCCTTATTCTAAACCTCGCCTTTAATCCACAACATATAAATTACGACTCTATTCTTACTTTCGTAAAGCTGAAAATGTATTGGGGTATAATTAATTATATTACAGAGAAATTACGACTTTATACCGATAATTTATAAAGTTTATATTCAATTATTGATTTTACTCGTATAATTACGTTTGGTCATCTTGATGTACCCAATAGCAAATAATTGTATTAGGGAAAATGAATTTTAATTGTTTGTTATTAAGGTAGGTTTCAGAATGTAAGTCTGTGTGAATGTAAGTGTAACCTTTCACATATATAACCATCATATTCGTTGCGTCGACTTAGGGTCTATACACACTACTTATTTCCTACGCGCAGAGAACGCGCGTCGCGAACACGCGTTTACGGCAATTTTTCAGTCCAAAAAGCGGATTATTGCGTTTATATTAAAACAACAGATATATAACGTGTGTTTAAAGAGCGTACGCGTGTAAGAAGAAGAAATTTCTTTTTTTAGAGATAAGCTTCACCTATGTATACTTCTTCTAATATATGTTATTTTGTAAATATTTATATGTAAAAATTAAAAATAAAATAAATAAATAAAGAAGAATTGCGTTATATTCTTAATAAATATTTAAAAATTTTCTCGTAGCGCGCATCTTAGCCCTATTGGCTAGCCTTTTATAAACGTCTCATTCATCAAATCGACTCAATAGTTTAGGCGATACGGTGGAACATACTTAAATACAAACATACATGTATAGACTGCTAAAACCTTCCTTTTGGTAGGCGTAGTCAAATAAACGGGCGTTTTCTGCGCGTAAAAAATATGCTGTGTGAATGGGCTCTTACGTAATTTAGAGGTTATAATTATATGATTTATTATGACCATCAGGGTTTACATATATCAGTAAGGCATCCCGATTCCTGGGTCGAGAAGTTATGAACTGTGAACGTACGGTAGTTTTAAAGGTGCTATAAAGTTGAGATTATGGGTAACTTCTTCCTTATAATGGTGCTAAAAGCTGCCTTAATACACCTAATAACTCAATGCAATAATAGAAAATAAATCCTAAAGTACCACTTATTAATTTGAAGCCTCAATAGCCCAATGGTCAAAGGTGCGGACTGAGATCTCAAAGGTCGCAGGTTCGAGCTCACTCGATGCACTATTGTCGTACCCACTCCTAGCACAAGTTTTTCGCTTATTTGTAAGGTAAAGGAGAATGATAAATGAAGTTCAGCTTGCCTATACAGACGGACGGACCGACGGACAGTGAAGGCTTTGTAATAGGGTCCAATTGGCACCTTTGGGTACGAAACCCCAACAAAGCAAGCTTAGAATAACTATCTTTTTTTTTTTTTTTATTCGATGATAAGATAGCCCTTGACTGCGATTTCACCTGATGGTAAGTGACGATGCAGTCTAAGATGGTAGCGGGCTAACTTGGCAGGGATATAGCAGTGTAAATTCAACCCATACCCCTAATTGGTTACAACACGCCATCGTGCCGGAACGCTAAATCGCTTGGCGGCACGTCTTTGACGGTAGGGTGGTAACTAGCCACGGCCAAAGCCTCCCACCAGACCAGACCAGACCTTAATTGTCCCCGCCGGGAATCGAACCCGAGACCTCCCAGTTATAAGACCACAGCACTCACTACTGCGCCAGGGAGGTCGTCAATTATACCTATTTAACGGTAACAAAAAGTTTAAGCGAACATCTGCTTGCGACACATAAAACAGTTGCTAGAAGCGGCGTAAATAGCTCAGTGTTTAGTTCCATAGTAGTAGTAGCAGGCAACTATAGAAGTTGTGTAGAACTAAGTGGAAGTACGTAAGAACAAACGGTAAAAGTTCGAAGCCTCGTTGCATCTTGTCTTTGCGTTCGGTAGAGGTGTCAGTGATAGACGGCAGCGGTTTCAATTTTACATAAAAATACAGCTGATGTATATTATTTCAACAATATAAACTTAAAAATTCTTTTTACAAAACCGACTTCAAACGCCATTACAAAGTATATTAATTGTGCCTATAAAATTTGAAGAGTTTCTTCGAAATCTCCAAGATCCCATAATCAGAACCTGACTTGATGCGCCTGGGAAGTATACCTTTTCAAACAAAAAAGAATTTTCCAAATCAATCCAGGTGTCTGCGAGTAATCGGGGAACATAAATAAAAAAAAAAGATTCCGACTAATTGACGACCTCCTTTTTTGAAGTTGGCCGAAGAATTAGTACTGCTGCCAGCATCGAGTACTGTGCCGCGCTGTAGTGACATCGATAAGGTATTAGATTTATATAACACAATGAACTAGCTATTTGTCACCGGATGGTCAGTTTTTCCCGGTGAAGTATCTCATAGGTTTTTTTTTTTTTCACCAAACCATGGAATACACAATATTGATGTAATTTCGTCAGTAGTATTGTCATAATATTGTTTAAATTCCCTTTAAGTACTTATATTCTTTCTTAAAGGAGAAAGCTGCGTGGTCAATAATGTTTTTCTAAGTCATACTCGTATGAAATAAATCTAAAAAATATAAGTAATAAAAATCAGAAAAACTGAATCGGTATCGTTATCTACCTGCTTATTTGTTACATACATTATGTCTTAGTTTATTTTAGTATACTTTAGGTTATTTTTTTTACCCGCTAATCGCTCCGCTACCCGCTCAGCTAATAACGATAAAACCGATGGTGAAGCACGTATCCTTTGAGTCGTGATTTGCTCTCTACCTCTCGCTTAGTATTACATACCTACATGAGATTTGTTTAAATAACTTTTTCTTTGTAATGATTTCTACTAATATTATAAACGCTAGTATTTGCTTGTTGGTTTTTCCTTCAATCAGATCAACGTCACTTTTGCAACAATCAGAGATCATTGCGATCTTTATACAGATGCAATCATTTTTAGAGAATAACCACTACCTACTGGAGAGTGACATAGAGACAGGCTTTTTTTATTACATACCTACATGAGATTTGTTTAAATAACTTTTTCTTTGTAATGATTTCTACTAATATTATAAACGCTAGTATTTGCTTGTTGGTTTTTCCTTCAATCAGATCAACGTCACTTTTGCAACAATCAGAGATCATTGCGATCTTTATACAGATGCAATCATTTTTAGAGAATAACCACTACCTACTGGAGAGTGACATAGAGACAGGCTTTTTTTCCGGAAAAACAGTGTTCCCGCGGGATTTTTAAAAACCCAAG
The DNA here is from genome assembly GCA_933228805.2 of Hipparchia semele. Lineage (NCBI taxonomy): Eukaryota > Metazoa > Arthropoda > Insecta > Lepidoptera > Nymphalidae > Hipparchia > Hipparchia semele. The sequence goes on from OW121731.1 coordinate 2,454,657, forward strand.
TCGCGACTGAAAGCTCCTTAAGGATTTTAATGATTCATTTACATATTATCATAACACTACCAACATAATATGGCTGATAGGAAACCTTCCTTTTTTTATTCGATGACAAGATAGTCCTTGACTGCGATCTTACCTGATGGTAAGTGACGATGCAGTCTAAGATGGTAGCGGGCTAACTTGAAAATTGTATGGTAGAGTACATTAAGTCCCTAATCGGTTTATACACGCCATCGTGCCGGAACGCTAAATCGCTAGGTGGCACGTCTTTGACGGCAGGATGGTAACTAGCCACGGCGAAAGACTCCCACCAGATCAGACCAGAGACAATTCAGAAACTATAAATGCAATCGCCGGGAATCGACCCGTGACCTCCCAGTTATAAGACCACAGCGCTCACCACTGCGCTAGGGAGGTCGTCAAAACATTTCTACATAAATCATTGCATAAATCATCACAAAGGATCCAAATTAGCCGATGATTACGTGACGATACGTCATGATTGAGGCACGTGCCATCAATTTGCATTCACTTTCAATTGTTGCGTGTGTACAACGTGTCAATAGCCATCAATCATCATCATACTAATATATCTTCTATATGTATAAATGGAAAAGGTGACTGATTGACTAACTGATTGACTGATTGATCTATCAACGCACAGCTCAAGTCACTGGACGGATCGGGCTGAAATTTAGCATGCAGCTATTATGACGTAGGCATCCGCTAAGAAAAGATTTTTGGAAATTAAACTCCTAAGGTGGTAAAATAGGGGTTTGAAAAATCAAACTTAACGTGAGCGAAGCCGCGGGCAGAAGCTAGTTTATTATAAATCCAAAAGGTGTGTTGATTTGTCCTTCATTGTCAAAGGAAGTAATATAATATTTTGCTTAAAACGCACTAAAAAAAAACGTGAATTTTATTTATTTATTTTTAGATTTATTTAATAATGAATGTCTTTCCGACTGTCTACCTTTTTGTGTTATAGCCGTTTAGCTATTAAAAACTAACTGATGCCAGCGACTTCGTCCGCGTGGATTTAGTTTGTACAATCCTGCGGGAACTCTTTGGTCTTCCGGGATAAAATCTAGCCTATGTCACTCTCAACTATACACATGCAAAAAATTACGTAGTTCCGTCGTGATTGAAGGATAAACCAACATGAAAAAGTTACAGAAACCTTTTGAAGATAAAAAAAAGTATTTTCAATTTGGCTTTAATAATAATATTCGTTCAGAGTTAAGTTATCCTGTAAAAATAAGCAAATATTTACCGACTTTCAGACAGAAAATGTTCCTCAAAATGCTTCAAAGGTTACTTTAATTAAAAAAACGTAGAATTTACACAAAAAAACTTTCGGTGATTAAAAAGAGCTCGGTAATTTAATTCATACCTATTCTCATCAAAGAGAATGATTTAAGAATTTCTCACAAGGCCGGCTTTAATTGTGCTTACAATTATTTCTTCGGAAGTAAAAAAGTTTGCTGAAACTATACATATATGTATTTATATACAATTAAAAATCTGATGAAAATTATTAAAAACAATTGGTATTCCTGTTCTTTAGTGGGGAAAATAAATTACAAAATAGTAAAACAGCTTTTAATTCGTTTTCAAAATAAAAGGAGTTGACTATTTACTTTCATTTTTATCATTTCATTTTTGTTTTCATAAACCATTCCACCTGTTGCTTAGCTTTAGCTTTGCAACTAAAGCTAAAGCTAAGCTTACTCCTCTGATAGAGAAGAATATTGGTCCTATTTAACATGGTAAATATTCTTTTAAAAACCTATCTAATTACTTCATTCGTTCGGTATGGGTTAAATGTACACTGTCATTCCCCTTCCAAGTTAGCCTGCTACCATCTTAGACTACATTGTCACTTACCATCAGGTGAGATCGCAGTCAAAGACTATCATCGAGTAAAAAAAAACTTTGTAAAATACAAATTCAATTTTACAAATCGCTCGTATAATGAAAATTAAAAAGTTGCGAAACACATAAAATGTCCTATGAGGAGGTTGGATGAATTCTAGCGAGTTGATACGAGAATATTTAGAATTTCAAAATTGGAATGCTATTTGGAATTTATGGCGCTCATTGGTTGGCTGCGGGGGTAAGATTGCAGGATGACGTCACTAATGCCGACGAGCCCTCTAGTGGAAATACCTATATTGAAAATTGTGTTGTGATTGAATATTTTGCTAGAATTTTAAATGACCTCCCTAGCGCAGTGGTGAGCGCTGTGGTCTTATAAATGAGAGGTCTCGGGTTCGATTCCCGGCGGAGGTAATTTATAATTTCTGGTCTCTGGTCTGGTCTGGTTGTTGCTTCTTACCACCCTACCGTCAAAGACATGCCGCCAAGAGATTCAGCGTTCCGGCACGATGGCGTGTAGAAACCGATTAGGGGTATGGGTTGAATTTATACTGCTATACTCCTTCCAACTTAGCCCGCTACCATCTTAAACAGCATCGTCACTTTCCATTAGGTGAGATCGCAGTCAAGGACTACCTTGTCATCGAATTTTCAGTTTTTATTTGAAATTAAATTTTTAGCAGCCAGATTTTAGATTTTTTAATTTAATATTTTATTAAGTATTTTATTAAGAAGAAAAAAAAACATCTTTCGACCGATGGTTTTATTTTAGCAATTTCAAAAATCGACATGGCGAACATAAAAAACTTTCAAAAAAACGCGAAAATATACTTATTTTACGTTTTTGTAAACAAAGATGTCTATTTAAAATGTTTTTCATCCCCTTTCGCTTTTTATCACCTCATTCGAACTGCAATAACATAAGTAAAGTTTGTAACATTTTTCATTTACAAGTTCGTTGTAAGTTCGCAACTTGCGCAATATCGTGGATCTACTGAGGAATATTACGTGATAACTATTGGCAATATGGGAAACGATTATATTGCCATATGAATACCGATTTGGTGAATATAGCTTCAGTACTGGTTATATGTATTCAAATTCATGTATCTTTTATAAATCTTACATAGTTGTATACAAGTATTCGTCAAACTATTGATAAATATTTTATTAGCATAGTAAATCACATATTTTATTTAACTTAACAATAAATATTTGGTTATAAAAACAGATTTAAAAGTTATGTAACAAATTATATTCACAAAAATGTATCCTCCTACAAATAAATCGTAAAATTCGTCCGCGTGGATTTAGTTTTTAAAATCCCGTGGGAACTCTGATTTTCCGGGATAAAAACTAGCCTATGTTACTCTCCATGTCACTACACCCATACAAAAAATCACGTCAATCCGTAGCTCTGTTGCAGCGTTATTGAAGGACAAACCAACACGCTTTCGCATTTATAATATCTAATAGCTTTTACCTGCGGCTTCACTCATGTTAGGCTCGATTTTTTAAACCCCTATTTTACCTCTTTCGGGGTTTTCATCCCCACTCCTTGTTTTCACCTCACCTTTCTTAACGGATGCCTACGTCCTAAAAGCTACCTGTATGCCAAATTTTAGCTCGATCGGTCCAGTGGTTAGAGCTGTGCGTTGATAGATCAGTCAGTCAGTCAGTCACCTTTGCCTTTTATATATTTAGACAAGGATATTAGTAAGGATAGAATTTAAAGAAAACTGCAAGGAAAGCTCCTTGCAGTCTTACAAGTATAGAGGAAGTTGCAAGTGAAAAATGGTCCCCGGACTTATAAATGTTGCTAAGTTTAGATATTGCAGTTTCATCGCTTCCTTGTTGCGACAATATGTGAAAAATTCAGCTCCATATCTCTTGTAGAGTATAACTTTAACTTAGAAATACGCTATTTCTTAATATAGATTTACTCGTATTTCTGGCATTGGAAAGGTATTTCTCTGATCAAAAACACTTGTTTATGTTCTTTTTAACCCCCAATGGAAAAAGGGGTGTTAAAGTTCTATGTATCTGTATGTGTGTATGTACCCTCGTAGCTCCCTAACGAATAGACCGATTTTGATACAGTGTTTTCTATTTGAAACCTAACTAAAGCTACTCAAATAAGATTCAATACTGGGTCCCGACTGTTAAGTCAATAGGTATTATTTACCAGTCCTCTAGATTACTTACTGGAAATGTTTTTTCCTTTTCAGTTTTTCTTTAAAATTAAATTTATACTCAGTCGGGTTTTTGATTTTTTAAATTTAATAGTTTAGGTAGGTTTATTTGAATAAAAAACGTTTCTATTCTATTATTTTTCTGTAGCACTAAATGTCACAATCATGTATATTTTGTAAGATTAATAATAAATCCTTACCTACTAAAATAATGTAAAATAGGTACTTATAAATGCGAAAGTTTGTTTGTTTGTTAGTTTATTGAACAAACGTCCTTCAATCACGATGCAATAGAGGGCTACACATCGACGTGATTTTTGCATGAGTTTAGTTGAGGGCCGGGAGAGTGACATAGGCTATTTTTATTCCCGAAAATTAATCAATAAATAATAAAATAAATACATAAAGTAACTCAGGACCTCCCACTCAAAAGACCACGGCGCTATCGAGGTCGCAGGTTTATTTTCTCTACATCCAGTGCCGGCTTTACCTACGGTGCAGGGTGTGCAACGCACACGGGCGCAGGGTTGTAGGGGGCGCCGCGCCGAGCCGCGCTTGCTTGCTTCCCGACATCATTTAAAATTGCACCATTTTTTGCACCTGAATTTCCTTTCACTGGTAAAAATATGACGATCAAACGGTATTCTCGTATTGTAAGTATACCATTTTGGCCGCGCGTCTACTAGAGGGCGACAAGATATTGATTGCACTCGGGCGCTACATGGGCTAGAGCCGCCTCTCTACATCGACATAAAATGTCCAATAACCGATACCGATATATCATTGTGGCCAAGTTTAGGAGATATTGCAGTTGTATTCCCAGTGAGACAATAGATGTGTGCAGCGCTGACCAATTCATCTCAAAGTTTAATGTCTTCGCCGACCTGTGCCGGGGGAATTCAACTTTGTGGTCAGTGCAGAACAGTATCGATTTGTAATATTGTTTTTATTTCTTACTAGCTTTTACTCGACGTTTCGCTCACGTTAAATTCTATTTAACCTCCTTCGGGGTTGAATTTTGAAGAACATGCCTATTGCCTACGTACTATCTACGTAATATCTACGTGTGTGCCAAATTATCTTTTTTTAAGCTATTGCATAGCTTCTATCGCGGGCCAGCGTGGAGACCGAATCCAGAAATTCCGTAACGAAAATAACCTGACACGGGACTCCTCTACGGTGAACCGCTAGAAAAATGCTATACAATAGCTTTACCGCGGCAGTCCCCAAGTGCCACATGTCTTTTTTATATTTTTAGCGAGCAAACGAGCAGGCGGGTTACCTGACGTTAAGTGATTACCGCCGCCCATGAACATTTCTAGCACCTGAAGCACCACCAATGCGTTGCCGGCTTTTTAGGAATTTGTTGGTCCGCCCCTTGAATAACCCCATGTTGTAATTCAGTGGGAACACCGTCGCAGAAAGTTGGTTCCACAGTTTCAAAGTACGTGGAAAAAAGATCTGGCACATCGGATTGTCGATGTGCTCCAGGCACCCAGGTGGTGAGGGTGAAATTGTGTTCGGTGGCAAGCGGTGCGGTTGTAGAAGAAAGACGTCATCTTTTTCTGTTTTGTTTCTTTTTTTATCGCGAGTGAATTGTATGGAAAGTTTTCGCATAGGATAAACTATTTCTTGCCGCTCGACAACATAGTGTGCACAAACATTACTATGTTTGTGAATACAGCTGTTAAATAATATTTAACAGCTCGATACGTAATGTGCGCTCAGCTTTACCGTTATCTAAGTTCATTTAGGTAAGCTATGCAGTGCATTTATAAGGCGGGATTAGCTGCAGCGCCGGCGGGATGTGTGTTTGTCTGCTCCCATCTCCTAACAAATGACGGAATTTCAGCAAGACAGATGAGCGGCGAGATTCTGAAGTAGCGACAGCAAAATAAACTTGTAGCAATAAAATCCTTACTAACATTATAATCGACGAGCGACTTAAAAGACCTGTAACATAGAATAATGTTTATCCCGGAAAAGTAAAGGATTCCTGCAGGATTTGTAAAAACACGACCCATTTTGAAGAGATTTTTGTATTAAGTAGGTACATATAATTATAAGAGTATATTACTTCTAAGATATATTTTATGGCTATAAGTCTAAAAGAGGTTGCAGTTTTTACTTCAGTTAGATATCATTTTCGTGAAATTTTTTTCCTGGAATATGATGCGACTTATTGTATTACATAGGTATTATTTCGGCGCATTGTAATGTATAGGTATAGACGGTTTAAACATTAGGTCATCTAGAGGCGCTACAGTACGAATATTTTTATATTTTGTAACCTTTTGTTTTGTTTACTTTAAAGTAAAAAATTATAGGCGGAGGCACATTCGAAATCTTGAATTATAGAATGTATTTTTCTTATTTCCTTGTTACAAATGTTTTTTGCCGACCCTACTCACTATCGAAAGGCGGATATCCGATGAAAACAGAGTTCAACCAGCAATTCTGCTCCGTAAGGGGAAAAAATAATTTTGAACGAACCTTTTTTCAAGTAAAGACTTGGACAGACTTGAAGCGTTACGACACGGCAGAGCGTCACTGATCGCAAGCGTATAAGTTAGACTTGTGCCGAATACAAGGAATAGAAGTTACAATAGTACCGTGAGCGATGGCATCCAATGACAGCAGGAGCTCCTTTGGCCTAATACCTACCAAATCAGTAATCAGTACTGTATTATTCTAAGGCTGAAATCTAAAGACCGCACTCTCACTCAATTCAGACTCAAGAGAGAATTAAAGCGAGGCAGACTTATGTCAGAGCATATTTATGTCTCGTTTTATCCTTGCCGAGTCAGAGTATGCTCTATAGATCTCGGCGAAAGGCAAAGTGTGTTATATTAATAAATAAAAAAACTCGGCTTTATTAACTTTGGCTACGCCAACTAAAAAAGTGCACCGGTGTCTGCCGTATTTTGCTTTTATTTTATACGTATAAATTTCAATCATATGCCGAAGAACATGTGAAACTAAGCTGTTACCATTACAAGACGCTTCAGCACGAACCAAAGTGTACGCCAACGCAACTTTATTTCGAAGATTTACCTGGATATTGCAATTGCCCACTTTGTCTTCCCGGACTATGAAAATAAAAACTACAAATAGACATAATTTAAACAATTATGTATATGTACGTAATAATTACCAAATAATACAAAAATAATAAAAAAAGTTGAAAGTTGACTACTTTCCAACAACATCTGAATCTTTTTTGAGAGCTTAATCGGTGAGGTGTGGAAAAATCCAGTCCCGACTTCTTACAACTTCTACCCGCATTAACAGTTAGACGCCACGCGTTGTAAACGTCCAAGCCTTAAATGATTTTCAAATCTATTTACTGTCTTTCGGCCTTCGTCCTTTTAACGCGGCGACTCGATTTTAAAGCTGATTTATTTTACTCGATTCCTCCTTTTAGGAAATAAATTGAGATACCTTTTTTCTCGCGCTATGAAATAGACTTTAACTGAATCGTCGGAACTTTTATAATTTTGGAGTTTCTTTTATCATTTATTCCTGTGATTTACGTCAGCAATTTTGTGTAATTATTACTTTTATGACGAGTTTTTTCCGAGGAATAGACATACCTATAGCTATCACTAGGTATCTAGAATCAAAATCAAACATTATACATTTCATTTTTTTTTAAAGAATTAGCCAACCTGAAGTTGACTAATATCCTCCTATCCCCTCCAAATAAGCGGAAAGCTTGTGTTAGGAGTGGGTACGACAATAGTGTAACAGGTGGGATTCGAACCTGCGTCCTTACAGTTTTCAGTCCGCACCTTTAACCGTTGGGCTATTGAGGCTTTAGACCAACTTGTGGCTCAATATGACAAGTCAAGGCTCTACTACCGGTTCGGAAAGCAGATTCTGCTGAGAAGAACCGGCAGGAAACTCAGAAGAATTTACCTCTTACAGTGCTTGAATCTCACCTGATGGTAAGTGACGCTGTAGTCTAAGGTAGTAGCGGGCTAACTTGGACGGGGTATAGCAGTGTACCTTCAACCCAAACCCCTAATCTATTTCTACACGCCATGGCAGCACGTCTTTGACGGTTGGGTTGTACCTAAGTGGTAACTAGCAACGGCCAAAGTCTCCCACCAGACCAGACCAGAGACAATTCAGAAATTATATATTCCCAAATTGCCCCCGTGGGGAATCGAACCCGAGACCTCCCAGTTATAAGATCACAGCGCTCACCACTGCGCCAGGGAGGTCGTCAAAAATTCACTTTCTTCGATAACAAAATAAGGTCCACTTTTAATTAGACACAAACATGTCCCACAATTGTCTTTAAAAAACTACCTTATTAACAACTTTATAAGATTTCAATTTGTACTAGAAACTCGAACAAAACAGTTCTTAACTTTTAAGTATAACTTTCAAGCTAAAACCAACTCTATTCCGCTATTAATTAAGTTGAAATTTTATTGAAGTAACAACAAAATAATAGAAGGGTATCATCCTGACTTATTGTTATAGTGTTAAGGTTCAAAATCGTCTGTCAAACCAATGACTGCAGATGATGACACTTTGACGGTGACAGGTATAAGATGCCTTACTGGTTTTGATGTCTCCATAAACCCTCAGAATGTTATCATAGAGCTTAATATGTCAGGATTAATTAGAGATTGTGTTTGCTACTCTATGTTATTGAATGTGTTGTGATTTTGAACTCTACGTCTATAGAAACTAGAGCTATGACAAATTTTGGAGTTACTATGGTTTGGATCGTATTGTCCGATATATTGTGTAGTAATTTAAATAGTCCCTCAGGATCTTTGATAAGTCTTACGTGCAGATAACTATCATAAACTCTACTAATATATATTATAAACTAGATGATGCACGCGATTTCATCTGCGTGGATTAAGATTAGGCGAAAATTTGTATGTGTATGTATGTTTATTTGTTATTTCTTCACGCCACAACGAATGTACCAATTTAGCTGAAATTTGGAATGGAGATAGCTGACACCTAGGATTAACACATACATTTTATCCCGCAAAAATAAAGTTTCCGCGGAAATTGAAAACCTTAATCCACGCGGGCATCACTAAGATATTGTATATGTATAAAAAGATATTGTATATGTATAAAAAGAGATGGAAATGTTACAAGCGTGCGGTAAATGAAGCGCGTAATGGCAATTATTTGTCATAATTTGCAATATCATTTGACAATGAAGTACTCTATTATACTCTTCATCATTCGCGGCATAATTTTTTCACTTGTTTTGTGAGTACATAACTACTAGTAGTATACCTAGTAGAAATTATTGGGGCATCATCTATGTTTCTGATAAAAAAATTCTTTAAAAGCGTCGTCGGTTAAAACATAAAGACGAAAATATAAAAGGTATTTTTCCGTCCGTTCTAAAACGGGTAAAAATAAAACAAAATAATAAACCCGTTTTCCACCTAGTGCGACAAAATTGGACCTAAAAAGGAAACCTAACGGGACCCCTTTGACAGAGATAATGAAAACAAAACCGTATGCGGGGACATCTCAATAACTCAGGTACTGGCTAGGCTTGTTCTTGCTCAGTCACTAAAAGGAGCGCTACTTACTAGTACATTTGAAAGTTCTAGTACGGAGACTGTACTAGTTCAGACTTCTAGTACAGTAGTTCCGAGTCAAGCGACAGAAACAGCCTCTAAAAAGCCTCAACAGCGCAATCTCAATAACTCAGATACCGACTAGGCTTGTTCTTGCTCAGTCACTAAAAGGAGCGCTCCGTACTAGTACACTTGAACGTACTAGTACGGAGATTGTACTAGTTCGGGCTTCTTATTACTATTAGTACAGTAGTTCCGAGCCAAGCGACAGAAACAGCATCTTAAGTTAAGCTAAAAAGCTTCAATAGCACAACGGTTAAAGCTACGGACTGAAAACTGAAAGGGTTCACTATTGTTGTACCCACTCCTAACACAAGCTTTACGCTTATTAGGAGAGGAGGAACCAATATTAGTTAAGTTCAGTTTGACTAATATTCATTTAAAAAAAAAATAGGTCTACAAAGAGCGAAGTATTAAATGAACGATATTCTACAATTGTCTGATTCCTTGTCTCCCGCTCGTTCCGAGCCGTGCGATCTACGTACTAAAAGAGCGATGTACTATTAAGCATACGGAATAGTTCATTCTCGTTCAGTGTCGAGAATTCATTCTGAATAGTACTTAGTACATGTACTGCACTAGTACCGGCGGAATAAGTGCAAAAAGGTGTTGGACTCGGACGGAAAATTTATGTGCTGCAGACCGCTTTGTTGGAGATCCGTGGTGGATGGTTTAAAATAATAGTAAGACTTTTGACAGGGAACAATTCCGTTGTCCCAGTGAGTTGACCCATCAAAGGGACCACGAATAAAAATTCCCGGTAGACCCATTACGATTACGATTCGATAACTCGCTCTTTAAATACAAGGCTTTAAGGGTTGACCCCGCGCAAGCTTTCTTCCGTGAGAGGTAGTAGGTACCTACTTACAAACGTTATCTTCCAAATATAAATGCAAAAGTTCATGAGGATATATCCATCCTACATCCGGATGGATGTTTGTTACTCCTTCACGCCATAATAAATGGACCGATTGGGCTGAAATTTGGAAGGGAGATAACTAATATCCAGGTTTAACATACAGGCTACATTTTATTCCGGAATTATCCAAAACCCTTAATCTAGTCGCAGTCATCAGCTAGTCCTATTATTATCTATACTAATCTAAATATATAAAAGGCAAAGGTGACTGACTGACTGATTGACTGACTGACTGATCTATCAACGCACAGCTGAAACCACTGAATGGATCAGGCTGAAATTTTGCATGTAGATAGCTATTATAACGTAGGTGTCCGTTAAGAAAGGATTTTTGAAAATTCAGCCCCTAAAGGGATAAAATAGGTGTTGGACTAATCGAACTTAACGTGAGCGAAGCCGCGGGGTAAAGCTAGTATATGTATAAAGCTGAAGAGTTTGTTTGTTTGAACGCGCTAATCTCAGGAACTACTAGTTCGAATTGAAAAATTATTTTTGTGTCGGATAGTCCATTTATCGAGGAAGGCTTTAGGTTATATAACATCACGCTGCGACCAATAGGAACGAAGCATCAGTGAAAAATGTTGCAAAAACGGGTAAATTGTCCATATTTGAGAGCTTCCGTTGCGTGCGCTGCGTAAACGGTTCAAGTTACGCAAAAAATATGTATAAAAGAATTATTACTCTTTATTAATGATCTTAAAAAAATGTCCGCGACAGTATATGTCTATTTTTTAAGATTGACTCATTAATAACCCTTTTTATGGTAATCAAGTTTGGTCGAAATTAATGCATTATTGCCAATTATTTGCCAAAGAGTTTTATTAACATCACTTAATCGCGATCATAATAACAGAAATTGACGCGGACGAAGTCGCGGGCAACAGCTAGTCCTATTATAAAATATTATAAATGCGAAAGTTTGGATGTATGTTTGTTACTCAATCACTCCGCAACAACTGAACCGATTTGACTGAAATTTAGCACAGAGATATATTGTAGTCTGGAATAACACATAGGCTACTTTTATCCCGAAAAATGAAAGATTTCCTGCGGGAATTAAAAAAAAAGACATGTGGCACTCGGGGACTGCCGCGGTAAAGCTATTGCATAGCATTTTTTATCAACGCCATCTAGCGGCTCACCGTAGAGGAGTCCCGTGTCAGGTTATTTTCGTTACGGAATTTCTGGATTCGGTCTCCACGCTCAAGGCCCGCGATAGAAGCTATGCAATAGCTTAAAACCTTATCTACGCGGATGAAGTCGCGGGCATCAGCTAGTCAGCTAGTATGTAATAAATGATTGATAACGGAACATGTACGAACAAAAGCAACACACTCTTAATCACTATCCCTCGTACATAAAGTTATACTCGGATATATAAAATTTTATTGTGATCACTTTCATTTCGTATGAAAGTCGTTCGCTGAAAGTTATTTAACCAAATTGCTTATACCTGCGGTCAACAGCGAACAAATTAAGCTCGCTGCATACGTAACGTGCACGGGACGGGACGGGACGGGACGTGAAGTTTTCGAAATATCGTTTCATAGAAAATGTAAGCAACTGTGCATACGTCACGGAGCACGGACGGGACGGGAACGTGCCACGCGCGGAACGGGAAAAATATCGTCGGCGACGATGTTTAGCAATTAAAGCCAATTCTTCAAATGAAAAATCCATCTTTCCTTGTTCACATCACTAGCACGTTAGTTCTGAGTTATTGCCACGTTGCGTATGCATTAAAAATCCCCGTCCCGTCCCGTCCACGTCCCGTCCCGTCCCGTGCACGTTACGTATGCAGCGGCCTTTAACCAGGGATGCATCCGATACCGAAAACGATACCGAGACGATCGGCGATATCGCGAGTTCTCCGATATATCGGAATCGGCTATATTTAATCTGCCGATACACCGATACTTTTTGAATCCGTGATTTCTCAACCGATTTGCGTGAATCTTTTTTTAATAGACACAAAAACTGCGAGTGCTCTCATAAAAACTTCGGGATCCAACTCCTCAATCCTGATGCTGCATGGGTACTGTGGTGGAGTTTGGAGGGTCCAAACCACAGCGAAGGGATGCGGGGAGCGGCGAGGTGAAATGAAACACCTTGGTTCTTCTTTGAAGCGCGGAGATGTGATCGCTCTCAAGTCAGCGAGTGAAGTGCGTGACTGGACCCCAAAGTGGGCTATTTTTATTTGCTTGGGAGCGCTCGCAACTCGGTATCTCGCAACCGTTTATTTAATATGTTAGAATAGTACAGCAATACAAAACAATGGATATAAGTGAGACAGAGCTATAAAACAGTATAGCATTATGATATGAGCGAGACAGGTTATAAAACAGTATGACATTATAATGTGAGCGAGACAGGTTATAAAACAGCATAGCATTATAATGTGAGTGAGACAGGATAACCTGTCAAAAACTGTGTGGAAAACAGTATGGCATTATGATGCATAAGGTGTGTGAGCGAGATACAATTACTCTCTTAACATTACGTTTATACAATATCAATTTATTAATTTACTATAGCTAATTAGGTCATTATCCGATAATTATAAAACAAAACAAAATAAACTTTCTACCAATAAAAATAGCCTAAATGCCTATGAACAGGTAATGAGGAAATCAAGTATCCTAGTAAAATAATTATTTATGTAAATAAAGAAACTAATTGCTAGTAATAAGAATCGAATCTGATCGACGATTTAGCAGTGATAAAAATCACTTTTCTGTCTTGATTTAGTCAATCTTCAACAGTCTCCCCCTCGTGCGAAAATGCAGATCTGGAGCACTTTACTTTGAGGCAGAAGATTGCGTTATTCTTATTAGCCGTGAAACGGGTCTTTCCAGGATGGCGGCGATAGTGCGAACGTCGACTATTCGTATTCGCCCGTCTGTGCCAGGGTAAGTCCGTATAGTGGTTACCGTATTCTTGATGGTAGTGTTTCAAGAACAATTGAGTGATTGGATGTTTTCCATCGATTATCATCGGCTTTTTGTAGGATGAGCTTATATTACTGGCGACAAATAATGTAGTTCCCCGATGCATGACGTCATCTTGCAACACGGCGGTGAGTCTCTTTAAGCGGGAATCTCGGTTGAATCGTTTATTTTCTCGTAGATTCTGAAGTTCCTTTCTGAAGCTGTCGTTATGTATTTTCATTTTTATTTTTATTTTCTCAGCCCTTTCGAAGTATTTAATTGGCAGTCTTTGAATATCAGCTCTTGGAGTTTGATTTGAAGGCGATTTTTGAAGTTTAAATTTATTGCTTTTCTGAAGGTTTTTCGTTGTCTTTTCAGTGGTAGTGAAGTTCTTTAAATTTTCGTCGAATACAATTCTTATCTCTTGTTTCTGAGGGTGTATCACGGCAAAAGGTGGTAAGTACAAATTTCTAGGCGTGGCAGGTTCGTTGGTGACTGGTTCAGCGTACCCACTTGATAATAAATTCTTTATCTGCTCGCTGTATTTAATTTTGAATTCATAATTTTTCTTGAATTTGTTTTCTATGCCTTGCAATCGGCGTAAAGCGCTGTTTCTATTGGGCGGCATAGTTTCGCTTTCGGTTCGCCATAACAATCCACATTCAAATCTTCCCTCAGGTAATCTTTGAGTCGTTTTTTCTAAGATTGCCAAGGCTCGTTGCTCTGGATCGTTCACTGGTTTCTTCGGTGTTATTCCCAATGAATCCAAGCTGAAATAATTCTTTATTAATTCGTCTATGTCTTCATTCTTCTTTTCGAAAACATGATTAATGAATAGCACGGGTTTCGTAGTTTGAGTTTTGAACCCATGTAGAATCCATCCGAGGCTCGTTAGGGACGCTACTGGTTTCGATGGATTACCAGCCTTAAGGTTCCTTGTTACTATGAGGTGCCAATTATCTTGGCCTATGAGTAGCTTGGGTGGAGATCCATTATATATGAGTTGATCCTCTATGTCTTTCAAATGAGGGCAGTCCTCTATATCTTCTTCCCTCACGGATTGTGATCTCAAGTTAAGTTTGTCTATAGTATGCGCTTGTATATTTTCGTAACTCCTTGACAACAAACCTTTTATTCTTAATTTGATATGCTTTGATTGTTCTGTTTCTACTTGATGGCCTCCGATCCCTTCTATTAGTAAGCTTCTGCTTGGACCCGTGGCTCCTATTTGGTCAGCTATTTCGTCTAGTAAAAGCGTCACTGTAGAACCTTCATCTAATAGAGCCATTATTGTGGTTGATCCTTTTGGTCCAGTTAGTTCCACTGGTACGATCTTTAAATATGCTCTGGCAGTGCCTATGTGGTTCACTGAGACTATCTGGTTTACTACCGGTTTGGGGTTATCTTGGTGCAGGAGTTCGTGATGTTTCCTTACACAGCCCTCTTTTCCGCATGGCTTGGCTTTGCAGACGAGATGTCTGTGGTTCTTTTTTAAGCACATGAAGCACATGTTGAGCTTCTTGACTGTCTCCCATCTATCCTTTACTGTTTCGTTGTTAAACCTACTGCACTTTGTGATTTCGTGAGCTTGTTCACATACCGGGCATTTTTCGTTTATCGATGCGGTTGAAGTTGCGAGTACTATCCTCATCTCTTCTTCAAACTCACGTTCATAACTTGAATCCGAGTCGCTATCCTCGAGCTGGGCTACGTGAACTCTTCCCTTCCGGAATGGTTGATATTTTGAGTTCTCTGTTTTGACTCGAGTTCTTTCGGTCAAGCTTGGTTCGTCAAAGTCGTTAGATATTTTTGTTAGAAACTCAGCCAACACGTTTAACATTGGTTCTCTCTTTCTATTTGCTTTGAATTCCTGCCACCGGAATCTGACCAAAGTGTTCATCTTGTCAACGATCTTATCTGATATCTCTGTCGAATATAAATATTCCAGTTGATCCAATTGCTTGATGGTGTCTACCGTGTTAAATACTGCGCTAGCGAATGCGCCTATGCCTTTCAGATCTTCTGACATACGAGGTAGCTTATGAAGTTCTGCTATCAGTCCTTTGATGATATATGTTGGTTGACCAAATCTTCTTTCTAGTTCTGTGAGTATACTTTCCGGCGTTGCGCTTGTATACAATAGTGATTTAACGGCTTCTTTGCCTTGTCCCTTAAGAGCTTTTCTTAACCTTGAAATATTTTCAATATCAATGAAGTACGACGAGGTGCTCTCGTAGTGCTTTATGAAAGGTATCCAATTGATGGGATCTCCGTCGAAAATTGGAAGGTCGCTCATGTAAGCGGGTGGTTTCTTGGGCGTAGAGCCCTGGCTTGACTGCTTCATAGCTTTTGATAGTAACTTTGTTAGCATGCCAATGCCTCTGTTCAGCTCAGTATCTTGCTTGGAAGGTGCTGTCGCTGGGTCCTCTGTTTCGACTTGCTCGACTTCATCTTCGGCGTCGGAGTGGTCGGCGAGTTGCGCTAGCTCTAGTCGAGTGCGAGCAGCGGCGGCTTCAGCGTTCGCCTTTTCTATCGTTTTCTTTTCTAATTCCAATCGCGCTTCTAGCTCGGCGCGTTTAGTTTGAGAGGCGCGTGACCCCGTGGCTTTCTTCGTTTGACTCGTAGAGCTCGTCTTGGCTTTTGCTGTGCTCTCCGTGTCATCTGTGTTCTCCGTGCTTGTAGTTTGCTCGGTGCTAGTGGTTGCTTCTGTGTCCGTGCTCGTGGATTCTTCACTGGACTCCTTCTCCTTAGGCTGCGCCTTCTTGCTTCGGGTTTCGACGGTGCTCATCCTGGCGTTTAGGTCCTTACTCTTCTTGGTCCTAACTTCCCTACAGCCCTACGGCCCTACCTCCCTAGCAGCCCTAGCAGTCCTGTTTGAGGGTCCCGAAAGACACGCTCTCCCAGGGATGGAAATAGGGTAAGGTAGGTGGGAATCGCCCGGCAGAGAGCACAAGTTCAAAGGTGTTGCTCGGGTACGAGGGGGAAATGCTCGCACCGTCAGCGTGCCTTCCAGGAGGCCACCTTCTCGCTTGCACCGTACTGGCGCGATCAGACTGTTACAGACTTATAGCCAATGAAGGCAAGCTGGCAGTACCGTCTGGTATACTGCTCCCGCCGTTAGGCGTTTAACTCCCTGTTCACCGTTTGGCACCGTTAGGTGGTGAACAGAAGAGCAGCGGTAAACCGCTTAGAGTTCTTCAACGCGACGAAGCGATCTTCCCAACAGCCTCGCGGTCTTCAGCCACGCAGAGCGTCGCCTCAATGCACCCGCAGCGATGGTCGATGTCCTCTTCGTGGTGTTGTGGACCCTCTGGAGTCTTCAGCGGCGCGACGAAACGATCTTCCCAACAGCCTCGCGGTCTTCAGCGACGCAGAGCGCCACCTCAATGCACCCGCAGCGATGGTCGATGTCCTCTTCGTGGTGCCGTAGACCCTCTGGAGTCTTCTGCGGCGCGGCGAAACGATCTTCCCAACAGCCTCGCGGTCTTCAGCGACGCAGAGCGCCACCTCAATGCACCCGCAGCGATGGTCGATGTCCTTTTCGTCCGCTTGGCAGCCCTCTTGACGCGATCTTCGGAATGCAGTTCTTCACTCGAAGTATCTTCCCGGCCCGCGGAACTCGTTCCGAAGCTGCAGGTTGATTCTTCAAAACTGCCCGTTGATCCTCGCTGACTGGTAGCTGGTCTCCCTGGTTGGCTGGCTCGTTGGATCCGGTTCGAAGGACCATGCACTGTGGTGGAGTTTGGAGGGTCCAAACCACAGCGAAGGGATGCGGGGAGCGGCGAGGTGAAATGAAACACCTTGGTTCTTCTTTGAAGCGCGGAGATGTGATCGCTCTCAAGTCAGCGAGTGAAGTGCGTGACTGGACCCCAAAGTGGGCTATTTTTATTTGCTTGGGAGCGCTCGCAACTCGGTATCTCGCAACCGTTTATTTAATATGTTAGAATAGTACAGCAATACAAAACAATGGATATAAGTGAGACAGAGCTATAAAACAGTATAGCATTATGATATGAGCGAGACAGGTTATAAAACAGTATGACATTATAATGTGAGCGAGACAGGTTATAAAACAGCATAGCATTATAATGTGAGTGAGACAGGATAACCTGTCAAAAACTGTGTGGAAAACAGTATGGCATTATGATGCATAAGGTGTGTGAGCGAGATACAATTACTCTCTTAACATTACGTTTATACAATATCAATTTATTAATTTACTATAGCTAATTAGGTCATTATCCGATAATTATAAAACAAAACAAAATAAACTTTCTACCAATAAAAATAGCCTAAATGCCTATGAACAGGTAATGAGGAAATCAAGTATCCTAGTAAAATAATTATTTATGTAAATAAAGAAACTAATTGCTAGTAATAAGAATCGAATCTGATCGACGATTTAGCAGTGATAAAAATCACTTTTCTGTCTTGATTTAGTCAATCTTCAACAGGTACTGCCCCCTAAACTGTGGCGATTTAGGAACTGTCGATTATGAATAGTTATTGTAGGTACCAAGGGAAAACTACATCGTTGAATTCCAAGACCCAAGTCCCCAATCCTGATGCTACAGGGGTTCTGCCCACCTAAACTGTGGGTATTTAGGACTGTTGATTGTGAGTTGAAGAAGCGGACGAAGTCGCGGGCGTCCGCTAGTATAAAATTAGTGAAGATATTACCACCAACCACCAACCGTGTCACCGGCATTCTATATTTTGTTTTCATTTCATCTCAGCCTAATCCGCAGTTAAAAGATATCATCGCATCTTTTAAACCACTGTCAAAGAGACTCGTTAACACTATTAATATTAATATTCAATTAACTACAGCTGTTAACTATGTTACTTTGTCTTTATCACACTGTCATATTACTTTGATGTCCATACAATATCAAAGGAAGATGTAGAGAGGAAATAGATATATCCGTAGTGCGGGCGGTCCTTTGTAATCTTGACGATGTTAGTCACTTGAAGTTAGTTGATTTTATATTGTAACTAGCTTTTGCCCCCACGACTTCGTCCGCGCGGAATTAGATTTTGGGGTGGAATTTTCAAAAACTGTGACACACGTACTTTTTTATTTTTAACTGAAAGCTCAAATACCAACTTTGATGGAAACAGCTTGAAAAATTACGGAGTTTCATATAAACTTCCATCCCCTATTTAAACCCCTTAGGGGTGGAATTTCCAATAATCCTTTCTTAGTGTGCGCCTACGTCATAAAAGGAACCAACTGTAAAAATTTCAAGTTTCTAAGTTCAGTAGTTTAGGCTGTGCGTTGATATCTCAGTCAGTCAGTCAGTCAGTCAGGACTTTGAATTTTGTACATATAGATAGAATTTGCCCACATCTTCATCCGCATTGGTTTGTTCTTCAATCACGCAGCAAAGAACGTCTATACGTACACTTTAAAGTTACAGGTATACGGTAATCACGTGGCTCAAGATATTATTTCATACATCATCGCTTGACTGAACAATCTAATCCGTCGTGAATTAAAATCCAGAGCCAATAAATGATCGATACAATATGGCGGATTAATTCGTATGTTTTGAAGCGTGAAATTAGCAACACAAGATGCCAGGGAGATGTAATATAAACTGGAGGCGCGAATGTCCTACGAAACTGCCTCGATTCTTGACTGGTACGGATCTGTATTATACAATTTTAATACAATTAGGTACACTACACTGGCTTTTCAAAATAGAATCAGATTTCAGATATGGTACATTTTTATTTTTCTTTGTTTAGTCTATGTAAATAAATTTTTTTTTAAACATTGCCTTTTTATTTTTTTTGTACGTTACTTTATTGACTTTTGGTAATGAACCATTTGATTGTCGCTTTTGTTGATGAATGCTTAGAAAAGTGAGAGTGAAGATCCTCGGAAGAATCTTTAGAAGACGCTCAGGTTGAAATCTATAGACCGCACTCTCACTCAGCTCAGACTCAAGATAGAGATAAAACGAGACAGATTTGTGTCAGAGCATAGATGTGTCGCGTTTTAACCTCTATCTTGAGTCTGAGCTGAGTCAGAGCACGCTCTATAGATCTCAGCATGAGTCTTTGGCTAGAAGATCTCAAGCATTTAGCTGAAAACAAGCGATACAATACGATCTTGTTAATCATGGAACACGAGTTCCATGGCGAGTAGTAGCAGACTACTTTATTAGTTTAGGTTTTCCTCTAATCAGGTGGAGGCGTTTATTGACACAAAATTTATGAGGTCTGCACCTCTATGGTCTACTTATAACTCAATGTAAAATTGACGCCGTAGACCCATTGAATACCGGCCCAATGATCTGTATCTATCAAGGCATGATAACGAAATTATAATCGAGCAGGTATTATCTTATAGGTAATCTCAAGCGATACGTCCTTTAAATCAAGAGTGAATAGGCATCTTCTAAGCAAGCGCGCTCCATCTTAGGCTGCTTCTTCATTTGTTTGCGACTTGATGCGAACAATACAGAACTAGAAGTTGATAATTTGTTTTAAAAATTAAACGTAATTTTTTTTACAAAACCGACTACAAACGCCACGACAAAGTATGAATGTATATCAATTGTGCCTATATAATTTGAAGAATTTCCTCGATTTCTCCAGGATCCCATCATCAGATCCTGAGCTGATGACTACAGGACCACCTGGGAAGTATACCCTTTCAAACAAAAAAGGAATTTTCCAAATCGGTCCAGGCGTCTTCGAGTATTAGGGAACATACATAAAAAAAAAGATGTGTGCCGCGGTAAAGCTATTGCATAGCATTTTTTATCAACGCCATCTAGCGGCTCACCGTAGAGGAGTCCCGTGTCAGATTATTTTCGTTACGGAATTTCTGGATTCGGTCTCCACGCTGGCCCGCGATAGAAGCTATGCAATAGCTTAAAAATCCGATGAATTGAGAACCTCCTCCTTTTGTGAAGTTGGTTGAAAATTTAAGCACCTCGGAAATATACATATTATTATTTCAGTTCATTTTAACTGATTAAATTACAAGCTTTAATTCCTGCGGCCACCGCACATGCAGTGGACAGACGAACTAGCTGTAATTTTTCAATATACAAAACCGATATGAGAACTGGGTTCATCAATATGTTACGGGTACTTTCAGACTGTTTACTTCGCCGCGCGGTTCTTATAGAAAGACGGAATTCCCGACGAAATTGTATAGTATATCACAATATGTAAAACACTTGGCCGGTTTTACTATATGACTAGCTTTTGCCCGCGGCTTCGCTTACGTTAATTTCGATTTATCTAACCCTTATTTTACCCCTGAAGGGTTTAATTTTCGAAAATTCTTTCGTAATGGATGCTTACGTCATAATAGCTATCTGTATGCCAAAAAGCCCGATCCGTTCAGTAGTTCAGTTAGAGCTGTTCGTTGATAGATTAGTCAGTCAATCAGTCAGTTAGTCACCTGTGCGTTTTATATATTTAGAAGAGCGAAGAAGATAGAAATATTTATTAGTGCAGACACCGATTAAATATGAAAGTTAAGATACGCATCCGTATCCACGGATCTTGACAACAAAAATCCGTATACGGATCCATATCCGCTAATATATATTTTTAATGATCCGGCACATCACTACCTAGTATAGATTATTATTTACTGGCCCATGCGAAACTTTGTAACGGTCTGACTGAGTTTAATTTATTAGCCGTAATCTGATTGGAGATTAAACTGTCGAACTCTCTAAACATTTATTATAATGTAATATTCGTAAGCAGTAGCAGCTGATAACTCAAGAACAGGTGGTTCACTAGAGCAATTTATTTAAGACTGGCTTTAGCTCGCGACTTCGTCCGCGTGGAGTTAAGTTTTTAAAAATTCCGGAGTAATACCATTTTCTTAATAACATCCTATGTCACTCTCAGTATTTTAAAATATCCTTCCAAAAAAAAGGATATACAATGCTCCGTTGCTGCGTGATTGAAGGACAAACTAACACACTATCGTATCTATAATAATTATAATACCGTGTATTGTGGTAAATAATCGTTTTGACTATAAATCTATAAACCTCACTCTCACTCAGCGCAAACTCAAGACAGAGTTAAAACGAGATACATTTATGACAGAGCGTATTTGTGTCTCATTTTAACTCTATCTTAAGTCCAAGCTAAGTCAGAGCACGCTCTATAGATCTCACCATAAACAACAGTCGCTCTGTTAAACCGCACGTATGACACCGGCAATCTGAAACGCTCTAACAGCTTTCACCGGAATATACTCTTTAAGTTATACGCGATAAAGCAGCTTTGTATTGTATTCGCGCTGAAATGTTATCGCGGGATTATAATCTTTATGTCCTGGGCATTAACGGCTATCTATGCGTGCACGTTCCCATCGCTCGCGGTCACGATGAAAATATAAAGGCTTCAACATGTTCCCGGATTGTTAAACTGCGGTCGTTCGGGATAATTAAAATAATACATTCATATTTGCGCAGTGGAAAAATTTATAACGCGCAGAAGTTTGTGTTTGTGTTGGTTTGATTCGTTGTTTTGTAAAGCTACCTGGAGCCAAAATAATGGATTATGATTTTAGCAGTCTTTTTTTTTTTATTCGATGACAAGATAGCCCTTGACTGCGATCTCACCTGATGGTAAATGACGATGCAGTCTAAGATGGTAGCGGACTAACTTGGAAGGGATATAGCAGTGTAAATTCAACCCATACCCCTAATGGGTTTCTACACGCCATCGTGCCGGAACGCTAAATCGCTTGACGGCACGTCGTTGACGGTAGGGTGGTAACTAGCCACGGCCAAAGCCTCCCACCAGACAAAGTCTGTAGCATTTGTGCATGTATGTATTTATATGCACGTATTTTCCACCATAGCGCCTTAACTGCTGAGCCGATATCGATGATTGAAGCTCATAACCTATTGAATACCATCACATCACATCACAGTAATATTAGAATAGAATAGAATAGAAATATCTATATTGGTAGCAATAAACACAAAATCAATATTAGCTCTATAGTTTATTCGCTTCAGTGGAACATTCGTAAATAGTCACATTGACGAACTCCCTTTCACTGTAGTCTTATAACTTGGAGGTCTCGGGTTCGATTCCCGGCGGCGTAATTTGGGAATTTATAATTTCTAAATTATCTCCGGTCTGGTCTGGTGGGAGACTTTGCCCGTGGCTAGTTACCACCCTATCGTCAAAGACGTGCCGCCAAGCGATTCAGCGTTCCGGCACGATGTCGTGTATAAATTGATTATGGGTTGAATGTGCACTGCGATATATACCCCTTCCAAGTTAGCGCGCTACCATCTTAGACTGCATCGTCACTTACCATCAGGTTAGATCTTAGTCAAGGACTATCTTGTTATCGACTAAAAAAAAATAGTCACATACGTACCTACATACATAGACTGCTAAAGTCATAACCCTTTTAACTTTGTCGTAGTTGGTTAAATCTGTCACCGGTGAACGATGAAAAAAATTCAGTTCTACTTCTACATATTGGACGCGCAAAAAATGTAAAATAGGGTACAGCAAGGGAATATACGTAAATCTTTTTCATTTCCGCCCGGCCGAGCGGACGGAAAAAAGATGCTAAAGCGACAATTCCGCGAAGGTTTCCGCGGTTATTTCTCAAAATTTTGGCTTAAAGCCAGCGGTGTGTACGCCGTATAAAAGTATCAGGTGCATGTATTAAAGCAAGTGACGGGAGAGCTTTTGGCTACAAAAGAGCAAAAATCTTCGGCATAGAGTATCACACTAATATTATAGAGGCGAAAGTTTGTGTGTGTGTGTGTGTGAGCGTGTATGTTTGTTACTCCTTCACGCCACAACGAATAAACCAATTTAGCTGGGAATCGAGATAGCTCATACCGAGAATTAATACATAGGCTACATTTTATCCCGGAAAAATAAAGAATTCCCGCGGGAATTAAAAACCTCAATCAACGCGGACAAAGTCGCGGGTATTGTCTAGACTATATAGACGTCATTGAGACGTGTTTCTTTGCACATACAATAAAAGCTTCTAACCTACTTAAACCAAAGAGCACTTACTGACACACTCAGAGACGTTCATTAAATATTCAACTAGCAAATGCCCGCAACTTTTGATTTAGTTTTTAAAATCCCGCGGGAACTCTTTGATTTTCCGGAGAAAAAGTAGCCTATGTCACACTCCAGGTCCTCACCTATACTCTACAAGAGAGGAAAAATATAGAGCATAACGGTAAAAAATCGGCCAAGTGCGAGTTGGATTCGCATATGAAGGGTTCTGTAACAGCGATTGTTAGAGGTTGAGCAAAAAACCGCCGAAAAAATCACGTTTCCTATATGGGAAACACCTTTTTTTAATTGTTTTTTTTTTTTTTTTTTACTGACAAGATAGCCATTGACTGCGATCTCACCTGATGGTAAGTGACGATGCTGTCTAAGATGGTAGCGGGCTAACTTGGAAGGGGTATAGCAGTGTAAATTCAACCCATACCTCTTATCGGTTTCTACACGCCATCGTGCCGGAACGCTAAATCGCTTGGCGGCACGTCTTTGACGGTAGGGTGGTAACTAGCCACGGCCAAAGCCTCCCACCAGACCAGACCAGAGACAATTTAGAAATTATAAATTCCTAAACTGCCCCCGCCGGGAATCGAACCCGAGACCTCCCAGTTATAAGACCACAGTGCACACCACTGCGCCAGGGAGGTCAGGGAGGTTTGTTGTGAGATACAGTCCGCTGACAGATAGACGGATGAAAGGACGGATAGCGGGTTCTTATTAATAGGGTCCCATTGCATCCTTTGCGTACGAAATCCTAAAAATGAGCTTTGATACCCCCTTATTTTAAATTCGGCTAAAATATTAGTATTGTTTGTCGGAAACACGAGCACAGCATTTGTGAGGAAATTCGTTCGCACTGTCAGTGTCAGTGCCTGAGGGGAAACCATTTTCATCCTACACGCATACATATCCCGATATTGTCGTAAATTCGATATGGTTTTATTTTATTTTAGGAGTAAATATGCTCTACCTATGTCTACTTCTTCTAATATATGTTATCTTGATAATTTTTATATGTACATAAAAAATAAAAATAAATAAAATAAAATAAATACTTATCACTAGAAATCCACGTAATCTTTGACTGTTCCACAAAAGTCTCATTTTTTTATTCGATGACAAGATAGTCCTTGACTGCAATCTCACCTGGCGCAGTGATGAGCGCTGTAGTCTTATAACTGGGAGGTCTCGGGTTCCCAGCGGGGGCAATTTGGGAATTTATAATTTCTGAATTGTCTCTGATTTGGTCTTGGAGGCTTTGGCCGTGGCTAGCTACCACCCTACCGTCAAAGACGTGATTTAGCGTTCCGGTTCGATGACGTGTAGAAACCAGGTAGAAACCGATTAGAGGTATGGCTTGAATGCGATATACCCCTTCCAAGTTACCCCGCTGCCATCTTGGAATGCATCGTCACTTACCATCAGGTGAGATTGTAATCAAGGACTATCTTGTTATCGAATAATTAAAAAAAAAGATGCGGATCCATCGCGGAAAAAGGTATTTTTAAAAGGTTTGGAAATAACAATTGTATTTTAAAATTTTTCACTCAAATCAGACGTCTTTCACAGTGTTTCAAAAATATGAGCACGGCTGTCCGCAACAGGGTTCCGTTGAAATTCCGAAATTCGTTTACATTCATGGCCCGAGGGAACCGCTGTTTAAAGACTTGGAAAAGCACAACGCGATGGCGACACAGTAGTCTATTCCACGAGTCGAACTGTGATGCTGATATCTATAGAGTGTGCTCTGACTTAGCTGTGATTTAAGATATTATGATTAAGTATTTTCATTGAAAGGTAGTAAGTATTGCCTCACCAATTATTTCAAAGTTACAGACCGATACCTCCTACGTAAGTTGTGGTATGTCACAAAATTGGCATTTTATGTTTTGTGCACTATATTATCATTTGTTTTTTAAGCTATTGCATAGCTTCTATCGCGGCCCAGCGTGGAGACCGAATTCAGAAATTCCGCAACGAAAATAACCTGACACGGGACTCCTCTACGGTGAGCCGCTAGATGGCGTTGATAAAAAATGCTATGCAATAGCTTTACCGCGGCAGTCCCCGAGTACCATACGTCTTTTTTATCTATTTTATGTGTTCGTTTAAAAAATAATTAAAAACAGCATTTTTTCATACTTTCAAGACGTATAAAGTTGTATCGTTATTAAAACGACGGCCTAAACCATTGTATTGGCCTTGACAACAATTAACGCATCACGTAACGTTATGGGGATACAACAACTTACGTAGGAGGTATCGAGATATACTTGCGTCATGCTCGTGAACGGGTGCCACCAACGGGAATGGGTCTGCTTTGACTGCCCATCTTGACATGCGTTGGATTGGTGTACCTACGTATGGATTTTTGCATTTTTGAAGCTTTATTGTGGAAGCACTGTATACATAGCATAGCTTTGTAAAAAAAAAAATTTTTTTTGAAAAGAGCAACTGCTGAGTTTCTTACCGGCTCTTCTCAGCAGAATCTGCATTCCGAACCGGTGGTAGATTTATGACGTGTCATAAGAGCTACAAGTCAGCCTACATGAAATAAATAAATTTTGATTTTGATTTTTTTTTTGATTTTTGACTTACACTTAAATTTTATTTATTTGTTATGACTATGAATGTATAGATGAGTAGAAATATTTTTTTTACAAGAATTAAAAAAAAGTAAAATAAAACGTGACATGTGTCACACCACACTTATCTAACCCTGGTCCTGCTGATGGACGGTATGCTGTTGAATATTTTATGTGACATTTTTAGGGTTTAGATAAAAACAAATCGTAGTTTAACTAGACAGGGGCTTATCTTTGGGTTGTTTATGGGATAGATGGCTAGGACGGGCTTTCGAAGGGAGATGATTCCACAATTTGGTGGTACGTGGAAAATAAGAAATCAAATCAAATCAAATCAAATTTCTTTATTTGCACAGATTGAGTGTATATTGATGTTACAAAATTAAAAAATGTACTTCAATCTGCCGGGTATTGGCATGCAAACATGATATTGTTGTAGGTAATTATTCTTAATCTAATTCTGTAACACCGACTAATTCCATAACCGCCAACTAGATGGCGCCACTGGTCAGCTGCCTCGCGCTAAGATCGTAACCGTGGACCATCCTAATATAGGCCGACCAACCGATGAAAAATATTCTCTCCAAAATGTAATCACTCCGTGATACATTGTACTCGCACTACTGCGACGTCGTGGCATACGTAGCTTCCACCTTGATGGGACTATGTTGAAAGCGACCCCAGCAGTACACACAAAATACTTGTGGTAAAGATTCCGCTTCCACCCTTGTTGGGACGGACATTTTGAAAGCAAGTACTTTGTCCTAGCATTTAACTAGTCTAACACGTATTCAGTGTATATTCTGTAATAAACCCGTATCGACGACGTCCTGCGTTTCCTTTGAATCTTCGCCCCTACAATTCTAATTATATCTGGATCTGGAGCAAAGGTTGGTCGAAGTGCTCCAGACACCCAGGTGGTGAGGGTGAAACGTGTCACCTGATGATAAGTGATTAGCGCCGCCCATGAATATTTGTAGCACCTGAGGCACCACCAATGCGTTGCCGGCTCTTTAGGAATTTGTTGGTCCGCCCCTTGAATAACCCCATGTTTTAATTTAGTGGGAACACCGTCGCAGGAAGTTGGTTCCACAGTTTCAAAGTACGTGGAAAAAAGATCTGGCACATCGGATGGTCGAAGTGCTCCAGGCACCCAGGTGGTGAGGGTGAAATTATGTTCGGTGGTGAGGGGTGCGGTTGTAGAAGAGAGACGGTAGAATAAGGTCAAATAGCACTTCAGAACACTCCTCGTTATAGCTAGTGATAAAATAGTTAAAAAATATTCCATGTCAATTTAAAAACGGAACAAAGCGACTAACTGGTGTTCGGAGCTTACGCTTTCTTTTTTTCTTTCCCATCCGCCTGCGTGTGACATCGCCTGGGCCTTTGTGACCCATATTTTGTCGTTGCGGGGTTATTGCAATCGGGTTTTCTGTTTTCTCTAACATTTGAAGGGTTATATTTATACATTAGTCGACGCCCGCAACTTTGTCCGCTTTTTCAATTCACACTCGACAGTTCCCCATAGTCTAGGGGGTAGTACCCCTGCAGGAGTACCCCATTGAGGAATTGGAACCCGACATTTTTATGGGATCATCTCGTTTCATCATTAAAGTTTTTGTATCGATACAAAAAGATTTGCGCAAATCGGTTTAGAAATCACGGAGATATCGATATACATAAATAGAAAAACAGAACTCTTTCTCTTTCAAAAGTCGTCGCGTCGCGTCGGTTCAAAAAGTAGCCTTACTAATCTCTGATAAAATCAAAATCTACCAGTGAATGTCCCGTCAAAATCGATCCCGTCGTTCCCAAGATACATACCTGGGAGTTGCCTCTCTTTCCATCGCGTCACTCTTATCCCTTCTTACTACGTTAGCCCATCGAGACGGAACGAACGACGCCTGGCCTACCGATAGTAGAGTCTTGACTCTTGAATTGTCATAAGAGCCACAATTTCACGATTTTAATTTAAGTATCATAATGGAATATGCAATTTTCTTTTGAGCTCCTTTGTACGAGTATAAGCGGAGTGTCCAATTAAGTATTGAAATCAAAGCAATGGGTACACGTGGGAACAAAAGCTGTTCGTGTTATTAGCTGTTCTTCGTGAAGGCCTTAACAGACACCAAGAGTTTTACAGCGACGCCTGACGTTAACTGCATTATAGGAAACGACACAGAATGCGGCCGTACCCGTAATAAATACTAGTTGTTATATATATATTTTTTTCTTTTTATCGATGACAAGATAGTCCATGACTGCCATCTCACCTGATGGTAAGTGACGATGTAGTCAAAAATGGTAGCGGGCTAACTTGGAAGGAGTGTGGCACCTACTCATACCCCTAATCGGTTTATACACACCAGCTTGCCCCGATTCCCGCAGGAACTCTCTTACGTCCCGGGATAAAAAGTAGCCTACGTCCGATTCCAGACTATAATCTATCTCTGTGCCAAATTCCAGCCAAATCGGTTCAGTCGGCGCGTTAGACACGCGCCGGCACGCGTCCAGTGTGTTCGCACCTTTAGCTCTGTTCCGTTCACTGGGTAAGTTTTGAATGGAGCAATTTTATCAAAATGGGAGTAATGGTCCATTATTTGTTATTATTTTTCGGGTAAGTGGTAGGAATTATTTTCATGCAAGTAACAGTATGATTGTGTTGGTATATAACTAACTACCTACTAGAAGTGCTTCGCTGTGTTTTGATATGAAATATCTATTGACATGCCTTGGGTAAGAATGCCGCGGTGAACGGTATAACGCTCTCTAATATATTTTTTTAATTACATCCAAAAATGGGGGATGAAACTTTGTATGAAAGTTCGTCATTGTCTGAACATTGTACGAGTCTGGAAATTGTTATTTAGGCTTTTGTTCAAAAATAAGAAAATACGTGTTTCAGGATTTTTGAAAATTCCTCGACCTCACTGATTTTGAAAAAATCCACTCGAGCGTGCCTACTGGGGCAGATCATCTAGTAAAAGTTGTCGTACCCACTCCTAACACAAGCTTTCTGCTTATTTGGAGGGGAGAGGAGATTATTAGTTAAGTTCATCTTGGTTAATATTTTTAAAAATAGAAAAGAAAGTCATAATCCTCAGAAATTAAGTAAGACCTAAAAAGATAGAGAAAAATAAAAATAAGCCAATATACATCCTCTGAGTTGATGAAAACAAAGACACACACACAAGAATTAATTATGAAATTCCACCATACAAGTTTTCTTGAGCTTTCATCTCTAAACGAATCATACAGTCAACCGCAAACATAACTTTATTTATAACAGGTCAAATATAAACCCTATAATCTAAACCTCAAAGTACAAATTACAAAGGCGTTGACCACGTACAATATTATATTTAGAACAATAGTTCAGATATAGGTCTTAATATCATAGTAATAAGGTTCAGGATACAAAGGTGTGGTTCGCCGGTTGTACAGCAGAAGTGAAGCAATTGTAACTGCAATTAGGGTTACAATACGTATACTTATCTGCGGCATGGGTGAAATTGCTTTCTTCGGATACGCCTTGTGCTGCATTTGAACAGGCAAGTTATGATTTTTTTTAATTCTATGACAAGATAGCCTTTGACTGCGATCTCACCTGATGGTAAGTGACAGTCTAAGATGGTAGCAGGCTAACTTGGAAGGGGTATAGCAGTGTAAATTAAACCCATACCCCTAATCAGTTTCTACACGCCATCGTGCCGGAACGCTAAATCGCTTGGCGGCACAATGATGCTCATAAACTTACGTTTTTAGGGTTCTGAAAAAAAAAATTATCTTATAACCCCTTATAGGCTCGCTCGGTTGTCCGCCTGTCTGTCCGTGTGTCAAGGCCCTTTTTCTCAGTAACTGCTTGTGGTACTTATGCTGAACTCTACAAAGTGTGCTCTGTCTTGACTCGGACTTCAGCACTGGTAGCATGGGCAGGAGATAAAAGTTTTATCCCTCGATTTTATCCACTGACAGGGGATAAAATTATCTTTTCGTATGCTAAAGCATGGCGACAGGGGAAAGGAAAAGTATATTCCTATAAGAATATCCACTGTGGATATTATTTCCACCGTTTTGCTCATGCTCGACAGGAGAATAAAAGAGAGCGAGGGGATACACATTTTATCCTTTCCCCGGAGATAAAATTTCTCCCGCCCATGTTACCAGTGCTGATAGAGTTAAAACGAGACACAAATATGCTTTGACATAAATCTGTCTCGTTTTAACACTGTCTTGAGTCTGAGCAGATTGAGAGTGTGGTCTATAGATTTATGCCAAGTTGAATTTTACACCGAACTAGATTTGCCCACGCTCACCTTGAATTCGCTTTTTCAGACCCCTATTTTACCCCCTTAGGGGTTGCATTTTCAAAAATTCTTTCTTAGCGGATGCCTACGTCATAATAGCTCGAATCGACATGCTGCGT
This sequence comes from Hipparchia semele, assembly GCA_933228805.2. Lineage (NCBI taxonomy): Eukaryota > Metazoa > Arthropoda > Insecta > Lepidoptera > Nymphalidae > Hipparchia > Hipparchia semele. Next base: position 2,485,249 of record OW121731.1, read on the forward strand.
CATCCACTGGTACAAGTATCTAAACGCAGCATGGTGCGTTTTCAATACAGGGCGTATCCACGCTCGGCTGTGTACGAAAATTAGCCGGTTATGCTCCGCTCACCCTTGACTATTGGCCGAGCGGCGGCGGGCCAACGTGTATGAGCTGCTTTTTTTTTTTTTTTTATTTTCCATCTGGCTGGCTATCGCATTTCGATCAATAGGTTTTCTATTATCTTTTCTATCTAAACTATGTCTGTTCAATAAGTCAGTTGACTTACATGGGTTACTGTTTAGGGTTTCGTACCCGAAGGGTAACCAACGGGACCCTATTACTAAGCCTCCACTGTCCGTCCGTCCGTCTGTCTGTCTGTCAGCAGGCTGTATCTCTTGATCTTAACTTTTACGTACTAAATTATTATTGGCGTAGATTTTGTTGTGATTGTACAAAGCACTAGATTTTGATTATTTTTTATTTTGTGCAGTTTTTTTTTTTTTTGTAAAATATGTTAGTTAGTTTCATTTAAGTGAATATGTAAAATATTCTTTTTGAAACAATCAAAATCAAAAATTAAAATCAAAATTTATTTATTTCATGTAGGCCAACTTGTAGCTCTTGTGACACGTCATAAATCTACCACAGGTTCGGAATGCAGATTCTGCTGAAAAAAGCCGGCAAGAAACTCAGCAGTTGCTCTTTTCAAAAAAATTTTTTACAATGGTTAACAAAACTATGCTATGCACACAGTGTTTCCACAAAGAAGTTTCAAAAATGCACACCTACCACAACCTAACACATGTTAAGATGGGTAGACACAAAGCAGACCCATTCCCGTTGGTGGCTCCCGTTCACGAGCACGACGCATGATCCAGCCGTTGCTTCGCTCAACCATATTTGAGGGAACGTAACAACCCGCACCACACGACACCGCCACAGAAATGTTTAAGAGAGCATGACATACTTAGGCTACCCATGTTAAGGCATCGAATTAAATACTCATTTTAAGACATAACTGAGACACAAATAAAGTGGAAACACTGTAGAACAGAATACAATAGAATCATGTTACACAGGATAGTTAGTTATACAATATCTTAAACCCTACGAACAAGAAGTTAAGACAGTTAAAAGTTAAGCGTGGTTACGGTTTGAAAACTTCAAGGCAAGTTCATACAACACAATATTATATGAAATTAGTATAGTAATATTAAATTCTTCTACACGATAATAATATTAACTTTTCACGAGGTCGTGTCGACTTATAATTTCCCAGTAGACTTTACAAAAAGATTGTCTACAGAGTCAACTTTCAACGTTTTAGGACAGGGAAAATACCAACGGAAAAATGAAAACTGGATTACCCTGCAAGGTACCTACCCTATACCCTATCAATGGGATACCTTGTTACAAAAAAAAATGTGGAAATGATTTTTTTTTTTAAAGAATTTTAGCCAAGCTGAAGTTGACTAATATCCTCCTACCCCCTCCAAATAAGCGGAAAGCTTGTGCTAGGAGTGGGTACGGCAATACGGCAACGGGTGGGGTTTGAACTTGCGACCTTTCAGTTTTCAGTCCGCACCTTTAACCGTTGGGCTATTGAGGTTGAATGAAACGGTATTTACCAATTAGAATAGTAGATCTGATAAGGCCAAAAGAGAGATGTCGTCAAGATTTTGACAGCATAATTTAGATTTGAAGATCCGTGTCAATCAAGGCGAGTATTTAGGACATCTATACGAGCTGAGGCCTTAAATATTGGATAAGGGTTTGTAGTTAGAGGCTACTTATGTAAAGAGACTCCTACTTAGGGGGTAGGGGGTGATTTAGGTATGGGTAGTTCAAAAACGCAATAGACTTTTTAACTGACTTCCACAAAAGGAGGAGGTTGTCAATTCGTTGGAATTTTTTTGGTGGTGCTTCAGGTGCTACAAATGTTCATGGGCTGCGGTAATCACTTAACATCAGGTGACCCGCCTGCTCGTTCCCATGCTTACCATCATATGGATCGCAGTGCGGTAAAATAAACTTTATAGCAACTTTCGAGTTTCTCGAGCAAACAGTATTGAAAAATATTAAAATAAGTAAGTACATATTATATTCTAAACACAAAACCGCTTAAAATCAAATCCCATTAGGCGTACAATAGAGAAAAATGATCCACGGGGTCGTGATTTATTAGGATCGGGAAGGTAAATTATCTGCGAGTAATTAATATTAATAGAATCCCTCGGAAGCTGTAAGCGAGAAACAATGAGACGAGCAGAGAACGCCCCGAGTTAATGGCCACAAACCGAGAGACCCAGTTAAATATAATAAAAAAATCATTACAAGAAAAAAGTTTAATAATCGGTCAAATCTTCGACCAGCCGGGACGAGCCTTTACGCAGATTTAGTACTGAATATATTCTGCCGCTTTCTGCGGGAGGTGAGGTAATCACGTACAGCCTACGTACAGCACACATTTACTCACTTCCGCACACTCTTGTAGAAAACTTAATGTCTCTATGAACGCACACTAACTCAAAAGCTGTCACACTTGCAACCTGACATGTACGTTTGTACATGTACTTCGGCAGAGGGGAATGCGTGCGCTTGCCAAGTCCTGGCTAAATGGTCGAATGGTCAAATGCTAGTCTTCGCATAAGGAGGGTTTCGTACCAAAAAAACACATCTCTAGTAGGGCTTTAATTTTTTTTTTTTTTTTTATATTTTTAGCGAGCAAACGAGCAGGCGGGTCACCTGATGTTAAGTGATTACCGCCGCCCATGAACACTTGTAGCACCAGAGGCACCAACAATGCGTTGCCGGCCTTTCAGGAATTTGTTGGTCCGCCCCTTGAATAACCCCATGTTGTAATTCAGTGGAAACACCGTCGCAGGAATTTTATTATTTGTTCTTATAGCGGCAGCAGAAATATACATTCTCTTAATATTTCAACTTTCTTACCTATCAAGAATCATGAGATACAGCCTTCTGACAGACAGACGAGCAGACAGCGGAGGCCCCGTTGGTTAACCTTTGGGTACGGAACCTTAAAAACCGTTACGAACTAAGAATAATTTTAGTTAGTAAAATTATTCGTAGTTCGTAATGTTGATTTCGGGCTAGCGTCGCGAATCGGTTTCATCGTTTCTATTTAGGCCCACCCGATTGAAGACGGGTTTTTTAAAAAGAATTTTAAGCTATTGCATAGCTTCTATCGCGGGCCTTGAGCGTGGAGACCGAATCCAGAAATTCCGTAACGAAAATAACCTGACACGGGACTCCTCGCACCGCTAGAGGGCGTTGATAAAAAATGCTATGCAATAGCTTTACCGCGGCAGTCCCCGAGTGCCACACGTCTTTTTTTGTATACGCTTTTAGCTATACATTAATATTGTTATGAAAAGAACAACTGCTGAGTTTCTTGCCGGCTCTTCTCAGCAGAATCTGTATTTCGAACCGGTGGTAGAGACATGACGTGTCATAAGAGCCTACATGAAATAAATAATTCTGATTTCTTTTTTGAATTTTTTGACCCCTAAAGTTCCTAAAAACTTTTAATTACCTTCCAATCAAGCATAAGAGGCAAGCCATTATATTTAGATCACTCCACGCTTAGGCTGTAAGTACTACTCAGTCTAAGAAATAAGCATGAATTATTCATGACTCGATCTCTCGTTTTTCTACGCGACATTCTGCGTACCGAACGCGCCTTGTTTTGAGACGACAGGAATTTACTTCTTTATAGGGAACTTTCACAACGATTTGTATGGGGACATAAACCTTTGTGTGGAGACATAAATATAGGTATTTTTGTAACACGTTTGCGAGAACTAAGCTGACATAGCGTAGGGTTTTTGTTTTATTCAATGACAAGATAGTCCTTGACTGCGATCCCACCTGATGGTAAGTGACGATGCAATCGGCAGTGTATATTCAACCAATACCCCTAATCGGTTTCTACACGCCAACGTGACCGGAACGCTAAATCGCTTAACGGCACATCTTTGACGGTAGGGTGGTAACTAGCCACGGCCAAAGCCTCCCACCAGACAAAACGTCGTTTTGAGACGACAGGAATTTACTTCTTTATAGGGAACTTTCTCAACGATTTGTATTGGGACATAAACCTTTGTATGGAGACATAAATATAGGTATAGTACGTTTATCTCACGAAGTTACGGGCGCTTTACTTGTGGTTACGTCGTGTACATGCACATTGCGTAAGTGTGCGTGCCTGTCAGAAGCCTAGGCGCGAGCATTGAGCAAGCTCTCGCTCACACTTATACAAAACACACACAACCATGAGCCATGCGCCGTCGTGAATTGCAAAAACTATATTTTTGTAACAAGTTTGTGAGTTAAGCACTAGTCATATCAAGAACTATAGGTAAACCGTCGCAAGTTTAGCCTGATAATTTCCTTCAATCCTTTCTTTTATTCGTTAACAAGATAGTCCTTGACGGTAATCTCATCTGATGGTAAGTGACGATGCAGTCTAAGATGGTAGCGGGCTAACTTGGAAGGAGTATGGCAGTGTAGATTCAACATATACCCCCTAATCGGTATCTACACGCCATCGTGATCGGAACGCTAAATCGCTTGACGGCACGTCTTTGACGGTAGGGTGGTAACTAGCCACGGCCAAAGCCTCCCACCAGACAGTCTGCCGGTTCATTGCACTCCTAGCACAAGCTTTTCGCTTATTTGCAGGGGATAGGAGAATATAAATCAAGTTCAGCTTGACATATATTCTCCTATCTATCTATATACATATACAGGCACGCACACTTACGCAATGTGCATGTACACGACGTAACCACAAGTAAAGCGCCCGTAACTTCGTGAGATAAACGTACTATACCTATATTAGTTTTCTTTAAAAAAAAAATAGACTCAAAGTATACCCTTTTGCAATAAGCGGTGAGTGTTAGTCAGGTAGGTATATGATATAGTTCCCAAATGCCAAGACGCCCTAAAGGGCCCCTTCCCCGTCGTGAAAGGATATTAAAAAGGGTGCGAATGACGTACAGGTGAGAAGATGTGGACAGGGCTCTTTATTGATGGCAAGCTACTAATTCCCTCCCTTTTCTTGTTTTTATTAAATTCACTTGAAGGAAATTCCGAATATTTTTTTAAGTACATACCAAAATCATATGACAAGAATAAGAATTCATTTATTGATGGTTCGATATTGATGATTATGTGATTCGCGGTTGGTTTAAGTTTTATATTTAGTTTGCTGTGCGTTTCCGTGGGGACCCACCCTTATAGTTTATTTATATTTTAAGTTATATTTAAGTATGTTAATTTTGTTTTCTGTGTTTTTTTATGTGTTTATTTTATTCTCGAATAAAAGACTATTTATTTATTTATTTTATTTAATATTGTACATGGTTTCAACTTTCATTGTTAGTAAGGCGCCCTATGCGCTATGCTTAGCGCGTCGCTTAAGACTTTCTGTGTGAAATCACTCGTTTACCTTTTTTAAGGGCCGATTTCACCTTCGTAAAATAGTAAAAAAGTCTTATCCGAGCGTAAAGATATTTTGGCAGATTTTTAATAGGTACAAAACTTAAACAGTCGGAACCCATTAAAAATATAGGTCGATTCAAATCTTCCCAATAATGGAACCCGACTGATAAGTCAATATTAGTTAAAATTATTCTACTAGACTTTTTTTTTTTTAATCTATTTTTTTTTGGGGGGCTTTTTACCCGCAGGCACGCCAAGTTTTTCCTTTTCAGTTTTTATTTACGCAGTCGGGTTTTTTATTTTTAAATTTAATATTTTTATTTTACGTTGGTGCAATCAGCCATAAGTCAGCTAAGGAATAATAGATTATAGTACCGTATCCATAACTCACGATTACATACATCCATCTGACGCAAGTAATAAACCATTTTGTTCCATCTAGACGATATTTTGCACAGGTTTTATGAAGAAAATATGATAATAAAGACTATTCGGCAATACGAAAAGATACCTTAATGTAGTTAGATAATAAAATTAGTTTCATTCGACAAACTCTTTGTTTTGCAAACACGTGTAAATTAATTTAAAACATCCCCGACATGTGACATTAAAAAAAACGTAATCCGCCATTTTGTGGCGCTGGCCATCTTGGACCGATTTTCATCAAACATAGCTAAGAACACTCCCAACTAATTCACTTTTCAAAGAAAAAAAAACAAAATCAAAATCGGTTCATTGTTCGGTTGCTACGATGCCACAGACACACACACACACACACACACACGCACGCACGCACGCACGCACGCACACACGCGCGTACGAGCGCACACACATACACGTCAAACTTATCTAATTGATAACCTCCTTTTTTTAAAGTCGTTTAAAAATAAAATACTAAAACAAACATTACTGTTATATGAATATATTTATCAAGCACTTAATCTTGCACCCTGTCATACCCAGGTCATGTAGAACGCCTGCACTTAAGTCATAATTAAGGCAATAACTTAAGGCTAATTAGTACGCGGCTTAAGATATTAGAACAGATCTCATTAAGTATTTAAGCGCCAAATTGCTTAACTTTGACTCTCCAACGCACAATTTTGAGTAATGGCCCCGTTTGGACCCATTTATTTCCACATTTTGACCTCAAATTCACTTAAAACTCCTACTAAATTGACCTCAAGGGTTTTCAATGGACGTTGTTTTTAACCGACTTCACAAAAAGGAGGTTATCAATTTGACACCTATGTATATCATATTATTGGAATTGCAAAATATTCACATAATTACTATGATAATTAATCTATTAGGGCCTCCAAACAAATATACAAATTTTATAGGTGTACTAGCTTTAACCCGCGGCTTCGCTCACGTTAGGTTCGATTTTTTAACCCCCTATTTAACCCTCTTGGGGTTGAAATTTTCCAAAATCCTTTCTTAGCGGATGTCTACGTCCTAACAGCTACCTGTATGCCAAATTTCAGCTCGATCGGTCCAGTGGTTAGAGCTGTGCGTTGATAGATCAGTCAGTCAGTCAGTCAGTCAGTCAGTCAGTCAGTCAGTCAGTCAGTCACCTTTGCCTTTTATATATTTAGATGGTGAACCTATGTATGTATGTGTTGGTATGTATGTATGTTCGTAACATTTCTCGTAATGTTCTCGAATTGTGACAATTCTTTTTTTGTCGGAAAATCGGTTCAATAGTTTTTTTCAAGGTATGGACACTTTTTCAGTTATTCTTTATTTCGGTATATTGAAGTCGGTTTAATTTTTCTTAAATTATAGCTTGTCAAAGGTGAACTAATTATTATTAGGGGAAGGCTTTTTTTCTTTATTTTTACAAAATAATTACCGATAACCATAGATCAATTACAGGAAAAAATAAAAGACAGTGCCTTTCTGTCTGTATGAAGAGCCCGTAACTGCTGCGATTTAAACCCGGAAGCATTTAAGGTCCTATACAATTCGCAAGAAAAGTCCACCCTTTTAGCAACCTGTAGCCTTTTAACCTTTCACCCCTAATTTAGGTATCCTCAAATAATGGCCCCATTACAGTTTTTTTGTTAATGGCAAAAAGCTTTTTAACCCCCGACATAAAAACGACGGTGTTCTAAGTTTGACGTGTCTGTGTGTGTGTGTATGTGTGTGTGTCTGTGACATCGTCGCTCCCGAATGGATGAACCGATTTTGATTTTGTTATTTTGTTTGAAAGGTGAATTAGTCGGGAGTGTTCCTAGCTATGTTTGATGAAAATCGGTCCAAGATGGCCGCCGCCACAAAATGGCGGATTACATGTTTTTTTTTAACGATTACTGAATAGCGATTAGGACGTGATTTTTTTCCTTGGATATTCCTAGTTGAGGCCGTATGGCTACCTTTTATCCCTAATTTTTAAAATCCTAACTCCACGCGGATGAAGTCGCGGGCAAAAGTTAGTACAGAATTAAACTAAGTGATGATTTCATAATTACTTTCCTTTGCAATAAAAGATTCTGCTCAGTCATGGAAATCACAGTTCGGTTTTAAAAAATGGACGTACAAGATAAAATCAACAATGAAATGAATTGAAGTCATCTGTAATGTAAATTAATGGATTAACTTTTGAACAGATGGTTGCTTAATGAGTGCACCGCTTTATATTTGGCTTCAGAAAGTTTACCTTTGTTATCGACTAGCTTTAGCCCGCAGACTTCGCTCCTATTACGTTCGATTTTTCAAATTCCCTTAGGAATTGAATTTTCAAAAATTCTTTCTATTGTGTGGATGCCTACGTCATATCTATCTGTATGTCTTTCAGCCCGATCGGTTCAGTGGTTTGAGCTGAGCGTTGATAGATCAGTCAGTCAGTCAGTTAACTTTTCCATTTATATATTTAGATGTAGGTATCTTTATCTCGTGAACCAGGAATTCGTTATTTCGGATATTTTTAACAAGTTTTGATAACCCAATTCCGATTCTAAAATTGAGGTGTAAAAACCAACAAACTAAAAATTATTTAAATTTTTAACAAATATTTTCGCGTTTTTAAGGCCCCAGTCACCCAAAAATCCAAATTTTTACAAAATACCAGCAAAGAAAGATTTTTTCTTTGTTATTAAAAAAGAGATTTAAATTAATAACATTTTCGTTAATTTGTAGTATAAGATTTGAACTTTACGTGACATATTTTTTTATTTACTTTGATGTTATTAGTAAGTATTATTTTACTACAACAGTATAGGTATTTTTCTGTGGTATAACCAAAAGTACTTACTTTTATTAAGCTGGTACACAAACATCACAAGACATCTCACTATGTTGTAAGAACCAGCAGGGTTAGCATGGGGTGGAGATAAAAGTTTTATCCCCCGATTTATCCACTGACAAGGGATAAAATTATCTTTTCCCTACGCTAAAGCATGGCGACAGGGGAAAGGAAAAGTATATTCCTATAAGAATATCCACTGCGGATATTATTTCTGCCGTTTTGCTCATGCTCGACGGGTGGATAAAGCTAAGCGAGGGGATAAACATTTTATCCTTTCCCCGGGGATAAAATTTCTCCCGCCCATGCTAGCTATGCTGGTCTAGTGTAGTCTACGCATTTTAAAACCTTCTTTTAAAAGCTAAGTCGTAGCAGGTAAGTGAATAAATAGTTTATGGTTTAGCGCCACCTTTTATATCAAAACTTTTACTCAGAGACAGTAAGAGCGTATTTACGACTTTTTAGTCCATTGCTGGCTTCTTCATAATCCAACTTAAGACATAATAAATCAAATCGTTCACACAAACAAATTGAGTAGGTACAATCATTTTTCTTAAACCAGTTTTATTGCTTAATTTTGTAACACTAATAAAAAAACACGAAAGGGATAGATTGTTTATATATCTATTTATCTATAGATTATTTATCTAATGACACTCAAAACGTTTTTTGTGTGGTGGACTGGATGGACTGTATTCTGTAATTCACTGATTACAATAAAAATATAACTTAACTTGCAAATGTCTTAAAAATTATTAACATAAATATTCAAAGTTAGTAATGAGAATACTACAGTAACTTACTTTAATCAGTTTGGATACCGTAGAGTTGCCATTCCATTAAAATTTTTACTATAGTTCTGTCAATTCACGAAGGCACGTGACTCATGGTTGTGTGTGTGTCGTATCTGTATAAGTGTGAGCGAGAGCTTGCTTGCGCCTGATTGCTCCCACCTAAGTTCCTGACAGGCACGCACACTTACGCAATGTGCATGTACACGACGTAACCACAAGTAAAGTGGTAAATTCGTGAGATAAACGTACTATAACTGCTATATGCAGTGGAATGTAGTAATTTGATCACTGATGTTTTCTATAGATTTCGCTTCAAAATAAGCGACATGAATATTCAAAGCGAGCAATGGAAATACGGTAACTTAGTATAATCGTTAGGGACGGCGCAGGGTTGGCTATTGGGGCCTGCTCTGTAAAGGCGACACGAGTCATGAATAAATCATTTTATATGAGCGTAAGCGCTTAATGCACACCCAATTAGGTTGCAGCCTCCGTAAGCTCAACGCTCGAAGTATGGCGTCTAATGATGATTACTATGGGGAAACGATAATGTTTTGGCCTTTACGAAACCCGTCATAGTCAATAATATCTGGTTATGTCTTGTGGGAGGCTTTGGCCGTGGCTAGTTACCACCCTACCGTCAATGACGTGCCGCCAAGCGATATAGTGTTCCGGCACGATGGCGTGTAGAAACCGACTAGGTTGAATGTACACTGCCATACTCCTTCCAAGTTAGCCTGCTACCATCTTAGACTGCATTATTACTTACCATCAGGTGAGATCGCAGTCAAGGGCTATCTTGTCATCGAATAAAAAAAATATATAAAAAAATATTTTTACAAAACCGACTTTAAACGCCACTACAAAGTATATCAATTGTGCCTATAAAATTTGAAGAGTTCCCTCGATTTCTCCAGGATCCCATCATCAGATCCTGACCTGATGACAATGGGACCGCAGCTGTGTAACCGCTGTTAGTAACACAACTAGGTAATAGGTATTTATATCGATACGTTATATTTCATAACGTTATTCGAGTCTCGGCGTATTTGTAAACGTCGCGCGGCGTGCGATATATTGCCCCGTTACAATCTATTAGGGGGGTGTTTAAAAATAATCCCCCGGGTTGCTGAGATAGGTGCCTTAATAGGAAGTCGTTTGTCATAGACGTATGAGGTGCTAGGGTTGTCAGCGGGGAGTAGACTCCGAACATAAACATTGGCGCTTAAATTAAGTGCATCTGTTTCTCATTTTTTTATTGAAGAAAGAACAGGACAGGAGGTAAAGTAACTTATATTCGTAAATATTCGTTATATTTATTGTTGTTCTCCCAATTTCCATAATATAAGTAAGTAGGTAGGTACTTATTTAGAGAAAAAAAATTATATGAATATATTTTTATTTGGCATTTTTTATATTAAGTATATTTAAGCTCTCAATATCATAATCATGAATAGTGGAAATATATCGACATGAAAAACCGATAGTTGTGGATGGCTTATTAAATTCTATGTGGGACGAAAAATTGACCGTAAAGCATACTGCAATTCCACATCGTTCAGAAAGTAATGGGTTAAAAATTAAAATCTAAAACTTTAATAACAATTACAGTATTATCTTTTGTATTTTGTAAAAATAAATATTGAAATGGATTTTGTTTAATTTTCCAGGTTTTGTCAACCCTAGGTTTTAGGTTATTTTACGAAAACACCGTTAGAGTTATTACACTCAACGATATTCGTCTTTAACACTTCCACCGTGAGTTTACAATACTGTGTTTAGTAGCACAAGTGGCCAGAAAGCAACGCGCTTGGGAGCTAACTTTGCGCTGTCACCTGTTTCATGTGAGAAACCGCAGAAATTAAGTTGTCTCTGATTAAACATACCATAAAATCATATGCCATCAAGAAGTTCCAGTATCCACCGTCTCCGACTTCCATCATCGGACAGGCTTAATAGCACCAAAATCATCAATTGCCGTCCAAACCAAGTAACGTCACATACATTTAAAAGTATTTGTAAATTTACAGTCCAATCGAAACTTGGAAGTGGTCGAATAATCAGCCATGTACTAATTTCGATGTAAACACAGCGTACAACAAAAAAAAAACAAAAAATATACTAACTGAAAGCTTTTCATTAGTATACTAATTATGCTTTATCGCTAATTATGTATAAATAGTGACAGCAATAAGACGTAGGTAAATAGCAATCTTGGTGGTATACTATGCATTAGGAAATAGTAAGTTTTGTGGCAAAGCTGAAAGATTTTAAAAAATTTACTATTTCACATAAGAGTCAGTAAATCAATTCTCGCACACTTCAGTGACATTTTTAGTACAAAAAAGTTTAAAAGAGTTCTTAGACCAAGTGGTCCGATACTTTTTCAGACGGAAAACTTGAGGTAAAGCTTCTCTCTCGCTTCAGGGCGCGTTGCTTTTCATTCGACACGTGTCTTGAAAATACATTCAGCCATGTTTAATGTACTTAGTACTTTGATCTTAAAGACAGAGATGTGTTAAGCTTATTATGTGTTGTGATTTGATTGAGCGTGAAATTTGTTTGTTCATTAATAATAATGTACCTACACTTGTAATAGGGTATCTATATGCATGTATTTTATTATATCTATGTTTCAATATATTATATTACTGAGCGCAATTTCGATGCATCACGTCTTAATAACGGCTTTTGTGTTAAAGACGAATGTCGCTATAACTTTTGGGTTTATATTTTAGGAATTAGTAGTAACTATATTATGTAAAATCAAATAATATTATACAATAGCTTATTCCCGCGTCTACGTCTGTGTGGAAAAAGCTTAGAGTGACTTGCTACTATCCGTGAGAAGTTATGCCCTCTATCTTCGATAGTATTTAGTAGATCTTCACCAAAATTGAACAAAATATTTCTAATAGTACACAATTAATAATAAAAAAAGAATTATCAAATTCGGTTTAGATTTGACGAAGCAAAAACAACAAAAACTTTCATCCCCTATCCCAGATAAACCTTATTGTTTATCAGGATAAAAAGTATTCTATATATTGACCCGGAGTATCAGCTACCACTTAACCAAATTTCATTCAAATCGGTTTAGTGGTTTTCGCGTGATACGCGCAGAGACAAACAGACAGACAGACCAAGTCGCGAGCACTGCCTAGTGCATAATATTGCCGAAAAGGGGAGACACGTTCTAAAATTCTCGTAAGCTTTTTACAACATTGAAATAATAATAATCTAAAACAAGGGACATGAACTAAAATGGATTTTTCGTCTTTTTCAGGTAAACAACGCAATTTCTATTCATAGAACTGTCTGCGGAACAATGAAATTTAGATATCTGATGTGGATCTTTGTTACCATTTGGTTTGTATGGATTTTTTAGTACAATAGGAATAATAATGGTGTTAGGCTTATTGTGGTGTGTATCTACACCTACCTTTTTTTTTTTTATTCGATGACAAGATAGCCCTTGACTGCGATCTCACCTGATGGTAGGTGACGATGCAGTCTAAGATGGTAGCGGCCGAACGTGGAAGGGGTATAGCAGTGTAAATTCAACCCATACCCCTAATCGGTTTCTACACGCCATAGTGCCGGAACGCTAAATCGCTTGGCGGCACGTCTTTGACGGTAGGGTGGTAACTAGCCACGGCCAAAGCCTCCCACCAGACCAGACCAGAGACAATTTAGAAATTATTTAGAATCTTTTTATTTTTTTTATTTTTAAGTATATTCCCCGATTACTCGAAGACGTCTGGACCGATTTGAAAATATTTTTTTTGTCTGACCTGGTGTACGTTGGACCACCTGGTAAGTAGGGATATACTCCGATGGGCACCAGGTCAGGATCTGATGATGGAATCCTGGTGAAATCGAGGGAACTCTTAAAATTTTATAGGCACACGAGCTTATGCCCGCGACTTCGCTCACGCTAAGTTCGATTTTTCAAACGCCTATTTTATCCCTGTACTAGGGGTTGAATTTTCAAAATTCTTTCTTAGCGGGTCCCTACGTTATAATAGCTATCTGCATGCCTAGCTTGATCCATCCAGTGGTTTGAGCTGTGTGTTGATAGATCAGTCAGTCAGTCAGTCTGTTTTTCCCTTATTTAGATTGATAATTGATATACTTTGTTGTGGCGTTTGAAGTCGGTTTTTTTAAAAAGAATTTTTACGTTTATATTACGTATTTTACGTATTTTTATTTGATATATTATAATAAAATTTACAAGTTAAATCTTATTCCCCAGATAAGGAATTAAATCAGAATTCTCATTACATGTTGTAACATTCGCCGTTATCTGGGATCTGCGCCCTCCCCCCGGCGGCGTCAGCTTCAACACCTTGCGATATTTTTTTTTTCTTGTTGTTACAATTTACTTTGGATGTCGGAGATTTCGGAGGTGGCTTTAATAAAGATCTTAATGCCATATCTTTTATTAAAGTTCTGGGTAAAAGCCTATAATCTGTATAAGTACCTACATCTGTACTAATATAATAAAGTGGAAGAGTTTGTTTGTTTGAACGCGCTAATCTCTGGAACTATCAGTCGGATTTGAAAAAATCTTTTTGTATCTGATAGCCCAATTATTGAGGAAGGTTATAGGCTATTCAATATCTCAGTACGACTCTTAGAAGCCGAGCAAAAAGAAAAAATAGCGCGGGCGAACAATGCGATGCGATAAGTCGGTGGTCGAGGGCGGTCACCCGACGAGAACCGAACAAGAACCGAACCGAAGGCTATTTATTAATCCGGAAGATAAAAGCATTCCCGCAACTAGCAACAGCTAGTAATAAATAAATAGAAATCAATTTCTGTTCGTAAGTCTGGCTAAAACTCAACTCAACTTTTGACTCAACGTCAAAAAAGCTTGACCGATTTGAATTCTTTTTATTTATTTTTTTGTACGCCTAAAGGTAAGAGTTGGTAGCCGACCGCAGACAGCAACAGAAGACAAAGTGTCGCCGCGACACTACTGGTTTCTATGTATTTCTATGAAATACCTTCCGTAGCTGGCGACGCGTCGCCTGCTTAGAAATACATAGAATAGTAGTGTCGCGGCGACACGTCGTCTGCTGTTGCCGTCTGCGGTCGGCTACCAACTCGTACCTTAACGCAGGGGTGATTTAAAAACAAGAAAAAAACAGGGAAAACTCAGAAGAACAGCTGAAAAACCGAAAAAATCAAAATTGGTAATTTCATCACTATTTGGGATAATTTTTTGATTTTCACGAATAAATAAAACATGTTTGCAAGATGCCGCATCCGAACAAACACTTTCAACCCCGGGTCATAAGAGGGGTGTGTGCACAATTTCACTGATAAGATCAGCCGCGGCTCCGGGCGAGATGGCTCTTAAATTATTCAAATAAAATCCCGCTCATACATCTGTGATTGTAAATATCCCGGTACACGTGTTTTACAGCCCAAGGTGATTTACAATCGCATCTATAGACATCCCGATTTCAATGTTGGCTTCCAATTTTCCTAACATTTTTTTTATACCTTACTAGATGATGCCCGCGATTTCGACCGCGTGGTTAAGGTATTTTTTTATTCCCGCGGGAACCCTTTAATTTTCCGGGATAAAGTATAGTCTATGTTTTAATCCCAGGTTTGAGCTATCTTCATTCTAAATTTAAGCCAAATCGGTTCATTCATTGTAGCGTGAAGGAATAACAAACACACACACACACACACACATATACAAACTTTCGCCTTTACAATATTAGTATGATAGGCACACGCTTGACCACTATCACATGGTGGAAAGTCATTATGTGGTCTGAGGTGTAACGCATTTGCCTAGAAGATGCCTATTCACTCTTGTTTTACATGTGACGGGATATAAGAGATGTTATCAGCGACGTATCAATGGTTCATTACCGAGTGCAGCCCACGTTAGCCCAATGTGAATTGGCAGACCTCGTATCCCTTTTAGAATATTATGGTGAACTCTTAGGAATTCGGCTTCCAATTTGATCGCATTTAGCTTGTGACGAGCAATTAAAGGGCCGTCAGCAACCCAATAACAGCTAACTGTCACTACTGAGCGCAGGTCTTCTCTCAAACTTAAGTTATAGGCCATAGTCCACCACGCTGACCCATTTTTTGGCAAATGGATAGACTTCACACACCTTTGAAAACATTAGGGTAAACTGAAACTGAAAAGGCGTTCAGGTTTCCTCACAATATTTTCCTTTACCGTTGAAACATGCGATATATAATTGTTTAAACGCACATAACACACAAAAAAACCTAAGTCCATGCGGATGAAGTCGCCGGCATCATCCAATTATAAATAAATTCTTAGTTAATTCTACTGAAACAAGAAATGCTTTTCCAACTAGATTAATTAGTAGTATCGTTTACATGAACCTTCACTGGGTTACAAATCTGTTGGTGAAAATCCTCCGGACCTTTTCCAGATTGGTTTGCCGCTGTCGACACGATCCATGTCGTGTGCATATTTTGTTGGCACGTCTATACCGAGCTAATGTCTTTAAGATGAGTCAAGAGGTTTTTGATGAAAACACTCCGCATTATAGGGGGTGTGGTGTCGGGAATTTTTATTAGCGTGTCGATTGCAAACGTTCAATAAAAGATTGTATACGCGAGATTTTTGTCATCAGATATTTTTCGCAATTGGAAATTGGCTTTGGCATTATTTCAACGTGAGATCGTATGAGAGATTCGTATTGTAAATTGCTTTAATTTTTTTTTCGTTAACGAATAAAGGCGAGACAACTTGACCCACTTTTCTGGTAATTTATTTATTTTATTTTATTTATTGCTACCTTTGAGTATAAAACCAACATGGCTACGTACATTTTTTTTTGCAAAGAAAACATCAGACAGTGTTTCAGATTCTGACGATATTTCGATGTATAATTTTGAATTGATATTATTTTAATAAAATGATATTTTCTCTAGGCATTGTATAAAAATATTGAGAGAATTTTCACCACAGTTTTTGTTATTAATTCCATTACCCATTGTTTGCTAGGTATTGTACAAGTATATTTTTCAACAAAGAAAAAATAAGCTACGAGAAAGCTATGCTCGGAATTTCTTTGAAGGATAAAGTCCGAAACGACTTAATTCGCCCTAGAACTAAAATAACCAACGTAGCTCTCTAGGCTAACACGCTACTGTCTGGGTGTCTGGTGGGAGGCTTTGGTCGTGGCTAGTTACTACCCTACCGTCAAAAGACGTGTCGCCAAGTGGGCTAACTTGGAAGGGGTATGGCAGTGTACATTCAACCCATACCCTTAGCGTGTAGAAACCGATTAGGGGTATGAGTATAATGGACACTGCCGTACCCCTTCCAACCTAGCCCGCTACTATCTTAGACTGCATCGTCACTTACCATCAGGAGAGATCGCAGTCAAGGACTATGTCATCGAAAATAAAAGAAGGGCAGTGAGTTGGTCACATTTGTCCGAGGACCGATGATCGCTGGAGTCGTAAGGTCCTCGATTGCAGACGTGCGGTCCACTTAGTGGGGGGTCTGCCAACACTGCGCTTCTCGGTGCGGAGTCGCCACTCCATCAACTTGGGGAACCATCAGCTCTTCGAAATATGTGAAGTTAGGAGATCCGTAGGAGAACTAAATATTTTTATAATATGTATTATAAAGGTGAGGGTTTGTATGTGAGTGCGTCCGTGCGTGCTTGCGTGCGTGTGTGCGTCTGTGCGTGCGTGCATGCCTGCGTGCGTGTGCGTGTGTGTGTGTGTAACGTGCGCGCGAAAGTGCGTGCATACTTGCGTATGTGCGTACGTGCTTGCGTGCGTGTGTGTATTTGTGTTTGTTACTCCTTCACGCCGCAACGAATTAACTAATTTGACTGTTTGGAATGTAGATAGCTCATTCCCAGGATTAACACATAGGTCACATTTTATCCTGGAAAAGTAGAGTTCCCATAGGAATTAAAAAACAATACACGCGAAGTCGCGGGCATCAACTAGTTAAAAATTATATTATTTCAAGTAGATACCTTCCTGGTTCCCTGTTATTGATTTTGTATTACAGGGTTTGCATTCCCACTTATTTTGGGCGGCAGGTGCGATATATTATTATAATAGGTAGGTTTAAGACAAAGCCCGGAATCTCTGAAGCCTGTTTTGTTTCGAGATAATAATGTTTATTACTTCGGGCCTACAAATATTTGTAATACAGGATGAAATAAGGCATCCGTGTTAAACGGGTATAACCACTATTTTTATAAAAAGCAGTATTTGTCTGGTGGGAAGCTGTGGCCATGGTTAATTACCACGACGACCTCCCTGGCGCAGTGGTGAGCGCTGTGGTCTTATAACTGGGAGGTCTCGGGTTCGATTCCCGGCGGGGACAATTAAGGAATTTATAATTTCTAAATTGTCTCTGGTCTGGTCTGGTGGGAGGCTTTGGCCGTGGCTAGTTACCACCCTACCGTCAAAGACGTGCCGCCAAGCGATTTAGCGTTCCGGCACGGTGCCGTGTAGAAACCGATTAGAGGTATGGGTTGAGTTTACACTGCTATATCCCTTCCAAGTTAGCCCGCTACCATCTTAGACTGCATTGTCACTTACCATCAGGTGAGATCGCAGTCAAGGGCTACCTTGTCATCGAAAAAAAAAAAAACACCCTACCGTGAACAACGTGCCGCCGAGCGATTTAGCGATGGCGTGTAGAAATCGATTAGGGGTGTATGTGTTGAATGTACACTGAATGCCATATCTCTTCCAAGTTACTCCGCTACCATCTTAGACTGCATCATCACTTACCATCAGGTGAAACGGCAGTCAAGGACTATCTTGTAATTGAATATCGCGGACGAATTAGTAAGCAGAAGCTATTTATAATTTATGTGTTAGATATAAAATGCAAATGTCTAGTTTTTATACTAGGTTCATGTTCAACAGTTTCATTGTATTTAAAACTTCTCGAGTACTTATATTTTTTCTCAATAATATTAAAACTTGGGTTAGGTCACTTTGGAGAAGACTGGCCTGATTTATAATAATGCGAATTTAAGGCGTAACACGACTGCTGAAATATGGTTAACGTGTTCTGTAACGCTTGTAAGCGGTTTATTTGTACCGGGAGGAAGGAGTTGTTTTGTGTTGGTATTGTTGAGGTGAATGACCTCTGTAGTGAAATAGAAATAGAAATATTTTTTATTCAAATAAACTTTTACAAGTGCTTTTGAATCGTCGATGAATCTACCACTGGTTCGGAATGCCGTCCCTGCCGAGAAGAGCCAGCAATAAAATCGGCGGTTGCTCTTTACAAAAAAAAAAATTTACAATAGGTAACAAAACTATGCTATGTATACAGTGTGTCCACAATGAAGTTTCAAAAATGCAAAACAATCCAATACATGTTAAGACAGGCAGGCAAAAGCAGACCCATTCCCGTTGGTGGCACCCGTTCAGGAGCACGACGCATGATCCAGCCATTGCTTCGCTCAACCATATTTGAGGGAACGTAACAACCCGCAACACACGACACCACCACAGAAATTTTAAAGAGAGCATGACATACTTAGGTGATTGATTGATTGATTGATTTCGATCTCCTGTGCGGAGGTTCCGAAGTTCGATCCCAGAAGATAGCTTAGTACTAGCTATAGTAGTGACTATATAGGCTATATTTATAGCTGATTCCCGCGACTTCGTCTGCGTGGGATAAGTTTAGAGTGACTTGCTACTATCCGCGAGAAGTTATGTCCTCTATCTCCGATAATATTAAGTAGATCTTCACCAAAATTGAACAAAATATTTGTAATAGTACACAATTTATGATAAAAAAAGAATTATCAAATTCGGTTTAGATTTGACGAAGTTATGGAGCAAAATCCACAAAAACTTTCATCCCCTATCCCGGGTAAACCTTATTGTTTATCAGGATAAGAAGTAAAATTAATGTTATATAACTCCTTCGCACATTCCTATGTACAATACGGTCTCAGTAGCTACGGTCGTACCTATAATTCCTACCTCAATAGCATATATAAATTACAATTAAAAATTTTAAAAACAATCGTCTCGGATCCAGTTAAGCAAAAATACAATTTAAATACACACTAATCAAAGAAGAATTCTTTAATGATAAGCTACAGCGAAAAATAGAACACCCTGTACAGACCCGGGCGATGTCGGCTAACCGGTTGCAGGTCGAGCGAGCCAACAATACGTACGGCGAGAGAACAACGGGCTATCTAGTTCCACGTTTTATTAATGAACTACCTACTACTTTGATACAAAAAATCAATAACAAAAATATTAAACGTAAACTAAAAGATTACTTTATAACAAAATTAGATGGTTGATGATACTTATTATTTACTTATATTGTGTACATACTTGCATAGTTCCTAAACTTATCTCTTTATATACTTACCTACTCATATATTTTATTAACTTGTCTTTTAACTTCTTCTAATGTAATTAATAGTATACCTACCTATTAAAATGAATGACACCGTATGTTTAGGTATATATTGTTTTGTACATACTTACTCATTTTAAATGCTATGTTGCAGAGTGCCATCGAGGACAAACCTCTGTGGTTTTTTCGATGTGCATTATCGTGTAAATGTATATATATCTTTGTAAATGGTAATAAATAAATAATAATAATAATAATAATAAAAAAATCCTATATTGACCCGGAGTATCAGCTACAACTATTCCAAATTTCATTCAAATCCGTTCGGTAATTTTCGCGTAATGCCCGACAGACAGACAGACAAAAAATTCAAAATAAAAAAGACGTGTGGCACTCGGGGACTGCCGCGATAAAGCATAGCATTTTTTATCAACGCCATCTAGCGGTGAGAGGAGTCCCATGTCAGATTATTTTCGTTACGGAATTTCTGGATTCGGTCTCCACGCTCAAGGCCCGCGATAGAAGCTATGCAATAGCTTAAAAATTTGGGCTCAGTGTCGATAATAAAACATCCTCCGATTAAAATTTTCAAAATGTACAGAATTCGCCCCGTTACAGTTTTATTATAAGAAAGTATAGAAGATTCGGAAAAACATTTTTCTTCTAGGGAACAGAAACATTACTATTTTCACTGTCTCCGTATTAAATTCCTCTTGAGAGTAAGTGGTTAGTTATCACAATCACTTCACGTGTGGGACACAGCCTAAATTGCATTAATTGATGGTAACTCGCTAAATTAATCGACCGATTGTACCTACCCTGCCTACCTACTTAACTTTGGGTTAACGTTGTATTCCCTGGTGATGCTAGTACATGTTCAGAAGTTAGAACACAGAGTTAGAACGTGTTCTCCTTAAAGTTAAAAGGATTTATAATAACGACTAGCGGACGCCCGCGACTTCGTCCGCGTTCTTAAATTGTTGAAATTTTTGCTGAGTTTTCTTTGCTATAAACCTCACGGAGCCCGAGACCTTTCCAACGAATGCAAAACCGTGGAAATCGGTTCGTGCGTTCTGGAGTTATAGCGTCAGGAAGGGAAACCCGACTTATTGTTATATATGTAGTAGACTTCCAGTTCTGTGGCACAGTTACTATATTTTTAAGCTATTGCATAGCTTCTATTGCGGGCCAGCGTGGAGACCGAATCCAGAAATTCCTTAACGAAAATAACCTGACACGGGACTCCTCTCACCGCTAGATGGCGTTGATAAAAAATGCTATGCAATAGCTTTACCGCGGCAGTCCCAGAGTGCCACACGTCTTTTTTTTTTAAAGAATTTCAGCCAAGCTGAAGTTGACTAACTAACCTATCCCCTCTAAATAAGCGGAAAGCCTGTGCTAGGAGTGGGTACGACAATAGTGCAACAAGTGGGGTTCGAACCTGCGAACCTGAACCTTTCGATTTCAGTCCGCACCTTTAACCGTTGGGCTATTGAGGCTTATGGACATAGATTACTTATGTTATAGACATCGATGTACAGTTATAGGAACGCATTCTTTCAGCGGTAGCTTTAGGTGCAAGAATATAATATTATATGTTATTATGCGTAACACAAAAGATATCTTTAAAAAAGAAAAAAAAAGATTCCGACGAGTTAAGAACCTCCTTCTTTTTTGAAAGTCGGTTAAAAAGCTTTTAAAGCATCAACAAATTCCTGAAAAGCCGGCAACGCATTGATGGTGCCTCTGGTACTACAAGTGTTCATGGGCGGCGGTAATCACTTAACATCAGGTGACCCGCCTGCTCGTCTGCTCGCTATTCATATAAAAAAAAATATCTATGTAGGTACCTACCTACGCACTTTATGAGTGCGCTTGCACTTATAGTAAGCACCTACGTAGATTAGGTACGTATAAAGGGGGATGCCTATCGATATGTATAGTAATAGGTAGGTATGTGATAAAAAAATTAGAAACCCTAGCTGGTAGGTACTTAACCTAACGTTGGCAAAACAAAAACAAACCCGAGATCCCGATTAGTTAAGAAATAACGGGTTAAGATCATGCTACTAATTAACGTGCAGACATTTAACATTTAACCATTAAAGCACTGAAATCGAACCCGTATGCGACCGAGAATCGAACCCGATAACGCCTCGAACGCCCGCGGCTAATTAGAAACAAAACTATAAAGAAGCACATTCTAATTTAAACTGTAACTCTTGGTCGCAGAGTTGATATTTAAATAAGTAAGACCGTTAAAGGATTATATTAAAAAGGTTTCATACGATTTAGTGCTTTAACATGTAGTACGAAGAGTTTAATTTTTATTGTATTATACCTAACTGTTTTTAAATATTGCCGAAGATTATTCTACTTCTATGCTACTTCTTGCCAAATGCCCAAAGCGATTAAATGATTTAGGCATGAAAATACTAAATTAAACTAAGACGGACAGGTAGGACTTAGGTAGTAGGTAGTGTACCTAGATACCCACTTTCCCATTCGCTCATTTAATAATGGCCAATGATGTATAGTGAATGATTACGATCAGTTATTTGAAAATCCGCGCCAAAGTATTTAAAATGACCTTGGAAAATAATAATCACGCTTGGTACAAACGGTGCACAGCTACCGCCCCCTTCCGCCCGCTGCCCGCCCGCCGCCCGCCAGCTACCCACCCGCTCCCCGCACCGCGAGTCTCCATGCGTTCCCTGAGAAAACGTTCGACAAAACAGTGTGCGTACATTCCATAGCTCCGCGTTTCGTATTTCACGCGAACATTTCATGATGTACGGAAACTTATTCAATAGAGTCTAACATAGGAGATTTATCTTTATAGTGCACACGTGTGTGTACTTAGATGCACTGTCTTTCCTCGCTTTCATATAATGGACACAGTAAACCGAAGTGGTCGGAGATGGATCAGGCGCAGAATTGAATCTAAAATCCAAACTTTATTTCCCTAAAAAGTAAATTATGTAATAATTATTAAACAAATTATTGTTATTATTATTAATTGTAATGATTATTAAATAAAGTTATTTAATTTCAAACTTTTTTCTTAACACGAATTGGCGCAAAACTTTTTAATAATTATGTCGTTTACCTGAAACAGATAACATTGGACATATTTTAAATACGTTAAAGCAATGTTGTAATAAAAAGAAACCACTATAATAATATAATTAAATAATCTAAAAACAATAAATAAATCTTAATTCCCTTATTCTAGTCTACTACGTCCTTACTACGTCACATTAGAAACACCGCACCTTTATTTCGCGTATCAATAATGTGAACCTCGCAGCGACATGAAAGCCAGCGGCGTGGAGGCCGGTCGCGGGGCAGGGTGCCTTGATCGTTCATTTCTTTCTATCCTATGTGATTCTTGCTAAGAGAGACAGAGAGGTAGTTGCCTTCGCTTTCATGCTCGGCTATGTTCGGAAACTCGAACAGACATGGAAAAAATTCTGTTGCTTGTTGACGTGTTATTGTCAAAGAATCTCTAATTTTTACTTACCTATTAATTTGTGATTTGAACAAGTGTAAGGTTTATATTAACATTACAATATTATTATTTGTATGAAAGTGATAATTGCTTCTACCCGTTCACATCAAATTAGCTGCAACCTCGCGTCGCGCTTCCCCGCACCGCACCTCAAGTCAGGCCCGCTCAATACAGATAGCAACGTACTGTTTTCGATTGTAACTATCGAATTTGTTATTTCTACATTTTGAATGTTTTTATTAACTTTAAATTAAGTAGTTATTTATTTTTAATTGGTTGTATTTGCGTGTCGTTTTGCATAGTGCAGATTAATTATTACTTTAATTATAAACTTTCTTTAAAGCGAAAAAAAAATCACGCCTTTAGACATTCAAGATGTCTTTGCCATTTAATGCATTGACTGAGAAGAAAACTTCCTTCACAGTCGTGGTTACGGTAAAAAATACAATTATTATTAAAAATTTGTCAACTACGGTTTGGTAATAATCGACGACGGCCAATTTGAAGTGAACTGGTAGTATTTTATTTCTGCAAATAACGTAGTTTGTTGGTACAGATAGCAGAAATATTATAAATAGGTACGTAATTTTCACTTATTTTTATTAACTAATTTTTTTTTATTATGATTAATTATGTTTTTAATCAATAGACGTCCACAGCTGGACTTAAATCTTTCGTAGAGACTTCCACGATCCATACGCCCTAGTCCAGTGATTCGTAAAGTGTAATTTTGTATAGTTTATACAATTGTATAATCATAATAAGTTCTTGGTTATACTTTCGTCTGTATATAAAACTACAAAAATGTGATTAAAATATAAGTTAAGCAAATGAATATCTACTGGATTTTAAATTAGAGTTAAATCTATCTCTATGTTAGTAAGAATCATTTTAAATTTTTTATAAACAGCGCCTAAATAAAGCTGCCTGTCCAGTGAAGTGGAACAGAGACGTGTTTAGAGTCTTTAGAGTTTAGAGAGATAACCGAGAGATGACGTACTTATTGAGATTATTATGTTATCTTTTCAGTCAACTGATAGTTACATATTTTTCTTCTAAATTTTAGTGGACAGGCAGCCATACTTGCAATATACTGTAGACTATTTATTTTTCTCAACTATTTGATATTAACCATATACAACGTGTATTGAAACTCCGAAATAATACTGCAGGAGGTGAATGTGCTCATAAAACTGAACAACTTTCCCCAAGGAACATAGGTCGAAATGTGAAAAAAAAATTTGGACCTCCCATAAAAAATTGACGATTAGCTGATTGATTTACCATGGGAGGTAAAATTTATTTTTTCATATTTCACCCTAGGTTTTTTGGAGAAAGTTGTTCAGTTTTATGAGCACATTCACCTCCTTTAGTATTATTTCGAAGTTTCAATACACGTTGTATATTTTGTTCATATTTTTAGTATGAAAATTTTATATTTAGTATGTGACCGTTTTTAGATATCATGGCATCGCCACAGCCGAGTACTAGCGATACAACATATTCTGTTTTATCAAATGAAGGTAGTGGTGAAGTAGAAGGATATGGAAAGGAAACATATACATTATTGAAGTATGTTTTACAGGAATTGACAAAACGAAATGACAATGTTGACAATAAAAGAAAGGAATTTCCGCTAGAGCGGGCTCACCGATATACCGGGCTTCAAATAAATACGCTTGATACATTACATTGCAATACCGATATAACTATTGATAAATTCACAGAAATTAATCGGAGATGTGTACATTATGCATTAATGACATACTATTTAGAGAAAAATGTTATGCCCACTTCAACTGAATTATTTTATAGTGTACAAGATAGTCTTCCGTTCTACGAAGATATTAGAAGCTTTAGAAGAAAACTCGTCAAAATGGGATATATTTTCAAGAAAAAAAATGATTGCTTCGTTGTTTACGAAAAACCATCGATTAGATTTGAGCGCTTCCTATATTTGAAAAATATTATGCAATATCGCGAAAAGAAAAGGCCTATTTATTTTTTATCTGAGATAGGTATGACATTTAACAAAGTTTTGAATGTTGATGAGAGTATTTTAGATAAAAATACAAGGAAATTCCTTTATTTCTTTGCTATATCTTCAAATAAAGGAGTACAGTTTTTAAAAAAAGTTACGCATTTCGACAAAGCTAATTTCAATTCATGGATATTAAACGACGTAATACCAAATCTAGAAACGAATGGGGTTGTTATTCTAGATAATTCAAATCACCACTGTGATAAATTTTGTAAGACTCCGAAAAAAACTAGTCCTAGTTATGTAATGATTGAATGGCTTACATTTCATGAAATTCCCTTTAACGATACAATGAGCACAGTTGAACTTTACACCCTAATAGAGACATATACAGATGTACATGTAAGCTTACTCAAACCAGATATTTGGTTGAAACAAAACGGCCACGATGTTTTACGATTGCCAAATTGTATTAACGATTTGACTCCAGCAGCGCACTTCCGTCACTTGGTTACTAAAAGTCTAGAGTGCAAAGAAAAACTGATTAAAACAATGGCGTACATAATTAATGAAGTGAGCGTATCAGAATTGAAAACTTATGATTTAATACTTGCTAAGGAAGAAACGCAGCTCTACACTTTAGAAATGAAATTAGATATCATTTTGGACAAATTAAAGCCATCTTTCAATGTAGAAAAAGATTTATATTTACCTTTTTTAAGTGATTCCGATTGATCAAACCTATCAGTGATTAATGTTAATTTTTATTTCAATTGTGGAAAAAATCCTTCCTTAATTTTAAAAATAAAGATTCGTATACAAAAAAAAAACTTTTTTCTGTTTTTACTATTTAAAAATAACATAGCATGGTTTTTACTTTTTCTAGGTATTACTTTTGGTGATGAAGCTTCACAATATGATGAATAAAAAAATCTTCGTTGGTTTTTTCTTCAACCACGAGTAACATAGCAACGGACCGACTTGATTTTTTGCATACATTTAAAGAACTAGAGAAGTGAAATAGGATACTCTTTATCAGAAATGACAAAGGAGTTTATAAAACTAACTCCACGCGGATATTAAATCAAAATGAGAAGCTAGTCGGTTCAGGTTTCTATTTATAATTTTTTTCTCCCGATGTTCAAGGTATAAGAATAATAAAAAAAGATACTTTATGGTACTTTAATCATGTAACAATCAAGCATCTATTTGTACTATTTCCTCAATCTTAAATTCGTCGAAGTCATCGTCGCAGTTCTTTATTAAATCATATGATATTTGTTCATGTTCCGCATATATAAAAATTTGTTCAATAGTTTTATTTAGAGCAATATCTTCATTTATTGTTTTTTGTTCTATTTCAATTAATATTTTTTCTAGATTTTTCCAATTGTTCATGGATATTTCAGTAAACAAACTTAAACTATTCTGATTCAAAATTTTTTTCCAAATTTGGTTATAATAATTCAAATAGTGTGTTTTACGTGGACGTAGCAATACATTGTGGCCATGGAACATTAAGGTTTCAACCAAGACGTTCTTTCTTAACAGATGGCGATTGGATCTCTTTATTAGCTCAAATAACTCTGCTGAGTGCATATTTAAATCATGCGGAATATCATTCTGTTCTAGCCATTTCATCATTTCGTTTCTACTGGTGTGCATGGTTGGCATTTCCACATACCCAAGAAACTTTGTGTTGCAGAGTTTATCTTCCAAAATAAAAACACTCGGTGTGGATAGTTGTGGAACAACTGTTTCTACAATCCAGTCTGATAGTAAAATAGAGTTATTTCCATGCATAGAATTTGCCGATGATTTAGTTATCTTGTGGCTTATTAGTTCTAATGACGGACTTGCAGCCAAATATACTGTTGTTGCATTAACATCTTTTAAAAATAATCCTTTTTCTGTAATTGTCTTGTTTTCAATATAAATTAGAGGCACATCAGACTTTCTTAACTGTTCTATGCTTTGCAAATATTTGATTCTAGCAAAGATGTTTTCAGGATCTTCTACAATAATAGTTTTAGTACAGCGTGGAAGCCTTTTTGATTTATAGCCTTGCGATTTCAAGCCAATCTCCAATTGATGTTTATTCCAAGATATATTTGTATTATTTAATGCTTTCAAGATAGCCTCTTTCGTTGGCAGGCTCTTTTTAACTAAGTAAGAATCCACTATAATTTGCCTTAAAACTTTATCATCGTAATAGGTATTTTTATCAACCATATCAAAAAGCTCACTCCAGTTCTTAAATGTTTTAGGCGTATTTACGTTCGCCAGAAGTTGATTTATAATTTCTCTAGGAAAATATAATGAGGCTCTTTCAACTAAGGAATTTTGAATGAGATTCACATCATATTCCTTCGCTACACAAAATTTGATAACCTGTCTGGCTATATCCAATTTTGCCTCTATATCGTACATTTTCTGTTCCTTTACAGACTTAAACTTATATTTACCTGGCTCTGTAGTCATATCTGAAATAAAAAAAATATTAAAACGCTAATGAACAGTAATTGATTATGAAAGAAATTGTATATTTTAATGATTTTTCACCTTAGAATGCATCGCCACTCATGACTACACTTAAGATTACGGTCCAAAATTAACTTGTCATTGAATCAAAATTTTTAGCTTAGACGTTGGGATGCAGCCCTCCTTCCCGCTTCCCCTCGGTACCTTGGCTTGTAAGCCATACACTCTCCTATCTCATGAAAGTTAGTAGTTACGTCTTCAGCATCAAGTTCTAAATTAGCTTGACGGGTATTGCAATATTTACCAAACCCCATAACTTAAACAACATACAGATTCTTAAAAACTTAAATTAGTCGATGGAATAACCAAATTCATTAGCTATATATTTCAATGACAAGAGACAAGTTATCGAATTACTAGTTTTCAATAACCATGTAACCGGAAATGTAAAGTAACACAAGTAGGTCGTTGTATCAACGTTTAAAACTTATCTATATATTAAATTTTTAATTACTAGCTTTTGCCCGCGATTTCGTCTGCATGATGTTATTTTTTAAAAACCACAAAAAATGACACTCTCCAGGTCCTGAACCCTATACCCTTGCAATAATAGAATAGAAATATTTTTTATTCAAATAAACTTTTACAAGTGCTTTTGAATCGTCGATGAATTTACCATTGGTTCGGAATGCCCATAAATAAATCACGTCGATCCATCAAAACAAGAAACAAATACGCTTTCGCATTCATAATATTAGTAAGAATGTTTTTGGCTACAGTACAAACTAACTCTTGCAATGAACCACGTCGATCCGATAAAACAACAAATAAACAAATTTTTCATTAATAATATTAGTAAAATGTTTTTGGCTACAGTACAAATTACACTCACCGAAACAGCGTGCGTGCTAGGTACTAAACGTGAACCCGGAGCGGAACTGCGATGGCAACTGAGAGGAGCGCGGGCGGCGGGACTCGTCGGCGGCGCACCGGTCCTACCTCCCCTCCTCTTCTTTCCCCGCAATCGTCTGACCTTCAACAAACGATAACACGCCGCGCACCGCGCGCCTGTATTTACGTTAGTAGGTAAGTACTAGCGTTGCCAGACGTCCAGTATTTCCCGGACATCCCGTATTTTAGGCATAGTTTAAAATGTCCCGGCGGGACCGACTCTGTCCCGTACATCGTTTTTCATTATGAAATCGATCTAAGTATTCACACACGCAACGTTCGTAAAACGTATTCGTCTCGCTACTAACTTGCACTCGCAGCCCGCATCGACCAATGACAGTGTTAGTGTCAGAATGACAATGTTAAAACTGACTCGATCCTCGGAAAAATATAAAAAATAATAAAAAATTACACTAAATAATTTTGTTTTTTATTTGTCCCGGATAAAAAATTGAAATTTTTGCCCATTTAACCATTTGTCCCTTATAGGCTGAAAAAAAATCTGGCAACCCTAGTAAGTACATAAGTAAGTATGTACTACCTCGTACTATGATACCTAGTAAAAAATAAAAAAGCCTTCATTTTATACTAAGTAGGTAGTAAGTAATTTTATTTTTATGATCAAAATACAAAATTTTCATAAAATCATAGGTATCAGCTTGGCTAATATTCTTTAAAAAAATATAATGACGAGGTACTTATAATAATAATAATTAATTATTATTAACCAATTCATAGGTAGGTATTTGACAGGCTGTGAAACGCCTCAGGGTTAAGGGAGTCCCTGGAGCAAAACCCTAGGGATAGTTTGAATTTGAACTTCAATATAACAATCTAATAAGGTAAGTAAAGATTAAGTTAATCACCAAGGAAGGTAAACTAGTTAAACATTATTTGCGTATGCATAAACATGTTGATGTACCTAAGTCAAGAAAGTCCCTAAGGATAGAGCCTACTTTGTACGTCAAAATTGAATAGGTAAGGTAGTAAGAGGAACGATGCAGTCTAAGATGACAGTGGGCTAACCGAGTAGTGCTTCTTGTTTATTAGGGGTATGGGTTGAATGTACACTGCCATTCCCCTTCCAAGTTAGCCCGCTAACATCTTAGACTGTATCGTCACTTATCATCAGGTGAGATCGCAGTCAAGGACTAATATTTTATCATCGAATAAAAATAAAATAAAAATCAACCGATAGACTTCCGCTGCAAGCAGGTGGGCCATGTTAGGTACTTTGAGGAATTCCCTGATAATAGAGAAAAAATAAAATTAGTTATCAAATGGCGTCATCTAATACTAATATTATAAAGCTGAAGAGTTTGTTTGTTTGAACGTGCGAATCTCAGGAACTACTGATTCGAATTGAAATTTTTTTTTGTGTTGAATAGTTCATTTATCGAGGAAGGCTTTAGGCTATATAACATCACGCTGCGACCAATAGGAGCGAAGCATCAGTGAAAAATGTTGCAAAAACGGGGAAAATTATCCATATTTGAGGGCTTCCTTTGCGTGCGCTGTGTAAACGGTTCAAGTTACCCAAAAAATATACAGTATGAAAGAATTATTACTCTTTAAATGATCTAAAAAAATGTCCGTGACAGTATATGTCTATTTTTAAGATTGACTCATTATAACCTTTTTTAGGGTAATCAAATTTGGTCGAAATTAATGCATTATTGCCAATTATTTGCCAAAGAGTTTTATCATCGTGATCATAATACATAACAGAAATGACGCGGACGAATTCGCGGGCAGCAGTCAGTTTCTTTATAAATTCCCGCTTTTTGGTAGTTAACGAAACTTTAATTTTAAGAGTGCGTTTCCGCATATCGGGTGACTTTCGGTACATATTGTGACTAAGTTAAACCAAATAAGATGGAAATAAAAATTGCTACACATAGATTGGTCCTTAATCTCCAAATCTTGGGAGTTGATTTTGTTCAAAATCTCAATTTTTAGTACTATAAAAATTATTTCCCGTCACCTCTTCACACAAAATTCACGATTTTGGGGCGACTTTAGGTACATTTCTTGTATATAATATACCGGTTTTATGTAATTAAAAAATACTATCTGTTAGCAGATATGTTCAACTCAAAATCTTGGAGAGAAAAATATCAAAAATAGTACAAATAGTATAAAAAAAAAAATATAGCATCGCGTGTAATTTTTTCACATATTTTGGTTTAAACCGAATCTTAAAATAATGTGCAATAAGGCTTATTTTGATTTTACTCGGTCACTGGTTTGATTTCATTTCAAAATTCAAAATTCAAATATCAATCAGTCGGCGTTTGACCGCCTTTCTGAGTGGAGGCTGCGCTGGTTGCAAGCAGATGCTGGTATCGAAAAACATCGCTATACGAACACGAAATAGTTCATAGCAAACCAAATTGATACTTTATATATTTTGAAAAGAAAGGTAAGAAACTAAGTACTAGGTACCTATGGTACCTTCAATATAATAGCATTATTTTATTATTTGATAGAATTTCGAAATTTCTTGTAAAGTTATATTCCCCGAATGTAGTACTGACCTGCATGTATACCTCGAAAACTTCTATTGGAACTCCTAGATCTTTAGAGTTAGTTGTATCGAGTTTGGGCTCGTTTTGTAAGTTATGATGAGATCTTACCACTGGACTTGTTAGAGTGACCTGATGGTATACTTCGAAGACTACTACTGGATCTTCTAGACGGCTACAGCTAGTTATATCGAGTTTGGGCTCGTTTTGTAAGTAATGATGAGATCTTACCACTGGACTTGTTGGAGTGACTTGGTGGTATACCTCGAAGACTTCTATTGGAACTCCTAGATCTTTACAGCTAGTTATATCGAGTTTGGGCTCGTTTTGTAAGTAATGATGATATC
The DNA here is from genome assembly GCA_933228805.2 of Hipparchia semele. NCBI lineage: Eukaryota > Metazoa > Arthropoda > Insecta > Lepidoptera > Nymphalidae > Hipparchia > Hipparchia semele. The sequence continues at coordinate 2,516,901 of OW121731.1, forward strand.
TTACCACTGGACTTGTTGGAGTGACTTGGTGGTATACCTCGAAGACTTCTATTGGAACTCCTAGATCTTTAGAGTTAGTTATATCGAGTTTGGGCTCGTTTTGTAAGTTATGATGAGATCTTACCACTGGACTTGTTGGAGTGACCTGATGGTATACTTCGAAGACTACTACTGGATCTTCTAGACGGCTACAGCTAGTTATATCGAGTTTGGGCTCGTTTTGTAAGTAATGATGAGATCTTACCACTGGACTTGTTGGAGTGACTTGGTGGTATACCTCGAAGACTTCTATTGGAACTCCTAGATCTTTACAGCTAGTTATATCGAATTTGGGCTCGTTTTGTAAGTTATGATGAGATCTTACCACTGGACTTGTTGGAGTGACCTGATGGTATACTTCGAAGACTACTACTGGATCTTCTAGACGGCTACAGCTAGTTATATCGAGTTTGGGCTCGTTTTGTAAGTTATGATGAGATCTTACCACTGGACTTGTTGGAGTGACCTGATGGTATACTTCGAAGACTACTACTGGATCTTCTAGACGGCTACAGCTAGTTATATCGAGTTTGGGCTCGTTTTGTAAGTAATGATGAGATCTTACAACTGGACTAGTTGGAGTGACCTGATGGTATACTTCGAAGACTATTACTGGATCTTCTAGACGGCTACAGCTAGTTATATCGAGTTTGGGCTCGTTTTGTAAGTTATGACGAGATCTTACCACCGGACTTGTTGGAGTGACCTGATGGTATACTTTGAAGACTACTACTGGATCTTCCAGACGGCTACAGCTAGTTATATCGAGTTTGGGCTCGTTTTGTAAGTAATGATGAGATCTTACCACTGGACTTGTTGGAGTGACTTGGTGGTATACTGCGAAGACTTCTATTGGAACTCCTAGATCTTTACAGCTAGTTATATCGAGTTTGGGCTCGTTTTGTAAGTTATGATGAGATCTTACCACTGGACTTGTTGGAGTGACCTGATGGTATACTTCGAAGACTACTACTGGATCTTCTAGACGGCTACAGCTAGGTATATCGAGTTTGGGCTCGTTTTGTAAGTAATGATGAGATCTTACCGCTGGACTTGTGGGAGTGACCTGATGGTATACTTCGAAGACTACTACTGGATCTTCTAGACGGCTACAGCTAGTTATATCGAGTTTGGGCTCGTTTTGTAAGTAATGATGAGATCTTACCACTGGACTTGTTGGAGTGACCTGATGGTATACTTCGAAGACTACTACTGGATCTTCTAGACGGCTACAGCTAGTTATATCGAGTTTGGGCTCGTTTTGTAAGTAATGATGAGATATTACCACTGGACTTGTTGGAGTGACTTGGTGGTATACCTCGAAGACTTCTATTGGAACTCCTAGATCTTTACAGCTAGTTATATCGAATTTGGGCTCGTTTTGTAAGTTATGATGAGATCTTACCACTGGACTTGTTGGAGTGACCTGATGGTATACTTCGAAGACTACTACTGGATCTTCTAGACGGCTACAGCTAGTTATATCGAGTTTGGGCTCGTTTTGTAAGTAATGATGAGATCTTACCACTGGACTTGTTGGAGTGACTTGGTGGTATACCTCGAAGACTTCTATTGGAACTCCTAGATCTTTACAGCTAGTTATATCGAGTTTGGGCTCGTTTTGTAAGTTATGATGAGATCTTACCACTGGACTTGTTAGAGTGACCTGATGGTATACTTCAAAGACTACTACTGGATCTTCTAGACGGCTACAGCTAGTTATATCGAGTTTGGGCTCGTTTTGTAAGTAATGATGAGATCTTACCACTGGACTTGTTGGAGTGACCTGATGGTATACTTCGAAGACTACTACTGGATCTTCTAGACAGCTACAGCTAGTGATATCGAGTTTGGGCTCGTTTTGTAAGTTATGATGAGATCTTACCACTGGACTTGTTGGAGTGACCTGATGGTATACCTCGAAGAGTTCTATTGGAACTCCTAGATCTTTAGAGTTAGTTGTATTGAGTTTGGGCTCGTTTTGTAAGTTATGATGATTAGATCTAGGAGTTCCAATAGAAGTCTTCGAGGTATACCATCAGGTCACTCCAACAAGTCCAGTGGTAAGATCTCATCATTACTTACAAAACGAGCCCAAACTCGATATCACTAGCTGTAGCTGTCTAGAAGATCCAGTAGTAGTCTTCGAAGTATACCATCAGGTCACTCCAACAAGTCCAGTGGTAAGATCTCATCATTACTTACAAAACGAGCCCAAACTCGATATAACTAGCTGTAGCCGTCTAGAAGATCCAGTAGTAGTCTTTGAAGTATACCATCAGGTCACTCCAACAAGTCCAGTGGTAAGATCTCATCATAACTTACAAAACGAGCCCAAACTCGATATAACTAGCTGTAAAGATCTAGGAGTTCCAATAGAAGTCTTCGAGGTATACCACCAAGTCACTCCAACAAGTCCAGTGGTAAGATCTCATCATTACTTACAAAACGAGCCCAAATTCGATATAACTAGCTGTAAAGATCTAGGAGTTCCAATAGAAGTCTTCGAGGTATACCACCAAGTCACTCCAACAAGTCCAGTGGTAAGATCTCATCATTACTTACAAAACGAGCCCAAACTCGATATAACTAGCTGTAAAGATCTAGGAGTTCCAATAGAAGTCTTCGAGGTATACCACCAAGTCACTCCAACAATTCCAGTAGTAAGATCTTATCATTACTTACAAAACGAGCCCAAACTCGATATAACTAGCTGTAGCCGTCTAGAAGATCCAGTAGTAGTCTTTGAAGTATACCATCAGGTCACTCCAACAAGTCCAGTGGTAAGATCTCATCCTAACTTACAAAACGAGCCCAAACTCGATATAACTAGCTGTAAAGATCTAGGAGTTCCAATAGAAGTCTTCGAGGTATACCACCAAGTCACTCCAACAAGTCCAGTGGTAAGATCTCATCATTACTTACAAAACGAGCCCAAACTCGATATAACTAGCTGTAGCTGTCTAGAAGATCCAGTAGTAGTCTTCGAAGTATACCATCAGGTCACTCCAATAAGGCCAGTGGTAAGATCTCGTCATAACTTACAAAACGAGCCCAAACTCGATATAACTAGCTGTAGCCGTCTAGAAGATCCAGTAATAGTCTTCGAAGTATACCATCAGGTCACTCTAACAAGTCCAGTGGTAAGATCTCATCATAACTTACAAAACGAGCCCAAACTCAATACAACTTACTCTAAAGATCTAGGAGTTCCAATAGAAGTTTTCGAGGTATACATGCAGGTCAGTACTACATTCGGGGAATGTAACTTTGCAAGAAATTTCGAAATTCTATCAAATAATAAAATAATGCTATTATATTGAAGGTACCATAGGTACCTAGTACTTAGTTTCTTCTTTTCAAAATATATTATCAATTTGGTTTGCTCAACTTAGACTTAGATTTAGAATTAAACTTAGACTTAGACTAAGTCTGAGTTCAAATCTAAGCCTAAGTCTAACACTAAGACTAAGTCTTAGACTAAGACTAAGTCTTAGACTAAGACTAAGTCTTAGACTAAGACTAAGTCTAAGTCTTAGCCTTAGTCTTAGTGTTAGACTTAGGCTTAGACTTAAAGAGACTTAGTCTTAGTCTAATGCATTTCCCAGTGGCTTAAAAAAGTCTAAATCGAAGTCTAAGACTAAGACTAAATCTAAGTCTAACTTAGTGTACAGCAAGTCCGGACGAAAATAAAAAATAAAAAAATAAAACATAAACAATTTATATCCAAGTATCAAAACAAGTTAATTCACTCATTTTAAACGCAGCTTGCCCGCGCCTGTGTGTGCGTGTGAACGGTGCAGGTGTAGAAGTGCGTTTTTATACCTACTCTTTGCGAAATCCCGTCCTTAAGACGGCAGAGGTCATTGCGATTACTACTACAATCATTTTTACCCGACTTCCAAAAAGGAGGAGGTTATCAATTCGGCCGGTATCTTTTTTTTTTAGAGAATCGACACACTGATGTCTGAACTCATCTCTCAGTGAAAAATGATCGCATTTGGATCGCATGAAGGTTTCAGAATGTGCCTAACCATTGCTCCAGTTATAGGCTGCCTTTGAAATTGAAATCCGATCTCATGCATTGAAACCCAGCTGTTAGGGCGGGGACACGTTCCATAAGCGGAGCGGAATCCGAAACGGGCTGACATCGCCTACTTGCAGGAACAAATCCCAGGATTAAGAAGTGGAGTGAGTAAGAGCGGATAGACCCTCCTTTCTGAAGATTTTGTTGGCCATCTGCTTTCAGAGGGTGAATAAGCCTTAATAGCCCAACGGTTAAAGGTACGGACTGAGAACTGAAAGGTCGCAGGTTCAAATCCCATCCGTTGCACTACTGTCGTACCCACTCGTAGCACAAGCTTTCCGCTTATTTGGAGGGGATAGGAGGATAGACAACTTCAGCTTGGCTATTATAAATAAAATAAAAATTAATTTGTAATATATTAAGTACCACAGTGCAATTACAGGAACATATACAGACAATACGCATTTAATGTTTTCGAAAAAATCTTTATATCCTTACTTAAATCCTTATCCTTATAGTGTGTTTGTTTGTTGGTTTGTCCTTCAATCACGCTACAACGGAGCAACGGATCGACGTTTTTTGCATGGCTATAGTTGAGGACCTGGAAAGTGACAAAGGCTGCTTTTTATCCCGGAAAAACAAAGGATTCATGAGGGACTTAAACCCTAACTCCATGCGCACGAAGACGCGAGTATAAGTTAGTAAGTATAATATGATTCTGCATACTTCTGTATGACTGTGCATGGCTATCTTTTTTGACCTCCCTGGCGCAGTGGTGAGCTGTGGTCTTATAACTGGGAGGTCTCGGGTTCGATTCCCGGCGGTGACAATTTAGGAATTTATAATTTCTAAATTGTATCTGGTCTGGTCTGGTGGGAGGCTTTGGGCGTGGCTAGTTACCACCCTACCGTCAAAGACGTGCCGCCAAGCGATTTAGCGTTCCGGCACGATGGCGTGTAGTAACTGGCTAGGGATATGGCTTGGATGTACACTGCCATACTTAACCCTTCCAAGTTAGCCCGTTACCATCTTGGACTGCATCGTCACTTACCATCAGGTGAGATCGCAGTCAAGGGCTATCTTGTCATCGAATAAAAAAAAAATCTATAGCTGTGCTTGGTTGTGCAAAGCTTTCTACCTACATCGATATACAGCTGTGCTTAGCTTCGCATGCTTTGTTTTTTTTTTATCCAATTAATCGCTTATCAAGCGTCCCTATGTCCACACTTCTCTTCTTTGATGTCGGATCACACGTCCTTCATTTGCATTTGACACAATTCTGTCGAATTTGCGTACTTAATTTACAATTTTTTTTTTTAATTAATTAACACTCTTTCGTCGTTCATTCTATGAGTATGTTTTGTTGAGAGATAAAAAAAATTAGCACTACAAATATTTCAGAAATTTTAGAAAAAAAAAGAATGTTAGCCAAGCTGAACTTGACTTATATTCTCCTGTCTAAATAAGCGAAAAGCTCGTGTTAGGAGTGGGTACGACAATAGTGCAAGGGGTGGGGCTCGAACCTGCGACCTTTCAGTTTTCAATCCGCACCTTTAACCGTTGGGCTATTGAGACTATAAAGTTAAGACTTTGTCTGCCACTTTGCTGTTTATTAAAGAAAAAAAAAGAAAATCTCACGAACCGTCCGATTCTTAATTATTAAGATGAAAGGAATGCCGATAATTAAAAATATTTATTGAGCGGGGACTGATTCCTCTCTAGGCACGCGCTTTTCAATTAAAACATTGTCAATGCTACAAGTGTTTTTCAAGTAAGAGGACTTTTTATTAATTTAGTTGTAAATTCAAATTACATCTAGGGCTGCAACTGGTTTCATGTCTTTTTTTTTATTCGATGACAACATAGCCCTTGACTACGATCTCACCTGATGGTAAGTGACGATGCAGTCTAAGATGGTAGCGGGCTAACTTGGAAGAGGTAAGTATGGCAGTGTACATTCAAGCCATATCCCTAGTCAGTTTCTACACGCGATCGTGCCGAAACGCTAAATCGCTTGGCGGCACGACTTTGACGGTAGGGTTGTAATTAACCACGGCCAAAGCCCCCCACCAGACCAGACCAGAGATAATTCAGAAATTATAAATTCCCAAATTGCCCCCGCCGGGAATCGAACCCGAGACCTCCCAGTTATAAGACCACAGCGCTCACCACTGCACCAGGTATGTCTCATACGCAGTTTAAGTCAATGCTCATAAAATATAGTTCTTTCAATTCACGACGGCGCGTGGCTCATGGTTGTGTGTGTGTCGTATCTGTATAAGTGTGAGCGAGAGCTTGCTCGCGCCTGACCGCTCCCACGTAGGGCCTGACAGGCACGCACACTTAAGCAATGTGCATGTACACGACGTAACCACAAGTAAAGCGCCCGTAACTTCGTGAGATAAACGTACTATACCTATTGTATTGATGCCATTGGTATTGGTATTGGTATTGTATTGATTGCTATTTGTTTTATGCGTGGTCGCTATTCTGAGAAATGCATCTTCAAACCCCTTAGTATAAAATGAAACGCCCGGTTAAAACAATTTTAATCTTCGGTATCGTGAAAAATAAATTTTTTATCCTGTGCTTTATCTTCTTATTTTTCCTTAACGGGCTTTATTTCGTTTAATACCCTGTTTATTTTTATCTTTATTCCGTTACTTTACAGAGTTGGCAGCCCTAATTACGCCCCGGGTGGATTTCTTTGTAGACTACCCTCAAAGTTCAAAGAATGAATTATCACGGACGCGATCCGTTAGATTAAACAAATAATTATGTAATAGAAAAGAAAAGGCAAAATTAATAAAACAGGCTTACTAAAGCGTAACGCACACTGCAATGTGCAGTGGCGCCGAAGCGCAGCGTTTTTTTATTGCAAATTTTTTATTCGATGCTGGGCTTAGTTTGGATATTTCTTAGCAAGTTTGATAGAAATCTGCTCAAAGTTCTTTTTTTAAATACATATATTTTTATCTGGTGGGAGGCTTTGGCCATGGCTAGTTAGTAGTTACCATTCTACCGTCAAAAACATGCCGCCAAGTGATTCGGCGTTCCGGCACGATGGCGTGTAGACACCGATTAAGGGTATGGGTTGAATCTAAACTGCCACACACTTTTCAACTTAGCCCGCTACCATCTTAGACTGCATCGTCACTTATCATCAGATAAGATCGCAGTCAGGACTATCTTGTCATCGAATAAAAAAACTCTATATTCTTTTCAAAAGGAAAGCTTTGGGTACCTGCACTCAGGTGCTAATTATTTAAAAGCTAAATTATAAAGTCAACAAAAAAGGTTTTAATAAAATAATAACCTAAGGAAATATTCACCCCTTTAGTCCATAAAAAAGCAAATCTCTCCGAGCGATAAAACGGTATAAAGCGAATGTAATAAGAAATAAAAACCGGTATACATAATGAATCGGAGACGAAATGTATTCTTTTGACATTTAAATCAGAGTAAAGAACGATACCTACCGGAGGATCGTGGAACTGTATTGATTCTGAACTAGGTACTACATAGATATCCGAGATGCTAGTTAAGCTTCTATAACATTATCATATACTAGCTGTTGCGCGCGACTTCGTCCGCGTCTTCTGTTATCACTTTCACCACGGCTTCATAATCATTTAAATAATGAAAATTGGAGGTGAATAGGATCATTTTTTTAAATTAAATTACTAGCGCTTACCTGCGACAATATGAATCATATATTGTCATACATTTCTCATATTTCTATGAACCGTAGTAGTAAGATCATATAAATCTATACTAATATATAAAGCTGAAGAGATTGTTTGTTTGAACGCGCTAATCTCAGGAACTGCTGGTTCCAATTGAAAAATTCTTTTTGTGTTGGATAGTCCATTTATCGAGGAAGGCTTTAGGCATAACATCACGCTGCAACCAATAGGAGCGAAGCATCAGTGAAAAATGTTGCAAAAACGGGGAAAAAAATCCATATTTAAAATATATTCTTTTAAAAACTTCTTAATCGCGATCATAATAACAAAAATTGACGCGGACGAAGTCGCGCGCAACAGCTAGTTATATATATATTCTTTTAATAAACTATTAACCATTTTGAAGTCTGCGAAGCGTTAGCGTTTTCGCACACCAAAAGCATCGCTGTGTTTCAAAATTTCTCATCTGGTCTTTCAACCATTTTAACCAGATCCCTAGCATTAGTCCCTTACCCACTTCTTTTAAGGCTCAACAGGATATGATGGGACTTTCTTCATTGGTCCTGAGATAGTACCTGGAAACTGGGACACCGCTAATGTTTTCTTAATGTGAGCACGAGGATAATAATATATTGTGCTGTTAGTCTCTCACTATGATGGAAGATTTTCCCGCGACTTCGTTCGTGTTTCCCGTCCTTTTATTATTCTGGTATAAAAGGTAACTTAATATGCCACTCTTCAACGTTTAAAGGAGTATTATTTCAATACTAATAACTAATAGTAAACGCCCGCGGTTCCACTCATGTGGATTTAGTTTTTAAAAATCTTACGGGAACTTTTTGACTTTCCAGACACAATATCAACCTTAAAATAATTACTCAATAATTAAGGTTGTCATTGTATGTCCCAATTGTTATATTTAATTATTAGAATTATTTAATAAAATAATATATTCGTTTTTACATGACTTTTATTTGATATCTTTTTCTATCAATTGACATAACATCATAAACATTTATAAAAAGTTTAGCTACCACAAAGATCTTACTACAACATCTTCCTTTTTTTTTTTTTAATTGGGATACCTCACTGGTGGTCGAACCACACGTCCATGTAAGGTTTTGTATAAAGAAGGTTTTGGAGCAATTACAGATTCCTCATCATCATCCGGAATATAATAAGGTACAAAATTAAAAGGCTTTATAAAAAATCTATTTCTAATAAACATCCTCCCATTTTCTCCCATTATCTTGTAAGTTCTATTATAAACTTTTTCCTTGACTATTCCTTTTTTCCAAAATCTATTTATTTTAAAAAATACATGTTCTCCAATTTCCAACTCTCTTAAATTAACCTTGTTCCTATTATAATAGTATCTATCCTTTTCTTGTCTATGAATTAAATTTCGCCTTAAATTCCTATCAATCCTCGGAAGAAATGCCTTCTTTGCCATAGGTATAATACCTCTTAACTTTCTGTTGAATAAATTCTCAGCCGGAGATGCAATAACATTTGAAATGGGACTATTACGAAATTCTAACATTACTAAATATGGATCCTTATTATCATATAAAGCTTTCTTAAGTAGCCTCTTTACTGTTTGTATCTCACGTTCCACCATGCCATTTGATTGAGCATATTCTGGACTTGACATGGTGTGTTTAAAATCATAGTCTCTAGCGAAATTCTTAAAATTGTCACTAGAAAATTGCGGCCCTCCATCACTAAATAACTCATTTGGAATCCCATGACGACTGAAAATCTGTTTCAATTTATCAATAATAAATTCGCTTGTAGTACATCTTAAAAAATCTATCTCAGGAAACTTTGAATAATAATCTATCACAATCATATAATTACCTCCATTTAATTGAAATAAATCTACACCTACTTTTTCCCAAGGTAATTCTGGTACAGCATGAGGCATTAAAGTTTCTTTTTTATTATTATTACTAAAAAGAATACATGTTTCACATTTTGAAACCATATCTCTAATCTCAGACATCATTCTTGGCCAATACATAGCATCATTTGCCCGTAACAATGTTTTGGTTATGCCTAAATGTGGAAAATGTACACGCCCCAGCATTTCTTTTCTAAATTCAGGTGGCACCACTAAACATTTTCCTTTGAATATTAAATTTGATTTATAAGTCAAACTATCTCTTACATGCCAATATGACCTTACTATTTCTGGCAGTAACGCTTTGTGATCAGGCCAACCCCTTAATATATAATCTTTTAACAATTTCATTTCATCATTCCTATCTGTCAATGTTTGATAATTATTCAACTGTTTTTTGCTGATATTTAACGAACCTATCACCATGTCTATATTAGCTTCTATATTATCTTCATCTAATTCTATCTGCAATCTATCATTCACGTCAAACGATCTAGATAGAGTATCAGCTATATATAACTCTTTTCCTCGTTTGTAGACTAATATAAATTGATACTTTTGTAACTTAATTAACATTCGCTGAATTCGCGGTGAACAAGAATTCAGTGGTTTTTTCATGATACCTATTAATGGATTGTGATCTGTCTCGATAGTAATATTCCTACCAAATATAAACTGATTAAATCTCTCACAACCAAACAGAATTGCTAATAACTCCTTTTCAATCTGCGCATAACGTTGCTGACATTCATTTAATGCCTTGGAAGCATAAGCAACTGGTAAATTATTTTGTAAAATAACAGCACCTAAGCCATCTTTTGAAGCATCAACAGACAAAACTATAGGTAACTTCTCATCGAAAAACTGTAGTACAGGCTTTTCAGATAAAATCTTTTTAAATTCATTAAATGCTTTTTCATGTTGCTCTAACCAAATAAAATCTACATCTTTTTTTAATAAACCTCTCAAAGGGGAAAATAAACCCTGAAAATTAGGAATAAACTTGGAAATATAATTTACAACCCCTAAAAATCTTTCTAGTTCTTTTCTATCTTTTGGACTTTTCATTGATGTAATTGACTCTATCCTACTATTATCAAGAGTAATACCATTCTTACTTATAATATGGCCCAGGTATTTTAATTGTTCTACATCAATCTTACATTTTTCTTTGTTTAGTTTTACATTTTCCTGTCTAAGTCTATCAAAAACATTTCTTAATCTTTTATCATGTTCTTCCTTTGTTCTTCCCCAAATCAATATATCATCGATATAAACATCTACGCCATCTAAATCATCTAGTACTTGACGCATGCGATGCTGATAAACTTCCGAAGCACTACATATACCAAAAGGCATTCTAAGAAATTTGTACCTACCAAATGGTGTATTAAAACAACATAAGTCTGAACTCGCTTCAGACAATTTTATATTCCAGAATCCATTTTTTACATCCAGTGTACTAAAGAATTTAGCACCTGAAAGTTTACTAGTAATCTCTTCTAGTGTTGGCAATTCAAAGTGTTGCCTTTTAATAGCTTCGTTAAGATCTTTAGGATCTAAGCATAACCGCAAATCCCCATTAGGTTTGTATACAATAACTAAAGAATTGACCCATTCGGTAGGGTGTGTTACCTTGCATATGACTCCCATTTTTTCTAATTCCTCTAATTTCTTTTTCAAATTAGCTTGTATTGCAAGAGGAACTCGCCTACTTGCATGCACAACAGGAGTAGCTTCCGGTTTTAATTTAATATCATACTCTTCCTTCATACACCCCAAACCATGAAACAAATCATCATACTCAGATGTGATACTTGCAACATTTTTAGTTTCATTGGTATTCGTTACAGGATTAACTAAATGCATTTTAATTGCTGATTGTAACCCTAATATATTACATGCTTTGTCTGATTCTACTACATAAAATTCTACTACGTAATTCTGACCTTCATATTTTATAGACAGTGAACACTTACCAATGCAGTTAATTACCTGACCTGTATATGTTGTCAGTCTAACTTTTGTCGGATAAAGATTATGTCTATCCAACCCTAAACATGATAACATATTAGCTGATATTATATTAGCTTGAGCTCCTGTGTCGACTTTCAAATGAAGAGGTACACTGCCAACTCCAGCTGTGATTATCCAATCCTTTATATCCTTTTTAAGTGCACTTACAAAAACTGCTCCAAATTTTACATGTCCTTCACAATTCTCATCTATTGTATCATCATTAACTTCATCCTCTACTTCATGAACAGAACGTTTTTTACATTGACTTATAAAATGGTTGTAACCATTACAACGGACACAACGTTTACCGTATGCAGGACATTTCCTTACTGGATGATTATAGCCACACTTTTGGCATGCTTTTCTATTATAATTTTCATTCACATCTCTCATATGCTCGCTATTAAATCCAGATTTGCTGAATTTATTCTGTTTTTTATCAAACTTATGTATGTTATAGTCCGAATCATTGCTACTATGAGCATTATCCAGAGGACTAGATACACATATTTTCTCCAACTGCATTTTTGTCTCTTGTGATATACGACATATGTTTATTGCCTTGTCCAGTGTTAATTCTTTTGTTCTTAAAAGTCTGTCTTTCACCGTTGTGTCTCTAATTCCACAAACTAATCTATCTCTTATCAAACTTTCCGTGACAACTCCAAAATTGCATGTACTGCTTAAATCTCTTAGCACCACCAAAAAATCTTCATAAGACTCGTCATCTTTTTGATTTCTGGTGAAAAACTTATATCTTTCGTATGTTTCATTTTTTTCGGGATTAAAATGCTCCTCAAACTTTTTAATTACTTTTTCTATATCAAAGCGATGATCGACTTTCTCAAATGCCAATGTATTATATAACTTAATGCCTCGGTCGCCTATTGCATTTAATAGCAATGCGGTTTTGGTTTTTGGACTTTTTTCGTCATTGCCCGACGCGATTATGAATAATTCAAATTTCTGCCTGAAAAACCGCCAATTCTCAGCCATAGAACCCTGCCAACTAATTTCTGATGGTAGGTTTATTGACCCGTTTTCTGTTATAATTCTGGCTTTCTCCATTATAATTATTTTTTATTATATATTTCTTACCTATATCCTTTTTCTTTTTAAATTACCGGCTGCGCCATGTTATATTTAATTATTAGAATTATTTAATAAAATAATATATTCGTTTTTACATGACTTTTATTTGATATCTTTTTCTATCAATTGACATAACATCATAAACATTTATAAAAAGTTTAGCTACCACAAAGATCTTACTACAACACCAATCACCCCAATGTATGTCATCTCTAAACAATCTTTTTTTAAAAAAAAGAAGAGAATATTAGCCAAGCTAAACTCACTTATATTCTCCTCTCAATTAAGCAAAAGCTTGTGCTAGGAGTAGGTACGACAAACGGGGGGTTCGAACCTGCGACCTTTTAGTTTAGGTTTTCAATTTACACTTGTCATAAAAAGCTATATGGCATCAAAAGTACTCATCTCCAATTAAAATAATCACAGAACGCGAAACCGTTATAAAACTAAATCACATCAAAAACTCAGATTCCGCCGCCGTTATTAAAATTAAAAAAGCTACAAGTGGAAATGTATTCACATTTCACATGCATACAAAAGCGTTGTCAAATAGCGACTAAAATAATTTGCAACACACATTTTTGTCAACAAGCAAGTGAAATCATTTGCAACACACATTTTCGTCAACAAGCAACTAAAATAATCTGCAACACAATTTTTATCATCAACGCTCGTAGCTCGGAGTGCCCTACACCCCAACTCGGCGCTTCGTAATTGGATACGGGGATGAAATGAGCAAGTTGGGGCGAATGATTGTTGCAGCTTTTTTTTTTATTCATAGCGAGCAAACGAGCAGGCGGGTCACCTGATGTTAAGTGATTACCGCCGACCATGAACATTTGTAGCACCTGAGGCACCACCAATGCGTTGCCGGCCTTTTAGGAGTTTGTTGGTCCGCCCCTTGAATAATCCCATAACTGACTTCCAAAAAAGGAGGTTCTCAATTCGTCAAAATCTTTTTTTTTATGTATGTTCCCTAAAAGACGCCTTTTATTTTTTTGGAAAATTTTTCTTTTGTTTGACAGGGTGGTCCCATTTCCATCAGGCTAGGATCTGATGGTGGGATCCTGGAGAAATCAAGGGAACTCTTCACGTTCGCATTTAAAGGCGGTGACTGAAACTGAAAAGCGTTGGGACACCTGGCACCCACAGCTTTGAAACTTGGCGGCTTCGCCAGTTTTAAGTCTGTGAGGCTAGGAGCCCCAACACAAGCTGAGTGACTCACCTTTTGGTAGCGTTGCACTGCTGTACAAAGTAACGATATCTAATACCTATCATAGCTGTGTTTTTTAAATTTTGATTTATTTTGTACATTTTTGTGTTTATTGCTACCAATAAAGATATTTCTATTGTATTCTAAATTTTAATAGGCACAATTGATATACTTTGTAGTGGCGTTTGAAGTTGGTTTTGTAAAGAGTTTTTATTATTTTCGTTAAGTCTTATAACACAAAAAGTGCCCTTACGCCTCAACTCAGTGCTTCGTTCTTGGATACGGGCTGAAATGAGCGAGTTCGGGCGAATGATTGTTGTAGCTCTTTTTTAATATCAGTTTCGTTATTTTCGCTAACATAGAACTCTCTAGAAAAGATAAACAAAGTAGGAGCAACCTAGAACAGATAATATATTGGACGTTCGGAAAATTGAACCTTTCTAGAATTGGACGTTCGGGAAATAGGGCGTAACGCACATACAGGACTTTCGGGGAATTGGACCTTCCGGACCGTAAGGAACATAACACGGATGAGCTTCAGCTGTTCGCCAGTTCGTAGCAGCCAAACGGATGAACCGATTTTGATGTTTTTGTTTTGTTAGAAAGGTGAATTAGTGGAAGTATTCTTAGCTATGTTTGATGAAAATCGGCCTAAGATGGCCGCCGCCACAAAATGGCGGTTTACGTATTTTTTCACAACTCCCTCAATATAGGTATCAAATGAGAGGGCTTGACTAGTAAACACTATGATAAATATTAAATTCAAAATGGCCGCCACCACAAGCGAATTAAATGTTTTTTTTAGTTTCACATGTCGAGTGTGTTTTAAATTATCAATTTACACTGCAAATTGTACAATGCTTTGCAGTGGCGTTTGAAGTCGGTTTTTAAAAAGTTTTTTTTATATTATTATTTGTTTAGCGGGCGCTATAGTTCATAAATAACGTTAGTTCACTGTTTGGTCACGGTGGTTTTGTTTTTGAAACGAAAATTAAATGAAAAATTTTTGAACGCACTCCACAAAAATTTTCTCAACATTGGACATTTCCAGTTAGTGACACGCACTCTACATCGGCGTGGATAACGTTTTGCGGCGCCTATACGCTAGCTTTTATTGGCCGTGCGTCTCGTATAGTGGAATTGTAGCAATTCTTGTATTTCGCTCTATGGCCCCTGCTCCGACGCTTTTTATTTCTACCCATCATTTGTTATACTGCTGATAGGTACAATGTGTTTATTGTGTGGAATGCGAAATTAAATTAATATTTCTTTTCTCCGTTTTTTCTTATCTCTCCCTCGGTAACAATTTTATCTGTTGAAGTTTGGTTTCGATAATAGTATTGCGGTTTTGTGCGTTTAAGTGGTTAAATATCACATGCTCCGACGGTGAAGAGGAAACCTGCACGCCTTTTTTTTTTTCGTTGAGAAGATAGCCCTTGACTGCGATCTCACCTGATGGTCAGTGACGATGCAGTCTAAGATGGTAGCGGGCTAACTTGGAAGGGGTATAGCAGTGTAAATTCAACCCATACCCCTAATCGGTTTCTACACGCCATCGTGCCGGAACGCTAAATCGCTTGGCGGCACGTCTTGGACGGGTGGTAAATAGCCACGGCCAAAGTTTCCTACCAGGCCAGACTAGAGACAATTTAGAAATTATAAATTCCTAAATTGTCCCCGCCGGGAATCGAACCCGAGACCTCCCAGTTATAAGACCACAGCGCTCACCACTGCGCCAGGGAAGTCGTCAAAACACGCCTGAGAGGTTCTTCGTAATGTTCTTAAGGATGTGTGGAATCTGTCAGTTCGCATTGGGCCAGAGTGGTGAACTATTGTCTATAACCCTTCTCTGAGGGGAAATCTGCGCTCAAAAAAGTCTGGAACGCCTCAAGAAAGTCTGGAAGTCATTTGTGCGAATGGGCGTGACGTTATATAATAAAATTCCACAGTCGATCTTAGACTTGCACACAAGTTTAATAAATCTGTTAAGGGTATACTAATAAAATTATATTATATAGATTATGTAAATGATAAAAAAGCGTGCACATAACTCGCTCCAGCAATACATGATTAGGGAATGCAATCTCGATCTCGCGAGATCTCGTTTTCGCGAGATCTCGGCCTTTTTTAGCGAGATTGATCTCGGCTGAAAAAAGGGGCGAGATCTCGCGAGATTAACGAGATTGCACTGGAGCATAAAAAAGTCTTATTCGAAGCGCGGACTGACACTGACGGAGTTGCAATCTGTCGGTTTCGTTCGGTGCGCGAATTAATTTTTAAATTACTAAAAGATTTGCGTTTGATATTAGAAGAGAAGACTGGTTGTTTTTCTCATTTGTTATTTCAAATTCAAATTTTATTTATTTCATGTAGGCCAACTTGTAGCTCTTATAAATCTACCACCGGTTCGGAATGCAGATTCTGCTGAGAAGAACCGGCAAGAAACTCAGCAGTTGCTTTTCAAAAAATAAAAAATATTTTTTTATTTTTTAATAGGTAACCAAACTGTGCTATGTATGGTCGCGGACAGAAAATGTTTATCAGTTTTCAAAGTAGATTCTATATCACATTGCGTGCAGTAAGGTCTATAACGCCATAGAATATCAAAAGCATACCGACTGTCAGGTATAGACGTGTGCATGTAATTATGAATCTTAAGGTGGTAAACATTTTCTGTCCGCGACCGTATGTATATACAGTGCTTCCACAGTGATTTGATTGCAACGTACGTCAAAGTTTACTACTTAGAAGTTTATTAAAAAATTATAGACAATTTGATTCATAAAAGTCTATTGTAAAAATTCGTGGAAATAAATGTTATCTTATAATACTTATAATTTTTATTATTATTTTTTTTCTAATTTATTCAAATACTAGCTGATACCCGCGACTTCGTCCGCGTACATTTAGTTTTTTATCATCCCGCGGGAACTCTTTGATTTTCCGGGATAAAAAATAGCCTATGTCACTCTCCAGGTTCTCAACTACACACATGTAAAAAATTACGTCGATCCGAAGCTCTGTTGCAGCGGGATTGAAGGACAAACCAACAAACCAACAAACCAACAAACACACTTTCGCATTTATAATATTAGTAGGAATTATGATTATTTGCAAAAAAAAACACACAAAACTGCCAATCTCGCGAGATCTCGAAATTGGCGAGATCTCGCGGTATTGTTATTTACAATCTCGCGAGATCTCGCTTGAGCCCCAATCTCGCGAGATTTGCATTCCCTATACATGATCATAATTAACCCGTAAATTGTACACAACACAATATTGTTATTATACATATTATTTTATTTTTAAAAGAGCAACCGCCGAGCTTCTTGCTGGTTCTTCTCGGCTGGAACGGCATTCCGAACCAGTGGTAGTTTCATTTGGCGATTCGAAAATACTTTGTAAAAGTTTATTTGAATAAAAAATTATTCTCGTCTATTCTATTCTACAGACAATCCGATAGCAACTAAATCTGCCTTTCTAACTTTTCATAAATCAGAAATACATTTTCATTAAATCTTTTAACGAATATGTGGAACCAGACGCTAATTCCCGGGTTATTGGAGCCTGAATAACATTTGCGCAGCCATTTTTTATTTCGAGAACGATCCAAATGATTGACAGAGAGACACGAGTGTTATATTGCTCAGTGGAATACGGATCGAATAATAATCCTTATAACACTCAATCACTTCAATTTACTGTGATATTGAGTATGGATATCAACACACGATTGACTGCCATCTTACCTGATGGAAATCCGAGATTATTATTGCTTATGTAATGTAATATATCTTTCAAGATCTATCTGATATCAGTCATATACAATCATCACTTATTGGACTTGTAGTATCTCCAATAGCGCCGCCCCGACACTGGCTCGGCAATGCACACGAGCACCTGTCGCACGTCTACTCGCACCGGCGGTTCGCGTAATACTGACGTTGCAACATTGCTCATGAACACACGAGACAGTGTATAGTGTATACACTACATCCCTTCCACGTTAAATAAATAAACAACTAAGATAATTTCAAGAATTCACTTCTATATAATAATTTCCGGCATCACTAAATCCTCAAATCATAGTAGTGACATGAGTTAGACTATTCCAAAGTTTTGGTATAGTTATCTGCACGATACAAGCTTTAGAATATCAGCACATATATAATAAATCTCAAATTCAAATTCATAATTACTTATTTCATGTAGGCCAACTTGTAGCTCCTATGACAAGTCAAGAATCTACCACCGGTTCGGAATAATAATAATATTTTCTAATCACTTATTCAATGTTCCCTCAGTTACAGTTTATTCACTGATTCCATTACTTTGTCTATTCTTCTCATCCTGATCTTTCTCCGGTACTGTTGTCCACTGGCCTTCAATCTTTTTAAGATGAACTACATTCCTTAACTAACTTAGTCACCTTTATTTAGTGTCGATTCTGTAGTTCCTCTCCGCACTCTTTTCCTTTCTCTTTCTGAGTGATATCCCGTCGATTCTGTAGTTCCTCTCCGTACTCTTTCCCTTTCTCTTTCTGAATGATATCTCTGTTTCTCACTTCAGTGTCTATTCCTAATCAATCTATTTTATCCACAATTGTTTAAAATAATTTTTTTTTTTTTTTTTGCAGGATTTCACTAAATTTTTTGTCATCTATTTTTCCGCTGCCACTTTACCTTAGAAAATAATCGACCCTTCCTTACGATCCCGGAATGGCCTTTGCGTATGGCATCTATAACATTCTTATGCGACTTCTGAGGTATCACCATCCAGTTTAGTGGTGGTCGCATGACCCATAATATAATTTTTCCAATATTTAAAATTTCCGATTTAATGGAGGCTTATTTCCAAAACCACTTTATATTTCCAATTTAATGGTGGTTGCATGACCAATAATACAAATATTCTTATACTTGAAATTCCCAATTTAATGGAGGGTTTTCCAATACCACTAGATGTTTCCAATTTAATGGTGGTCACGTGACCCGTAATACCAATATTCTGGTTTTGAAATTGCCAATTTAATGGAGGTTTATTTCCAACACCACTTTATATTTCCAATTTAATGGTGGTTGCATGACCAATAATACAATATTTTCATACCTGAAATTCCCAATTTAATGGAGGTTTTTTCCAATACCACTAGATGTTTCCAATTTATTGGTGGTCACATTACCAATAACATAAAAGTTGTTATATCTGAAATTCCCATTTTAATGGAAATAATCTTCAACAAGTGCTTCAATATAAAAATACTAAAATCACACTCAATGTGTCCATTTTAACAAATTATAACCTTTTTCTATATACAGAAACCAAAAGAAAATCGACCTATATTGATTTAATTGTAATTAATTTTATGAACTCATCTCCTGGAATGAATTACCTGGCTTTGTCAGATCATAAAATCGCACAACACTGTCCAACCAATAACTTAATCGTCACATTACCAAAGTAATCTTAAACTGACAACACTACACCAGGAAATCAAATAGAAACAAGAAATACCGATTGACGGTTGACAATACACACGTTGCGAGTCTCATTTTAATGGATCGAACGAGCGAGGAGCAATGGTGTAATGCTCAATGAATAGTAATACCAACGTTATAAGACTACCGTTACTAGATGGCACTTTAAATAATAATCACTTTAATTTTAATCTCCGACACGGCCAGAACTGACAATCACACGTTCCCGTGTGGCAATGCACTTGTTGACAGGGAAAGGAAACATTTGAGATATACTACTTATAAGGTTCGGACTACCTGACATGTTATTTAAAATCAAATAACTCAATTTAACTGTAACCCATTAATTAATTGAAATCATAACTATCCGAATGAAAAGTTCCCACTAATTTAAATTGATCAATATCTCAGTCACACATCAATACAGAATCCATTAAAGGGACCAGTAACTTCTTAGTCGTACAGTTTTAGGACCGACTGCCACCTGCAGCGCGTAACTACAACAGCGACCATCGGTCACGCAAGTTAACCAAACAAAATCAAATACACTTGTATACCCACAGGTATTCGGGTTGCATCAAATTGCCAATTGTAGTCTTCTCAGAACCCGAACCACCCTAGGCCAAAACTGTAGTTTCCTCAAGACTCGAGTTTCAAAGCATAGTCGGACGCTCATTACACCAACACAAAGTGGAAGCGATACGTCCGATGTCTGCAGATACGTCCCGCCAATGCGTACGTTTAAGCATCTTTATCAACATGATTGTCACTATCGTTATCTAACTTTAAGGGAACTTCACATCCAGGCTACCTTCGAAATCTATCGTGAGTGTACTTGTAAGTACGCTTATTAATCAATGACTTCAGAACATGTCAGTCTTCATCTAAGATTTCTGTTAATTTAAAGAACCTTTAAACTTTGGATCTAACTTAAAATGGAAACTTCATTTAAAAATGAAAACTTAAATCTCATCAGCTCAAACTAATGGACTCTATTGTCAACGGTACTCAACATAATCACTCGTAGCGTAACCCAAACAAACAAATTAAGGTTTATTATTTTGGTAAATTCTTGATTGCGACGTCTGTTCCGTCACAAAACACATATACAATTTCCATCCAGTTACTAATACACGTAACCTCTATCCGGTTACTGCAATCCATAACCTCCATCTGGTCATCGACTTAACCAAACCAAACACCTCTATTTGGCGTTCTCACAGAGCGGGAACGCAAAACAACAAAACAGTAACAAATTTAGCAATGAAATAAGTTTTCTCGACAACTTACAAAATTAGGCATTACTCTTTTATTTATAAGTTCTCGCAATGAACATCAACGCAATATCCTCTAGTTAAGATCACTACCTTCTATAATGACTACTGCGGCTACTAATAATCAACGCAATACATTTAGTCTGAGCATGTTCCCCTCAACCAAGTTACAGTCCCACTTTGATCTCATTTTAACTCAGCATTAATCTCAACTTCATCAACTAAAAAGTCTCAAAGATCATTGAACAAAGAATAATAAACACGGAACCACTTAAAGAATTATAGCATTGATATACATTACTGTTGAATGACTCCACTAATGTCGCAATAGCTGTGCCTTCTTAACCCCCTTTTTCCTAATTGCAACCCTCGCCTATTATATTCCATGTGCATACATATTTGTCTGCAGTCTGTGGTCTGCTGTCAATATCAATTGTTATTATTACACTGCTGTGTTCTGTGAATTAATTAAATGGTTGCTTTATTTAGTGAAACGGGTTTTAATATTTATCAACGTCTTAATTCTTGTGTAACTTGTAAAACCGTGAAATATCTTACACGCTAACTGGCTATGGAATCGCCATGGCATCGATCATCCTCAAAGGATCTCTCTGATTCATGCATCCACGTAAACATAATATTATATTGGTTTAGTTTATTTAAATATTAGCATGTAAGTTTATCTTTTTATTATTGCAACACCTCCTGCTGTTTGTTTATTTTTTATTTTCCTTAGCTATAAGGTTGTTTGGAAGAGTTCGCCTTTTAGCGATAAGGCTGCCTTTTTATATCAACAATCGACATAATATATCTTGTTAAGTTTACTTTTTTTCTGTTGTGGTGCAATAAATAATAAATGAATCGCCACTATTCACTGTGCATCCACACACGGGATCGCACACCACCCCTAGTTTCCACGAAACTACTGGAACGTAAGCTGACCCCACAGAAATCTTAATTTCCCATTTACCTTAATAATCAACAATGATTCTATGTTACCCTTCTCATAAGAGGTTAGGAAGAGGTTTCTAGCTAACGAAACTAATGTGGTCATAAAATCATATCCCATGGGATGAAGTCATGTGGGTATAAAATTCTAACGTGGCATGAAGCTACATCTGTGGGTATGAAATTACCATCTCACTTTTGATGACGACAAAGGCACCTCTGGCCGAACATCAGAAGCAAAACGGAAAAAATTAAACTAACAACCATACGACTATAACTGAGCATTATTAAACATGATTATCTCATGAGGGAGACGATACACCTCACCGAGCAACTAATAAAAGAAATCACCAACTATCTCGATAAAAATAACTACCCGCAGTAAGGTTATATCGTAACCATTGCGTAATAAACACAGTACCCAACATTTCCATGATTGGTTGTCTAAGGGCAACTCTTGGCAAAACTGATTCCATACTAACTAAAATATACTTATTTAGTTTTACTTCCATATTAACATCCATGATCTTTAAAATGTTCTTCCACAAACAAGTATAAAGCATAAAAGTACTAACTAACTGTTAAACTGTTACCTTAACTGTTTTGTTGGGATAAGAAAAATAATTTAATATTTTCTCCACTGAACTGGCGAAGGCAAAGAACAGGCTTTTATTATGTTACTTGCAAAGTGTAACAGAATTTGTTAATGTAACTTATTGCTGAGCCTCATGAATGTCCTGACTGTGCTGTACTGTGTTTTAGTTTTGATATTTTGAATAGTTATTAGGTACCTACCAACGGCCTTTGTTCATGCGACTCGCATAGCTACAGATTGTTTATTTTAAACGTTAGGGGATCGTATTAACAATATGGAGCTTGATAAATAATAATTTCCTTTGTGACTTTTCCGGCGTCACTTAAGGTAACTTTTGTTTGTATTAAAATATGATCAATTGATTATTGTTACTTGAGGCCGGGGTTCCTATATTCCTGACCGGCACCAGCAGATCTATTGTAAAACTTGGCGCGAGTACACGCTTTTTAAATACACCAAATTAAAGTGAAATACGAAGTTATTTATTTAACCAACCTGACCCACTTCCTATTACAAGGATTTTACCTATGATATCATATTAAGTCAACCATAGCCCGAAATACAAATCACATCATGTAATAACAACGATATTTATTATCTATACGTCATTAACTCTGACCATTTAAAAAATTATCCATTATCTATGATTAATAAAATATATGGGTATTGTGAAAAATAAAAATTTAACTCAGATTATTTTATAATAAAGACATTTTCTAACCGATTTGCCTTTACTCCCTTTGTAATTTTATATTCTGTTTCGTTACGTTGTTATAATAACAATTCTCGAAACTAACCGTCTGAAATATCAACTAATTTATAACCAATAACGCCTGCCATATCCTTCCCTCCTTCCTTATAAAAAATATTTTTTCCACTTACCTTTTTTCTCGTCGCCAATGTAGTATCTCCAATAGCACCGCCCCGACACTGGCTCGGCAATGCACACGAGCACCTGTCGCACGTCTACTCGCACCGGCGGTTCGCGTAATACTGACGTTGCAACATTGCTCATGAACACACGAGACAGTGTATAGTGTATACACTACAGGACTGATGTCATTTTGGTCATCTTCTTATTTATCATCTTCAGTCCTGGTCTCTGGTGTGGACTTCCACAGGCCTCGGTCTTGCGCCGCCTGAATCCAGTCCCTGTGACTCGTTTGATGTCGTCCACCTAGTGGGGGTCTGCCAGCACTTCACTTCCCGGTGCGGGGTCGCCACTCCAGCAACTGGGACGGATACGGATGGAATCTGCACAGAGCTTAGTCATCTGCGCGGCAGATATTATAGTGCACATACAGGTGCACTCTCTATTGCCTTACTCTCATAGTCCGATGGGATGGAAATCCGACACAATAGAAAGATCAGGCGTATGACATCTTTACGTGCTCTCCGAGGCACGGGGTCACTCACCACCAACTTCCGAGTGTAATACTGAGAATATCTTGACAGAAAAACCCAATACATTTTATGGCCCCACCCCAGGAGTTGAACCCGGGACCTCGTCATCTACAGTCGAACTTGCTAACCACTAGACCAACGAGGCCATCAAGCTCATAGCGATCATTGACAACCTCCCTGGCGCAGTGGTGAGCGCTGTGGTCTTATAACTGGGAGGTCTCGGGTTCGATTCCCGGCGGAGACAATTTAGGAATTTATAATTTCTAAATTGTCTCTGGTTTGGTCTGGTGGAAGGCTTTGGCCGTGGCTAGTTACCACCCTTCCGTCAAAAGACGTGCCGCCAAGCGATTTAGCGTTCCGGCACGATGGCGTGTAGAAACCGATTAGGGGTATGGGTTGGATTTATACTGCTATATAGCGGGCTTGTAAGGGTACAAGCCCGCTACCATCTTAGACTGCTTCGTCACTTACCACTAAGTGAGATTGCAGTCAAGGACTATCTTGTCATCGAATAAAAAAAAAATGTTTCGGATCCATAAATCATAACTGACAGCACGAACTGACAAAATGTCGAAAAAAGTGTTAATTTTACCCATTCGAAAATCATATCTGACCTCAGAGGAATAAAAATTTTTATATACCTACTTCAAGTATCTGACACATGCAAATCGCACTGCAGAGGTCCCGTTATCTCAAACAGAGCCATCAAAAGTCCCTGCAGCTCACTGAAACCACGTTTTCACTTATTCACAGCAAATAGTTTCGTATCTAAATGCCCGGGAGGTTTCACTAAGTGATGGTGAGGGTACGTGAGACCCCTCGATTTGCTCGCAGGTTAATGGGGAACGTTTTACTGAGACACTCCATTACACCACTGTGTAACATAAAGAAAAATTACTTTTAATTATAGTTATTTCAACTCACGAGGGCGCGTGGTTCATGGTTGTGTGCGTGTCGTATCTGTATAAGTGTGAGCGAGAGCTTACTCGCACCTGACCGCTCCCACCTAGGCTCCTGACTGGCACGCACACTTACGCAATGTGTACATGTACACGACGTAACCACAAGTAAAGCTCACGCGTCCTTCGTGAATTGCAAGAACTGTACAAGTTGCACTTATTACTTTGTAATCCTCTGGTGAAAAGACGGTAGAGTTATGTATTTTAATTTTATATCATCCCTTGTTAGGCGATTAAAAAAATTAATCTGATTAGTGTAAAAAATATATGGAATCGTGCCTCGTGTTGAATGGTGCCTTCTTGGCACTCGCTGAACAGCCAGGCTGTTCTTTACGCAAACATGAGCCAGAACTCCAGAAATTATAATAATTAATATTTTTTTAAAACCTTTTCTACGGCGTGGATTAAGGTTTTTAACTGCCGCGGGAAGTCTTTAATTTTTCGGAACGTGTTAAACCTGGGTATCGGCTATCTCCATTCCAGATTTCAGCCCAATCACTTCATTTTTTGTGTTGTGGCATGAAGGAATAACAATCATCCATCCATACATCCAAAGATCCATCCTCACAAAGGAGAATGGGCGGTTTCGTCCCCAGAGTGTATCAAGTTGTGATATATGTCATTTTAAAGGTCTTGATAATAGCTTCATTTTATTGTATGACACCAACTATGAGACACGTGCAGGGAAAGAACTATGATTTTTTTAATTTTTTTATAATAGAACGTATTTATTTTTGTTTTTTTGTTTTTTTTTTAATACAGAATGTATGCGTTATTTTAGGGGTTTCATTTATTTAGTATAAACTCAAAAAAACGCTTAAACCCTACCTAAAGCCGTCTCCAACCGCCCCTATAACGGCCCCTGACCTCACATCTAATCTATTATACGCGCGTCCTTTGTACAGGCCGTAGTTGGTAACTATTAACTACGCGGCGCGCACATATCTTTTGCTCTTTAGGATCGGTGCTATTTTGAGTTTTTGACCTCTGTCCTCTGCACGTTTAACGGACTTGATTTTTCTGTTTTTGCTTTGATTGTGGCTAGTTCGTACGTGTAGTTTGTGGGAGGATCTTTTACCCCTTGACTAGCAAGCGGCTGTATTAAGGTCCTTAATACCTGCTTAATCTAATTGTCTAGTTACAACATACAGCAGGGTCGTCTCCTCTGTCCGTGAGGCCTGAGGGGGTACGCGCTTCGAGGCATGGCCTCATGGCCTGGGCGGGGCACGGGAAAGAGCATTTCGCCGGTGTTGAGTTTCGGCCTTATGGCCGAGGCTCACTGGCGTTGGTTAGGAGCCTGTGGTCCGTCGTATCCGTGGGGCTCCGCACCGTGGGCGGGTATTCCGCCGCCGTGTGCGCCGTGTGCGCCGTGAGCGATGTCAAATCCGGTGGGTGGCTCCGCGCTATGGGCGAGTGAATCGTCCAGTGGATTTCGCATCGTTTTCGTCGTCGCTGGAGTCACTTGCGTGCCTCCTCGGTGTTGGCGATCGCAGGAGCTCTCGAGGTAGGGGACGTCCGGTCGTGGGTCGGCTGGTTAGCGGTGCGATGCCGTTGAGGTGCTGGTACGGTCCGCAATCGGCGCGCTAACATGCGCCGCGCAACTGAGCGGACGTACTCTTCCACGGTGGGCATCTTGAGGTCGCGATGGATGACGTCGTTCCTCACGTACCTTGGAGCTCCAACGATCAGACGGAGGCACTTCAGGAGGACCTGTAGGCGGCTCCTCTGACTTGCCGAGTAGAGCGCATACCAGGCAGGTGCCGCGTACGTCAGTCTGGAGCGGATATAGGCTCCGTAGATGAGGAGCTTGGTCTTCGGTGATAGGCTTGAATTGAAGACTTGGTGAAGCATCGACCCTGTCGCCTTGGCCTGGTTCACAACTTGGTTGACCAACGGAATCAGGTTAAGGCTGAGGTCGATGCGGCACCCCAAGTAGCACACTAAGTTCGTCAAACTATGTCCTGCCCTCGGAAGCGGAGTTGATGCATAGGCTTCCGGTCTCCGGATGTCGAACAGGATAGCGGCCGTCTTTCCCACGTTGACGGTCATCCTCCATTTGACCATCCATTCCGGAAGCAGATCCAGCAGGCGCTGCATCTTGTTGCAGACGACGATCTGTTGGTACGACGAAGCGAGATACGCGCTGTCGTCGGCGTAGAGCGACAACAGCACGCCTTCCTCCCCCTCGCGTAGATGTCCGGCGAGGGTAGGGATGTTCTTAGTGTACAATGCGTACAGGCACGGCGATAGGCAGCGGCCCTGGGGTACTCCTGCACGTATGCGGCGCGGCTGGGAGTCCGCGCCCTCCACGGAGACGTGGAAGGATCTGTCTTCCAGGAAAGAAGCCACCAGCCGCACGATCGTTGGTGGTAGGTCGGTCGAGAGATCGCCGGTATGCCACACGCGATCGAAGGCCTTCTCGATATCGAGAAAGACCCCGACGGTGCAGTACCCCCTGTTCTTCTCACTGGCGATGTGGTGAAGTCCTCTCGCCAGCTGGAGCGTCGTCGAGTGGTTGCTGCGAAAGCCGAACTGCTCGTCCCGTAGTTGGATGTACGGGGCAAGCCTTCGCAGCAATAAACGCTCAAACAGCTTGGTGATGTGCGGCAGTAGGGTGATGGGGCGGTAGCTCTCTGGATGGTGGCGATCCTTGCCCGGTTTGGGAATGGTGATGACCTTCCCCCTTTTCCAGGTCTCCGGGAAGTGTGCGGTGTGGAGTACCTCATTGAAGAGTCTCGTTAAGGCAACGAGACCTCTTCTGGGCAACTGCTGAAGTGTGGTGATCGGAATTCCGTCGTAGCCTGGCGCCTTCCGTTTGGGGAGTCGGAATACGGCCTTCCTCTGCTCAGACGGGGAGATGAACTCGCCTCCCCGGAGCTGGGGAGTCGGGGCCGCCAGGAATTCCCGCACTTGTTGGTCGATCTCTTCGTGGTGCCTGTACGCATTGTCACTGGCCGGTGGGTTTGGAGTAAATTGTATCTCCATATACTCCGCCATGATCTCAGCACGATCCTGGACGGAGTATTTTTGCCTACCCTCGCTGTCTAGTACAGCGTAGACGAGTGAGTCGGTTCCGGTGAGTTTCTTGCACAGGTGGTACAGCGTCGTTTCTCCCAGGCAGGCAGGGGTACTGCGTAGATATGCAAGCACGGAGGTGAAGGTGCAACACAGACAAGCGGCCACACCGCACTACATAAAATAAAACTAATTACAGTCGTACCAACTAGCCACAATCAAAGCAAAAACAGAAAAGTCAAGTCCGTTAAACGTGCAGAGGACAGAGGTCAAAAACTCAAAATAGCACCGATCCTAAAGAGCAAAAGATATGTGCGCGCCGCGTAGTTAATAGTTACCAACTACGGCCTGTACAAAGGACGCGCGTATAATAGATTAGATGTGAGGTCAGGGGCCGTTATAGGGGCGGTTGGAGACGGCTTTAGGTGGGGTTTAAGCGTTTTTTTGAGTTTATACTAAATAAATGAAACCCATAAAATAACGCATACATTCTGTTTAAAAAAAAAAAAAAACAAAAAAATAAATAAATACGTTCTATTATAAAAAAATTAAAAAAATCATAGTTCTTTCCCTGCACGTGTCTCATAGTTGGTGTCATACAATAAAATGAAGCTATTATCATGACCTTTAAAATGACATATATCACAACTTGATACAGTCTGGGGACGCAACTCATACAAAAGTGCCCATTGTCCTTTCGTGTTTATAATATTTATAAGATAAGTAGTATTACAAAAGCTTCATTTGGAAAAGTGGCTGCGGTGTGAGTGGCAGCCTAGTAAAGTCGTTTCGTCTAGTGTTTTATTCTGTGTCCATTAAAAGCGGTAATAGTCCGATAGCCTGCCTATTAACATGTTAATGTTATTTTGGGCTCTATATTACGAATAGGCCTTTAATTAAAGACATCCAATACGCTTCAATGGTTCATTTGACCCACTTTTGTGATCTATTCCAATTTAGTTATGATTTATATGACCGGGATACACTTCAAAAGTTTTTGTTTCCACGCGTTTTGGGTCGGAGCAGATGGAATTCGTTTGTAAACATCTCGTGTGAACTCTTCGATTTTCTGGGATAAAATACTTTTTATCCCATATGCTACATATATAGAGTATGCCATATGCCTATGCCATACTCCAGGTCCTCAACTATACCCTTGAAAATCACATCGAACCACAGCTCTGTTGCGGTGTGACTGAAAGACAAACACAGTTACGCATTTATAACATTAAGTAGGGATAGGTTGTTATTACTCATCTTCAGTATATTCTTCAAGTATTAACGTCAAAATAATTTCTGATAATAATTATGTCCATGCGAAGATGCAAAGAGTTCTGATCTTCAAAAATGAAGGAATGGTCGGATGTGTACGTATATGGTACGCGTTCTTTGGAACATGTAGTTTATGGTTTGGTTCAAGCAGCGGGTTCAAGCAACTTATCCGTTTCAAGCAGTTTATCTAGTTCAAGCACTTTATCTGGTTCAAGCCTTTAATCTGGTTCAAGTGGTTTATGTGGTTTATCTGGTCGAGAAGTTTATCTGGTTCCAATCGGTTTATCTGGTCCAAGCGGATCGAAGTAAAATAAGCATATTTTTCTTTGTGAATAAAAAGAGAATAATTTTTCGCACTGCCTCCCTGTTACAAAGTATCGGTTTAAACACAAAGTAAGAGTTTAATTAACCGGGACGCCCCGCTGTGTCCCTCTTATAAAGCCTTCAGTACGCGCAGGCTTCGCGGGACTTTATGATCTGACTTTAATAAGTCACCGGGTAAACAGTTTGAATTAATGATGCATAGCCTTTATGTTTTACCTTTTTTAATTAAAACTGTTGGGATTGATGGAGGCTTTGTATGCTAATAATTATTATAATTGTGAAGTTAAATATGTTTTCTTTGTTGGGGGTTTTAATGAGTTTGTTGGAGTTGGTACTCGGCTGCTCCCTGAGAGTCTCTCAGAGACTCAAGACAGAGTTAAAACGAGACAGATTTATGTCGGAGCATATTTGAGTCTCGTTTTAACCTCTATCTTGAGTCTGAGCTGAGTCAGAGTACGCTCTATAGATCTCAGCATCAGTCCCATAAATGCGGGGTTTTCTGGTGTAGGTCACCATTCCAGCATCTTGGGACTCTTACGACCATAGCAATTCTTCGAATGCGCTCCACCAAATTTCACTTCAGCTTCACGACTCAATGAGCCTAGCTATATCATCCAAGAGACATTTGTCAACCTGTGGACGTCTATCAGTTGATAATTATTTTTTTCTGTAGATGACACGCAATCAGTCCCAAGGCTATAATGAGCAAATAAGTTAATAAAGATCAAGATGTGTCTTGATCATTTTACAGTCAAGCGTACTTCCAAAAAAAAATATACCGGCCGAATTGATAACCTCCTCCTTTTTGAAAGTCGGTTAAAAAAGGAGGAGGTTCTCTATTCGTCAGAATCTTTTTTTTTTATTTTTTTTTATGAATATTCCCCGATTATACTCGAAGACGCCTGGACCGATTTGGAAAATTCTTTTTTTGTTTGAAAGGGTAACTTCCCAGGTGGTCCCATTTGCATCAAGTCAAGATCTGATGATGGGATCCTGTAGAAATCGAGGGGACTCTACAAATTTTATTGGCACAAGTGATATAGTTTGTAGTGGCGTTTGAGATCGGTTTTGTAAAAACAATTTTTACGTTTATAATTGTTTGCAACACATTGTCAATACCTACAAAACTCGCGATACAGATTTGTCGCTTGTTGTTTGTGCTTGAGCCGCAATTTTCAAACAGCAATGTAACGAATTAAGCACAAACCTGTCAAGTGTCAATGAAACTAAACATAGAAGTTATAATAATGCGGACAATTGTACCGCTTTGCCACATACGAGCAACATAGTTAACAACAGCGTGAAATGGAAATGTGTCCTAACGAGTTTTGTTTTGTTAACCCTTTGTTTACGAAGTCGGTCAGAGGTAGGGTTGCCAACTGTCCCAAATTTTCTAACACTTACGGATTCTGGGGTCTTGAGCGAGAAGTAACTTAAGTTTCGTACTTTATTGGTAAGAAATAATTTTCCATACAATTTTCGCCCGCGATTATACATTAGCATATGAAATAGAAATATTTTTTATTCAAATAAGCTTTTACAAGCACTTTTGAACTGTCAATGAATCTACCACTGGTTCGGAATGCCTTTCCTGCCGAGAAGAGCCAGCAAGAAACATTCGCGGTTGCTCTTTTCAAAAAAATAAAATTTTTACAATCGTTAATGAAACTATGCTATGTATACAGTGCATCCACGATGAATTTTCCTAAGTCCAATACAATACAAATACAATTAAATACAATACAAATACAAATAAATACAATCCAATGCATGTTAAGACGAGTAGACAGAAAGCAGACCTATTCCCGTTGGTTATATACATCGTGACAAAAACTCGCAACGGCAGAACCGATTAAACTGAAATTTGGCTCAGAGGTATTGTCTGGAATAACACATACTTACGCTACTTTTAATCCCGGAAAATAAGAAAGTTCCCGCGAAAATTAAAATACCTTAATCCACTCGAGGGAAGTTGCGGGCATCAACTAGTATTATATTTATAAAAAAATAGGCAAATGCGATTTGTGTGGAATCGAAGGCACCCCGAACTGGAGTCTTTAAGCTAAAGCCAATGTAGTGCTCACGTGGGATTATCGTTAAAATATTTCGGGGCTTCCCCGAAAATTGACTGGCTGCAAGCTGACCGCTTCCGTTACTCACGGGTCGTAGACCAATAGAATAACGACTTCAAATACTATAGTGGATTTGAAGGGATAAAGAATTTGACGACCTCCCTGCCGCAGTGGTGAGCGCTGTGGTCTTATAACTGGGAGGTCTCGGGTTTGATTCCGAGCGAGACAATTCAGAAATTATAAATTACCAAATTGCCCCCGCCGGAAATCCCAAAACCTCCCAGTTATAAGAATACAGTAATCAACACTGCGCAAGGGAGGTTCATGTAGTATTTCTCCCGATAGATAGATGTAGATTATTTATTCACAAAAATGCATTATTAAAAAAAATATATATATTATTTATTCACAATGTGTTGTAATATGGAAAATTGGTGGTGGTGGGAGGCTTTGGCCGAGGCTAGATACCACCCTACCATCAAAGATGTGCCTCCAGGCGACGATGGCGTCTAGAAACCGATTAGAGGTACGGGCTGAATCTACACTGCCATACCCCTTCCAAGTTAGCCCGCTACAATCTTAGACTGCTTCGTCACTTACCATCAGGTGAGATCGCAGTGAAGGACTATCTTTCCATCGAATAAAAAATAAATAAATAAATGTAAGTACAAGTTTTATGTTCTGATGTTCTTGCATGTTCACGCCGAATTCTAACTAGAAACACTTATATGGCCACCGTATTGTAAAACAGATATTTAAAAGGAAACCGTTTGGGAAAGCAGTTAACAGAGCGATTTGTTCTAGAACATTAAACAAGTTGCTAAGTGGGGACCCGCTGCGACGAAACAAACGCTTTCAGGATATCATTAGACGAAATAGTGACAATATCGCAGTTCGAATTAGACGAAAATACCGGAAACTTTGCTTTGCAGTTTTAGACATATTTGGAACTGACCATTTGCATAGTAAAGCCCCCTTTAATTTTTAATTTATTCTTATTTTTATTATTTGTTGTTATAGCGGCAACAGGAATACATATTCTCCGAAAATTTCAACTCTCTACCTATTGCAACCCGCTGACGTCGGATGAACAGCGAAGGCTTAGTAATAGGGTTCCGTTGGTTACCCTTCAGGTACGGAACCCTAAAAAGACCGCAGGAATTCATTATTTGCAGGAATTAGGGATTCTTTTTTATTTAGACAAAATTCAAGCTACTTACCAAAACAATAATATAAACGTAAAATTTTTTTTTACAAACCCGACTTCAAGCGCTTGAAGAGTTCCCTCGATTTCTCCAGACTGCCATCATCAGATCCTGACTTGATGACTGTGGGACCACCTGGGAAGTATACCCTTTCAAACAAAAAATGAATTTTCCAAATCGGTCCAGGCGTCTTCGAATAATCGGGGAACATACAAAAAAAAAAAAAGATTCCGACGAATTCAGAACCACCTCCTTTTTTGGAAGTCGTTTAAAACAAAATCAAAAAGCTATCCCAACAGTAATTCATAAACATTGCGAGCGCTCAATGAGAGAGGAACAATATAATATTTATAATCATAATAATGATAGCTGTTCGCGATTTCCCTAACGGGTTCAAAACTGTATTATGCTCGCAATATCATTCGCTGCACTCGAACTGTGCGATAATAACATCTTCACCAGTGCTCTATGGCTTGCTAGAAATGACGGCTCACTTCATTTATATTTTTTAACGACGACAGGGTATATATGTTTGACGCGTCTGTGTGTGTGTGTGTCTGTCTGTGGTATCGTAGCAGCCGAACGGATGATTTTTTTGTTTGAAAGGTGAATTAGTCGGGAATATTTGATGAAAATCGGTTCAAGATAGCCGCCGCCACAAAATGGCGATGGGCGAATTACATATTTTTTCTTTTTAAAATTTTTTCAAAAGTCGGGGGTGTTTTAAATTTCCAATTTACACTTGTTCATATTCATATTCATTTATGGATTGCATTCCAATATATGTATCATTATCAGCCCACATGCATCCACTGTTGGACATAGGCCTCTTTCAAGTAGCGCCAACGTTGCCTATCCTCGGCCCTTCGCATCCAATCGATGCCTGCCAATTTTCGGATGTCATCGCTCCATCTAGCCGGGGGGCGCCCTACACTCCGTTTGCCGAGACGTGGTCTCCACTCGAGGACCTTACGACTCCAGCGGCCATCAGTCCTCTGACAAATGTGACCAGCCCACTGCCACTTCAGCGTAATATATGTATGTAGATACCTATTTAAAATGATTCTTATAACGTTAATTAAAGATCGTATTATACGTATTTTTGCAGCACGTCTTTTACGGTAGGGCGGTAACTAGCAACGTGCAAAGCCTCCCACCAGACCAGACCAGAGACAATTCAGAAATTATAAATTCCCAAACTGCCCCCGCTGAGAATCGAAACCGAGAGGTTGGTTCCTCCTCCCAGGGAGGTTGTTCTTGTTAGTCTAGTTAATACTCAAAAACAGCTTGAGCGATTTGAATAGTCGGTCGAGCTGTTTATGAATTTTACCTAGACTAACGAATGGATCAAAGAGCAAGTAAGCAAGCATAGTTGAATAGGTAGTTGTTAAGCTATTGCATAGCTTCTATCGCGGGCCTTGAGCGTGGAGACCGAATCCAGAAATTCCGTAACGAAAATAACCTGACATGGGACTCCTCTCACCGCTAGATGGCGTTGATAAAAAATGCTATGCAATAGCTTTACCGCGGCAATCCCCGAGTGCCACACGTCTTTTTTTTTGTTTTATTCGCGTCAATACCTACAGGGGTGATTTAAAAAAAAAAATAGGAAAATCCTTTTAAAATTTACCTTTTCACGCCACCATCTCATCCAGGGAGCCGATGTCTCAGTCTTTTGTTTCAGCGGAGCCACAATGGGTTTCCGGATCCGCTCTTTATATATACATTCCAGTTTTAGATCGTTCGCTCTGCTGCGACTGTTTTGAATTAAGTTTTCTCTGTTGTGATGATGATAATGACATTGGAGAATGAATAAATATTTTTGTTTCGGGGCGAGGAAGATAGATCCTTTTTTAACCGACTTCCAAAAAGGAGGAGGTTATCAATTCGGCCGGTATCTTTTTTTTTTTTTTTTTCTATGTATATCCACCGATTACTCCGGGGTTTCTGGACCGATTCACGCGATTTTTTTTTTAATCTGTCTGATCTGTTCTGAGCGACAGCTCTTTAGCCACTATACTCTATATACACTATAGCCACTATACAATCCCATCTCATAGAGTATAGTGGCGTAAAAAGAATTTTTACAAAACCGACTTCAAACGCCACTACAAAGTAAAATTAAACTTATAAAATTTGAAGAGTTCCCTCGATTTCTCCAGGATCCCAACATCAGATCCGGACCTGATGACAATGAGACCACTTGGGAAGTATAGCCGTTCAAAGAAAAAAAAGAATTTTCCAAATCGCTCCAGGCGTCTTCGAGTAATCCGGTAACATACGTACATAAAAAAAAAGATTCCGACGAATTGAGAACCTCCTCCTTTTTTGGAAGTCGGTTAAAAAGTCTACTAAATTGGGAAGCTTTTATCTCTACTCTAACAAATTGCACTGTACCATTTCAAAGTTAACTGTTATTAATCATACGCTACAAGCTAATAAAAACAAATGAAGTACGGCCGGCCAGGAACCAATTTTTGGCCAAAGTGACCCGGCGGTACATTCTGACGCGTGACAAGGGGTTAGAGTTATTTAGTTTGTTATAGTACACACGGCTACTGTAGTAGCTTGAACAAGACTTGTTCTTTTTGTTTTTGTTTTTTTTTTAATATCAAACAAGTTCAAGTTGACTAAAATATCTTCCTATCCCAAATAATTATAATTATTTATACTCATTGCGCCAGCAGTGAGTACAATAGTTCAACGGGTGAGGTTGAACCTCCTGCAACCTTTCAGTAGGTACGTTATTTAATAACATTCCATTTCAAAAAACCTCCCCGGGGCTTTGACGACCTCCCTGGCGCAGTGGTCAGTGTGGCGGCGGCCATCTTGGACCGAATTTCATCAACCACAGCTAAGAACACCTTTCAAACAAAAAAAAAAACAAAATCAAAATCGGTACATCCGTTCGGCTGCTACGATGCTGCTGTGGAGACAGTGGATGTTTATCTATACATATAATAAAATTGTAGAAAAGTGGTGTCTGTACAATGGAAATATGTATATAAAAAAAAAGTAGCAGGGGTTGTTATTATATCGATGCCGAACCCGAAATTGTAATTAATTTTTTTTTGTCTGTTTGTCTGTGTGTTTGTGCAAGCTAATATCAGAAACGGCTTATTCGATTTAGATACGGTTTTCACTAATATATTGTAGTAAGCTTCACTTAACATTTAGTGTTTATTTCATGTCAATCGGTTGATAAATAAAAAAGTTATGTCAATTTAAAGAATCACGGCGAACATTTTGAACGTACAGAGTACGTACTACACGCCTCGCGCCTGAGCGTCGACGGTATATGTAATTCAAAATATACTGCCCGAAAAGTCACTTTTCCACGCGAACGAAGTCGCGGGTACAGCTAGTTGGTTAATAAAATTACTAAGCTCTAATAGGCCAACGGTTAAACGTGCGGACTGAAAACAGAAAGGTCGCAGGTTCGAGCCCCACCCGTTGCACTATTGTCGTACCCACTCCTAGCACAAGCTTTTCGCTTATTTAGATGTGAGAGGAGAATATAAGTCAAGTTCAGCTTGCCTAATATTCTTATTAAAAGAAAAAAAATGGCTCCCCGTCCCTTGACACAGTGTGTCGCTAGTTTATCCCATAACCGCAGCCTTCCAATGTTTTTGCCCGATATAATAAATTATGTGCGGTCGGTATTGTCTTTTGATTCTATCTTAACTTGGCGGGGAGGCTGCGAAGGACCGAGCACATTTATAAATGCCGCTCCATTGTCTCCCGCAACTGAATTGCTCGTTTTTGAAACAAAATTGGACGACTACGTCTTCAGTCCGCCATTAATGATTACACTTGGTCGCTTGTTTGTGGTTCGCCGGGGTTCCGTTGTGACATTACCTCTTTAAGAATTTGTATTCGTCATTTTCTTTATTTTAGATTCTTGCTTTGTTTTTTGAAGATAGTTTTTTTTTTCAATTCGAAGACAAGATTGTCCTTGTCTGCGATCTCACCTGATGGTAAGTGAAGTTTTCAGTCCGCCATTAATGATTATACTTGGTCGCTTATTTGTGGTTTGCCGGGGTTCCGTTGTGACATTACCTCTTTAAGAATTTCTATTCGTCATTTCCTTTATTTAGATTCTTGCTTAGTTTTTTAGAAGATAGTTATTTTTCAATTCGAAGACAAGATTGTCCTTGTATGCGATCTCACCTGATAGTAAGTGACGTCTTCAGTCCGCCATTAATGATTACACTTGGTCGCTTGTTTGTGGTTCGCCGGGGTTTCGTTGTGACATTACCTCTTTAAGAATTTCTATTCGTCATTTCCTTTTTTTTTCGTTTCTTGCTTTGTTTTTTTTTTATTCGAAGACAAGATTGTCCTTGTCTGCGATCTCACCTGATGGTAAGTGAAGTCTTGAGAAGAAGTGGAAGTCTTCAGTCCGCCATTAATGATTACACTTGGTCGCTTGTTTGTGGTTCGCCGGGGTTCCGTTGTGACATTACCTCTTTAAGAATTTGTATTCGTCATTTCCTTTATTTTAGATTCTTGCTTTGTTTTTTTGAAGATAGTTTTTTTTTTCAATTCGAAAACAAGATTGTCCTTGTCTGCGATCCACCTGATGGTAAGTGACGTCTTCAGTCCGCTATTAATAATTACACTTGGTCGCTTGTTTGTGGTTCGCCGGGGTTTCGTTGTGACATTACCTCTTTAAGAATTTCTATTCGTCATTTCCTTTTTTTTCGTTTCTTGTTTTGTTTTTTTGCACATAGTTTCTTTATTCGAAGACAAGATTGTCCTTGTCTGCGATCTCACCTGATGGTAAGTGAAGTCTTCAGTCCGCCATTAATGATCACACTTGGTCGCTTGTTTGTGGTTCGCCGGGGCTTCGTTGTGACATTACCTCTTTAAGAATTTCTATTCGTCATTTCCTTTTTTTCGATTCTAGCTTTGTTTTTCTGCAGATGGTTTTTTTTTATTCGAAAACAAGGTAGTCCTTGTTTGCGATCTCACCTGATGGTAAGTGAAGTTTTCAGTCCGCCATTAATGATTACATTTGGTCGCTTGTTTGTGGTTCGCCGGGGTTCCGTTGTGACATTACCTCTTTAAGAATTTCTATTTGTCATTTCCTTTATTTTAGATTCTTGCTTTGTTTTTTTGAAGATAGTTTTTTTTCAATTCAAAGACAAGATTGTCCTTGTCTGCGATCTCACCTGATGGTAAGTGACGTCTTCAGTCCGCCATTAATGATTACAATTGGTCGCTTGTTTGTGGTTAGCCGGGGTTTCGTTGTGACATTACCTCTTTAAGAATTTCTATTCGTCATTTCCTTTTTTTCGATACTTGCTTTGTTTTTTGCAAATAGTTTTTTTTTTATTCGAAGACAAGATTGTCCTTGTCTGCGATCTCTCCTGATGGTAAGTGACGTCTTCAGTCCGCCATTAATGATTACACTCGGTCGCTTGTTTGTGGTTCGCCGGGGTTTCGTTGTGACATTACCTCTTTAAGAATTTCTATTCGTCATTTCCTTTTTTTTTTCGTTTCTTGCTTTGTTTTTTTTTATTCGAAGACAAGATTGTCATTGTCTGCGATCTCACCTGATGGTAAGTGACGTCTTCGGTCAAAATCAAGTCGGGCAAAAGCTAATAAACAAATAATAATTGTTGTTCACAATTAATGTAATACAGAAAATAACAATGTCAACTAATTTGATAAAAAAATTAGACTTTGCCTTTGTCTATAAATTAGATACACGTACTTAATAATATATTCTAAGCGAATACCCTTTTCATTAGTAAAGCCCATTTGTATTACAAAGAAAATATAAAGTTAAAATAATATACCTACCAATAATCCACTGTGTCCTTTAATATTATGAAGTTAACATTAACTTTCGACTTTATTATGATGGTACAGACTTGAGATGAGTCAGATAATAATATACTCTTTATAACTTATAACGTATCAAACATTAAAGGAGTGTAGGTTGTCCATGCAATTTTTATTTTGAGGACAATTCCTAATATATTTTACGACAATATATTAGGTGTGACTACACTATGGCGCTTTAAACTTATGTAGAAATAGATGATTCCCGCGACTTCATTCGCGTGAATAAAGGTTTTTTTATTAGTAGCCGATGTGCTATTCCAAACTATAATCTATCTCTGTGCCAAATTTCTGCCAAATCGGTTCAGTCGTTGCGACGTGATTGAGTAACAAACATCCAAACATTCGCATTTATAATACTACTAGTTGAGTAGTTGATTCCCGTGACTTCGTTCGCGTGGATGTTTGCATCTGCATTATGTCTGGGACTATTACGACTATTACGGGACGACAGTCCTTATTAGGAAAAAATGTATCGCTCTAAAGTTTTAGATTTTTTCTTTGTCATATATGAATTTTTTTCTTCTATTTAATAACACTATTTGCCCCTAAAAATTTAAGTTGTCCTCTAAATTACTAAGTCAGCCACTATCAACGTGCGTCTAAAAAAGCGTGCGTGTACGAATTAAAAAAGAACTGTCCTTAAAGTTTGCTTAAAGTATTGTCACAAAATCAAGATAGAGTCTCAAAATATTATTAGTTTTGCATTGCATTCAGTTCTTTGACCGGTTTAAGGCTTTGAGGTAGTTTAAAGAGAATATAACGTAGATAAAATATGAAGTTTAGTATTCCTAGGGGCTACGTTGACGACTGGACAATAAATTCAAATATTCTGTTAGTAAACGACTTATTTACCTTCTATTTTATTTAGCCTTTAGTTTCAAAACTCAATTTTAAGGATTTGAGGCTCGATTTTATCTGTATTATCCTACTATACCTTCGCAGTTTTATATAAATTAATTTATCGTTCATTCAGTAATTCGTTCATTAATTCAGGCTTTCATTAAAATCACTCATCCATTCATATATTCTTTGAGGATTTGAGGATCGATTTTGTTTGTATCACCTTACACCAACTTCTTATTTTTACATAAATTAATTAACCACTCACCGATTCAGTCATTCATTAAATCATTCCATTCATTTGTACGTTCTAACTCAACAATCTAGATGTTGCAAGGTTACTACCAACCTAACTCACGCAGATTAAAGATCTACCGATTGTGGAATTGATTTTTTATCGAT
Source organism: Hipparchia semele (assembly GCA_933228805.2). Classification (NCBI taxonomy): domain Eukaryota; kingdom Metazoa; phylum Arthropoda; class Insecta; order Lepidoptera; family Nymphalidae; genus Hipparchia; species Hipparchia semele. The sequence goes on from OW121731.1 coordinate 2,556,520, forward strand.
CAAATATGGATTCCAAACTTTAGGTTTAGACGACTTCCCTGGGGCAGTGGTCAGCACTGTAGTCTTATAACTGAGAGGTCTCGGTTTCGATTCCCGGCGGGGGCAATTTGGGAATTTATGATTTCTAAATTGTCTACGATGGCGTGTAGAAACAGATTAGGGTTGAAGTTAGCCCGCAGTCTGAGGTGGTAATCTTAGACTGCATCTTCACTTACCATCAGATGAGATCGCAGTCAAGGACTATCTTGTCATCCAATAAAAAAAAATCAAACCTTTTTACGTCATGGGGTGACACTTCTTCATTCTCTTCGGGTTTTTTGTAAAATACGGTAAATTAAAGGTTTTTGCTTACAAAATAGTATAATAGCACTATCACACAATACTTATTCTGAAGAATAGATGGTATTTTCTCCAATATCCTTTCGTTATTGGAAATGCAGCGCGGATGACGTCTGCTGAATGTTTGATGCGAGTTTCCGCGCAAATTTTATAAGCTTTCCCAGTCTGGATTCCTTCCGGTTCCGGCGTTTGAATTAAGAAGGCGATTGCTGTTGCAATGGAATTGCTAATTCTGTTTGGAGTTGTTTACATTGACGGAGTCTTCTTAGGACTTTCAGCAACATCGGTACCTTACCTACTTGAAAGTAAATTAGCAGCTGGGTAAGGCCGTAGATTTTGCCACTTTTTGTAAAAAGAAAATGTCCCTTAACTTGACATGCGTATTAAAAATCGAAGTACTGCGTAAATTGTTATGCAAGTATCCTACTTAGGTTAGGTAGTTCTTAAACTCCTATAGTGCATTCTTAAATTGAATGTATGTCGTATATTTAAAAAAATACAATGGCTTAAAACCGACCTTACCCCGAAATTTTGCCCAAAATAAGCTGTCTTTTTGATCCAGTCAAATATTTGGCTCGTTATAACTACATTATTTCTATTTAAAGTCCTAATTTACTATGAATATCTGAAATGTGAATAGATTAAACAATTACATCCTGGATTCCATGTATTTAAATATGCGTTTTTAAATGTTTTATCGCAATTCAAAATGTTGTCTCCTTATTTTCACTTATTACGTTACTATTTTGTATGTTACCAAAATTGGGCATCTAAATATTCAATAGCTTTAGGGTAGTATTTTATAATGGCACTGGCCACACTAAAGATTCCGGCAAGGAAATAAAAAAAAAGAAACCGCCATTTTCTAGCCTGTGGAATTTTATCAAAGGTGTGCGCGTGTGTTTCGTCAGCAGCTTTTTTTTGTGAATTTTGGTGATTTTAAAGGTAAATAACAGTTTTAATTGCACACATGTATGTGTTATACTAAGCTAAAGTGATTTATAAAAACATGATAATGTGTATTTGACTAAAATCGTCTCGCATTTAGTAATTATTCCTGTTTAAAACCTCAAAAATTACGCTTCGACGTTACTTTTATGTTACTTCTATGTTACTGGTAACGTTGATTGTTATTTAGTAACGTTGAAGTGTTGTAAAGGTTAATGTACATATTCTGCCAGAAGCGGATTTTTCAAATAGTTCTTTTAAATAAAGAATGAGTTTAAAAGAAGATGAGTTAATTGAAACTCATTTTCGTAATAATCAGAATAATGTACCTTTATTTGATAAACAGCCAGAGAGTTTTGGTTACTAAATTCCATTGATGATAGTTTAAAAAAATATATTTTTCCGATTACTGAATTCTCTCTCTTATCTCTGAATGATCGGCGATTATAAAAAATGCTATACTTACAAGTTTATTACAAAAATCTCCTCCTTTTTTGAAGTCGGTTAAAATAAGTACGTTATGTACTCAGCCTTACAAACACTGTGTTACTTTCACGTTACTTCTACGTTACCGTAACATAGGAGTGTCTATGTTACTCTATGTTACAAAGTGGCAAAATCTACGGCCTTACCCAGCTATTTCAAGAATCCTTGCTAATAAACTGTTAAGGCTTACAAAAATCACACTAATATTATAAAGGCGAAACTTTGTATGTGTGTGTGTTTGTTACTCCTTCACGCTACAACGAATAAACTGATTTGGAATGTTTAAACTAATTTGGAATGGAGATAGCTCATGCCCAGGCTTAACACATCGGCTACATTTTATACCGGAAAATGAAAGAGTTCCCCCGATAGTTGAAAAACTTTAATCCACGCGGACGAAGTCTCGGGCATCGTCTAGTAATGCTGTTTTTGTAAGTAGCTTGTATTTTGTCTACTAACTTAATACTAGTTAGGATTCCATACCCGAAGGGTAACCAACCCTACTACTAAGCCTTCGCTGTCCGTCCGACCGTCTGTCTGTCAGCGGTATTTGCTCCAACATTTCAATGGCTTAAAACTTTCTGCTTTCCGCTAGATGCAAGCGGCCCAAGACCGTCTTCTGTGGCGATATTTGCAATAGCTCTATGTCCAGCTGTGGACATCCATTGGTACAATCGACGACGTTGAAACAGTTTTTGATGGATGATTGTATTTGCAAGGCAGTGAAAAATATCCTGTTGATTTTCAATTCTCCTTTTTTCATTTCACAAACGAAAATACACTTTTCAATATGAGAAACGATGGCAGTTGGATCCGGATTTAGTGTTTCTGCAGAATTTATGCTAGGATTCCTGCATAAATTGCAACTTCCTGTTAAATGTATCCATTACACGTTGACACTGCTTAAGGTGGCTTTCCTTGACGACGGCTTGGAATCAAAATAAGTATCAAGATTGCCTAGAAGATTCCCATTCGCTCTTGATTTAAAGATATCGAAATTATAGTAAATTGGAAAAAAGGTATTCCTGGCGGTGAGTATTAGGAACGAGGAGGAAAAATACCTACGTAACTTACATACGTGCTTAGTACCTACGTAATCGTTTTCGACCACGTAGCGGTACAGATCTATGCTATGCCATGCACTTCCATAGTAGAATTCCATAGGATAATGAACTACATTAAATAGTAATTGTTAATTAAATAGTTCTGGAGCAAACTCTCCAAAATATATCTTAAAGAATGCCGAGAGACAGGCCACTTTGCGGTTATTCTCCAGACTCTAAGGTTTGGAGTTTAGAGTCTTTTGGCGCATCGATCCACTGAATCTAATATAGCAAGCTGGTTGATAGCAGAACAATCCTGTATCAGGCTGTAGTACTCCATACACAATCGAACTTGTGCTTTATACAAAGTAAGTAGCTGTTCCGGTCCCATTAAAAAACCTTGGTTTTAAGGAAACCGTGTTAAGAGTTGAGACCCACTCTCCGTGCGCTGGCGACGTTCCAAGCCGCGAGTGGCCGCAGATGACGAGGCCCAGTCGTTATCAGACTCTTGGCGAGTCCTAATTCAATTTCTAGAGTCTAAGGTGCACGAAACTAACTAAGAAGGGAAACCTAGTACGCTTGTCCACGCACGGCACGTTTTTGAGGATAGAGCGGTAACTAGCTGCGACCAAAGCCTCCGTGCCGATAAGTCTTGGTAAAGGAAAGCATGTTAAGGCCCACTCTCCGTGCGCTGGCGACGTTCCAAGCCGCGAGTGGCCGCAGATGACGAAGCCCAGTCGTTATCAGACTCTTGGCGAATCTAAAGCGAGTCCTTATTCGATTTCTAGAGTCTAAGGAGCCAGGGAACTAACTTAGAAGGGGAACCTAGTACGTTTGTCCACGCACGGCACGTTTTTGGGGTTAGAGCGGTAACTAGCTGCGACTGAAGCCTCCGTGCCGACAAGTCTTGGTAAAGGAAAGCGTGTTAAGGCCCACTCTCCGTGCGCTGGCGACGTTCCAAGCCGCGAGTGGCCGCAGATGACGAGGCCCAGTCGTTATCAGACTCTTGGCGGATCTAAAGCGAGTCCTTATTCGATTTCTAGAGTCTAAGGAGCCAGGGAACTAACTAGGAAGGGGAACCTAGTACGTTTGTCAACGCACGGCACGTTTTTTAGGGTAGAGCGGTGACTAGCTGCGACCAAAGGCTCCGTGCCGACAAGTCTTGGTAAAGGAAAGCGTGTTAAGGCCCACTCTCCGTGCGCTGGCGACGTTCCAAGCCGCGAGTGGCCGCAGATGACGAGGCCCAGTCGTTATCAGACTCTTGGCGGATCTAAAGCGAGTCCTTATTTAATTTCTAGAGTCTAAGGAGCCAGGGAACTAACTTGGAAAGGGAACCTACTACGTTTGTCAACGCACAGCACGTTTTTGAGGTTAGAGCGGTAACTAGCTGCGACCAAAGCCTCCCTGCCGACAAGTCTTGGTAAAGGAAAGCGTGTTAAGGCCCACTCTCCGTGCGCTGGCGACGTTCCAAGCCGCGAGTGGCCGCAGGTGACGAGGCCCAGTCGTTATCAGGCTCTTGGCGGATCTAAAGCGAGTCCTAATTCGATTTCTGCGGTGATATATGGCCACTTTTAAAGAGACTTCTCGGAAGATTCCGCTTTTGAGTGGAAAAGTTTCGTATGTTAATGGGTTTGCGCGATATACTGCGATTTTAAAGTACGCGGTGTCTATGTTATTTTTTACTCTTTGGAATTTTTATGCGATTTGTTTTGTGGCATATTGCAGTTTATTTATAAAACATTTCTCTACAATATAAAGCTTGAAGCACATGAGTATGAAGGTTCCTTTGTTTCCGGCATAAATAGCCTAAATTACTCTAGTTTCTCAACTATACACTATATGTAAAAATTACCAGTATACATTACTCCGTTGCTGAGTGATTGAAGGACTAAATAAATACACTTTCATATTTCTCTCTCCTTTTTGAAATTAATTTCCAGTTTTTATTTCTATATACATATATTTGTTTACCTATCTCATTTAAAAAGATTTGAAATGTTGAAGGCAAACTGTTCGCACGCCTGCTCTGCCCACTTTTCCGCTCTATCTTGATTATATTTCTGTGGTACGTTGGATCATATGCAAATGCGTGAAAATATTAAGCGTTTATAGTCAATGAACCATCCACAAGGGCACATTTATGAAGCTAGCAATTCGGAACGCCAAAAAACATTGGCAAAGTCAAGTCCACAATAAATAACGTCATTTACCCGAAGCAAATTTTGTCTGGTGGGAGGCTTTGGCCGTGGCTAGTTACCACCCTACCGCCAAAGACGTTCCACAAAGCGATTTAGCGTTCCGGCACGATGGCGTGTAGAAACCAATTAGGGGTACGGGTTGAATTTACACTGCCATACCCCTTGCAAGTTAGCCCGCTACCATCTTAGACTTCATCGTGACTTACCATCAGTTGAGATCGCAGTCAAGGATTATCTTGAATAAAAAAAACACTGGCAAAGTCCAGTCCACAATAAATAACGTCATTTACCCGAAGCAAATACGACCTCTAAGGCCTCGACACATAAAAGCTGGTCGCTATCAGCTCATCTTTCCACTTATTTCAGGATTTGCGACTAATTTTCCGAAGCATTTCACGTTCCAATATTTCATCCGACCGGCATAAAGGTTATTGAGTCGATACGATCGGGGTTCCTTTTAAAAAAGCTCATTTTCTCTCTCCAGAACCGTAATTTTGTAGAGAAGTGGAAGTTTTCTTTGATGCAAATTTTTGTCGTTCGAAAAATGAAAATAGCATGTGTTTTGTATCTGTTATACCTAGCTGACTGCCTCGTTGCTTTAGTGGTTAGCAAGTTTGACAGATGACGAGTACCCGGGTTCGATTCCAGAGTCGGGCCAAAAAAATTTATTGGGTTTTACTATCAAGAAATTTTCAAAACTAACCTCGAGTTAGGAAGTTGGCGGTGAGTCTGGAGTCACCCCCATGCCTCGGTGAGCACGTAAAGCTGTAGGTCCTGCGCCTGATCTTTCTCCGGTCGTGTCGGATTTCCACCCCATCGGACTATGAGGGTAAGGGAATAGACAGTGCACCTGTATTTGCGCACATATTTGTGCACTATAATATCTCCCGCGCTAATTTCTGTGGAGATTGGATTGAGATCCGCCATGGCCAGATTCGGTCGGGAGGACATTATTATTATTACCTAGCTACAATTACTATATTATCGAGTCACATAGCTAAAGTGGCAATGGGCGAGGCACATAGTTCGAAGAGCTGAAGGTCGTTGGGGCTCCAATGTGCTCGAGTGGCGACCTCGCAACGGAAAGCGCTGTTGGCACACCCCTTACTAGTTGGTCCGACGACCGACCGAAAAAAAAAATGATATTGAAAAAAAAAAATTAGAAACGCAAAAATTCAGTAGATCTATCCAATGGCCGACACAAATAGCATCGCGTGCGCAGTTCACGATTGGTCGGGAAGTGAGTTCGAATCCGCGTAATAAATACCGCCCACACGCTGCTTGACGCGTTATTTATTATCTAGGCGTCTATTTGATATTCAAGGTCTGTGTTCTTATTAGGGACGTTAAGCGACGTTGATTCATGTCCGTATATTGATGGGTGACTCTCGAATGTATGTACTACGATTTTGGCAGTATTTAGTAGACCGATCGATTTTGGCCGTTTGTTTTAGTAGACCGATCGATTTTGGCCGTTTATTTAAGTACACCGATCGATCGATTTTGGGCGTTTGGTTCCGTAGGACGACTTCGCAAGAGCGATCAAGCGCAGGAACGATAGCTTTACGTGCTCTCCGAGGCACCATACACGCACACAACACACGTACTCTTTGAGGCACGTGAGTAACACATGTATTGCTAATACTTAGAATTTTTTGATAGATAAACCCAGTACATTTTTTGGCTCGACCCGGGAATCGAACTCAAGACCTAATCATCTGCAGTCGAACATGCTAACTACTAGACCAACGAGTCTGTTAATGCTTCTAACCCGAATAGTCCCGGAATAGCCTATTCGTACTGACGACTGGTTTTGCAAGCCGGTGATCCTATTTATTAAGCTGTATTAGGGTACCGTTATCAAGCAGATGAAACGGTTACCAAACAAAACGTGTTTTTCGTCGAAATAGACGTCCATTGCTCCCATGTCCATGTTTATCGGAAGCTTTCGCCGCCTAATGCTATAGGTCTCCTCTCAAATATTTAAGGTATAAACGAGCTGGCGGGTCACCTGATGTAAAGTGATAACCGCCGCCCATGAACACTTGTAGTACCAGAGGCACCATCGATGCGTTGCCGGCGTTTCAGGAACTTATTGGTGCGCCCCTTGAATAACCCCATATTGTAATTAAGTGGGAACACTGTCGAAGGGAGAAGATTCCACAATTTGGTAGTACGTGGAAAAAAAGATCTGGAGCAACGGATGGTCGCAGTGCTCCAGGCACCGAGGTGGTGAGAAACATTATGGAGAACTTTCAGTCGTTCAAGTTTCTTCACGATGTAATTTTTTTGGGTTAAAACAATTGGTTACAGTCTGGAATAACACATAAGCTATTTTTATTTTATTTTTTATCCCGGAAAATCAGGGAGTTCCCGCGGAAATCAAAAAAAGCCCACGCGAAAGAAGTCATGGGCATCAGCTAGTTGCCCGTAGCTAGTTTATTCTAGAAAGAAGCTTAAAAAATTACAATACAGAACCCTAAACTAAAAACGCGGTTCGTGCACACAAAGTTTTCTCTAACGCTAAGAACGTGTTTATCGCTTTCTTTATCGATGTTATTCGAAACTAACAGCCATTATTGAGCGAGTCTCGGTGCATCGATCTGTTTGTCTGTTTGTTACGCCATACTTTCTTTATGATCTAGTTGTTTGATTTTTATCGTATACCTTACTTGCCGTATTTATGAAGAGAGTGACAAAGACTACTTATAAGTAGCATAAAAAGTAGTCTATGTCACAAAAACACATCTTTCCCTCGGTTCTTTGAAAATTTTTAGGGCGCCTACTTTGTTTTTGTTTTATAATTATTTTTTATCTACTAAAATGTGTTGTGTTGTGTTTTGCGCTAAATAAATGTTTTATTATTATTATTATCACGTTGATCTGTTGCGGTGTGATTGAAGGATAAACTAACAAATTATGGCAATGACTGGTGGTACGTTGTTATCTATACTAAGCGGGTCTGACTTGTGGTGCGGTGCGGAGAAGTGCGACGCGAGGTAGCGGCCAACTTGCTGTGAACGGGTATTAGCTAGCCAAAACTACTTTTTTTTTTATTAGTTTTTAATTTTTTAAGGAAACATACAGTACTATAAAAGATGAAAGATAATACAGATATAGGTATAATACTTAAACCTTAATTGTCTCGAATGAAAATCTAGCACTTCACATCACATCACACTAATCACACTAATATTATAAAAGTGAAAGTTTGTATGTATGTGTGTGTGTGTGTATGTTTGTTACTCCTTCACGCCACAACGTATGAACCGATTTGGCTGAAATTTGGAATGGAGATAGCTCATACCCAGGATTAAAACATAGGCTACATTTTATCCCTGAAAATTGCAGAGTTCCATGGGAATTGAAAAACCTTAATCCACACGGATGAAGTCGCGGGCATCGTCTAGTATTACATAACTGTAATCCGACAACAGAACAATTGGGTATAGTAGCATACGAAAACAAGAATGATAGGTGACATCTTTTTAAACAAAAACATACCGAACCGTCTAACGTATAGCTAGTCGGTTTTAGGCAAGAAATCCTTAATTGCTACTTTACATATATTTATACTAGCTTTTGCCCCCGCGACTTCGTCCGCGTGGAATTAGATTTTGGGGTGGAATTTTCAAAAACTGTGACACACGTACTTCTTTATTTTTAACTGAAAGCTCAAATACCAACTTTGATGGAAACAGCTTGAAAAATGACGGAGTTTCATATAAACTTCCATCCCCTATTTAAACCCCTTAGGGGTGGAATTTCCAATAATCCTTTCTTAGTGTGCGCCTACGTCATAAAAGGAACCAACTGTAAAAATTTCAAGTTTCTAACTTCAGTAGTTTACGCTGTGCGTTGATATCTCAGTCAGTCAGTCAGGACTTTGAATTTTATATATAGACTACGGGCTCTAGAAGTCAGAAACATACCCATAAACTCAGAACTCAGAACTTCCGACCAGTGGTCGCGAAAGCTACGCATTAGTTTAATGAAACTGTAGATAGTTATTACAATAAATAGTCCACAGTTTAACAATAAACATTATTTTCATACAATTTAGCGTGAAGCCCACTGAGCAGCACTGGAACAAACTAATAGCGAGATAAAATTGCAATTTTATCGTATATGTGTAGGGTTACCAGGCGTTTCAATTTTTTTCGGGCATGTCCCATTGTTTAGGTGGCAAGAGATATACTGGGGCAAGTTTAGCCAGCTACCATCTTAAGACTACATCGTCACTTACCATCAGGTGAGATCGCAGTCAAGGACTATCTTGTCATCGAATAATAATAAAAAATTGACAAAACTTACTCTGTCAAACTCGGTTGGAACAGTATTCCGGACCAGTGGAAGATTCATTTGACTATTCGAAAGCACTTTGTAAAAGTTTACTTGAATAGTTCAAAATCAGAATAAAAATCTTTTGCGTAATGCAAATGTTAACATCAATAGATTTACGGTTTAAGATGCGGATTAAAAACTAAAAGGTCGGCATTTCAATCCCAACCCGTTCCACAACTGTCGCAACTATTCTTAACACAAGCTTCACGATTATATGGAGGGGAGAGAGTAATATTAGTCATGTTCTCATGGCTAATTAGTAGGTAATAAAAAATAAATAAAAAAAAACACCTAAAATAAATTATAACGGAATTATCTACTACTAACAATTACTGCAGCGCAGAAAAATGACCCAAAATGACCCAAGGTGGTAGTCTTACGCTACAGAACCAAAATGACCCAAGATCTTGATGTACCTTGAGCTACAGGTTGGCTTACATGAAGTAAGTAATTTTGAATTTGAAGCTGGCCTCTTTGGATATCAATATTATATTACAAGTGTAACTTCAAACTATTTATTTTATTCAGTGTAAAATTATAATTTTATTTAAATTCTTACAGCCATGATGGCCTAAACATACATACTTTCGCACATAATTATCACATCACATCACATCACACTAATATTATAAAGCCGAAAGTTTGTATGTGTATGTGTGTGTGTGTGTATGTTTGTTACTTCTTCACGCCACAACGAATGAACCGATTTGGCTGAAATTTGAAATGGAGATAGCTCTTACCCACGATTAAAACATAGGCTACATTTTATCCCGGAAAATTACAGAGTTCCCATGGGAATTGAAAAACCTTAATCCACGCGGACGAAGTCGCGGGCATCGTCTAGTCATACATAATTGTATGAAAAGTGTCATTAGGGCTCAAGCAGGACTTACCCAAGTTTTTCAAAATCCATGTTGGCCGTAAATGCTGGGAAAGAATTCAAATGTGAATGCCCATGGAGTTTTATTGCACGAGGCGGGTCGGATATATCGCTTTGCTGATTTCGGTTGTATGTGTGTTTAAGACCTTTTTTTGTACAAACTACCGTCAGTTATTGCATTTGTGTTTACTTTAAAATAAATCAAATACGCCAATTTTTTTGACTATCATCATCATCATAATATCGTATCTCTTGCGTATCTCAATTGATGTGTAGTTATTTTTGAAACTTCATTGTAAAAACACTGTGTACATAGCATAGTTTTATTACTTACTGTAAAAAAATTTTTTTTTTGAAAAGAGCAACCGCCGAGTTTATTTCTGGCTCTTCTCGGCAGGAACGGCATTCCGAACCAGTGCAGTGGTACCGTAGAGTCATCGAAGATTCAAAAGCACTTGTAAAAGTTCATTTGAATAAAAATATTTCTATTCTATTAATAAGATAAGATATATATATGGGGATATGATTTTATTTAGTTTAATTGTTTTAATAATTTAGAATTTAGTTTCGTATTATTTTATATCATTGTTCATAATTATTATTAATAGTAAGTTTAATAAAGTTCCTAGAGCTTTTATGTATGAATATACATAAAAGCTCTAGCTCTAGCTCTTTCGATATGGCCCCTAATATTTAGAGTTTATTTTAATGTTTTATTATAAGATTTTGTTTCTTATTTTAATTGTTTTAATTCAGAATTTAGTTTTATATTTTTGTATTTTAGTTTTAATTTAGAATTAGTATTATTTAAGTAGTAGTTTTAATTTATTTAAGTTTTATAATATTTCGGTTGTTAATCTGTACATTAAAACGATTATTGATTTTTCGAACAAAAAAAAAAGAAGTAGTAGTAGTATTGTTCTTATTTATTGAAAAAGTGAATTATAAGGACACGGCATGGACATTATTTTCTCTATTTTACTTTATTATCCACTGACAAAAAACAAGAATGTGTTTGTATGGTCAAACGGTCCTTTTAAAAGGTTTGAATACCAAATGACGGCAATAAAATTAATGTGTAAAATTGGAAAAAGCGCCAGACACGAGCAAATTCAATTAAATCAAACAAATGTAGTATTTTATCAAAATGAGTGTATCCAATATTCAAATTGTATCAGCATTTCCATAATAATAACATTTAAAGCGATTTGATTTTCATAAATTTTGCGTGTAAATACTTGAATGCAGAAACGAAATGTTCGTGTTTACTTTAAAATGCTGAAATGATTCATTTTTATTGGATATATTATGTAAATCCGCGGAATTTATGGATTACCTAATGTGTATTTATGTTTTTCTGGTCATCGTTATGTTGAAAGAATCATTTTATGTGATTTTATCTATATTACAAGCTTTTGATCGCGACTTCACCCTTTTTTCCCGGTATAAAAAGTCCTATGACACTTCTATAGTCTTTAACTGTGTATCTTCATATATAAAAGCTCGAGGAACTTCCTCGTTGGTCCGGATTTTTTATGTGCGATTGACAAGGTCCCGGGTTCGATTCCCGGGTCAGCCAAAAAAATGTATTATTTCAAGAATTTTTTACTTTTTTCGGGCGTTTCTTTCAAGAAATTCTGCGTTCTAGCCCGGAGTTAGGAAGAAGTGTGGTGTGTCACTCCCGTGCCTCGGAGAGCACGTAAAGCCGTAAAACGATTTTGCGCCTGATCTCTCTCCGTTCATGACAGATTTTACTATAAGTGTGAGTGACCGTATTCGGCTGAGAGGTCATTATTTATTAGCCGATGCCCGTGACTTCGTCCACGTGGATTTAGTTTTTAATATCCCGCGGGAACTTTTTAACTTTCCTGGATAAAAAGTAGCCTATGTCATTGTTCAGGTTCCCAACTATACCCATACAAAAAATCACATCGATCAACAAACAAACACACTTTTGTGTGATGTGTATGTTTTTGTTTACATTATTAACCTCAATTTTTTCAAAAATTAATAACATTTTTCTCTTCTTGCAGGTAAATAACTATTATGGAATAATAATGGCAACACCGTGGGTAAACCGGACGTGCTTATCATATTAAGTAAGTAAAAAGCATTTACGCCCAATATAGGAGAAAATATAATATGGCAACTCCTTTAGTGGCCTTTAGTGGTATTCGAGTAAATAGGGTTGCAACATTGGGCGGAATATAAGATTATTTAAATTACGTATAATTAATTTTTATAACGTAAAATAAAACCTTTCTTTTTAAAGAATATAAATAACTAGACGATGCCCGCGACTTCGTCCGCGTGGATCAAGGTTTTTAATTCCCATGGGAACTCTGCGATTTTCCGGGAGAAAATGTAGCCTATGTTTTAATCCTCGGTATTAGCTATCTCTATTCCAAATTTCAGCCAAATCGGTTCATTCGTTGTGGCGTGAAGGAGTAACAAACATACACACACAAATACACACACACACACATACACACACGTACACATACACATACAAACTTTCACCTTTATAATATTAGTGTGATAGTGTGATATAAGTTTGTTCTTCAATCACATAGCAACGTACCGAAGTGATTAAATGGGTTTTTAAATGGGCATAGTTTAGGACTTGGAGAGTGATCGCATGATATTCCCTGGGAAAAAAAATCTAAAGTAATGAGTGGCAACCCTATAGTTCGACCCAGATATGAAATGTTGCAAAGTTAGTCTTCATATAAAGACAAGGGAATGTTTTAATTAGTATCCCAGCTAGGTTATACTTATTATAATGCATATTGCTTATATGCCTGGGCTCTATTTAGAAAACTACCACCATTTATATTGATTTCAATGAGTACATTGCCACTTAGGATTTTCTAACAATGTTTGGTAAATGACATAGGGAAACCAAAGATGCGGAGAGTATCTTAAATACGTTTCGTTAACTTGATTCTGAAAGAATTTTTAGATTTACCAATTAGGTACACATTATAATAAAATTACTAGTATTATTAATAATATACTTGACATTACATAATATAATTATTAGTATTAGCGTATTAGTAAGGAAAACCCGACCCCAAATAACGGGAAAAAGGGAAGGACAAGAGAGAGAGAGACCAATTAGGTACACAAATTTTAACAATGAGTAAAAATACATTTAATTGTATAAAGTCAAGGTTATTATAAAATTAATGAATATCTTAGTGAAAAAATTGCGTGGAAGTAATTGACTTTGCATTCAGCTAGCCACAAGATAGTGTAATAACTTGTTACATTGAAACCCGCTAAAAAATTCGCTCTAAAAGTAAATTGCTGTGTTTTATGTCACTTCTCTTCAGCAGAAATTCTCTCTGTCCAAATCCGTGACTCTACGTCTTGACTTGTCATTTAAGCCACGTTTTCCGAGGTAAAATAAATACTCGTGTATTTTTGAATGAAAAAAGAAATTAATATCATTATGTATAACGCTCTCTTAACCTAAAAATTTTATCCATCGGATCCATTAAATACATCATCGCCTTCGGCTCGAGTTACTAACCATATCGAGTAAAATATTTTATGAACATGATGTAAAAATTACTATGAATGTATAGGATAAGTTTTGAGTATGTAAGATCCTTATCATATTTTAATATTCAATTTTAAAACTCTTTTTTCATTGTTGTTTTATTTGTGTGCTTTTGTCAAATGTTTGTATATCCAGGATTATGCTACATCAATGGTCCACGTACACTTATTAGGTCCTCTTGTATTACGCGCATTTCACTTTCATTACCCCACCGATGCTTTCAACATCCATTGCCGTTTTTGTTCTCACATTAGCATTGTTATATAAAACTTAAGCCGCAACGAATATGCTGCTAGGAGGTGTAGTAGGAATGCTTTTTTTCAGGAAGGTTTGTGGTGTAGGAGTATCTTTCCGGAGTTGATTGTGTTTGCACGGAGCAGTCAATAGTGCTTAATTTTCTTCTTTTCTAAGCTTCACTTTACTCAGGATAATGCAACAACGTTGAGGACAATGGTTAGTTGATCATGATCTGAGATTGCAAGCTCCAGTTTTACAAACTGGGAGTCAAAGTGATAATCTTATCATTGTTCATCAGATTGTATAATTAACTAGCGGACGCCCGTGACTTCGTCCGCTTTTCCAATTCACAAAGGACAGTTCCTAAATCCCCACAGTTTATGGTAGCAGTACCCCTGCAGCATCAGGGTGGAGGAGTTGGAACCTGAACATTAAATGTTTGACAGTTACGGATCCCATGAACATTTTGTATGGGAAAATCAAGGGAAAATGTTTTTTTCTTTGATTTTATTTTTTCCTCAATTTTCCAATGGTTTTAATAGTTACTCTGCTATTCGGGACGGATACAAATACAACAAATCAAAAGCTATGAAAATCGGTCCAGCCGTTCTACAGTTATTCCCTAACTTTTACGGGCTAGCTAAGCTAAGTAAGCTAAGACTAGTTTCTGTCAATTGAAGCTTCATTGTGGAAGCACTGTATACATAGCATAGTTTTGTTACCTATTTTAAAATAATTTTTTTTTTAAAAGAGCAACTGGTGAGTTTCTTACCGGCTCTTCTCAACAGAATCTGCATTCCGAACTGATGGTAGATTTATGACGTGTCATAAGTGACAATCTTCAAATCAAATCTACAATTAGCTCTTAAGCTACAAGTTGGCCTACACGAAATAAATAAATTTTGAATTTGAATTTGAAAACGCCCGCTTCGCGATATATTCGACCAGGGCTTAGAGCACTAAAGCTTACATCACACGACCCATTTGGGAGTTTTAAAAGCCTACTCATCACACCATCGACAACATGAATCACAGGCTGTCAATTAGATACGAACGATTCTAATATATCACGGCAACAAAACGAGCCCCCGTCACATTCGCAGCCCATGAAGCCTATAGAGGAATCGGAATTCCGAATATTACCCCCTAAACTATCATTTGGCAATACCCCGTCATGGTACCTTTACCCTATAACTTTGGAAATCGAGTGCAGTTCCAATTTTAACATACATTGCTGTTCTTTGTATGTCGTAAGTAAAATTTCCGTTACATAAATATAATATAAAGAAACATATATTAAACCTAATATAATAATATAAAAGTATCACGACTAAGTGTCAATTTTATCAGAAAGAAAGAGAAACGTTAATCCGAATAATATTTTTGACATCCTTGCAGCACTGTATTAAAAATCTGCCAGTCTAGGCCAGTGCCTTAAAAGTTAATTTAAATTACATTGTAATGTGTAAAGTATAATGCTTAAGTAGAAAAATAGAAGCTATTTCATTTGTATACTATATTTTTTATAATTATTATTTTACAGCACGATGATGCACCAACGACGGATTTTTTGTGCGCACAAAAGTGTGCGTGTCAAGACTGTCAAACTTTTTGAGCGTGGTTCGTGTGTTACTACATTTAACACTGTGTGCTCTTTTCAATGATTAAACCAATGCCATTTAGTAATTATTATCGTCGGTGTAGTATCTTATAGGTACGCTCATTGGAGCGTGTTTCGAACTTTATATATTTGACTCGGCCATCCTACATACCAAGTAATGTATGATCAACAATTTGAAATAGTCGTAACAATATACTTCGAGACTCTCCGATATCGAGATAGGATTGATTCATAGTCACAATTACCTTTGTATGTTGTTTGGGGCATCTCGAAGCGAGATCTTATATGACACAAGAGTCTCGAGTTAGGTTCTAGTTTCCTAGATAGTGTATCGCATCAAATGACGTCACTGAAACGTCATCCATTGGAACAAGGTTCTGTGTTTGATTTCTGTTCTGGGAAATAGCTCTTTGCGTCGCATCTATACCTTTGAGTAAATTACGTAGAACTCTTAAGTATGCAGGTTTCCTGACGATGTTTTCCTTTACCAATTAAAGAAAGTAATATTTTTTTTTATTCGATGACAAGATAGCCCTTGACTGCGATCTCACCTGATGGTAAGTGACGATGCAGTCTAAAATGGTAGCGGGCTAATTTGGAAGGGGTATAGCAGTCCATATCCCTAATCGGTTTCTACACGCCATCATGCCGGAACGCTAAATCGCTTGGCGGCACGTCTTTGGCGGTAGGGTGGTAACTAGCCACGGCCAAAGCCTCCCACCAGACCAGACCAGAGACAATTCAGAAATTATAAATTCCCAAATTGCCCCCGCCGGGAATCGAACCCGAGACCTCCCAGTTATAAGACCACAGCGCTCACCACTGCGCCAGGGAGGTCGTCAATATCAATATCAATATAATACTTAAATTAAATGCATATAACAGCTCCTCAGCTAGTCAGATATACGTGTGCCCGAAATCGAACCTCCGACCCTTTGAAAAGGAGGCGTTAGTCGAATAAACATTATATAAAAACTGTCTCGTTGGTCTAGTGGTTGACATGTTCGAATACGGATGACGAGGTCCCGGGTTCCATTCCCGGTTCGGGCCCAAAAAAGTTGTCTTTTTCTGTCAAGAAATTCTCAGTACTAGATTGGAGTTAGGAAGTTGGCGGTAAGACACCCCCATCTCCCTCCAGTCGTGTCGAATTTCCGTCCCAACGGACCATGAGAGTGAGGGAATAGAGATTGTACCTGTGTTTGCGTACACTTATGCACTATAATATTTCTTTTCCGCCGTGACAGGATTCAGGTCGGGAGGACATATTACTTTATAAATATATACATATATAAACTAGCTTTTGCCCCCGCGACTTCGTCCGCGTGGAATTAGATTTTGGGATGGAATTTTCAAAAACTGTGACACACGTACTTTTTTTATTTTTAACTGAAAGCTCAAATACCAACTTTGATGGAAACTGCTTGAAAAATGACGGAGTTTCATATAAACTTCCATCCCCTATTTAAGCCCCTTAGGGGTGGAATTTCCAATAATCCTTTCTTAGTGTGCGCCTACGTCATAAAAGGAACCAACTGTAAAAATTTCAAGTTTCTCACTTCAGTAGTTTAGGCTGTGCGTTGATATCTCAGTCAGTCAGTCAGTCAGTCAGGACTTTGAATTTTATATATATAGATACATATATAAATTATAAGCTTGGCAACCAATTGGACCATTTACGTATATACAAAGCGTCTATAAGATTTCTATGAAATCAAAGATTACTCAAGGCGGTTGCTTCGATATTTGGCTAAGATTTCTATAGAATTTCTTGTATCTCAACTTCATTAGTATTAAATTATTATCCTTTACTTCAAGTAATATCTGATATCTCAAAGTAGTTCTGGCTTTGAACATTTTACTGGGTTTTATATCAAAGGGTATAATTTAGATGGAAAATTTTGAATAGGATTTTGTACTGACAGGTTTAGCTTATTAGATTTCAAATATTCAACAGAATTCATGACATAAGTACCTAAACTAAAATTAAAACCATTTACCATTACATTTTACTGTCTACTAGTTTTTCCTCGAACTTCGCTCACGTGGAATAAGGTTTTAAAAATTTCGCGGGAAGCCCCAATAGCCCAATGGTTAAAAGTGAGAAGTGCAACTGAAAGGTTCGAGCCCCATCCCCTATTGTCGTGCCCACTCCTAGTACAAGCTTTTCGCTTATTTGGAGGGGAGAGAAGGATAAGTCACGTTCATCATGCCTAACCGACATTTTGAGCGCTGTGGACTCATAACTGGAAGGTTTCGGGTTCGATTCCTGAGGGCAATTTGAGAATTTATAATTTCTAAATTGTCTCTGGTCTGGTGTGAGGCTTTGCCCGTGGCTAGTTACCACCCTACCGTCAAAGACGTGCCGCCAAGCGATTTAGCGTTCCGGCACGATGGCGTGTAGAAACCGATTAGGGGAATGATTACACTGCCATACCCCTTCCAAGTTTTTTTTTTTTTTTTTTAATGTTCAGAACAAAAAAAAAATTTTACCCCTTCCAAGTTAGCCCCTTTAAAAAATCGAATTGAATAAAAAAAACGTTTGATAGACATCTTTTTAAGCTATTGCATAGCTTCTATCACGGGCCTTGAGCGTGGAGACCGAATTCAGAAATTCCGTAACGAAAATAACCTGACACGGGACTCCTCTCACCGCTAGATGGCGTTGATAAAAAATGCTATGCAATAGCTTTACCGCGGCAGTCCCCGAGTGCCACACGTCTTTTTTTGTTCTGATTGTGTACCTATACATCTAGCTTGATGTAAAGTTGCCATGACGGCGATTGCTCGAAGTAAGGCAAGAGATTCGATACTACAAGCAGAACGAATTGGTTCGCAGGCAAAATATATTAGTGTTTAATGTTTATACCACTTGATTTACTGCATGGGGTTACTCGTAAGTTGGGAAGGAAAATACCTACCTTAAAGATTTGGTTTCCAGTATCTATGCCTTTCAAATTCAAATTTAATTTATTTCATGTAGGCTAACTTGTAGCTCTTATGACACGTCATAAATCTACCACCGGTTCGGAATGCAGATTCTGCTGAGAAGAGCCGGTAAGAAACTCAGCAGTTGCTATTTTCAAAAAAAAAAAATTTTTTTTTTTAACAAAGCTATGCTATGTAAGTATACAGTATTTCCACAATAAAGCTTCAAAAATGCAAAAATGCCTACGTAGGTACACCAATCCAACGCATGTCAAGATGGGCAGCCAAAGCAGACCCACTCCCGTTGGTGGCACCCGTTCACGAGCATGACGCATGATCCAGCCGTTGCTTCGCTCAACCATATTTGAGGGAACGTAACAACCCGCACCACACGACACTCTATAATTTTAAGCCCTTTTTATACGACTGCCTGAAAAAAGGAGTATAATGTTTTCAGGGTTCATGTATGTAAGTATGTGAGTTTCTATATTCCACCTAAACTTCTATAGGTAGGTACACCTGAACCGATATTGATGAATGTTAGAATTCGTAGCTTCAGAATAGTCGCAGCTGTATTAAAAAAAGAAAGGAACCTTTTATTTTTATTTCAAGCCTCAAGAGCCGTTTGTTTTTTTGATACTTATATTTTATCAAATGTTGGTATATTTTCTATTTTATCTAACGCTAATATCGGTGCCAAGTTAGGCGCTATTTGTCACAATTCAGCGGACATAGCCACTCTCTTGGCATGGTTTGTTTTCTGCAGTCTAGACTTCTTTGATTGCGACAGTAAACAAAAGTGAAATTCACTATAGTAAATATTATAAGGTTACGTTGTTATTTGTAAAATTAAAATGTAATTTTAAGGGTATTTGATGTAAGCAAGACTGCACTGTAGCCATCAATTCCGTAAAATTCAATAAATATTTGCTAATATGAGTATTTTTAAAAATGGAACGGGGGCGGTACGCTCGCGGACTTGAATAGGGGAAAAAAAAGAAAAGCGAAAAAAAAAACAAAAATTGTAATGGCGGATGGAATAAACGTGAGTTTAATTGTGAAGCTGGTTTTTCTTTATTTTCTGATTGAGAATTGTGTTTTACAATATAAACAACTAAAACAACAATCTATTAATTCCTGCGATCTTTTAAGGGTTTCGTACCCGATAGGTAACCAACGGGACCCTATTACTAAGCCTCCGCTGTCCGTCCGTCCGTCTGTCAACAGACAGTATCTCGTAATCTATATATATAAAATTCAAAGTCCTGACTGACTGACTGACTGACTGACTGAGATATCAACGCACAGCCTAAACTACTGAAGTGAGAAACTTGAAATTTTTACAGTTGGTTCCTTTTATGACGTAGGCGCACACTAAGAAAGGATTATTGGAAATTCCACCCCTAAGGGGTTTAAATAGGGGATGGAAGTTTATATGGAACTCCGTCATTTTTTCAAGCTGTTTCCACCAAAGTTGGTATTTGAGCTTTCAGTTAAAAATAAAGAAGTACGTGTGTCACAGTTTTTGAAAATTCCACCCCAAAACCTAATTTCACGCGGACGAAGTTGTGGGGGCAAAAGCTAGTTCACTATAAATATAAACAACTAAAACTACAATCTATTAATTCCTGCGATCTTTTTAGGGTTTTAGTACCCGATAGTTAACCAACGGGACCCTAATACCAAGCCTCTACTGTCCGTCCGTCCGTCTGTCAACAGACAGTATCTCGTAATCTATATATATAAAATTCAAAGTCCTGACTGACTGACTGACTGACTGAGATATCAACGCACAGCCTAAACTACTGAAGTGAGAAACTTGAAATTTTTACAGTTGGTTCCTTTTATGACGTAGGCGCACACTAAGAAAGGATTATTGGAAATTCCACCCCTAAGGGGTTTAAATAGGGGATGGAAGTTTATATGGAACTCCGTCATTTTTTCAAGCTGTTTCCACCAAAGTTGGTATTTGAGCTTTCAGTTAAAAATAAAGAAGTACGTGTGTCACAGTTTTTGAAAATTCCACCCCAAAACCTAATTCCACGCGGACGAAGTTGTGGGGGCAAAAGCTAGTCCCTACTAATATTATAAATGCGAAAGTGTGTTTGTTGGTTTGTTGGTTTGTTGGTTTGTTGGTTTGTCCTTCAATAACGCCGCAACAGAGCTACCGATCGACGTGATTTTTTGCATGGGTATAGTTGGGGACTTAGAAAGTGACATAGGCTACTTTTTATCCCATAAAATCAAAGAGTTCCCGCGGGATTTTAAAAACTAAATCCACGCGGACGAAGTCGCGGGCAACAGCTAGTTCACTATAAATATAAACAACTAAAACAACAATCTATTAATTCCTGCGATCTTTTTAGGGTTCCGTACCCGATAGGTAACCAACGGGACCTTATTACTAAGCCTCTACTGTCCGTCCGTCCGTCTGTCTGTCAGTGGACTGTATCTCATGATCCGTAATAAGTAGACAGTTGAAGTTTTCAAAGAATATGTATTTCTGTTGCCGCTTTAACAACAAATACTTAATAAAAATAAATTAAAAATTAAAGGGGGCTCCCCTACTTTCCCTTTTTTTATTTTATTTTTTCTTTATTGTTTTCTTTTATTCCCTTGAAAAGTGTTTTTTTTTCGGCGTTTTTGGTACGGAACCCTTCGTATGCGAGTCCGACTCGCATTTGACCGGTTATTGATTTCTTATTTTTCTGCGCTTTAAAGAAAGTCATTAATTAAAGTAATAAATAGTCTGCGCTGAGCAAATCTTTCCACTTTTTTACTCATCGTAGAGAAAGACACGCGAACAATAAATAGTAACCAAACCAAAATATATAATAAATAACTACTTAATTTAAACAAAAACATTACCCTTTGTTTACGGAACTCTAAAAATCACGCCGTTCGACATTCAAGACGTCATTGCCATGAAAAGCATGGCATTGTCGACGCTACGGTACGACATCATTTTGTAAAGGTCGACGACGGTCAACTTGAAGTGAAATGGTAGTATTTATTATAGTACGTTTATTCCACGAAGTTACGGGCGCTTTACTTGTGGTTACGTCGTGTACATGCACATTGCGTAAGTGTGCGTGCCTGACTGGAGCCTAGGGGGGCGATTCAGACCTGTTCGATAACATACCGTGTCGATACGGTTAGATATCGATCTCGTATAAAAAAATTTTGTCGTGTGATTCACAGCGTTTGGTTTGACGATTCGGTATCGATTACGTTATCGACATCGACAAGATACATTCGATTACAAGAGCATTTACGGATTGAAAATATATGTTATCGTACGGTAACAAACCGAATCGATCGATATATAAGTTATCGGAAGGGTCTGAATCGGGGGGCAGGTGAGAGCGCTTATACAGATAAGACACACACACAACCATGAGCCACGAACAGTCGTGAAATGAAAGAACTACTCCCGAGGTTCGTTTGTGTATGTAAATGAATGAAATGAATGAAACGCTGTATTTAAATCAAGTCAAGTGGAGCCAATTTAATCGCGACAAATACATTATTAATTAGTTGATACTTCAGCGAGCAACGCAGTAATGTTTCAGACATGCAAATTAAGCGACGAAACAAAGTATTTCCAAATTCAAAGACTTAAAGGTCACGAGAAGTCCCTTTATTATAATACAAAACTTTCGCTTTTTAAGTATTCTTGCTTATTTATAATTGACTGATCTTGGTATTTGTTATTTAAGTACCTATACAGAAAGAACTGAAATAATAACAAGTTATTACAGTTTTTATATACTAAGTAGATAGCTTTTGCCCGCGGCTTCGTTCACATTAACTTCAATTTTTTTTTATTCGTTGACAAGGTAGTCTTGACTGCGATCTCACCTGGTGGTAAGTGACGATGCAGTCTAAGATGGTAGCGGGCTAACTTGGAACGGATATGGTAGTGTAGATTCAACCCACACCCCTAATCTGTTTCCCTAATACCGGAACGCTAAATCGCTTGGCGGCACGTCTTTAACGGTAGGGTGGTAACTAGCTACAATCACCAGACCAGAGACAATTTAGAAATTATAAATTTCCAAATTGTCCCCGCCGGGAATTGAACCCGAGACCTCTCAGTTAGAAGACTACAGCGCTGACCACTGCGCCAGGGAGGCTAACGAGGTATGTTAAAGCCAATAAAGCAATATAACACTCTTATTCCCCCACTGTTCCAGTGAAATTGAGTTTACGTCAAACGGGTCTCCTAACGAACGATCTCACGTTGTTTGAACGTTCAAATACTTGCACAAAGAAAGAAATTCATGACTCCTTTGCCGCGTGAAAATGTGTGAAAAGTTAAAACCTAGACCATCATAGACTGTATCGTCACTTACCATCAGGTGAGATTGCAGTCAAGGACTATCTTTAAAAAAATTTAGTCTAGTGGTTAACATGTCCAACTGTAGATGACGAAGTCCTGTGCTCGTATCCCGAGTGGGAAGTCTAAATATAGAAAAGGCAAAGGTGACTGACTGACTGACTGATTGACTGACTGACTGACTGACTGATCTATCAACGCACAGCTCTAACTGCTGGACGGATCGGGCTGAAATTTGGCATACAGATAGCTATTATGACGTAGGCATCCGCTAAGAAAGAGTTTTTGAAAATTAAGCCCCTAAGGGGGTAAAATAGACATTTGAAAAATCTAACCTAAGCCGCGAGCGAAGCCGCAGGCAAAAGCTAGTTTGATATTTTTTTTTTTCCAAAATAGTCTCAGTACTAGCTCGGAATCAGAAAGTATGCGATATGTCATGCCCGTGCCTCGGAGAGCATGTAGAGCCTTATGCTGAGATCTATAGAGCGTGCTCTGACTCAAACCAGACTCAAGATAGAGGTTAAAACGAGACACAAATATGCTTTGACATATATCTGTCTCTTTCAACTCTGTCTTGAGTCTGTGCTGAGTGAGAGTGTGGTCTATAGATTTCAGCTTTAGGTCCCGCTCCTGACCTCTCTCCGGTGGTGTCGGATTTTCGTCCCAGTGTACTATGAGAGTGAGGGAATAGAGGATGCTCACTTGTGCACTATAATATCTCCCGTACAGATGGCATTTGACCGGAGTGGCTGGACTCGGGCCACATACCTAACTGAAATAATAAAAATACCAGAAAAAAACAACACCAAAGCAATCCATTCTAAAGTTACCCGCGGGAAACATACCATGTTGAAAATTAATTGGAATAAAACAATATTTCACTACAGGAGGTGTAGAAGTACGAAACTTCAGCGCATAGTTGTAATATCCATCAAATCATAATATCGAAATTCCGGTACCGAAATGAAAACCGGGGAATAGAACTAATGCCAATAATAAATATGGCGGCCTATCACACTGCTGTGTAACGTCGTTGTCCGCACTAATAGTAAAAAACTAGCTTTTGACCGCGGCTTTGCTCACGTTAAGTTTGATTTTTTAATTCCCTATTTTACCCCCTTGGGGGTTGAATTTTCAAAAATCCTTTCTTAGCGGATGCCTACGTCATAACAGCTATCTGTATGTCGAATTTCAGCCCGATCCGTCCAGTGGTTTGAGGTGTGCGTTGATAGATCAGTCAGTCAGTCGCCTTTGTCCTTTATATATTTAAGATAATATGAGAAAGTGTGTTTGTCTGTTGATTTGTGCTTCAATCACGCAGCAATGAAGCGACGTATTGACATAATTTCTTACTCGAGTATATCTAAATTAAGTCTTTTCCATATCCCTCAGTAAGATTCTTTAAAAGTTATTAAGGTTGTCTGGAGAATATCGCTTAAAGCGATAGAACTGCCTTAGCGCACTTTATAGATACCTGTGTTCATTAATATACAAATAGTAAACTAGCTATTGCCTGCGACTTCGTCCGCGTCAATTTTTGTTATTATGATCGCGATTAAAAAGTTTTTCAAAGAATATATATTTTAAATATGGATAATTTTCCCCGTTTTTGCAACATTTTTCACTGATGCTTCGCTTGTATTCGTCGCAGCGTGATGTTATATAGCCTAAAGCCTTCCTCGATAAATGAACTATCCAACACAAAAAGAATTTTTCAATTCGAATAAGTAATTCCTGAGATTAGCGCGTTCAAACAAACAAACTATTCAGCTTTATAATATTAGGATAGATAAAACATTGTATATAACAGGCAGTTAGGTAATTAAACAGGCATTGTGTAAGATACCTTTAAAGAAATTTTATTTATTTATTTATTTATTTTATGGAAACATACAGTATTTTAATTATATTAAATCTTTTTTTTTTTTTTTAAATCTTTATTTCAGAGATTATTCGACTGGCGAATATGCCTCTCTATATAGATAAACTTACAAAATACAAACAACAACAGTAACATAAAAACAGACTTATATAAATTATATTATCTTATACCTACTAGTAGTCAGATTGGCATTGAGAATGGACCTATGTTTGTCTATTCTCAATGCCAATTCTGGCCAAGCGCACCAATTGAGCCGCTTTTACAGAATACGGGTAGGCCAGAAGACCGTTGACTAAGCCAACGGGATTCGGTGTACTCGCATTCTCAAAAATAATAAGGCGATAACTTTCGTTCCGGGCACATTCCATGAGTAAATGTATTACATCCTCTGGCCTATCGCAGACACTGCAATTGGGGGAATTAACTTTTTTCATTAGGTACGCGAATTTATTTAATGGAATATGTCCAGAACGAAGGCGCATCATGAGAATCATGTCTAGTCTGTTGAGCGAGCTATTATCAATCCACGGTAATGTAGGTAGCTGTGGCTGGATGGTTTTATACCAAATACCTTTCTCTTTAGATCTTTCGTTGAAGTATTCATTCCAAGCTTCACGGCATAGTTTCCTGATGAGAAAGATGCAGTCTGAGAAGTAAGGACGAACGGCCACTTCAATTCCGTCGCTGCATGCTTCTTTCGCTAACCGGTCAACTATTTCATTACCTGTGATCCCTACATGTGATGGAATCCACTGCAGAATAATAGATTTAGATTTACATTTAAACTGCATTAGTGCCTTTAATATGGTGTAGGCTATCGGTGTTCCTCGAATTGTCGAGGTACACCGAGCCAGATGTTGAAGAGAACTTTTCGAGTCTGTGAAGATTACAATCCTATCGTTGTTTATAGTTTCTGCATATGATAACGCTTCAGCTATTGCGAAAAGTTCTAAATACATAATTGAAATGTTAGAATTAATTTTGAATTTGACTCCGCACCCTAATTGTTCATCATAAAAAGCAGCGCCTAAATCGTTAGAATCCTTGGAACCGTCTGTAAAAATTTTGTAGTATATCTCATAATCCTTCATCACCTCGGTACAGATTTCTCGTAATTCCAGCACGTTATATTCTCTTTTGGCTTTAGCTATCGATTCAATAAATTTAATACTATCAGAGAGGTCTATATTCGAAATCCACGTGTCAAAAGAAAACATTTCCAGCTGAGGAGTTGAATGTAAGAGCGTATCTTTTACATTAGCGTAAAGTACTGTGAGTAAAGGTTTTTTCTTTCGTCTCCAAAATGAACTATCTGAATGAGACAAATGAAATTCCTCCAGCAATTGTAAAATTGGATTATCTTTAAATGACTTGAGTTTTAAAACATATTTTCCAGCTAAATAGTACCTGCGGATATGTAGAGGTTGAAGAAACAGTTCGGATTCCATCACATGTATAGGGATCGTTTTGATAAATCCACCTATCACTCTCATAGACTGATTCTGAACTTTATCGAGCTTATACAAATGAGACTTGCAACTGTTGTCATAAAAAAAGCTGCCGTAATCTAGTCTACTTCGTAATATCGACAAATATAATCGTCTGAGGTGCTTGGGATGAACACCCCATCCAGGACCCGCTAAAACCTTTAAAACATTTAGAAATTTTAACACCTTTCCATTTATCTCATTGATGTGCTTCCCCCATCGCAGTGAACGATCCAGCCACAGACCCAAATACTTGACACTACCAACTAATTGTAAGTTGCTATCGTTGATTTTGAGATTAATGTTGTTAGGGGGATTTCGGCTTCTGCTAAACAGACATGTTTTACTTTTGGTTGGGGAAATCTCTAAACCTAAATCTTCCAATTGTTTAATAACAGTGTTAAGCGCAGGTTGCAATTCTGACACGGCTTTGTCAATATCTTTACAAGTCACGCTCATCACAAAATCGTCTGCATATTGAGACATAAAAATAGGATCATTAATACTCTTACATATTTTCATAGTAGCCACGTTAAAAAGGAGCGGAGAAAGGGGATCACCTTGAGCAAGGCCTCGGCCTGTACTGCGACATGCTAAAATGTTATCTGTAAGAGTATTTAGACGCCTTTCCCTTAAGAAGTTCCATAAATAATTACAAATTTTCTTACCCACTCCTATGTTATCTAACGTTAGTAACAGGGCATTAATGTCGATATTGTTGTACGCATTATTAATATCAATAAAACATCCCAATGTGACAAGACCTTTAGAGAAACCTGCTTGAGTTTTTGTTATCAAATGTGCCAAACCATCTACACAAGATCGACATTTCCTAAATCCAATCATATTTTGTGAAAACATATCGTTCTTTTCCAAATACCATTCCAGACGTTTATTTATAATGGAGTGAAAAATTTTGCATAAACATGAGATTAGAGCAATAGGTCGAAGCGATGAGGGGGAGTTAGGGTCGCGATCGGGTTTTGGGATTGGGCATATGCGTATATCTCTCCACTGATTTGGAGTAAACCCGTATTCAAAAAATGAGTTATATAGAGCAAGTAGAATATACTTACCATTTTTAGGAAGCTTCCTGATCATAGAGAACGATATATCATCACAACCTGGTGCCGTGTCAGATAGCTTTATACACTGCTCCATCTCATGTAAGGAAATTGGCAACTCTAATTGTAAATTACATGAATTAAATTCAGGTTGTTTAGGTATTACATAGTCAGGAGTTAAGCTACGCAATAGTTTATATGAACGGACCGTATTAACGTGAGTATATCCAACTTTGCGGCCTTTCACCCATTTCATTCGACGCCACATTTCACTCGTAGACGTCACTTTGTTTATCGATGAACAAAAGTTTTGCCAACATACATTTTTGGCAATTCGGCTAGCTCTTTGTGCTTCACTGATTTTTCTTTGAAGAATAGACAAATTGTCCGGAGTGGGATTACGTCTGAAATGACCAAGCGCTAAACGACGTTCAGCTACAGCTTTTGATAAACTAGAATTCCAGTAAGGCTTTGGTATGAATTTAGAGCACGGATCTTGGCTAATTTTGATATAGGGTATACACTGATCCGCCGCTTTATTAATCTCATCAACAAATAAATCGTAAGAATCTTGTAAACTATCAGACAGTACAAGATGCGAAAATTTATCTTCTAGTATTGTGTTATACTGGTCCCAATCGGCTCTCTTTAAATTTCTTTTCTTAATAAAAGAAGTTTGAGTATTTGCCTTGGTCGACAATTTTATTATAAGATGATCACTTCCTAGTGTTTCATTTAAGGTGGACCAGTTGTATTCAATTGCTACGTCAGAGGATATCATAGATATATCTGGTGATGACTGCTGTAGGATACCATTGACTGACTTGATCCGAGTCGGGCGGCCATCATTTAAGATGATGAAATTAGAATTCAATAAGGAGTCAAAGATTTGGTTGCCCCTATTGTCTGTCTTATAGGACCAGCTACAGTGATGACAATTAAGGTCTCCGAGGATTAACGTTTTTTGATTGAACATTGCAAGAATCTCCTCCCAATCTTGTTGAACAGTGGTGATGGAGGGAGGGCAGTATATCGAGACTATATTTTCTAAATACTCTGAATTTAAAATTTTAACATGGAGTATTTCAATTCCGGGGTTACGACTTGTTATGTTTTGAGTTTCGGCTTTAATAGAGCGATGGGTTATAATTGCTACTCCTCCATACCCGTCATCTCGGTCTCTACGGATTATGTTGTATCCATTAATTCTAACGTCCGTATTATAATCGAGCCACGTTTCGCTGAGTGCCGCCACATGTATTTTTTCCAGAGATAATAATTGCTCCAATGTTATTACTTTATTTTTCAAACTTTGGCAATTCCATTGGATAATATTTACAGATTCTTTTATTGATCTTCTTCTGTCCATAAACTAGTAAATATATTTTTAATAAAGTTCAGATCAGGGATATAAATTGCTAAAATATTGGTTAACCATTTAAAAATAATCTTTGCAGCTCTTATAAGTTTTTCAGGAATTGTAATGTCTCTAATTAATATGATATCTTTTAGTTTATTTAATAGATCGTAAAATGTAGTATAGATTTTTTCCTTCCGAGAAGAGCTTTTTGAATTTGTATTCTTAGAAGTATTTTCCTCCGTAGCTTCTGCATCCGATGCATAGCTCATCTCCTCATCCCAGTTTATGTCATCATCTTTTTGTTTCCTTTTTTTCCCATTAGGTTTTTTCGCTCCATTTTTACTACTGGTTTTGTTTTTGCTATTCCCTGGAGGTTCAGAGGCCGCTGCAGAAGCGTAGGAACGTGGCATTCTTGGCGGAGCAGAATCTGTTTTTTCTCGCGTGGAATCTTCGTTTTCCGTATAAGCGTTATACTCCGTGTAATTTTCTTTAGGAGGCGGAGACGGTGGGACATACATCGTTAGGGCTCTTTTATAAGTACAGTTGAATTCTGCCATTATTTCTCTAACTCTTTTTTCTTTGGCATATACAGGACAGTCTCTGCTTAAGGACCAGTGATTACCTTTACAGTTCACACACGTAAACGCAGTGGTTTCGCAATTTTCATGATTCCCTGTGCACTTTGGGCAGACAATTTTCTTTTTAGGGCAGACTTTTTTTGGGTGACCATATCGCCAGCAATTCGTACACTGAGTAACAGGGAATGTGTAAGTATCAATCCTAGTCCGCACTCCATAAACATACACAAAAGAAGGTAAAGATGAACCCTTAAAGCAGAGCCGTATGGTTTCACTTACAACCCACCCTGTACCATTATCACCTCTGCGATTGAGACGCTTAATTGATATAAGATCTGCAGTGCTAGTTATACTGTCCATGATGTCCTTCTCGGACAAGTCCAATTCTACATTTCTGATTAAGCCGTATGAAACACCAACTTCCAGCGTTCTTTGTATGTTCCAACCTCTGTTTATAATCTCCTCACAGTTTAATAGTTGTGACAAATCTGATTCCTTCTCGAACTGTATTAATACTTTATAGGGGTTAAGATAACGGATTTTAAGAATATTTGGGATCTTATGAAGTTTTAACAGGCGGGCAAAAGCAAATTGTTTGGGCAGCGGCTCTTTAGATGTAATGCTTATCTCGATTTTTTCTTGCGGAACTCGTTCGCTTCCATCCTCACGGGCGTATCGCTTGCGTGACCTGGTTACTTCGTGCCAAATTTCTTCTTCATCTACATATCGCGTTCTCTTCTGATTATATGTGTTTGACGCGTTAGGGGCTGAATGTTGGTTGTCATTTGTCGTAAACGAATAGTTAGATTCCTCATCATTCATGTATAGGTTTTCGTCGGTATTGTCATCCGCTGGCGCGGCAAAACGCTCCATACTAGATTCGTCTTAGAGTATGGTATCGCGTACACCGCACATAGTCGGTCGGAAAGGTACCGCACACACACTAGCGCGTACGAAACCGGTCGCAGGTAAAATAGTGAGCGCCTTGCGTAGACACACGACACGTCTATCTCGGTCGCCGTAAGACTCACCACTAAAATTATATTAAATCTAAAAACAGATTTATAATTCTTAAACCTAAATTGTTTCCAAAGACTATATTTTTAGGAATCAGAAGCGGAATTTATTAAGATTTTAGCAAGCCAGAAATGGGATAGAATAATAATAATAGTCAGGATCCATTTTACACATATAATTTTGAACAATTATTCAATAGAGAGGTTACATCACGCACAACCGTTATATAATTACACACTTTACAACATAATAACATAAAATAGGTGATATGAAACAGTCTAACTCAAAGTAGTGGCGATACCAACAACCTTCCCGTTCGACGTGTACAGAGAGAATGACCCATGCACAGCTGTGCAATCGTTTTTATACATTAAATTTCATTGTTCTACCCACATTATTGTGGGTAGTTATGACCTAAATAGGAGCGACTCCTAACACGGCCTATCCTGATTGCGCGACGTCCTCGGCCGCGCTCTCGTTGATCTTCGTCGAGAGCGTCCACAGCTGGAGCAGAGGCAGGCGAAGGACCTGCGCTTGCATCGTCATCATTATTGTCTGAATCTGTTGAAGAGACATAAGGGTTATAGTACATGACAAAAAACATCAGTTGCCTATTCTGATACTCGTCAAAAATACAAGAATTCCAATGTCCTTTAAACGGACTTTTAAACTTTGGATCTAATCTCATTTAAAAATGAAAAATTCTAATTTAAATCAGCTCAAATAAGTTGGCTTGCAATCAAAGAAAAAATTCACTTGTAGCGTAAACCAAATAAAATAAACCGAGGTTCAACATTATTTGATGCCGTGGCAAAGGCTCATCTGATTCTCAAACGTTACAACCTATAGGGACTATATCCCGACACGTTAGGAACGTGTCTGCAAGGCCGAAGCTCCAGTCACACACAGAGATGTGCCCGCAAGGCCGAAGCCCCAGTCACACACAGAGATGTGCCCGCAAGGCCGAAGCCCCAGTCACACACAGAGATGTGCCCGCAAGGCCGAAGCCCCAGTCACACACAGAGATGTGCCCGCAAGGCCGAAGCCCCAGTCACACACAGAGGTGTGCCCGCAACGCGTGTTCAATGCAAGCGCCGCTGGTGCTGCCCTTCAGCTGCTCATCTCCTCGCGTGCAAAAACACGCACATACAACTCTGAGCAACTGTAAGCAATAAAAACATTAAAAACGTCCCACGCGCTTTGAAAGAAAGCAGCACAACTCTCAGGACACCACTCAACTTCAAAAATATTTTCCACATTCAAAAGTAGCGAGCTCTACGAGCTTTATGCGCTCTACGAGCTTTATGCGCTCTATGATCTCTATGCGCTTTTGCGCTCTATGATAGAGATCATAGCATAGAGATGCGCTCTATGATAGAGATCATAGCATAGAGATGCGCTCTATGAGCGCTATGAGCTTTACCCGCTCTATGAGCGCTATTTAAATAAGAGCTCCCACCAAATAACAGTTCTAACAAAATATCAAAACCAAAAGACTCAATAGCAAGCTTACGAATATTTTTAACACTGTTACTAAAGTAAGCCTACTTTATAGTAGCCATACATTCTACTCTTCAGTTCAGTGTGGTACGAATCAGTCGGATCAGTAGTTCAATTCCATAGACGACTCAATTTACCCATAAGGTCAAGAAACCAGAAGAGTCAAGTAAAAATAAACAAGTGATATCTGTCTATGATGTACTTTACATCGCTTACCACGTAATCGTGGCTGTATACCAAAATCTCAAAAATTAACAAACTGTTTAACGTCAGTTAGTCAAATCAAATTTGCTTAGTCAAAACATCGATCAAAATATGATAGCTCGGTCTAACCTGACTTCAACTAATGTTTCAATGATTCAAATAAGAAAAGTAAATTTCTGTAGAGTCGAAAACTAAAATTTAAATAAGATTCTTTTCAATTGTGTAAGTCAGTGCTAGTACATCTACATACGGGATCGCACATCAACTGTTTTTCACGAGACCATAAGATTTTAAGCTATTTGACCACACAGGAATCTCATTTTCCCATTTAACTTAACTCGCAAAGTCAACAATGATTCTTTGTTAACCTTCGCATAAAAAAGGTCAGAAAAAGGTTTCTAGCTAACGTAACTATAGAGGGCACGAATTTGCCATGATTTTACTCAAATGGTCAAAAATATATTGGAAACTTCTTACCGACACGTAGGCTTGTACTTAGCAAAGCACGTCTCATGTGCAACGTGCGAACTGGCACGCTGCGGCAGGCATCGCGGCAAGCAGAGGCGCGTTCACCAAGCAGGAACAGGTGACACGCAAAGAGGCGCAGCAGCCGGCGCTGCGTCAGACTCGCCCGGCATCAACAGGCGACGCGCAGGCCGGTGATGCGCAGAGGCGCCTCTGAAGCGCCGTCGTTGCAACACGCTACAGCGTGCTCGGCAGCGCGCAGACAGGTGAGGCGCGCAAAAGCGCGTCATTGGCGCAGCGGCACGTTCAGACGTGCTCGCCAGCGCGCAGATAGGTGAAGCGCGCAGCAGCGCGTCATCGGCGCAGCGACACGTTCCGAGGTGCTCGCCAGCGCGCAGACAGGTGAGGCGCAGGAGCGCCGTGAGCGCCGTTGCAACACGCTCTGGCATGTTCAGCAGCGCGCTGACAGGAGACGCGAAACCAAGCACCGTGGCAGGTGGCAACTCAGCTCGCACATGGCACCGAAGCCGCTGTTGCTTGGCACCCGCATTTGCACAGAGTACCTTTGTGCAACTACCTGCAAACTATAGCACAAATTAGCAAACATTCGTTTACCTAAACGAGTTAAGGACTTGTTTAACAACAGTATTCCTGCTTAATGTCAAAATTGAATATCAAAAAGGGAGTTTCTCTTTTACCGAATCTCCCAAAACCACAGACGGGAATCGAACAGTCAAAGTTATTCGCTCAAACGTGAAAATACAAAAACTAACGGTTGCGTGTGAGGTTATCAA
This sequence comes from Hipparchia semele, assembly GCA_933228805.2. Lineage (NCBI taxonomy): Eukaryota > Metazoa > Arthropoda > Insecta > Lepidoptera > Nymphalidae > Hipparchia > Hipparchia semele. The sequence continues at coordinate 2,589,796 of OW121731.1, forward strand.
GGCTAGTAGTGAGCATAGGCCTATCCCACTTCTGATTTTAGGAATCAGAAGCGGAATTTATTAAGATTTTAGCAAGCCAGAAATGGGATAGAATAATAATAATAGTCAGGATCCATTTTACACATATAATTTTGAACAATTATTCAATAGAGAGGTTACATCACGCACAACCGTTATATAATTACACACTTTACAACATAATAACATAAAATAGGTGATATGAAACAGTCTAACTCAAAGTAGTGGCGATACCAACAACCTTCCCGTTCGACGTGTACAGAGAGAATGACCCATGCACAGCTGTGCAATCGTTTTTATACATTAAATTTCATTGTTCTACCCACATTATTGTGGGTAGTTATGACCTAAATAGGAGCGACTCCTAACAATATATATAACTCTCATAGATTACATTAATCCGACAACGCAACAATCGGGTGTAGCAGAAAGAGAAAACAAAAAGAAACGTTAAGTTATAAATTAATTTTTAAACAGTAGCTTGCCGAAAACCGACTAACGTGTAGCTAGTCGGTTTTCGACATGGTATCCTTAATAGCTAATTTAAATTTGAAGAGAGAGAGATGAAAAATGTCATTTTCCGAAAATAGCACGTTAAATTGGTTGCAACTTCTTCTAATAAATGTATTAGTAGCATACTTTGTCTTGCATGGTGCAATATAAAAAAGTTTTGGATGCCGACAGGTAGACCGTGGGCACCTTAAAGAAATTTTAGAAAGTAGTAGAATTTTAGAAGTTTTTATAATATTATGGTTTATTTCGTGAAAAACTTAGTGAAAAACTATTGAGTTTTCGTATCCGGTGTGACACCCGCCCTTCCCCTCGTCAATAAAGGAATTTATTAACCGAGTCAATTGCATTTCGGTGAAATGAAATGTATTGGAAACATGACAGGCGGATTGAATTTTGCGTTTGTTATAATTATGAATATTGCCCTACTTTGTGCTTAATTCAATTGATTGCATTCGATTCTATATAGTTGAAAGTAATTATTCATAATAGTGGTAGGTTGAATGAATGAAATTCATTCATACTGGCCCAGTTCTAGGCAACGTAGAGTTAGTATTTATAAAATAGTAGGATTTCTTTTTGTTTTACTCAATGACAGGATAGTCTGACTGCGATCTCACCTGATGGTAAGTGACGATGCAATCTAAAATGGTAGCGGGCTAATTTGGAAGGGGTATGGCAGTGTAGATTCAACCCATACCCCTAATCTGTTTCTAAACGCCATCGTGTCGAAACGCTAAATCGCTTGGCGGCACGTTTTTGACGGTAGGGCTCTCTAGCTAGCTCCAGCCAAAGCCTATAACAAATTTAAAAACCACATAAAGTTAAAATTATTTTAAATAATCTAAATATATAAAAGGTGACTGACTGACTGACTGACTGACTGATCTATCAACGCACAGCTCTAACCACTGGACCGATCGAGCTGAAATTTGGCATACAGGTAGCTGTTAGGATGTAGACATCCGGTAAGAAAGGATTTTGGAAAATTTCAACCCCAAGAGGGTTAAATAGGGGGTTAAAAAATCGAACCTAATGTGAGCGAAGCCGCGGGTTAAAGCTAGTTAGAAATATTTTAGTCAATTCTGTGGCAAAGGGCGACTTTTAAATTCGGAAGCTCGCGTTCGGAAACGCAAACAAAAGTTCAAGTAAACAGGATACTGACCGCTGAATGCCACTAGTTTCGGAGTCAAGTTATACTTTGTGGTAGCTATCGATGTTGTTTGACTTGACTAAACTTCCGTTCTACTTTCATAGACTAGTCACTACTCACTAGTCGTATAGTGTTATAGTTCTTTCAACACAAGAGGGCGCGTGGCTCATGGTTGTGTGCGTGTCGTATCTGTAGAAGTGTGAGCGAGAGCTTGCTGACCGCTTCCACCTAGGCTCCTAACAGGCACACACTCACGCAATGTGCATGTACACGACGTAACCACAAGTAAAGCTCTTGTTCCTAAAAATTGTAGGAACTGTGAAATTACGTATAAAACGAAATATAAATATAATAAAACGAAATATAATACGACCACAGAATAACGGTCAGTACCTAACTAGTAAGAAAAAGCGCAGAGCACAGCTTTTAAATTTCGAACCATCGTTCGGAAACTCAAGCAAAACTGTGAGTAAACAGAGCTCTAAACGCTGACTGGGTATTTGATTTTAGAGCCAAATCACATTGCTCTAACTAAAATGGCGGCGATCTCAATTTATTTTTGTTGTTTTATGTTTGTAAATAAACCTGCCAAACGCGAACAATTTGAACTGCTCTTTTATTTCAACTAATAATCAAAACTTTTATCGAAAAGCCAAAATAGTGTTTATAGCATAGCGTACCGTAACGTTCTATAATAATGTAGATACATATCACTGATCTCTATAATTAATCTATGATATCGCTCATTTGCGACAAGGGTGACATAACTCAAAATTCACCAATTTTAGTGTCGAACATTTATACTTTTTGCTATAAAAACAACATTACGCTAAGCACAAAAAAATAAGAGCGAGAGAGATTCTGACTTAATGCTCTGTCGCTTTGTTGGCCGCTGTGTTGTTTTGAGACCGCAGCATCCACAAAACATTACTCTCTAACGAGAGAATTCTCTCATCGTCGATTTTGAATTATGTCACTCTTGTCGCAAATGAGCGATATGCTCTCCCTATGACATAACGATATAATATGACAAATGACATTTTAATAATGGATCCATTTGAAGCGCCACATTTGACATACGAGTGTCTTTGGAACGAATTATATTACAAATGGCGTACCGACCTCTATAATTAATCCATGATTCAATAGGTATTTTCATAGATTAATATTATACAAATTACATTATTTCATCTATGATTAACATTGGACTTCCTGCTGATTTTTTTGAACCCATTTGACTAACGCCACAAAGTATTAAACCGTTAAAAAAAGGTGTTGAACCGTGGCAATTACAAAAGCGTTTATAAATCAACATCGCTATCTAAACCTACAACAGTGCAGCGATTCCCGGAAACTTCGCGTCAACTGAAAAGTTTCTACATAAAACTGTTCAAAATATAAACGACGACATGTTTGAGTGCCGCGTTTTGAATCAAAACTACTGTAATACTTGTTAGGGAGTTCCCAAGTTACTTAGTAGCAAATATCACAATTGTTTATTCGACTTTTGTTTTATAAACTTATAATAATAAGGGGTTTTAATAATATAGTAGTACTAGCTTTACCCCGCGGCTTCGCTCACGTTAAGTTCGATTATTCCAACCCCTATTTTATCCCTTTAGGGGTTGAATTTTCAAAAATCCTTTCTTAGCGGACACCTACATTATAATAGCTATCTACATGCAAAATTTCAGCCTGATCCATCCAGTGGTTTCAGCTGTGCGTTGATAGATCAGTCAGTCAGTCAGTCAGTCAGTCAGTCAGTCAGTCAGTCAGTCAGTCAGTCAGTCAGTCAGTCAGTCAGTCAGTCAGTCACCTTTGCCTTCTATATATTTAGATAAAATAATGTTATCTGGACTATAATAACGAATCGATTGACATCTTATTCATCAAAATCGGCTCACTAGTTTAGGCGATGCGGTGGAACATACGTAAGTACATACATAGTAATGTCCTCCCGATCTAATCCGGCCACGGCGGCCAATCTCTACACAGATTAGCTATCTACGCGGCAGGGTGCAAATGTTCACTCTTTATTCCCTCACTCTCACAGTCCGATGGGATGGAAGATCCGACACGACCGGAAACAAACATAGACAGCTAAAATCAATGCCCTACCGTCCGGCTTTGACGTAGTCTGGTAAAAAAAATGTAACGTTGCAGTGTACACGTTTGAAGTTTTTTTTAATCCGCACAAAATTTATTTTTGTACAACTTAATCAGGCATTAAAAAGTCAGGACAATCCGTTTGTCTGTCCGAGCAATGCCGGACGAAAAGCAAATCGGCGACGAGTTTACTTGTATCTCTTTCATATTAAAATATAGGGTTGGCGACACGTCTTAATGAAGATAGATTCATATATTTTTAACAGACTTCATATATTTTTAAGGTCTTCCTTTAAATTCAGCCGTGCTGAAAAAATACACTGTATCTTCAGATCCAGTGTTTTATCGTAATAGCGATAAATGAGTTCCTCACACGTGTTCACATATAATGGCGTTTTTAATATTTCAATTAAGTCTTAAAAATACTAAGAAACTTCAAATGAAAATACACTGAATCTCGTAAAACGTAATGGTTAAAAAAAAATAGAAAAACACAAAAAAAAATCTATTAGGGTCATTAAACACGTATAAAATTTTATAGTATGTATATGTCTATGTATGTATGTATGTTTGTCCACGCATTTTTCCGAATTATGGTTATTCTTTTTTATTTGCTTACATTTACTTCAACTTAGGGAACAGAAAAGGTTTTATCAAAATCAGTTTAGTACTTTTCAAAATATTGACACTTCCTCCTTTTCTATTATTCGTTATTTCAGCATATTCAAGTCGGTTTTTTAAAAAGAATATTAGCCAAGCTGAAGTTGACTAATATCCTCCTATCCCCTCCAAATAAGCGGAAAGCTTGGGTTGGGAGTGGGTGCGACAATAGTGCAACGGGTGGGATTCGAACCTGCAACCTTTCAGATTTAAGTCCGCACCTATAACCGATGGGCTATTGAAGCTTCTTTAATTTCTTAAATTACAGCTAGCTGTAGTTATCTCATTATTTCGTCCTTTTTGCCTTTCTTTGCGCCATCCAAAAGAACACGCAAATAAAAAGACGTGTGGCACTCGGGGACTGCCGCGGTAAAGCTATTGCATAGAATTTTTTATCAACGCCATCTAGCGGCTCACCGTAGAGGAGTCCCGTGTCAGGTTATTTTCGTTACGGAATTTCTGGATTCGGTCTCCACGCTCAAGGCCCGCGATAGAAGCTTTGCAATAGCCTAATACTATTACAGTTTTCATTATCATCATCACCATCAGCCCATATGCACCCACTGTTGGACATAGGCCTCTTTTAAGTAGCGCAAACGTTGCCTATCCTCGGCCTTTCGCATCCAATCGATGCCTGCCACTTTTCGGATGTCATCGCTCCATCTAGCCGGGGGGCGCCCTACACTCCGTTTGCCGAGACGCGGCATTTACACACATTTTTATTACACGCGGCATTTAAGCTATTGCATAGCTTCTATCGCGGGCCTTGAGCGTGGAGACCGAATCCAGAAATTCCGTAACGAAAATAACCTGACACGAGACTCCTCTCACCGCTAGATGGCGTTAATAAAAAATGCTATGCAATAGCTTTACCGCGGTAGTCCCCGAGTGCCACAGGTCTTTTTTTATTACATTTTTCAGTGAGTGGCAACCCTACAAATCGGCCGTTGGTTGGTAGGGAGTTAGCAGTTTTTCTGCGCGCCGCCCCGGCACGACTCAGATTTATTGTTTTTACTGTTTTTACATTCGCCATTCCCTGGTTCCCGGCGCTTTACTGCGCCAGTGAAAGTCGAGAGCGGGGGAAATTCTCGCGAAATAATACTGCACAGATTATAGAATAATTATAGAAGGAAACAAACAAGCAAATTGGGTATTTCACTAATACTAACTAACTTTTAAGCTATTGCATAGCTTCTATCATGGGCCAGCGTGGAGACCGAATCCAAAAATTCCGTAACGAAAATAACCTGACACGGAACTCCTCTCACTGCTAGATGGCGTTGATAAAAAATGCTATGCAATAGCTTTACCGCGGCAGTCCCCGAGTGCCACACGTCTTTTTTTATAGTTAAAATAATGTTTTTCAATATTGAAACACATGGTCATTTTTGTTTTTTAATATCTTAAGTAGTCTCGAAAATATAGAGCTTTAAAGTATCCTGTTAGACAGAGAGAGCTTTACTGACATGTGGCGTCACAAATTCAGTAGCTCCATACACTGTCCATACGAAATATCGTTTTAGAAAGAGACGGATACAGTCGCAGTAAAACAGTTTTTTAACCGATTTATTTTCTGTTTTTACAAATGTTATTCTTAGATGTTACATTTTCGATTGTAATTAATGAATATCCACATTTCGACAACAGTAAAATACCCAATTATTAAAACAATACGCTGACCGCTGTCGAAGGTGATACAAGTTCGCCAGAAAATAACTCTTCAGTATATTGCTCTACTTCAATATGACATTGGGGATATCCTACTTCCTACTAATATTATAAATGCGAAAGTTTGAATGGATGAATGTATGTATCATGTACTATCCTAACTTGTGGGCAGTTCAAACAAAGCCGAGGCGACCAATGGTCCATAGTCGGAAAAAAAAAGTTTCACCCGGGCTGTGGATCCAGCCTTTTATACTAGTCTATGTAATAATGTTATTTTCGCTTATATTTATTTCGTGTAAATGACTCGAAACGCGAAACTTGTATTTTTGTGGAAATTTTCCAGGGTTTTCTTTCAGTTGAATTTGTGTAACGGTTACAGAAACCTAGCAGGAACTTTTATTTAACGTTTATAACGAACTAGCTGATGCCCGCGACTTCGTCCGCGTGGATTTAGTTTTTTAATTCCCGCGGGAACTTTTTGATTTTGCGGGATAAAAAGTAGTCTATGTCACTCTCAACGTCCACAACTATATCCATACAAATACACGTATAAGATTCCAAAGGGCTGTGGCCTGTGGTATTTAACTTTTTAGTTCGTTTTTGGCCGGGCAGTCGTATTTTTTAATTTTTTAATTATAGCTTGTTACTTTCGAGTTTCGAAGTTCGATACCTTATCATGAACTACGCATTCCCAGCCGGGGCTAATTACATCTCAATCATACTGAAGCCGAATAAGTTAATTAATATTCAGCACTTATAAGATTAAAGGTGGCCGGTAGCTTTTGACGGCGGATTAAGTGACCACGACAAGTTAAGGTGGTGACATACTTAATAATACTCAACGCGACCTATGCATGCATGCTTGTTTAAGAAAATTTTTTTATCAGCTGGTGCTTACTGGGGTTAGACTGAATTGTAAGGAACTAACTTGCACCTACCTATAATATAGTATCGAAACCTGAAGTGGCAAAACTCCACTTAGCCGTGCTGGAGGAGATATTATAGTGTACCTACACGTGCAAGTGACACTGAGATGTACTCTCCAAGGCACGAGGTCACGTGCCGCCTACTTCCTCACTCTACTAAGTATACTCGTATATTTCTTGAGAGAAAATGCAAAACATTTATTTTTGGCCCGACCCAAGAATTCAACTCAGGACCTAGTCAGTCGAAGTTTCACTGGACCAACGAGACAGTCACTTCTTTCATAATCGCCTATCTATAAAAAACAAAGACGTGTGGCACTCGGGGACTGCCGCGGTAAAGCTATTGCATAGCATTTTTTGTCAACGCCATCTACCGGCTCACCGTAGAGGAGTCCCGTGTCAGGTTATTTTCGTTACGGAATTTCTGGATTCGGTCTCCACGCTGGCCCGCGATAGAAGCTATGCAATAGCTTAAAATATACAAGGTTCAGCCGTTTAGCAATTTTGTAGTAAGTATGTATCTCTTAACTTTTGCGTAGTTTCGGATTAAGTCGCATGTTATAAGTATGTATCTTGCTTAATACGTCATGAAATACTGATTATTATGTCAGTACAGATTTTAATAGCTATACTATAGTTTTATAGTTATGATTAATAAGCCTGCTAACAGTATTTTATCGACTAATTGAGATGTAGAGTTAACGTTAAGTAGAGGGCTGTAAAACTGTTTTAAAATAATATGCCCTTAAATTTAATAAGAACCAGTAAATATGTTATGACCGAGCTTTTACTACTATTATTATCATAGATATATATTATGTTTTAAACTTACTTTTATTACCTACTATTAACAAAGTAAAATTGAGTTTATTTGTTCGTTTCTCCTTCAGTCAAGCCACAACAGAGACTTGGTTTTTCTATTTGTGTATGTATTAGGGAATGCAAATCTCGCGAGATTGGGGCTCAAGCGAGATCTCGCGAGATTGTAAATAACAATACTGCGAGATCTCGCCAATTTCGAGATCTCGCGAGATTTGCAGTTTTGTGTGTTTTTTTGCAAATAATCACAATATTTGAATAAATTAGGAAAAAAATAATAAAAATTATAAGTATTATAAGATAACATTTATTTTCACGAATTTTTTCAATAGACTTTTATGCATCAAATTGTCTATAATTTTTTAAGTAGTAAACTTTGACGTACGTATCTATCAAATCACTGTGGAAGCACTGTATACATAGCATAGTTTGGTTGCCTATTGTAAAAAAAAAAATATTTTTTATTTTTTGAAAAGCAACTGCTGAGTTTCTTGCCGGTTCTTCTCAGCAGAATCTGCATTCCGAACCGGTGCGTGGTAGATTTATGACGTCTTAAGAGCTACAAGTTGGCCTACGCGCTTCGAATAAGACTTTTTATGCTCGAGTGCAATCTCGTTAATCTCGCGAGATCTCGCCCTTTTTTCTTCCGAGATCAATCTCGCTAAAAAAGGCCGAGATCTCGCGAAAACGAGATCTCGCGAGATCGAGATTGCATTCCCTAGTATGTATGTGTGGGTGCGCTTTATTGAGGCCTAAAATTGTTATCTAAATATATAAAAGGCAAAGGTGACTGACTGACTGACTGACTGACTGACTGATCTATCAACGCACAGCTCTAACCACTGGACCAATCGAGCTGAAATTTGTTATACAGGTAGCTGTTAGGACGTAGACATCCGCTAAGAAAGGATTTTGGCAACCCCAAAAGGGTTAAATAGGGGGTTAAAAAATCGAACCTAACGTGAGCGAAGCCGCGGGTTAAAGCTAGTTATTTTTATAAAAACCGGCCAAGTACGAGTTGGACTCGCACACGAAGGGTTCCGTACCATCGTAAAAGCGATTGTTAAGGTAGAGCAAAAAACGCCGAAAAAATCATGTTTCTTGTATCGAGACCTGCCTTTATTTTTTATTTTATTATTACGGACGGATAGACAGACAACGGGGGCTTAGTAATACGGTCCCGTTGTCACCCTTTGGATACGGAACTCTAAAAACTTAAGTTTTTAATTCAGTTATGTAAGTAGTTTCTTACGTAACGCCAAAACTCCGCGCGGACGAAGTGTTGGCTAGTGAAAAATAAATAATAATAAATTTAGTCCACCCCGTTAGACATTCTAAACACGATGCCCAAACACAATTCGATTGCGCAGACTTGATTGTCGCCAATGAAATTGACAAGAAAAACAAAATTCCCACGGCCCGGCAAAAGGACCGGCAATATTTTTTGAAAAAACATTTTAAAGGAAAATTCCATTTTCGCTGATACAATTTTTCCATTTGAGCGTGTCGCCAAGTTGGCTAACGAAATTGAATTGTTATTAAGAGTAGGTCCGTTGTACACTCCGTTCACTACAAAGAATAATAATGCCCTTTTCCACCAACCATACCTAAATCATCCCCTAAGTAGGAATCTCTTTACGTAGCCTGTCTGAGGCATAATTTTTTTTTATTCGACGACAAGATAGTCCTTGACTGCGATCTCACCTAATGGTAAGTGACGATGCAGTCTAAGATGGTAGCGGGCTAAATTGAAAGGGGTATGGCAGTGTACATTCAACCCATACCCCTAGTAGGTTTCTACACGCCATCATGCCGGAACGCTAAATCGCTTGGCGGCACGTCTTTGACGGTAGGGTGGTAACTAGCCACGGCTAAAGTCTCCCACCAGACAAAACCTTTGGGACCTTTGGGTGCGGAACCCTAAAAAGAATCTCATCGTTTTCCATACACTAAATTCTAGTTAAAAACCGATAAACCAATCCTTTTGAAAATAGTGACGGGCCAGTGCTGGTGGAACCACTCCGAGATAAATCCGAGTGTATTCCGCACAAAGCCCGAGTTGACTAGAGCCGTCAATTACGACACAAATTGCGCCGATCCTAAGGTCCACTACACATTCGGATGCAACTATTATAGTACGTTTATCTCACGAAGTTACGGGCGCTTTACTTGTGGTTACGTCGTGTACATGCACATTGCGTAAGTGTGCGTGCCTGTCAGGAGCTTAGGTGGGAGCGGTCAGGCGCGAGCAAGCTTTCGCTCACACTTATACAGATACGACACACATAACCATGAGCCAATGAAAGAACTATTCGTAGTTATATGGGGCCAAAGAAATGTTTTGTTCACGGAGGGTGTTATTTTGAATCCTGAGCGAAGCGAGGAATTCAATATACACCGCCCGAGAACAAAATATTTTGGTTCCGAATGACGCTATTTTTCATCCTTACATTTGAGAAAACAATGCAACAATTTTCTGACAGTTAGAAGAACTTACTTACTAGAAGACTACTTTTAGTTACTAGAAGTAGTCTTCTAGTAAGTAAATTGTTGCAATGTTTTGTTTTTTATTACTGGATAGCACTGATGAGGTCTAGGTTGGAGCCCGCTTGCCTGGGAGTTGCCTATTCACTCTTGCCTTGAAGTTGTCAATCGATTCGTTTTGTGACTATGGTCCGAGTTACATATGCTACATTTTATACGAACAAAATCAATATGGCGGCTGTTACAACCAATTTTTAACCAACTTTTAAATAAAAAAGGAGGAGGTTCTCAATTCGTCGGAAACTTTTTTTTAATTTTTTATGTATGTTCCTCGATTACTCGGGGACGCGTGGACCGATTTGAAAAAAACTTTTTTTGTTTGAAAGGGTATACTTCCCGGGTAGTCCCAGTGTCATAAGTTCAGTATTTGATGATGGGATCCTGGAGAAATTGAAGGAACTCTTCAAATTTTATAGGCATAATTGATATACTGTGCAGTGGCGTTTGAAGTCAGTTTTGTAAAAAGAATTTTTACGTTTATCGTATTCGGGTTATAGTTATTAAACTTTTTCTCGTCATAAAACTGGTCGAACGCGTAACAACCCGATGCGTCCCGAACTGTGCACAATCCCGGCTGCAATCCCGGGAATATCTCGCAAGAACGGCGTCGGAAATAAATGTCTTAGCGCGATTCCTCATCGTTCAATTTTCGCCGGGATCGGTTCCCCAGAGCTATATTGCAAGCCGGGATTCCTTTCTGATAGTGATTACATCGATTATAGATATCGGTAGATACGGTACGAGGTATCGGCAGATACCAATTACTATTTAGCTATTTTCACTTGTCTTTGAATCAATAGGATTGAAACAAACTGTCTCTTTATCGACAGGGACAGAAAGTGAATTGTGACTTCATAGAGATTCGACGCGCTTTTTGTAGTTTATAATTATTATAATAGCTAGTTGATGCCCGCGGCTAACTTTTTAAAATCCCGCGGGAACTCTTCGATTTTCTGGGATAAAAAGTAGCCTGAGTCACTCTCCCAGTCCTCAACTATACCCGTGCAAAAAATCACATCGATCCGTTGCTTTGTTGTGGCGTGATTGAAGGACAAACCAACCCACAAACAAACACACACTTTCGCATTTATAATTTTTATTTTAAATGGTTTCATTCTTAAAACTAACATGAAATATGTGGTAAAATGTAATCTAAAATAAAATGGAGTTTCATAACTTTACTAAAGAGAAGAAACTTTAGAAAAGATTCACAAAGACTTTTTTCGTCTAGCAAGTCCAGTGTTAATCCTAGATTAAAGATAGATAGAGGTCAATGCATCATACCAAAATAAAAAAAATCTGAAACGTCACAATAAGCATTAATTCGAGCGCCCCTGAGTATTTGCATATGACAGCTGTCACAGGCGCGCGGCCATTAGGACGTTTTTTGTTTTTTTTTTTTTTGTTATTCAAGATTTGTTTTTTTTTTACAAAAGAGACGTCAGCCTCGAGTGCCTTTGTATGGAGATCGTGAAATGAAGTCTATTGTTGTAATAGTTGGCTATATCATAGGCTACTTTTTATCCCGCTACGCCATACTGCCGTCCTAAAACTAAAGTGTCGCTAACTACCAAAGCCTTATTTCAATTTATTTTCACGCGAGTCGCGACTACCGACTGGCGACCGTGTGTGTGTGCAAGTTCAATATTTAGGCGCATAATAAATATATTAATAATAAAGGTTTTTATTTTCAGACCATTGACTCCATAATTCACTTTATTTATTTACTAGCCGATACCCGCGACTTCGTACGCGTGGATTGACGTTTTTTTGGAGTCCCGCGGGAACTCTCTTATTTCCCGGGATAAAAAGTAGCCTATGTGCTATTCCACACTATAATCTATCTCTGTGCCTTTCATCAAATTGGTTCAATCGTTGCAGCGTGATTGAGTAACAAACATCCATACATCCATCTTATTTATAACATTAAATAATAATAGGATGATACCATTTGATAACTAAACTTTTTTCTATCGAATTAGGCTTACGTACCTGTTAAGATAGATTTAAGTGAGTAAATAAATAAAAACGTGCCGCCAAGCGATTTAGCGTTCCGGCACGATGGAGTGTAGAACCCGACTAGGATATGTGTTGAATGTGCACTGCCATACCCCTTCCAAGTTAGCCCGTTACCATCTTAGACTGCATCGTCACATATTAAGTGAGATCGCATTCAAGGGCTATCTTGTCGAATAAAAAAAAATACTTATTAAAAACAATTATGTCAATAACACATTACGATTTGCGATAAATTCGACCACAAAACTCACCAGTATAACGGAGACTTACGAGCAAAAACAATAAAAGTTACGTTTAAAAATTCGCTTGCTGTTGTTCTTCATTCGACCCTCTTCGGGGCGGGCAAGGATCCATGACTATACAGCCTATTCAGATATAATTGATATTTCTTCTAAAAAGTAAATCACTTAAGGCGTTTGCACACAATTGGGTAATAAAGAATGCAACACACTTTATAATTTATATTGAATGAAACCTCTGACAACCGAGGCATCAATCAGTAAAGGCGATTTGAGTCGTAATTATTGTATTCTGGTCTTTATTGCTTTTGAAATAAAGACTATCATTGTATGCGTTTAAGGTTGTTGCACATTGAATAAGCAGTAGCGAAAAAAAACTGAATTTTATTTATTTGGTACATATACCACGTAGTCTTCGTCACCCGGACTATAACAACTAATCGATTGATGTCATGTTCATCAAAATCGGTTCAGTAGTTTAGACGCTATGGTGGAACACATAAATAGACACATTCATACACACATAGACTGTTAAAATTAAATAACCACCCACTCCACACACGCTCCACGTGTCCCGGCCCTTATTGCGAGTGTACGGAGTCGGCCGATCATCAGTCACACACGGCGTTTGATTTATCGCGCGTACGTATTTAAAACTGTTTTTTATACGCCGGAAACGATCGCTTACTGTACGCCGCGTATTATTGAATTGTTAGTAGACGATATGGCTATTCCTATTACCGCTGTATTGGTACTTAAGACATAAATAGATAAGCATTTTAAATGTAATCTAGTGTAGATGTTATTAGTTACAATTATTATCTTCATCTAAACATGCCTTCGTTAATTAATTATCATTCCTTACTAATATTATAAATGCAAAAGTTTATTTCGTTAATTGTTCCTTCAATCAGGCTGCAACATAACTACGACTCGACGTGATTTTTTACATTGTAGTTGACTTCAGAGTCGTATTCGTATACATGACATTAGCGTCAAAGTAAAATGAAACTTAACCACATTGATGTATGTGGGTACCTTTTATTTCGAAAAAACAGAAGAGTTTCCACGGAATTTTTAAAAACCTAAAGGCCGCGACCAAAAGTAGTAGTTTCAACTTTTTTTTTAATATGAATAGCGGGCAAACGAGCTGGCGGGTCACCTGATGTAAAGTGATTACCGCCGCCCATAAACTCTTGTAGTACCAGAGGCACCACCGATGCGTTGCCTGCTTTTCAGGAACTTATTGGTTCGCCCCTTGAATAACCCCATATTGTTATTAAGTGGGAAAACTTAAAATTAATTTCGATACATAAATGACATACATTCATAAGAGAAATTTAAATACATGTCAAATAGATTACGGTTTACGGTCTGAATAATCCGCTTTATTACCCGCCGCCGCTCGCACGCCGCACGCGACCCGGCCCTTATTGCGAGTGTACGGAGCGGGCCGATCATCAGTCACACACGGCGTTTGATTTATCGCGCGTACGTATTTGAAACGGTTTTCTATACGCCGGAAACGATCGCTTACGGCACGCCGCGTATTATTGAACTGTTACTGGACCATATGGGTATTCCTAATATCTTTATATTGGTATTCAAGCACAGATAAGATATCCTTTTAGTATTCTAGTTTAGATATTAATAGTTACAAAATTTTAATTTAAAAATATTTTCCTTATATAAACACAAACAGAGATTCATTATTTTCGTGTGGTGCGGGTTGTTACGTTCCCTCGAATATGGTTGAGCGAAGCAACGGCTGGATCATGCGTCATGCTCGTGAACGGGTGCCACCAACGGGAATGGGTCTGCTTTCTGTCTGCCCGTCTTAACATGCATTGGATTGTATGTAGGACTTGGGAAACTTCATTGTGGAAGCACTGTATACATAGAATAGTTTTGTTACCTATTGTAAAAAAAATTCTTTTTGAAAAGAGCAACTGCTGAGTTTCTTGCCGGCTCTTCTCAGCAGAATCTGCATTCCGAACCGGTGGTAGATTTATGACGTGTCATAAGCGCTACAAGTTGGCCTACCTGAAATAAATAAATTTTGATTTTGATTTTCATATCAGGACATATTTTAACTAGCTAATGCCATCGACTTCGTCCAGATGGATTTAGTTTTTAAGTTTTCGTCAAGAAACTAGTACAAGTCCGGAGTTAGGAAGTTGGTGCTAAGTCACCCCCGTGCCTCGGAGAGCACGTAAATCCGTCGGTCCTGCGTCCGATCTCTCTCCGGTCGTGTCGGATTTTCCGTCCCATCGGACTATGAGAGTGAGGGAATAGAGAGTGCACCTGTGTTTGCACTATAATATCTCCAGCGCAGCCGGCTAATCTCTGTGGAAATTGGCCAGCATGGCCAAATTCGGTCGGGAGAACATTAATGTTTTATTTTTAATACGTCATTTTGTATTCCATGACAGATAAATAGATAGATAAGCCTTTATTGACATATTTTTTTACAATTTTAAAGGGGATTGGGTAACTTTGTATGGACCAGTGGCATGATTTTTTTTCTTAGCGGCCACTAATTTAATTGTTGCTAACATATCGGGTATTAATTAGTAATAACAGATCAAAAAAGAATTTTGCCGTAAGTGATATCGGAGCTGAGATATCTGATGTTGAAGTTGTAGAATTATGAGAGTTTTGTCATCAATTTAAAGTAAACTATCATATATTTTATTGTTAAAACTATTTATAGCGTTCTTTTTCTTCGTCTTTATCAACTTATCGATGTCCACTGCTGGACGTAGGTCTCTTGCATGGACCTCCACAAGCCTCGGTCTTGCGCCGCCTGAATCCAGCGGCTCCCTGCGACTCGTTTGATGTCGTCGGTCCACCTAGTGGGGGGGTCTGTCAACACTGCACTTCCCGGTGCGGGATCGCCACTCCAGCACCTTCGGATCCCATCGACCATCAGCTCTTCGAACTATGTACCCCACCCATTTTCACTTCAGTTTCGCAATTCGCACAGCTATGTCGGTGACTTTGGTTCTCCTATGGATCTCCTCATTTCTGATTTGATCTCACAGGGTTACTCCGAGCATAGTTTTCTCCATCGCCCGCTGAGTGATCCTGAGCCTTCTTATGAAGCCCATAGTCAGCGACCATGTTTCGGATCCATAAGTCATCACTGGCAGCACGCACTGTTCGAAGACTTAAGTCTTCAGGCACTGAGGAATTTTGGACGAGAAGACATCTCGAAGTTTCCCGAACGCTGCCCAGCTGAGTTGGATTCGGCGGGTGACCCCTTTCTCGAAATTGGATCTACCTAGCTGGACTGTGTGTCCCAGGTCTACAATTTCTCAACAACTACTGGGTGGAGCGGAACATGAGCATTAGACATCATTTTCATCTTGCTCATGTTCATTTTCAGGCCCACCTGTTGAGAGACTGCTGAGGCCATTGAGCATTGTATTAAGGTCTCCGAGAGTCTCTGCCATAATGACTATGTCATCGGCAAATCGAAGGTGAGTGATGTACTCGTCGTTTATGTTGATGCCAAGTCCATTCCAATCCAGTAGCTTAAAGACGTCCTCTAACGCAGCAGAAAAGAGCTTCGGGGAGATTACATCTCCCTGTGGCACTCCACGCTGCAATGTATTGGCCTTGTAGTCTGGTCCTGTATAAGTACTGACATAGTGGCGTTTTCGTACACGCACTTCAACTCTTCAATGTACCAATAGTTGATGCGGCATCTCTGCAGCGACCTCAATATAGCCCAAGTTTCCACCGAATCGAAGGCTTTCTCATAGTCCACAAATGCTAAACAAAGTGGTCTGTTATATCCTTCTATCTTCTGTATAACCTGCCGCAGCGTATGATTTGGTCTATGGTGCTAAAGCCTCTTCGAAATCCGGCTTGTTCGGGAGGCTGAAGTCGTCGAACCTACGGGCGAGACGATTCGTATTGACTCTCGAGAAGAACTTATAAACATGGCTCAGCAGCGAGATGGGTCTATAATTCTTCAACAAAGTGTTATCACCTTTTTTGAAGAACAAAACCACCACGCTCCTTTGCCATGCTTTCGGCGTTGTACCCTCGTGAATGGCGGAAATGAACAAACTCTGAAAGGTCTTTAGAAACGGTTTTCCACCCGCTTTCAGGAGTTCCGCTGTGATTCCGTCATCACCTGGCGCCTTGTTGTTCTTGAGTTGTTTGAGAGCCATACTAATCTCGTATAGCCTGACGTCCGGAATATCTTCGGTATAGTGTCGGGTCAGTATGGCTCTGGGGTCTTTGGCCAAATCTTCAACAGGTTTCTGTGTTCTGGTATATAACTGTCCATAGAACTTCTCGAGCTCTACCAAGACCTCAGCTCGAGAAGAAACGAGACGACCGTCGTCAGTTTGCAGTCTGTCCGATCGACAGATCTCTCGCGAACACTTTGGAGCCTCGGTTCCGCTCGATGGTATCTTTAATGCACTCGGTATTAAAGTTCCGAAGGTCGCGAGTTTTTGTCTAGCGTTATGGATAGAATATTAAAAAATAAACAAAAATATTTAAAATCACTTCTTTATATCACTTTTTTATACTTATAGATACCTACTATATGATGAGAGAAACGATAGACTAACGACCAAACAAACCATTAGTCCCAGTGATTACTTTGTAGGAGTGAGAGTACATCGTAATTGTCACTGAACTAACGTGGAAGCCAACATTTCTATGCCTAAACTAGACAACCAGGCTAACTAGCCTAGCCTAGCTACGGTGTCCACCTCCCCTTATAGCCGTCCGTCACCAACCACGAAAGAAGACCCTAAAAAATCTCCTTTCTAACTACATAAGCCATACATAGGCAACGACACTAAATGCAGAATCCAAACCAATACTGTAAATGACTAATCCTAACACTGACAGCGCTACATGCCACCGTACCGCCTGCGACCAAAGTCCAGTAAGGCAAGCTAAGTCGTGTGATTAAAATACATGCTGGGTTCATCCTCGTGGCGTCGTGGACCGGCGTACCAGACGCGATCGAACGCCTTCTCCATGTCGAGAAATACTACGACTAACTGCTCTCGCGTGTTATAGGCGGAAGCGAGGTATCAGGTATGTGATTAAAAACAATAGAAACAGAAACACTCGACACTAGTCACCAACTAACTCGGAGAGACGAGGGAAGTACGGTGCGCGGTGCGCCGGAGTTGATGCGCGGCTCAGGTAAACAAATCCTGTGCTATGATTGGTCGAGGCGATCACGCTCAGTTTTTGGGCTCATTAGAGGCTCCTTTGTTGTTGTTTATGACTAAAAGAAAAATAACAGGGAACCATCAAATATAATAAATAAAATAGACACAAAGTACCTAAGTGGCAACTTGATTTTATGTATTTTTCATGTTAAAATATCTCAGCTCCGATACATTTTAGAAAGAAACTTTAATAGAATAAAATGCATGTATTATTGTGTACTTTCTAATAAAATAATTTTCATAAGTGGCCGCAAGAAAAAAAAATCATGCCACTTTTACCCAAACCCCTTTATATCTAATATATTTAGTGTTATTTTTTAAGCTATTGCATAGCTTCTATCGCGGGCCAGCGTGGAGACCGAATCCAGAAATTCCGTAACGAAAATAACCTGACACGGGACTCCTCTACGGTGAGCCGCTAGATGGTGCATTTTTTTATCAACGCCATCTAGCGGCTCACCGCTAGATGGCGTTGATAAAAAATGCTATGCAATAGCTTTACCGCGGCAGTCCCCGAGTGCCACACGTCTTTTTTTTTAATACTTCCATATTTATATTAATTGATGGTATTCATAGAAGGTAGGACATTGCCCCACAATAAATCCCCCCTTCAGCCATGGATAAGGTGAAAATGGAATTCTATTAGAATAATGTGAACCCGCTATAAGCACAATTTACGCGAAAATCCCATAGAGGCAATGGTAGAGATTACCAAACAATAGCTTTAATGGCTACCACTATACACTCGCCACATGACATGTTTAAAGAATCTTACAGAGACAAAACTTCCAAAGACCGTACATTTATACATTTATACCTATTTTAGTAGAGTTGTCACAACTCACAACGTGATTAAATAAATGAATCAAATTATTTATTTAACAGTGTTTTTATTTTAATACTAGCTGTGCCCGCGACTTCGTTCGCGTGGAATAGTGACTTTTCGGGCAGCATATTTTGAATTACATATACCGTCGACGCTCAGGCGCGAGGCGTGTAGTACGTACTCTGTACGTTAAAAATGTTCGCCGTGATTCTTTAAATTGACATAACTTTTTTATTTATGAACCGATTGACATGAAATAAACACTAAATATTAAGTGAAGCTTACTACAATATATTAGTGAAAACCGTATCTAAATCGAATAAGCCGTTTCTGATATTAGCGTGCACAAACACACAGACAAAAAAAAATTAATTACAATTTCGGGTTCGGCATCGATATAATAACAACCCCTGCTACTTTTTTTTTATATATTTCCATTGTACAGACACCACTTTTCTACAATTTTATTATATGTATAGATGTGATAGAATAGAGGTAAGTACTTACCTTTTATGAAATTATAATATAGAAGTATCTATGACACGTTCGAAAAAATATATTTTTAAAGCTAACGCTTGTTCGAATTTTCATTAAGCGTAAAACTCAAAGTCATATATTTCAGTAGGCCAACAACAAGAGTCACTCTTATGATAAGTCAAAGCTATACCAGTCTTGACACTTATGTGTGAGCGTCACACAGGTGCACTCTCTATTCCCTCACTCTCGTAGCCCGATGGGACGGAAAATCCGACACGACCGGAAAGTGATCAGGCGCAGGACCGAGAGCTTTAAGGTCGTAGCCCACTTACACGACACCGCTGCAACACAACTGCCTAAAGCTACTCGCTGCCCCCGCGCCTACAGCTAGCAGGCTACTCGCTGCCCCCGCGCCTACAGCTATAACAGGCTACGCGCTGTTTTCGCGCCTACATCTATTATTCCGGCGGCGGCGGCCGGCGTCTCTCCACCCGCGTACGTACGACGACCGTTACCACGCTTCAAGCGAACAGACGCCGTGCTCACAGCGCGCGGCCCGCTCTGTTGAAGTGTGCGGTACGCACCGCGCGCTGTTTGCTATTTTGTGTTGTTACTGTAAAATGTAGGTATCTCCAGAGCACGATAATAAGTCCATATTTGAATGCTCATACTTTGGTTGGGTGGGAACGGAGTCGTATAAATCAGCTACGACCTTTACGTGCTCTCCGAGGCACGGGAGTGGCTCACCACTATTACTAGTGTCTTTCAAAGCACGTTTATATGAATTGTTATCTCTGTTCAATTATTTGTACTCATGTACCTACACATACAGCCATCGTAATCGGACATCGAAAAGCGATGCGACATCACGGGGAGAGGATTACGATTGCATTCAATTTTGTTATTGTACACTACGGGACAGAAAAAGTGCTGACTATTATTTTATGTTTAAAAAACTAGCTTAATCCCGGGGAAACCCTTGGATTTTCCGGCATTATACGTATATCACTCTTCAAGTCGGAGTTCTCATCGAAAAAATGTAAAACCAAGTCGGTTAAATTTTTTCCTACCTATCTATGGGCCCCTCTATCCAACAACATTAGCATATTTTTTTCATTTTGACCACCACACTAGTCACACTAGTATTATAAATGCAAAAGTTTGCATATGTATGTGTGTGTATATTTGTTACTCCTTTACGCCACAACGAATGAACTGATTTAGCTGAAATTCGGAAGGGAGATAGCTAATATCCAGGATTAACACATAAGCTACATTTTATCGAGGAAAATTAAAAAATTCCCCCGGTAATCAAAAAACCTTAATCCACGCGGACGAAGTCGCGGGCATCAGCTAGTTAACAATATAGAATGCATTTAAGCCATTTCATACAACGCGACGTGCATTTAAGCCCCAACATATAGTCCAACAGAAATGATAAGGAGTTGTTAGTTTAGAACCCTTGCGTATAGATGATAGACAATGGTAATCCATTTGCCCTGGCTGGACATACATTTGCATCCCTGCCTACGGATTATAACAGTCGTATGGTTTCATTTACACCCTTTGTTACTATGAAATACTAGGACTGCCAGTTTGTAATGCTGTTACGTAATACCTACTAGCTATTGACTGCGACTTCGTCCCATGGAGTTGAGTTAAAAATCGTGCGGGAAACCTTTGTTTTTCCGTCACTCTCCAAGTCCTATTTTAAGCTTTTGCATCGCTTCTATCACGGGCCTTGAGCGTGGAGACCGAATCCAGAAATTCCGTAACGAAAACAACCTGACACGGGACTCCTCTCGCCGCTAGATGGCGTTGATAAAAAATGCTATGCAATAGCTTTACCGCGGCAGTCCCCGAGTGCCACACGTCTTTTTTTATTTATTTTTTTAGTACCAGAAACAGAAAAAAAAAAAAACATAAACATATAAAGGATATGCACAAGAACAGTTTAAATCTTAGGAAGAGATTTCTTCTAGAAGCCCTCAAATGTGAGACCAGTGAGAATATGGTGAGATATCCACACTAATTTTGCTGAGTGATTGAAGGATAAACCATCAAACAAACAAATACACTTTCGCATTATTAAGAATTTCACTTGTTTTTCTCATATGCAATAAAAATTATGAATTCATTATTTTCAATTGACTGTATAATTACTGTACACTTTGTGTGAGTGCAAGCATATTCATTCGCTGGTGCAAGCGAGATAAGCTGATGTCCTTGGGGAAAGCATGCATGTGTTTTTTTTTTTTTTTTTTTATTCTATGACAAGATAGCCCTTGACTGCGATCTCACCTGATGGTAAGTGACGATGCAGTCTAAGATGGTAGCGGGCTAACTTGGAAGGGGTATAGCAGTGTAAATTCAACCCATACCCCTAATCGGTTTCTACACGCCATCGTGCCGGAACGCTAAATCGCTTGGCGGCACGTTTTTGACGGTAGGGTGGTAACTAGCCACGGCCAAAGCCTCCCACCAGACCAGACCAGAGACAATTTAGAAATAATAAATTACTAAATTGCCCCCGCCGGGAATCGAACCCGAGACCTCCCAGTTATAAGACCACAGCGCTCACCACTGCGCCAGGGAGGTCGTCATGTGTTATGTGAAAGAAACATTAACCTGATAGACTTTTTTATTCGATGAAAGCTAGGTTGGCTGCGATGTCACCTGAAGGTAAGTGATGATGCAGATGATAGTCTGTCAACAAAATGTCCTGCAGTTTGACAGCTATGATATTCTACTAGGGAGTTATATATTCACAAAACAAGCGAAAAAATTGTTCCGAACGACAAAGAGTACTTCATTGTTAAATGACATGACAAATTGCGACAAATATCTGCCATTACGCGCTTCATTTACCGCACGCTTGTAACACATCCACCTCTTTATATACATATACTATATTATCATAGTTCTACGGTAGCATTAAGATACAAAAAAATTGTAAATTCTTGTTTAATAAATAAATAAATAAATAAATAAAGAGTAAGATGGTAGCCGGGTAACTTGGAAGGAAGACACCTTCGATCACAAAAAAATAAGGAAAACAAGTAGGTATGTATAAATAAAATTTCTTTAGAACATAAACTACAGAATAAATAATACAGACAGAGACAAATTAAAGAATCCTTACTAATATTATAAATCCGGAAGTGTGTTTGTTTGTTGGTTTGTCCTTCAATCACGCTGCAACAGCCTTCTGCCAGACAATAAATTAATTAAAGTCATTTACTAATGGAACGTTTATAACTTTTAACAAATCCTACTATCCTACTAATATTATAAATGTGAAAGTGTGGATGTTTGGATGTTTGTTACTCAATCACGCAAATCGGCGGAACGGATTTGGGTGAAATTTGGCATGCATGTAGCCTTTGACATGGAAAAGAACATAGGCTACCTTTTATCCCGATTCCTTAAGTATTTCCCGCGGGAAAATTGAAAATTGTTTACGAGCTAAGCCGCGAGCAGACAACTTTGAAATTTGGTATGCATGACACCTATGCTATGGAAATGCTATGCTTTATCCACGCGGATGAAGTCGCGGGTATCAGCTAGTAAGTAATAATGCATATTTAGCACATTGCTACTGCACCAAAGAACTGAATTTTAATGACCCACTAAACTATTTCCTCTATCGCTGTTGCAAAATCACTTTCGCAATTTCGCGGGCTTTCACCAAATCCTATTTAATTTTTCACGTTGCAGCAAAGTGGATTAATAACATGGAGTTTACTCACTCAAAGTGACCTAACAAAAAAACTATTAAAAATATGGTAAATCTAAATTATTGTGATACATTTTAGGTAGTTTCTACAAATTCTCAAATAACCGAACTGAATAGCTTAGTGGGGTATCAAGCATGCACCAATAACTTTTCGGATTTATGTGTAATTTTAGCATCTAAATATCAATTTTTTTAACGGCAAAAAATTGAGACTTTTGAGCATGCATACCTGCGATTTCTCCATAAAGTTATAGAACTCTCAGGTATGCAGGCTGCTAATATCAGTGGACCTTGATCTTTAAGTCTAAAACTCTTCTCAATCTGATTAGTGACCTGTACTTATTAGTGGGTTGGGATAATTGACTGATTCATTTTTGAATTTTTCAGCGGTTGAACTTTTTGGACGCTAGTTATATTGACATTGGCTCAAATTCATCGGGTTTTCCAACTAACTATATAGAACTTGGGCGTCTTTAAATCAAGAGTTAATAGGCATATTCTAGGCAAGCGCGCATCTTATCTTCACTCATCAGGTGAAATCGCAGTATAGCTCTATATATATTAAAAAAAACGGGTTAAAAGCCATAAAAACGCCGATCGCTGTTAAAGTAGCTGGTCTGCCCTCTCCCTTAAAAGGGATTGGCGCTAAATTCGGGCATTCGGGCATCTTATTCTTATGCTAAGATCTATAGAGCGTTCGCTGACTCAAGACAGAGCTTAAAACGAGACAAACATAAATCTGTCTCATTTTAACTCTGTCTTGAGTCTGAGCTGAGTGAGAGTGCGGTCTATAGATTTCGGCCTTAAACTCAAATTCTATGGAATTTGTTTTAGGTCAGTTCTATTCTGAACGCATAGCATGACCCAGTTTGAAGTGATTTTGACGTTTTGCCAGCCAATAACCGCAGCTGCTGCGAGCGAACAAAACATAAGATAAAATATTACCAATACGAGATGTTATTAATGCAGTTTTCAATAAATTCCCCATAATATTATATTATCTGAGTTCGGAAAACTTTTTCGATTTTAAGTGTTATTTTGGGGTTTCTAGCGATTTTATTTGTTAGATTTTGAGTTGTCTACTTTTGATATAAGTGTGAGAATATTATGTACATTGTACAAGTACATACATAAACTGCTTAAATCATTAAGTCATAACATGGTACTAATCCTTCCTTTTGACTTTGGTCTATTCGAGCAAAATGTATTCAATTATTTTGGCATCAAGTGTAAAGGTTAGGTATTTGTTTACATTGATTTAAAAATCGAATACCGATAAAAACGCGACAGCGTTGTATGATTTAAAACCTATCTAGGTAAATGTATTTGATGGTTTTGTTTGGAAAACGGTGTGCAATCTATTCAGTTAATTGATAGCCAATCAGATTAAACCAAAGCTGTTGTAAAAAAAAATAAACGCCATGTGCGAGTCTTACTAAAAAAAAAACGCAGTGACGGTTCCGTACCTTGTGTTGATTGTATTAAATTTCTAGATGACCTGTTTAGTGGCCGAATTTTGTATTATATTTATTACTGCAGATGTGACGTCACTGGTACTGTTATATAACAGGCTATAATAAAAAAAAAATGAAACCGACTTCAATATACGGAAATAAAAAACAACTGAAAGGGGAAAAGTGTCCATATTTTGAAAACCACCGAACCGACTTTCATGAAATTTTCACTGTTACCTAAGTTTAAGTTTTAAGCAAATAAAAAAGAAAGATCACAATTCGATTAATAGTTCCGGAGAAATGCGTGGAAAACATATAGCCATACAAACATATATACATATAATTTTTTTTATTTGGTTTGGAAGCTTAATAGATTATCATTTGTGAATATTTTGCAGTTCCAATAATATTACATACACACGTGTCGAATTGATAACTCCTTTAATAAAGTTAAAAATACGCTTTAAAAAGCCGAAACCTACCTAAGGTTCAATTTTCAATGCGACGTTATATATAGGATATAGAGGTAAATAAAAACCCAATCCAGTAAAACCAAACACATAAACTATTAAACAAAGCTTTGTAAACCCATGTCAACTCATTCGTAAATCGCGGTTTTCATTTGACACACGTTTTGAGTTCGGCAAAAACAAAAACTGTTGAAGCTATTTAATATTTACAGTGAAATGCACAAAATCGCCAGTGATTTAATACTAGCGATTCTTTTATCAGGTCGACCGCATCAAAGCTATTATTTGTTTATTATGCAAATGTGTAGTAAATCTACCAAATTACTGGCTCTTTATTTGTTTGTTTCTATTTTTTCACTAGCTTTTACCCACGACACATTTAAGCTCGCGTTGAGGTTTTTAAAAATCCCGCGGGGACCCTCTGTCTTTCAGCGATAATTTTTTTTTTTGTTAGCGGCATTTTGTCGAAACTTCGTATAGTTCTTTCAACTCACGAAGGCGCGTGAGCTTTACTTGTGGATACGTCGTGTACATTGCGTAAGTATGCCTTTCCGGAGCCTAAGTGGGAGCGGTGAGGCGCGAGCAAGCTCTCGCTTCCACTTATATATAGATACGACACACACACAACCATGAGCCGCGTACCATCGTGAATTGCAAGAACTATAACAGTCAATAACATCGTTGCCATTAAGGTTCGAGACACATCTGTCAGCATCGCTTTGCATTTTTGCGTATGATTTCAGTCACACTCACAAGCATCGCGTGTTGCATACGGATTTCAGGTACAAAAAATGCGAAAGGCCGAATCGACGCGTACACGACATACAAACAGCACTTTTATATTGACAAAATACGAATCGATGCTGACAAATGTAACTTCAGCCTTATATGTTTTTAAATTTTGACCATTTGACAACGAGGCTTACAAGTTTTTCAATAACAAAGTTGAAATGGCCAATAACTATAGTAGCCTACAACGCGACGCAGAGAGAAAGATCGAGGAGAGCCATGAGCAAACTCTAGTGCTATAGAATAATCCTACGCTTCCTGGTAATATCACTATACTCGGATTAAGCTTTAAAAATCGTTCTGACCGTTCCAATCGAGCATTCAATTATCGCTTTTTGGGCTGCGGCTTTCATCTATTTTGATAACTAAATGATTTATTTAATAGTCCTTTTTTATGAAAATTTCGCTAAAATAATATTGAACGTGAAATTATTTTTACAAAACCGACTTCAAACGCTACTATAGAATAAATAAAACAGACAAATATGGAGCTTCAATATATTCTAAGTAATCTGTTTTTTATTAAAAATTCTACTGCTCAAATTTAAGAAGTTATATTTTTAAACAGCAAACATTGTTCTAGCAGAAAAAACAAAAACATTGTAACGTGGTAAGGTCAGAGGGACCTCACCACGTTCATGATCGGGGCGGAAACAAAGGAAACACGACTAACTTTTGATTAGTTTATTAACACACTAGATTGCTTACATACTACATCATAACAATATCACACTTCGAGCGGGTGCGCGTTTGTATCGCGCACGGAACGGGGCTTCCGCGGGGGGGAACGCGGGGTGCGGACGGTCGGTCGGCGATGCTGGCCGGGCTGGGCGTATAGCCGGAGCGCGGGCAGCCGCTTCCCTGCGGCCCGTCAGTGGTCTCGTGGCAGGCGTCTTCCCGAGGAGATCAAGCCGACACCTGCTGGCGAGAGCCACTGGCGAACTGCCGCTGGGAGCTCGGTGACGGGCTTTTATAGCCCGCGGTCCGGCGGTATCGGCATGGCGGCGGTGGCTCGGCGCTCGTCGGGCGGACTCGGCTCACGGCGCGGCGCGCGCGCTGTGATTCATGCGCGCCGGCCGTGATTTGTGACTACTACGTCACATTCCCCCCTTCGGTGTTGAGATGTTTGCCTGCAAACATCACAGGAAGACATTAAATAATGGTCCGGTACACTTACCTCAATTTACATCCCTATTAAAAACAAAAAAATAAAAAAAAATTTGGGCCCATGGGAGTTCTGTCTACCTGTTTATTCTTTATTTGCTTTGTCCCCTTTTTTATATTTGGGCAACCTCACAATGCCCCTGTGGTGGTTGCCCATCCGCTTCCTCCCCCTCCTTTTCTTCCTTTTCTTTTCCTGTTGCTGTACCTCTGCAACGAACGCCTGGTATTCCCCAGACGCCGTGTGGCCGTCGATTTCCAGGCATTCCCCCTGGTCTTGCACCTCTTCACAATCACTCGGCACCTTTTCTGCCATGTTCACTACGGTAAATGATCATCTCACGTCATTTGACGTTTCCTTTGAAGTTCCGGTTCTGTTTTGAGGGTAGTCTCATTTATTTTCCCTCTGACATTTCATTGATCGATTATGAATCTGTGTTCTCTATGGATCTGTCGTTGTTGGATCCATGTCGGGTCGTGTGTATCCTCTTGGACTATTCGTGTTTGCCCTGTTCTTTGTTCCGGTAAAACACATCGTTTCCGATTACAATCCTATGTTCTATGATTTATGACTGAAACTTTTTTATATCTTTTATATGAGCGGTACATATTTTCCCTCCTTGCAGGGCTTTAAGTAAATATATCACGGGTGATTTACGTTCTAATATTTTATACGGACCCGAGTACTTCGGGGCTAGTTTCGCACAGAACTGTTTGTCTGCGTTCGAGAGTGGAAAATCTCGTTTAAGTACGAGTTCTTCTACGTCCGGATTCCATTCTCTTTTTGTTCTATCATAGTTTCGTTTTTGATTCATCGATGCTATACTTTGGTTACTTCTAACCATCTCGTATATTTCTTCGAGTTTCTGCTTTTCTTTCAAAGCCGGTGTCGGTAGCCGATTTTCATCATGGAAATTTCTCAGTTCTTTTCCGAACAACAAAAATGCGGGTGTGTATTTTGTGGTTTCCTGCACTGACGTGTTCAACGCAAAGTTGAATTCGCCTAAGTACTCATCCCATTTTTTATGGTTTTTTTCTATGAACGCGGCTATCATGGTCTCAAGTGTTCTATTCACTCTCTCGGTCGGATTACACTGTGGTGTATACGGTGCGGTTAACTTTTGTTCTATGCCATACTTAGTCAGTGTGTCTGTAAAATGTTTACTTGTGAATATTTTCGCATTATCACTGAGTAAAGTTTTTATTCCCCCATACCTCATAAGTATGCATTCTTTTAGTGCGTTTACGACGGCGCTAGCGGTTGCTGTTCTTAGCGGTTTTATTTCTGACCACTTGGTGAATTTGTCGTGAAAAACGATGATCCACTGATACCCCCTTGACGATCGGGGTAGCGGTCCTATTAAGTCGGTTGTTACCACCTGCCATGGTTCTTCTGCATTCCTTATGTGCATAAGTCCCGGTCTCTTTTCCTGTGAGGTCTTATGTTTTTGACATATCTCACACTTGGAGACGTATTTCGCCACGTCTCTAAATATACCTGGCCAATAATAACGTTGTGCTACTCTGTTAAATGTTTTCGATGTTCCTAAGTGACCTGCGTTAGGTTCATTATGGTTCTGTGCGAGGATTTTCCCTTTATCGGCGTTGCTGACGCATAGTTTCCATTCGGTTGCCGGATCTAGTTTTCCCCCGTATCGTGGGTTGATTATCCTTCGGTACAGTTTCCCATCCTGTATGCGGTAATCGGTCTCCGTTTCGGGGTTCTTCATTACCTTAGTGAATTTTTTCCCGTACCAGTCTTTGTCATCGACTGATGTGGCGTACACTGGATTCCTTGATAGCTCGTCTGCTATCACGTTTTGTTTCCCCGGTCTATATGCTATGTCAAAGCTGTATTGTTGTAATTCTAGTGCCCACCTTGCCAGTCTCCCCGAAGGGTTTTTTAGGGTGTTTAGCCATTTTAGCGCTTGGTGATCTGTTATTACGGTAAAGTGGTATCCTTCCACGAACGGTCTCATCTTCCTAATTCCCCATACTACCGCTAAGCACTCTTTTTCTGTGGTTGTGTACCTTGTTTCCGGTGGTTGCAACGTCCGGCTGGCGTACATCACCACTTTCTGTTTTCCTTCGCTTTCTTGCATTAGCACGGCCCCTAGACCTGTATCGCTCGCATCTGTTTGCAATACGAATGGTTTCGAAAAGTCGGCTCGGGTTAACATTGGATCCTTCATTAACAGACCTTTTATCTTTTCAAAGTGTCGCTGCTGTTCTTCTCCCCAGTCGAATTTTTCATCCTTTTTTAGTAGTTTCACTAACGGTGACGTCAGTTCGGCGTAGTTTGGGATAAATTTTCTGTACCACGATGTCATTCCTATGAATCGTCGCACGTCCTTGACGTTTGTCGGTGCTTTAAGTTGCTTAATTGCCTGAATT
Organism: Hipparchia semele; assembly: GCA_933228805.2. NCBI lineage: Eukaryota > Metazoa > Arthropoda > Insecta > Lepidoptera > Nymphalidae > Hipparchia > Hipparchia semele. The sequence goes on from OW121731.1 coordinate 2,618,972, forward strand.
TTCCCTTCATTCATCTTGAGCCCCTCTTTCGTTACTAAATGGCCCAGATATTCTACCTGGTGTTTACAGAAGTCGCATTTCTCTTTGTTTATTCTGAGACCCGCTGCTCTGATTCTCTTGAATATTTCTTTTAGGTGGGTTATGTGTTCCTCGAACGTTTCACTGCATACTATAATATCGTCCAAGTACACATATGCGTATGGTTCTAAGTCCGGGCCTATTACTCTATCTAGTAGTCTTTGAAATGTTGCACCGCTTGAGTGTAGTCCAAACGGCATGACTTTGAATTGGAATAAACCCCTGCCTGGTACCGTGAATGCTGTAATTGGTTTGCTGGCGTCATCTAACTTGACGTTCCAATATCCATTTTTCAGGTCGAACTTAGAGAAATACTTTCCTTTATTCAGTTTTTCCAGGGTGTCATCTATTTGAGGTATCGGGTACGCGTCTTTCTCTGTGATTTCATTTATTTTCCTGAAATCTATGCAGAATCGGTACTCGCCGTTGTCTTTTTTGGCCATGACTATTGGTGAGCTATATGGGCTGCTTGACTTCTCAATGATCCCTTCTGCTAGCATCTTGTTGACGTGTTCATTTATTTTTTCTTGTATCTTTGGGTTCCTAGGGTAGTATCTCTGTTTAATCGGTTCCTTATGTTTTAATTTTATAACGTGTTTTACCCAAGTGTTCCCTTTCGGACTTTTTTCCGCTTTGTCAAATTCTTCGGCTAACATAGTCTGTAACACATTTTTTTGTGTGGCTGTTAATTTTTGCTTATTCTCCTGCTCTTTTCTAGGCTCTTCTTCGCCGGTTTTTATTTCGTTGGTTCGTTCGTCTTTCGTTCGTTTCCAGTCTATCGTTAGTCCTATTCTTTTTAACAGGTCCATCCCCATGATCATGACAGTGGTTGATGGTAGGTATATCACCTGGTGCGTTAGTTTTTGTCCATTTATTTCCAGCTCGACATTCACTGCTGCGTCTGTTGTTATTTTGGACCCATCTGCTAGTTTGATTGTATTCGACTTGGGTGTTATCTCCCTATTTTTCTCCTTAATTTGGTCCATGATACCTTTATTTATATATGTATTTGTTGAGCCTGTATCCACCAATGCTTCGTACGTTTGACCGAATATTTTTACCTCGACGAATATTCTATTGTCTTTTCTCATCTGTGTGTTCGTCGTATAGGCCTGTGGTTTGGTTTTCCTCGCTGCCTTGTTCTGTTCGCAACAATTCCTGGTTAATTTTCCCAGCAGACCGCAGCGGCTGCAAAAGATAATCTGCTTGCCTCGGCACTCCCGGGACGTGTGATCCTTTTTCCCACATTTCCAACAGCACTTTTCTGGATCATAGTATGGGTTAACTTTTTTCCTCTCGGCTTCTCGGCTTGTAGTTCCCATTCCGGTTTGTTCCGGTTGTTTTTCTTTGCGGTAGTCGGTAGGGTTTCTATGCGTCGAACGTAACATGTCTTTGTGACGGTCCGCGTTTATTTTCTCGTATTCTTTCGCCAATTGTATTAACTCGGCGACTGTACTGAAATCCCTTCTTTTAATGTAAAACTGATAATTTGGTTTCATGTTATCATAAATCCTTTCTAGCTGTTGCTCCGGTGATAACTTCCCATACCTTCTTAGCAATGTCTGTATGTCGGTTAAATAGTTGATAAAACTTTCGCGAGCTTCCTGTCTCCTCTTTATAATTGATTCTAAAAGATTTTTCTCGTAATTTCTCGGATAATAGTACAGTTTGAAACTATCGGTGAACTCTTCCCAAGTTTTCCAATATTGATTATTATTTCTGTACCATAAAGATGCTTTTCCGTTAAGACATCTCGGTATAACCTGTATAATCTTATCCTTTCTAACCCCTAATGTTTCGGCGAGCTCTTCTATTTTTTCTAAGAATTCTACGGCATCTCCTGTCGAGTCAAACTTGATGTTCCATCGGGATATCGCTTTATCGAAGTCTTTGATTCCGCTCTCGGTACTCATTGTGCAGTGTTGTTGGTTATCTTCTTCGGACTTTATGGACTGTGATAATAGCTTCCTTAATTCCTCTACTGTACTCGTATGTGAAATTTGTATATTTCGGTTTTCTAATTCCTCAGTCAGTCTTTGTTTGTTTAATGTGTAAATCCAAGACGTTGGCATTATTTTCCCTGCCCTATAATTCTAAATGTTAACGTATTTTTATTACTATTTACCTAGCTAGCTATTTACTAAATTCTTACCCTAGTGAATATCTATTTAATTTTGTATATCAACGGTTACGGTACGGTACGGTCTGTAAACTACTACAGCGGTTTTCGGTACGGACGGTTAAATAGTACTACGGTTACGGTACGGACTGTTAAATGATACTACGGTTACGGTCGGTATAGTCGGTATGTAATGCTGTCTCCTACTGTATTGTGTGTATCGGTGTTTCCTTCCCGGTTTACTTTATTTCTTACGCGGACAGATGTATATCCCTACGATCGCACTCGAGTAAGATCGAACCGACTGCACGAATTTACATCTGTATTTAATTTCACTTATCACGGCGCGGACAGATGTATATCCTTACGATCGCACTCGAGTTCGATCGAACCGACTGCAAGGATTTACATCTAATTATATTAAACTTCGGTTTTTTTTTTTTTTTCTCGCGGTCCGGACAGATGTATACCCTTACGATCGCACTCGAGTTCGATCGAACCGACTGCAAGGGTTTAAATCTGTATTTAATTTTAATTTACGCGGTACGGAACGGTGGGTTATTTACGTGGGCGCCAATGTAACGTGGTAAGGTCAGAGGGACCTCACCACGTTCATGATCGGGGCGGAAACAAAGGAAACACGACTAACTTTTGATTAGTTTATTAACACACTAGATTGCTTACATACTACATCATAACAATATCACACTTCGAGCGGGTGCGCGTTTGTATCGCGCACGGAACGGGGCTTCCGCGGGGGGGAACGCGGGGTGCGGACGGTCGGTCGGCGATGCTGGCCGGGCTGGGCGTATAGCCGGAGCGCGGGCAGCCGCTTCCCTGCGGCCCGTCAGTGGTCTCGTGGCAGGCGTCTTCCCGAGGAGATCAAGCCGACACCTGCTGGCGAGAGCCACTGGCGAACTGCCGCTGGGAGCTCGGTGACGGGCTTTTATAGCCCGCGGTCCGGCGGTATCGGCATGGCGGCGGTGGCTCGGCGCTCGTCGGGCGGACTCGGCTCACGGCGCGGCGCGCGCGCTGTGATTCATGCGCGCCGGCCGTGATTTGTGACTACTACGTCACAACATAATGTTTTGAATTTATATTTTAAGAATGTTGTATGTTCTTATAAATAAATTTCAGGGTTATCTACAGAACTTGGCACCCATTTAAATCGCAATTCTTTTGTGGGCGAAGTCGACAACCACTTACATTCTTCATATTGAATTTGGCTTTCATTTTCACATTTATGTTTTTGATGGGATTGATATTAGGTACTAGTAGGTGTGTAGGTATGAAACGCAGACAAAATCCCTTTGCCACATCTGTTCTAGTATTCCTGAATCTATGATTAATTATAAGCTCAGTGAGAGGGTATTTAGTCACATTTGCATATTCTAGTCGGATGTTGCTGTAGGGTTGTTGACCTTTTGACAGTTACGACTGATATTAGCGTCGGGCGCGCTGCCACTTTGGCCTAGTGTTGATCTTTGGCAACTACCCTCTGTTTCCCCATTGAATGTTTAATGACGTCAATGTGTAGGTACCTACTTAATTATAGAATCTTGGAAGGTAAGCAATGATAGCCCAGTGGTTAGAACTGCGGTCTCGTATTCGTGGGGTCGTGAGTTTGATCCCGAGCACGCACCTCTGACTTTTCGTTATGTGCGTTTAGCAATTTAGTATCACTTGCTTTAACAGTGACAAACAAACAAAGAAACGTTCGTGAAGAAACCTGCACGCCTGAGAGTTCTCCATAATGTTATCCATAATGTTCTCCATAATGTTATCTGTGTGAAGTCTGCCAATTCGCACTGGGCCAGTGTAGTGGTCCGCAAGTTAGTCCGCTACCATCTTAGACTGCGATCGCACCTGATGGTAAGTGATCGGGTGCGATCACAGGCAAGGACTATCTTATTATGGAATAAAAAAAAATAAGCATGGTTTAACCCAATATAGGGATAAATTATAGCCAACGTTCAAGGTACCACCTTCTGACTGGCCTCCCGACTTAATTATCAGACCCTTGATATCATCCAGGACAAATCAAAAAGCCCAAGCTGGATGGGGTTACGCTATTTTATTACAGAGTTCCCATTGCCACTTTCCGGCTCTATCATCAGACCCAGGTTGTCATATAAGACCAGAGTAGTTGTTAAGATGAATCAAGCGAGCTCAAATTCGGTCGGGTTACGTCGTTTTATCACAAAGTTCCCATTACATTGCCGCCTTTCGGCTCCATCATTAGATCAGCTCCAAGTCACAAGAATATTGCTTTCTCATACATACATGCATTTCAACTCAATCGAAAACCGGGAAGTGGTTCTAATTCAGCTTGCAAGATTTGATCTAAGCAAACACACATGCATTGCAAATTAAATAAAAGCTTGTAAGAAATACATGCACTCAAAGCATGCACTATTGTATACAGACTAGCTAGAGTCTAGATTACAAACAGTGCTATGTAAGTACCCGTAACATACAGCGGGTCCCACTAAATATTTCATAGTTCGTAGCAGTTCTGAATATGCATGCTATGCGGGGTAATCGGACTAACCCGTCTTGACATAGCCCTGGCTATGTCATGTGACTTGTTACACCAAACCGAATAACTTACGATGTTACGATGTTCGGGAATTGGTGGAATATTCTGGTCTATATAGGCTGCCTTGCTATATAGGAGGTTCATAATAATCTCAAAGATATAATAAATGATAGAAAAGCGTGGATACATCGAACTGTGATGTCTGGTGGGAGGCTTTGGTCGTGGCTTGTTACCAACCTACCGTCAAGGACGTGCCGCCAAGCGATTTAGCGTTCCGGTACGATGGGGTGTAGAAATCGATTAAGGGTATATGTTGAATGTACACTGCCATACCCCTTCCAAGTTAGCCCGCTACCATCTTAGACTGCATCGTCACTTACCATCAGGTGAGATCGCAGTCAAAGTTTATCTTGCCAACGAATAAAAAAAAACTATGATGCTTAGAAGCGCAATAGTCGATGCAACGATAAGCCATTTTTAACCGACTTCCAAAAAAGGAGGAGGTTCTCAATTCGTCGGAATCTTTTTTTTTTATGTATGTTCCCCGATTACTCGAAGACGCCCGGACCGATTTGGAAAATTCTTTTTTGTTTGAAAGGGTATACCTACATGCCAGGTGGTCCCATTATCGCCAGGTCAGGATCTGATCATGGGAACCTGGAGAAATCGATGGAACTCTTCAAATTTTATAGGCACAATTGATATACTTTGTAGTGGCGCTTGAAGTCGGTTTTGTAAAAAGATTTTTTTATATATCTTCTTTTTAAAGAATATTAGTCAAGCTGAAGTTGACTAATATCCTCCTATCCCCTCCAAATAAGCTGAAAGCTTGTGCTAGGAGTGGGTACGACAATAGTGCAACAGGTGGGGTTTGAACCTGCGATCTTTCAGTTTTCAGTCCGCACCTTAACCGTTGGGCTATTGAGGCTTATACCTATATATATTTAGAAGATTAGATAACCCAAAGAATTGTAGAATATCTTTCAATGTAAGCTGGTTAAGACGCGACCGGAAACAATATGTATGTAATAACCGCGTCACAAAGGCCATAGAAAATTAAGACTTCAATTGACATTTTGATATAAATCCAATAGAATAGAATGACGCTGATGAAAAGACGGAAAGATTTTTCAAAAAGCGCTCATTTCAATGGGACCATATTATTCCGTATATTCGTAGAACACTACACACTACCGACCTTATTATTTTGACTTGCTTACAGACAATATTTACCTAAGACCCTGTCATTTTTCTTAAGATAGTCCTGTGATGACGATGCACTGTAAAATGGTAGCAGGTTAACTTGGAACAGGTATAGAAGCGTACATTAAACCCATTAAACGACTAACTGATGGTGACTAACCACGGCCAAAGCCACTCACCAGACCATGGCAATTAAGAAATTACAAATTCCCAAATTGTAAATAATAAATGTATAATCTCTCTGCCAAATTAATTTAAAATATTTATAAGTATTCCATCAGTTTAAGTTGTTCATCTGAAGAGTATAAACTGAATACTAGAAATAAAAAAGGCCAAAAATTTCGTTTCTGTTTTTATTACTTTAAGTAATTTATGTTCTAGTACATTCCCTCGCTAATAACCTAAAATAAGGACTAAACGACTAGCGTTGTAAAGAATTTTATTGTAATAATATCTATGTGAAGTTTAAAATAAAAGAAATATGTTGTTAAAATGATTTATTATTTGAAACAAAAAATTCCTGCTCTTTTTTGTTTTGGCACTTAGAACCTTTTTATTTCTAGTATTCAACTCATTAAACCTAAACCTAACTTAACTCTTTCGAAATTAGTATATCTAAGGTTTTGTAAGACAAATAAGTCTTGAAACAAAAAGTCGCAACGATGTCCTTACGCTGAAATCTCGAACAAGTCGTGGGATGATTGAAAAAGTTTAATTCAGACAGTCTGAAATAGCCGGCAGATAACCTTGGCGCTATTGAATTTCATAAATTCGATTATGATATAATTATATCGCTGTTGCTGACAGCTTTTTAAAACCGGAGTCAAAAAGAGAGATAGAGGCATTGACATAATAATACTGGACTTCGGGTCAGCGCTAAAAAATCGTCCGAACCGAAAGAAATCCAAAACGTGAAAAAGGTTTCCAATCGACTTTCTGTTGAAGCAAATTATTGCAAGCAAAATTAGGCTGTATATTTATGAGCTAAGACATAAATTACAATGTATTAGTTTGTTTATAAAAATACACATGTACACTCGTAAAGATAGGTTTTCTAGGGACACTTTTTTCGTGAATTGTGCATTACACCCAAGGTCCTAGTATTATTATGTCAATGGATAGAGAAGAGCTTATGAGATTGACTGCTTTGTCTGTGTATGTCATCATAACGTCTACATAATTAAATGCGGTTTTTAAGGTTCCGAACATAAAACGGAACCCTTATAGGCTCGTTCAGTTGTCCGTCTGTCTGTCTGTGTGTCTAGGCTCTTTTTTCTCAGAGAGGATCAATGAGTCAGTCAGTCAGTGAATCAGCACGTGTAGATATAATATGTGTATGTAGTATATATGTAGGATATATCTGCAGCGCGATGCCGACATTGGTAACTTTGCGAATAACCTGATTTCTCGATGGTATTCAATTATGAAAATCTAATTTGGTACGCTCCAACTGTGTCGAGGTTAATTGAAGAGGCCTAAGCGACTGGGGTACTTACTGATTTAACAATGCTGCTTTTGGTTGATATCTATATGAACCTACTCGCTAGCTTGTGCCCGCGACTTCGTCTGCGTGGAGTTAGGTTGCTTAAATTGTCGTGGAAAATTCATCGTGGAAGCACGGTATAGATAGCATAGTTTCATTAAATACTGTAAATTTTTTTTTTTTTTAAAAGAGTAACCGCCGAGTTTCTTGCTGGCTCTTCTCGGCGGGAAAGGCATTCCGAACCAGTGGTAGATTCATTGACGATTCAAAAGTGATTGTAAAAGTTAATTTGAATAAAAAATATTTCTATTTCTATTTCTAAAATATAGGTGCCGTAAGAGGTTAAGAACTGTTTGTATTTTCGGGATAAAAAAGCCTATGTCACTCCAGTTCTTCAAGTATATTTTATGCAAAGTATCACGTTGATCCGTTTTTGTTTTGTTTTTAACAAAAAAAAAATAGAGATAGATTTCTTTAAATCCCACGAAAATTATTTGTATTTTCTACAATAGATAATAAATTTTTAAATATTTTTTTCAAAAAACCGACTTCAAACATCTCAACAAAGTCCTACTAATATTATAAATGAAAAAGTTTGTGAGGAAGGATCTGGAAGGATGGATATTTGTAACTCCTTAACGCCATCTGTTTTTTTTGAAGTCAGTTAAAAATAGTACCAGGTCCTTAACTATACCTTTAATAAAATTACAACGAGTCGTTGCTCCATTGCTGATTGAAGGACAGTTTTATCGAAACATAATACCGTCACAGTAAAATGGACCTAGGAACCTTATTGGACCGATTTTTAACCCTCAAAGTTTCCGCTTGGGGATCTGGCTGTAGAACTAATTTTAATTCAACCCTTCAAATAGGGTTAGGGCGGATAGACAATAGTGGCGTGATTAAACCGTAAGCTATTTCATTACCTATCGATCCCAGGAATTCGTATAATCCCTTCTGACCGATGAAGTTCGTGCAGAAAAATATTTTGGGGTGAGCCTAGATATTCTGCTTTTATAAAAGCTAGATATTAAGCCATGATTAGACTTAGATATTTGGGATTTCGTAACGTGATAACGCTATTTAATACTAACGTAATGTTGAGACTGTTGATTGGTAGTTTTATATTTATTTTTATGCACCAACTAGACGATGCCCGCGACTTCGTCCGCGTGAATCAAGGATTTTTCAATTCCCATGGGAACTCTGTAATTTTCCGGGATAAAATGTAGCTTATGTTTTAATCCTGGGTATGAGATCTCCATTACAAACAGCCAAATCGGTTCATTCGTTGTGGCGTGAAGGAGTAACAAACATACACTCACACAGATATACACATACAAACTTTCGGCTTTATAATATTAAGTGTGATGTGATATTTGTAATTTAAGATCAGTAGAATAATAGGAATTTAGATGTAGGTACAACTTTAATTGTTCAGTTAACATTGAATTCACTAGATGGCGTTGTTTACTAATAAATCGTGGTATCAGTAACACTGCGCCAGGGAGATCGTAAAATTTGGAGGGGACAAGAGGATATTAGCTAACTTCAGCTTAGCTGATATTCTTAAAAAAAAACTAAAATAATCCTGACTCACAACGCTGAATAATAGACAATTAAAGTTAGACCAAGTTTGAAAGTCATCCTGTTAAGGGAAACACAATTTATAACTTGTACCTACGGGAATTACGTCATTTTTCATTTAAACTTTTTCTACGCGCCGAGTTTTAATGACCTCTCACAAGTCACATCTCGTATTCATGTCTACATTTTAGGGTGTAAGAAATATCATAGCCTAATGATAACTAGGTTTCAGAATTCAGTAGGTACATGATTCTGAGTCGCACAGCATTAAAATTTTCCAAAAAATTCAAAATCTATTTGAACGAGCGAAGCGAGTTCTCTGAGTCAACTAGGGCGCTTGCCTACTAGACAGAGAAGTGTGCCCGTCTAAATGTCTGTCAGAGCCCTATAACTTCTGAATTACTGAATATTAGAACGTGAAACTTGGTTGAAAATTCAGTTATATCCTGTACTTGAACAACAAATACTAAAATTAGATAAATGTTATAAAGAAACGAAATTATTTAATTTTAATGCGCCATCTATTAGCATTATTGTGAAGCTAATAGCTTCACTGTAATGCTAATAGATGGCGCTATACTGACATAGCGCCATCTATTAGCAAGCAATTGTGAAGCTAATAGCTTCACTATAATGCTAATAGATGGCGCTATGTCAGTAAAACAGTTTTATGCCAACTATTATTTTTTTTATTGTGTCTAATGTTAAAAGTTAATTATTACAATATATAATTAAAACTTTTGGGAATTATGGGATATCGCGAGGTCTCAGTTCGGGGCGAACCACTAGTTATTTCATGTAGGCCAACTTGTAGCTCTTATGACACGTCATAAACCACCGATTCGGAATGCAGATTCTGCTGAGGTAAGCCGGCAAGAAACTCAGCAGTTGCTCTTTAAAAAAAAAAATTTTTTTTTTTACAATAAGTAACAAAACTATGCTATTTATACAGTGCTTCCACAATGAAGCTTCAAAAATGCATACGTAGGGACATATAATCCAGCAAATGTTATGACGGGCAGACAAAGCAGACCCAATCCGTTAGTGGCACCCGTTCACGAGCATGGCAGTGTAGATTCAACATAATATATTATACCCCCTAATCGGTATCTACACGCTATCGTACCGGAACGCGAAATCGCTTGGCGGCACGTCTTTGACGGTAGAGTGGTAACTAGCCACGGCGAAAGCCTCCCACCAAACCAGACCAGAGACAATTCAGAAATTATAAATTCCAAAATTGCCCCCGTCGGGAATCGAACCTGAGACAAAAGCCAGGGAAGTCGTCAAAAGTATGACGTCGTTTTGTAACGATCGACGACCAACTCGGAGTGAACGCGGTATGGTTGGACTAGGGAAGTAGGTACTAAGACAGCTGTTCAAGAAACTTCGTGAAAAAAGTAAAACAAAAACATGCCGCAATTTTACTATGAACAGATCGACCCCACTCTCCCTACCCTCCTCCCGAGCGTAACATTTACATGTATTTTTTGTATTTTTTACAACGAACGATTCGCTAGTGGACGTAAGGAAAGTATTGCCCCTTTTAGGGCCATATTCACCAACGTAACATAAGGCTAGGAAACCGAGCTATCTGGTGGAAGGCTTTGGCCGTGGCTAGTTACCACCCTACCAAGGACGTGCCGCTAAGCGATTTAGGGTTCCGGCACGATGGCGTGTAGAAGCCGATTAAGGGGTATGGGTTGCAATACTCTTTCCAAGTTAGTCCACTACCATCTTAGACTGCATCGTCACATACCATCAGTGAGATCGCCGTCAGAGACTATCTTGTCATTGAATAAAATGTAAAAAAGGGTATGGGTTGAATATACACTGCTATGCGCCTTCCAAATTAGCCCGCTACCACCTTAGACTGCAGCAGCATCGCAGTCAATGGCTATCTTGTCCTCGAATAAAAAAAGCTACAAGGGAACAGACAAACACACATATAAACACTTGAAACATATATAACAATTTCTTTTTTTTCCCCCTGTATTCCTTTTTATTTTTCTTTCTCCCAGTTGAGTGTTTTTTTTTCTTTTTCGTAATATGTAAATTCTATCTGTGAAAACTTGTAATTAGCTTCTTTTGTATTTATTGACTAGTTCTTTTTTTTCTAATAAGCTGTAAGTTTTCTTGTAAAATAAAATAAAATAACAACCCTCCTTTTTCGTTGAGGGTTAAAAAAAATAACACAAGTAATCGAGTAAGTTCCACACACCCCGCACTTACGATTCCATTTTTTACTCTCGTCCCCGCGGGCCGACAGCCTTGACAGGTTTTTATAGAGCCTCCTTTTGTTCCAGGTAAGCCGTTACCCTTTTTGCTGGAATATATCTCATAAGTGAAAAGTCGAGTGAGTCTGTTGCCGATGATGATCTGTGATTTTGAAGACTTCTTTTTGTGTAAGTACAGTTTTATTTTATTTAGCCGTACTAACCTTATTAATACTAATATTACTACTAATATTGTAAATGGGAAAGTGTGTTTGTTTGTTGGTTTGTCCTTCAATCACGAAGCAATGGAGCTATGGATTGACGTGATTTTTTGTATTGGTCCCACAACCTGGAGAGTGACACAGTGAGTTACTCTTTCTCCTGGAAAATCAATGAGTTCCTACAAAATTTGTAAAAACTACCATGCAGACGAAGTAGTGGGCATCAGCTTGTAATGTTATAAATGCGATAGTGTGTTTCTTTGTTGGTTTGTCCTTGAATCACGCAGCAACGCAGCGACCGATTGACGTGATTTTTTGCATGGCTATACTTTAGGTTTTTAGGTTAAGTTAATAGGCCCTTAATCCAAAATAATATAAAAAATATATTATTTCATATAAGAATTATTCAAATACTCTCCATATTTACGCTAATTATAATAAATATTATAAAATAACTGTCTTTTTAAGACTAGAAGGCAAATTGAAGTTCTTATCACGTATCTTACGCAATTATACATTATCATCAGACCACACAATGTTCTCAATCCATTCAATATACTTAGATACCCTGGTATAAACGCCGGGTGCCATTTTCCTACCACAATCCCTTCCAAATGACGTCACACCAACGATCTTATGTAAAGGAAACGTATGGATACAATCCACTCTATCTGAAAGAAAGAGATTGTTTGTATTTAAAAACTAATAAAAAAAAGTATCTATTGTATTAGCGCCGAATAGGTCAAAAGGCACAAGTATGAAAACCTTTGATGGTATAATTTTATTGTTATAAAATAATACGAGATCGTACCACGGTCCATGCAATTGGATCGAAATATCGACACAATCCCAACTAAAATTATTACCGTGGTACGTACTCGTATTATTTTATAACAATTATGTCATTAAACCACGAATCAAGACTAAAACCTTGATGGTAGTTTCATATTTATGCCCTTTGGGGTGGAAACCCTGCGACCGTGGAACCCGGAGGCTCGAGTCCATTTTAAAGTGCTTTCAAAAAAGAACATCAAGGTCGTCAAGTCTACCGGGAATCCAAGAGCTGACAGCTACCTTGCGTACGTGACAGATGACGACTGCAACGTCACTGCCACACAAATTAAAGCTGCCATAGTTCCTAGTTAGCCCGCCACCATCTTAGACAGCATCTTCACTTAACATCAGGTGAGATCGCAAGGTCTATCTTGTTACAGAAAAAAAATTACCTGGCATTACTTGCAACGGTCCTCCTGAATCACCTTGACAAGTGTCTTTACCGCCATGTTCATAATCGCCAGCGCACATTTGATTCTCCGTTATACCTTGAGCTATAAGCTTTCTCCTTATCAAATACCGCATAGATCTATTGCAAACTTCTGTATCAATTATATCCACATCGACTTTCATTAATGTTTCGCTACCAGTAAAATCAGTTGATTCTGTTTTACCAAACCCTATAGCAGTCAACTTCATATCATGGATGTTATCATCAAGGTTTAAGCAAGCTATTCTTATATCCCTGGTCAGTATGAACTCAGGTTTGCTCCTCATAAGAGCTATATCGTGATACTTTGAAGGAGGTTTGTATTCTGGATGGGGTATGATTTCTTCGATATCTCTTTCTTGAGCCAGTTCCTCTACTTCGTCAAATTCGAAAGTTGCTGTTCCTATTCTTAGAACTGTAGCTGTTCCTTCTACTGGATCTTCCATACAATGTGCTGCTGTCAGTACCCATTTCTCGCTGAAATCATAACGTTATATAACTTAAATCGTTTTGTGGTAAGAGTTTAGTGCCGTCGCCCTACCAAGTTAATCATCCTCTATCTTAAATTGCATTTGCAGTCAAGATCTCAGCTCAAAACAAAATTATGTCAAACTCAACTGTTGCGTATTATGTCATCAAAAAGTTCCAGTACCAAGTCCAACGACACTGCGCTTGTATCATGTTGTCGGTTAATCCAGTGAGGGATTTACAACACTGCGTTTCTTGATGAGAATTCGCAATTCCAGCACCTTGACACCTCAACTTCAATTATTTCTTCGAACGTTGTTTCCTGCAATGTTAATCTACATCTAGTTTTTCATTTCAATAAGCTATGTTGGTGTCTCTCGTTCTGTAGCTGGAATCGTTATTGTTTATGGCTCAGGCTTAATAATTATGAAGTTAGTGTAGAAATACCTGATTAATGATCCACCGCATTTCCAGGCTGGCTTCTTATTCGTATTCTTTCTGAATCCTATCAAAACCATGTGAGGGTACAGGAGCAAATCTATCGGAACTCTTATCTTCTCTGAAGGGTATAGAATATTGTGGCATTCCAGCATCGTCTGCCCATAGTGTTTACAAGCGGCAAGAGACTTCTCCCCTATACTTGAAACTTCCATTATGATTGAGAAAGTCCAAGTTGTTATTAAGTAAGCAAACATTTCCCATAAAGTTCCTTGTGTGTGTATGCTAATGAAGTGTTATTATTTTTTGTTTTTCTAGCTGGTACATGATGGTTTTTAGACATTTTCACACCAAGCGTACAGGCTCGAGGTTAAACTCGCGCTACACGTTTTGCGCTACGATCGTAGTATGTAGCTTTTAATTATTATTCTTCGACGAGTAAACGGGCAAATACGTGAGATTAATGTCTTCGTCGTCAACTGTTTTACGTCCATATCTGGTAATAAATTTCGCACAGAAATTTCTAGGCACTACTTTTTGGCGTCGCTTGTGTCCATCAATTCTTATTAAATAAATAAATACTCTTTTAATCAGGAATAAAACATAGCTACAAACATACATATTTGATGCCTGTTCACCTATTCTGCTACTGAGCTTTCAGTTGCGACGTCGCTAGTTGCTACTTAACCAACATATATCGCCAACATATATCGTTTCTTCGAATCGTCGAATCAAAAGGTAAAATGGCATTTTTCTTTTTCTAATACGAGCTGTAACGCTGTGTGGGATCGATCTACCTTACTAAAGCGATCGTATAATAAACACCGACTTTTTTTGGCTTGCGATTCTGCTGCGCAAGCCTGCTCGCTTGGTGTGGACGCCGCTGAAAGCAAATGGCCGTGTTATCACTAATTCGTTGCGGCGAGTTAATGGTACATGAAAATTCGCCATAAAAGTAATCAAGGCGTCTCGAATCGCCCGCGACATGGTAATATTGCATGATTGCATTTGTCACATTAGTAGTGGTTGGATTTTTATTTTGCTACTAGCTGTTATTACCTTTGTTCGATTTTTCATATTCAGTGTGAGAAATTATTGTTTTGCCAGTGTTATTTGTTTGTGTTAATAGTATTTTGAAAATAACTTTTCTTTCGTTTTTCAAGAGATATTTTTTTTAGAAATCATCCGTATTTTTGTGTTATTGACCGATTTCTTTGAGTATTTTTTTTTTGAAATCATCCGTATTTTTGTGTTATTGACATTCCTTTGAGTATGAATGGTTTTATATTCAAAGACCAGCCAAAGACCTTCGATCACAGAAGAAATATTTTTTTTCTGTGATCGAAGCCAAAGACCCATTCATATAATCAGGATTTATTAAAAATCTTCGTATTATAAAATATGATACCCACAAGATTTGCCAATGCTTTTAATTTTATAGTTTTGGATGCTTTTATAATTTTTAAGCTGGCCTTTAGTACAAAATAAGTATTTATATTTTGCGTATTAGGTTTATCAAAAAGGTGTATTGGTTCAAGGTTTTACTTAATTTTTATTTCACTAGAAGGAAAAATCAAGTCCTAATACTAAAGTTCAACAGGCAAAACTAATTCATCACTGTCACTTTCACTCCCGAAAACCAAAAACAAAAGGAATATAAGTTAGCCAAATTGCTTGGTCAAATCAAAATCACAATTTATTATACCTAGTAAGTGACCTTGTGTTCAGTACAGTGGAAGAATAGTCATTCTACTATATTAATTTATGTTACAGGCAAAGTGCACAGCTTGTCAATGTTAATTTTGTCCGAGCAATGTTACATTACCGCTTTCATAAGTTCGTCGCCAAAATCTTAAAAGACATTTATGCTGAGATCATATGATAGAGTTACAACGACACACAAATATGCACTGACATAAATCTGTCTCGTTTTAACGCTGGCTTGAGTCTGAGCAGAGTGAGAGTGCGGTCTAAGGATTTCAGCCTAAGAGTTCATTGAGAAGTTCATTTAGGCAAGTTTGTTGTCAGAGACCAATCCTTGGTATAGTCTGAAGCGAAAAAATATATTATTTTCGATATAATAACTTCCTACTTTCATATATTAGATAATAATTTATCAATTTTTAATTAAATTGTTTATACAATTAGAATCATTAAGTGCAATTTGAATTTTCAGACCAATATTATTTCTTCTTAACATCATTCATTCATTTTAAGATTCCCGTCAGCTGTAATTGGATGCATATTATTTGAGAATAACTCATTTAAATTTTTTTCATATGCCCTGAGAAAGCTATTTCTAAAGCTATTTAGAAAGTTATTTTTAAAGCCAGCGAAATCACAGAAGGGCACTAAAATAATATGTATTTATTTGTATTTGCAATCAAATACATACATGATGATGATAACTTCATTGCCGTTTTCAGCAACAGCGACTAAATCTGCTAGTTTTTCAATAAGGGCTTCGTTCGTGTGCCCTGATATGGTTGATATACTCTTCGTATGAAATAGCCGCGTGCCACAGCCGCGTGCAATGAGAACATGACATACATAGAACACATAATAAATAACCCAGTATTTTAAATGCACACAATTCGAACTTTGCCAGCGACATTATACATCACAATAATAGGTTTCGGGACCCCAAATATATCTCCAACGTGACAGTGAACTCTGCGAGTGGCTCCATCAAGTTTTAATAAGTTTGGAAACCTCCGAAGTTGTTTAATGAGAATCTCGCTGAGTCAATACTGGGAGATTTAGGTGCCCCCAAAAATCTTATGCTAACTATTAATAATGTATCAACGGAGGCTGAGACTAGTTAACTACGTCGGATATATTATAGTGCACAAGTGTGTTCACAAACACCGATGCACTCTCTGTTCCTTCACTCACATAGTCCGTTGGGGCAGCATTCAGACATGACCGGAACTCTTTCCGGTCTGCTTTTTGTGCTGTTTGAGGATAGTCCTTGACTGCGAATCTCACCTGATGGTGAGTGACGATGCAATCTAAGGTGGTAGCGGGCTAACTTGAAAGAGGTATAGCAGTGGAGAAGGGTTGTTAGTAAGGAAAAAAAGAAGATTTCAACCCGGTTGTCTAATATTTCCTTATCCCCTCCAAATTACGCGTAAAACTCGCATTAAGATTGGAACTGACAAATTGTGCAAATCGAAAATTCATTTCAGCCGAGGGAAATAAAAGTAGCAGGAAATCTGATAAAAGAAAGATATAGCAGCTAATAAAGTAAATTGAAAGCAAATAGATTGAATGTAAGTGATAAAATGGCAGATTTTAGAAGCCCAAACATCTCTTACTCCGTTAAAATCTGTAGAAGTGTTGAGAATAGGATAAAACTAATACGAACTTCTATTTGCTGTGCCGTCAGCGACTTGCAATTTGACCCGAATATACTTTTGCATATCGGGTGTCCATTAAGGTAATAATTTTTCTAGGATATTTTAGGAACGTTTTAGATTTTTTTTTTGTAGTGACAATAGGTAGGTACGAGTATGTATTACTTATGTAATTTATTTAAAATTTGTTGCACTTTTGTATTGGTTGTTTGGAGGAGATTGCTTAAAGCGATAAGACTCCCTTTGCGTACTGTAATCCTATTATCCTATTAATCCTACTAATTCTTCTTAGTATTAGGTATAAATGTGAAAGTGTGGATGTTTGGATGTTTGTTACTCAATCACGGTGCAACGGCTGAACCGATTTTGCTAAAATTTGGCACAGAGATATAGTCTGGAATAACACATATGCTACTTTTTATCCCGGAAAATTAAAGAATTCCCGGGGGATCAAAAAAAACTCAGTCCACGCGAACAAAGTCGCGGCCATCATGTAGTTAACTATAAGATTCTATAAATTGTACACAGGATTGTACACAAATTATCTCTTGTGTGTAGCAATAAATAATTTTCTATCTATCTATCTATCTATTACGTTTGAGGCTTTCACCGTGGCTAGTTACGGCTCTACAGTCAAAGACGTACCTATCGCCAAGCGATTAAGCTTTCTGGATACGATGACGTGTACAAACGGATTAGCAAAATGGACTTCCAGACCTCTGAAGTTAATCCTCAGAAGAGATCGCAGACAAGAGCTATCTTGTCACCGAGTTAAAAGAATATTTATTTATTTAAGTAAAATATGATTGACGAATGACAATTTAATTACTATTTCCATTAAATCGGCAGTTTACATTAAAAAAAAAATTCTCTTTATTGGAATATATACGTACAGCATATAATATAAAAACATAACATGTCTACTTAAAAAATAAATAAAGAAAATAAAAATCTAGATACTACACTAGCCTTTAAAGTATTTTGTTGATGATATCGTCCCAGAAGTGTACATCGCGTGGTCATCTCACGTATTATGTACCCATGAAGTGCAAGCTTTCAAATAAAGAGCGCAAATCTCGGAAATTTCCCTGCGAGATTTCACCGAGTTCGCGCTCCTATAATACGGCATTAGGTGCAGCTAAGGAAGATAGCAAGTGAGTGCCTAATGTTTTTTTGAAAATTACAGCTTTTTAAGGAGGACCGAAAATAAAAAAAAAATAAGGAAAGCTTCAATAACATATCTTATCACCGAATAAAAAAAATATTTATTTAAGTAAGTAAAATACGACTTACGAGTAAATAATTTGAAGGGGTCTCCAAATGTCATTCGTCAGTAATGTATACCTCAAAAGCCTCAATAGCTCAACGGTTAAAGGTGCGGACTGAAAACTGAAAGGTCGTAGGTTCGAACCCCACCCGTAGCACTATTGTCGTACCCACTCCTAGCACTTTACGCTTATTTGGAGGGGAGAGGAGCATATTAGTCAACTTCAGCTTGGCTAATTACAAACATTTTTTAGTATGTAAATATAGATACATGAAAACTATAAGGGATACTTATACATTTATATTAAATACTAGACGATGTCCGTGACTTCGTCCGCATGGATTAAGGTTTCCAATTCCCGCGGGTTTTTTTTTTAATTTTCCGGGATAAAATGTAGCCTATATGTTAATCCTGGATATGAGCTATCTAAAATCCAAATTTCAGCCAAATCGGTTCATTCACCAAAGAAAAAATAGGCATTTATATATTTTTTTAAGAATATTACTACTTACTCAGATATAATAATAGGCTCCAGAGAAACTTCCATACAGGAAACTTGTTAGGGAAGGAAAACTTTTAACTCCACTCGCGCAGATAATGTTGAGTTTCATTAGAGTTTAGAGTTTCCAGAGAGTTGCGTTTTGGAACATGTTGAATGTTGAGATTTTCAGAAACATGGAATGAACCTAAACTTTAAGAATTATATTTTGTACAAATAATATTCGTTGATGTAAAACATAAAAAATCTTATGGATCTATAAAAAGTTAGTATTCATTAATTTTGTTGTTATTTTATCTATTTTCTATCTATATAAATATGTTGCATAATATATCTTTGTCGCATGTATGAAAGATCATCACTTAAGGAACGGCTTGACCGACCGATTTGGCAACTTTTTTTTTCAGGACAAGATTTGTAATAAGTAGGAAATATTAATGGTATTTTTGAATGAAAATCTCAATTTCTTCATTAGTAAATAGCACCCGTGCAAAACTGCAGTGGGTCGCTAGTAATAATAACAGAAAAAAGTTTAAAAACTGTAACCCCGATGCCTAATGCTACATTTACACACTCGGCAAGTCTCGACAAGCGTCCACAAACACAAGCATATAAACACCCCGTTTGGCTTGGCTTGCGTGAGCTTGTCGCCGATCCGGGCTAAAGTCGGGCGTTTGTAAAGGCTTGGAGCTTGTAGAAGCTTGCCAAGCCTCGACAAGCATGTAAACATAGCATTAAATCATAACCCTTTCTTGTTAGTCGAGCCTGCGACCCCCCTAACGGGGTCCAAACCACTGGACTATCACTGCGCTAAATAATGTAATATACTTAATGTAAATAAGTATGATATCTTGTTGGGGGCAGGCTATCTGGTGCAGTTACTGTATTAGGCATGGAGCCAAATATCCTGCGCCATTACAGAGTTAATACACATTGTAGCGTGCGCAAATAAATAAAATCGGCTTTATTTTTACAAGCTCTAGCCTACATTACATTCGTTCACATTATATTAGACTTATTTCATGGTTTAGCGACGGAACTACACACACACTCTCTCTCTTTTTCTCAGACACACACACATACACACACATAAACGCACATACACGCAAACACATACACACACTTACGCACTCTTCATACTTTGTAACACAATATCGTTATTTTCTTACTTTAAATAAATAATAATAATAAGATTGAGATTTTTTCAATGTTTTTATAGCAAATTATTAAGAAAATTTCATTCAGTGTAAATATTAACTGTATAGAAAGCTCCCTTGGACGGTGGAAATTCCGAGAATCTCTCAAACCTTTCCTTTTGAACAAAAGTTCCTAACAAACCACCTTAACGGAAGTCAAAGGATTAAAACACTCTACAGTTTTAATAAAAGCATTAAGACGGTACTCTAGTCCCAAGGAATTTGAAAAATAGGTATTTGAAGAAAATATCGCCGTCGCGCTGCGCCCGACCAACAGGAGTTATCCATGTGTACGAGTAGTGTATTTGTGTGCGCGAGCCCTCGCCCCTCCCATGTCCGTAACATTCACCCGCCGGCCGCCTGCGGGTGAATAAATATATTTTGAAACTTTGAATCGGATGATGCTTTACTATTGATACTGAGCCCAAAACAATTTTTTTTTTTTAATTTTTCGTCTGTCTGTATCTTGGCCGCGCATCACACTGAAACTACTGGACGGATTTAAATGAAACGTAATATGATTTGAGTTCATACTACGAGATAAAATATAGGATACTTTTTATCCCGAAATTCAGCACGGTTCCCTTGGGAGAGGGGATGAGAGTCAAAATGTGTACTCCGATTTCATTCATTTATTTTTTATTAGAAAAAACATACTGCAATGATTGTTCTATAATTATTTTAAGGTCGTCAGTTTAGTAGTTCAGAAATTATAGACTTCACAATGCTCAGTAATAGGTCCAAATAACTTGAACCCCGTTACGTACAGGAAACTTTGAATGTACGGCTGTGGCTGGCATAACACACTATCGTAAACCATAATGGATAGCCCTATTTTTAACCGACCTTCAAAAAGGAGGAGGTTATCAATTCGGTCGGTATCTTTTTATTTTCTATGTAGATATGTCCACCGATTACTCCGGGATTTCTGGACTGATTCACGCGATTTTTTTTTAGTGGGCCATTAAAAATTTTTACCTTCAACTCCTCAAACCTGATGCTGCAGGGGTACTTTCCCCCTAAAAGCTTTAGGAAATGTCGTGTACGAATTGGTATGCTTGCTACTAGATCATAGAGCTCCAGGTCATCCTCCTCAATCCTGTAGGGTACTGCGGACTGCCCACCTAAATTGTAGGGATTTAGGAGGGGAGAAAGAGAGCAAGCTGCAGGAACAAGCTACACTAAAAAACTTAAAATAAAAATTCTTTTCAAAAACCGACTTCAAACGCCACTACAAACCATAAATAAATTAAAAGTAAAAAACTTTTTTAAAAACAAGCTTTTATTTAAATGCGCTAAAAAGAATAAAATAAACTTTTCTGCTAAAACTTTTACTCATCAACTTGTTATGTCATTACACAATTTATATGATGTAAACGTTTTTCGCGAATTTTAAGACGGTACTCTAGTCCCAAGGAATTTGAAAAATAGGTATTTGAAGAAAATATCGCCGTCGCGCTGCGCCCGATCAACAGGAGTTATCCATGTGTACGAGTAGTGTATTTGTGTGCGCGAACCCTCGCCCCTCCCATGCCCGTAACATTCACCCGCCGGCCGCCTGCGGGTGAATAAATATATTTTGAAAATTTGAATCGGATGATGCTTTACTATTGATACTGAGCCCAAAACAATTTTTTTTTAATTTTTCGTCTGTCTGTATCTTGGCCGCGCATCACACTGAAACTACTGAACGGATTTAAATGAAACGTAACATGATTTAAGTTCATACTACGAGGTAAAATATAGGATACTTTTTATCCCGAAATTCACCACGGTTCCCTTGGGAGAGGGGATGAAAGTCAAAATGTGTATTTCATTGTAATTCATTAACGTGCACTCCGATTTCATTCATTCATTTTTTATTAGAAAGAACATACTGCAATGATTATTCTGTAATTATTTCAAGGTCGTCAGTTTAGTAGTTCAGAAATTATAGACTTCACAATGCTCAGTACTAGGTCCAAATAACTTGAACCCCGTTACGTACAGGAAACTTTGAATGTACGGCTCATCTTAAGCTGGCATAACACACTATCGTAAACCATAATGGATAGCCCTATTTTTAACCGACCTTCAAAAAGAAGGAGTTTATCAATTCGGTCGGTATCTTTTTTTTTTCTATGTAGGTATGTCCACCGATTACTCCGGGGTTTCTGGACCGATTCACGCGATTTTTTTTAATGGGCCCTTAAAAAATTTTACCTTCAGTTAAAAGTAAAGAGCAAGGTAAGGTAAGGTAAGGTACCTGCAGCATCAGGTTTGAGGAGTTCCTCAAACCTGAACTGTTAGTAACTGTCGTTTACGAATTTGTATGCTTTCTACTAGATCATAGAGCTCCAGGTCATCCTCCTCAATCCTGTAGGGTACTGCCCACCTAAACTGTAGGGATTTAGGAGGGGAGAAAGAGAGTAAGCTGCAGGAACAAGCTACACTAAAAAACTTTTTAGGGTTCCGTAGCCAAAGTGCAAAAAAACGGAACCCTTATAGATTCGTCATGTCTGTCTATCTATCTGTCCGTCCGTATGTCACAGTCACTTTTTTCCGAAACTATAAGAACTATACTGTTGAAAGTTGGTAAGTAGATGTATTCTGTTAACCGCATTAAGATTTCCCCACAAGAATAGAAAAAAAACAATAAGTTTTGGGGTTCCCCATAACATAACAGAAACTCAAAAATGTTTTTTTCATCAAACCTATTCGTGTGGAGTATCATTGGATAGGACTTCAAAAATGATATTGAGGTTTCTGATATAATTTTTTTCTAAACTGAATAGTTTGCGCGAGAGACACTTCCAAAGTGGTAAAATGTGTGTCCCCCCCCCCCCCCCCTGTAACTTCTAAAATAAGAGAATGATAAAACTAAAAAAAATATATGATGTACATTATTTACCATGCAAACTTCCACCGAAAATTAGTTTGAACGAGATCTAGTAAGTAGTTTTTTTTAATACGTCATAAATCGTAAACCGCAATTGCTGCTACGGAACCCTTCACGGGCGAGTCCGACTCGCATTTGGCCGCTTTTTACTAACTGCATACGAAAGTAAATACGGTACTTATACCAAGACAACAATTTTAAAATTTTTGTCTGTCTGTCTGTTTGTTGCCACTATTCCGAGAATAATGGCTGAACCGATTTTGACGGGACTTTCACTGGTAGATATTATCGGGCATCGTATAGGCTAAAAGGAGGAGTTGTTGTGTTTTTCTACCTCTGTATATCGATATCTCCGTGATTTCTTAACCGATTTGCGTGAATCTTTTTTTAATCGACACAAAAACTTTGCGAGATGGCCCCATAAAAACTTCGGGTTCCAACTCTTCAATCCTGATGCGGCAGGGGTACTGCTTCCCTAAACTGTGGGGATTTAGGAATTGTTGATTATTATGAATAGTTATTGTAGGGACCAAGTAAAGACATCGTTAAATTCCAGGATCCAACTCCTCAATCCTGTTGCTGAAGGGGTTCTGCCAACCTAAACTGTGGTGATTTAGGAACGCGGACGAAGTCACGGGTGTCCGCTAGTAATAAATAAAATAATCATTGTGTAGTGTAAATATCGACATCAGAGTACATCACTAGAGTATCGATAAAAATATCGACAATTGTCACTTCCCTATTAGTGTACATGTAAGCCTTACCCTCCCTCACCTCCACCCTACCCCCGTAAAGTACGAAAGGGACAGCTGCAGCTCGGGCTGATTTTACCTACAAAAACCTTGACCAAAAGACGTTTCGTATTCTGCTGTTTCCTTCTTCAAAACTGGACAAATCTCAAATATTCTTATATCAAAATTTAGAGGAAGAGTATATCTATGCTTCTATGTTTTTCTTTTTTGTTAAAAACTTATCAAATTTGTCTGATAGTCGTTTGAACATGGCGGTAAAATCGAGGGTATTTTTCGGGTTTTTGGATTGTCATATTTTTTTTAATGATAATGTTTTGGAAAAAAGAAAAACATAGAGGCACGTATTAATTAAACCTAGATTTTTTGGAAAAAAATCATTGCTCTAGAGGCATTATCCACGAAGAAAACAGCAGAATACGTTTGTATGGAGAAAGGCCCACTAGAGTACCCTCTTAACTAGGTACTCGTATTTACTTACGCGGACGAAGTCGCGGGCATCAGCTAGTATATATTATATATATACAAATAAATAATATTGTTTGTGTTGAAGTGAAGTGTTTGTTTGTAATATCAAAAGAACAGCTTTTTAGGGTTCCGTAGCCAAATAGCAGAACTCTTATAGATTCGTCATGTCTGTCTATCTGTCTGTCCGTCCGTATGTCACAGTCACTTTTTTCCGAAACTATAAGAACTATACTGTTGAAACTTGGTTAGTAGACGTATTCTGTTAACCGCATTACGATTTCCACACAAGAATAGAAAAAAAACAAATTTTGGGGTTCCCCATAGTTACAAGAGAAACTCAAAAATTTTTTTTCATCAAACCTATTCGTGTGGAGTATCTTTGGATAGGTCTTCAAAAATGATATTGAGGTTTCTGATATCATTTTTTTTCTAAACTGAACAGTCTCCGCGAGAGACACTTCCAAAGTGGTAAAATGTGTGCCCCCCCCCCCCTGTAACTTCTAAAATAAGAGAATGATAAAACTAAAAAAAATATATGATGTACATTACCATGCAAACTTCCACCGAAAATTAGTTTGAACGAGATCTAGTAAGTAGTTTTTTTTAATACGTCATAAATCGTAAACCGCAATTGCTGCTACGGAACCCTTCATGGGCGAGTCCGACTCGCACTTGGCCGCTTTTTACTAACTGCATATGAAAGTAAATACGGTACTTATACCAAGACAACAATTTTTAAAATTTTTGTCTGTCTGTCTGTTTGTTGCCACTAATCTCGGGACTGGCCGAACCGATTTTGACGGGACTTTCACTGGTAGATAGCTGATATTATCGGGCATCGTATAGGCTACTTTTTTAACCGACTTTCGAAAAAGGAGGAGGAGTTGTGTTTTCTACCTCTGTATATCGATATCTCCGTGATTACTTAACCGATTTGCGTGAATCTTTTTTTAATCGACACAAAAACTTTGCGAGATGGTCCCATAAAAACTTCGGGTTCTAACTCTTCAATCCTGATGCTGCAGGGGTACTGCTTCCCTAAACTGTGGGGATTTAGGAATTGTTGATTATTATGAATAGTTATTGTAGGGACCAAGTAAAGACATCGTTAAATTCCAGGATCCAACTCCTTAATCCTGATGCTGAAGGGGTTCTGCCAACCTAAACTGCGGTGATTTAGGAACGCGGACGAAGTCACGGGTGTCCGCTAGTCTCTAATAAATAAAATAATCATTGTATAGTGTAAATATCGACATTAGAGTACATCACTAGAGTATCGATAAAAATATCGACAATTGTCACTTCCCTATTAGTGTACATGTAAGCCTTACCCTCCCTCACCTCCACCCTACCCCCGTAAAGTACGAAAGGGACAACTGCAGCTCGAGCTGATTTTTACCTACAAAAACCTTGACCAAAAGACGTTTCGTATTCTGCTGTTTCCTTCTTCAAAACTGGACAAATCTCAAATATTCTTATATCAAAATTTAGAGGAAGAGTATATCTATGCTTCTATGTTTTTCTTTTTTGTTAAAAACTTATCATATTTGTCTGATAGTCGTTTGAACATGGCGGTAAAATCGAGGGTTTTTTTCGGGTTTTTGGATTGTCATATTTTTTTTAATGATAATGTTTTGGAAAAAAGAAAAACATAGAGGCACGTATTAGTTAGATCTAGATTTTTTGGGAAAAAATCATTGCTCTAGAGGCATTATCCACGAAGAAAACAGCAGAATACGTTTGTATGGAGAAAGGCCCACTAGAGTACCCTCTTAATTCTCGAGCATTTTGTAAGAAGTACTAGTACTTGATAAACATTCTGCTCCTTTCTTTGTCTTTGTAATTTCACAAAAGAAAGTAGGTAAATTACATCAAAGAAAGCTGAAGGCCTGGTCAGAGATATCGCGTGGCGGGAGTGACTCGTGATTCTTTGATCGCGAAGACCTTAAGGTTGTAGTGTAATAATTTAAAAGTAAAAACTCTTTTTACAAAACCGATTTCAAACGCCACTACAAAGTATAATATCAATTTTGCCTATAAAATTTGAAGATTTCCCTCAATTTCACCAGGATCCCATCATCAGATCCTGACCTGATGACAATGGGACCATCTGCTAAGTATACCCTTTCAAACAAAAAAAGAATTTTCCGGGCATCTTTGAGTAATCAGGGAATATACATAAAAAATAAAATAAAAAGATTCCGACGAATTGAGAACCTCCTCCTTTTTTGAAAGTCGGTTAAAAAGCGGTTGGCATTGGTTACAATACATTGCATGGTAACCTTGACGACCTATTTTGGACATAGTGAGAAACTTTCATAGTGAGAAACTTTGAAAAGAGTTTGGTTTAATTTTGCGGATTAAAGTTTATTCCAAACACTGCGCCGAAATCTTATCTTTTTTTTAAGTTTTTGAATTATTATTATTCATATTTTTGTACATTTTAATTTTTTTAGATGATATAATTCCGAAAATAGTCTTGAAATAATTTTTTATTACTAATTATTTTTATATTTTTTCCTGAAATGATATAATTCCGAATTCGATTTCTTGCTCACTTTCTGTCTAACTTGCATATTTTGTGTCATCACTTTCTTGCTACATGTCAGTGAATAAATCTACTCTTTTCGAATTTTTGCTAAAAAGTAGGTTCATTATAGCGCACTTATTAAAAAAATGATCCTAAGAGCATCACACGTATTTTTGTGATCGCGCTGTGAAGTGCGTTGTATTTGACCCGGGCTTGAACGAAATAAATTACTAATAGTCTGCAATTCAGATTACTTAAAGTTAACTTGTCTTAAATTCACTGAGGAGCACAAATTGCTTAAAAATTAAAACCTAATTCCGAACAATTCATAAGGAAAATTAGTGCGGCGAAAACATTTAAAGACTAAGAGATAGCGGTTTTTAAGAAACACGATAATAAAACATGAGAAATTATTTTAAACACAACGTGAATATTGCAGCTTCCTTTCCTCTTACCAATTTAAGATGTGAGAAATCTAAATAGTAGTCGTTTATCTGATGGAAGGCTTTGGCCGTGGCTAGTTACCACCCTACTGTCAAAGACGTGCCGCCAAGCGATTTAGCGTTCCGGCACGATGGCGAGTAGAAACCGATTCTAATCGGCTTGAATTTACATTATCATCCCGTTATCATCTTAGACTACCTCGTCACTTACCATCAGGTGAGATCGCAGTCAAGCACTATCTTGTCATCGAATAAAAAAAATGTTCTAATAGCCTCAATGCCAGACAGAACAAAAAGGTTTCTGTAGTATAGAAAATTTGAAATACAAATATAAGGTTTCAGTTTCTATTGTAGTAAACAATTATTAATGGATTTTGTTAGACCAATATTATTTTTGATATCGAAAACATTTTCGATATTTCTTCTTCAAACATAAAAAGAATCAACTTTATAAAATTTTATTTGAGAGCTATTTTTATTAAAACTCAATTTTAGTTCTCTTAAGAAAATAATCTTTTTTTCTTCGTTTATGAACATTGGAATTCTTTTTATGTTAATGTTTTTATTGAAATTTTATTGATTTATTATTTTCATTTTCATTTTCTTTATCAAAGAATATGAGCCACGCTGAAGTTGACTAATGTTCTCCTCTCCCCTCCAAATACGTGGAAAGCTTGTGTTAGGAGTGGATACGACAATAGTGCAACGGGTGGGGTTCGAACCTGCCACCTTTTCGGTTTTCAGTCCGCACCCTTAACCATTGGGCTATTGAAGCTACCCGTTACATATATATAAATGAAAAAATATATATTGATATAAAATAAAATCCAAGCAAAAAATCACGTCGATTTTATCGTCGATCAAAGTTTTAACTAATCAGTTAACGTGCATCGTTGCAACATGATTGACGAACAAACCGACAAACAAATACCCTTTTGCATTTTTAATATCATCGTAAGGTAGTAAGGATGGATAAAAATAAGTTAAGAACGAAAACTTCATTAAACATTTCCGTTCCGGAATATTAGTTTTCGGCGACTTTACCCAAAACATACAACGACACTACCATATCGAATAACAATAAAATAAGAATAGGGTCAAATACCCACTTTGCATGCTGACTGTACAGTTGGAGTTTCGGTTCGAATTACATATTACTAGCTTTTGCCCGCGACTTTATACGCGTGAAGTTAGGTTTTTGAAAATCCCACAAAAATTTTTTTTTATTCGTTGACAAGATAGTGCTTGACAGCTATCTCACCTGATGGTAAGTGACAATGCAGTTTAAGATGGTAGTGGGTTAACTTGGAACGGGTATGGCAGTGTAGATTCAACCCATACCCCCTAATCGGTTTCTGAACGCCATCGGGCTGGAACTCTAAATCGCTTGGCGACACGTCTTTGAAGGTAGGGTGGTAACTAGCCACGGCCAAAGCCTCCCACCAGATCCTTTTTCCGTGATTAAAGTAGGCTATGGCAATATCCAAGTCCTCAACTATACCCATGCAAAAAATCTCGTCGATCCGTTAATCCTATCAAATGAACAACTTAAGTTTGAAAATAAGTTTCATTAAGCTAAACGTATAGCTTACACAAAGTAGTAAAGTTATTATAATTTAAAATCAGCCCTGAACTCTGCTCCAAATGGGTCGACTCTAAAGCAAAAGCAACTAGAACAGATTAAAAAAGAAGTTAAAGACTATAGAGCTTTTATAGAGTCAATCGGTCCTTTCTAAAGACAAAAGCGTTTGTCGTCCTTTATAAAAAGACCTCACAAAACTTGGTCGCCCTATATAAAAGAACCACCATTTAGACTACCACAGACTTCTGATATTTGCTAGAATCTTAATTCTTACTCTTTTTTTAACTGACTTAAAAAAAAGGAGGAGGTTCTCAATTCATTGGAATCTTTTAAGCTAGCCGCGCGGGCCAGCGTGGAGACCGAATCCAGAAATTCCGTAACGAAAATAACCTGACACGGGACTCCTCTACAGTGAGCCACTAGATGGCGTTGATAAAAAATGCTATGCAATAGCTTTACCGCGGCAGTCCCCGAGTGCCACACGTCTTTTTTTTATGTATGTTCCCCAATTACTCGAAGACTCTTGGACCGATTTGGAAAATTCTTTTTTTGTTTGAAAGGGTAGGTATAGGTCCCATTGTCATCAGGTCACGATCTGATGATGGGATCCTGGAACAATTGGGGGAAATCTTCAATTTTGTTACATAAGAATTTTTACGTTTATTTTATTGACGGGTCAGGGGTTCGAGCCTTGACTTTTCAGAGCTAAGCAATTAATTGTCACTTGCTGGAAACTGATGAAGTAAAACATCGTGAGGAAACCTGCATGCCTGAGAGTTCTCTACAATGTTCTCGAAAGTATGTGAAGTCTACCAATCAGCATTTGGCCAGCTTGTAGGACTATGGCCTGGACTCTTCTCAATTAAAAAGAATACCTGTGCTCAGTGGGTGGGTTGAGATGAAAAATAATCATCGAAAACGGATAAGCCAGTACAAAGCTATGCTTTTTTGGAAGTCGGTTAAAAATACGGCAGACGTCTTAACTACTGGGCCATCTCCGCTACCATATCACGTGATTTTTGTTAATGTATATCTAACAAAATTGTGGTCATTTCCAGAAGGTTCCAATTGTAGTACTATTATATTTTGTGAAATTTATTATGATTTATAAAAATTGTTACCAGTTTAATGATCCTAATAAAAAAAAATCTAACTATTAATTTATTTCTTGTTCTATAGTCACACTATTGATATTGTAGGTAGTCTGCAGAAAGCTTTTCCTTTTTAAAAAAAGAACTAAAGCCATCTTTTCTGGCTCGCTATCTCCCACCAACAGTCGTGAAATGTTGTAATTTTAAGCGGTTTAAAAGCGCTTACATCATTGTTTTAATCCTGATACGGTACGTTCCGAAAACTGCTAAAGCGCTTTTTGTGAAAATATTTAAATGCAGTCCTAGTTGGGATAACGTCAACAAGATTATTATGACGACTTCCCTGGTTCAGTGGTGAACGCTGTTATCCTGTAACTGGGAGGTCTCGAGTTCGATTCCTGTCGGGTGACTGTGACAAACTAAGGGGATCATGACGACGACGAAGATGATTTTATCATTATATATCATGTATTAAAAACAATTAATAATCATAAAAATAATAAGCAAACAAAAACTTACATTAGGCCTAACAATAAAGCAAATGGCCGCAAACTCAGCCTTATGCTGGGCATTGTTATTCTGCATACTTTATCTTGACCTCCGGTACCATCGGACTATGAGAATGAGGGAATAGAGAGCGCACCTGTATTCGCGCATATACTTGTGCACTATAAATCTCCCGCGCAGAAGGCTAATTTCTGAGGAGGTTGGCCGCCGTGACCGGCACCCTGATTACGTAAAAATTTGCAACAGCAACAGCAATAGCAACGCGACAGCGATCGGTCGCAAAACGTCACTAAAAATCGTATTACGGAAGCCAATCGCACGTCTATTGCTCACGTGTCGATACTAGCGCCACTCGCGATAGGACGGCAATAGATGTAAACAAAAACACAGTTTTTATCGTCGTCAGCGGTTGAATTGTTATATTTTTTATTTGTTTTGTGTTGTGGTCTGTGGTAAAACCCTCTCGAAGTATTTGACTTCCTTTCTTCTCCATCAAGCATCTCTAAAGAAGAAAAGTACATTTTGCGATAGGCGCGCGATTGGCTTGCGTAATACGAATTTTAGTGACATTTTGCAACCGATCGCGTAGTGATTGCTGTCGTGTTGCTACTGCTGTCACTATTGAAATTTGACGTTTGAGAAGTGACGTTTGACAGCAGAAGTGACGTTTGACAGCAACGATTGCGCAATTTACGCCTGTCGCGAACCTGTTGCGAGATACGTAATAACCCTGCGGATTTGGTCGGGAGGACGTAAGGACATAGGACTAAGCAGTACGTGTTCTAGGGTCTTGCTGGACCCCTCTAGGTATTCGCTTTTGTTATAATGCATCCTCTAAATAATACAATATTAAGTTAAACATAGAACCAATCAGCAATCATTTATTTTAATTAGGGTAATACTATGCAGAATAATTACCATTCACGGCACTGGATTAACATGCCTTTGTTAAAATTATGTTAAAATTAATATTCATTAATTAATTATTATGCTGTAATCATAGAGAACAGTATGTTACAATGTGCTAATTATGAGTGACACATCTATAACTTTAAAGGCCACTGCAGATTGTATAACTTTTAACAGCAGGAACTTACAGTTAGGAACTCTCTTATGCTAAGATCTATAGAGCGTGCTCTGACTCAGCTCTGACTCAAGATAGAGGTTAAATCTAAATATATAAAAGGAAAAGGTGACTGACTGACTGACTGATCTATCAACGCACAGCTCAAAATACTGGACATAGCAGGCTAAAATTTGGCATACAGGTAGCTATTATGACGTAGCCATCCGCTAAGAAAGGATTTTTGAAAATTCCACCCCTAAGGGGATAAAATAGGGGTTTGAAGAATCAAACTTTACGTGAGCGAAACCGCGGGCAAAAGCTAGCCAACAAATATGATCTGACATAAATCTGTCTCGTTTTAACTCTGTCTTGAGTCTGAGCTGAGCGAGAGTGCGGTCTATAGATTTCAGCCTCAGATTTAGTTTGTCAATTTATATTAACACCAATCACACACTTGCATACATATCGCTGCTTCAGAACTAAAGAGCCACATCTCAAAATGAAATTTTTTTCACGAGAGCGATTCAAAATTTTTTTTTATTTTTTGGCTCTCCAACTTACAATATATGAAAATGCTAAAAGGGCGTACGCGTAAATTATTGTGATTTAAAGGCCGATTTTGACGAATGTCTTCGCGTTATGACCCTATTTTTGAAATAAAAGTGAATTTGGAAAATTTTGTTTTGTGGCCCTTTAGTTCTGAAGCAGTAATATTGTTCACTGTGGTGTTGTTTGTTGTATTGCTTTTGCTCTCATTCGAGGGGATGAATTTATGGCGTTCTTGAAGCACCAATGCAGTTTAACCAATAACGGGAGGGTACCAGCCAATCAGAGGTCATTGCGATCGTTATAATGCGCTTGCGAAAGTTTTTAAAAGTTTATTTGAATAAAAAAAATTATTCTATTCTATTCTACAATGATGCAATCATTTGTAGAGAATCAACCTGCAGAGCGCTTCCCACTACGCCCGCGCCAGGGAGGTCGTATTTAGTACAGAAAGTCATATAAAATAAAAATGCTGCTCCGCAATAAACCCTGCCATTTTGTAAGCGTCATTTTTCTGAAAACAATTAAATTGGATGCTAACTGGTACTGGAACCGTGAAGTTGTCATTAAAAAAATATAATTGTAACACAATACATCGTCAATTAGATTTGTCGTAGTCGGTCAATTTAAAAAGACATTGCTTCGTTGGGATTTTAGGGCGCCCACAGAAGGAGAGTTTTTAGACACGCTACGCGTTTGGCGACCCGACTTGCGCCTTTGATGAGTGGAATAATATAATTATAATAATACCACAGAATACCTAATAATACCTAAAGGTACAGAAGATTCACTCCGCAAAATGATTTAAATAAATAGTGACTCTTGGTATCACAAAATAAAGTGCAACTCAAGTTGACACAGCGCTACTTATCTACCGTCTTGTTCACCTAGACTAAGTGCAGCGGTGGGGATCGAACCTGCGATCTTTCAGTTTTCAGTCCGCACATTTAACGTTGGATCGAGGCTCTAACAGCTATGACAGTTCTTCGGCGCATTGCTATGTTCCGGGCGCAAGAAAATGAAAGCGATTATTAGGCAAATCATTGTTCCCACTTATAACCTACTAACTGATTCCCGAGACTTCGTTCGAGTGGTTTAAGGGTTTTTTTATTCCCGCGGGAACTCTTTAATTTTCCGGGATAAAAAGTAGCTTATGTGCTATTCCAGACTATAATCTATCTCTGTGCCAAACTTCAGCCAAACGGTTTAGTCGTTGCGACGTGATTGAGTAACAAACATCCAAACATCCACACTTTCACATTTATAATATTTAGAAGGATTGTTAACACCTGTATCTCACATGTTTTGTGCAAATAAATTGAATTGAGTTTATGAGCTAAAAACGAGCGTTTTAAAAACCTCTCGTGTTTGAGAGCCCTTAACCACTTAAGGAGACGCCCCATTGTTTTTATGGCATTTGCTCCGGATCGGCGGCCAGGAAATGAGTCATTAAATGTTTCCTGTCAATCGTTAATATAGAGATGTTTTGTGCCTATCGAACTTAAGTTGTTACTTAGTTGCACGCGTGCCAAATACTTTGCTTTTTACCCAGCTACCTAAGAAGGATGATGTTCTTAGCGTTTAGTTGTAAATGTCTATTTCTTTGATACGCTCTATAGTCTAAACATAGTGACTGATTTTAAAAAATTAGGTTCCATTAGAACAGACGTAACTGTGGGAGTTAAATTCTTATAACTTCACTAATAGGTATTATAAATGGAAAAGCGTTTGTCCTTCAATCACGCAGCAGCGGAGCTACGAATCGACGTAATTTTTTGCATGGGTAAAGCCACGGGTAAAGCCTATTTCACTCTCCAATTCCTAAACTATAGTTAGTAGTTATCCCGGAAAAACAAAAGGTTCTTAGGGGAAAACTCCCTAAAAACCGCGAACGACGTCGTAGGCAAAAGCTTGTACATATAATTAAATCACGGCTGTTTCTTTGTACAAACAAAAAAAAAATAGTGAAAGAGACTCAGTAACTCATAAACTCTTTTATTAATAGAAGGAAAAATTACTGGACACCGGCGAAATAAAATAAATATACAAGCATAAACTATTTTAAAACACACTGCTTTATTGCGAAAAATATTTCCTGCGACAAAAAGAACAAACGTCACAATGGAATACAGTGTGCAGTCGCAACTACTGCACACAGGGGCTGGACACGGACATTTTAAAGGCTGAAACAAACAAACAGAGTGGCGGCAGCGTGGCGACAATGCAGCGCGCACATAACGTTAGTCATGCAATCTCCCTCCGCCCTCCAAATAAGCGTAAAACATGTATCAGCAGAAGGGTCGATCTGTCAGTTTTCAGTCCGTTCCTTTAACCGTTGAGCCTTTTTTATTACGAAATAAGATTGCAATTGGACTCAATCACTGATGGAAAACACTGATGACTAAGATTACTTCGGTTGAACTACTAGGAATGACCCGATTAAATGACTAAGTTGGAGCGCGCTTGCCTAGAAGATATCTATTCACTCTTGCCTTGAAGGTACTTTAATTATACGTGGCAGGGACTATGATATTATATAAGTATAAAAAGAGGTGGATACGTTACAAGCGTGCGGTAAATGAAGCGCGTAATGGGAGATATTTGTCGTAATTTGTCCTGTCATTTAACAATGAAGTACTCTATTATACTCTTCGTCGTTTGGCACAAATTTTTCGCTTGTTTTGTGACTATATAACTCATCCCTAGTAGAAATCATTGGGCAGGAAACATGGATGCTGTTTGAAAACTTGAGAGTATTGAGGCTCTCTTTATCGTACATGTGTCATACTTTATACTGTTTTTTGTGTTATAAATCGTACATTTCTATGCGTGGTTATTGTAACTCCCTTTTTTTATTTATTTATTTTATTTTTGTTTTTCATGTACATACATATAAGAATTTAGAAAACAACATATATTAGAAGAAGTAGACATAAGTGAAGCTTATCTCTAACAAAAAAGAAATTTCTTCCAGCTTCCCTTGAAAGTGAGTAAGGTGAAATAATAGAGCGGTAACCTACCGTTCAGTTGCCATACATCGATGTTACGATCGCACCGCGCTACCGCCCCGCATTGTATCTGTTGCAGGCTTTAAACACGGCGGCTCGAAACAGCCATTTTATATCACTAGTGCTTTCCTTTTAAAATTCGCCGCTTTCATATTGCTTTGAATTAAAATGTTGCATATTTAGCAAAGCAAATAATGACGGCTAGAGAATATACTGGTGTGCTGCGAATGTTTTATTAGTCTGTGGTCATAGTAACAGCGGAAAATCTAGCTACGTATGTGGAAAAATGTATAATTAACTAGGCACATAATGTAAGAGAAGCAGAGAGGTAATAAGTAACCATGGAAAGATAAATAATTGACACGGATAATGGATTTTGTCTAGACTCCTAGTCTCTTTAACGTTACATTTATAAACATACACATTAATAAGATTTTGACGACCTCCCTGGCGCAGTGGTGAGCGCTGTGGTCTTATAACTGGGAGGTCTCGGGTTCGATTCTCGGCGGGGCAATTTGGGAATATATAATTTCTATATTATCTCTGGTCTGGTCTGGTGGGAGGCTTGGCCGTGGCTAGTTACTACTACACTGCCAAAGACGTGCCGCCAAGCGATTTAGCGTTCCGGCACGATAGAAACCGATTAGGGATGTGGGTAGAATGAACACTGCCATACCCCTTCAAAGTTAGCCCGCTATCATCTTAGACTGCAAGTGAGATCGTGATCAGGAATGTAGTTTTTTTTTAGAGTACCTATTACTAAAACTGACTTGACTTATATGCTCCTCTCTACTCCAAATAAGCGAAAAACTTGTGCTAGGAGTGGGTACGACAATAATGCAACGGGTAGGGCTCGAATCTGCGACGTTTCAATTTTCGGTCTGCACATTTAACCGTTGGGCTGTTGAAGCTTAAAAGAAGACTTTTTGTGAACAAACTACCTTAAAATACAAATTCAAAATTATTTATTTCTTGTAGGCCAACTTGCGGCTCTTATGACAAGTCGAGAGTCTATCATCTTCATCTTCATTTCCTGGGAATCTTTTCCGCAAGTAGGCGTCAATTCGCCCGTTTTGCGTGGTTCCGCTGGTACGTGGCTAGTTACCACTTACCACCCTACCGTCAAAAACGTGCCGCCAAGCGATTTAGCGTTCCGGCACGATGGCGTGTAGAAACCGATTAGGGGTATGGGTTGAATTTACACTGCTATACCCCTTCCAAGTTAGCCCGCTACCATCTTAGACTGCATCGTCACTTACCATCAGGTGAGATCGCAGTCAAGGGCTATCTTGTCATCGAATAAAAAAAAAAACGGCTCCCCGCCGGATCACTCCAGCCAGCCGAGCTCCCTCCAAAATCCGAGCAGGCCACCCAGGTCGGCGACGACTTCAGGAAGTGTAGCTAAGCCGAGAGTCTAATTCGGAATGCTAATTCTGCTGAAAAGAGCCGGCAAGAAACTCAGCAGAACTCATCTTTCATCTACCTTCAGTCCGAGCCTATTCCCGCTACCGCTTGTCAACGTGAACGGGCTGAAAAACACAACAAACAACAGCGACGTGGGAACACGCAGCGGTTTGACTGATTTAATATTTATAACGAGGGATAAGTTCGCCCCGTCCTCTGTCACGTCCGCAATAAGCGTACGGCTCTTATTACTCGTGAATTCATTTACAACTCGGAAATAATATTAAATTAACTTTCAAATTATGTACATACAATATTATTTTTTTTTTTTTATAAAAAGAATATTAGCCAAGCTGAAGTTGACTAATATCCTCCTATTCCCTCCAAATAAGCGGAAAGCTTGTGCTAGGGTTGTGTACGACAATAGTGCAACGGGTGGGATTCGAACCTGCGACCTTTCAGTTTTCAGTCCGCACCTTAAAACGTTGGGCTATTGAGGTTTATAAGATTGTGTAATGGGTGAAGCCCGTGACTTCGTCCGCGTGGGTGAAGATTTTTAATTCCCGCGGGATCTCTGTAATTTGCCGGGATAATTTGACCTATCAGTTAAGCTATCTCCATTTTCAATTTCAGCAAAATCTTACCAGTAGTTTTTGCATGAAAGAGTAACCAATATACACACACACATACAAACTTTCGCCTTTACAATATTAATAGTGTGCGAAAGTTTGAATGGATGTATGGATGTTAATTACGCTGCAACGACTGAACTTATTTGAGTGAAATTAAGCACAGAGTTAGATTATAGACTGGAATAGCACATAGGCTACTTTTTATCCCGAAAAAGTAAGAGAGTTTCCACGGGACTCCAAAAAAACCTCAATCCACGCGTACGAAGTAGCGGGTATCGGCTAGTAAATAAATGAAGTGAATTATGGAGTCAATGGTCTGAAAATAAAAACTTTTTATTTTTAATTTATTTATTATGTCGCCAGTAGGTAGTCGCGTGTGAAGACAGTCAGCTGGCAAATTGCCGCACTTAGCGGGAGTATTTTACAATTTACAACTGTCTACAAATTAATATGCTTTTTTATTTATTACCCACTGCAGCCTCTAATTTGGGGCAAAATTTAAAATTATTACTCTTGCCCACATTCACTGACCCCTATCTTTAATCTGTGATTAACACTGGACGCGATTGACGCCATCTTGGATTCGATTGACGCCATCTTGGCGTTCTAAGCCTAGATATGAGTGTCTCTGGTCTTAATCTTTTAACTTAATCTCTTATTTTTTTTCGTCTTCAAAGAAAATCTTTAATTTTATTAAATTAACAAATAGTCTGCGCTATGCAAAACTTTTATTTCCTTTTTTATTTACCTTTGTATTTTTTAAATCTCTCAGCCATGCTTAAAAATACAGCTCGTAGTTATGCAATCTGCTATGCTTTAAAAATATAGCTTGTAAAAAAGTTTATCGCCGACTCAAAATTAGTTACTTACATTAGTTTAGTAGCTTAGTTAGTAAGACTAAAAAGATTTATACTTATTTTATTTTTCCTTTTTTAGTTCCTTCTATCGTCGGTTCAATTTTTTGTAAAAACTATTTAGTATTTACTCATCATAGTAACTTAACTTAGTAAAACGCAAACAACAATAAATAACTAATTAAAACTTTGAAAAAAATCTAAAACGTAACAACTACATAACTTTGAAAAAAAAAAGATAGTGACAATCACGAGCAGTACGTTGCTATCGGTACTAAGCGGGTCTGACTTGAAGTGCGGTGCGGGGAAGCGCAACGCGAGGTAGCGGCCAACTTGCAGTGAACGGTTAGTACGTTACTGCCACCGGATACCCAAACCGCACGCTAATTCTAACATGATATTATTAGTTAAAATAAATGGTATCTGAACTTATTAGACCATTGAATCCACCGCCGTGACCGCTAACAGCTGTTTCCTATTTAACTAAAATGTCAAAAAGTATGTACGCTAAACAAATAATGCTGACAGAAGTGATGGGGAATGACCACGGTTTTTGAACAAGGTTTTATATTATTGTGGTTTTACACCTGAATTATTTTGATATAATATTAACTTCACGGGTTTTCATTAGGTGGAATATAACTGAAAAAGCCAATTTGTGTTTTAAGCTATTACATAGCTTCTATCGCGGGCCTTGAGCGTGGAGACCGAATCCAGAAATTCCGTAACGAAAATAACCTGACACGGGACTCCTCTCACCGCTAGATGGCGTTGATAAAAAATGCTATGCAATAGCTTAACCGCGGCAGTCCCCGAATGCCACACGTCTTTTTTAATTAAGCCCCAACAGCTTAACGGTTAAAGTTGTGGACTGAAAACTGAAAGGTCGTCGGGTCGATCCACATCCGGTGCACTATTAAGGGCTTCTGGAAGATATCTCTTCCTTGGAGATAAGCTGTCCTTATGCACTTGCTTTATATGTTTATATTTTTTATGTGTTTATCTACATCCCGCTGAAAGACAGACAGACGGACGGACAGCGGAGGCTTAGTAATAGGGTCCCGTTGACATATTTTGGGTACGGAACCCTAAAAACTAAATATTATCTACTATAACATTTCGATACCTCCCGCGTAAGTTGTTGTATCCCCCAAAACGCTTACGTGACGCGTTAATTGTTGTGAAGGTCAATACAATGGCTTAGGCCGTCATTTTGATAACGATACAACTTTATACATCTTGAGAGTATGTTAAAGAATGCTGTTTTTTTTTAAACGAACACATAAAATAGATAAAAACAAATGATAAGTGCAACAATCCCAAAATGACAATTTTGTGGGATACAACAATTTACGTGGGAGGTATCGATTTATGTATTCCTAGTTGAAATTTCCTCTAAAAATGTTAATCCAATTTTATTCTTAAAGGCCTACAGGCTCCGCACACAGCGACAAAAAACTAAGCTCGTATAAAGGCGGGCATAACTTTTTTTATATCGGAAAAAACCGTTATCAGTAACGTTACGCGCTGCGCTCCGGCGCGGAAAATGAAAACTAAATAAAAGTGGGCCGCTCAAATATTGGAGCATCTGCTATCAAAACTTTACGCGGCCCTCCGGGGAACACGGATAAACTAGTGACAACTGGATGGTTCTCGTTGAATTAGACATTTTTACATCGTTTCATAGTAATTTTTGTGAATATCACTCGCAACACTATAACGATAACGGATAAGCAATCTGAAAATAACCGATAACGTTATGCGCTGTGCTCCAGCGTGGAAAATGAAAACTAAATAGTAGTGGGCTGCTCAAATACTGCAGCATCTGATAACAAAACTTTACGCGGCTCTCCGGGGAACACGGATAAACAAGTGACAACTGGATGGTTCTCGTTGAATTAGACATTTTTACTCTCGTTTCATAGTTATTTAGAGAATATCACTCGCAACGCTATAACGATAACGGATAAGCAATCTGAAAATAACCGATAACGTTACGCGCTGTGCTCCGGCGTGGAAAATGAAAACTAAATAAAAGGCGCGACTCAAATACTGGAGCACCGACTGAATGGTGTTCATTGAATTTTAGTATCGTTATCACTCACTCACAATACAATAACGATAAAGAATAAGCAATCTTTAAAAGCCTCAATAGCCCAACGGTTAAAGGTGCGGACTGAAAACTGAAAGGTCGCAGGTTCGAAACCCACCCGTTGCACTATTGTCGTACACAACCCTAGCACAAGCTTTCCGCTTATTTGAAGGGGATAAGAGAATATTAATCAACTACAGCTTGGCTAATATTCTTTAAAAAAAAAAACTGCAAAAACTGTTACGTGCTATGTTTCAAATTAACTATTTAGATTGACTGATCTATCAACGCACAGCTCAAACGACTGTACAGCTGGGCTGGGAATACAGATAGCTATTATGAAGTAGGCATCCGCTAAGAAAGGGGTTTTGAAAATTCAAATAGGTGTTTGAAAAATCGTGACCTTTTACCCGACACCTGTTTATATCGCCAGATCTTTATTTTAACTTATTATTTTAATAAAATTGCTGACCTACAAAATGACTTCAAAAAGCCCTATCCAGTGGTTCATTATCCTTGCTCTAGCCACGTGGGTGCGATTGTCGTACTTATTGGTGGGGAGGTGATTTCTTCCACTCCTCGGTTATGATACGAGGTGCGGTGGCGATATGATTGTTTTCGGTTTTAGGATTATGGGTACTGAATACCCCACCCGTACATAATCGGCTAGTTATTTGTTTACCTTTTTGACGGCCTCCCTGGCGATGTGGTGAGCGCTTGGTGACAAAAACTTTTATCCCATATCCCGGGGTACCTTATTGTTTATCCGGATAAAAAGTATCCTATATATTAACCCGGTGTATCAGCTACCACTATACCAAATTTCATTCAAATCCGTTCAGTAGTTTTCGCGTGATGCGCGCCCAGACAGACAGACAGAAAAAAAATTAAAACAAAAATTTTGGGCTCACTATCGATAATAAAGCATCCTCCGATTAAAATTTTCAAAATATATTTAATTAGCCTTTGCTCGCGGCTTCGTTCACGTTAAGTTCGATTTTAACAACCCCTATTTTACCCCCTTGGGAGTTGAATTTTCAAAAATCCTTTTTTAGCAGATGCCTACGTCATAATAGCTATCTGTATGCCAAATTTCATCCCGATCAATCCAGTTGTTGGAGCTGTGCGTTGATAGATCAGTCAGTCAGTCAGTCACCTTTTTCGTTTATAAATTGAGATGTACAGAATTCGTCCCGTTACAGTTTTATTATAAGTATATATATTAACTAGCTTTTGCCCCCGCGACTTCGTCCGCGTGGAATTAGATTTTGGGGTGGAATTTTCAAAAACTGTGACACACGTACTTCTTTATTTTTAACTGAAAGCTCTAATACCAACTTTGATGGAAACAGCTTGAAAAATGACGGAGTTTCATATAAACTTCCATCCCCTATTTAAACCCCTTAGGGGTGGAATTTCCAATAATCCTTTCTTAGTGTGCGCCTACGTCATAAAAGGAATCAACTGTAAAAATTGCAAGTTTCTAACTTCAGTAGTTTAGGCTGTGCGTTGATATCTCAGTCAGTCAGTCAGTCAGGACTTTGAATTTTATATATATATAGATTTTGCGGAGGTGTCCTACAGGCCTGAAAGCATTGTAATGTCGACTACCTACACAATGGATGTGCGTGCTCAGTACATTTTACCGCCCAGCAGCCACTACAGACATGTCATCAAGCTGTCATTTAATGTCACTCTCATGACAGCCCACACTCATTAGGGTCACAACCACTATTATGCGGTTTCATTACTATAATACGGTTTTAAGTAAAGTTTGTTACTTATTTTTTATACTAACGCAATCATCTTCTTGTCTTAACCTCAAACGTTTGTTGAATAATAATGATGGTTGATGGTTGAATGAATGATTGGATGGTTGGATGAATCTATGATGTTCATCTAGTTGGATGAATCTAGTATCATATCTCTTAGTATTCACTAAATAAAGTTTCGACTAGTTTGTTGAGTCCTACTTGAAAGGTATATTCTGAACTAGCTTTAACCCGCGGCTTCGCTTACGTTAGGTTCGATTTTTTAACCCCCTATTTAACCCTCTTGGGGTTGAAATTTTCCAAAATCCTTTCTTAGCGGATGTCTACGTTCTAACAGCTACCTGTATACCAAATTTCAGCTCGATCGGTCCAGTGGTTAGAGCTGTGCGTTGATAGATCAGTCAGTCAGTCAGTCAGTCAGTCAGTCAGTCAGTCAGTCAGTCAGTCAGTCACCTTTGCCTTTTATATATTTAGATTTAGATTTTGTATGGTAGATTCATTTGACGATTCGAAAGCTTCGATCACAGAAGAAAAAATAGAAAGCACTATGAAAGTTTATTTGAATAAAAAAATATTCTATTCTATTATACTGTAGGTATGTTTTAAGTTTACAAAATAAATGTATGTAGCGTCGCAGGGTTTTGGCGAAATTCAATTTGCATCTTGCAGTATTGAATAAATTTAAACCGAGAAACTTCTTCTGATACTAAATAGAGTGGCGAAGTTTACTCATTTCGAGAATTCCACATTTCCCCAGCCAATGAGAAAACCTAGTGAACGGAAATGCATTTAGAATGAATTAGAGATATAGAAGCTTTTTTTTTAAACCATTTTTTTAGTGTAAACTAGCTTTTGCTCCCGCGACTTCGTCCGCGTGGAATTAGATTTTGGGGTGGAATTTTCAAAAACTGTGACACACGTACTTCTTTATTTTTAACTGAAAGAACTAATATCAACTTTGATGGAAACAGCTTGAAAAATGACGGAGTTTCATATAAACTTCCATCCCCTATTTAAACCCCTTAGGGGTGGAATTTCCAATAATTCTTTCTTAGTGTGCGCCTACGTCATAAAAGGAACCAACTGTAAAAATTTCAAGTTTCTAACTTCAGT
Source organism: Hipparchia semele (assembly GCA_933228805.2). Taxonomy (NCBI): domain Eukaryota; kingdom Metazoa; phylum Arthropoda; class Insecta; order Lepidoptera; family Nymphalidae; genus Hipparchia; species Hipparchia semele. The sequence goes on from OW121731.1 coordinate 2,661,641, forward strand.
AGTTTAGGCTGTGCGTTGATATCTCAGTCAGTCAGTCAGTCAGTCAATCAGTCAGTCAGGACTTTGAATTTTATATATAAATAAAAATTTAAAAAAAAAAAAACCAATAGAAGCAATTTAGGAATTTGTAATTTACTAGCTGATACCCAGGACTGCGTACGCGTTGATTGAGGTTTTTTTGAAGTCTACTTGAGCAGGTACTTCTTATCCCGGAAAATTCTTATTTTCCGGGATAAGTAGACAATGTCCTATTCCAGTCTATAATCTAACTCTGTGCCTTTCAGCCAAATCTGTTCAGTCATTGCAGCGTGATTGAGTAACAAACATACATCCAAACTTTCGCATTTATAATATTATATAATAATATAATATGTAATAGGAATAATCTTAAATATATAAAACGCAAAGGTGACTGACTGACTGACTGACTGACTGACTGACTGACTGACTGACTGATCTATCAACGCACAGCTCTAACCACTGGACCGATCGAGCTGAAATTTGGTATACAGGTAGCTGTTAGGACGTAGACATCCGCTAAGAAAGGATTTTGGAAAATTTCAACCCCAAGAGGGTTAAATAGGGGGTTAAAAAATCGAACCTAACGTGAGCGAAGCCGCGGGTTAAAGCTAGTAAGATAATAAGATAGCTGATGCCCGCGACTTCCTATGTACCTAGCTTGTATTATTCCAGACTATAGTCTATCTCTGTGCCAAACAGCCAAATCGGGATTGAGTAAAACTCATCCATCGATCCATCCATACATTCGCATTTATAATATTTGTAGAATTATTATTATCCCTCCATAACGATAAGTAATATGAGATCGCATCATCACAATAGGTATTGGTGGTTCCCTTTATTTTTACAACGCACATCGGAAAATTACACAAATGGAGATGGTTTTTGTAAAATTGATTGCATAATATAACAAAAAATTGCAGGGGAAAATATTGGAGTAATACAGATTTAACGACCTCCCTGGCGCAGTGGTGATTGCTGTGGTCTTATATCTGGGAGGTTTTGGGTACGATTCCCGGCGGGGGCAATTTGGGAATTTATAATTTCTGCATTGTCGCTGGTCTGGTCTGGTAGGAGGCTTTGGACGTGGCTAGTTACCACCCTACCGTCAAAGACGTTCCGGCACGATGGCGGGTAGAAACCGATTAGGAGGTGTGGGTTGAATCTACACTGCCATAGCCCTTCCAAGTTAACCCACTACCATCTTAGACTGCATCGTCAGTTGAGATCACAATCAAGGCCTATCACGTCATCGAATAAAAAAAATTAATAGCGCTAAAGCACCTTCTACTGAAACAACACCATATCTCGATACCTCCCACGTAAGTTGTTGTATCTCCAAAACGCTTAAGTGCCGCGTTAATTGTTGTGAAGGTCAATACAATGGTTTAGGCCGTCGTTTTAATAACGATACAACTTTATATGTCTTGAGAGTATGTTAAAGAATGCTGTTTATTTTTTTTTTAAATGAACACATAAAATAGATAAAAACAAATGATATAGTGCACAAAACCTAAAATGTCAATTTTGTGGGATACCACAACTTACGTCGGAGGTATCGATCTATTCAATACGTTACACATAATTGCATACAAAACAACACCCCCATCTGGCATTTGGAGAAATTACTATCAATACAATTTGAATGGTAAGTAGCGCCTAGCGCACATGTCGTAATGAAAAATAAACAATGCGCGTATAGAAGTTGATTTAGGGTCTACAAACAATCTATAATAGAGACTGCAATTTCGAGATTAGGGTGCTTTGTTGACCTTGTGGGGGTATTAGCTCCTGTACTTGATAAATTGTATTAGGGACCTCGCAATAATTAATTTGAATAATCTATATATATAAAATTCAAAGTCCTGACTGACTGACTGAAATATCAACGCACAGCCTAAACTACTGAAGTTAGAAACTTGAAATTTTTACAGTTGGTTCCTTTTATGACGTAGGCGCACACTAAGAAAGGATTATTGGAAATTCCACCCCTAAGGGGTTTAAATAGGGGATGGAAGTTTATATGAAACTCCGTCATTTTTCAAGCTGTTTCCATCAAAGTTGGTATTTGAGCTTTCAGTTAAAAATAAAGAAGTACGTGTGTCACAGTTTTTGAAAATTCCACCCCAAAATCTAATTCCACGCGGACGAAGTCGCGGGGGCAAAAGCTAGTATTTAATAATTTGAAGCCTCAATAGCCCAACGGTTAAAGGTGAGAACTGAAAACTGTAAGGTCGTAGGTTCGAATCCCACTCGTTGCACTATTGTCGTACCCACTCCTAGCACAAGTTTTCCGCTTATTGGGAGAGGGGAGAATTCTTTGAAAAAAAAAAAAAATTTGGAGATTTGTAGGCTGTATTGCGAATGAGTTAAGCGGTGATAACCTAGCAGTCTCCTATCAGGAGATCAAGAGTTCTCAGACATGCCTCTCTGAATTTTCGGAATTAACCACACATTTATATATTTATTTAACAACTCAACAAGACGAAGAAAATAGTTAATTGTTACAGGCTCCCGAATCCCGGTATATCGACGTGATTTTTTTTATTCCATGACGAGATAGTCCATGACTGCGATCTTATCTGATGGCAAGTGACGATGCAGTCTAAGATGGTAGCGGGCTAACTTGAAAGGGGTATGGCAGTCTACATTCAATCGGTTTCTACTCGCCATCCTGCCGGAACGCTACATTGCCTGGCGGCACGTCTTTGACGGTAGAGTGGTAACTAGCCACGGCCAAAGCCACCCACCAGACCAGAAACAATTCAGAAATGTTAACTTCCCAAATTGCCGGGAATGGAACCCGAGAACTCCCAATTATAAGACCCCCACTGCGCCAAGGAACCTCCCTGTTTTTGTTGAGCCTTTTTTTAAATACAAGGTGTCTTTCAAGAAAAGCGATTTTGGTGTGCTTGTTTTGAATTTTCATTTTATTTAAATTTTTATTATTTATAGTATAGTGAACCTTTACCTACAACAACTTAAATCCACGCGGACCAAGTCCCGGACAAAAGCTAGAGTGTTTATTATTGTAGAAAAAAAAACTATTAATCTAAAATGGCCGCGGCCATGATTGGATTATGATTGTGGAGCGAGCCAAATCGCCGCGCGGACTATACGCCGCGACATAAATACACAAGATAACACCCCCCGCGCCATTGTCGGCCAAAATGATGGCCGCCGATATCGGATAACGTATGAACTATAATATAACTTACAGCTTTGTCGGTTATAATAACCGAGCGCATATTTTTTTGAAAATATAGGTCACTGGTCAAACTAGATTTCAAATAAATAATATTGTAACCCTTTTTCACGCGACTGCGGAAGGGTTATGATTTTAGCAGTATATGTAAGTACAATTGTACAATATATTTTTTTTTTAAGTCAAGCTGAACTTGACTTATATTCTCCTCTCCCCTCCAAATAAGCGAGCAACAGCAGCTTGTGCTAGGAGTGGGTACGACAATAGTGGTGGGGCTCGAACCTGCGACCTTTCAGTTTTCAGTCCGCACCTTTAACCGTTGGGCTATTCAGCTACAATTACAATAATTGTACAGTAGCAGTAGCAGTAGCAGCAACATCAGTAACAGCAGCAGCGGCAACAATAGTAGCAGAAGCAAAAATAACATCAGTAGTAGCAGAAGTAGCAGGAATAGCAGTAGTAGTAGCAGCAAGGGTAGCAGCAGTAATACCAGCATTAATAGTAGTAGTGGTAGTAAGTAATACCAGGCCAGGCTCTCCGAATTTTGGGCATAAAGCTACAAGTATACTGCGTCGTGATTGAGTAACAAACATCCATCCATCCAACTATACATCCAAACTTTCGCATTTACAATATTAAGTATAGTAAGTATAGGATTCCAAACTAATTAGATTTATTTTTGTTTCAGGTAAAACTACGAAGCCTACCTACAATAATACAACAATAGTAAGAAGAAGAAACCAAGCTAGAGTAGATGATAATAATAATTTAATAAATCAACATTGACCTCCACAGATCTCGGTCTTGCGCCGCCTGAATCCAGGTCTGTGGAGGTCCATGCAAGAGACTTATGTCCAGCAGTGGACGTCCATTAGTTGATAAAGAAGAAGAAGAAGAAGAAATCAACATTATATTATTATATTAATATTTATTATTTATATGTGTAGTTAATTTAGTAATTAGTTTTGAAATTTACCCCCCCTAAAGCCACGGCCTACAAAGCCGCTTAATTGTATAATGTTATATTGCTATGATCTGAAAACTATTTATTACCTCATAATTACTTGACAATTGTAAAATAAACTCTTACTACAAAATATAGTATAGTAGGTAGTGGTGAAAACCAATCTATCAATCTTTATTGTTATACAACATTTTACAACAAGTTATAACTGTAGTGTGATAGCGCCACATTAACGTCGCTTATAAGCGGTTCCAAATCCCATTAAGCAAAGAAGACGACCAGGTATTCAAACCGCAGCAACGCGCCGCAGAATGAAAACCGCAATCAAATCTATTGATGGAAGCTAATCGCGTGTTGCTATGCGTTGCGAAATGTCTGACCGACTGGCCAGTGCCGCTCCGGTCGGCGGCGTTTACACTAACGAGTCGACTAGACTATCCTTTTTTTTAATCTATATATATAAAATTCAAAGTCCTGACTGACTGACTGACTGACTGACTGACTGAGATATCCACGCACAGCCTAAACTACTGAAGTTAGAATCTTGAAATTTTTACAGTTGGTTCGTTTTATGACGTAGGCGCACACTAAGAAAGGATTATTGGAAATTCCACCCCTAAGGGGTTTAAATAGGGGATGGAAGTTTATATAAAACTCCGTCATTTTTCAAGCTGTTTCCATCAAAGTTAGTATTTGAGCTTTCAGTTAAAAATAAAAAAGTACGTGTGTCACAGTTTTTGAAAATTTCACCCCAAAATCTAATTCCACGCGGACGAAGTCGCGGGGGAAAAAGCTAGTCTCAAATATTTATAGAGGGTTTGTTCTATGAACATGCCACCCTCATCGGGCTTCATCTTACGGACCTACTGCCTACGTTTTACATGTAATTTGTATATCTCGTACAGTGTTCTAGCCTCCCTCGAAAACGGGCAAGCTAGAACACTGTTACAGGTGCCAACTCCCGTAAATCAATATTAAACTTATACTTAAATCTAAATCTTTCCCTTTCGTTGCTAGACTATCCTTACTAATCTTAAAAAGTGTAAACTGAAAATTTAAAACACCCCCGATATGTGAAATAAAAAAAAATGTGACTCGCCATTTTGTGGTAGCGGCCATCTTGGCTTTGAAAATCATAGTGTATTTGACTAGTCACGCCCTTTCATTTGATATCTATCCATGTTGAGGGAGCTGTGAAAAAATATGTAATCCGCCATTTTGTGGCGGCGGCCATCTTAGACCGATTTTCATCAAACATAGCTAAGAACACTCCCGACTAATTCACCTTTCAAACAAAAGAAACGAAATCAAAATCGGTTCATTAGTTCGGCTGCTACAATGCCATAGATACACACACACACACAGACACGTCAAACTTGTTTTTGCGTCGGCGGCTAAAAATAAGAAAGTATTTATTTATCGGTTGGTCCTTCAATCTTGTAGCAAAGAAACAACGGATTGATATAATTTTTTGCATAAATGTTCGTGTACCAACACCGGGTGGTAGAGTCTCAACGTGTTATAACAGCCACAGGTAGGCCTACATGAAATAAATAATTCTGAATTTTGAATTTTGAGCATGATTTAAAAAAAAAATTGGGAAAACCCAGAAGAACAGCCGAAAAAATAAAAAATGGTAATTTAGTATAGGAATCACCACTTCGGATTATTTTAATAGATGACGGGAGTGAAGACTAAAATCTAAATATATAAAAGGAATAGGTGACTGAATGACTGATTGACTGACTGACTGACTGAGCTATCAACGCACAGCTCAAACCACTGGAAGGATCGGGTTGAAATTTGGCATACAGATAGCTATAATGACGAAGGCATCCGCTAAGAAAGGATTTTTGAAAATGCAACCCCTAAGGGGGTAAAATAGGGGTCTGAAAAATCGAATTTAACGTGAGCGAAGCCGCGGGCAAAAGCTAGTTCCTTAATATTATAAAACAAGCTTATAATTCCTTAATATTATAAAGCAAGCTTATAATTCCTAAATATTATAAAACAAGCTTGCAATATTTAGCAATATTTCTGGTAAAAGTTCATTGCTACAACTATTTTGTGACGTTTAAACATTTTTTCAACTTACTCAAGTAATCCAAACGAGGCACGTTACATCTATCTGGTAACGAATGTGATTTCCAGCGGTTGCGACTGAATCTAGTTCTAAATTAACACTTCTGCGAATAGTCAACTCTCGTCTGGTCTATCCACAAAAACCTACATATATGACAGATTAATAAATAATTCCATCACAAAATATGCGAAGTATAATCCATCATCCATCATCTAGTACTATCTTCCCGCCCGAATTCAGCCACAGCGGCCAATCTCCGCAGATTACTCGTAATATCATCCCGGAAGATATTATAGTGCATAAGAACTGATGCACTCTCTACTCATTCTCATAATCCATTGGAAATCCGACACAAACTGATAGGAGAGAGATCAGTCGTATCGCCGAAGCTTTTGTTGCGATATATCTTTTTAAAGACGATTTTGAACAGAGTATAATTTTTTTCTTAAAATTGATGAAATGGGAGGCTTTTAAAGTGGAGATTAAATTTGAACCATATGTCAAAAAGTACTGCATATTAGAAACTGAAACTTGTTTGTAAATTCAGTTATATCCTGTACTTAAACAACAAATACTAAAATTAGATAAATATTACTAGTGGTTCGCCCCGAACTGAGACCTCGCGATATCCCATAATTCCCAAAAGTTTTAATTATTTATTGTAATAATTAACTTTTAACATTAGACGCAATAAAAAAATAATAGTTGACATAAAACTGTTTTACTGACACAGCGCCATCTATTAGCATTATTGTGAAGCTATTAGCATTTAAAATTAAATAAATTCGTTTCTTTATAACATTTATCTAATTTTAGTATTTGTTGTTCAAGTACAGGATATAACTGAATTTTCAACCAAGTTTCACGTTCTAATATTCAGTAATTCTGAAGTTATAGGGCTCTGACAGACATTTGGACGTACACACTTCTCTGTCTAGTAGGCAAGCGCATTAGTTGACTCAGAGAACTCGCTTCGCTCGTTCAATAAAGAAACGAAATTATTTAACTTCTAATGCTAATAGATTCTATAGCTTCACAATAATGCTAATAGATGGCGCTGTATTTTCCATCGTAAAAACAGAATTATGGGATACCGCGAGGTCTCAGTTCGGGGCGAACCACCAGTCTAAACGAGGCACGTCCGTTCGGAATCGAATGTGATTTCCAGCGGTGTGCGACTGGATCTCGTTCTAATTTAGCGGCCGTCGGATTGACTATTGTTTGCGCGTTAATGAGCTTTGGTGTGACGTCACAGCCGTGACGTACCCCTTGTTCGAATTGAACGTGGGTAAAATTACTTACCAGCTTTATTTGGAGTCCAATAACGCAATAACACATTGAGCCTAAATAGATAAATTAACTTTGTAACTGTAATAGACTCTTTGCGCTTGACATCGGACCGTGTGACGTCACAGTCAACTCACAAGCAACTCTTACTAACTAGGTAATTAAGTATAATAGTAGTAGTTAGTAGTAGTTGCTTATTGCCTAACGTCTAGGTTGACGGGGTCAAAACCCCGTCGACCTTTTTTATATACTTAAAATAAAGGTTTTAAATAGTATAACACAAAGTCATTTTTCTTTTTTTAATATCTTTATTAGTCTCGAAAATATAGAGCGTTTAAGTTTCCTGTTAGAAAAAGAGAGCGCTATTGCTACATGACGTCACGATTCAGTAGCTACAAACAATCCCCATAAAAAACGTTTTAGAAAGAGACGGATACAGTCGCAGTAAAACAGCTTACAAATTGTTTTTTGACCGATTTATTTTTTGTTTTTACATGTTACATTTTCGATTGTAATTAATGAATATCCATTTTGACAATGCAGTCCAATACCCGCTACTATTGAGCTGCTGAAGCTATAAATAAATATGGATGAATGGATAGTAGAAAATGTAGCTTACCGATATCAGCTAGAGCTTTCCCGTGATTAATCTATGCAGCCAGTGGCAGTGTTCGGGAACTACTCTGCGGTTTGGTTCAGCAGACGTTAGCTTTGCCACTGCACCGTGCTCTGTGGAGTTAGTACGAGTATGCACTACTCGATTGCGTTGATAGATTTCGAGTATGGAAACAATAGTTCGTCGGAGTAAAATATTATGAAGAAGTAAGTCAAAATCGTCTATAGATCTCTAACATTAAGTAGTTTTACAACTACAAAAGCTAAGAATTCAATTAAATAGGTATTTATTTATTTTATGCGTCACAATATAATGTACCTATAACATCGATGACCTATTGAGAATGAATTATATTTTACTTAGGTAAAGCAGAACTTAAACTTAAAAAAAGTATACCTCGATTAAGTTTTGAATTCAATTTATGAATTTTTGATTATGGCTGTTAGTCGTACCTACAACATACTGCTTGGGGCACTGGCTTTAGGTTTATAGACAGTTAAAACAAGACGATTTAGGTCCACTTTTGTGTGACGTTATATCGTATCGTTTCGATACTCGAAATTCGAAATCTATCAACGTTGATTACATTGGCGAACTCGTACCTACTAAGGGTGCTGGTCTCTGATCGTTCTCATTATCGAACTGGATACAATTTACCTCAAGTACGACTTTAAATTACAATGCAATACATTTATCTACTGCGCATTTTGTTGTTTATACTTTGTTCAAACGTTTGTGTAAATCTAAATATATAAAAGGCAAAGGTGACTGACTGACTGACTGACTGACTGACTGACTGATCTATCAACGCACAGCCCAAACCACTGGACGGATCGGGCTGAAATTTGGCATCCAGACAGCTATTATGACGTAGGCATCCGCTAAGAAAGGATTTTTGATAATTCAACCCCTAAGGGGGTAAAATAGGTGTTTGAAAAATCGAACTTAACGTGAGCGAAGCCGCGGGAAAAATCTAGTCAACGATAAAACGATAGGTATACTTACAACTTCATGTACCTACTGTCAAGAACAGATCATGCCAAGCCAAACTGATATCACCACTGTCACGTTGCTTTTGCAATCTACATGGCATACATTAAACCAAGTTATCAATTCTCTAAAAATGATCGGTGTAACGATCGCAATGACGTCTGAGTAGCTGAATTCACGACGTTCTTGCTGCATCAATGCATTTTAACCAATAACGGGAGGGTACCAGCCAATCAGAGGCTATAATTGCGATCGTTACACTGATGCAATCATTTTTAGAGAATCGACACACAGTAAGTAACCGACCTGACAAGTCGATACCCTCCTACGTAAGTCGTGGTATCCCACAAAATTGGCATTTTATGTTTTGTGCACTATATCATCTGTTTTTATCTATTTTATGTGTTCGTTTAAAAAAATTAAAAACATCATTTTTTTGCATACTTTCAAGACTTTTTTTTTTCAAGAATATTAGCCAAGCTGAACTTGACTTATATTCTCCTCTCTCCTCCAAATAAGCGAAAATTGTGCTAGGAGTGGGTACGACAATAGTGCAACGTGTGAGGCTCGAACCTGCGACCTTTCAGTTTTCAGTCCGCACCTTTAACCGTTGAGCTATTGAGGTTGAGCTTTTTAAGTTGTATCGTTATTAAAACGGCCTAAACTATTTTATTGACCTTCACAACAAATCACAAATTAATGTTAAGTGTTAATTTTATTATAGTTTGTAGGATTAGAATATCGAAAATCACATTTTTGTAATTTAATATAACTTAATAAATTTTTTAAAAATGATTTTAAATGCTATATTTATAATCTGATGTCACGTGACTGCAAACGCCAAGAAGAGCTTGTGACGTCACTAGACGAACAGCGAAACAAACAGAGTGATTATAGGTATAGTACGCGCCACGAAAGAAGTCCCGCGGCCATCAGGTGGAACTAATAGATTTTACATACAATAATTACCTAGACATATGACTACTAGCGCCGCCTCTATGGGATTTCTTTCGTGGCGCGGACGGACCGATGACGTCATGTCAGTCAAGTGACAGTTGTAGAGTGTTTTAGCGGGAAAGTTCAAAATTACTCTATTTTTGTATATTTTCTCATCGAAAATACTAATATTTTTAAATAATATATATATTTTTTATTGTAAACAAGAGTCAAAATAAAAGCAATTCCGAAAAATTGTTAACATTCCTATTAACGCGTCACGTAAGCGTTTTGGGGATACAACAACTTACGTTGTTATATCCCCAAAAGGAGGTATCGAAGTATTGTAAGTAACTGAACGCCATCACTCGTACAAATCCCTGTTTGTGCCGGGTTCCGGGGAAAACGATGGGAACGTGTCTGGTTTGCGGCGTCTATGCAATTTTGGATATTTGGAGATCGCTCGATACTGCTCTCTATACAGCCGCTGTGAATCCATGTCATGTCCGATTTAATGAAGATGGTTTTGATATCTAGGCCTCTGTATCTCATTGGTCTAGAGGCATTGGCAAAACTTGAGGTCCTAGATTTGAGCCCCGGGTGGGTCAAAAATAGGGACTGGTTTTTGAAATGATATGCTTGATATGATTGATAACATTAAAATATTTTTTGTAGGGAATCACTTTATAAAACTTTTATATTCTATTCTTAAAACATAATATATCTCCCGCTAAATGAATTAAGTCATTATTGTATGTAATGAGTATTTAAACAATAGACCAGCAGTAATAGTTACAGTAATAGTCAGAAAGACTATCAATAAACTTACGCCCTTTTAGCTCAAACTTTCATTACTTTTTCAATAATACAGCATTAAAATCTCGTTTCTTAAAAAACTTACTTTGGCCCTTTTAGCACCGGGTCACAGAACTTAACATTATGATAAGTTTTTTTTTATTCGATGAAAAGATAGCCCTTGACAATCGTCACTTATCATCAGGTGAGATCGCAATCTCACCTGATGATAATAGTCCAGTCAAAAAACCTCAAAAAATGACCCAACCTCTGGAAAATTGCGAAAGTTTTGAAACTTTGCACATCGAATTATGGGTACCTAGGGATGAATATACCAAAAGTCCTCATGCGTACGAGGCGAGCTCTAGCGGCAATTAGCGGAATCAGGGCCCTTTTTTTGGTTTTTTGTTAATATCTCGAGAATCTTTGGTCAGAGGTAAAAGTTTACTACTACATAATTGAAGCTTATTAAATTTGCAATAATAATGATCATATACATTTTTCTTGAATTCCTAATAATTACCGAGTTTTAGGCCACTAAAAGATAACTTTTTCGAAAAATCACGCTAGCGGCGCGCGGTACAATATGGCATTTCTAATTATATTTGAAAATCATGGTTTATCAATTTTTTTGGGTACCAAGGGTGATTGAGAAAATAAACTCCACAGTTATGTACAAAAAAAGACATATTGTTTATGAAACAACTAGCTTTTTCCCGCTGCTTCGCTCACGTTAAGTAAAATTTTTCAAACCCCTATTTTACCCGTTGTACCCCCTTAGGGGTTGAATTTTCAAAAATCCTTCCTTAGAGGATGCCTACGGCCTAATAGCTACCTGTATGCCAAATTTCAACTTGATCGGTCCTGTGGTTTAAGCTGTGACCAAAGGTTCTCGAGATATTAACAAAAAACCAAAAAAAGGGTCCTGTTTCCGCTAATTGCCGCTAGAGCTCGCCTCGTACGCATGAGGACTTTTGGTATATTCATCCCTAGGTACCCATAATTCGATGTGCAAAGTTTCAAAACTTTCGCAATTTTCCAGAGGTTAAACCTTGTTTTGACTGGACTATAAGTGACGATGCAGTCTAAGATGGTAGCAGGCTAACTTGGAAGGGGTATGGCAGTGTAGATTCAACCCATACCTCTAAGTACCTAATAGAATTCTTCCTTATCAACCGATCGATGTCCACCGCTGAACAAAGGTCTCCCACATGGACTTCCACAGGTCACGGTCTTGCGCCGCTTGTATCCAGCCGCTCCCTGCGACTCGTCTGATGTCTTTGGCACTGGGGATCCCAATGATGATCCCAACGGAGAGTTGCTTCTACTATGTGCCCCGCGGATTTCCAATTGAGGTTCGCGACTTGATAACAGGATTAAATGCATCTAAGTCAGTTATGTGGTGTAAAGTATTAACCCATTGACATGAATCTTGCGCATGTGAGGTTTCTGCTTATTGGATTGTTAAGATTTTTTCCTATCGGAAATGCACTACACTGGCCTTTTGAAAAAATCTTATAAGTTAGGAAGTAAGGCCAGATCGAAATCAAGGCCCTTTGCCTTTGTAAGTTATATTATAAAATAGCTTTTTCTCAAACATTCTTGGTTTGAGCATTATTTTGACAACCTTCTTCGAGATAAATCGAAATTGCTGTACTCCGCCGGCAATTACCATTTTGGGCCGGTTTAGCGGCCAAATAGTGAGTTTACTATGTAATATATCTGTCGTGTTATTTAAAATTGGCATGGCTACCATGGCAACCAAGGAGGTAACTTATCAAAGGTTTTATTTAAGTTTCGAACTAGCTTGCAAATCTCGTTGCAAATAGAAAGCTTTAATTTCCGCGCATTATTGGAGAAAAATACTTTACAAGCCTTGGCCACAACTAGGCATTGATGGACTAACGTATGTGTGCCTCGGCTGTACTAATGCTCGCATCTTCGCCCGCGTGGAGTTAGGTTGTACCCATACGCTTACATACAAGTCACGGCTTAAGTCTTCTAAATCTACCAGACTAGAAATAATCTAGAAATTAATTCCCAAATCCTAAATCCCAATAGATTGTTTGGTTGATTGTTGCCGGGAGTGAAATTGTTGAACAACTTGTAAGACCATTATGGCTGCCCAATTTCAAAACCTAGTAAGTGTGATTGACATAATTTTGCAAGAGACCAAAAAAACATGTTTTCGCTAAGCCATCTGGCTTAGCGAAGTAATAAATATATCCAATAAAGTAGTTTATTTACGAAACATTAATTCATCAACAGATGTTGAAGAGTTCAGAAGTGCTACCACAAAAACATGGTTTTTTGGTCTCCTGTAAAATTTTGTCAATCACACTTACTAGGTTTTGAAATGGGGCAGCCGATTAGTACTCACTACGTAAGGGAGATTAGAGGCCAATTTTCGAACCCAAATAGGTTCGATATTCTATTTCTCTAGTCTATTTTTCACCCAGTTTCATGCCAGGGCCGATAATCACTTAGCATCATAAACTAGCTATTCGTGCAGAAACACATATTTTCTACTCTTCCCCATTCACCCTTTTCTTTGCGGGTTCAACGTGAAAAATACTTTGAATTATTGGAACACTTATTCTAGAAGTTTTCACGTTACGCTGGAACTACCCTGTATTTTCAAAACTTAAAATAATTTTAGTTAAAAAAAAATTGCAAAAGATATATCTCTGAAAAATCTTGGAGTAATTTTTAATGGCTTTAGCAGAGTTTCTCAAACAGGTGGGCCTAAAAAAGAAGAAAATAGAAGGCTTAAGTTATTGTCCGACACGCTGACCAGATTGCCAGATTTCAGAAACCTTTATTAGAAATATTAGAACATAAATTATTTAAACATATTTTAACAGGATATAGTTCTTCCAACTCACGAGGGCGCGTGGCACTTGGTTGTGTGTGTGTCGTATATTTATAAGTGTGAGCGAGAGCTTGCTTGCGCTTGACCGGTCTCACTAGGCTCCTGACAGGCACGCACACTTACACAATATGCATGTACACGACTTAACCACAAGTAAAGCTCACGCGCCCTCGTGAAATACAAGAACTATACCTAGAAATTCAAAGACAGTTTGAAGATGTTTGAAAAAGATATTATCTAAATATATAAAAGGCAAAGGTGACTGACTGACTGACTGACTGACTGATCTATCAACGCACAGCTCTAACCACTGGACCGATCGAGCTGAAATTTGGCATACAGGTAGCTGTTAGGACGTAGACATCCGCTAAGAAAGGATTTTGGAAAATCTCAACCCCAAGAGGGTTAAATAGGGGGTTAAAAAATCAAACCTAACGTGAGCGAAGCCGCGGGTTAAAGCTAGTATATTGTAAAATTGTTTGGTTCCATTTATTACTTAAAAACTCGATCATTACCTTTTGATAGGAAATTGGCCTTACACTCTAATGAAATGTTTTTGTTTGGATAACATTCAAAATTACATGACAAAGTTGCTTGAATCTGCTTTGCTTCAGCTGTCCACAAGATAGATAAGCTACATACCTAATTGTAACATTTTTTGTTTTGAAAAGAGCAATTGTAACATTTTTTGTTTTGGAAAGAGTATCTTGCCGACTCTTCTGAGCAGAATCAGCATTCCGAACCAGTGGTAGATTTTCGACTTGTCATAAGAGCCACAAGTTGGCCTACATGAAATAAACAATTTTGAATTTGAAATTCAAAGCACAGTAGTATCAGGTTCGACGTCCGCTTGTTAGCGAGTCGACCGACGCAACAAGGACGCAACACAACACGCAGCTCAGTTAGGGGCTACATTATCGTTTCTATGTCGTTTCTACATCGTTTCGTGGAACCAAAATACGGCCCTGGGAAACTGTTATCCCATGATACTGCAGTTCCTCGAACATTACTCACTTAGAGCGAGCGGGTTTGCGGCCGGACGTTTTTCTTTGGCTGGGAAATTAGCTGTTTTTCCACTGTTATAAGAAATAATTAACTGTCTGAATTGAAATACTTGTATTTAAGCATTCTCTTTTCAAACGGTTCAGTCTCAAGCAGTTTAATGGACCTAGGTTTTTAAAATCTCGCGGGAACTCTTAGCTTTCCTGGAAAAAAGTAGTAGATATAATATATAATAAAACCTACAACTCTTTCCTTTTATATTTTATTTTCGTTTGACTTGACTGTATATTTATTTATTTATATTTCATTTGACTGACATTTTTATATTTATTTATTGTTATTATTACTATGGATGATCATATCTGAAATAAATTAATTTGAATTTTAATTTGATACATCTTTTTTTTCCACGTACTACCAAATTGTGGAATCATCTCATTTCGACAGTGTTCCCACTTAATTACAATATGGGGTTATTCAAGGGGTGAACCAATAAGTTCCTGAAAAGCTGGCAACGCATCGGTGGTGCCTCTGGTACTACAAGTGTTCATGGGCGGCGGTAATCACTTTACATCAGGTGACCCGCCAGCTCGTTTGCCCGCTATTCATTTAAGAAAAAAAATATGCAATTTGTGTTCCAAATTACGTCAAGATTACGTCACAGCGTTTATGCTCTGACAAACACCTTTTATTTTTACTTAACGAAAATAGAATATTTGTATAAATTCAAATTTATATCTCAAAAATTAATATGATTGTGCAATTATTTGTCACCACATATTTTTTTAACCTCATTCAAGCAGGAATCAATCACCATGGCAAATTCGCTCACACCTCAAGAACGTCGTAACTCGATCCTGTCCAAAAATATCACCATTGGCGAAACGTACATTACTCGACATAATAGCTTATTATTCGAGCCAGCGTGTAATATTTCAAAAGCTTTTAATATTTTCAAAATTAACAATATAATTGGGCACTCGTTCGCTTTGCTCTTCACAATGGCCTTTCATACATCTGGTGTTTGGAAAAAATGGGCGGATATGCCAAACAGTTCAATAGAGACTCGTATCCTAAAGGCACATACGATATTCTTCGAAAAACGTCACAACTTCACTTAGAACCCTTATCGGAAAACCGACTTTCAGTTTTTAATTTTAAGGTTGAAATTACATTCTGTGGTGATAGTTTATAATGGTTAAGACCATGGAGCGACCGGTTGCATCTGAACATCCCTTACAAACCGTATTCATTGACAAGGCGGCATTCAGAAAACGACGTAATTCCAAAATTGCTAATGAATTTTCAATTTTATGGCGGTATAAAGTTAGAGCTCATTTTGGTTTGTGACAGAAATGTTGTACAAAGAACGAAATAAGGTCTTACCCTTTGTGAGTGCTAGGCGT
Organism: Hipparchia semele; assembly: GCA_933228805.2. Lineage (NCBI taxonomy): Eukaryota > Metazoa > Arthropoda > Insecta > Lepidoptera > Nymphalidae > Hipparchia > Hipparchia semele. Next base: position 2,677,818 of record OW121731.1, read on the forward strand.
ACCGTGTAATTAGCGATTTTATGAAATTGTTAGGTAAATATATTTTGAGACTCGTATTTCGTAACGAGCTAACTTTGTTTTGTTGCATGTCGCATCTTGTTATAGGTCTATGGTTGCCAGGGCAGGACTATATTCGGGACAGTCCCGATTATTATTATTTTTCAAGAATATTAGCCAAGCTGAATTTGACTTATATTCTGGTCTCCTTTCCAAATAAGCGAAAAGCTTGTGCTAGGAGTGGGTACGCCAATAGTGCAACGGATGGGGCAAGAACCTGTGACCTATCAGTTTTCAGTCCACACCTTGAACCGTTGGGCTATTGAGGCTTCGAAAAATTATTCATTACGATATCTAAAATTTTAATTTGAACGCCTTTTTTTTGTATTCGATGACAAGATAGTCCTTGACTGCGATCTCACCTGATGTTAAGTGACGATATAGTCTGAGATCGTAGCGGGCTAATTTAGAAGGGGTATGGCAGTGTACATTCAACCCACACCTCTAATTTGTTTATACACGCCATCATGCTGGAACGCTAAATCGCTTGGTGGCATGTGTTTAAAGGTAGGATGGTAACTAGCTACGGCCAAAGCTACCACTAGACCAGACCAGAAACAATTCAGAAATTATAAATTCCCAAATTGTCCCCGCCGGGAATCGAACCCGAGACCTCCCAGTTATAAGACCACAGAGCTCACCACTGCGCCAGGGAGGTCGTCACAACTTTACTGTGACTTAACGCCAGCGTAGTACGCCGAGACGACGATAGCGTGATGAATTGGATTTTTCAGTTAAGTAACCCATGAAATGGGGAGAAATGAAAAAATTGGATGGAGACCTTTGCCCACTCGTGGGATAGCTCAGGCTAACTTAGACCAAATAGCTGTTAGGACGTAAGGCGGTAGTTGATTATGCTGGGTAAGCATCGTTAACCTAAGTCTGTAATTGGATAGATTTTATCGACTTAGATATCCGAATTTAGCCTCGTTGAGTACGGTAATATCTGATAGTGATCATTAAAAGGTTAAAGTCGAAATCTTTATCTCTTAGGCTGAAATCTTGTGCGTGCTCCGACTATACTCGGACTTGAGAGTTAAAAAAAAATTGACATTGAACATATACATGTGTTTCGTTTTAAAGCTGAAATCTATAGACCGCACTTTCACTCAGCTCTCACTCAAGAAATATATAAAACGAGATAGATTTATGTAAGAGCATATTTGTGTCTCGTTTTAAGCTTTATCTTAAGTCTGAGCTGAGTCAGAGCACGCTCTATAGATCTCAGCATAAGTGTCTTGAATCTGTGCAGAGTGAAAATACTATCTATAAATTATGTAAAAAGACCAGTTGCGCATCAAATGGTTTACAAAAATTACCTTAAAACTAAATGTTACCACCACAAAATACCCCATGGTGGTCACATTAAGAATTTAAAAATAATAGAGTCATTTTATCCATAACTAGCTTTAACTCGCAGCTTCGCTCACGTTAGGTTCGATTTTTTAAACTCCTATTTTATCTCCTTCGGGGTTGAATTTTGAAAAATCCTTTCTTAGCGGATGACTACATCATCATAGCTACCTGTATGGCAAATTTCAGCTCGATCGGTCCAGTGGTTAGAGCTGTGCGTTGATAGATCAGTCAGTCAGTCAGTCAGTCAGTCAGTCACCTTTGCCTTTTATATATTTAGATTTCACTTAACTTTAACCATAAAAAGAGTGAAGAGACATCTTCTAGGTAAGCGTGCTCCAATCTAGACCTCATCATTGACTGTCGTTTATTTAATTTAAAAAATTGAGAGCAAACTGACATAGTACTTTAAATATAACATCAACTTTACTTGCATTATTTTCGCAAGAAAACCCCCTACACTATGTATACGTACATAACTAATAATAAATAAATAAAAAATATTAATATTATTAAAATATTTTTTAATCTTTTTTCTGTTGGTGGTGCAATAAAGAATAAATAAATAAATAACTCCTATTAGATTTTGATGATCTAAAACAGTCTCCTTACAAAATGTCCCGATGTCCCGCAAAATAATTTTTTACATCTAGCTACACTGTAACGGGTGTTATTAAGATATTTATGTCGGCACAAAGATCGGACCCGGAATAATGTAATTGGCGGTAACTTTGTTAGCAGCGGGACTGGCCCACTTTGAGCGTTCAATTACTTTTGTGTTAGTAAGCCGATATTTTAATGACCCTTTGCTTATTTTATGTTTTCATCCAATTATGCTAATTGGAAAAAAAAATTTCATAATACGCGAAGATACCCACGGCTTCGTCCGCGTGAATAAAGTTTTTTTTCATTCCCGCGGGAACTCTTTGATTTGCCGGACTAAAATGTAACCTATGTGTTAATTCTGGATATGAGCTATCTCCATTCAAAATTTCAGCTAAATCGGTTTATTAGTTTTAGCGTGAAGGAACGACAAACATCCAACCATCCTCACAAACTTTCGCATTTAATGATATAAATATTAGTAGGATTTTATCTGATTGGAGACTTTATCCGTGGCTACTTGTTCCTACTTACCACCCTGGCATCAAAAACGTGCGATTTAGCGTTTCAGTACTATGGCGTGTAGAATCCGATATGGTTTTAATATTATTTCCTAACTGTCAACTAAGTTTTCTTAGTTGACATTAATATTCCTAACTGTTAACTAAGTTTTCTTAGTTGACAATTAGGAAATACCATTTTTTGGTAAGGTGATGTCTAACTATAACCATTTTCATACCCTACCGCCTTGCCTGCGCAGGTAAGGCGGTAGGTAAGGGTTTTTTTTTTAATTCGGTGACAAGATAGCCCTTGACTGCGATCTCACCTGATGGTAAGTGACGATGCAGTCTAAGATGGTAGCGGGCTAACTTGGAAGGGGTATAGCAGTGTAAATTCAATCCATACTCCTAATCGGTTTCTACACGCCATCGTGCCGGAACGCTAAGTCGCTTGGCGGCACGTCTTACGTAAATGTTTAAAGTTAAAATGCTATTTTTAGTCGAACATGTCAGATCCTTGGGCTGTTTATCTGTGTGTAACGTTAAATATCTGTCAGTAAGTCAGTCAGTAACGCAACAGTTTTATATTTAACTGCAGAGTGAAGCCACTTCAGTATGCAAACAACTCGAAACGCTCGAAAACACTTCAGAAAACAATTCCATATAATATAAACGTTACAACAAAGTTGTAGTTAGCTCAACGCGGAGTTGCAGAGTTATTGAGCGCTTAAAACGAACTCACAAAGCGAGCGCTGCAGATTTCACTCTTTGAGGAATGAGGAAACTTTTTGTTTTATTCAATCCGATGATCAAAGAATTCCATAGAAGGAGTATCGCAAACAAGCAGTGCGCGGTAAAACGGCCTCAACTATTTTCAATGTGTGCGTGACACCGTGAGCGGGGCGTGTACGATACAACCTCAAACTCTCAAACGTGTGCGCCTAGGGATACCAGGAATATGAAAGTATTTGCACAATTTTTATAAATAAATCAATCCGAAATAAGGTGTACGATAAAATTGTTTTTATTAATATATTTAATCTATGTCTGTGTAAAACCGTTTCTTTAAGGTAAATCGATAGTTTCCAAGGAAAATAGCTTAATTAGTAATTACTTGATTATAGAATATTCATTATCTATCTCATTATCTAAATATGGGCTGAACCTATTCTTATGGAATTTTTGTATGTTAGTGTGGATTACAAAATAAGTTTTTATCTACAATTGGACCCAGTAAGTGGCGCTGCAGTATATATATATATATATTATAAACTAATTAGAAATTTATTTTTAATTTTTAGGTATATAATTTATTTATATAATTTATATTAATAATCATAATTATTTAGAATAATTATTATTTAAAAATATTTTATCGGTCAAAATTTAGTAGGTAAGTAAATTAATAATGCAATATTAATTATATTCCGGGACATCCCTATACTTGTGGCAAATTACCACACTACTGGCAACAAGTTGATTTTATTAATTATTATTAATGTTCAAGCAAATGTATCATGCAAAAAATATTTTTTCACAATAATGTGCAAAATACCACAATACTCAGCTGGTATCACTGGCCACTTTTACGTACCTAAAAAACATCGAAATTAAAAATCGTGTTTTCTTAAAAAATCTTACGCAAATGTAAAAACTTATTGACGATATAAGATCTTCGACTTCCTATTTTGCTTTTTCGGATAATTGTGACATAATTAGACCGCACAAATCGGCATATTTATTTATTTTGCGGGAGCGGTTTACTGCGTAGTGAATCAAGTGACACTGAAGTAGGTGAGAGAGATTTAGGCGATATATGTCGAAAACTTTTGAGGACGTTTTCGTGCGTTACATACTCAATCTTGTCATGTATATAATCAAAGCCGATGATACTTTGAAGGGATATTTTGAAAATACTTTCGTTAAAAATCCGCTGTCGAGGCTTGTTTGTATGAGAGACCTTGCGCAGTACCACACCGAACCACATCCAGTTGCCGTGGTGTTGGCTAAGAACCCTCCCCACTAATTCAGCTTTCAAACAAAAAAAAACAAAATCAAAATCGGTTCATCCGGTCGGGAGCTACGGTGCCACATACACACACACACGCATACATACACACCCACACACACACACAAACGCGCGCGCGCGCGCACAACACACACGAAAGGTTTTTAACTCCCAAGGGAACTCTTTAAATTTACGGGATAAAATGTGTTAATCCTGGATATGAGCTATCTCCCAACCAAATCGTTTTATTCGTTGTGGCGTGAAGGAATAACAAACACACACACACACACACACACACACACACACACAGAGAGAGAGAGAGAGAGAGAGAGAGAGAGAGAGAGAGAGAGAGAGCGAGAGAGAGAGACACCAGACACGTAAAACTTACAACACTCAGTCGTTTTTACGTCTCGTTTGGTGTCGTCCGTCCTCTTTTTTGGTATGAGCTAATTGTCATGCAGGGCCTCGCCAACATATTTATTGTTACAAACGCCACCACACAAACTAATGCTTATCAAGCTGTGTGAGCACCAAAGATATTGTTTTCTATCAATTCCTCGCTGCAGGGGTCTCGTGTTGGATATTATGGAGCGACACATTCTCGCCCGAGACAAATAAGGTTATCTTACGATGCTTTCGAATTTCGTTCTCGTTCGGAGACGTGAAATCTTCCGGCATACGTCTTCCCATCGAACTATAACGCTTAGAACAGAAGTTTTAAAAGTTCCTCTCCATACTTGCTGAGAACAATAAATGAATTTGTGAGTGCCATGTAATTACTTTATGTACCGGTGATGATAATTACGTTTTTGATAGTTATTATGATGAATTATAAAACTCGCAGTACACCACACACACACACACACACGCACACGCGCACGCACACGCACGCGCACGCGCACGCACACGCACACGCACACACACACGCACGCACACGCACGCACACACACGCACACACACGCACACACTTATGACTTATAACTTTTATGAGTCTTTTAAAATTTGTCGTATCACTAAGATTAAATCTATTTGCATTTCTTTATATTGAAAGTTAATATTAATAGTTTCGGTGGTTTCAGCTCATGTAGAGACAATGTTAAAAAATATTCTTTTAATGGTTATTAATGATTTAAGGGTTTGACCGTTTGAGTACGTTTAAGAGATAAATTGATTTTGTTAGAAATGGAAAGCAGAATTCGATTTCTATAACTTCTCTGATTATTTATTTATATTCTGAACTAGCTTTTGCCCCCACGACTTCGTCCGCGTGGAATTAGTTATTGGGGTGAAATTTTCAAAAACTGTGACACACGTACTTCTTTATTTTTAACTGATAGCTCAAATACCAACTTTGATGGAAACAGCTTGAAAAATGACGGAGTTTCATATAAACTTCCATCCCCTATTTAAACCCCTTAGGGGTGGAATTTCCAATAATCCTTTCTTAGTGTGCGCCTACGTCATAAAAGGAACCAACTGTAAAAATTTCAAGTTTCTAACTTCAGTAGTTTAGGATGTGCGTTGATATCTCAGTCAGTCAGTCAGGACTTTGAATTTTATATAATATATAGATGAAAAATTCTAGTTTTATTTCTAATGTGAGTACACCACGATAAATATTGTAAGGATAAATAAAATGTTTAGCTATTTTGCCAAGTCTAAATTCTACAGGTATAGCTACAACGATCCTAGGCATCCTAGAATGTCCTTATTAATAAATAAATAATTAAATAAGTAAATAAATATATAAATAAATAGACAAAACACATGAGACACGACAAAATCAGCTACCGATAACCTACTTTCAAATTGGCAGATGTCCACTGTAGTATGAGCCAATAAATATCGAATGTTTGTCATCCCCATACATTAATCTTAAGCGGAGGACAAAAACTGCCAAAAGCAATAAACAGAGCAAGACAAAAAACCGCCCAAGTGCGAATCGGCCCCGCACATGAAGAGTTCCGTACCATACAAGATTTAACAGCAAATGATGTTACAACAAATAAAAATAAAAAAAATTAAATTAAAAAATTACAGAGAGAGGTCTCCAATTGAAACCCTCTTTTTTTAACTTATAGCAAAAGTATTTTATGTAGACTTTCCATAAAATATATTTGCTTTTGCTTGAACCTAATAATAGCTTCTATGGTATTATCTTAAATTCATTGCATCAGTGTGACGATCATTTGCTTGAACCTAATAATAGCTACTTCGAGCAGGTATTCTCTTAAATTCATTGCATCAGTGTGACGATCACAATGACCCCTGATTGGCTGGTGGTCTTCCGCTATTGGTTAAAATACATTGATGCAGCAAGAACGTCATAAATTCAGCCAATCACACGTCATTGCGATCATTACACTGATGTAAATATGCAAACTTTTTTTTATTAAGTATTTGTTGTAATAGCGGCAATAAATTCAAATTCAAATTCAAAATTTATTTATTTCATGTAGGCTACCTTGTAGCTCTTATGACACGTCATAAATCTACCACCGGTTCGGAAAGCAGATTCTGCTGTGAAGAACCGGCAAGAAACTCAGCAGTTGCTCTTTTCAAAAAATAAAATAATTTTACAATAAGTAACCAAACTAAGCTATGTATACAGTGCTTCCACAGTGAAGCTTCAAAAATGCAATACATATAATCCAACACATGTCAACATGGGAAGACAAAGCAGATCCATTCCCGTTGGCGGCACCCGTTCACGAGCACGACGCATGATCCAGCCATTGCTTCGCTCAACCATATTTGAGGGAACGTAGAAATACACATTCTGTAAAAAATTCAAGTATCTATTACGGTTCATGAGATACAACCTGCTGATTGCTGAAATTGGACGGACGCACGTAAAGCGGAGACTTAGGCTAAAATCTACAGACCGCACTCTCACTCAGCAAAGACTCAAGACAAAATCAAAGTGAGACAGATTTATGTCAGAACATGTTTGTGTCACGTTTTAACCTCTATTTTGAATCTGAACTGAGTCAGAGCACGCTCTATAGATCTCAGCATTAGTAGATTAATAGGGTGCCGTTTTACCTTTTGGAATAGAAATTACAAAAAAATAAAAATATTTTTTAATCAAATAAACTTTTACAAGTGCTTTTGAATCGTCAATGAATCTACCACTGGTTCGGAATGCCTTTCCTGCCGAGAAGAGCCAGCAATAAACTCGGCGGTTGCTCTTTTCAAAAAAAATTTTTTACAATAGGTAACAAAACTATGTTATGTATGACAGTGTTTCCACAATGAAGTTTCAAAAATGCAAAACAATCCAATACATGTTAAGACGGGCAGACAAAAGCAGACCCATTCCCGTTGGTGGCACCCGTTCACGAGCACGACGCATGATCCAGCCGTTGCTTCGCTCAACCATATTTGAGGCACGGAACCCTAAAAATGGCAAAACACAATGGACAGAAGCGGACCAATGAGATGGATCACCTGGTCTGTTTGCGCGTCTTAATGTACCGACATACTTACTTTGATCTTACTACTTGGATAAAATGTACCCGTAAGCTATGATATTGTATACCTATGTATAAAAAGAGAGCTCCGTAAGCTTATAAGCTATCATAAAGCTAAGTTTAGACCGCAAGTATAATATCCGACACAAGGGCTTACTTTTTAACCGACTTCCAAAAAGGAGGAGGTTATCAATTCGGCCGGTATCTTTTTTTTTTTTCTATGTATGCCCACCGATTACTCCGAGGTTTCTGGACCGATTCACGAGATTTTTTTTAATCGACACAGGAAGCTCGCGAAATGGTCCCATAAAAATTTTTACCTTCAACTCCTCAAGCCTTATGCTGCAGGGGTATTTCCCCCCTAAATTATGGGACTTTAGGAACCGTCGTCTACGAATTGGTATGCTTGGCCTAAGCATATACTAGATCATAGAGCTCCAGGTCCTACTCTTCAATCCTGATGCTGCAGGGTACTGCCCACCTAAATTATAGGGATGTAGGAACTGCTAATCATGAATTGTTATTAAAAGCATAGTTAGCATAGTTTTGTTACCTATTGTAATTTTTTTTTTTTTTAAAATAGCAACTGCTAAGTTTCTTGCCGTCTCTTCTCAGCAGAAACTGCATTCCGAACCGGTGGTAGATTTATGACGTGTCATAAGAGCTACAAGTTGGCCTACATGAAATAAATAAATTTTGAATTTGAATTTGAAAACCATTCTCCTAATAACTAATGTTGGAATGTTCAATCATTGAATTAATAAGATTCTGAAAAGTACTCTAATAAACCGAAGGAATGGTGGAAGCCCTAACGGTCAGCCTTGTAGGGGCCCGTATTATTTTGTTCCTTTCCCCTTCAAACCTTCTCGTACAAAAGTTAGGATAACGCGCGATGAAAGGCATTCCTGTAGCATACCGAAGCATTCCTCAGCATTCCGGGACGGCGAAGCGTGAAGCGTAGCTCGATACACTCGCCTCTCTAAACTTGTAATGGAGAAATAGTTTATACCTATTGGTGTCGATTCGAGCGTGCCCAAACTAAACCAAATTTAACTTGGCCGAACAGACTATCCCGTGGTCCGTGGATGAATGAATTCTTTACGATTCAGAGATTAGTGAGGAGAATTTTATAACGCTACTAGCTTTAACCCGCGGCTTCGCTCACGTTAGGTTCGATTTTTTAACCCCCTATTTAACCCTCTTGGGGTTGAAATTTTCCAAAATCCTTTCTTAGCGGATGTCTACGTCCTAACAGGTACCTGTATACCAAATTTCAGCTCGATCGGTCCAGTGGTTAGAGCTGTGCGTTGATAGATCAGTCAGTCAGTCAGTCAGTCAGTCAGTCAGTCAGTCAGTCACCTTTGCCTTTTATATATTTAGATATAGCTACTTGAATGAACAAAAACCGTAGAAATTAAATTGCTTTTGGTTTTAATTTTAACACTAGTCTAAGGCTGAAAGATATAGACCGCACTTTCACTCAGCTTACTTAAGACAGAGTTAAAACGAGACAGATTTATGTCAGAGCATATTTGTGTCTCATTTTAACCTCTATCTTGAGTCTGATCTGAGTCAGAGCATGCTCTATAGATCTCAGCATAAGTGATATTGCGAAATGATGTATGAGGCATGGACTTATAAATAGGTTCATGGTATGAGGTAGGAGAACACCTGAGTATGTTGTGACTTAAACTTGACGATTTGCCCCGGTTTCGTTCGAGTGGAATTTTGGAAAATCACATAGCGAGTGGAATTTCCAAAAATACTGAAATACGTATTTCTTCATTTTTAATTGAAAGTTCAAGTAGGTACTAAGTTTCATGGATGTAACTTGAAAAATGACGAATTATTTATATTTAACCTTCACGCGAACGAAACCGTTAGCAAAAGCTAGTAATAAGTAGAGTACGTACGTAATAAGTAAGTAGAGTAAGTAATACATACGTTTACTTAACGCATAGATACAGGTAGAATAAAATGTATTTACTCGACTTAATTACTTACTATAGTACGTGTATCTCACGAAGTTACGAGCGCTTTACTTGTGGTTACGTCGTGTATATGCGCATTGCGTAAGTGTGCGTGCCTGTCGGGAGCATAGATGGGAGCTCTTGCTCACACTTATACAGATACGATACACACACAACCATGAGCCACGAGCCCTCGTGAAATGAAAGAACTACAACCTACTCGACTTCGGTGTTCAGACGCGTTTACCTACTAAATTACTCGCTACTTGACTAAAATATATATAATATATATAAAATTCAAAGTCCTGACTGACTGACTAACTGACTGAGATATCAACGCACAGCCTAAACTACTAAAGTGAGTAACTTGAATTTTTTACAGTTGGTTCCTTTTATGACGTAGGCGCACACTAAGAAAGGATTATTGGAAATTCCACCCCTAAGGGCTTTAAATAGGAGATGGAAGTTTATATGAAACTCCGTCATTTTTCAAGCTGTTTCCATCAAAGTTGGTATTAGAGCTTTCAGTTAAAAATAAAGAAGTACGTGTGTCACAGTTTTTGAAAATTCCACCCCAATACCTAATTCCACGCGGACGAAGTCGCGGGGGCAAAAGCTAGTATTAGAATAATGCGAACTAGGCATAAGTGAGTGTAAACATGACCTGCATGTCAGAGCCCACGTGTAACGCGCACCGACGCGCGTAACGCCGCGGTTTACACTATACTGCGTTAGTGGGGTGCAGCTGTCACTTGCGATGACATATTGTTTACACTCACTTCGCTTTCAGTCTTAAGACATGCATTGATCGAGCATTCGACTTGTCACTAGTCACAGTAGACAAAGCTGCATTTATACAATAATAATTTTTTATAATATTTTTTTAAGCCACTGGGAAATGCAGTTACGCATCCCACCCCTAGTGGGCGTTTAGGGGGTAAAATAGGGGTTTGACAAATCAAACTTAATGTGAGCGAAGCTGCAGGCAAAACCTAGTAAAAAATAAATTATAAGTCTGAATAATGGACTGTAAGCTGATTATAAAGTGAAAGATAAAAAGAAAAGAATAAAAACGTTCATCTTCGGAGCGGACGATAATCGCCGAGATAACAATAGAAATTCCGCATACATTTTATAAAAACCTTCCTAACGAAGGAACCGCGTGTACCTTTAGACTAAGAGACAACTTCACCATTGCTATAGTTAGTCATTAATTTTGACAATGGTGTGTGATGAATTTATAAAAGCAAACGAAAAACGTCAACTGATTAACTCGGATTTATTCCCAGAATGCTCGTACACACACAATATTTTATATTACAACTAGCTTTACCCCGCGGCTTCGCTCGCGTTAAGTTCGATTATTCCAACCCCTATTTTATCCCTTTAGGGGTTGAATTTTCAAAAATTCTTTCTTAGCGGACACCTACGTTATAATAGCTATCTACATGCAAAATTTCAGCCTGATCCATCCAGTGGCATTCCGAACCAGTGGTAGATTCATTGACGATTCAAAAGTGCTTGTAAAAGTTTATTTGAATAAAAAATATTTCTATTTCTATTTCTATTTCTATAGTGGTTTCAGCTGTGCGTTGATAGATCAGTCAGTCAGTCAGTCAGTCAGTCAGTCAGTCAGTCAGTCAGTCACCTTTGCCTTTTATATATTTAGACAAAGAGCGGTCATATAGCGATGAGCTAACGTAATGGTTTTACAAAAGTGAGCCATAGAGAGCAGTGTTGCCAACAATATTATATCAAATACGGCATAGACCACAAACATTGTCTATGTCTATAAGGTCGGGTTTACATTACTAACAAAGTCTACCAATTGGATATTTGACTGTTTTCAAAATAAGGATATTCATTAATTGCAATCAAAAATTTAAAATGGAAAAATGTAATGCATTTTATTGGTTCTTGCAATTCACGAGGGCACGTGGCTCTTGGTTGTGTGTGTCGTATCTGTAAAAGTGTGAGCGAGAGCTTGCTCGCACCTGACCGCTCCCACCTAGGCTCCTAACAGGCACGCACACTTAGCAATGTGCATGTACACTACGTAACCACAAGTAAAGCTCACGCACCCTCATGAATTAAAAGAACTATAGTATAATATTATCACCTTGGAATCAAAAGACACTTTTGAAAAAGAGTACAATACCCTATTGTCTCTTTGACTATCGAGGAAATGCATAAAAAGGCACACTTTTTCCCCGCACAATCGGTTAATTCTGTTAGTTCATTTAAAATGCAAAACCTCCTGAACTTCAGAGCTACCTGCCCGCTTCGTAACGAATGGCCCCAGTTTGTAATTAAGATCGCTTGTCGGGAAAATCTTTGTTTTCTTTAAATGGGGGACATTTTTTAAAAACCTTGTTGGTATAACATTTCACCGTCGATTTATAGTATTTTTTTCAATATAATTCAATTTGCAACGTTTAAATAAATGAGGTTAAACATTAATTCTAGGAGTTATCTGAAAGCTTCGTTAGTACCTGCATACAATATTAATAACAACTCATAAGAGATTTTATTTAATTTAAGATATTTATAATTATAATAGTTGATGCCCGTGACTTCATTCGTGTGGATTTAGTTTTAAAATCCCACGGGAATTGTCTGATTTTCCGGGGTAAAAAGTAGGGACCATAGTACAGTAGTGACTAGTCTGACAGCTAACTATCACAAAAGTCGAACTCTGTTGTCAGAGTTACCTGGCAAACCCAAAATTACCCAGAAAAGTGTGCAAGGTAGTCACTGCTTGTCGGATGTTTTTTTTTTTTTTTTTTTAAATATATAGACTAACGCTTGGCCGCAATCACACCTGATGGTAAGTGAGGATGCGGCCTAAGATGGAACGCGCTTGCCTAGAAGATGCCTATTCACTCTTGATTTGAAGGTAACCAAATATCTTTTGTCTGTCTGTGAATGTCTTTATAGTTAAGTTAGAATTAAGTTAAGCACCTAATGTACTATCGATGGGGTTGAAATGCCAGCTTAAAAAAAAGTGGCTTACGCTGTGCATTGATAAATCAGTCAGTCAATCTACTTATAAGTCTTAAAAAGCCTTTTTATAAGTAGAATGTTAGTTAGACTGAATAGTAGTAGAGATTTTCAGTTTTATAGCGCCCCGCTCCAATATGCTACTGAGCAGCAAAAATTTTAATACAGTCTCACCCGAATACGGAATGTATCTTAAAAATATTCATGCACATCTTTAAATATTTCACTGTCGTGTTTCTGGAATTTTGATGATGCATTTAAAAATAGAGAGTAGCTTAAAAGTGGATTAAATGTTCAGTACTGTATTTCTTAACTATAGTACGGTCGCCGAACAGAAAGAATTTCGTACAATGACCTCTTTGCCTACTGACAGTGGTCACAAACATTTTTCTATTAAGTGCGGTTTATATAAAATATTTGAAGGAGAAAAAAAATTAGTAGCTTATTAAATAAATTATTTATTTTTAAACAGTTATTATAATCGAGTTATATTAACTTATTACATAGAAATGAAAAAATGAAAATTCAAAAATCAAAGTCCGATTTCTCTGTATCGGAGTAACTACTTTCCGACGACGTCTCGCCTGTCACAGTTATAACGAAATAATGTACAGTTTTGTCTACATTATGATCTAGACACCCTAAATTCAATTCACAAGCAACAAAAACAAACCTTAGGTTTGCAAGTAAAAGGTTTACAATCCCCGAGGACGGCGGTCATTGCATTTGTGCGAGCGTGACGCGTTATTTTAAAGCGGGAGTGACAGAGACAGGTAGTAACAGGTTAATGTACGAAATTCTTTCTGTTCGGCGACCGCACTATAGACGATGCCCGCGACTTCGTCCGCGTGGATTAAGGGTTTTTTAATTCCCGTAAGGGACTCGTTGATTTTCAGGGATAAAATGTAGCCTATGCTTTAATCCTGGATGTGAGCTGCCTCTATTACAAATTTCAGCCAAATTGGTTTATTCGTTCTGGCGTGAGGGAGTAGGTAACAAGCATACACACACACAATTGTTTTACGAAGTGTTTTACATCCTTCGCAGTCCACTCATTCCACTTGTCATAAGTAGAGACCGGATTATATGCATTTGCATATTTTAGCCATTCTCAGCGGTAATAGCATAGTTTACCTAAGATCTAGTTATGATGCATATTATCGGTACATTTACAATATTTTTCACTCGCTCTGCGTTCCGCCGCCGCCGCATTGCCCCATAAGCTTAAAGGAAAGTTTGAAAACATATTGAGCAATAACCCAGGTTTTCAAAGCTTGTGTCAAATTGATAGTTTCATTAATGGGACGGCAGAAATTTTGCCGGAAACTATAAGTGCCATAGCACCCAAGTTCAAATTCTGCCCAGTTACCTCAATGGATATGGAGCGAACCTTTTCTACTTACAAAAATATTCTAAATGATTGTAGACACAATCTTACCACTGAAAATTTAGAAAAATATTTGATTGCTTACGTTTACACAAATTCTAAATAATTAACCGACTTCCAAAAAGGAGGAGGTTATCAATTCGGCCGGTATATTTTTTTTTTTTTTTTTTTTATGTATGTCCACCGATTACTCCGAGGTTTCTGAACCGATTCACGAGATTTTTTTTTTAATCGACAGAGGAAGTTTGCGAAATGGTCCCATAAAAATTTTTACCTTCAACTCCTCAAGCCTGATGCTGCAGGAGTAATTTCCCCCCTAAATTATGGGACTTTAGGAACCGTCGTTTACGAATTGGTATGCTTGGCCTAAGCACATACTAGATCATAGAGCTCCAGGTCCTACTCTTCAATCCTAATGCTGCAGGGTACTGCCCACCTAAATTATAGGGATGTAGGAACTGCTAATCATGAATTATTATTGTATGTAATAAGCATATACTACACCATCAAGGTCTAGGTTCTAGCTCCTCAATCCTGATGCTGCAGGGTACTGCCCACTTAAACTGTGAGGATTTAGGAACTTTCGCTTGCGAATTGATATTGTTAGTATCAAGCATATCCTACATCGTGGAATTCAAGGTCGTCGCTCTTCAATAATGATGCTGCAGGGGTACTGCCTACCTAAACTGTGAGGATTTAGGAACTGTCGTTTACGAATTGATATTGTTGGAACCAAGCATATACTACATCATAATGCTCAAGGTTCTAGCTCCTCAATCCTGATGCTGCAGAGTTGGAGGAATTACGAACCGTCGCTTTCGGATTGTTTCGATTGTTGGTATGTATACCAAGCATTAACTACATCATGGAGCTCCTAGTCCTAGCTCTTGTGTATTGTTAATAAGTACTGTAGGTACCAAGTGTAGAACTACATTAGTACCGTAGTGTTGGAGGGAGGGGAGAAAGAGAGCAGGAACAAGCTACACTAAAAAGCTTAAAATAAAAATTCTTTTCAAAAAACCGACTTCAAACGCCACTACAAAGTATAAAAATAATTTTATTTTGTACACGTTTATTGAAGTCGGGCGGGCTTAACTAGAAACGATGAAATCGATGCGCGACGCTTATCTTATGGTGACATATAAGAGACACGTCTATTGAAATCGGGCGAGCATCGCGTTTCGGTTTCATCGTTTCTATTTAAACCGCCCGACTTCAACAAACGTGTACAAAATAAAATTATTTTTATACTTTGTAGTGGCGTTTGAAGTCGGTTTTTTGAAAAGAATTTTTATTTTAATATCATATAATGTTACTTACTGTACCTATTATCGCCTATCAAAAAATAATTTACTAATTGTATGCTGATTTTGAAATAAAAAAATGAATACTTACTTTTCTATTTTTTTAGGGATTCCTAAAATTTATCATTTAATTTCGCATATTCTGCTAGTTTTCGTGCATATTTCAAGCATTTTTCATGCATATTTGCATGCATATAACAAGCTTTTTATGTTGCATATAATCCGGTCTCTAGTCATAAGGTTGTGTTAGGCCTAAACTGACTTTTATTAGTAGTTAAACATTGTACCTACTACGCGTCCACGTCAAGTTTGCCGTCGTCGACCATTACAAAATGACGTCATACCATACCGTTGACAAGAAAATAGTATGTATTTTTTACTGTAACCACAAATATGACGGAAGTTTTCTTCTCTGGCAATGCTTTTCATGGCAATGAGGCCAAGTCTAAAGGCGTATTTTTAATTTCTTACTTTTTTCCGCTTGAAAACAAGTCATTTAATATTAAAATAATTAATAGTGCTATGCAAAACTTTTCCTTATTTACTCATCGTAGAAGACGAGACGCTAACTGTAACCAAACAAAAAAATAACTAATTTAAAGTTAACAAAATCATTGAAAAATTTTGAAAAAATTTGGTAGTGAAAATCGCAAGCGATACATTGCTATCTATACTATAATGCGATTAAGATGAAAACTGTCAAACAGCCATTTTATATTTATGTCCTGCTCATATGCGGTTACCACTGAGTGAGATAGAAACAGAAAATGGCGGCTACTCATTCCTATTGTTATTTGAATCGCATTATATGCGGGTCTGATTTGAAGTGCGGTGTTGGGAAGCGCAGGGCGAGGTAGCGGTCAACTTGACGTGGACATGTAGTACATTGTACTAGTACCTATCTATCCCAATAAGCCAATAAGCGCACACGCACGTCCCTCTGTCGCCCGCATTTTTTGTCGCCGTAAAAGCGCTTTTTTCTCACACAGCCTGGCCCTAGCACGCAACACCTGCCGCGGGGCTTCCGTATTGTGTTACAAGCACTTCGAGGGCTTGCTCGGCTGTTGCCTGGCGCGGGCTCGATTCCCGGATAAGCTTTTTGATTGCTTCATTAATTTTTGTGTTTTTTGTAGCCCAGTTGACATATTTTAGGGCTTACCTGATTGATGTTTCGCCTTTAAATTAAATTAAATTTAAATTAAATTTCAAAAATTATTTCATGTAGGCCAACTTGTAGCTCTCATGACATGTCATAAATCTACCACTGATTCTCTCTCCGGTTCGGTTTGGTACTCTGGTGCTACAAGGGTTCATGGGCGGCGGTAATCACTTAACATCAGGTGACCCGCCTGCTCGTTTGCTTGCTATAAATATAAAAATGATTGAATGCAGATTCTGCTGAGAAGAGCCGGCAAGAAACTCAGCAGTTGCTCTTTTCAAAAAAAAATATAATTTTTTACACAAGCAATCCCAATTTAGTTTCATTTCGAGATTGTATACCTACTACAGAATTAGTACTTAGCCATTTTCTAACAAGACTACGGATCGAATGGATAAAGGAAGAAAATATTTCAATTTATTGTGTCGAGGACAGATTTTTTGCCCGTTACAAAAAAACAGGGGTTCGCCTTACACTTAATCTTTACTTAAAAAGTAACACTTTAGATTTTTACTACAAATTCAACTTTAATCCTATGTGGCTAGAGTTGATATTGGCGTGGCGAATTTATTTCTTTTAAAGCTGGTATAGGAGATATCTTAACTTTTTTGTGCTGAAACCGGATACTTTGTTGATCTAAGTTCCATATTGGTTTAACTGTGACGAATGGTTCGGAAATCTTGTTGTAAACACAGATTAGTATTTAATTATATTGGAACGCCTTTGTAACAATTATATTTTTACAATATACAATAAAAAAAAATTATTGCTAACTTGTTATAATAATAATTAATGATAAAAATGGTCTACTGACCGATTCTGGCCACGGCAGCCAATCTCCACAGTGATTAGCCATCTGCATAGGAGATATTATAGTGCACAAGTGTATGCTCAAACACAGGTGCACTCTCTATTCCCTCATTCTCGTAGTTCAGTGGAACGGAAATCCGACATGACCGCAGAGAGAATCAGACGCAGGACCGACGGCTTTACGTGCTCTCCGAGGCACGGAGGTGACTCTCTGTCAACTTCCTAACTCCGGGCTAGTACTGAGAATTTCTTTGCAGAAAAAACTTAATAAATTTTTATGTACGTCCAAACTAGTAATCACAGTACGTACACGTGGATGACACGATACGTCAAAACGTTCAAATGTGGACCCAAACTCAAACTCAAAATTAGTTATTTCATGTAGGCCAACTTGTGGCTCTTATAACAAGTCGAAAATCTACCACCGGTTCGGAATGCTGATTCTGCTGAAAAGAGCCGGCAAGAAACTCACTAGTTGCTCTTTTCAAAACAAAAAAAATGTTACAAAATGTAACTTATCTTGTGGACAGCTGAAGCAAAGCAGATTGGCTCCAAGCAACTTAGTCATTAAGGAATTCATTAACTGTGTAATAACCTCTACTTATTAAATGTGTTTTTACACACTGTTTAAATTTCTTTTTTTTTCACTTACTAAATTCACTGTAAGGGAAAACTCGAGGCTTGAATGAGCTTGGTCAAGCCGCAAGCGGCACTCGGCAGGATGTTAAATATAAACGCGACATAGCAGATAGGTAAATTACTTGCATTGTAGACAGCGAACTGTCGCGAAGGGAAATACCCTGCCGACGCTTCGCAATGCTTCGCCGGCACACGGGGCGCGTTTTCACTTCCGTATCACCCGCGGGTAGGGGCACCACATCGGTGGGGTTTCCTCGGATAATTCCCGATTTTTAATCAAAGCTTTTAAAAAAAAAAAGAATATTAGGCAACCTGAAGTTGAATAATATCCTCCTATCCCCTCCAAATAAGCGGAAAGCTTGTGTTAGGAGTGGGTACGACAATAGTGCAACGGGTGGGATTCGAAGCTCTTTGAGGTCAAAGATTCTTGCCAACGTCTCTTCAAGTATCGTGCCCTGACCGAGTCCACCGTTACAAATAGAAATAGAAATATTTTTTTAGTTTTTTATTCAAAGAAGCTTTTACAAGCACTTTTAAATTGTCAATGAATCTACTACTGGTTCGGAATGCCTTTCCTGCCGAGAAGAGCCAGCAAGAAACTCGGCGGTTGCTCTTTTCAAAAAAATAAAATTTTTACAATCGTTAATGAAACTATGCTATGTATACAGTGCTTTTACGATGAAGTTTCCGAAGTCCAATACAATACAAATACAACTAAATACAATACAAATAAATAGAATCCAATGCATGTTAAGAGGAGCAGACAGAAAGCAGACCCATTCCCGTTGGGGGCACCCGTTCACGAGCATGACGCATGAGCTACACGACTCTCTGTCAACCGTAACTAAAATTTGTGACATTTATCTTCTAAATATATAAAACACAAAGGTGACTGACTGACTGATATATCAACGAACAGCTCAAATCACCGGACGGATCAGGGTGAAAGGCAAACAGAAAGCTATTAGGACGTAGGCATCCACTAAGAGAGGATTTTTGAAAATTCAACCCATAAGGGGGTAATATAGGGGTTTGAAAAATTTAACTAACGTAAACGGAGCCGCGGAAAAAAGCTAGTTTTGATTATAAAACCAAAGTAACAAATAAATTCATAAAAATAATTTCGATTTCGATGTAACTTTGCAACGCTCTGACGGGGTTTCATGTAATCTTACTATATATTATTACTAGCTGATGCCCGCGACTTCGTTCGCGTGGATTGAGGGTTTTTTATTCCCGCGGGAACTCTTTAATTTTCCGGGATGAAAAGTAGCCTATGTCCTATTCCCGACCATAATCTATTTCTGTGCCAAATTTCAGCCAAATCGGTTCAGTCGTTGGGACGTGATTGACTAACAAACATCCACACTTTCACATTTATAATATTATTAGGATATTAGGATTAGGATTAGGATTATGTAAGTAGATGTATAAATTGCCATTGGTGGTAGCACTATATCTTAGCGTTATTTTGCCGTACAGAACGATCTACTTTTAAAGGCATTAATTAAATGATGAATGAAGACGTTTTAATTAACAGAACGAAGAGATAATATTTCTAATACTGTGTTAAACATAAAAAAATAGATTTTTTTATGGAAATTCCCCTTTATGCGATATCCATGGGCACCTCACCCCACCTAACTGTAAGGAATCTAAATAATATTCGCAGGTAAGACGTGCGGGGGGCGAGGGCGGACGCAAATGTAGTTTATTACCTTTTCTGCGCGATACTACCTACCTACTGCACCTCCGAATAAAATAGTATGACTTTCAGATGCGCTTTTTTTACTGTTATTACTATTACTGTCTATCTTTTTCGTGAAATTCTGTCTTTTTTAGAGTTCCGCTGGAATGAAGCCTGAGTTCGTCTAGTTTCTATATCGCTTTGTTCGTTTTTGACTATTAGAGCACCACTATTAGAAGTTGGTTCAATGAGCAATGATACAAACTTCTGTTAAAGAGGAGTTTAACAATTTAATTTTAAGTAAAAATTCAAACATTCCGAACCGGTAGTAGATTCTCGACTTGTCATAAGAGCCACAAGTTGGCCTACTTAAAATAAATAATTTTGAGTTTTTTTTGAACATGATAACTCTTTTGTGCTAATAGTAGTCTACCTGAAGGGTAGTGTTAATAAATATATTATATTACAAATATTAAATATTACTTGACTACACAACTTACCGTCGGAAACGTTTCAGAAATTTAATTTCTTTAACAAAAACATAAATAAACCCTTTACCCTTTTTTGAAATGGCAAATTAGTCTCGAAATAAAATAACAAGTTATGGTCACTCCGTTTCTACCAAACTTAATTTAATTCTGTTAACAGACCAGCCAACTTGGTCGGGAGTTGGCACCAACCACCCAACCGAAACAATAATTATGGAAATGCAGGCCCAACCATCCTTCAACATCTAAAATTGACTCGGTTACATGGATCGAAGAAGTTGGCTTGTTCATTTGGGTATTAATTGATTAAATTTTTTTTTAGGTACTTACTTACAATAAAGGTTTTTAATATTATAACACAATGTAATTTTTCTGTTTCTATTTTTTTTTTAGATTTTAATTGAAAAAATAACAAATGACACTAAACAGGAAATTACGACCCGCGCGCGATCAGCTGTTCACCAAAAGTTCAAAACACTCGGCCTATTATAAGTACCTACAAACCGCCGGCTTGCAGCGCGCAGTAGGTACTTCGCGTGTAGGTATCGGCGCTCGTTATGCGCGAATTGCGTGCCCAAAATTACAATAACATCATTTCTGTGAAGTCTGGGCATCAGATAGTCTTCCATACAAATAATGTTCGATTGAAACGTGGTTAACTAGTTATACAGTATTGATCGGCGATACGATGTTATCAGTGAGTCATTCTGTCAGTAATCGAGTAATTAACATGTACATTGTTGAAGGATTAGATTACGTAATCAATGCATCAGCTGTATAGGATTATTTGCATTACGCCGTGCAGACTAGAACATGGATTAGTTCATAGAAAAGCATACCACGGTCTTTGGACCACGAAGTAAGGATAGTATCTCCTTATAATATGCCAGACGTGTTAGGAAGACGCGTAAACACACACACACACACACACTGGTACAGACACGCACGCACACACACGCGCGTATTGTATTGTATTGTTTATTTCTTCGATTTTGACTTACAAAAGCGCTAACGAATGTCAAAAATATTACAAAAATTCAATTTAAAAAAAAAACACACACGAAATAAAAAATACAAAATCTACCACGTGCAAAATACTTAATAAAAATAAAAATTAAGTAATTTAATGTCATATAAAAAATTAGGTAGATACTAGTTATTGTATTACTAATATCAGTTGTTTACTCTACTCTAGATATAAATAAAGTAAGCTTAAATAACAATCTACTTGCTGGTTACAATATGAAAATTATACAAAAACTGCCCCTTGTAACATAATGTCGGCCTTGAAAGAGGAGGGTTAAAAGCTTAACCCTAAATAGCTAACTCCCTTGGGGTGAAATTTAATCAAAAACCCGCAGCCACGTGTAGTGACTAGTGAGTGACGCTCAGAAATCAATACCGGGGGCAAAACAGTCCTCTGGTTAATGCAAATGACCCACTACGTGTCCAATTACGGACACCCCCAGCAGTCCTATAGGCCCATCACACACTAAACCATTTAGTAGCTGTCTAATAAATCGCCGAAATACCCTGCAAAGTTTTGCTTTAGTCCTAATTGATATCTTTACTAATCTTGAACGATTCAGAAAGGACTTGCCTTTACGCAGATTTAGTACTGAATATATTCTGCCACTTTTTGCGGGAGGTAAGGTAACGTACAGCACATATTTACTGACTTCCGCACACTCTTGTAAATACTTAATGTCTCTATGAACGCACACTAACTCAAAAGCTGTCACACTTACAAGCTGAACCGTACGTTTGTACATGTACTTCGGCAGAGGGGAATGCGTGCGCTTGCCAAATCTTGGCTAAATGGTCGAAGCTACTAATCCTACTTCCTACTATCCCTTAACATTATAAATGCGAAATTTTGGATGTATGGATGGCTGAAAGGCACAAAGATAGATTATAGTCTGAAACAACACATTTAAGCTTTTTATCCCGGAAAATAAGAAAGTTCCCACGGGAATTAAAAAGCTTAGGCTATTATTATAAATACGAAATTCTTTGTTAATTTAGTTGTTTGTCCTTCAATCACGCCGCAACGGAGCCTATTTCTAGGCTAATTTCTAATGCGATTTTTTGCATGAGTTTAATTTATATAGTATCCTTATGTCAGAAAATCAAAGAGTTGAGAGATTATTAAAAACTAAATTTTTAGCGGACAAAGTTGCGAATATCAGCTAGTAAAGTAACATATTGCACTAACTTTTTGCCCGCAACTTCGTCCACGTTCACAGATGAATAATATACATATACAATATCATACGATTTTTTAAAAATTACATGAGAGTGTCACAATCACAAAGTCAACACAAGTTGTTTTTCCTGGATAAAAATTAGCTTGTATTACTCTCCAGGTCCTTAACTATACTTATGCAAATCACATCGATCCATTACTCCGTTGATGCGTGATTGAAGGACAAACCAGCGAACCTTTTACAAAAGCAAAGAAAACATTAACTGTCAATACGTCAGTTAATTCTGTTTAATTTTTTTTGTAAGCAGTTACAATTTAGTTAAGTGTGCTGACGTCGTACCTACTTTTTGCAATTCAAACTTTTTAAATAGCACAGTTTCTTTTTTGTTTCATGTCACCAAAGCGTCAATATACGGGTCAAAACAGTCCTCTAGTTAATGCAAATGACCCGCTACGTGCCCAATTAGACCTGGCCCCTAGAGCTGCAGGCAGACTGCAGACTGATACTGAGATCGTGTTCTAACTTGGCTCGCACTTGAGAATTAAAAAAAAAGTTTTAATTTGGTAGATTTTACATGTATCTGCCAAGACATTCATTAAATCCTTGAATCTCTTAATTAGCTGTTATTTACATGTAACAGCGAAGCTTTTATCTGACTCTGCGTTATGAAGTTTTTAAAATCTGTATTTACTCATTTTTTTAATTTCCATTCGTTGCCTTAGGGCGAGAATTTTGCATTTTACACTCTCTGTTTAGATGAAAAATGCCTATTTCTTAAAGAAATTAAAAAAGGTATAGTACGTTTATCTCACGAAGTTACGGGCGCTTTACTTGTGGTTACATCGTGTACCTACATGCACATTATACGTAAGTGTGCGTGCCTGTTAGGAGCCTAGGTGGGAGCGGTCAGGCGCGAGCAAACTCTCACTCACACTGATACAGATACGACACACACACAACCATGACCCACGCGCCCTCCTGAATTGCCCATTATACCCATTAAATTTATGAACTTGCTACGTTTGCAACCTTCCTAATGTAGCTTTAAACTAGACGCTCTAATTATAGGGCAAGCCTCCTACCTACTAACTCTAGACTCTATTGCCTAGGTAATAGAGTTATAATATGTTTGTATGTCCGTCTGTCTACGAGTGGGATTTTGATTTCAAATCCCATGACATTCGGGTATTACCCGACACTCTCGGATTGGTCTAGTCTAAGTGAATTGTTAACGTGTGGATTATCAGGCGTATGTTGGTGTAATTTCTTATTAAAGTTAAACACCTATTTTAACAACTTAGCAAAAAAAATTGGTCAAATGCGAGTCACACTCGCCTACGAAGGGTTCCGTATCAAAAAAACGCCGAAAATAACACGTTTCTAGTAGGGGAGCAATCTTTAATTTATTTTTATTATTTGTTGTTTAAATACACATTCTCTGACAAGTCTCTGCCTATTACGGATCATGAGATATAGTACGTTTATCTCACGAAGTTACGAGCTTTACTTGTGGTTACGTCGTGTACATGCCCATTGCGTAAGTGTGCGTGCCTGTCAGGAGCCTAGGTGGGAGCGGTCAGGCGCAAGCAAGCGTTATACATATACGACACACACACAACCATGAGCCACGAGCCCTCGTGAAATGAAAGAATCATACAGCCCGCTGACAGACAGACAGACAGACGGACGGACGGAAGGACGGACGGACGGACGGGCCCTTCAATATTTTTAAGAACGTTCTTCACACCTGTATAAATAAGGTGAACATAACAATATATAGCGTAGACCTTAATTGAATGTACATACTAAGTTCGCAAACCTCTCATAGCATATGCATCGTCTGTAAACAATTTCAGGATGTGCTTTGACACTGAGGCTTGGACAAACGTAACATATTAGACTATTCATAGCTTCAGCTCATCGGTATTGTAGCCCGGAATCCTAAATTCGAACCTTACCCGGTCGTTTACATTTAATTTAGATAGATGTTGGTTATACAACGTGTAATGAAACTCCGAAATAATACTGAAGGAGGTGAATGTGCTCATGAAACTGAACAACTCTCCCCAAGGAACCTAGGTCGAAATATGAAAAAAAAAACTTTACCTCCCATAGTAAATCAATCAGCTGATCGGCAATTTTGTATGGGAGGTCCCAGGAATTAAAACAAAATAATGTCACATCAAAGGACTTCTAATACTCGTACCTTGCACTAATAAAAAGGAACAATCGCAACTAAACCATCATTAATTATACAATTTTTCGTGTCGCTCATATTTGAAAAATTAAAAATCAAACGTTCCCAAAAAATTAAAAACCAAGATGACAACAAAGATTAGTTATAATTAGGCAGATAGGCATCGATTCTTTAATGTTTTACTCACATAAAAATGAGCTTAATAAAATAAGGCTAGGTGCACATGAAGGTGCCTAGCTCAGCGATTGCCAAGCTAACAAAATGTTATAAAGCAGACTATAAAAGTACTGATTAATCTACGAGAAGCAAAATCTCTACACTCTACTGTCCACGGCACATCAATTTTCGTCAAAAAGTGTGGAGTTATTAGCATTATCTGAAGCGTGAAATCAGGCTGTTTATTTATTCGATATACGTTCTCGCAGTTTGCGGGTTAGAATATACATTTTAACACGCAAGCCTATTTAATAAAAACGAAAAAAATATGACTTTCATTTGGTTTAATACAGCGAACTGCTAAGAGCAACTGCTAAGTTTCTTGCCGGCTCTTCTCAGCAGAATCAGCATTCCGAACCGGTGGTAGATTCTCGACTTGTCATAAGAGCCACAAATTGGCTTACATGAAATAAATAATTTTGAATTTGGAATTTTGAACGGTTTATTATTGTGTAACTAGCGATAGCTTAAACGATTAAACGCAGCGGCTCATGCAAGTGATGTGTCCTAAACCTAAACCGAGATGTCTATCTTCAAAACGTCTGCTCGTGCACATAAATATGCTTCACTAATTAATTCCGCTGAACTTTCTGAGGTAGCAGGAATGTTTGCCCTTCACTGTAACAAAAGGAAAACGACCTTTAATAAAACCGATGCTATATTGGTAGCGTAGCTGATACTATACCTCTTGTTTTTTTTTTTAAAGAATATTAGCCAAGCTGAAGTTGACTAATATCCTCCACCCAATCCACTCCAAATAAGCGGAAAGCTTTTGCTAGGAATGGGTACGACAATAGTGCAACGGGATTCGAACCTGCAACCTTTCAGTTTTCAGAAAACTGATAGGTTGCAGGTCACTAACCATCAGGTTAGATCGCAGTCAAGGACTCTGGTCATGGAATAAAAAAATACGATGACATGATATCATTATAATGTATTAAATCTTATCTTGATTCTTGAACAGTAGGATACACCGGCTATATGTTATCTATCGCT